>JBAJHW010000001.1:127607856-128951606 GCA_037013535.1 Intellagama lesueurii | reverse complement strand
TTTGCTATATCTAATCTGCACTATGTTGAGCTCCTTACCCACAACCTATGAATATATAATCATCTATTTAGCATTTTTAACACCGTGAATGTAGCACCAATGACAGCATAAAGTGCTTAAGTGGAAGTATTCTGATGGAGGATCAAACCTATACAGACAAAATCCTGAGTTATTGTTATGTGTCATCAAGTCACCTCCATCTTATGGTGAATCTATGAATGAGTGATCTCCAAAATATCTTGTGTTCAACTGCTTTACTCTGCTCTTGTAAACTCAAGTCTGTGGCTTCCTTTAAGAAGTCAATCCATCTCATATTTGGTTTTCCTCTTTTTCTCCTTCACCCTTCCCAGCATTATCGGCTTTTCCAGAGCATCCTGCCTTCTCGTGATATGCCCAAAGTATGAAGGCCTTGGTTTCATCATTTTTGTCTCCAGAGATAATTCAGGCTTGATTTGCTCTAGGACACACTAGGACACACTTTTTTAAACTTTATGGCAATCCAAGGTATCTACAAAGCTCTCCTCCAGCACCACATTTCAAACAAATCATTTCCTTTTCCTGTCAACTTTCTTTTTGTTGTTGTTGTTGTTGTTTTTTACTGTCCAGCTTTCACACCCATACATGGTGACTCGGAATACAAGAGAGATGATCTTGGTCTTGGTTGTCAATGACACATTCTTACATTTGATGATCTCCTCTCATTCATTCATTGCTCCCCTTCTGAGTCTCAATCTTCTTCTGATTTCTTGGCTGAAGTCTCCCTTTACATTGATGATTGAATCAAGGTACACAAAATTTTTAACAATTTCAGTTTCTTCATTGTCAACATTAAAGTTGTGTAGTTCTTCTGTACTCATGATTTTTGTCTTTTTCATGTTCAGATGCAATCCTGCTTTGGCACTTTGTTCTTCCACTTTCACTAAAAGTTATTTCATTGCTGCTTTCCGCCAGTAAGATGGTGTCTTCTGCATATCTTAAATTATCAATGTTTCTCTCCCCAATTTTCACTTCTACTTCTTCTGAATCTAGTCCAGCTTTCTGTATGATATGTTCTGCATACAGACTGAACAGATAAGGGAATAAGATACATCCTTGTCTGACACATTTTTCCTAAAGAAAACCATCTCTCTCCATATTCTGTCCTAATGGCAATTTCTTGTCCAAAATACAAGTTACACCTGTATTGTGGACAAGAAGAGTGTATCTTCCTTTTTGAAATCCAGCTTGAACATCAGGCATTTCTCACTCCATATAAGGTAAATGCCTTTGTTACAACACCTTGAGCCTCACTTTGCTTGCATGGGAAATTAAAGCAATGGTGCTATAGTTACTGCACTCTTTGGCATCTCCTTTTTGGGGGTTGGAATGTATATTGTACATTGTCTGTCTGTGGGCCATTGTTTGTCTTCCATATTTGTTGACATGTTCTTGTTAGGATTTTGATAGATTCAGACTCAGTGGCTTGAAAAAGCTCTATTGGTATCCCATCTACTCCTGATTACTATTATTATTTTCAGTGCTTTCAGAGCAATTTTCACATCACTTTCTAGAACTGTGGGTTCTTCATCATAGGATTCCTCTTCAAAGGAGTCTGACATCTTTTTATCTCTTCTGTGTAGGTCAGATAGTGTGCTATCCTGTCGATCATTTAGCATTCCAAATCTAGATTTAAATTGCCCTTTGATTTCATGGATCTTCTGGAAGATGTATCTTGTTTTTCCCCTTTTATTTTTCTCCTCTATTTATTTGCACTGGTTATTGCAAGTTTTCTTTTTCTCTACATGACAATCACTGAAAAACTGTATTCAGGGTTCTGATCCTGTGTCTGTCACCTTTTACTTCTGTCCTTTACAATTTTAGGTGCTTCTTCTGTCATCCATCTTGGTTTTCCTTTTCTTTTTACTACAGGAATTATCTTTTTGCATTCTTCCCTAATAATATCTCAGGTTTCAATCCACAGTTCTTCTGGTTCATGGTCAATTGAGTTTAGTAATGGAAATTTGTTCTTTATGTGGACTTTAAATTAATCAAGAATGTTGTTTAAATTATATTTTGGCACTACAATTCTTTTTGTGTTCTTTTTCAGCTTTATCCTAGTTTAATTTCCCGGTTGTCTTCCTGTTTCTGAAAGAAATGTTTCATGAAGCACATGGGCCCCTCCCTGATCTCCATAACCTGAGATTTGCATATCTTAGAGTTGAACTATACACACAGTGCTTTGGCCATTAATGGCTTTTAGATTAATGACATGGTTGAAGAGGGCTGTTTCAAAGAAGGTAGGCACTAAATGTTTGTGAAAGGTATAATGTACCTTTTGAAAGCATGGTCATTCTTTGGGATATAATCATGTCTAATTTTGCCATTCTCAGATGGCTGTTATCAACAGAAAAGTTCAGTGTTACATTCCTGCATTATTCAGAGAAACTGAAAGTAAAAGACTGGTCTCTGTGGATTTTTCCATCTCTGATGCATTCTATGTTAAGCGTCTCTAAATATCCTTGGTTCTATTTCTCCAGTGCTTACAGTCTAGCATTTAATTTAATTTATTTCTCACACAGCTGTTCTGTCCATTATAATCTTGAATAGGTGCCAATAACACAACCTTTGTTTTGGTCTTTGTTTCTAAATTTTTAGTTTTTAAAAAACAATGTAGAAACTGTTTTGCTAAAAACTATGTAAATTAATGCAAAAGGCAACATGTAATCATAAACAGAGCTATGAAGTGAGCTCTTTCATTTGGGGAATCATGACAAATTTGCATGCAGATATCCAGTCGCTATGTTATCTGAATGCCTCCTCCTACCATCCTACAGCTGAACAGCCTTCAGCCAACTTTCACTGACCTTCAAAAATAGACTATTTTAAAATTTTTGCTTTGTCTCTATCTTCAGAAGAACCACTGTGATCTGGTAAAGGTGACTCTCAACCTGGTAGGTTTCAGTGTTCCCTGAAACTATAAGTGCCTAGTGGATGCATGTTTGCATCCTGTGACACCAATGAGAGAAAAAGACAGACATTGAGCCTCAAAAAAGAACAGAGTTATATAGGTCTCCAGTACGTATCTGTAAACAACTGGAGCCATTTGATTATATTTCAGTTTTCAGACTTAGGTGGCGCCAAAAGGCCAGATACAGAAAGCGGTTACATTACTTAAAACAAAACAAAACAACAGACCCTATACATTGATTTTAGCCTGTTTTAAATCACTGTAAAATGGGTAAATACACAACACATATGTAAACATGGATTAATTTGATGGGGAATCGTGTTTTTTTTTTTGGAGTGGCGGTGGTTTTTTGCACTCCTCCACCAGAGGTCTATTTATTTTAACATGGATGTGGAATCGATTCATTTAAATGAACTCCTCCCATGTGAACAGTTAATTTTAAAGTAGATCTTCTGCTGGCTGACTCTCATAGACACTTGCCCCTGCTGTAGTTGTGTTAAAGGTGGGATGTAGAGGGAGAAACGTAGTTGCCAAGCAGCCTGAAGGAGCCCCCTGCAGCTTGCTCGCCCAGATCTTCTTCTAGACCTGGGGTGGGGAGTGGAGGGATGGAAAAGGCAAGATCAACTTAAGGCCTATGGAAGTGTCTCTTCACTGAGCCAGCAAGCAAACCCCTGGACTGGCAGCTGGAAGGCAGACAGCCAGATAGGCAAAATACTGCTGCCACCACTGCCACCTCTGTCTTCCCCACTTCAGCCAGCCAGTTTCAGCCCATGTCTCCTCCTTTGCCCCAGCTCTGTGTTATATGTGTTTTGTTTGTGGCATGTTTCAGCTGTGTTCAATTGTGGCATCACCACCTGTGTTCTCTGGCTTGTGTCAACGCTCACAAGGCATCACTGTCCACACAAAGGCTTTTCTAGCACCATCTTGCTTGGCTGTTTCCTACTGAATTTCCCTCCTCTAGACATGCACACCCACATACACACCAGCTTGCCAGTCTCTCTGAATTCCAGCCTTGGGTTGGAGAGAGAGCGAGCACACACATCCCTTCAAAAACACCAGATTAAATGTTTGTTCTAAGGGAATGTATACTGCAGTTCAAACACCATGTAACCACCACCTGACTTGAAGCCATTTTAACTCACTTTCATTTACATCAACACATATTCTGAACTATTGCTTTAATGTAAACAAATACAGAGTTTGGCTAAATTGGTAATAGCATTTCCCGAGAAGAGTTCTTGCTCACAGGAATGGCGTGTTGGCGGGGAAGGTAAATTTGATTCATTTTTAATTCCCTCTGAAGCCTTCAGTCCAACTTTCCTTAATGTTTCAGAAGGTCTCTGAGCCCTCTGGACCAGAGTTTGGGGCAGCTTAGAAGGCTTCATGGGGGCAGGGAGCAGCAAAAATGTCTTTGTCATCTGTTACACAGTGGGATTTCTCTGCTGGACCGAAAGCCTTCTACAAATGGAAGGAACCCTTCTGTTAATGAGAGAAAAAGTCTGAATCCAACTCAGACATCCTGAGTTAGTGCTTGTCTATATGTTCAGGAAGGCATGGGCTAAATACATTTGGTAGGAGGTCCAGTATGCCATTTGGTGCAATCCTTGCACCCAAATGGCATATGGGACTCAAGCGACCCTAGTTGGTCCACAACACCCTAATTTGCCAATATTATGAAGTGGCTTAATATGTCAGCCACTTCAAAATATTGGCAAATTAATCACTTCCTCGGCTCAGTGGAGAGGCAGAGGAAGTTAAAAAAAAAGTGTGCATTGGGCAGTAAATATTCACTGCAACACTTTTAAAAAGTAAAAGACAAATGAACATCTTCCTCTCTGAAGCTTTTGTTTTTGTTTTTCTCCTAAAGAAAAGCAAACAAAGTTTCAGGGAGGAAGATTTTCATTTGTCTTTTATTTCTTAAAGTGGTGCAGCAAATATTCGTTGCCCAATGCAACTTAATTTTTTCCCTCTCTTCCTTGGACTCTCCTCAGAACCAAGGAAGTGATCAATTTACCAATATCCTGAAGTGGCTGCCTTGACAAATTAGAGGAAAGCTCACTTTTGGTCTGTTTCCACATGTTGAAAATGGACCAAACCAGAATGATCCTATTCACACCAAAAAAGTAGAAGCCCCTGACAGGGCCAGAAAGGTGCCTGTAGGAACACTCTGGGGAGGATTTGGTTCACTCCCGTGATCATGTTGTGTGCTTGCTGTCAAAAGGAGTGCATACACCATCCCTGCACTGATCCAAACAGCTTGCTAAATGCCTGTCTGATCACCAAATGGATGATCTCATAAGTCAGTGATCACAAAATGGCTGAGGTAACATGAAAACATTCCATAACTATTTGGAAATGTGATGGTTCCTCTGAGAGGTAAAAGGGGCAATATAAAGGAAAAGCCCAACAGTTCTGAAGTAAGAGCTCCTTCCGTCAAGTCAAAAGCCACAGCCCTTCCCCTCGTATTTTTAAAAATGCTGACTGAAACTGTGAGCAGTTCAAGCAGAACTTCACTTAAATTTATAAGTAAAATATATCTTGCTCGATTCTTATTTGTTAAGAATGTAGAGGCATGTGGGATATTTTTATTATATACCCATGGAAAGAAAAAGAATCAGTTACTGCGTTTTTCTTTTTACTTGAGGTCTCCCCTGGCTTTCTTCTGCGGACTAATTCTAATGCTGCATTTGTTTTTTCTTTTGTACAGAAATACCAATAGAGTAACTCACATGAAAAATGTTTCTGCTGCAGAATAAGCTCCACATAGATTGCCTGGCAAGTTAACTCCTTACGTGCATTTCTCTACAGGCATTCCTCTGAAAAAGCAAAGATAAAAAATGGATGTTGGGCTGCTTTTGAGAGGTGTGAGTGTGTGTCTCAGACATTATGCAGTCATTCTGCATTTTTAATGGAACAGAATCCAGCAAGCCATATTTTGCTTATTACAGTTCTGAACAGAGTCCTGCCGAACTTGCTTGAAGTTTAATGCATTTAATCCCCCGTGGCCACATCACTCCTTTTTTGCACTAAGAGCCAAACTAGATACTTATCGCATCAAAACCAACAGAGAGTCTTGTGGCATCTTAAAGGCTAATACATTTTATTTGGCAATGGCTTTGATCGACCCCAGTCAGACTTATGAGTTATAGCTTCACATATACACCCATCTGAACATACATATGTGAAGGGGTGTGTGTATATAAAATATAATTGTAATGGTTTTCACAGTGGACACTAATGGCCATTTAACAGGAGGTGACAATACAGTTGAGACATTGAGTTTGTCAAAGCAATTAGTATGCACTTTAATAATGTAAGTAGCTCCTGTGCACTGTAGGTGGGGGAGAGGAGAGGAGGCTAGAACATGGTGAACATGGTGAGTCAGAAAGGTAGTCTAACCATTGTTTTCTCAACCAGAATTTTTCCACCTCTAATGCCATTGTTAGTTCCACCTTGTGCCCCCTCACTGGGAGAAAGGTGACCTACAAACAAACAAGCTTAAGGAAAGAAGAACCCATTGGTATCAATGGGGGCGTTCTCTTTCCGCTCAGCAGCTTTAAAGCAAGGCATTTTTGTTAACACTGCAGCAGTGTGGTGTTGGTGTGAACAGGGAAGACTAAACCCATCCTCGCTCACCATGGGCCCAATGTGGCAAGTATTTATTTAATTGCTTCTACATTCCCAAGGTAACCTGTTGTCTTTTAAGCCCACAGGCTCTGCAAGGCAGAAATGAATTGCAGTGCAGCCAGAAATGTGGCCTCAACACAGAGGAGTCATCTGTGAATTCTGGCTGGACTTTTCAATGGGGGAGCAATGTTTTGGTCCACCCATCTGAACTGAGCCTAGAATTAGGCAAGTTACTGTTTTGGTTGAACATTCCCAGAATCTTTCAGGCAGGGTGGTCGCTGATCAGGAAGTACTGGGAATTATGCTCCAGGAAAGTAAGTTTACCATTCTCTGAGCAAATTATGTCAGAAACAAATCATTGTTGGGATAATACAAATGAGGCATGCACACTGTCTTCAGAGAAGTGGGTAAATAAGAACTGAATTGGGGGCCCTGGGCATTACTGAGGGGGCCATGGGGTGGAGTAAAGATCCATTGATTGTCTATGGGGCAGAGCAACACCATCTCCAATGCCTCATGATTAGAAGTGAAGAAAGAGAAAAAGCTATGGCAGACAAAGGAACGTATGTCCCCCCCCCCCCCCAGAAACCAACCTTCTCTCCTTGTCGAAGTCAGTGATCAAATTATCAAAGTCTTATGGCACCAGAACCACTAATTTTGGATCCAGAGAACAGGAAGTGTAGGGAAGAGATAAAGGATTGAGAGTACAGAGCTGCAGGCTCCCTGCATTTCCTTTCTAAGAAGGTGTCCAAGATGATTGCCCAGTGCCTTTCTAAAGCCTCTTACTCAGTCCTTTCCTGCTGCCTGCCTTACAAAGCCAACTGGGACTTTTTCCTGGTAGCTGGAAAAGCTGGAAAAAAAGGGGGAAAATAAAATATAGCACTCAGCTCTCTGTGTTACCACTTTTGTCCTGACTATACCATTCAGACTTGGCCTTGCTGTCTATGTTTGCTCATTGACAAGAATGAGATCTTCACTGAGAACCAGAAATATAAATATTGTCATGGATTCATACAAGGAAAAGGTTAAAGGTTTTCCCCAAAGGACCAGGGAGAGCTTGGCTTTCATCTGTGTGCCCACAGTGGGCTGGGGAGAAGAGCTGCACAGCTTTAGTACAATTTATGCCCCATACATTAAGGAGCAATATTTTTGTGGCGTTCTTGTACATCAGATTGCCCCTCTGGGGTATTTCTAGTTTGGCTGCATTTTTTTTAAAAAATTGCTATCATTTTTTTAAAGCTGCAAGAGGTGGACTTTAATTTATTCCTCATCTGTGGTCCAAGAAATGTAGCTCCTTGCTATATATATTTTTTTGTTCAGATTCTTGGAATGGAGCATAATTGACTTTGGTCTGGAACAATGCAGTCCTTTTTATGGAAGCAGGACAATTTTGGGATTCAAAGATTTAAAAAAAAAATCTCAGAGATCATGAAAAAGACTCTTTTTTTCTTAAAAAGACTCCTTTTTGTTTCCTTGCTTTTTGTTACACTTTATTCCGTTCTGAAGAACTCCAAGTCCACATAGCAACCTTTTGAAGTGCCAACGCTGGCAAGTTCCCCTTACCTTGCTCCAGTTATGGGCAACACAAGATGCTAAACTTGAAGAGGTGCCAGACATCCACCAACTTTAATTTGGTCCCTGTCGGATGTTCCTGGAAAAGGATAAGCTGTTTTGTGTCAGTTCTGAAGGTTGAAAAAGGACACATGGCTGAGCCTCAGAACAGTGGGCGCTGAAGTTCCTTCCCATTACTGAGAACTGGAGGCAGGATCTGACAATTGCCAAAAATATGCAGGAAAAGACAACAGCTGCTGTTGTTTATTCCCTGCCATCAGCTCGACCCTCTAGAAATTCCCTGAAAGGAAGGGAGAATGTCAGCCTTCCTTCCCCCAAATCCCGCCGCTTTTCTCCCATTCTTTTCACTGAATCTGTAGTCCAGATTCATCCTGGATAAATCTGAATAAACAGATTTAGTCAGGAACTTTAAGGAAACTAGGGTAGCCCTTTCCTGATATAGATGCTTTCACCCTTTGCATTGTTTAAATAATAAGTATGATAAACAATCTGTAAATAAATTTACAACTTTTTGGACACACAAGGCAGCTAATGAATAAGCTCCTCACGTAGTGAAGTTCAGCAGTGTGCCAGGTTATTTTCCATAAGTAGTGAGAACAGAGGATGGGAGAAACCCAAGGCCTTTGTAACACAGGGCCAAACCTTACCTTGCTTTTACTGCTTTGATACTTACCATTCTTGGTTTTGGTTTCTCAAAATTAATCCTTGGCATGGAGGCTGTAGTGTGGAAGGAGGGGGGGATTAAACCAGCTCTTCCTAGCTGCAATCCTGAGCAGCAGCAGCAGCAACATCTACTTCCCACATTCAGGAAATTACTATGAAGAAAAACAACAACCCTCCCATGGGTGCCAGTCAGAGTTTTTTAAACAAAGACTAATGGCTGTGAGATTCCTAAGTCAAATCTAGTTTGGGCCACAATTCTGTACTATGTGAGAGAGGTGTGATATTTTGTGTGTGATGTTGCTGCATATTGGCTGCACTTAAAGGAACACATTAAAAGATTGTAAGATAGCAGGGTCTCCTACCCTTTCATATATGAGTTTGATTTGTGAGAGCTGGTAGTTTCATGCTCATGAGGCTTTTATATTGGGTGCACATTCAGTATTTTGAGATGGTAGATAGCAATTTGTTAGAGTACAGAAACTGTGTTTTGAAAATGCCATTCTGTTGCATTTTGGGGGGAGGGATAAGGATGCACAGTACTAGCGCTCAGGCAGTAAACATTACTTAATGTTCTGGCAATGAAGTGTTGTCTTCACAAATCTGCTAAGCTAAAATACAGTGAGAAAATAAATCCTGGTATTATGATTTTGCAGGCAGTAATACCAACAGTGATTAATTTTCTGTAGAACAAGGAGCCTGGTATATTGATCTGAGTTCATTTTGATCACAATTTTCATTGTCAAACCTGTGTAATCAGCTTTGACTGTGCAGAACCTTTCCACGCTGCTGCTCAGATATCTATGCTGTTGGTTGGTCTGCACTGCCTTTGCATCAGACTATTTATCCCTTTAAATTCTGCAGTCTCATTTATAGGTTTTGTTTATCTAGTTGGTGGGTTTGGATTTGTCTTCTAACCTCATAGATAGCACTTCCACAGCAAATGATGAGTGTGGTTTTGATCTGGCAGGAAAAAAAAGTCAGAGGAAGCTATGGACGTCTCTCCCATAGGCTGCAGAGATTCTAAAGATTTCAAGAAAAAGAATGAACAGAAAACCAGTCGTCAATTTAAAGAGCTACGGGATGTTCTGCACTGGCATTCCTCAGCCGTTGAGTTCCAATTCCCAGCTAGTGGCTATGTAATAACTATGCAGGGAGGACAGCAAAGGAGAAAAATAAAGTGCTATTAGCGGATGCTTCCTGGGCCTTCTGGATCCACCAGCTGAGAGTGCTCCTCTCATCTCTTCTGGTCCATCTGCTCAATTGCTCTAGATAGGATTACATTTCCCTAGAAATGGAAGGTTCATAATCTAGGGGTCCTCAAAAATCCACTTTTGTCATGATGCTCAAATGACAACATGCATCATTAGGTGGCTAACATAGTGGAGTGTCCTGTGTGCTGAAAATTAACATGTATACCCAGCTTTCGAAGTGGTGGCCATGTTGGTCTGTGCAGGTACTGTATATCGGATAAGTAACATAACATAACAAAAACAAAGAAAAACAAAGGCAAGAATATTTTGTCAGCTTAAAGACTATATTTTCATGTGAGCTTTGTGTGTGTCAGTGTGGCATCTCACCCATGGTAATGACTTAAGACCCATGTGTCACGTTGACTCATACAATTTGCAACTTGTGTCTGCTAACCAACCATACTTTCCTTATCATGTGACCATGTGTAAATGATTGCCATGTACTCTCACTCTTGTGCCTGAGGACGTGGACTCAATCCAAAAAAGCTCACATTAAAATATAGCAGTTAGTGTTTAAGGTAGCCAAAACATTTTTGTCTTCTTTATTTTGTTACGTTTCCTGTCTGACATGTATTCTCAGTTTTCCTGTGCTACTGTTGTGGCTTTCTTTCACGGAGGAAATTTCTATTTTAAAAAATATATTCTTTGGCTACAGGTTGACAACAGACTCCCATTTTTGGGAGGAAAAACCTCTTTCCCATCAACAACTTTGCAACTTTGGAAACTTCAAATAATCAATTGCTTAGGTAGGGGAAGCTTGTTTCCTGATTAAGCAATTTATCTTCTCTTTCCCCAACAGCAGACTTTTTTTAAAAAAAGCATAGTGATTTAACAATAAACCAAAAAACCAAAATAATAAACAAACAAGCAAAGTAGCATGGGGCAGTGTTTTCAATCCCAATACACATTTCTTCATGTCGTTGAAATCATGGCCTTTGAATATAACCATCATTGAAAAAAAATCTGTTAAAATTATTTTTGCTATGATATATGATAGGAACTTGCTTTAGGCTTAAATGACATAGTTCTATAGGAAGTTTGTGATCACAGCGGGAGGTGCATATCTCCCTCTGCCCTACCTTGCAAGGTAGGGCAGAGGAAGACTGTGCTATAAACAGCTGTAAATTAATAAGATGTCGTGGCGATTTTTTTGTGCTGAGTCTTTTAATTCAGAATAGCTAGCCCACCTGGTGGAATTGATACCTTAGGGCATATAAACATTTTTAACTGCACACGTTCCTTGTCTAGACATGTAGTTATGTACTACTTGTTTTGAGGAGAAAAAAGACAGAAGATGTGCTCATGAGTGTAAGAACTGGCTGCACATTACTTGAGGTAATGTGAGGGGACAGGACAGTTTCAGCTGCATTGTTTAGGTTGAAATCTTATACACAAGCTACTCAAGAGTATGTTTAACTTTTGAGTACTCATGTGAAGGATTCTTCTGTTAGTCTGCCATGGCTGTAGATTGCTTTAGATTGCTTGTTCTGACAATCCTTGAATGATGAACCTGCCTGTTGCAGGAAACAAGGAGTAGTTGAGACTGAAGAGTTAAACAAAGAGGATTTGATGATGGCAGAGTCATATACACTGAGACAAAGCAGCAAATGTTGTCCCCGCATTTCATATCCTTCAAAGATAAATTATGTAGTACTTAATGACAGTTCAGTTATTTTAGAACAGAACTCACACATACACACACACTTGTTCACTTCCTGGCTTTAAAATTACAATAATAGCATTCTGCCTCATGGCACAGTGGTTAAACTGCTGTACCGCAGCCAAAACTGTGCTCAGGACCTGGGGTTCAATCCCAGGTAGCTGGCTCAAAGTTGACTCAGCCTTCTATCCTTCCGAGGTCAGTAAAATGAGTACCCAACTCGCTGGCGGGGGGGGGGCAATGTGTAGCCTCCATAATGAACTTGTAAACCGCCCAGAGAGTGCTTGAAGTGCTATGGGGCGGTATATAAGCAGCATGCTTTGCTTTCGCTTTACTGCTGGATAGTTCAGTGCTTTAGGTATCTGGCTGAAAAGCCAGAGAGCGGGAGTTCAGTTCCCTTCTGTGCCTCCTTGACAGGGGTTGGAGTTGATGATCCATAGGGTCCCTTCTAGCTCTGCAGTTCTATGATGATGATGATATTAAATGATGGTTATCTTTTTGCCCTTTCATGACATGGAATGAGTGGAGGCAGCTGCTTTGCTCTGCCCAATGGTAGAACTGGCCCTGCATTTACATTACATGCAGTATGTGGAAAAGACACATCTAAATTTAGGTGAAAAGGACCATAATTGTCCTCCTTTGCTCTTCGCTCTGCTGGACAGAGTGAAGAGCAAAGGCTTTGTTCTGTTTTCACTTTCTACCACAAAAAGAAAAAGATGTGCAAATGTAATATGGTATTGCATCTCTCAGGCCAGAAACAGACTTTAGAGAGGGCTCTTGTTAGAGCTGAAAGCATGTAAATGTTGCAGAGATATGACTGAGGCAGTCTTTTTCTGTTTGTGAAATCAGACTTCAAAGGAATCCCGTGCTTAAATCCTACAAATGACTAAAACAAAGCAAGTTAATCTCCATAGTCCTTGAAGTGAGAAACACATTCTGTGACACTAAGACACTTATATTAGTCATGGCTATCTCTAGCATCTGTTTCTAGCCTCTGAAATCACTCTGTTGCTTTCTAAGGCCCCAGCTAAATGTGACAGAATCCACCACATGGTGGTGGTCCCACTTGCTGGGGAGAAAGTCTGAGTGCTGGAAAAAAAATTGGATATCACCAGAACAGAGCCACATCTGTGAAGCAAAACACATATCAGAAATATGCTAATAGTGTTGCCTGCTGTGGCTACCTTCACAGCTGTCCCCAGCAATCAATGCCCAGACGTGATGTTCTTCATAAACCTAATCAGGCTGAACACAAAGCATCAGGAGACTTTGGGATCATTCTCCACTTTCCAGCTAGAAATTGGAAGAATTAGGGTGCTATTAAAACATTTCCGCCCACAGATGTCTTTGTGTTTGGAGGAAGATCTTTTCAGCATTTAAAGCGAGTAAGGTGGCAGGCAACTGGTGATCCAGGAACAAGAGAGAAAGGATTCTGTAAGCTGTCAAATCAGTTTTGGAGTCTAGACAAGAAAATGTTCAGGAAAGAAGACTAATGTAAATGGACAGAGCAACTCAGTAGTGCCAGCAGCTTAGCATCACCAAAGTATAGTTCAGCACTGAAGATGTTGGGAGCACTTTATTCAAAACGCACCTAAATTTTCCAGAAACTGGCTCATTGAGCAATAAAATACGAATCAAGCAAGGATATGGCTGAATCATAGAATCAATGGAGGAAAAAAAATCTGGCAAGGAGATTTGATCTTGATACATCACAGTAATTCAGTCTGGAAATATTCTAATCATGGTTATTGTCCAGTTTAATCATTGTTTGGGGGAGTGTGGCGTGAATTGAGAATAAACAGAGATTTAAGGGAGTATACATTTTATATAAGAAATAACATTAAAAATAGGATGAAATATATACCCACTAAACACTTTGTAATGGACACCCGATTGCAGACTGTGGGGAATGAAATGTATTATCACAAAAAAGAGGGGGAAAGACAAATTTACATAAAATATACACTGATTTATATGTATAGATGTCAATTTATAACTAATGGCCATGATCTAAACAGAAATACAGTGTATCTCACCAGGGCAGGAAAGATTCTGACCACATAATCTGTATACCTCCTCAGTCTGCTCTCTAGGTTCTTCTTCAACGCAAGAACCAGCTCTCTTTGCTCTTTAAAACTCTTTTATCTTTTCCTGGGACTTTGAACTGCTCAGCTTCAGATAGAGGACCACCCCTTGACAGCCTTTCAAACAGAGAACTAGCTTTCATAAAGCAGGGCACCTTCTCATCTTCATCTCCAATAATGCCAAAAGCCGTTTCAAAAAGCCAATACATATTTCAGGGTCGTTCTAGTAAATCTTTTAAACTGTGTTTGTGGTGGAACAGAGTCATTTAAAAAATTACATATTTTTTTTTGAGATGCGCTGCTCCTCGTATCATTGTATTTTATTGTAAAATAGTGCAAAATGTTCAGAACTTTATCCTCATAAGACACTATCTGGGTTGTGCTGAAGTAATCGATGAAAGCCTGACTACATGAGGAATGCGAAGTCTGTTGCTTTCCTGCTGATAAATTGTTCTAAAGGAACAGGTGTCTAAAAACAAATTCTGAAAACACTTTTGAGTTAAACATCCACAGCACCGGAGTTGCATTGTCCGATATTCTGGAGGTCAGGACTTGTGCTTGTTAAAATTGCCAGATTAATTTCAGATCACCTGGCAATTGAAGCACTACAGGGACAGCTCAGAAAAGTAAATTACCAAAATCAATAATAGCAAAGGCTCGTTCAATCTATATTTTCTTTAAAGAAAAGAAAAAGATAAGAACCCACCACCAACAAAACAGTAGCCTAATTCAAACCAAATACCTCCAGTTTTTGACTGTGGGATATTGTGCTTCTGTATCCAAAATACTGGGAAATGGCCTGATATTGCTGCACAATATCATGCCTGTGTTGGCAGCAGGAAAAAGGATGCCCAGCTTTACATAGCAACCTGAATGTTGACAACACCAATGGCAGCAGTCAAGATGGTCTACAGGATACCCTCTTTTGCTCACTACCATTCACACTTGTTGAAAAACAGCCATGAAGAATTTGTTTGTTTTTGGGTGAGGAGTGGTTGACTGATGAAAAGAGGAGTTTAGCTTCTGTGATTTTGCCTTGTTTGGTGTCACTTTGTGAATGGTTCTGAGCACAAGAGGGTGTCTTGCAGACTAGTGGTTCCCAACCTTGGGGTCTCCAAATGTTCTTGGCTTACAACTCCCAGAAATCCTGACCAGCTACTGGTGAAGGCTTCTGGGAGATTTAGCCCAAGAACATCTGGGGACTCATTTTGGAACCACTGCTGTAGACTGTTCCTGCTGGCAATACGGGTATAATATTGTGCCACAATATGAGGCCATTTCCTGGCTTGTTGAATCATGGGTACAGAAGCACAATATCTCATATTCATAAATCACAGAGTCATGTTTTTTCCTGTTGTTTTTTTTAAAATTGATGTTTAAGCATATACAAATCCCAAGAGAAACTTCCCTCATGTAGAATTACCCAGTGCTAGAAGATACCAGAAGATAAGCACAGGATCTGTACCATGGTTGCTGGAAGAAAACAGAAGCAAGAACAGCTCGGATGTGGCTGTACTTCCTCTGTGCCAAAATATTTTGAAGGGCTGTTTTGGACTTCTTGAGATGGGAAAGAAAGGTGTGAGTAGGTACAACACCTACAATGGAGAAACAAACCCACCCTTAAACCTCTTGAGTGAACAAATGTTGCCATGCCCATTCTGCAGAATGCAGGCTAGAAAACTATGTTGCAATTGCCAAACCCTTCACTTGGGAAAAGCTATATTGGACCAAGATCTCTATGGATATGTTGTGTGCGTATGTTTCCAAAGATATCTACTTGCCTTTTGAAATTAAAAAACAGGGAGAGGTTGGAGTTAGCAAAGAGTGTAACTGGAAACCAAGGTCAAAATTATCTATACTGTGTGAAGGACAGGGGGTGGGGAAATCAATTCATTTGAAATGTGCTGTGTGAGGAGAGCCTTATAGTTACAACAGTGAGCTAGAAAGGCAGAAAAGTGGATGCTTAATCAAGTTAAGCCTGTACTCTCACTAGAGCAAAAGAAAGTAAACACTAGAGCAAAAGAAAGTTATCCTCCCTTGAATGTATCATGAAAATATAAACCAGACCAGAAAAGACAATATTGCCGGGGAAAGTGGTGTAGAGAGACAGTAGGAAAAGGAAGACCTAATATGAGATGGGTTGATTCAACAAAGGAATCCACAGCTGTTAGTTTGCAAGAAAGACCTGAGCAGAACTAACTGGAAAAGACAATATTGCTGGGGTGGGGGTAAGCAGTAAAACCATCTCTAGCCAAAAAGCAAAAAGCAGTAATTTCATAGCTTAAATGAGTTAGATTCTAAATATTTGTTCTCTATTCTTTTTTAAAATATCTTTTAAAATATTTTTTACATCCAGAAACAGAATATATTTGCAAGGACAAATTCCTGCTTGGTCAGGAAGAAGTTAAAAATTCAATTGATTGGCAGGTTCAAAGTTTCAGATTGTCCCAGACTTGGAGATAATTTCCCCTTTGAAAACTTTTGTCAGGAGCCTAGCCTCAGGAATCCTAAGAGAATGTTTCTGAAAGCACAACTGCTCTCTGCTTTTGTAATGCAGAAATACTTTGACTATGTCTAACAAAATTGTATGCAAATTCCTTAGAGATACATGATGAAATGTCCCCCTTTCTGGAGGATTGTCACTCTATTACATTCTCTAAAGCAAACCCATGCTATTGTATTTTTTTACTCTTTCCATAATAGCTGTGAACGGCTGTGACCTGTAATTCTCCCTCACCCATACCATACACTCTATCATTTGTGTGGCTAACCTGTACTATGCATGCACATTCTTATAAGAAAGTGGCTGTTTTTCCCTTTTTTAAAGGCCTTTTTTGGGGATCAATATTTCAGCTCCTGCAGCCTGGATTCTTTCCAAATAAAAAAGGTGGGTTGGGCCAACCATTCTCTTTTAAGATCAGCAAGAATATTATTTGGGGATGTTTTAGGGTCTTTTCTTTCTGCATGGGGAGTTATAACAGTTTTCTTTTTTTTAAATCATAACTTGAAAACCCTTTCCCAAAACTTCCCCAAACGTGACATAGAACAAGAACAGACTATCTGCCACATCTGTGCCAAATTTGGTGCTGATCCGAAGCCCAGTTTCAAAGTTATAGTTTTTTGTTTGGGCTGCCCCCATTTTTAGAATTACCTTATAGAATGTTGATTTGCTCTGCCACACAATAACATTGCTGCACTATTGTGCAGCTATATTTGTGCTTCAGTGCCTGTTGTGTTATTACAGAACCGGCTTTTTCCAGATCAAAAGTGAATTATTTTATGAAGGAGCTTTCAGGTGACACATCTTTCTGCCTGTGTTCCTGTACAGCCTGTAATGTATGTCTGTGTGTGTTCACAGTGTCTGCTCTAAACAAATGGCCTTAATAGTTTAATTTTTAAAAATTAAATTAATTTCAGACATTGGCTGCAGTTCAAAGGACAGAGATCTTTGGAAGGCTCCATACCTCTTGCTGATCTTAATGTCTCCCCACTCATAGAACCATCAGAGGGCTGTCTTGTAGAAACCAGGCACAGTGCCAGCCTTCTGTTAAATGGGATGCGAATTACAGCTCAAGGAAGGTACTGCTGGCTCCTTAACTTAAGGCAGAGATGCACCCAACCCAGGTTATAATTAAGCAGGTTCAGGCCACTACTTCAGGCAAGAGATTGTAGGTGTTACAAAGAAGGGAATAAAGCAGCTGGTTTGAATACAATGCACTTGGACTGAGGTAGCTTAGTAGCTGCTCTGCCTTAGGCAGCAGATTCGAGATGTCATTAAACCAAAAGTAATTTGTTGGTTGATGACAGGACATTTTGGAGATTGCTTATTCATAGGGTTGCCATAAGTCGGAATTGACTTGACAGCACATAACACAAGCAACAAATCTGGCTCTAGTTGCTCTGCACTTAAGGGGTGGTGGTGTCTGCTTTGCTTTGTTCAAGTGGCTTAGAAAGGCAGTGGCTCAGATTAAAAGGGGGGTATTGGCTGCAGAGGATCAAGACATAATTCACTTATCAGTCTTCCAGGTCCATCCATAATATCATAAAGAATGATGTCCTTCCACAAAAGTGTGGAAAGGTTACAGACCTTCTTTACTGGTGTTTAATTTTACTTCACCCACTGAAGATCAGAGGTATATGATCTTGGGACAATCCCATTTGATGTTATGTTTAATTAATGTTTTCCAGGAAACCCAATCGATTAGGCAGGACACAAGGGAGAGTTATACACAAGAAGGCTGCCATTGCCAACTCAGTTTTTGATGAGATTGTCAGTATTTTCTAAGAATATTGACTGCCTTACCTTTACAAACGATAACACCTTCATTTGTATCATGATGAACATCAGAACTCTTTGTAAAATCTAACATTTCTTGCAGAAGTCTCCCTGCATGCTTAAAGTATTTTGTTTGTTCATTAGACATGTGGTTTTTGGGAGCGTGCCTGAAATATATTTAATTGTTTCTCTTTTTAGGACAAACTTTATTCCCTCTGATAGCCATATCATAAATGTGTACACTCTAAGAGATTATGGATCTTTGTAGTCTGAACATCAAATCTATATTTTAACCTTGTTTGTCTGAGGAGGTCAAAAGGAAACTATAATACCTCTGAATTTCTCCCTTCTGAGATATATTGCCTTCTGCTCCCTGTAAACATATTTTTCTCCCCATTTCAATCTAAACCCATTAAAGCATCTTAGAAGCTCAGAAATGACAGACTAATGGCTTTACTTACTTGTTTTATTCAAATATCAATAATTATACACGTCTCCCTTTGAATGAAGAGGACAAAGGATAAATGGTTAAGAACTGGATTATTTGGCTAACTGGACAGTGTTACTTCGCAGCCTTAAAAAAAATTATGAGGACTTCCCTATAGGAGGCAATTTTTGTTTAGTTCAGCCTTTACAGAATAAATGAAATATAGCTCTTCATATAATCAGTTTGAGAACTTAAAGCAAGAATCATTAACAAGATGTTAAGTCACCTTGGATATTGAAATACTCTTGAGTGCTACCGTTTTCTAGTGTTCTGGCATGTTAGACTAGGCAGGAGTGGTCCAGCCATTCAGTCAGGTGAAGTAGGCAGCTCATCTCAGGTGGCAGATTTTGGGATTAGAGAAGGGCACGAACCGTTGGTTCAGTGATTTGTGCCGGTTCAGTCGATGACCCAACAGGTGTTCCATGGCTCCGCACCCTACCCCCCCTCCAGGGAAGCTGAAGTGTTGCCTTTGAGTGGGCACTTTCAAATGCCCACTCAAAGGCAGCACTTCAGCTTCCCTGCCCCACCTCCTCTGGGCACTGCTTCTGGGTGGCTGAACTACAGAACACCTGTTGGGTCATTGGTCAAACTGGCACGAACCACCAAACCAGTGGTTTGTGCCCATCTCTAATTGGGTTACCATTAAAGGGCAGCAAACTGGGAAAGATTTGTTTCATTAGCATATATTTAGCAGCTTTTTGGATGCTTGATCTTAGATTTTCACTCCAAGTGCCAATGTGTTTTTATTGTATTTTATTTTATTTATGCAGTGTCTTTTATAGGCCACTTTTCTCTTGATGAGGGGACTCAAGGTGGCTCACTATGTTAAAACAAGTAAAATTAAAAACACAATAAATCATACAATTAAAAAGTAATTAGACTGTAATAATTTAAAATACATTAAGTGGTTAAAAAAATTAAAATTTTTAAAAACAAACTTATTTAACTAAAGGCCAGCATGCAGGACATAATAATTAAAAGCCTGCCTGAAAAGGTGGGTCTTCAGTTGTTGGAGGAAGGATAAAAGGGAGGCGGCCAACCTAATCTCCCAAGGAAGAGCATTCCACAATCTGCCATAGAGAAGGCGCTCTATTGTGTCTCTATCAAGCATACCTATGTATGATGGCAATGCAAGCATGAGGAGGGCCTCCTCTGAGGATCTTTAGAGCCAAGAAGGCATATATGAGGAGATATGGTCCTTCAGATAGCCTGTTTAGAGCCATCAATAAGATCACATGGGTATGGCTTTGGAGAAAAAACACTTCACTTGTGAGTTAGGGCTTGAACCCAAGGATATAACTTTTACATCAACTTGGGAACTAAGGCAATCCTAGCTAGCCTAGTGCCTGGATTGGCAAACAAAGCATGGCCCCTCTCATCACAGCAGTGCTGGTCATTGTTGTAGCACTGGGGTGATGGCAAAGAACTTTGCAGGACCTTGCTTAGGCTCAGCTAGCCTTCACTGAGCATGTCATTTCATTTACAAACTCTGAAGACATTCCTCATTTTTCTCTTAGATCACATATGGCAGGAAAGTTTTAAACTGGGGTGTGTGTGAGAAAGCCCAAATGTCAACGTCACTGGTACTATCGAGAAAGGCGAGAAGCAGGCAATTTGCTGTTGAGACAGAAATACAAAATGACTGGCTGGGGTCATGCAGAGACACTGGAGAAGGAAGGAAGGAAGGAAGGAAAAAGCCACATTAGGACCATTAGCATGAGGTCCAGGCTAAGGGTGTGGTGATGGTAGCAAGAGCTATAAAATACCCCCAGATGACAAGGACTTGCTTCTGGAACTTTTGCTGGCTGATGTTGAGTGT
This sequence comes from Intellagama lesueurii, assembly GCA_037013535.1. Classification (NCBI taxonomy): domain Eukaryota; kingdom Metazoa; phylum Chordata; class Lepidosauria; order Squamata; family Agamidae; genus Intellagama; species Intellagama lesueurii. Next base: position 128,931,221 of record JBAJHW010000001.1, on the reverse strand, counting down.
TTGGTGGGAGCCGCTCACCTCAGCATGCCACCAACCTGCACACTTGCAACACAATAACTATCATGTAGCTTATTATATTATATTATATTATATTGTATTGTATTGTATTGTATTATATTATATTATATTATATTATATTATATTATATTATATTATATTATATTATAATTATTAGCACTCTCTGGGCAGTGTATAAATAGCCAGGATTTCATATTGCAAACTATTACAGAAAAATCAGCAATTAAACATATTAATAAACAACAAATAAAGAAATGTAATAAAGAACAAGTGGCATAATATCCACTGCTGAAATGAAGATGAATCTGAAACTAGAATAATATGGAGAATGCATACCCATGATAAGCCTCATCTGTCCGCCCCCCTTGACAGGACTAGAGACCAGAACAGTATCTATAGCACTGCAACAACCACTTCTAAAAATGGCAGGTTCTAAAGGGTTGGTACTGCAGAAACTCGAGAGACTTGCACAGAGTTCATTAGAATGAAGAAGGTTGGCAATAGAGAGGAGGTGTGGTGAATTCACCATTCTTTGTGATCTGTCACCTATGGCAGTCACTGCCCTGTACTTAATGATAGAGCTGCCGTGACTCCTCTGTGTATAAACATAACAGAGTAATGGGGATCTCTATGTTTGCTAAAAATGAGTGAGCCTTGAAATGACAGTCCCCAAAGTATAAAAATAAGGCCCTTAGGGGGGAAAAATAGTGAGGGTAACTTATGATGACTTTAGACTTTATGTATGGTGTTCTCTATCACTTATGCAAATATGGACTACTTTTCTGCAGTGCAAGCATTGTGTATGAGATTTTAATGTGCACAGATGGAGAGAACTCTGCAACCTCTTCCTTGCAACCCGAGACATTTCTATCATAATTCATGTCCAAAACCAGCTTTAAATTCAGCTCAGATGCATTTTCTTTCATAGGTTGCAAATCAAATTTCTCCAGCCACATTTTTAGACATAACTTTGGAAAAGAATTTTCACATTGCAATTATGTATGGTGTGCATTCTATGAAGTTGGTTGTGGAAGTTTGCAACAATTTCTTCAAAACCTTTGCAATTAACTACGAGCGGGAGATAAATTTCTTATTTCCTGTACTGTTTTGTGCTGTGGCTTATGGGACCAGATTACAACATCAGCATTTCCTTGTTAAAGAGTGGGAACATTGAGAGTGCTACATTTTGGGACCGCCACAGTCACCCAAATGTGTTCAGAGCTGCCACTGCAAGAAGTACAGAGAGTGTCCCCGAAGCTATTTATGAGTCCACTTAAACCATGTACTGCAAAGGCACCGTCACATTTGTCATGACCATTTAAGCTTTAGCCCATTTATAGCCTTGAACATTAAATCTTTGCCAAGAGGACCAAGAACTTTGGCTGTCTAGGACTGTGACCAGTCTGACTCTAAGGTGGGTCTGTCTAGGGCATGCTATCTATTTCAAATGCACTCAGGTCCTTGTATTGATCACAACAGCCAGACGAGAGCTTGCACAATTAGCTGGCCTCCTTTCCACTGACTCTTACACCTGATTCAGCAGGCAGTTTAATTTAGGACCTGATGCTGAGCTGTAATTTTTGTTGTTGGTTTTTTTTTTCTGTCTAAAGTGCAAACTGCAGGTTGTAGGAAGAATCCTAGGATCTCAAGACTGAGGGGAAATTATAGTAGCTTGGGAAGGAGATAGTGAGCTGAAGGAGAGGCATAATGAAGGGAGGAATGTGGTAATGCAATGCATTTCATAAGCATAGTTGAGTTCTTTAAATAAGGTGATGCTTCCTAGCTGGCACATCAGAGCTACCTGTATTTGAGAGGAATATGGGGGCAAAGTACATTTTATGGGAGAGCTACAGTATAATCCCCAGTTTGGCTTTCTGAAAGAAATAAAGTATTGTCATGGGGCAATGACAAGGTTAAATAGTAGAAAATGCCTTAAAACGTGTAAGCCTGATTTTTCTTTTTATTACCATTATTATTGTGATGCTCAGAGTAAAATCAGGCCTGAATTTGCTCTCCATGTATGTTCTAGCTGGGTGCTTGCTGTTGCCTCACAGCTGCGTGAATTATTTTCCCCAGAAGTTGGGAACATTCCTATGTTATCTTGCCTGCAATGGCTGAGCAAGTCAGAATAGCTTCAAGGACATCTAATTGCCAATCGGTGCAGCTGCACTTCTCCAGTTGGGAGGAGGAGCAAGTGATCGTAAGCAGCCAGATGTAGCTTTCCCAAACGTTCCTTGGACCCAGCATTTGGACTGCATAATAATCTCCTCCTCAATGATAAGAAGGAGGGTGGCTTTTTATTTGGGGATTGACCATCTGATTGCAGGTAGTCTAGTCTGTGGGTTGCTTTTGCTATTCCCATCTGGGTCCCAAGAACAAGGTGAGAGACAGGGCTACTTAGAGTAGAAAGTTGATTATATGTTTAAGTGATGTTGTTTTGCCAGTCTTGTCTCTTATGTGTTTTCACATTTGCTTCTAACTTGCTGGAGTTGCTTCTTATCTATACCTATTGCCTTCTTTCAATGATATGTAACCAAATCTTTATTTTTAATACATATATTTATTTTATTTGTTTATACTTATACCCCACCCATTTGTGGACAAGCCACACTACTCTGGGTCACTAAATGTAGTATATTTTATAGACCTGTGTTGATCTTAAGTGATAAGGAATGTGGTAACAGTTAAGTCCAATCCTAGCTGCTTAGTCAAGCTAGCAAGTAACTAACCCAGAGCCTGGGGCCTTGGGTTCCTGAAGTTAAAAGGAAGCCCAGCATTGGCATAGGTCAGGGAACAGCCTGGAGGCCTCAGTTTTGAATCGTAATATTCAAAAGTATTGAACATTTCAATTATTATATGGCACATCTGATTTCTTAGGGGTCAAGCCTAAGCATTAGAAGGCAAGTTCTAAAAATTTGATCTGTTTCCTAACAAATTAACACTTGAGTGTGGACATGTAAATAAATGAGAGAAATATAAATAAAAGGAAGTGAGAAGCAGACACACGCCACACACACACACTGGATCCTAGGCACAAGATGACAAGAAGCAGGCAGGAGACACAGCAGCACAAAAGCATCACACAGAATTGATGGGTTTCCCTCCAGAGATGCAAACAGGCACATGGCTGGCTTGGCTGGGTAATTTTTTCATGTTTTGTCTTAATTTTCTTAATTTTTCATGTTTGTCTGGATATGCTGAAGACTAAAGATTGCTCAAAGCTATAATTCTTTTTACTTTTTAATGATGTATTTTAGAAACATACTCTCTGCTTCTTGATTGTGCCTCTTTAGGCTATAAGCTGTGATTTTGGATTGAAATATGATTTCTGGAACTTTTATAGCTAACAGCTTACAATTGAAATATATTTTTCTGATGTAATTATTTGCCCGCAACTTGAATTTCATTTTCATATGTTGGTCATACATTTTTAAGTATTTGTACCAACAGTTTCTTCTCGTAGTTGTAAGAATGTTTTTTTTAAAGTAATATGCCTTTGACTTCTCAAGAGGTTACATGTTTTCAATATTATTGGATCTTATGCATAGAAGCAATGTAGATGAATAAAAAATAGGCTCTTAGAAGGCCCTATACAGAGGCATATTTATAAGGCTCTTGTTTACATCATACACTTTTTTATTTCTCCTTTTTCTTTGGTACTTTTCAACTGTCACTCTGGTACTTCCCAAAATGTCACGAACCCCCCCCCCCTTAACTATTTTTATTTTTGTTAATCATACACCATTATGGTCAAACTTCTCTAGGTTCTCCTCAATTTACAGTAACTAACCCTGCAATCATTCCTTGCCTTTTACTGGCAGAGGTCACAAAGGTCAGGCTCACACAACGATACCATTAACATTATCTGAACCCTACCTTTGGGGCCTACTACAAGCACTGTTCAATCCTGCTAGATTTATGGATTAAGTTTTATTTCTCTCACCTGGAATTAGCAACAGAACAGTAGATTGGAGCATGTACCCGAGCAATAAAGTCCTCTTAGATAGGTTCCACATACTCATTGGGTTCTCCTTGACAGGAAGAACTATAGATGGCAGAGGTGATGGGGCAGTGGGAAGGGACTGGGCAAGCATCCCCTTTTGCCAAAACAAATGTAACACCAAAGGGAAAATAGTTTGGTGTTTCATTTTCTTTGGCAATATGGGATCCCCGAACCGGGTTGTGAAATGAACCATGAGCCAGCCTGGTTTGTTGGATTTTTTTTTTTAACTCATGGTTTGTTTTGTGCCCATCTCTTGTAATGACCATAATAACTACTCATTTCATTTTACTAAGTAGAGGCAGTTTAGCACAAAATTAAAAACACACAATTTACAAACTTGGTAGCACTGTATTTTGTATTATTTTCCCTATGCAGAACCCAAAGGTACGATGGACATTAACAGATTTCAGTAGTGGGTTAGGTTAATAAAAAACGAAAGTAAAGTGAATAGAAAATATTCTAAAATATGGAGAATATGGTTGGACAGATCGAAACAATTTTTATCCACGATTTTGCCTGAATACCAGCGATCAGAATACTGAATACTAGCGATTAGATTCCATGATCAAGACAATATCATGGATTCATTTTTACTAGACAAAAATTCAAATTTCTTTTGTTCAAATTAATTTCTCACTTACTACGGTCTCACCTTATTGTTGTCCTATTTCCTCCTCTCACAAAATCTCAATGGATGGTAACTTCTCTAATCACAGAACTTCCTCTTGTATGCAACTGAGATGAATCTGTACCTAACAAGGAGATAAACATTCTACATCAATCAAAAGCATGGGCAGTGGTTCTCAAACTTGGTTCCCCAGATGTTCTTGGACTGCAATTCTCAGAAGCCTTCATCACTTGCTGTGCTGGCCAGGATTTCTGGGAGTTGCAGTCCAAGAACCTCTGGGGAACCAAGTTTGAGAACTGCTGGACTAGATCACCTCCTTAAGCTCTTCCTCCGGGTCTCCTCCCTGTTTATGACGTCATGATTCTCATTTATGCTGTAGCATATGAAAATTCTTGAAAATATCTTCTAATGGAGCATGGAATTATTCATCCTGACTAAATTGTGGAATCAAAATGTTGCAGTGTTAATTTCAAATGCATTTTAGGCTGTAATCATGGGAAAGCCCTGTACTATTCTTATCAGAAATATGACAAGACTCTTCCCTGAATCTTTCTTTCTTTCTTTTCTTTGCAAATAGTTCAGTCTTTGAGAGAGATAAATAAAAGTGTGCAAAAATATATTTTACTCATCTGCTCATTAAGAAATAAATCTGTTCCCATCTTCCTGTGTTCTGTCCAGTGGCCTTTTAAGGATACTGTCTTCTTTTAAATGTACTTGAGCATTGCATGCTTATTAAAAGTTTATTAAAATGTTGCTTTTATTAGCTAGTGCAATAAGTAAATCATCTTTATTTAAATATACTTAGATACTCCCATTACAATTGTCTCGCTATATATGTTTTACAGTTAACTGGTGACAACGTGCTCATATCCCAAATGAACATTCAACAAGAATGGAAATTCTCATCTGAAACATTATGAAAATACATCGCTCAACTATTCTTCATCATACTTATAATGAAAGTGCAGAAGCATTCAGATATGGTATGGATGCCTGGTTCAGTTCAGACATCTTATGAATCAATTATATCTGAAAGTGGAGCCAGGATTTATCTCAATCTGTTGCATGCACCTAGTGCACAGGAACTGATTTTCAGCTGCATCATTTAATTTGTTGTTATTTCTCATAAAGTTATTTTTGACTTATGGCGAAGATACTAAATTAATGACTTGCAAAATTGAGTCAAGCCATCTCATGTCAAATCTTCTTCTTTTTTTATTGTCCTTCAACTTTTCCTAGCACACTTGTCATTTAAGCATCACTTAATACTTTGATATCCTGTCTTTAAGATGTCTTTTTGATAATGCTATGGGGCCTCTTAATTTGGACATACTTTAGGGGGCCCAGCATATCTTCTCCCTGAGAACCATCTGAGAGAAAAAGAAAGCCATTTGACTTTTTCTGAGCAATCAAAAAATCAGAAGGATGAGGAAATGAGGTATCTTCCTATCTTCTGCCCCAACATTTTTCTATACATGGCTGAGCCTGGGCTCCACTCAGTGGCAAGACAATCTGTATGCTAAATTAACTTGTGGCATTTTGTAGTTTTTAGAGGATGATACAAACGTGGACAAATGATTGAACCTTCATAGCATGCAGCTAAATTAGGTAGCAGGTGAGTGGGCAAGCAATCAAACAGCATTATCCCCTTTTTACATAATGTAGCACTAAGGGAAAATCATGCCAAGCATACTATTACAACATTTCAAAGGATATAAATATTATTAATAGGACTGAAACTTGAAATTTGCTCTTACACACTTCAGTGGCTTTCTGGGGTATATCTCTCCATTTCATGAATTTGCTCATTAGTTTTAGACTGGTGTTGTCTTAAAGGCCTCCGCAGCTTTGCGCCTCTCAAGAATTTTGTTTAAAAGGAAAAAAATGAACAGCTAAAGAAGTAAAGGCATCAATGAATAGAGGTACCATAATGTGTGACTGGTGTGTTAATTCTTCTCAGGCGTAAGTCATTCACAGTCACCTACACTCATACTTGGGGCATTCTGGAGCATTCTGAAGGAGACTGGGAACTATACCTTTCCCTCCCAAAAGTACACAGTAAACTTTGTTTATTTGTTTCTTTTTCTTTTTAAATCTTTACTTTGCTTTGAAGAAGAATTTGGAAGATAAATTCTAGAAATGCTGAGGAGCAGTAGTTTGCAGGCTGAAGTCCTTGTGCCATTATGACTGGAATCAATCCTCTTCTAAATATCCCCTCTCTCTGGCATGTAATGTTTGACAGCTGGCCCCGTCATCTGCATGTTTTCCTGCCACCACCTTCCAAACTTACCAGATTGTGTGAAGTTGGGCAGTGGAAGACACTCGCTAAAGCTAAATCTGAGGATCCATTCTCAGTTGCTTAGGCACAGCCAGAGTAAAATTGGACTCTTTCTACAGGAAGCTCTGAGGAAAATCCCCAAAGACTACATTCCTGACAGGCTTAAATATAGCGTCTTTAAAGCTGTTACTGCATCAGCCATTCTGGGAAGCGTGCCTTTATTATTGTTATTGTTACTGTTTATTCCCACTCCAGTGAACTTCCACAAATCTTTTTTCATTGCTTTCTGTTTCATTTGCTTGTCTTCCTTGGCATGCAGAGCTGCAAGAATATCAATAATCTTTTTCCTACTTATTTATTAAAATATGTAAAACTGCTAGGAAACCTCTAAAATGAGGATCTCAGAGATGGGTTGCCTTACCTATCCAATCTGCCTGATTTGCTCAATGATGAGCAATGTGCTGCTTCCATTTTTATTCACTCATTAATTCAGGAAGACAGCAGCTTCTTGTCTACAACATTTATCTCTATGCCAAGATAAATTGTGACATAGAAGTGAAAACTGCCAAAGGGCAGGGGAATATTCAAATCTGTAAGCACTAACACACACACACACACACACACTTTTTTTTTTTTTTACTAAGCACAATTTGAGAGAAAAACAAATAAGGGTTCAAGAATGCTTGTCTTTGGAATGCCCACTTTTGAATCAAGTCCACTAGGCTTGGTTCTTCACATGGGGAACTGCTCTGAAACCCAAGTTTCCTTTCAGTAAGGTATTTTTACCTCGTTTGTGGTCACTTTGGCAAATGTGACCATTTCACCTGTCTTTCCATGTAGGCGCTCCTTCTGCTTGTGATGTGGTGCCATTCATGCAAGTGACCCGAGTGCCATGTGTTTCTTTCAAAACCATTCTGTCAATAGTGTTCCTGCTCATGCTTGCTCCCTACTCCCTTCACAGCAGAGGTCATTTGGCAGAATGGAATGGAAACCCATGAGCTGTGGTTAGCCTTAATTTCCCATGAGATTTCCTTGTGGTTTGTCAGAGAGTGATAACACAGTGAGCATCAAGACAGGAAACAAATCTCAGCAGTAGGTGATTCTGCAAAGGAAAGTACCTCAGGGGCAGAGAGATGGCACTTCAGGCTTAAATGTCCATATTGTGCATATGTACAATTTGAGCCACATGGGACATTCTGCAGATTCCCTAATTTCAGACATGGTGTGACAGAAATTGGAACTGCCATCAGTTCCAGTCCAAGTCACATCATTCCTGATTCCAACTTTGAGCCAATGGAAATGTTGCAGACTAGTGATGGCATGTTGTGTAGAAACTCAATTGTTTCACCGTCATTAAGCATTGTGCTTCCCATGATACTTCCTTGTGACTCACACTTTTGTCAAAGAATGTTCATCAGATACTGACATTTTGCATTGCCAAAGGAAAATGACAGTGGCAGTTTTATAGCCAAAGCCCTTCAATATGTTTAAAATGTTAACTTATCATTATGTTTCCTGATGAAAGAGTACTTGATGTTCTTCTTCCACACAAAAGCCTGTGAACATTCAGAGGTACAAGACCTTGTATGTAAAAATACTACTTGGGCAAATGTCCAATGATCTGTGCCTTATTAAACACAATTTGCTGTGGTCCTTGGTACTGATGTGGAAAAAGGAAAGGAGAAAATGATAAAGAAATAAGACATTTAATGAAACTATTTGAATTGCACTTGCTTTCTTATGTGTATAGGAATGAAATTGTAATAAAAATCACTTTTTCTTTGTTGAAATAGTGTTTATCTCTCCAGTCCTGTATAGTACTTATCTTATTTTCTTAACTGCTAAAATATTGAATTCTGAATATATGGTTACATTTCAGTTCAATGTTCCATTAAGAATTCATCCAGGGGATAGGTTATTGCAACTCTGTGTTGCAGATTTTGATCAGGATTCAATGAAACCAGTTATCAAGTGCATTTTACACAGGAGGGTTTGCATGAAAACTCACTGTATCAGCTTGGTGTAACTTCACAAGAATTACCAACCTATGAAATAATTTTTTAAAAAAACCTTGGGATTTGAGGGTTGATTTTAGAGTGTGCCTGGAAGTGAGAATAATATATATTTTCCCCATAGTTAGTGACAAACCCTAAACTCAGATGATGACTGTGTAAAGGAGACAAGAAGGGTCCCTGTTATCTAGCACAAACTTTTGTATTGACCTGACAGACACTGCTTAGATTCCAGCCCACAGTCGTTAGAATTCTTAATAAAGAACGATGGTGTTCATCTGCTTGGTGCTGTTTTGTTTTGTTTTGTCACTGTTTGAATTATTGTAGGCTGGGATAAACAGATTTATTGTGTTCTTATTGTCTATCACCCTTGAATAGTGAGTTTGGAAAATGGCAAAGACATTGCATAAACAAAGACACCAACTGTTCAGATGCAACAGATCTTGCCTTAAGAATTGCTGATAAATATGTTGCTTTTTACAGTTGACTGAAAAAAGATTTTGCTGCTTTAAAGCAGAGCAAGCAATGGCACCCCAACCCCCGGCCAAATGTAGAAGACCCAGAGCCAGCCAAGTTATTCTGGCACAAGTAGCAGGAAATCCCTGAAGCACCTCTGTCCATCTGTAGAAGTACACAGAATTTTTTTAAAAAAATTAAATTAAATAACTAATGATTTCCTGCCCCTTTGTAACACTTAAAATTGGCTTTCGGAGGTGGCTGCCTTACTCTGCCCAGTGATAGGGCTGGCCTGGGCATTGACAGAAAGATGCAATAAGGTTTTTCTGGCAGTGCTTTTCCTCCACTACATTGCAACAAACTCTTGTCCATATCAACTCGGCAGACTTTCAGTCACCTTAATCCCTGCATATTTTATGCTGCCGTTTAAATATTGTTTTTAACATTATGAACGGTGCTAAATTACAGAATTATTTTTGGTCTATTTTCATTTCCTTTCAAAGGCTACATGTGATCGCAATAACCAGAATACAAGGGAAATTAATGAAACCATAACTCTGTCAAATGATCTTATTTATAGACTTCATAATACTAGTGGGTTAGACTCATGACTTTCTTGAGGCTGACTTGAAAATGGTTGGCTGTATTTTTTTAAAAAAAACACTGAAGGATTTAGAAAAACGATATATAATATGACTTAATGTAAGCTTTGGTTCCATTCTTATCAAATATAAATAGGACCATCTTTTTGAGCTGCAATAATAGTTGAAATCTGTTGAAGATATGATGCATAATTAATAAATAACCGACAATGGTTATAGGAATAGTCTTGTGCTTTGCATTTAGGACACATAAGTAAAGCTAAACCTCATCATTAGTTTTATTCTAGGATTACAATGGAGGAAAACCCTATTCCATTATTTTTCTTTGAGTAAATGAGCAGAGGGGCACCAGCTCAGAAGCACTGGGAATCAAAGGATTCAAAGTTATTACACCTTTCCTGAGGTTTTTGGACTTTGCTGCAGATGGGCCAAGGTTGCAGTAACAAGAGCCCCTTCAGGCAGTGGTTTCCAAACTTTTTTGACTCACAGCTCCTTTAACTTACTGGCCACTGGCCATAGCTCCCCAATATGATACTTTGGGTTGGAGGGGGGAGAAGAGAGGCTGGTAAGTTAAGTAAGTAAAGGGAGCTGTGCATCAAAAATGTTTGGGAACCACTGGCCTATTCCTCCAACCTGCTGCCAAGGGGTTGGTGTCAATTTGCAGATTGGCCTGGCCTCTGTCATTCAGCTGGCTGTCCAACTGGCCATCCTTCCTTCCATCCCATGGCACATGGCATCACAGCTCTCCTCCCTATCCACTGTGGAAAAGCCCTGCCTTTCTCACTGCTGCCAGCACCCTGTTCTTCCTTCAGACCTTCCCTGCAGTCTAAGCATGTGTACTGTAAGCAATCCCAGCAGGGAATTGGCTGTGAGGTCAAGCTCTGCAAACCTGTTGGCTGTTGAGCTTGCCCACTCATGTGCTGTTCTCCTGGGCACCCCAAAGAAGGGGAGTGGAAGCCCCTCAGATGCCCCATGACTACCAGCTAACTGGGCTTACTACTGTCCTGGGGTTTTCTCCCATTCTCATGGTGCTGCTGCCAGGTGTAAGCAGATCCTCACTGCACAAGTGGATATGGCTAGCTTGAATCCTACCACACCACCTCAAATGGGAGAGAGGAATGCTGGGAGGGTTTCTTAGCTCCTAGGTTTCGAGCAACTAGGCCAACCCCCATCTTCCTGCCCAAATAACTGGGAAAACTAGAAGGACATCAGCCTGCTCCCTTACCTCCCAGCCAACATTGGGGGTTGACAATAAAGAAAAGCTGCCTCCACTCTCCCTCTTCCCCCCACCAGCTTCTGTATGGGTCCAAAATAGAGATGGGGATGAAGTGCCAAAATGGCACTTCATCTTGGTTCGTGGGTCATCAACTTTGATGACCCAACTTTGATGACCCACAACCCACAAATTGCCCCCCAGTGGCCCAATGAACAACGAATCAATTAGTCGGTTTGTTGGTTCTTTAATAGTCCCGTGGGGCTATTTAAAAAAAAACTGGCCCCCTCAGCCTTCCTATGCTACACAGAAGAAGGGATCAAAGGCAGGGGGGCTGGGGGATTGTTTTGATCCCTTTTTCCCACCTCTTCCTATGCCACGGGGGCATAGGAAGAGGAGGAAAGCGGGACCCAAGCCATCCCCCAGCCCTGGGGGTGGGATTCCCTTCAGGCAGGCTTTAGCAAGCCTCCCGAAGGGAAAATCCCTCTCTGCTTATGCCCCTGAGGAACAGCTGATCCACGGGGACATAAGCAGATAGGGAAGGAAGGGACGAATATAAAAGGGTTATATTCGTTGCTTTGTATTTGTTGGGGTTTCTGGACCCCAAGAATATGAAGCAAAGAATATCTAAAGAATCAGGGATATTCAACAAATATCCCAATTCGTTTTTATATTCGTCCCCATGTCTAGTCCAAACCCTTGCGTTCCTGCATGAAGAATGATGGCAGGGCCGAAATCTGCCCCAGACAGACTTAGGGGAGAGCAGCAGGCTTTAGGTGCATGCTGCTCACTTCTCTTCCTGCAGCAACAGCTCCTGCTTAGTATGTGATCAGAACTCTCTCATCCCCGTCTGTCTCTCCTGTGTTCCAAAATGGCCAATAAGAGTTGCCAGCCAGTGAAGCGGTGCTCTGGAGAACACACACACAAGATTAGGCCAGCACAGACCATCTCCCCCCCCCCGCCCCTTGGTCCACCCCTTCCTGCCTTTCCTGGTATCCATAGCAACCTGGCTGACTGCCAGGCCCTCCCCTTGCTTTGCCTTGCCTGCCTGGAGAGGGAAGGGATGAGGCCAGGATGTAACACTTCCCATGGTAGGGCGAGTGATTTATCTGGAGTGGTGGGAGAGGGAGGGAAGGAAGGAAGGAGGCTAGCAGTCCGGGCTTCTTGGGGCCAGCTTGTCGAGAGGGAGACGACAGAACCAGGCCATCACATCAGCAGCGGGAGGAAGTGAGAGGCAATTCAGCAGCGCTCCTGGTTGGATTTGATGGCTCACCAGGGCACTTTGGGAACCACTGCCCTAAGGGATTAGAGCAACACATGAAGGCAGCTACCAGGCATAACAGATTCTCTTGCAATGATCACTGATTTTTTTTAAATTACATCTTTTGGGCTGGTAGAGCAAAAGATGGGGCGGGGGGACTGCTCAGCATGAATATTCATATTAATTCATAGAAAATGTCACATCTCCTCATTCAGAAGTACCACTGCTGGTGACACATAATGCTTCCCTCAAATAGCAGGGGAGTGTTAGACCTGAAAAAGTTTTCCTCATCCCAGCTTCAGATCACAGCCAGAGGTGAATTTCAGCCTTCCCACCTTCCTCTGTCTGCCCATCCCTCTGCCCTTCTCCCTCCGCATTTCATCTAACTACCCACATGTGGTTTACGTTTCCTGCAGCTCTGGAATGGAGGGAGAGAGGACCGTTTTTTTCTTTGCCTCCCCTCCAGCGCAGATGTACTCAGGCATCATGTAACCTTTTATGAGCCATTTAGGAAACCGCCATATTGCAGCCTCTCACACGATGGAGGGAGAAGAGCGACCTTCTATCATGTACTGCTGCCACAAGTGCATCCAGTCCTGAATGCATGGGAGGGAGCTTAATCGAAGTTGTGGATTGAGAAAGAGATCCAGTTTTTTGTGCTCAATCTCAATGACAGTGTGATGAGTGTTGTAGTGTTTGATTTGACTCTGAATTAGGAGTGGGAATAAATCAACCTACATTTTCCCATTTGAGGGATAGACTTTGGTTCTCTGAGACTTTTTATAACCCAACTCACTGAGAATTTTCCCATCACTCGCCATCATTTTTACATTAATTGGCATAATTTCTGCTTGTTTTCTGTAGGTAGCAAAATCCTGTACAACAGTTTGCTGCATATATTTAATTTTTAGATCAAATAGTTCAACTCTAGCATTTGCAGCAGATTTTAGATTTTGAGCCTTGAGACTTCAACTCTTGTATATAAACTCCCTATTTAATGGCACACATATGTTATGAGAAAATTACTGAAGGCTGGTAAGAAATTATTTCAAGGGAAGCATGAAAGAATTTAGAGTTCTTGGAGATAGAAAGTGTAATACAAACAAGGTGAATCTGCAGCTCACAACTAGTTGACAGCATCTGTGTGTCAGAATGATGATACATGGTGTCTGTGTCTCTGTGTGGGAGACAATAGGAAAAGATTTGATTCTTCAACAAAATGTCCAGTTTATGAATGTGGGATATTGTGCTTCAAGGGTGGAATTTTGAGAGGATTTGGGAGGGACGTGGTTCCCTGATTGATTCCTTCTCTTTTGGAAGTTGTGGTGGTGAGAAAGAGAAACATTACTCTTTTTTCTTTGTTGCAAGATTTCTCTGTGAAACTATTTCCTCTGAGAATCCTGTGGGAAATTTTGTGGGTTATCTTGCAGTTTTTGTGGTGTCCCCCCCCCCTGGAAAAATTGCCAAGCTATGCAGAGTTATTACCATTCCTGCACAAACAGTGCCTCTTTCCTGCATAGGATTTGACTGGAAAAAGTAGGAGTAACATGAAACCGTGCAAGATGTTTACATTTCCAGAATTTAGCAGTTTCCTATATAGAAGGGGGGGGGGAGGTGGAGGGAAGGGAGGGAGAGTCTAGTTTTTACAAAAAGCCTGGGAATCTAAATAATGTAGAGGGATGTCTTGGTGAAGAGTATTGGCATAGAGAGACTCAGAAAATCACCAAGAACCGAATTTGCAAGTATGTGTTACATGTCTAACCTAGACTCTTCTTATGCCACAAAGTCCCTTCAAAACATGCTGATTCCAGAGACAATCCCCCTGCCCCCTTTGGAAGGAAAACCATTATTCATCTGGCAGTACCAAATCAACTTTAATCAAGTTCTGCTCCTGAGGATGAGACTCTCAACTTCTTAATATAAGAACAATCCATGACTATGTGATCATATAAGAGAATCCTGCCTTCAGTAATTTCACTTTAAAAAAACATAGGAAGCAAAACATTTTGAGTACTGGTCTGCATCAATGCTTCTCCAATATTGCAAAATCACTTTAGCATTGCCCTCCCAACCCCGGAATAAAGACGCAAGACAAGAATTATGGATTAAAACACGGGCCACACTTTATTAATCGTAATCAATGTTGCCATCCTTTGGCAAAGGGGGGGCCTGCCATAGTGCGGAATCAGGTTAAACCATAGGGGTCTCAAAGGCCCCCTTAAGCAACAAATGGGCGAGTCCCTGGCCCCAAGTTCTCGCGGTCTTAAAAGACAGCGAGAACCCGGCCGGCCGCAATTTGACCACCCGCGGACCTCAAGCCAGCTTCTCCTTGTTGACTGTTGGTCCGGTTGTGGCACCAGCACATCTTTCCCCCCAAGCACTGTAATCGCACGATCCGCAGCGCTGGGAGGTCAGATGGGCTTTAGCTTACCTGAGTTTGGAATGGGACTCACCAGAAAACCTGGTATATCTGCACTACTCGCCAGTGCGACCGAATTTCCACCTCATAACATGCCAGCGCCCTGTTCCAGTGTGGGATAGGCGAAAAATCCCTGCATCCAAAAGCCAATCAGGATACAGGTCAAAAATTCCTATCCGGCCCCAGAGGCGACCAGATACACTCACACTAGAATATAGGGTGGGCGGGTCGGGTTCCAGAAAAAGAAGAGAATGGGGAGAGGGGGGAACGTCCTTAAATAACCCTCTCACCCCGGCCATTCTCGAGAGACTAAGAGTCCCACGTCATCCGGGGAGGGAGGCAATGGCGAGTCATGCTGCTGAAGCATTGGCTCAGCAGCGGCCCGATCAATGTATGTGAAGAGCCTTATGTCACTTCTGCACTTAGCCCTTTGAAATACTAATGCCATAACACGGCTCACTATTTGAGCTAGAAATAGTCAAAATACTGTGTTGATTTGTCACCTATGCATTTAAATTAAAAATTGCAGAGCAAAACAAAATTATATATATAATACGTACATTTTGCAGTTATGGATTTATGCTTTCTTTAGCAAAACCTCATTGTTTTAGAATATCTCAAAAACTAATATATGTTTAGGAGAATCTGAATGTAAGAGAAAATGTCCTCTCAAAAATGCATCTGGCCTTAGATATATTGTCAAAAACTGGTTAAATATTCTCTGGTTTCTGAGGAACTCTTTCAAGTATTGGCATGTTTGTATGCATCTGTGTGGAGAAAGAAAGACAGCCTTAAAAGTACTGATATAATATATACCCAAGGCAGCCTTAAACATTGCAAACACAAATTCTGCAGAACATTAGAATATTTGTAAAGATGCATTAATATTCTGGGAAGATTCCCTTGGTGAGAATAGATTGCCATCAGTAAATCAGATTTTGGAGGATGAAGCCAAAGTACTGGAATTATGGATCTATGCCATTTTCTCAAAGTTCACATTAATCTTTATCTCTGTCATCAGTTCGAAGTATGTCATTCAGATATATATGTGTGTGTATGTGTGTTTATGCATATGCATATGCGTATGTGCGTGTATGTTTGCTGAATTTTGAATCTGAATACATAACTAAAGTCCTGCCAGAACTTGCATTATCAGGTAAAATAACAACAGTAGAATAAAAAGAAGTAGCATTGTGTATTCTGTATCCATAGTGAGAGAACTGACCAAACATGCATTTATTATATAGTTAGCATTGTTGCCAGGACAAGCAATCAGAGAGTCATAGTTCTTATCACACATAGTGAAGTTAGTGCTCCTTGTCTTAGATGTATCAGTTTGGAGAGAGGTTTAAAACAAGACACCCCATGCAAAATGAAAAAATAGAAGCATATTGCTTTCTTCAGGTGAACCAACAGTTTATTCATTAAACTGCATCTTCATACAATGCATTGGTTGTGCTTGACCCACTTGGTGATTTAAGGCAACCACACTGATTTAAAAAAAAAGGTGGGAAATACTATGGGCTTGGAGCAACGTACCCTCTAATTTTCAGCTCCACCTCTCTCTCGCACGTGGCTTCACTCCTGCGTGTGCACGTGTGACTCTGCCCCTCGCACACAGGGTGCCATTGCAACCAGAACCAACGTGATCACTCTGCAGAGGAGGAAGGAGTGCAGAGGGAGGCGGAGTCGCACACTCCCAGCTTAGAGGGAATCTTGGTTTAGAGCAAACATTGTGATCATACAATGAAAAGAGAAATGCAAATCAGCCTGAAGTCCCCCCTACCCCCAGTCCATAGTTTTCCCTCTCTGCTGCTGGGGCTTCTACTATTAAAAAAAACTGATCCATTCACATTGGTTCAGACATGTGATCACTTGAACCAACACAGAAAAGGAAGATGAGTTGCACACACATGTATGCACAAAGTGGTGCTTTGCTCCTTCAAGTACCTTGCCCCTCGCCTCTTGCAAGGGGATGAGCCAGATGCACACAGAGACACATACATGCACAAAGCAGAAAAGCTGCTGCAACAACACACACTCTCTCCAATGAAGCCTCGCTCCACAGCCAAAACTTCTGCTGCTGCTGCCGCCGCCGCCGCTGTTTCTCTTCTTTCCATGGGTATGACTCTTCTTCTTGTTGCAGGTTAAGGCAGCTCTTTTTTACCTATGCCCCCTACAGAACTTCAATAAACAAGCAGCAAACAAGGCTTTCCTCTTGTCTCCCTCTGTGTGGCCATTTGAATCAAACAGACATGAATTCCCAATGCAACTTCACAGCAAGTGAATTTGCATTTCCCTTGCTGTGTAGTCACACTTTAAGTCTAGTATCAGGGTGGTGGAGGGTTCTTTACCAACCTTTTCTTTTTGTTCATATTTCTGTATGTCTCCGTGTTCGTGTAGGTACTGTATGTAAAAAAAATAATCCAATATTGTGTGAACATAAAAAGACCTTACTCTCCTCTCCTCCCCTTCTGCAGTTCATGAACCTCCTAAATATATCCTGGAAGGTTCCTTCACTCTCCAGATCATGTTTTCAGGGCAGGAAACATGAAGTGTGTAGGATGGCTCTCACTTGACCCTGTCCAATTAGTCTCCTCAGTCTTTACTGCGTGTGAATGGGCTGCTTAGAAAAGCCTGAGAAGCAGAGTTCTACTGCCTGTATGCAACGAAAATATTCATTGAATTGCACTAGACACACAGAATATACTAAAATAACCCCCTAGAACGTTCCCTGTGGGTGAAAAGTGCCAGAGTGCTTGCACTGCCTAAACATTACAAGAAGCATTACTTGGGTAAGCTGTCAGTTCTACTGAGGATTATATGAAGCACAGCTTGGAAAAGGTACCATTTTGGACAATGACTCCTAGAAGACCCCAGCCTGTAGCCATGCTGCTTCGAGATTCTGGGAATTCTAGTTTTAAAAACTACCTTTTGTAAGCTTGGGGACCAGATGTGGCTGGCTATTTATTTTGGATCTTTGCAACTTTCCATTTCTGTTTTCAGTATTACTTGTGCACAGCTGTTTCTAGTACAATAAAACCTCTGCTTTGGGGTCTTCATCTTATCTTTACTCCGTCCATCCATTCTTGAAGTGCAGATGCTGCATTTGATCATTACATGTTATGTTAGTCTTCTTCTCCTAGTCAAATAATGAGTTCCATTGGGAACCTTGTGTATACAAAGGTTTCATGAAAAAGCAATTGTTTTGATCCCAAGACTTACACATGCCAGACAATTGGAATGCTCTCCTATTTGGTTAATTGAGAAACCACTGTGTTCATTCTTAAACCTAATTAGATCCATGCTGTTGTGGAGAAAGCTTTCTGTTATGTCTACCTGAGATTCAAATGAACTTTCAAATAAATAATCTCATATTTACTTCAATGGCTTGATAGATAATGGAACACGACCCCTAGGTCATTTTTTGCATTTTGTGTTTTCCTGTATAAATTAAGTATTAATTCAACAGAGTGCAAGGAGCCAAATAGAGGACAACAAATGACTAGTGCAGTGGTTTCCTTGCAATTAAGTATTATCATGTGTCCCTCTACATGTGTCTCATCTTGCATACATAAAAGATACAGAACCAGAACCAGAGGTTATTAAGAAGGAGCAACTCTAATGGATGTTCTTTTTCTAAGCCACACTGGTGCATGGAGAAGGTTTTCATGGGGGTTGAGAAAGAGATAGAGAGTTAGAGAGAGGGTGAAAAAGAAGTGAGAAGTGGGGAGAAGGAGAAAGGAAGGGAAAAAAAGGGATACCACTGTTGCCTTTAGGCCTGGGAATATCTCCCTCTAAAATAGGTTCTCCTCTCTGTCTTAAGTTGCGCTAATACTTGTGAGTGTGTAGTGGTGATCTTTTGGATGAAACCAATGCCCTGGATCCATTCCAGTCGGGCTTCAGGCTGCGCCACAGTACGGAAACGGCATTGGTCGCCCTGTTTGATGACCTGCTGAGGGAGGCTGACAGGGGCAAAATGTCTTTGTTGGTCCTCCTCAATATCTCAGCCGCCTTCGATACAGTCGACCACAGTATCCTCCTGGGGAGGCTTTCCAAGTTGGAAATCGGTGGTCTGGTGCTTGCCTGGCTCCGATCCTTCTTGGAGGACCGTCCTCAGAGAGTACAGCTTGGGGAATGTGTTTCGGCCCCATGGAATCTCAATTGTGGGGTTCCGTAGCTCGATTATCTCCCCAATGCTGTTTAATATCTATATGAGGCTGCTGGGTGGGATCATCAGGGGGTGTGGGGCTTCGTGCCATCAGTACACTGATGACACCCAGCTCTACATTTCCTTTTCTCCAACCATAGTGGATGCCGTTCCGTCCCTTCAGCGCTGCCTGGAGGCTGTACTGCAATGGATGCAGGAGAATGGACTGAGGCTGAACCCGGAAAAGACGGAGGTCCTGCGGGTGGGTGGCCCCTCCATCGGTGGTTTGGGAAACTCCCTCTCTTTTGGGGGAGTGACTCTCACCACGAAGAGTGAGGTTCGCAGCTTGGGGGTCCATCTGGATCCGGCGCTCACCATGGAAACCCAGGTAGCGTCAGTGGTCCGCTCCACCTATTTCCATCTGTGGCAGATTGCCCAGCTGCATCCCTATCTTGATGTTGGGGCACTCACCACTCTGGTCCATGCGCTTGTAGTCTCGAGATAAGACTACTGTAATGCGCTCTACGTGGGGCTGCCTTTGAGATTGATGCGGAAGCTTCAAATGGTGCAGAATGCGATGGCCAGACTTCTCACTGGGGTGAGAAAATATCAGCATATTTCCCCCACTCTGGCTGCCTTGCATTGGCTGCCTATTCATTTCCGCATTGATTTCAAAGTGTTAATGATGACATATAAAGCCCTAAACGGTTTAGGACCTCTAGCGGAACACCTCCTCCCACCTAGATCTACCCAAATCACTCATTCTAGCCAGGAAGGGCAGCTGAGGGGCCTAATGCCGAGGGAGGCCCAGAGAGAAAGAACAAGAAACCGGGCCTTCTCGGCAGTGGCCCCTCGCCTTTGGAACAGTCTGCCCCCAGAGATCTGTCTGGCTCCCTCGCTGGGTGTTTTTAAGAGCAAACTTAAGACCTGGCTCTTTAGGCAGGCTTTCCTTCCTGTCATCACTTGAATACTTTTCCCATCTTGAACTATATTACTACTGTTGGTTTATTTTATTTTATTTTATTATATTGATTTTATTTTATCTATTATTGTTAGCCGCCCAGAGTAGACTTCGGTCTAGGTGGGTGGGGTATAAATTTAAAAAATAAATAAATAAATAAATAAATAAATAAATAAATAAATAAATAAATAAATGTGCCTTTAAAATAGAGTAGAATTTTTGGTGTTTAGGTTGGACAAAGCAATGGAATCTCCTGAGTTGTCTTAATTACACTTCCAGAAGCATCTGGTGGGGCCACTGTGAGATACAGGAAGCTGGACTAGATGGGCCCTTGGCCTGATCCAGCAGGGCCCTTCTTATGTTCTTGTGTTCTTATGTAAGAATATTTTGGCCAAGAAATCTGGAAGATGGCTAAGCTTTCACAAATCTTTCATGGCCCCATGCCTATGATTCCATACTTCCCTTTTTACATCATAGTGGAGGACAACTAAACGTGCATCTGTTTTTTACATTGTACATCTAAACCTTTGATGTGCATGCAGGATGGAAATTCTAGGAGAGAAAATGCTGGCGGACAGCAAGACTGAGTGTTTCAGTAGTGTAAGTCTTCAGAAAAATGCCTGCTTTTTTTAGTTGTACCCATTACTTACAAACCAACATATTAATGTGACCTTAGTTCATTGAGAAACACATGCCTGGCCAAGAAAGTCAAAGTGAAAGTTATTATAAAATGAATGGATTCCATTAAATGTACCCATGAACTTTTGTTATAACAACATGTAATCTTGCTGTGTTTTCTGATAGACTGGGTTCAGTAATTTAGGTTACATCCTATCACCTTTCTTGGGAGAAAGCCCTAGGAAACAAAACAAAGGTTACTTCTGAATGAAATATGTACAGGATGACATTGTAAATTTGAATTATTAAATATAATAAAATATTTTATACAAGTAGTAAACAGAAAACTCAACTCCACTTATTTTCCTCTGTTTCATTCCTTTACTTACTTTTCCTTCAAAATGTTCACATTGGCATTTGACTCCATGTTGCTGAGAATTAGATTAGGCAGAAATGCAGAGAATTACTTCAGACAATAAGTTTCAAATGAGAAGCTGTTTGAACGCACCACTGAGTCTGTCTACATTTCAAAAACACCCACAATTTTAATTTTAAGCTGACTCAAGTCACATGGTTTTTGAGCTGTTTCCCATGTTCCTACTTTTCCTGTTAAAGTGCCAATTTGGGAGGTTACAGAGGAAAAGCTCATTAGAGCTCCACCTGGTTGTTTTAAATCGGGTACACATGGAGAGGCTCCCTTTTAAAACTGGCTGTTAAGTTCACAACTGGTTAAATCAATTAAGAATACAATGTGCTAAAATAAACAGCCCTCTGGTGGCCATTTATTTTAACTTACTTCCTAAGAAAATGAAACGAGTCAGGGGAAAATAAATACTCACTTCAGAACTCATTGTGTGAATGTGAAACTCAGCATGGTTCTTAACACAGGTCAAAGCCTGGGTTTTTTGGCTGCCTCACCAGGCCCATTGTCAGATTTAAACCAGGACTAAAGAGTTACCAAACTCAATGCAACTGATCCATATTCTGCAGCTTGCCTGCCTTCCTGCCTTCCTGCCTTCCTTCCTTTTTAAAGGGGGAGTCTTAACTTCTATCATTATACATAATTAAATTTTCCTTAGGGATCAGGCATCAAACAGGGCACACTGTCTAGTCACTTGTCTAGGACTGGCTATCTGAATATAATAACTAATTCATTTATTAAACAGTTATTGCACTAAGATATCCAGCCAGTTGCTGGATATCTGGGATTAAAGACATGAATTTTCTGAAGTATCCTTCTTTATTGTAGAATGTACCTTGTTCGATGCTTTAAATATTTTGACATGTAGCAGTTCTCACTATTTGTGAAGGAGGAATAATGAAAGTAAGCCGTTTATTTTACTTTACTATTGCCTTCCATACAGATAGATTGAAAGTCTACCTCATAGTTTGGGAGGGTGCAATAAAAACTAGACCAAAGTGGATCATTCCAATCCCTGTTATAGCAGAGTGTTGGATTTTTATAAAGTAGTGTCTAGTGACAGCACATAAGAAACACTGGAAGATAGCAAAAAAGGAAAAGCACCAGTTGTTGTTCACCATCTCTGGTGAGAAGTTTAAACAGAAGGAGGGCTGCCAATTAATTAGGCAAGTCCTGTTTCTTCAAGATATCCCCTATAGTTTTTGTTGCTGACTCTTATCTATAGGCTGCACTTGGTACGAGACTTGTATATGAATGAAAAACATGAGAATGTACCTGAGTCAGCACAGAGATAAATGGAGGGGGAGGGGCAGCTTCCAGTCCTGAATCCCTCATGAAAAAACTTGTCTGTGAAGATAATTCCAGTATTATGCCATACAATTCTTGTCATGTGCGGAAATTCTCTCATCTACCAGTAATTAGAATTTATGGCTCTTAAATTAAAGCAGTTAGTAGGTGGCTAAGAAATCTTCGCGTTGCATTTGTACTTAGGATTTCTGGAAGTCATTGCTCTGTATTGGAAAGGAATGCTAAACTATGACCCAGCATTTATTAAGGGCCCATCATGTGTTTGCTGCTGTAACAGCGATGGGCAGAGATGTGATCCAGAAAGTTTGCAGGTCCTGAAGGCTTTCAATTGTACTGCAAAAAAGATTCCCTCCAGCATAAACATATATCTGTTTTCTAGCCCTTCTGTTATTTTGGCTAACGGCTGGATGGATCTGATAAAGGAGAGGGGAAAGGGCAGTGATTTTAAAAAAACCAATGTGGTTTGGTAAGCAACACCTGGAGGAGGAATGTTTCTTATTCTGGAGGTCCACAGAGCAAGATCTTTGCTGCTGTTGACAGGATCCAGCCGATGAGCTTGACTATATTTTAATCTACAAACATGTATGAGTGCTTCCTGTTGGAATTTTTACAACCTCTCATGCTATCTTTAGCAGGTTTGGCTGAGAGGCACCTTCTGGGTGGGCTGACTCTCAATCTATCCAGTACTAATAGTTCCCTCCTGTCTTGATTTCAAAGAGAACCTCTCCTCTTTGCTGAAAAGTCGGTTGCTGAAAACAATCATGTTTGTCAGTTTGTTGTTTGATCTTTTCAAAGCTGTAAGTAATGAAACATTTTAAATTATTTCTTCTTACTAATGTCTCAGAATGAGCTATTGTGACTTTAAGTGCCAATTAACAAGAAAAGGGGTGGGCTACTCTGGGGAAATTGAAGCTATTCTGCTCTGTGAATCCCTTACTTCTGCTGTGCATCAAAAGGAATTTAACCAAAAGTTCAAAACTCTGCAATACTTCCTGTGTTAGAAATCCCCACCATCTTCTCAAAACAATAGGAACCAGGAAAAGTGGAACACAGTAACAGCTCAACATTCTCAGCCATGGACAGTGGGCAATGGAAATAGGTAGAGCTCTGCCTTGTAAGGATTGGGTTGAATTTTGCTTGCTTGCTGTGTCACTGTTGAAGATGACGAGCCCATAAGAGAAAAAAAGAATGTCATCCCTAAGTCAGTAGCACAAACACAATTGAGTATGCAGAGAAGGAGTTATAAGTAGAGATGGGGCTATCCGGGGCCCCTGGGGCCAGACCGTCCACTCGCCTTCCGCTGTTGCCACGGGCTCCGCACTCCTTTCCTATCACTCCAGAGCTTGCAGTCTGCGAGCCACTCTTCAACCTGGCAGGAAGCGGGAGGACGAGCCTCGATGCCAGGTCGAAGAGTGGCGCACAGACCGCGAGCTCTGGAGTGATAGGAAGGGAGCCCGGAGCCCAAGGCAACAGCGGATGGTGAGTGGATGGTCCGGCCCCAGGGGGCTGGACCCTTGTTATGTCCACCTGTGCGGGAGTATTTGTATTCATATACGAATACCCCCCCCCCCCACTAGTTATAAGAGCTAGATGTTCAAGGCTTCTTCCTGAGTAGGTGAATCTGTCAGTTATTCTTTCTCCCACATTCTTCTGGAAATCAAGTTCTTCCCATCATTTTCATGAAGAAATTTCCACATTTCATAATTTTTTTGTAAAAACAAAACCAAATGAACCTGAGGCAATTCTCACTCATCTAGGTGAGACTTGAAAACACCTCAGATATTTGGAGCACAAGATATTTCAATAAAAGAGAGACCTATTCATCTACATCAGTATATAAATAATAGCCTAAATTACATCATGGGATGCAAGTCCATTTTGGAAATATCTACCGTGCCAGTGATTCATTTTTCTAAAATCTCACCAGACCACTACTCTTGTTTCTGAAGAATTAACTAAGGTTTGTTTTTCCTGATAGGTCCCGTAATGTGCATTACACAAGAAAGTTGCTAACCCTTCTTTTTGTTTTATTCCATTTTTAATTTTTTATTATTGCACTCTAAGTGTTTAAGGTCCCCTTCCTTTCTTCATTTTTGGCAAGAAGAAGTTCAATATATTGATCTCTCCATCTTGTTTAAGTGGAATGCAGCATGTGAAACAGGTTTAAAAATCTTTGGGTTTTTTTTTTAACGTAACAGTCATTTCCATGCGCTGGCAAGGCCCTGTGCAAAAACCACAACTTGCTATACAGGTGAGCAGTCCAGAAAACACTTTAGTCATAAGTTAACAATGAAGGTGCACTGAAGACACCTTTGAATTATTTAGCTCTGCATGTTATCTTTTAAAAGCTTTCTAAAAGGCACTCTGCAAACACTCCTGCGCTGTCAGCATTCTCAATTGGAAATGAGCTGAAGTTTAAGAGCCTGAAACTAGAGGTAGAATGCCATACGAAGATGAGCATTTACTGGCCCAGAACCTTCCTTTCCACCACTTTAAAAACATTTTGTTTTTCAGGGCTGCTTCACACTCTCGGCTGCTTCACATGGTCCTTCTCCCAACAATGAACTTAGTTTCATTCAGCCACATCTGACAAGCTGGGATTCAAGCCAAGATGTCACACCTGCCCATAGGCAAGTTTGACTTTCTTTCACGGAACTACACTCCAGCCTCAATATCACACATTGTTGGTGAGACTCCCCTTTAGTTTGAAAAGAGATCTTCATGAATAGGCTACTGCTTGTAAAACACATACAGAAGACCACCGTAATGTGTTTCTCTGAAACCACGTCTATCTTCTTTTCCTTGCTTTTCTTTCAAAGGGTTGGAAACTCTGTATGAAAATACATTTACTGTCTAATTTGTAGTACATCACAAGTGTTTTTTCCACCCAGAGTGCATGAGTTATGTTCCCTGCTTTTGAGCTATCTCTGGTTGTTCTCACAAGGACGTTTAAATTGGTTGGCCCTTTTTTCTTGTCTGTATATCTAAGCCTTGTAATTTGTAATTTTTGGACACTTGCTAGGGCATAGATCCAGACTCAGAATTACTTAGAGCAGAACATCTGAAATCAATGGGACTGAAGTTAATGCTGGTGAAACCAAGTCATTTTGATTCCAGTGGCTTCACTCCGACTCCAGTTTCTTTTCTATGGCTATGCATAAATAAATAAATAAATAGACAAATAATTGGAAAAGAATAGACTTTTCCCTTTTCTGAAGAAGAAAATAAAATACTGGGAAAGAATATACTCTTTCGTTCATTAAAGAAGAAAATAAAACTCAAATGAAAAGGAAAATAACGAATGTATGTATGTATTACACTGAGGGACAGTAACAGCATGGCGTTGTCAGTTCAGTATAGATGCTTAGAAAGAGGTGGAATATTGTAGGTTTGTTTCTTTTGGAATTTGGATCTTTTTTTCTTCTCCAAGTCATTTCCAAGATTATTTAAGAATATATATTTAGCTGTTTCAATACCCTTTCCTCAAGATTTATTTATTTATTTATTTATTTACTTACTTACCACTTTCTCCCAAAGGAGGGACCAAATTATTATTTAATTCATCACAATGAATTACAACAATGTGGCCATACAGAATTAAAAATACAAAGGACTGTGATATTACAAAGAAAAATAAAGAGATAGATTAGCAATAGCAAAAGCTGCCATTTAAAAACAGACACACATAAGGTTTATCTATATTCATACTGATACAGATATAGACATCATCATCTTAGAACTGCAGAGCTGGAAGGGACGCTATGGACCACGGAGTCCAGCCCCTGTCAGGGAGGCTCAGTGGGGG
Source organism: Intellagama lesueurii (assembly GCA_037013535.1). Taxonomy (NCBI): domain Eukaryota; kingdom Metazoa; phylum Chordata; class Lepidosauria; order Squamata; family Agamidae; genus Intellagama; species Intellagama lesueurii. The sequence continues at coordinate 128,905,068 of JBAJHW010000001.1, read as the reverse complement.
AATTGAACTCCCAACTTCTGGCTCTGCAGCTAGATACCTAACTCATGGAGCTATTTTATTTGTATATGTTTTTAAATGGCAGCAGCATCTGGATACTGTATATCCTATGATAGCACTGAGGTATCCAAACCAATTGGAAAATAAGGTGTTTGCCCACTGGGGGGAAAGAGAAGAGGGAGGGGGCCAACCTGCCATCCTAGGGAAGGCATTCCACAGGCTGCAAGCAGCCATTAAAATGGGCCCTCTGGAGCACCCTCAGCAACAGGCCTTTGTGTGCGGTAGGACTTGAAGAAGGGCTTCTCCAGAACATCTGAAAATCGGGGGAGGGGACTCATGTGAAATGCACAGCCCCTCCAATAGACAATTTTAATGCTCTAGACTCCAAAGAAAACTTGGGGTTGTAAAATGAAGCACCATCTTCAGTATTCATGACAGGCTTCCTATCTCCCCCTGCTTTTTACAGAGTTGTCATTGCCTGTTATTTAGACAGATGGTCTTGCCATTTAAAAATGAAACAGGGTAATGGTTTATAATAACCTATGGTGGCAATTATATTGCACCACATAATATATATGCCACCAAGGCAAAGCATACTGAAGAGATTAGTGTGACAGATGAAAGTGACATGTTTGTTTTAATAGAATATTGAGTGACTATTGAATAGGACAAGAGCGCTAATGCAAGCCACTTATCAGTTGCTGGGCTTTGCTGATAAGGTACAAATGTTCTGTAGCATTAAGTGGCTAGCAGGATTGCAATCCACAAATGAGGTGCCCAAACCTGGAAGTCATAAATTTAATCCAAACCGGGGGCGGGGGGGGAGAGTGTATACAAAACACATAAGCGCAAGCTGAATTATACGAAAGCAGGAACATCATCATCTTAGAACTGCAGAGCTGAAAGGGACCCAATGGATCCTTGAGTCCAGCTCCTGTCAAAGAGGCACAGTGGGGAATCAAACTCCCAACCTCTGGCTCTAGACTGATTACTTCAATGCCTTCCAGATGAATCTACCTTCAGAGAGTTTTGAAGAAACTTCATTTGGGCCAAAATGCTGTAGCAATTGTGTTGGTGGTGGGCACCTGTTTGTCCAACCATGTTATGTCCACCAAAATTTTCAATGGTGTCTAATGGCTAAAATTAGGACTCTGGCTATAACTCAGAGTTTGGTGATAAACTTTAAAAGTTTAAATGGCTTGGTTTCAGAACAGTGCAAAATTGCCTGTCCATCTCCCTGTACCATCCTGTCTGCTCATCAGCGTCTAGTGGGACAGGCCCTTTTCCTTTTTCCATCTGTGGAAGAAGAAACTTAGCTGGTAGGGATAAAAGTATGGAAAGCACTCTGATTAAGTCTTATGTAGTAGAAGGAGGTAGTATACATTTTACTATAAACATAATTATATTAATTGTCTTCTTTATTCATGTCAGAAACAGTCCAGGTGTGCTTCTAGAGTGGAAGGATCATCTGACAGGGCCCTGTCATTGCCCAGTAGATGTCTGAAGGTGTTCAGAGGCTTCATATTCTTTAGGGAGACATCTTCCATGTCTCCCTCTTTTGTGGTGAACTAGTCCACAATGTAAACACATTATTTTAGACCTGTTCAGGCTACTTGTCACCAGCTAGGTCAAATGCAGCCAGTAACTGCATACCGTTGTCTAGCAGCACATACTTGATATGTCAGCCACCACCACTACACTCCTTACATCTCCAAGAAGGAAGCAGAAACAGTTAGTTTACTGAGCCCCTAGTAGGCTGCCGTGAGAATGGCTGACGTTCAGATTCCAAAAGATCTCCTGTATGGAGAATTAGTGCAGGGAAAGTGCCCCAGAAGGAGACCACAGCTGCGATACAAGGATATCTGCAAGCAGGATCTGAAGGCCTTATGAATGGACCTCAACAGATGGGAAACGTTGACATCTGAGCGTTCAGCCTGGAGGCAGGCGGTGCATCATGGCCTCTCCCATTTTGAAGAGACACTTGTCCAGCAGGCCAAGGCAAAGAGGCAGTCCTGAAACCAGCAAAATCAGGGAGCTGGACAGGGTACAGATTGTATTTGTCTTCAGTGTGGAAGGGATTGTCACTCTCAAATTGGCCTTCTCAGTCACACTAGACGCTGTTCCAAGACCTCTATTCAGAGCACGTTACCATAGTCTCTCGAGACTGAAGGATGCCTACAGTAGGCTGCCGCCAAATGTGCTCTTCTTCTTTACAGTGCACAAGTTGTGCAGGCTGATGCAAGAGTACCTTTGGATGCAGTCCAATGACAGTGTCTTACAGAAGATTCTGCTTAGCATTCATGGCTCATTCCATATAATCTGAAGTGAACAGATGACTGCTTAGTGCCTGAAAATATTCCATGTGAAAACTCTAAATGGTCCAGCCAAGTAGTGTTCCAGCAGCTGTGGAGAAATGATATGGGGGAGTGATGGTTATGCTCAGTTTTCTGTACTTCAGGTAGGGCTGTAAATCCTGGCTTGTCTCATCCTTGCTTGTGAAAATGAGGAACCATGAAATTGTTCTCTTCCGTGACAGGGCTTGATGTTTTGTGATGGAAGAAAAGAGAATGCAGCCAGTTGGAGGGGGGATTAAGCTAAACAGCAGAAATAATGCAACAAGCAGTCTAAGATAAATAATGCAAATTGCCTAAATGACAACGGCTGCTGCTTCATTGGATGGATCCCTTAGACGTTGAACCTAAATTGGTCTCCCCAGTCTGGATAGTCATCCCTTAGCTCCCATCCTCTCAGCCACCAGGTCTTCACCTTCTAGCACACTCCCCCAAAGTTGTTGTCTGTCTGTGTGAGAAAGAGTACACTCAGAAATTGGTGGCAAGGATTCTTTCCAGGGGTGCTTCAAGACTGAGGGCTCCTAACAATCCAGATATTGTTAGTAACCATTCTGTATTCTCATTTCTTCCCTTCTCTTTCTTTTCTTTTGGCAGAAGATAAAAGAAATGGAAGAAATTGTGTGTTACAAAGGGAAGTGAACAAAATCTTCACCCTCTGTAGTATTCAGTGAAAGAGGTAGGACAATTGCACTATCTGGCAGAACACAGTTTTTCTAATTTTTAATTAGAAATGCAACAAGCTTTTCTCAGACCACTCAGAATGCTCACACCCCTCATTTGATTATAGATTTTTTACTCTGGACACATCAAACAGTAGAGATAAAAAGTTCATTTCCCAGAATCTCTCCATTGGTAAATAGCATGGTTAGGAGAGGAGGGAGCCACAAGCTTAGCAAGGGCCCTTTAGTTTAGCCAACTCTTTTGGTTTCTGATTTGTTTCCTCTCCTCCTCATGATTTCTCCTCTAACATCCATTAAGCTTGATGTGTTTGTGGAAATTGGGAGAAACATGGAAGAAGAAACGGCAGAGATGGGAGAAGCTCTCCAAGCTTGGGTCTTCTCTAATTGTTCACCAAGCCTTCCTCCAGAAAGGTTCAGGAAAAAGGCCAACATTCTGAACTGAGGTGTGGTTTCCATTTCACTCACTAAGTTTCAGCTTAGAAAGGTCATGACAGATAGTCATTGGTTGCTTTCAAGATGGGAAAACTATATTCTAGGTCTTGATCACAATAGTAACAGTTAACAGCAATTGAAAACCTTTATTTTGCCCTGTTTTTTTTGTTTTAAATACTGGTGATGTAACCTGGCCCCTCAATCTTGTCTTTGCTCAAATAAGGGCACACAGATTAATGCCCAACCTGCCACATGTTCTTTTGGAGATACTATAAACTAGGATGGAGACTCAAGTCATGGGACTCACTGTCAAGTTGGACTCAACTTGCAACTCAGAACCCCCACCCCTACCTTTTTTTCTGGCGCTTGCGACTTGGACCCAAAACTTGCCAACATCCCTGCTCCAACCCAGTCCTTCTCCAGGTCCATGTCAGTGTTTTTATGTTTCCAGATACCTAGAAGAAAGGTATCTGGGCTCCAGTACAAAGGACAGAAGAAAATGAAACAGGAGAAAACTACTATGAAATTTGGAGGAGGGATGTTACACCCCAGTACCAACAAGAAAAGAGAAGCCAGAGTTTCCAGAAAGGATCAAAATAGACCTAAAGAGAACCACTGAAAATCCATATATGAATAGAGTCCATCATCTCCATACAAATGTGTACTCAATCCTTATAATGTACAGTAGTTTAATTATGTTTTCATAAGAAGGAGAAAAAAATAAGGAATGCAGAGCCCAGGTAATATGCTACTGTAATGGAAGTATCCTCACTTTCCACTGCAGCTTTTCAAAATGTTTATTATTATTATTATTATTATTATTATTATTATTATTATTATTATTATTATTATTATTATTATTATTATTATTATTATTATTATTATTATTATTATTATTATTTAGTGAGCTGTAGGCAGCCTGGTGATCTCATTGAAAAATCCTCAGAAACTTGAGTGGGCAGGTGAAGTTGTGGGCTTCTCTGAGGCTGGTGGTAAAGCTGTCAGAGTAATCTTTGATGTCCTTTTTATTGAATGTCATCTAATTTTATTTTAACATTTTTAACCCCATGAGAACAGGAGCCCCCTTGCATCACCTTCTAGGTTCTCTCCTCCAGGAAGGACTGGAACCACTGTAAAACAGTGCCTCCCAGTCCCATCCCATGGTATCCTTCTGAGATGGCTCAGAAGGATACCATGGTTGATAGTACTAAAAACTGCTGAGAGGTCCAGCAGAAACAAAAGGTACACATTTATAGGGGCTGGACTCGAGGATCCAATAATAATACTGGATTTAACATGAGGAATCAGTGGAGTTGCTACCCCATCCTGTGAGTACTCCTTGGTTCTTTGCTTCATCCCATGTTTGGCTCAGTAGCCTTGATTGAGTTTACATTTATACATTTACCATTTGCTGTAATCTCTTTGTATTATATAATAGTATTTTTAAGATACATCAGTGAGCCACTGAGAGAACCTTAAATGCAGAGTGGCTAACAAATATTTTGTATGAATAAATTCAGCATGAGAAAGTGGAGAGCACTTTGTCCATGCAGAGGAATAACTAGTTGCGGACCCAGGTAAGATGACCTGGAGCCCTACCCACCTGCCAAGAAAGCACACAACGTAATATCACAACTACCAGCTCATTAAATGAAGACTTGATGGGGGCTATAAACAAGTCACAGCTTGGACTGGTTGCAGCAGAAAAGTATTGGTGCAGCATAAGGAGCAGATCTCTGCATTGTTCACTGACTGCCATTCAAAAGCCACATTACCAACCTATTGCTGGGTAGACAAGGTGGATCTGTAGCCCACCTTAGGCCACCCCTGTCAGTTCCCCACTCCTTGATTCTCCATGGGAAGAGGATCCCCTCTCTCTCGCATGTCTCCCACTCCACAGATCTATTCCTATGCAGAAAATCAGCCCCATCCTGCAACCAATAAAAGTTGCAAAAAGACAATGCAGAAGTTATTACAGTATCACAGTCATAAGGCCTCCCTCTCCTCAACAAATGCCTGGCAAGTGCATTTGTTGCACCTAAAGGGAGGGAGAGTGGAGGACATCCAAGAGAAGACTGCTGGGGAGGAGCCCAGAGTGCTCTATTTATCGTCTTTCACTGGACCTGAGTGAACACTGCTACACTCTGTTCCTCGAGGAAGGCTTTGCCCACAGCTCCACTTGACATTTCCTGATTGGATGCCTTTCCCCAGGTAGGCAAGGATGCCTGGGATGGAGACTCAAGATGGTGTCCAGCATCCCCATGCTCCAGGATTTGCTCGGCCACAAACAGGGCCCCAAATATTTCATGTAGAAGACTAGAGTTTGACATTGGTTTGTTCTCTCTCACCCACCCACTATGCAAAAACAAACAAACCACCACCACCAGAAACTATTGGCAGAGCCTGGACAATAGTAGAATCGTCCTGGTGGGAGCAGTGATGTCACCTGCTGGCTGTGGATGAGCCCTCCCTGCTTTAGCAGATCAGTGAAATCATGACAATACTTTCAAGTTTTACAATTGTCACATTGCATCTACCCCACACTGTTACAGCCATTTGATACCATTTTGACAGCCATCCCTCCACTGGAATCCTGGGATTTGTAGATTTGTACAGTGTTCCGAATTCTCTGCTAGAGGGAACTAGCACTGTAGCTGAAGGGAGTGCAGATCAGCATACAGAAAGTCAAAGGGACAGGAAAATAATTAAGTAGAGGCCGGGTGTTTCTTTGATAAGAGTTCCTACTTCACTCCAGCAGTTTAAATGCTAAGGTTCATTAGACCTTAACAATTCTTCAGCAGTTTGCTTGGTAAAAGTTACATTTCAGCCAGCTAAAGACACCTTGATAAAGTTCAATATGTGTTACTAGCTGGGAGTTCCATGGAGTATTGGGCCAGAACTTTGGAGACCTGGGTTCGGATCCCCCTATCATGAAGCTCTGTGAGTGAACCTATGATAATTACATTCTGTCTAACTGACTTGTCTTGCAGGATTGCTGTGAGGCTGATGTGGGGAAAGGGATATCATGTATGGTGCATTGAGCTTATTGAAGGAAAAGCAGGGTAAGAATGTAAAAAAAATAAATAAATCTCTAGCCAAAAATATTTCAGGTACTGATATAAATAGGATGGAAATTGCGTACATCACAGTGGCAAGTTATGCTAATTTGTGAGTCCCCACTTGGATTCCCAGTCATGTGCCAGGCCACTTGACTGGAGCACAGTGAGGAATTCAAGTGGACACTTGCCAGGAAGCAGCAGTTTGCCACGGCGTGTTATGTCATTTTTCTTCTGCTGGCATAACTACGCAACATGATTTTGGCCAAATGGGGAAATCTGTGCACTCAGCAGTAAACACAAAGGAGTTCAGTGAAGCTTATTTCCAATTAATTATGCATGGAATTAGCAGTCATGCTGATCCTAACAAATTGGGTATTACACTAGGTAATGCTGCATTTTAGTTTGTATTGATGAATGTCAGTGCATTCTGTCACAATGGCTCCTGCATGTCAACATTCCCTACACTTCAAAATGATGTATCACCCTGCTACTGCATTTAATTCAAAAAGTGGTGGATGGGTGTGTGGTGAAGTAGAAGGGGAAAAAAAATGTTTTCCTGGAGGTAGAAAATAATGAAGCCAATCCTTTCCCTTGCTTTGTGCATAAACAACCAAGATGCCACATTATCTGAATGAGATGGTTTTTTTAAATTATGTAAATAAAGGTAAGGCAGGCAATAAGCGACAGAAGTGTGTACTTTTGAAGTGTACAGTTGTATAGATGAAAAAAGGGCTGGGCAGAATTAAGCATGCACTTTTATTTCAAATGTCCTTCATGCTATTTACCTACGTGGAGTGTGCTACTTTCAATGTGTTGAATGCTCACAAACCATGAAATACTGGGATCAAGGATTCTCAGACTCCAAAGTCTCAGGTCTTTGTATTCACAGGGAGGAAAATGCTTTAGTTGGAAAAATGCTGTGTGCCATATCATTTTAATAGTATACTATTTTCTTTCTTTCTTTCTTTCTTTCTTTCTTTCTTTCTTTCTTTCTTTCTTTCTTTCTTTCTTTCTTTCTTTCTTTCTTTCTTTCTTTCTTTTCCCCAGTGATAGGACTCAAGGCAGCATACAACAGCTAAAATATGTGTATGTTTAAAATCATAATAAAGATATTAATACTAACATAAAAGTAAACCTAAACAATGTTAAAAAAATCACTGGTTAAAACAAATTGAAATAAATATAAAAGAACTGATTATTTTTTTTTTAAATGCTGCATCCCCTACTGAAAATTCCAGTGGTGCCAGGACATTGACAAATCAAAGGCCAGTTTAAAAGGGAGGTTTTATAACTTTGTTACCAGCTCCTTTCCCCCATGCAATTTTCATTGATTGAGCTGGATGCCAGCAATAAATTACCACCTTACAGGTGACCTGTTGCATGGGTGCTCCCTTTGTGCCAACCAGCAAGAAAGATTTGGTATGTATGCTTCCCAATGGCCTATTCCACTTGTCATTGGGAAGGTGTGAGTCCAACAAGGGAGATTTCTGCATTGTCTTTGTTGTTTACGTACCTGCATGATGTGAAAAGAGCTTTGAGTAGCAGGCCCATAGAAGGTTAAGCCCCACTGATTTTAGAGGGACTTTGCAGAACACACAACCACCACAGAATCGTGATTTTACTGCAAAAGTGTGGGTAAGTAGAAAAGAAATAACCTTGGGTGCTCTCTCTCTCTCTGTGAGCATTGCTTTGTTTACCACAACTGTGTTGTATTTTTGGTAGATATTAATAAATAATAGCTGGCTGCTATGCAAAATCAATTCATTTGTAAACTGCAGATCAAATTGATTTTACACTTTGGAAATTATCAGACAATTAAGCATATAAATTGCTTTGATGTCTCAGGTATTTCCTCCCTCCCTCCCTCCAATCATCCACCGTGATGTTCTAAGGCTTTGGGCCCATTCATAATAACTAGAAGGGAAGTGAGGATGTGAATGACTGATTAGTTCATCCAGCCCATCTCTTTCCAGGTAGGACCATTCCCAAATGTGCATTTATCAGCCTGTTTTTCTGAACTGATTTTAAATTTGCCAAGTGATGTGGGCTTCTTTGGGAAGATTCACTCATTGAGATAGTCACATGTTTTCTTAGGCAATATTTATCTTGGTCAAACTTTATGGAGTGAGAAGTTCTTACCAAATGTAAATAAATTAGGTCAGATGTCCAGGTCAAAGTACTTCACTTTAGAGTTTTATTTTCTCCCTGAGATAGGAAAGAAACAATGTAATACAACAAGTTTACATCCATCTGTGGCAGATTAGTGGTAACTCCAAGTCCTATGAATGTAGAGATGTAACAAGGGATATTGAACAAGGAATCTGAATACAGTGGCTGTGTGAGAAAGTTTCTAAGCTGAAACTTAAACCAAGGTTTTGCAAGTTGGGAAGCTGTCTGTCGTACAAGGAATTTTTAAATCAAATTGGAGTCATATTCCTATTGGAGAGCCAAGCACAAAGTCTGAGGGCATTGATGCTGCTTTCTGGTGAGATAGCTGCTACACACACACGCATGCACACACACACACCGCTTTTGTGAAGGCAATTCAGTGACTTTTCTCACCAGTGGGAAAATTGTCCATCCATTTTGTGCAAGATGGAGAGGTTGAACAAGGCCAAAGTTTTCTTCCTCAGGTTTAAAGATGCACACCTGTTATCCCACAAACTCTTGAGTTCATTTTCTCCTTTATGTTCAAAGTTGGAGTTCATGGCCCATATTTTTAAAAAAACCCACTTTTCAACTTCTGTTATTTAGAACCTGCTTTTTGTTCTTGGCTGCTTCTGCCTCGCACCTTTTCTAGTGAATTAGAAGCTAAATAAGTTGAACCTCACATTCACCTTGCAACCTTGTGTAATTGGATAGCCAGTTTGGTAAAACTTCAGAACTTTTGGTATATTCTCAATCTGTGATGTTGGCATTTATTTGCACTAGTCACTTGTGCATGAAATATGACATTGTGGTGAACAATTTGATTTTCCAGGAACCTGCTCACAGGGGTTCATCATATGGAAAGGTGTTTGCTGAGTACATTTTTCCTAATAGGGCAGAAAAAAAATGCATTATTAGAATACTGGCTGTAAACGCAAACTTTTCAATTCACTTTTGTCAAAGAAATTGTGTTCATTCTATTTCCCATCTAACTCACCCATGCCTTTGACTGAACTCTACAAATATTAACATGATTTCCTTGGTCTGTCATGACTGATCAGCACTATTCACGTTATCATAACAATTTTTGCTAAAGTTTAAGCATAAACTTTGTATGAACTCTCACACATCCTTTCTTTCTTTTTCCTTTTTAAATGCTGTTCTTTTACCTGCTGGGTTTATATCTGTGTTCAGTACTATAATGCCCAGAAGGCTTGCCACAGTGACAGATTAGGTTTATAGTTCAGTGCTAATAGAAATGAGAAATATAGGAACCAATTTGGTGCATTAATTTTCTCCCTACACAATCTCTGGATGGAACAAAATTGCATGTGTGTCCTAATGGTGCTCTTATTAAATCTGACTACCCAGGGAAGCACGGTAAAGCAATGAAGCAAATATATTTATTCAGTAAAACTCACGGCGCCTCCTGGTGGCTAAACCATGTATTCACTTTTTAATATAAACTGAATAGATAATAGAACTAATGACAGAAGTGGTCAATGTTCATTGTGATTAAACCACAGGTGAGATGAAAAATGTGCTCTTTCCCATATTCTCAATGGTCTCTCTTATCATCCTTTGCTGTGTAGAGACATCCATTGTTTTAGACACACAAAGGCCAATTTGATCTTGTTTTCTGTTCATATGGGATTGGACATGACAATGGGGCAATCAGTGCCACTGTAAAAGTGGCAGATTTGAAGGAGTGAGGAGGAGAAAGAGATGAAACCACTAAATATCTTGATTGTCTTGGCACCTGAGAAGAAAAGTATAGCATGCATTTTTTTCTTTTTTCTTTTCTTTCTCCTTTCTATTTGTGGTATTGTCTAGTGGTTATATCTATTATATAATTTATGTTTTATATTTTTGTTCTACATTGCTCAGAGTAGCAATTGGCTAGATGGGTGGTATACAAAGCAAACAAGCAAGCAAAGCAAGCAAGCAAGCAAGCAAACAAACAAACAAATAAATAAAATTATCATGCAGTGAATGATCTGTAATTTGTAAAAAGTGTTGCTCTAAAAAGGTCTCCCTGAATATGTTGGCAAAAATTAAAATCCAAACTTTGTGCTGAGGTCATACCTGAATATGCTGAAACATTTTTCTGGTGGCTTAGGTTCCAGTGAGCTTATAAATGAATACAAGTATTGCTGGTGTATTTATCTATTTTGTTTCAGTTCTGTGCCACCTTTCTCCGAATGTAGGGACTGAAGGCAACTGGCAAATAATGTAATATACAAACTCTCCTTCTTAAGGTGTCTGCGAGGCCAGGTGGAAAGAATCGCTGAACATGGAAATAGAGCTATTGTTAGGATTTGCAAGAAGATACAGAAAATGTATGAGCTGATTGTCTGTAACAAGTGGAATAATGTGGCAAAATATCTAGAGGATCACACCAACACATTGGAACACATGCCCCCATGTGGTCCAATGGCCAGAGACAGTGTTCAACATCTACGCAGCCATCTCTAGTTGATAGTAACTTCTCAGTTTTTCTGTGCTATTACTGGAATATTTTAAATATCTAATTAGTTATTTTAGTAATAATCTTAAACATAATAATAACCTTAGAACTGCAGAGCTGGAAAGAAGAACTCCTTGAGTGGAATTAAATTATTGTTTTTGAATTGTTTTATATTGGTTCTCTGTTGTATTAGAGATGGATTTTATTGTTACCTGCTTTTGTTGTTTCAGCTGCAAAGTGAATGGGAGGAATGTTTTGTGACTCCGACAAGGAACTTGAGACTTTCTGTTGTAGTAGTTGTTTAAATCAGAGGTTCATTTCTCAAGATCATGGATGTCAGAAAACGTCAGGGGCTTAAAACCTGTATGGTGGAAAATATATAATTAATTAGCTGTATGTGAGTTAGCATTACGTGCGTGCGCACTGATTTTGCATTGGGAAATCGTGGTCATCACATAGACATTCTGGGCATGTAAGCTGAATTCAAATGTTCTTCCTCAGTTGGATATCTAGGGAGTGAGAAGCAGAGCAGGCTTCCCGAGTGAACAGGAAGTGGTCTCTTCATTTCCCTCTTTGAATCAGGGCAAGTATTTTCCAGTCCTTCACAATAAACAAAACAAGTGTAAGTACAGGATATTTATTGGGAAAATTCCTGCCATTAAAACACCAAGAATTACTGTTTGCTATTACTGTCCATATTTAACAGTATTATTGTTGCTTCCCTTCCAAAATAATAATCATGCAAAAGAGGATGGGCCATTGCTAAATTGGGGAGCCAGTGATTTGCATGCCAGTTCAGTTCCTGGTGTCTCCAGGTAGAACTAGGAAAACTCTGAAGTCCCGTACAGCTCTTGCCAGTTCCAACAGGTAATACATACTAAACTAGATAGCTCTATGGAGTGATTCATACAAGGTGGTTTTTAATGTTCTTGCAATAGCACAGAGAAAAGATATAAAGCAATTAGGATGCTATTTTCTTAACAGGGTCATATACGTTAGGGGAAAATGTACCTCTGGAGGACTGTGAATGTTTTGTGTTGGAATGGTGAAATATCTGTATGCAGACTCCAAAAGTGCAGGAAGTAGGTGGGAAGAATGGGGAGTTACAATATGGTTGAATGAAGTGGCAGGGCATTATAAATACTACACTCATTTGACACAGTATACAGAGTTATACCTGTTCTGAGATTCCCATAAGCCCAGAGCTGTTCTTGAGATATGGCCATTTCAAATGCTTGAGAAGTTGCCATTTAACAGTTCAGTGGTTCAATGCAATCTCCTGATATGATGGGGAAAAATGTAATATACCTGCTGAATAAACAATTATATTGTTTATATTCAGCTCTTTTTCCACTGTATTTTTCATTTTCTGGAATACGTCTCTCTTGAAACAATGTTAACAACTCTGATGTATGTGTAAAGCAAGCTTCTGCCTACTTTCATTTCTATCTTTTTCATTATAAGAAGCTTTTTAAAAAAATACGTATTTTACTTACTGTGTTATCTGCTGCTGTTACTGACTACCCTGCAGCTTCTCTACAAAAGAAAATTTAAATATAATTATGGAATGGGAGACCTATAGGCACAGTGACAATCATAGCCTAGGTTTGATAACTACATATATAATATCCTTGCTTTAGGAAGTAATTCGGACTTGAAATGTAACTTTCCTTATTTTGGCCCCTAAATATGTTTGCTGTCTTGTAATTTCACTCTGAAGAAGCAATCTTGTTCCTCCTAAGACAATACATCTCATTTTTTCCCTAGGGGCTTTAAAACTCATTCCTACAGAGAGGCTAGAATGATTTCAGTCATCCGTTATCCATCACTCTAAAAAGTTTGGTCTCGCTCTCTCACTCTCTTTCTTTCTCTTTAACATCTGGCAAATTTGAGAGTGGCTGCTCTTGCATGTAACTTGCTTTTAGGAAAATTAAAAATAGGTTAGCAACCTCCTCTCCATGTCATTTACATGCATAAAAGAAGATGGCGGGTGCATTGCTGAAGATAATACTAAGGTTCACAAACCCAGCTGCACACACTTCCCAGGACTCAAGAGTGCTTCGTCAGGCAATTGCATAGCAGTGAAATCTGACCTATGTCATTGGGGCCAACTGTGTTTGATGGTCATCACATTCTCCTAATACCATTGGTATAGAGGGCAGAATCATGGTGAATTGTTTTCCCATTAACTGTGTTTGAGAACTGGGGCCTAGCAGTTTTGTTCAAGTAGCCAGGTGTCTTATTTCAGAATCATGCAGCCTGGACAACAAAGCAGACTGCTTCTAAAAGCTGAAGACAGTAGGGATGTAAAGAATATGCACTGAATTCAGATGTGAAGAAGACTCAATACATTCTTAGTCCTCATTGATTCATCTTGCCTTGGTACAAAATGAGACACCAAATGAGGAATTTTCAAGCCCTATAACATTTCTCTTCTCAATGTTGAGAGCAAGGAAAGTCACTCTTTCTTCCCATCAGTTTCCACAAATTGTGCAAAATATCTCTGTGAAAAACTGAAGTTCTTCCTATGTGAGAAGTTAAGTACACCCACATCCACACCAAATAGCAACAGGACTGCGTCATTGTTCAAAAGGATGCAAACCATCATCTGGCTGTAAAAAATCCATGCAACAAAACAGCAGTCACTGTGCACAAGTATGGAAAAGGGAGAGAAAGTAAGACCTCATGGCAATGCTGCAAGGAGATATCCTGCATATTGTGGACAAGGAGAAAACTGTTGTGATTCCTGGTCTTCACATCATAAGCAAGAATGTAGATAAAACACTAAAATCTCACTGGCTGCTTCCCAGTTCTGAAACACTTTGTTTCTGTCATCATAAAGGTCAATAAACCTTAGGCTGAATAAAAGACTTGTTTACGCAGGCAATATTTATTGATCAGGGACTAGCACATTTTAACTTAAAGCACTGATTCACAACCTACAGTGTAGTTCAAAATATCTGAAGTTTATATGTTCATCTACAAAGGATGATAGAGGGGATGATTTCTAGTATCTGGTATTTTAGTGCTGCTCCATGGCAAGAACTAGGACAAAGATGCTGCAAGCCTACGGAACTGAATCAAAAATGGTATTTAAATGCTTGGTTTTGTAATAAGAAAATTAAATATATGCTTTTAAGTATAGACCAAATGTACTTCTAAAACAGTGATTCACAACCTTTGGTCCTAAGTATGTTTTGAGCTTCAGTCTCCACAAGTTCAAGGATTCTGGGAGTTAAGAGTCCAACACATCTGGCAGACCAGAGGCTGAGACCAGCTGCTCTAAAGTAAAAGCTTGCTACTGATCAATAAATATTGCCTGTGTAAACAGATATTTTTATCCAACCTAATTTTACTGAATGTTATCATGTTGGGAATAGCTTTTCAGAGCTACAGAGGAGCTGCTAAGATGGTAGTGATCTTACTGACGTACTAAAATAGCAGTTCTTGGAAATCATTTAAATTTTTAATAAAGTAGAAATCTATTCTAAAGACAGCTCCCTTTCGCTGAAATCCTTCCTCTGGCCATAACTTAAACAGAGAACACGATGCATTCATCTGCCAGTTTGGCACCTGCATGGTCTGAATTCATTGACATGTTCTAGCAAGACAGATTATTGGGCATGATTCCTCTCAATCTCAGTAAACAGTGACTTGTTTTCTCACTTAAAAAAATAAAGTAAATTACAGTACAGTCATTTCAACTACTGTGTTCTAAGTAGTTACCCCAGAGTCCTGAGTGTTTGAGTGGGTGAAGCAGGTCTTGTCACAGAAAAGGCACAGCTGGTTTTGGGCAGGATTGTATGTTCACTAGAGATGGGATATTTGTATTTGTCTCTCAGGGGAGACAAATGTGAATATTGCCAGCACAGGTGGCTGGGCCCTTTTGACACCCCCCCCCCGAACCAGCCAGTCCACTCTCTGCTCATGGTGCGGGGTGCAAGGCTGTTGTTGCTGATGACCAATCTGGTGAGGAGGTGGGATGACAGGCTCCCTGCTCAGTTGATGAGTGGCCAGCAGTGCAGGGAGGCGGGGAAGCCCCAGCTGAGCTACCTCTGCGATTGGTGCAGCACGAATGACGACAGTTGCGGGCCTCACTCTGTAAGTGGTAAGTAGATTGGCTGGTTTGGGGGGGTGGGGTGGCATGGGTCTAAAGGACCCAGCCACCTGTTGTGGTGATATTCATCTCCCCAGGGAGACAAATACAAATATTCCATCTCTAATGTTTACACATGCTCATGTATGCAAAGACTTTGACTTAGAGGTTGATCCTTGCCAGCGTTGGTCTCAGCACTGCCTTCCCCAGTGTGTGCCCAACACTTCCCAAGCAACTAGAGCAGTGGTTGCCAACACTGGGTCCCCAGCTGTTCTTGGACTACAACTCCCAGAAATCCTGGCCAACACAGCTAGTGGTGAAGGCTTCTAGGAGTTGTTGTCCAAGAACACCTGGGGACCCAACATTGGCAACCACTGGACTAGAGCATCTAGGAATTGAATATATGCTCATGATGAGATGCAGAACTCCTGAATATGGTTGTCTCTCCTATCCCCATAATTTCTAGGGAGACTTATAGTTGTCAGCTTTAGTCCAAATCAAACCAAAGATTATCTATCCACAACTACAAAGCTGTTGTTCTATCTGTTATAAACCAAATATTGTCCAGCAACATTACATTTAAAGGGATGGCTTCCAGACTGATTTCATAAAAGATGTGTAAGTAACATTTGTGTGCCCCAGACGGATCTATAAAGCCCAACTCATTCAGTTCTGCTAAGGAAATTGTGGGTGTACTGTACATCTCAGCTTCCTGTTGCAGAGGTGGGTCCACTGTCAGGTACCATCTGCCCTTGCTCTGAAGACTGGGCAAGATCACTGTGTCTTCTCCCCAGGCATGTAATGTTCTAACTGGTGTTCATTTCCCAAGGCTGAGAAGAACAGAAGATGGGAGGACATTTCCTGTAAGCTGTTCACTGATGAGTGCATATCAGTCTTTGAGTTTCATATTGTTCTTTCAAAAACACTGAAATACATCTCTGGATAAAGGTTTATTTATGATGGTGTTAAAATGTATGTATACTGTATAGGTTTGTTGATTTTAAACACTTTCAGATTTTGTAGGCTAAGACTGATCACAAAGTAATCAATCAAAGTACTCTGTTTGAAACACAATATGAAAAATTTATCTCCAGAAATTCAAAACCAGCAAAGAGTCTTGTGACACCTTAATGACTAACAAGTTTTATTTGGCATAATGTTTTGATGCCCGTTTCTTCCTCTGAATTAGGCTGAAGCTTATGACAGACAAAACTACTTCTCATGCATCTCCACAGTTTTGTTTTGCTTATTGTCTATCATTTTTGTTCCCTGTACAGACAGCTCAGTCTTCAAGGCACCCATCACATTACTCCCTCCGCTGCCAAATCTCCCTTTTTGATTTGAAAAGAGGCATGTGTTTTGTGGGAGGCAGCCCAAAGGTTGTACACAATGTTATAAACAAATATGAATGGAAGTTTTTTTTTCCTGTAATGCAAAGTGCATTGTATATATCCAATTTACCTTGTTGAGTTTGGTACGTATGGTCTCCAAATTGTCAACCTGCCAAGAAGCAGCATTGCTGATCTAGTTACTATATTAAGCATGGATGACATTTTTTTAAAAATGGAGAAGACAGCAGGACTGACAGATTCACCTCTACAGATCCAATCCCTGTGTATTCAACCACTGCTTTCCTGACATCCTGTTCACCTTTAACTGCTCTGTAGAATCCAGGGACAATGCGATCTGCTCTGCACTGTGCAAGTTGTACTTTTTGAACTTGGCTTGTATGAGTGGTTGCAAATTTTGTTTGGTACTTTTTCGGCAAGGCATTTGCAAACTCCTGTATACATTTGTTGGCAAAGGCTTGAGATTTGATTTAGGCTTTCATTTATTTTTATTTTAAGAAAAAGAATTGTAGGTTTTCCTCTCAGAAAAGGGACAGCGGAGATCAGGCACTGATCAATCACAGTGGGAACATTCTGTTTTCATCCACTGCTCTTTAATCTCTGTGTGGAATAGAATTGGAGCAATTGGTTAATGGCATCACTTGAAAAAGTGAGGATCAACAGTTTAGAAGAGAAGATAATCCTTAAAGTACACTGAGCCACTTATCCTTCTCAATATTTATGTATGTGCAGAACTCCAACTGCGGAAGCTGCGGCCACTATCTGATAGTGTGCCAGCTGTGTGTAACCAGGTGCACACCAAGCACCTTATCAGCTTCCCATGGTGATCTGATGCACATGAATATTGAACAGGATACTGCACAGTGCCTTTTAAAATAATCCTTTAGCAACCCTGACTTGAATCTCCAACCTGGTAAGTCAGTACAGTTGATGTTTATATACTTAAAAGTCTTTGTTAATGCCCATGTACTTTCAAAATTATATACCTGGTTCTTGGGCATTAACCACTAACCAATGTAAATGAACTCTCCATGCCCTTACAACTTCAAGAAGACTTATTTTGCAATATTGGAATAATAGGTGCTCACCACCAGTAATCCAGTGGATAGAAGACCTTACAACATTATCAGTACATGAATCTATGGCTTATAGAAGGCAACTCTGCATTGATATGTTTTTAGATATTTGGAAGCCTTTTATAGAAGCCAATGTATACACACTCTTGCATTGTTTTGTTTTTTCCTGTTCCCCCTCCTTTTTTGTCTTTTTTTCCTTTGTAATATTATAATTTTGCACCTAGACTTACTGTATCTCCATTTCAGCTGTTACGTTTTTGCTTACTTCTAAGCAGTCAGTAAAAAAGTAAGTCTTCTTATAAATGCATCTGAAATATTTATTCAATTTTAACTGGCCTCTTGGTCTATCTGTCTCATACCTCTCTCCCTAGCCAAACTATACGTAGTTGCAAGAGAATTGTATCAGAAATGGCTAGTGTCAAATAAAGGGATAAGTGAATCAGGCTGTCAAAAGAAGTATTGTTCAGAAATATGTCTGTGCCATTTAACCTGTGAGTATGATTTTCTTGGCAAAGTTTAGGAAGTGATATAAAGGTTCAGTTCTTAAGAAAGGGGTATCTTTGATTTTTAACTATCACCAGATGGCCTCATACTTTGTTGGATTTCCTTGCTACTCTCTTTTGGATCTGCTGGGAAGAAGCATGTGGCAGATTAAAAACCTAAATCAAATGTCCTAATAATCTAATAAGACAGAGACAAAGGTAAAGAATGAGATGGTGAAGGAACAGATCAGCTATTCTGAGAGTACTTACAAATTATGACGTATAGTGGCCTAAAACCTTCTCACATGCAAGATAATTGCTATCTATCTATCTATCTATCTATCTATCTATCTATCTATCTATCTATCTATCTATCTATCTATCTATCTATCTATCTATCTATCTATCTATCTATCTAATCCAGAAAAGTTAGTGTTTATAATCTGAATTTCCAGTGCTTCTTAGGTTGCTTTCCAAACTTTTTGTTTTACAAAGTAGCAAACAACATTAAAAATGAAACAAACTACAAATTCAGTAAAGTTGTTATTTACAGTTAAACATCAACAAAGTATCCATTAGCAATATGTAAATTTGTATTTTACAGTAAAAGTTGGCATACATTCCCTTCCCCTCTCCTGGTATTATCTGTTGGCATAACAGAAGCTATATTAAAAGTTATGAAGAAACGACTGTTAATTGAAGTAAAAGTTAAATGTATGTTGATGTGTCTTGTGTTGTGTTGAAACAATGACTAAGAGGCGAATCAGAGTCCGGAAAGCTACTTTAAAAATGTAATTTGTTACAGTCACAGTTCACATGTCATCAAAAGTGGTTAGTTATAGTTGCAGTTTTAAAAAGCAACTCTCAAATGTTTGAATGTAATTATAAGAACACTTTTTAAAAATTGCAGTGCTATAAGCCACTGATCTGTGGTAAAAAGTAGCTTAACTGGTAATTAATGTGGCCACGTACTATTGTAACTATAAATATAAAAGTGACTAAAACAGTTACAATGACACACATGAAGAGTGACATTATCATTTATATTACATGAGTAGTGTAACTTCCTTATGTTTTAGGTATACCAAAGAAGTTAATAGCAAATAGCCAGTCCATGTAACTAGTTCCTTCTAAACTGTGTGAACAGTTAACCAAAGAATAAGAAAGAAGCATATTTTTTACTTGATATCAGAGGGAGCTACACTGCTCATGACCTGAGTTTGATACCAATGGCCTCAGATAGCTGGATCAACGTTGACTCAGCCTTCCATTCTCTGAGGTCAGTAAATTGAGTACCCAGCTCGCTGGGTGGGGGTGGGGGCAATGTGTAGCCTGTATAATTAAATTGTAAACCACCTCAAGATTGCTTTAAGCAGTGTGGGCAATATCAATATCTCTCTGCAAAAGAGCACAGTTAATTATTTCTACAGATCAGAAATAACAATATGATATAGACTTATTTATGAAAATACAGGGAACTGTGTCCCCCCCCCCCTTCTCCTCTCACAGGAAAACAGGATGCAAAACCTCACTCTTAATTTAATTCTGAGAGACGTATCCTTGATTTCTTTCTGGATTTGAAACTGGGGGGAGGGGAGGATTAAAATCCTCAATATATAAACAAGTGAGGGGAAAACATTTGATATTCTTGGGATGGATGAACTATCTCCCCCCCCTCCTTTGCATTCTATTAAAAACAACAACAACCTTGCATCTTTTCAATCCCATTTATGAATGAATCTGTACATTTCGATAGGTGTGTATCTTTTAGAAATTGAATGAAAATCTAATACATTTTTATTAGTGAAGCTTGATCAACACAGCTCTTTCTCCCACAGAGCACACCGTTTTGCACTTGCCTCCCATATGATATCAAAACCAAGGTGCCTTTCAGGGGAAAAGAAGACAAAAACAAAAAAAAGCTTCAGGCAGCAACTTTAATCCAGCACCAAAGGTATGCCTGGGTTCAAACTCAGATTTTAAGGATGTGAATACCTACATCTCACTTTCTGAATGGGGTGAAACTGTCTCAGTTTTTCTCCCCCTTTGGTTCTTTTACTTCTCAAGTTTCCCCCTGCCCTCTTTAATGAAGAAATCTATGACATTTGGGAAGTTCTTGTGAAAACAAATAATGTTTTTAGCAATCCTGGTGAAAACCAAGTCTCTTTCTGCAACAGATGTACTGAATGCCCAGAATCCTGTTAGCATTCCCAAGTAGTGTAGACCTCTTGGAGTGATTACAGAATATTGAGTTAATATTTACACAAATTCCATTGATTTAATAGACCTACTTTAGCTGGGACCTACCAGCAAGATTCTGGCCAATGTAGCCTTAAAATGTGGGGCATGAAGAGTATGTTGGTCACATCAGCAAATCTGATTCTACATGTAGAAAGCATGAGCCCTTCCCATGGAAGTTATACTTGTAGCACTTCTGGGCCTCTTTACTGGCATCCTAATTGTAAACCTTACTTTCAAACCCCATGAAATCTAATGGCTCACGAAGCTGAGCAGAAGTCAGAAATTATGTGTATTATTTAGCAAGGAGAACAGACTCCGGGATTATATCATTAGTATACTGGAATCCATTTGACAATGCCCTTCCATTTAAATTCTCTTTCTTGCCCCATACTAACTTGTAAGTCATTGGATTTAATTCGATGTAAGCATGGGGTCACGACTTAACAACTAAACAACAACAACAAGCATGTTCATTCAGTAACATTCTAGATGCCTCTGACCCTAATGAAGCTTCTGTAGATATACACAGTCGAAGGCTATTGTTATTTATTCACTTTATAAATCAAGCTTGTTTTGTGAAACACTGGAAATGAGAAGTAATGATAGCATACATCATTGCTGCATAATTTTATTTCATTTTATAGCCTGGGAAATATGGTGAATTCTATAAAAATGACAAATGGCACAGCACTGTAATAAATACCAATAGTTTATGCATTGTAGCTTGGTGTATGGGCATAGACAGATGTTCTTTAATCCAGGGAATGAATGGAAAATTAAACCATAACTTCCTTGTACAGAAAATAATCTTTTCAGCTATTACTGACATTTGTTATGTCACCAAAGCCTTGGTATGTTGAGCTGGAAATCAAACATGAGAGACACATTCTAAAGCATCATGGGTTCATCAGTTACATGTTGATGCAGAAGGAGTTCCTCTAGCAGAAGACAACACTGATTCATCCCATGGCTGTGCAATGTATGAAGAACCACACTAGGCATTGAGGAATGGAGCTTATGTGCTTCTCCCAGAGTCTATGGGGAGGTCTGTAACATTGGTGGAACAGATGCTTTTCATCTAGAAGGTCCTGGCTGGAACTCTGGACAGCTGCTGTCGGTCAGTGTCAGCAATACTGGGCTAGATGTTCCAACAGTCTGACACATTAAAAGACAGCTTCTTATCCTTCTCTCCTATCCCATATATTTGTTCAAGGAGCAGGATCTTCATACATATGTGTGGAGGGAAGAGGCATGGAGAACCAGACAAGACTATAGGAGGCATACATGAGTCCTCCATTTTCCATAACAAAACTGTACTGTAAAAATTAATGTGCACATGACAAGGAAATATGGGAAGGAGGTTCTGATATATATGCTTTGTAGATACTTCTGCACGCAGGTGGTGGCCCCCAGTGGACTCAACCCAGTCCACCTATCTATAATAACATCAGACATATGTTTTTAGATACTCTGTTAAGTTCTCCAAGGGGTTTCTTTAATTTCTCAGCTAAGAAACTACATTAAGGACATGTTAGAATCTACCACATTCATAATATTTTAGTGCCACATGCCTCACATTATTTCTCCCTCCTTTTTTTTCTTTTAGAAATTGGATTTTTTAAAATCTTCTCCTTTCAGCTAAGGATACTCAGCTAAAGCCAATTATTTTCTTTTCATAATTTTCATCATTAATATTTATACATAAAAATTATTCTCTCTGTTCTCCCCTCCCCAAATTAAAGCACATCTTCTATGCAGGAATATTAAACAACTTTCTATAGTACTTAACTGCTTGGATTTGTGCCAAAATTATGCTTCTACAGGTTTTTAATAAAATAATAATAATAATCCTTTGGTTGAAGTTATTCAGTAAGATAATTGTTATGAAATTAAGTCAATTAAAAGTTGAATGTGATGCTTAAGCTCTTGTATTTGATTAGACAAGCTAAAATAAGAACTGCAGTCATTAGCCTGGTGTTCATCCCAATTTTTGATCATTTCTGTTATCTCTGTCACATCCTCAAGTGGTCTGAGAAGCCCCTGTATCTCATCTTGAAAACTGAATTTTTAAAAAGTAATTACTCTTACAGTTGTAAGGTATCCAAAAAGTACTTACGTGTGTTAGTTTTTAAAATGGATATTAGTGTTTCTCAGTCTACTACGAACCACTTGCTGGTGGTACAAAACACATCTCAGTAATGAGGCCACACCCACAAAGTAAATAAAACATAAAGTTACAGTACAGAAGAAGTGAAGCTATCCCTTGTTGAGTAGCCACACTAATGTATTGAAGTTATGTGTTACATATTAACCATTATTTCTAACTAAGCTATTTCCAAGCTAAATGTGATTATGCATAGTAATTTTTTTCCTAACAGGAGGGAATATGGAGAAAAATGTTAAGGACATGGAAAAGGTGAGTTCTGAACACAAATTTGAAAGAGCAGAGATGGTACCTGGTAAGCTTTCTGAAAGAGTTCCAGGCACAAACAACAGCAGAAGAGAATTAAGTGTCATCTCTTAAGCAAGCAGATGATGGGTGTGGACTTCAAAAATAATTGATTTGGGAGAAATAGCCAACTCCTTCAGAAATATGTTAACCTAAAAACACTTCTTGAATGTCTGTACTGTTTTCACTTATCTGAAAGAAATAGAAATGAGCAAACTGAAGAGGATTGCAAAATTATCACTCAATTGGAAATTTGAAAGATGGTGATCTCATTGGTGTATCTTTAAATATAAAAAGGTAGATACAGAGTCTCTGAACTTGATAAAGGAGGACTCATCTCAACCCATACTTCATTTTCCCAATGCTGCTTTCTTTATGCCAAAGACTGGCAGTGTTAGCGATGGCCTTCATTGGGCAAATGAAGCTATTGGAAAGATTTAACAACTTCTACCATGGCCCCATTCTAGATCAGGGCTCCACGTGGTTATTTATAGGTAAGCGAGATCACATTTCTAGTTTAGCAATGTATGGGGCCTGTGATATATTCCTATAATTCTCTCTACAATGAATCTAGGAGCAGGCTTGTAAAAACCATTTTGGCATCTGAGAAAAGTAGTACTATCTCCCATTTATTCCACCCTGAAAGGTGGGCATAAGCCACCTATGAAAGATTATGAATATGAGAACATGGTTCTCCCACACAAAAGGATTTTTTTAAATGAAACAACAACAATAATAGGAAAATGAATAAGTTTAGGCTATTTTACTGACACACACAAGTATATTCTGTCAGTTTCATTGCCCTTTAAATGTTGGTGCTCTGGGGCAAAGCCCTAGTTCCACCCTACAAGCAGACCCAAGTAGCTAACCCTCAGAAGAGACTGGTGGAAGCTAAATATGCAAAGAATTTCTATAAATCTGTGCATTTATTGTGCCATTGCTGTTCAGCTGTAATGTTCAAGAAGTCTTCTGAATTTCTGTTGACTAAAATGTTATGATTCTGATATTATATTGCAAATTGGATTGTCAAAAGGATAACATTAATACCATTTAAGTAAGTAGGAAGCATTGTTCCCTCCTGTGCAGTTGTTTCAAAGCAGTACAAAATCTTGGGTAATGTAAGAGAAGAAATGTAGACCAGCTGTCAAGGAGAGAAAATAATGCCGACGCTCTATGCTGTAAACCTGGGTATTGGGTTCTCCCCAATTTATACAGCTGCCTTTTTCTTAACATGAAGGAAGTCTTCCCTGGAAGCTAAGTACACTGAATGAAGACCAAACCACTAAGTTTGATGCATCTGCCAACAATAAGGAAATTCTTCTAGTTCAGATGTAACTAAAAAAAAAAAAAAAAAAAAGCAATTTCCAAAAAGGAAGGTATTTTGGTTTGTTTCAGCACGTATAGCAAAAACAAAAGTAAAACAAAATTACTGGGGCACCTTTAAGATTAAAGATTTATTTCAGAGTGAGATTTCATTGACTGTAACCCACTTCGTTAGAAAGGTAGGCCAGAATCCAATTAGGATTTTATTCCAGACTAAATGAAAACACAAAAGTCATGGCAGTGAATAGCAACTGATTAACAAGGTGGTGATTACAGTAGTTCTGTGACTACCATGTGACCCGGCATGAGACTAGTACCTTATTAGCTGCAATTTGCCATTGCAGCGTAAATTATTTCACTAACTCTTGAGTAAAATCACAATAGGATTCTGGTGATGGAATGCAATATTTGTGTCACAAGTTTAGATAGACAGTGTGCATTTTTGTAGTGGAGAAGAATAAATTAAATGGGAAATAAAAGGTTCCAATACCATTGTGAATACAGATAACAGACTTTTCAAGTGACAGGAGCATTATTAACACAGTTACTGAAATTTCAAAGTGTTAGGTCAAGTAATTAGCTAATGCAAGTCATCTGTCAGCAGGTACTCAATGGCTGAAATCTTGTTCAAGTTGGTGTAACGTAAAACTACGTCTGCAGAAGTGTGCGAGGTCCTACACTTAGGCAGCCAGCATCGCACAACTCACCCATGCAGTTCACATTGCAGCTCCACAGTTCACATCAGAGTTGCCCAACTGATTGCACAATTCTCATCAGGACTGTTGTATGCCACAGCTATGGAAGTGCTTCACAGATATCACTTTTGCACTGCCACAATATTTTTTATTGCTTGCACAACTGTACAAAAAGATTTCAGCAAATAGTTAGGCTTTTGGCCTTGACACAGTGAAGCAATGTTTTTTGCTCTGGGGGAATGGATGGTTGGATAATCCCTTGCTTAAGCCTTGATTCATGTGCTGTTCAGTCCTTTCTAATGCAGCCATGAGTGTTCTGGTTCCCGGCTGCCAGTGGCCAGCTAGCTGGAAGTTATGCCTTGTAAATAGGCAGTCTCGGCGAAGGTGATGAAGGGAAATCCAGTCAAACCAGAATCAAACTGCACAGCAAAAATGCTATCAAGAGTTCAGGGGGCAGGAAATGAAATATTCATGGTTTAAGCCAGGGGTCAGGGAACTTTTTTTACCTTTTACCCCCCAAAAATTTTATATACACCGACATTACCCCCTTGCTTTGAAAGGAAGGAAATCATACATTATTTGAATTCAAAATCTTATTGAATCTTTTCAAAATTACTTTGATAGCTTCAACCAGCTGGGTGCCGAAGAGGGAAAGCCGAGGCAGGCACCCTCGCTCTTGATGCTGCGGTTGAAGCTAATTCACGAGGAGTTCTTGACGGTGGCTTTACTGGGCTGTTGAGGGCGGCCATGTGAGATGAGGAGGGAGGGAGAGGGATGGGAAACACAGCGATTGTCTGGGGAAATGGCGGGAGAATTCCGCCTACTTTAGCTCGCTTTCTCTCTTTTGCAAGAAACAGGGACTGAAGCCCATTGAAGCCTCCTTTCCCCTCTCATCCCCGACCCCCGAATGACTTCCTCAGGGGCCTTGGGGATGGCAAAAAAGAAAAGGGCTGGGAAAGCGGAGCGGCGGAGGACATGGCTCCGCTTCCTCGGCGACCCTGAGGTGTTTTGAGCCAGGGCTTCCCTTCCCCATCCACCTCCTCCACCTTTTTACATCTTCTCAGCCATTCCGGCTTTTCCCCAAAGGGGGGGATGCCTGCCGCCTGCAAATAGCGCCTCCAGGCTTGCGAAGGCGAAGGAGGAAGAGGCAGGAAAGCTGGGCTGGCCCCTTACACCTGCTGCTGCTGCCCCCTTTCCAAATTCTTCTTGGGGCTGCCATTTGGGTATTTGGCTAGGCTGGGCATGTAGAGCCGCATGGGTGTGCACCCTTGCCGTCCCCAACCCCACCTCCCCACCAGCCCGCGCGCTTTAAGGTGAGGGCGAAGAGGAAGCGCAGCCTGACGGAGACGTGGTCTGCAGCGACGAGCGCGGGAGGAACTGGGGGGGGAGAGGACTTTGGGTGCCAACGGCCAAAGACTCTTCCCGGCGCTCACTGGCTTGCTCTTCAGCTGCTGTTGCTTGACGCGGCGCAACGAGGGATGGCTATGAGGAGTCGCCTCTAGCCGAAACCTTCCCCTGTGGATGTTTGTCCCTCGTTCGGACCTGCTCTGAAGAGAAAAGGGAGCGGAGGTGGTGTGGTGGGGCGGGGGTAGTAGTGCGCTGTGGAGAGCGAGGAAGCCCAGCTGCGGTACCTCCCCTCCTTGCCAAGTTGCGCGCTCGCCCGCTCTCTTCGCCTCTTCTTTTGGCAGAGCTCGCCCACAGCAGCGGTACAGCATGTGGACTGGCTCCCCGGCTTCCTCCAGTGCTTCCGGGACCTGCCTCTATCAGCAAGGCAAGCACGCATACACAAGGACCTGATGTTGCACTGCACATACACATCGTGGGAAATAAAATGCCTGGGGTTAATGAGGACGGTCGCGCTGGCCCAACCATCCTCATTACCCCCAGGATTTTCATTTTTACCCCAAATGGGGTAATTTACCCCTGTTCCCCGACCACTGGTTTAAGCCAAAGTTTTGGCACGAATCAAATATATATAAGATCATCAGTCCAGATGGGTGGGCCAGGAGCAAAGTCCTTGGATAGCCTGTATAAGGTTGCTAAGAAGCCTCATAACAGAAATGCAAGGAAATCTGAGAGCCAAGAGCAGGTAAGCAAATTCAGAAAGTTGTTCTCAGTCCTGATCTGTGGTTTGAGCACCACACATAGCTTGCTGTGGTATAGGCAATTTCCTTCTGTGAGGGAGTCACATAAATTCTACAGGTAAGGCATCCTGTGCTGGGGTTGTGCATTTTCCCACAGCTAGGCCTAGCTGTCCTATACTCTGAGGCATCTTTGTTATCTGATACTTGGGGCTGGAGGGATAATTCTTCCTTCTCTTCTGGGGAAGGGAAATTCTGTCTGAATGGGATGGGTCCTGTATCAGCCTCCAAAACCTCTGGGAAAGGACTCCCAGGTGAGGCCTCAAGCTCTGCCTCCACTTTCTGTCTCTTCAGCCAAGGCACTTTTTCCTGACTTTCATCATCAGAGGAAGGTTCCTCCAGAAAGGGAAAGAGACGGAAGAAGATTGCTCTTCCAATTTCAACCCATCACACTTGAGTGTTGCCTCCAGGTCCTAACTGGGGCAATCTCAACTGTAGTTAATGTTACTCAGTTTATTATTTGATGCTGATATTTCCACCACCCAGATTTTATCCACGTTCAGGCATAATGCTAAAATGTGGTTAATCAAAAGTGGATGCCAAAGCTTCATTTCTCTGTTGGTCATCAGAATTTTTCATCCCACACAACTTCATTTAAAATGGCACATTCTCACATCCATCTTATCCTTCAAAATTCATGCACCATAGGTTTTCCCTTGATTGGCTTTGCTATATAGTAATATGTGGGAAATGGATGCCCATTTTTCTTGCCAGACAGGGGCATTGTTATCTGGAGTGAAATTTCATTTCTCAGCATCTTTCTTTGAAACCATCACCTGATAATTATACCACAATAGAAAGTAGCCATTAATCAGAAATATAATATAGTGATTTATCATAATCCTTTCTCATGTGAAGGCTCACAGTTAAAATTAGTCAGTCAAACTGAACTTTGTTACAATGTATCCCCTGCTCGCCTGAATTAAATGACTAAATGCAGGACACTCTTATGGCAGAATGATTGAGATCTTAAATTGTTAAACTATCTTCTGTCATTATCAGAGATTATTGTAATCTCATTTCCTGCCAATTCAACACAGTAGAAAGGTCCTGGCAATTTTACATGCTGGCTTACCCTTAATGGACTTCAAGAGGTTTGTCAAAGTTAAGTCAAGGTTGGTTTCAAAAGCTGCATCCCTCTCTGCCCCAACTCATAGGAACCCTTCCTGTTTTTATTATATAATCTTATAAATACTTCTGGAAGTTTGTTTGCTTGTCTGTCCCCAAAGGTCTCCAAGACGCCAAGAGCTGGAAACATAAAATATTGGCTGGATACTACTGAGTTCCCAAGTTACAGAATTGGATAAATTATATCTCAAAATGAGTTCTGGCATTTTGAGATATAATTTATCCGCTACTGAGCTCACTCGTTATGAGCAGGCCCTGATCAGAAGCAATTGCTAGATTGTTCTGTAAAGCATGTCACATTAAATGCAGCAATGAGATTGATTGATTGATTGATTGAATTTAGACTTCTATCCCACTCATCTATTGGCATGCCATTGTTTTGAGAGGCTTACATACATAAAACATAAATATAAAAAACCGCCACTCACCCCCCGACAAACATCATATCAAAGAAAGAAGGGGGGAACCAAGTCTCCCAGCAGTGACAGCCTTTACATAACAAATTAAAACAACACAGCATCATAACCTATTATGGGGAATGGATATTTTAAAAAGCTTCTCTGAGAAGATAAGTTTTTACTAAATTTCTAAATGCTAGGAGGGAAGAGACCTGGCACATCTCTGCTGGTAGGGTATTCCATCATGTAGCAGCCAATCACCAAGAGGGCCCAGCTCCTAGTCATCAATTTCTGGGCGTCCTTTGGAGTGGTCTCCCACAGCATCATAAAGTGGGTGGAGCATGTGGCATGGGCAGACAATCTCAGGAGAGGTACTCCAATAAGGTCCCGAACTGTTAAGAGCCTTATATGTCAACATTAGTACCTTTAATTTGGCATAGAAGCATACTGACAGCCAGTGCAGGTGGACCCGGAGATAGGAGATATCTTCTGTCTGGCTACAAATTATTATAAAATATTTCTGAAAGTTTATTTGTTTGTCCCAAATGATCTCTGAAATTATTGCAGCTACCAAGTCTACTACTGATTCCCCAAATTAAAATCCTTCAATTTTTTTCCCACAGGATCTTAATCTTCCCCCCCTAATAACCAGCTTTTAGTAGGGCTGAGTCATTGGCAATAGGCGGAATCAGCTGAGACTATTTAGGTCTTTTTCCAGCAGTTCATCTTTTCTCCACTAGTGCCTGCCAGATCTCTACTTTTATTGCACCACAATGTTTATTGTAATTGGTATTTCAGAAAATTGGCTTGGGTGATAATACACTATGACCCAAACAAATCTAACAGTGTACATTACAAAAAGAGCTCTTTTGGCTGTAATAGTTGGATTAATGAAATTGTGAAATCGATATTTTCAAACTTTTATATAGGGAACTCCATTTCCATGCTGGTAGAAGTGAGTAGTAAGGTGACAACTGGGACAAATGAGCATCAGGGTGTAGGGAGAAAAAATACCAGTATGTACACTCATCTGTTTGGTTACTTGGAAGAATGTGTTTGCAATAAACAGAGTATTGGCTTCATATAATTCTATGAGGCACTCTTTTACTTTATTTCTGACTCCTAAAACAAATTCTCCAACCATCTTCGGTTCCTACTTTTGTGTTCCAGTCCCCTATGGTTATCAGCACATCCTGTTCTGGGGGTGTGATCAGTTTCATCTTGGATACTTGCATAAAAGCTTTTAATTTATTTTTCCTCATCATCCATAATTGGAGCATAGACTTGAATTACATGGATAGATTTTTCCAAGAATTCTGACTGATATTATTCAGTCACACTATGCATTATAGCTCCTAATTTTGTTATTTCCACAGTCAAACAATTTGTAAATATCCGATTGAAAATATCCTATTCCTGTCTACTTTAATTTGTTCTAGTCTAGATGGAAAAGTACTAAAATTGAAACATTTTTTAATCTGAAGAATTATATGATAAAATTAGATGATTCCTTGATTAATGTTACATCCTTAAAATTTGCCAGATAATATCTAAAAAAAAAATTCTGGAATTAAAGCACAACAGTTTGCCTTTTCATTTTCTCTATAATTATTTAAGCTTGTAAAAACTGGTGTTCAGCTCCTTTATGTGTATCTTCAAAGAGGACAGAGAAAACTTTTTTTAAAAAAAAAGAGGGATAATTTTTCAAAATGATATCTTCAATTGCTTTAAGACATAGTAGCAGCATTCAGTAAAATACAAATCACTTTGACAAAGCAAATTCATATATCATAGTCAGAAAATTGTTTCTTGTCCCAGCTCTTGAGTTATCGATAACAGATATCTACTGTTTTGTAATATTAATTGTTTCATTATCACATAACTCTGTCTCCACTTCAGATTTTTTCTGAATCTTATTTATTTTGAGAAAATCATCTCTGTCTTTTTTGTCATTTCAATTTATCTCCTTTGGAAATAGCAGCAGCAGCAGCAGCAGCAGCAACAACACTGAAATAAAATCCCTCAAATCCTTTTATACGCACCCCATTCTTTTTTATAGTTAGTTCTTAGACCATCTTCCTCTGTATGTTTCTCTGTGTATGTCTGTCTTCATGCGTCATGTTCACACACTTACATGTTTTTGCCTTAGTTGTTTGTTATCTGGTTCTCTCTCAAAGGAAAGCTACATTGATGTGTAGCCTAAAAGCGATTTACTAATAGCCAGCTTTGATCATGAGTTGTTCTTAAAAGTAATATATTTAGAGATGGGCATGAACTGAACTACAAACTGAAAAAATCCATGAACGGGGCTGGTTCCTGGTTCGGGTTGTGGTTCAGTTCATGCAAGCTGTTTTGCCGAAACAAAACAAAGTGCCAATTTTTCTTCTCCACTTGGGGCTTCATTTTGCTTCAGCAAAACGGATGCCCCCATCCCCCTTTCTGCTGCCCTGTCACCTTCCTACCAGAGGAGGAAGAGGGGGAGGTGGCAGGTCCAGGTAGGGGGTGATTAGGGGCAGCAGGAAGGGGGAGGGTGGGCAGCAGGGGGGTGGAGGCATTAGGTCCCCCTTCCCCCAGGCATGAACCAGAAAAATGAACTGTGAAGTGGTTTGCTTTTCCAGAGTTCAGGGGTGGTTTGTGGTTCGTGGGTAGCCACGAACCGCAAACCACCCCAATTTGTCGTTTGTCTGGTTCGTGCCCATCCCTAAATGTATTAGTTTACTTCTGCTTGCATTGATCAGATATATAAAAAGGAAAAACAGATTAATATGGTTGTCTTTCAGAAATGTGTGGATTCAAGAGATTTTAAGGGGATCTCTGCAGAAGTTGTCTATTGATGTTAACACCATACTAAAATATACATTTCAAATTTTATTTTAATTACCAGAATTCTATTGGTTTTCACATAAAGCGTTCACAACTTCCTTACAGTCTTGTGGCATAGTGGTTAAACTGCTATAGTGCAGCCAAACCTCTGCTCACAATCCAGGTCCAATCCCAGGTAGCCAGCTTGAGGTTCACTCAGCTTTCCAGCCTTCGCAGCTTGCTGGGGAGCAGGGCAGAATGTGTAGCTCACATAATGAAATTGTAAACTGCCCAGAGTGTGCTTTAAGCACTATGGGTTTGTATATAAACAGCATGCCTTGCTTTTGCTTTGCATAACTTCCTGTGCATATTGATGAGGTTCCTAGATATGTCTCAGTGAGATGCTTTGTTACACCTGACTGCTCAACTGAGATGCATCTTGACACCTTATCAATTAACCACTATTAACTGCAGCAGTTAATGCAAACCTTATGCAAACACCAATAGGATTCTGTCCAATGCATGATTAAATGTGTATTTTCTTTCAAAAATATGCCTTTAGAGTTGAGTTTCAAAATGCATATGTGTATTTGGGTATCTTTACTTTTCTAAGAAATATGTTAGATAAGCAGAAATCTTGAAGATCTTGAAAAACTGTGTTTGGATTTGTCCAAGAGAAGATCAGAAAATTTCTGCTAAGAATGTGCCAAGATTGAATCTCTATTGATTTTAATACCAACTGCTCACAGGTGTGTTATCGTCCACCACACCAGAATTCTTCATACTGCTTGTCAGAATTAATAAGAGTAAAATGGTGAAGGCAGCTCCCATGTGTGTACGGGAACGTGCTTGCCAAATCTGACTAAACTTTGCTCAAAGCTCATAATGGGAGTAGCATCAGATAAATATTTCCCACGTTTACATCAATAGACAACTTCTGTTCAACTCTGTTGGGAGAAGTTATTTTGGCATTATGAATAGTGAGTAGCCTTGTTCATTGTTTGTTGTTGTTATGTGCCATCAGGTTGGGATCAAATTATAGTGACCCTAACAGGGCTTTCAAGGTAAATTTGACATTTAAGGAATAGTGTTACCAGTTCCATTCCCCCAGTGAGTTTCCATGGTTGAACCCAGGCCTCCTGAATCCTAGTCCGTCACACTATCCACTACATCATACTGGGCAACCTTGTTCACTGCAGCTCTATCCTTTAATGTGTGCTGGACATTTGAAGGTGTGTGGGCAGCTGCATGAAATCTTCCTCAGCTATTGAAATTAAAAGCCAAGTGCCATCAATCCCACTGAAAGCTAAAGCACAGTGAAGCACACCTGAGGTGGTCTCTAGTTCCAACTGAAATTTTAATCTTATATACGCTTACCACAGAGGAAGTTGCACGAAATTCACTGGGGTTTCTCTCTGCGCTGACATGTATAGTAGTTGCACTCTTAACTGTTTTATGAAGGGGAAAGAGGATTGTGATTAGTGTAGAATAGGACATGCTTACACTGACTTCTTAACTTGCAGCAATTCATAGCTCAAACTTATACCGATAATATTACACCGACTGGCATAGTGAATAGGATTTTGGCCTATGATTCCAAGCAGGTGACAAGCTTTATGTGTACCAGTAAGCACATGAATGCATGAGCACTTGTGCACACAGACACACACATTTAAGTCCGCAACCCTATGCACAGTTAATTCCATTAAATTTAGGGTGCTTTAGGACTGAATAATAGGCTCTGACTGCATTCAATATCATAAAAATAAGCATTTTTTCTTTTCTATAGAAAGTGTCCAAGTCTTAAAATAACACTATCTTTACTCTTTGCAGATTTTGTGATGCTCCTGTCAAAATTCTCAGATATCATATATTGGAACTATAAAATATAGTTCTAATTTCCCTTGTTCCACACTGGTGGCACACTTCTATTTTGAGAATGGATGACAGCATTGAGTTTCAAAATGGAACCTTGATTCTAATGTAAACAAATAGGATTATTATTTTGCTGAAAAATTTCACTGAGCCGACAAACAGAAACCAGGAGGTTGTCTTGTTAACGGAAACAAAAAAGATCTAGGCTATTACCGTAGCCGGCATATATGATATAGATTTAGCACGGCTGACAGCACTTAGGAATTTGTCTTTACCACCAGATGACATAAAATATAAATAACTAGAAAAAAAAATCTACCAGTAAATTCTTTAAAAAGCTGTTTTGCCATGCAGCTTGTGAATGTTCTTGATCAAGGAACAGAGAACAAAAGATGAAGTGGAATAGAAAATGCTGCCCTCTTCATTCAGGTCAAGGGACAAAGTGCTCAGTGCTAGGCAACAAGGCCAATCGAGGGCAGTTTATTGCCTGAAGTAAAAGACAAGCATATACAGATACAGAAGTTTTCATATACAGAAGTTAGAAGAATCTTACTTCAATAATAATGATAAGATAACATTGTCCTTGACATGTGATAACAGCTGACCAATTCAGGAGATCAGGGACAGGTACACAGCACATTCAGTAATACTGTAGAGATGTTGGCAAGTCTTCGGACCCCTGAGTCCTGAGTCCAAAACCTCAAGTTCAAGTCCTGAGTTGATGGCATCCCTCTCTGCTCCTGCCCCTGCCCCTGCCCCTGCCCCTGCCCCTGCCCCTGCCACCTCCACCACCATCCTCAGAGATAGCAGGCCTGGCTTCCTTTCCAGGAGCTGGTGCTGTCTCTGCCCACACACCTGCCGCCCAACTGATAGGCCAACACATGCGCAGAGGAAGGAGCTGGCTCCAGGAAGGGAAGTCGGCCCACTGCTTCTGTGCATGTGTGGGCAGAGGCAGCAGCCAGGTCCTGGAAGGGAAGCTGAGCCTGTTGCCTCTGAAGATGGCAGCAATGTATTGGAAGGGAAGGGCAGCTTTTTATTTGATTTGATTTCTTCCAGTGAGGGGGCCCAAGGTGGCTGACAATGTTAAAGTAAAATAGAGCAGTTAGTCTTTAAGGTGCCACAATGTTTTTGCCTTCTTTATTTTTTTTAATGTTTTTGTCCTGACATGTGATAACAACAGACCACAATAAATTATATGACAAAAAAAAGAAAGAATTAAACATAAAATAATACTTCAAAAGAAGTTAATTATCCAATAATAATTTAAAAACATTTTACAAATTTTAAAACACACTTAGAACAATAACAATGCAGCATCCAGAGGCTCAAATTGTAATTATCAAAAGCCTGCCTAAAAAGTCAGGTCTTTAACGGTCAGCAAAAGGAAAAAAGGGATGGAGAATTGAGTCCTTTGGTCATCCCCATCCAGTCCTTCAAATTTTCTGCCTGAGGTGGCTGCCTCATTCTGCCTAACAATAGGACTGGCCACGGAAATCAAATTATTTTGGGAGAAGCATCATCCTGATGATATCACCTGGCCATAGAATAAGACCAAAATAAATAAATAAATAAATAAATAAATAAATAAATAAATAAATAAATAAATAGAAAAATGAAATTCACAGTTTGCTACCTTTCATGGCAACAAGATCTGCTGCTTCTGATGGCTGTGTCACACTGCCTAACAGTAGTGTCAGCTTGTCAAGGAAGAGCAATGTGAATGGGAAACGGGGCCCTCTAATACCCCTAATGGATTTTTAGAAACATTTTTGGGAACAAAAAAAATACAGCCCAGATGGTTCTTAAGGCTGCATGTCACATCTGGGGTGTACTTTGCTGGAGTCTTCTCTGCAATCTCCCATGTTATCAGCAGTTTATATGACTGGGAGGGACTTTTCTTGGCTGAGGTGATCATATATCTATCCAGCACGAACCAATTGTTCCTTACAGCCTTTGATTTCGAAGACAGCCCTACCTCTCTGCTGAGAGATTCTTTCCATCACTTTAGTCAGTTGGAAGCAGCCAGTTGTTTGTTTGCTGTTGATATTTTTGGTTGGTTGCTAAGTATGGGTGCAGTAGAGAAAGCAGCATACACTGGGCCATAATTTCAAGGAACTAGAAGTAAATTATTTAAAAAAAATCTTTCTACTACAAATGTCTCAGAGTAAATTATTGATATTTTAAGTGCCAGTTAATGAGAAAAGGGTAGACTCTGGGGAACTGGTAGCTATTCTCCTCTGTGGATCTCTGTACTTCTTTTGTGTAGCAGAAATTCAAAACTCTGCAACACACTCATGAGTCTTAGACCTGAATTAAGAAACATCTGCACCCAGCACCAAATTAATGGCCAGCACATTAATTTTGGGAAAACCTAAACGTATTACCAGCAGAATATTATGATATAAAAAAGAAATATAAACATTTAATAGCACGTAAAAAGAGACAAGCAATTCAAAAGGGATGGAATACATTAATAGAATGCACTTTAAATAAAAAATCTAAACTCTTCTGGGCTCTTGTCACTGATGCCCTGAGCTCGTCCTCGAACCAGCTCAGCTATAACATCTCAGCGGACATCTGGGAACAGCACTTCTCTACTCTATTTGGGGACATTAAAGAGTACTCAATAGATTTCTCTCCAACTAT
The DNA here is from genome assembly GCA_037013535.1 of Intellagama lesueurii. NCBI lineage: Eukaryota > Metazoa > Chordata > Lepidosauria > Squamata > Agamidae > Intellagama > Intellagama lesueurii. The sequence goes on along the minus strand of JBAJHW010000001.1, from coordinate 128,869,233 downwards.
AAATTTAAATGACACTCCTCCATGGAGGCCGGTCACAGTGACTGGAAAAAAAAACCCTGATTAGAAGTATGAAATCAGGCAAGGCCCCGGGAACAGATGCCATTCTCCCTGAAATGCTAAAGGCTAACATGGATTGGTGGGCACCTCTGTTGGCAATCTTGTTTACACATATCAATAACTCGGGTAAATTTCCCATTGCTTGGTCTGAAGCCATAATAATACCTATCTTTAAGAAAGGAGAAAGAGGAGACCCAACCAACTACAGAGCAATCAGTCCAATCTCTGTGCTGGGTAAATTGTACTCCAATCATTTAAATCAAAGACTACTTACTTGGATAGAGGAGGAAAATATCTTGGGGAAGGAACAGGCAGGATTTAGAAAGGGTAGATCAGCAATCAATCACTGTATGATTTTGAGCCATCTTGTGAGAAATATATGTCCTCTCATGGTAATGGACTCTATACTGCATTCATAGACTTAAAATCAGCCTTTGATTCTGTCCCAAGAGATATTCTATGATCAAAGTTATACAAAACCTCTATAGATAAGAGACTCCTATATCTTATTAAATGTCTTTATCAGGGCACCACACTCCGTGTTAGATGTGGTACAGAAGGAAACCTGACAAAACCTATTCAGGCTAATAAAGGGGTTCAACAGGGCTGTATATTAGCCCCCACATTATTTAACCTGTATTTAAATGATCTGCTTGGGTGGTGTCTTGGAACAGACTTCCATCCTCCTAGATTGGCAGAGACCAAATGCCCCCTACTGCTTTATGCAGATGATGCGGTTCTTCTTTCCCTATCGAAAATAGGACTTAAACGGCTGATCCACTCATTTATGACCTACTGTAAGAACAACCAATTGGTTATAAATTTTGTTAAAACCAAAATTATGGTTTTCGCTCAGTCTGTAACACCAAGAAATTGGGCAATTAGTGGTTCTTGCATTGAGCAAGTAAAACAGCTAAAGTATCTAGGTATTACATTCCACCATAAACTTTCCTGGGCTGCCCATAGACGTTTCATAATCCAAGCAGCTCAGAACATGCAGAAAGCTATCTTGCGTTTTTTCTTTACTAAGGGGGGGGGGGGCAATTTATTCCTGCTGCTATCCAAGTTTTTAAGCTCAAGATTCTGCCCCAACTGTTATATGGTATACCAACTTGGATTCTAGGATTTCACACAAGTATAGAGAGTGTTCTTTCAATTTTTCTAAGATCCATTCTGGGAATGCCAAGATGCGTCCCTGCAGCTGCCTTATGATTAGAGACTGGTCTAACATCACTAGAATGCAGTGCTTGGCTCTTTGCTTTTAGATATTGGAACAAGGTAATACATGCTGATCCCTCCATGGGATATCTCAACCTTCTACAGAAATATGTCCATAACAGCTCATGGCTTAAAGCTTTTCCAGCCAAACTGCATCTATTAGGGCTCTCTTTGGACTTTCTTTATGCCCAGGAATCCAAGGCAGCCAACACTATCCTAGAAAAGCGGATTAGGGATATTGACTTTCAGTATTCTATTTCAATGGCTTGCAAAACATGCTCCATCTTGCACCTTGGCCTAAACTATAATTTCTCCCAAAGTGCTAGGTATTTGGAGAATTTGATTATCCCAAAATACAGGCACGTCTTCTCAAGAGCCCAATTTAACTGTCTCCAATCCTCAATTTTAGATGGGCGATATTCTGGCACCCCTTACGAAAAAAGATTGTGTCCTTGCAAGGATAGAGAAATTGAAACTTTGAAGCACGTCCTTTTTGAGGGTAATTTTTACAGAAATGAGCATATCAAATTCCTCAAGCCCATAATGAATGTCTTCCCAGGTAGGACTCTGATTTGGCATACAAAATATTTATTAAGCGACACAAACAAGATAACCACCGAATCAGTGGCCAAATTCCTTCTCTCTGCCCAAAGAATACGAAAAACAATCTTGACCTCTACCTAACCCCGTCATAAAAAAAGTATGGGTAATCTATTTTATTAATTTATACTGTTTTAGCTATCTTGAAATGTTTAATTTGCTTCCATTTATTTTAAATATTACATGTATGTATTTTAATGGGTTGGAGACCGCAAAATAAAAATTGACATTTCCTTTTGAAAGCACTGATCATCCATTTGGTGACAATAGATGACTACATACAAGCCCATGTGTAGATCATCTCAATTCATATCAGAGTTCCCAAAAAACATATCCTTGAAACATCCCAAACTAGGATGGGTGGCATACACCTCATTGTCACTCCAGAAGTAACAGAATGAAACTTGTCCTCCATTAGAACACTTGACTTCTAATCATAAGAGGTTTGTGTTTAACACTAAAGCAAGTACTTACTTTGCATTCATACTGTAAAAGAGTGTTCTTAGCTTAAAACCTACACTGATGTTCAGATATGAAATATTTTAATTAACACAATGGTGTGTAGAATTTTTACTCCAAATAGATCCATGATTTACTGTATGGAAGATCTGTTGTTCTCTTATAGTATCTGCAAAAACTTTCTGCAGAAAATTAACACTAATGAACATTTACTGAACTTGTGTTGTGCATGTATAAAATAAATTGCATTTGCTGACTTTCTCCACTAGGCTGCACAAACAGTCTATACAATTTACAAGTGATGGGTTTCCTATTCATTCCGAAGGCATTAAAATGCACTGGGTTAGTCTGAAATTGATCACTATTCTACAATGGAAGCAAGAGAGAGGGAGGGGGAGGAAGGGAGGATAGTACCCGGAGCACAAAATGCTGGTTAAACAAAACCTAAAAATGCTCACTTTGGGGCACACCAAAGCTTATAGTTATACAGTGGCACACACCATGTAAATATTCACCTTGCATTTCAGAACCCTTACAGAATTAATTAAAGAAATAAGCAACTGGTGTCTGTCCAGCTCATAGGTTGGCACCAGACTGAGATGCATGCAACTTGGCTGGCTGTGTTGCAGAGTTTTGAATGTCTAGTAAAATTCACTTTGCTACGCAGTAGAAGTACAGATATCCACAGAGGAGAACAGCTACAAGTTCCCCAGAGTCTACCCATTTCTCATTAACTGGCACTTAAAGTCTCAGTAACTCACTCTGTGACATTTGTAGTAGAAAGAACAAAAAGAAATACTTGATGTTGTTTGAAATTACAGACTTGTGTATGCTGCTTTCTTTACTGCACACATAACAACCAACAACAAAGAAACAACTGCCACCAACCAAGGAAAGAGAGGAGAAGACTCACTCAGCAGAGAGGCAGGACTCTCTCTGAGTTCAAGGGTTGGAAGGAATGATTGGTTAGTGCTGGATAGACCATCACCTCAGCCCAGAAAGGTGCCTCCCAGTCACACAAGCTGCAGATAAATTGAGAGGTTGCAAACAAGACTCCAACAGGTTGAAGCATAATTCTACTCCTTCTTTGTCCAATTTTAAGGGAACCCCTTGTCCCACATTCCTTCTCATCCAGTCAGCAGGATTCCCCAGCCTTCTGTGTAAAATGTTTAAGGTGTTAGAGGAGCTGCTATGGTGAAGTGGGAAGGTTCACTTTCGCCAGCTCTGTGGAATGGGCCTATATCTTGATCCAATGCATTGTGTATTTTACTGCATTGTGACCTGTGTATTTAAGAGACTCAAGTGGCTCATTAGATTGGATACTGATCACAGTAATAGTTACTTGGATCCAGAGTTGTGGGCTTGTGGGACAATTCTTTGGTCAGAAGCTTGATCAATGTTCATTGATTATCATGTTAATCTGCAGCATGTTTCGATTCAACCCACTGAGTTCTTGGCACCTGATCATATTGATAATCCAAAAGTCTACTCACGTCTATAGTTGATGGGATCACAGAAAAGAAAGACAACTGCTTTATATCTGGCTGTTACAGATAACCTTTTTTTTGTACTTGGCTGCAACCAATGTGTCCACTCAGAGGTTTAATATTTTAGGCAACTCATAAACCTGTTCCATTCCAAAATACTTGCATTTCTATAGATCTGTTATGTGGCTTCAGAAATCTGCACATTTTACATCAGCTTGTATTCTTGTTTTCACTGTGTCACATTTCCTTCAAAAAATGTTGCACGCTATGGCTGTAAACATGACTGTTAAATAGGTTAGGAAAATTCCTCCCCCAAATCTCCCTGAGTGATTTTGAATGTCTCACCGTGCTTCAAAAGTAGCACTGGCAAAATTCTATTACATAACCATGCACATGCAACTCAAGGCTGTGCCATTAGTAGTTATGACAGAGCTGAGGCGAAAATGCTTTCCATGAAGCATTTCAACTAGCTCATTGCACAATTGAGGACATGTGACTGCTCAGTTGAGTGTCACAATTCCTTGTCGCTGGGCATAATGCATATTTGTGCCAGTGTGAACATGATTTTGCCCAGAGTGTCTCAACAATTTTTTTTACCAAGGATGAAGAATAAGTTCTCAATAGCAAGCAGCTCTTTCTTCCTCTTGCAGTGAGATCCTGATAATGATAGATGGCAGAAAAGTACTTGGTTTGTGAATAAGTGAAGTATGCCCATAGAGAGCAGTATTTTGAAGTGCTGGCATATTTGATAGCAGAACATAATCATTTTCAGGAGAAACTGGTTTGGGCCTATGAAGCACCAGGAGCATTAAAGCTCCACTTGTGTACTGTAGTACTCATTTAAATGATAGGAAGAAAGCAGTATCCTTTGGGGGGGGGGTTGTCATTAATTGACTTGGATTTTTTTTTATGGCTACACAATGAAAAGAACTAAGCCAATATACAGAATGCCTACTGTATATACGTAGATGTTGTCTTTGTGTTGTGTAGCCTGTGACAAAATTCCAGTCATAAGATGCTCCCATCAACAAAGGAGGGTTCATTTTGATTGATTCTCTTGCTTCTCTGCAAGAGAAGGGAGTTAAAAATGGATTGGCTAGGGAAGGGAAATAGGTGAAAATCAACTCCCCCCTCTCTTCCTCTGCTGGTGGAAGAGAAGGTCCCTACTGCAGATGGAAGGTATTCATGAGTTTATCGGAAAGACCTCAGGATTTGGCCCACGGTACATGAGATGGAATAGTAAACTTCCCTATCGAGTGCTCACAAATTGGTTTAAAAAAGGGGTGGGAAAAGAAAATTGGCTAGAAGGGGGCTGAATCAAGATGGAAACACACAGATGGAAACACATAGCCAGAACTTTGTCATTATCAGATAGAGATGGGGAGAGCTGTCAATAACAATCAACTGAGAAATTCTAGATTTTAGTGAGCATTGATTGGACGGTCCAGTCCAGAAAAACATCCTGAACAGGAGAAAGACTCCATCCTGCCTAAAACAGGCCAGGGCTCTTCATGTTTAGTGCACATGAAATGCTGACCAATGGAGATAAAAACAGAGGGAAACCATATACAGGGGAGGCCAGGAAGTCTTTGACTAGGAGTCAGGCCTTCTCAGTGGTGGTCACCTGCTTGTGGAATACCTTGCTTGTGGAGGTGTGCCAGGCCCCTTCCCTCCTAATATTCAGAAAGCACATACAAGCATTGCTTTTTGGGCAGGCATTTCAGGATATCCTTCCTTAATAAAAATGTGTTACTTAGTTTTAATTTTTTTATTATATTTTGTAATTGCGTTCTGCCCATTGCCACCATCTTAACTGTTTAGCTGTGTCATTCTTCTTATATTTTATATATATTTTTTATATCTGTGGGCTGGTTATGGTGTGGTTAAGTTTTTGATGTGTATTTCACTGTTGGAAGCAGCTCAGAGTAGTGGGAAGGCCACTAGATGGAGCTGTAAATAAATAAATAAATAAATAAATAAATAAATAAATAAATAAATAAATAAATAAATAAATAAATAAATAAATAAGAAGAGGCTGGAACCCATTCCACATTGCAGCACTTTCTGCCAAAGTGGAATTACTCTCACACATGAGGAAAATAACTGCTGCTGGGGAACTCCATGGTTTTCAGAAGTATAAACATCTTTGCAGTTGGTGGAAGAAGGACCTTAATGATCAGTAGTCATGGAAAACTGGGCTGGAGGAGGAATGGAATGAAGTATCATTCAGGAGGCCATGGCTGACTGACTGGAACAGAAAACAGGAATACCACACTGCAACATTTTGTGCATGGTCCATCTTGCTGAAATATATTTTGTATTGTTCAGCCATGGTAAAGTCATCCATATGTTTGCACAGTCTTATATCCGTTCATTAAAACACCTCCAATTCAAACATTTTAAGGGAGAAATCACTTTTCAGGTTGGGTGATTGAACATAAAGCTGACAACGTTTAGAACTTGTGCTTTTTCTCTGCAGACATTGGTCCAGTAGAAAGATCCTCACTAGAGATGGACACGAACCTCAGTTTGGAGGGTCGTGCCAGTTCATACATGCGGCACCACAGGTTCAGCATGCTCCCTTCCCCCGCCTCCCTGGCCAATGATCCACTCACCAGTTGGAGTGCACTCCTCTCCTCCTCCTCTTTGGCTGTTCAACCAGTCTCTGGCAAAAGCACGGGTTTTCCTGCCCCGCCTCCTTGTCTGAGTGGGCAATCAGCCAAAGAAGGTGGGGCAGGGAAGCCTGTGCTCCTGCTGGACACTGGTCAAACAGCTGGAGAGGAGGAGAAGAGGAGTGTGCACTAGCTGGTGAGTGGGGGATCCAGCCAGGGAGGTGGGGGAAAGGTATGCGGAGCATCTGTGTGCCCCACACACAAACTAACACAGACCTCAGAGGCAAGGGCCATGCCCATCTCTAATCCTCACATGGCTCTTTCTCTAACTGATATGTAAGTTACACAAATTTAAATAACACAGAGGACACCCAGCACAGAAATTGAATGGAACATTTACACTTGCTTCAAACCTAGTAATTATTTCAACTTGAGATGGACTTGTGAAAGAGAAAAAGGAAAAAGAAGACATAAGCTTTGTGTAGAATTTTATTAGAACAAAATAGAGAAATACATACCCTGAGATGCCAGGATAGTTGTTTTATCCTTATTTTAAGCTGCTTTTTATGACTTCAGGTGGTTTTGTAGCTTCACAGTACATTAAGAGAAATAAAACTAAAGAATGAGAATCTTAACAAGGTTTGTCGAAAGACCGAAGGCTCTGATATTTTCATATCATGCTTTTCTCTAAAACCTAATTTAGATAAAAGCAAAATGAATCCTTATTTGGCCGCAAAGGGAAAATAAGGAAGCAAGAATTAGGGTTGCAATAAAGTACTGATATCAAAGGAAAATGAAAGCCCTCTCCTTTTAAAAATAGTTTATAGCAAGGTTAGCGACAAGGTTAGAATGAAAAATATGGAATATTGCAAGAAGTTGGCAGTAGCATTACCAGGCACATGGAACTGTGGACCACAGACATGTGCAAGGCTGGCCCATTTTGCTGTCTGAAGCTAAGAGCAGGATGGTATGTCCTTCCCCAATCCATATACAAAAGCCAATCAAACTTGCAGCTGATTTTTAGTTTTGTATAGCTGATGGAGTGGCTTCCTGCACTACCCTAAAGAGCAGCAGGCCAGTTCAGAGGATCCAGACAGGCTGTATGGTAGACAAAGCCATGTCCTCCAAGACAGGAACACTACCATGGGGTCAGGAGGAACAGCCAGGGGACAGCTGCTGTCCTCTACCATCTGCTATCTGAGGCAGTGGCCTTACTCTGCCTAGTGAACCTTAGTAGTAGGGACTACTAACCTTCTGCTCTACATACATAAAAGCTTCCTATTATTTTCTCTGAAGAACAGTCCCCTTTAAAAGTTCTGAGAAGTCTGGAAGTAGAATGTCCATTTCAGTCCACTCCCCGCCCCCACCCCCACACCGCTTGCACCTTCTGAGGTGTACTTCCACTGTGTATATAAAATCATAGAATCATAGGGCTGGAAGGGAACCCAAGGGTTGTTGAGTTCAGCTCCCTGCCTAACCAGAAAATCTACATGCATGGATGACAAGTAGACATTCTAACCTCCTACTACTCTTCGAGGGAGTCCATGCTGCTGCTGAACAGGTGTTAATGCCTTGAGAGTCTTCGTAATATTTTACTGAAATCTTTCTTGTAATTTGAATCCATTGTTTTTGGGTGCTTACCTCTGGAGCTACATAAAACAAGCTTGCTCTGTTCTCCACATGATGGATGGCTTTTCAAATATTGGAAGGTGGCTATCATATCAAGTGTGCTATCAGCTATATCAGCCATTATTCAGTCTTCTCCTTTTCAGGCTAAACACACTCACTCTCTCAACTAAGCTCTGTTTCTAGACCTTATATGATCTCTTACACCCTTTTCTGAAACATTCTAGCTTTATGGTACACAGTACTTCTTGAAGTACTTCTATACTTCTTATGATATACTTCTTAAATTGTGCTCCCCAATCAATTGCTGTGCAAGTCTCTCATGTATTGTTGGAAACAATGTCTGAAATCCTGTTGCTTAGCGTAAGAAAATCCATAATGCTCAATCCATTCCTCCTTGGCAAATAAAGAGCGATTTTTAGGCATACACCTGCACACCCCAAGAATTGTGTGATGACTTTTTATTTGCCAGATAGGACCAGACCTTCTCATGCTAAGCAGCAAGATTTTAGCCAGTGTTTTCCTGCTCCTCTTTCCCTTCACCTTGCATATACTCTTTGTCACTAAAATGGTCAGATTTTACAGAAGGCACTGCTAAAAATCTTACCATAGTAGGCAAGCCTATGAGAAAGAGCTGTTCTCCAAAACAGCAAGAAATGTGCAAGCCTTTCACACAGTTACTGGAATAAAAGGAAATCGGAGGAGGACAGTACTCTAGTTTTTGTAGAATTATGAGGGAATTCTCTTGCTGATTGATCAAGGAAGTCCAAACTCAGTGCTCCATATTCGGTCTTTATTAGGCTACTTGCCCAGAAGGAAAGGAAAGGATTGTGCACCAGCTTTTGGTTCACAAGACTCCTACATGATTAAGGAGTTACAAAGGACAGAAAGAGTTGGACAGAACTGGGAAGGGGAAGTTAAAAAACTTTCGTTACGAAACTATTTCGTTCCTGTTATGGTGATGGTAGGAAGAGAGGTTGGACAGTGTCATTGAAGCTACCAACATGAATTTGACCAAACTCTGGGAGGCAGTGGAAGACAGGAGGGCCTGGCGTGCTCTGGTCCACGGGGTCACGAAGAGTCGGACACGACTTAACGACTAAACAACAACAAAGGAAGAGAGGAAAAAAACCCACCAGAATCTAATTCTTGGTCTACTACAGTATATGCAAGTCAGTCATGTTGCAAATCCCCGTTTCTCATATATATTACCTATATTGGACAATATCTATTTCATTCAGAGACTCTAGCAACCGAGAGAGGAGAAAGCAATGTACCAAACCGAATTAGAAAGGAGAAAAGGGAGAAGTGAAAGACAGAGTTGCTTTCAGCATAAGTGGCTCACTTCACCTATGTTGAAGAGGGCAGGGACACTTTAACTCCACATTTTAGTATATTTAATGCGGGCTCTTGGGAGATGGCAGAAGCTCCAACAGCAGGTAGAACAGGAATAAGCCAGGTGGGAGTCTTTGGTGTGTACCTAGTCAACCAGTGACCATCTTGGCTCATGAGGGTGGAACTGTGGTTGGAAAAGGAGAGAACTGTCTGTGTAAAGAAGTATCAGATGCTTTTCCCCCAGCTTTGAAAATGTAAAATCACTCCTACAGCTGGGGCTTGTGTGACCATAATGCTCCCATATGATGTGACCAGTATATTTCACATATTCAAAGTATATTATTATAATTGGCTACATGTAATGTTAGTCTCAACTGTAGTAGTAAAGCAAGTTCCTGTGATTTTAATGTGTCTATTGTACTAGGGACTAACAATGGGATTAGTCCTGTGTATTTAAGTTTTCTTCTGGTCTCTGCCCTGCTGTGACAAAGGTGAAGTATCTTAAATGCTTTTGTTCGGAAGGGAAGTGGAGTAAGACTGTATAGAATAAGGATATGCACTGTCTTCAGATAAATGTGGAAAAATGAGCCAAATCTGAGATGTTTGCACATATGGGAGCAAGACCTCCATACATGGACCTTTTCCTTTTCTAGACACACCGGTATCCAAGCCACCTCTTGTTCCACCTGCGCATGCTTGAAATACCAGTGAATACCCTGAAGCAGGTGGCTTGCAAGCAACACTAACCCTCTACTCCTTATGTTAATACATTTGGGGAAAGAAAGGATAGCAGGATATGCTCTCAGCAAGGCTGGCCTAAGGCATTTTGCTGCCTGAGACAGAGCACCAATGGCATTGTTCCCCTCTTGCTCCATCCACACTCCCACAAAACAATACACAGAACCCAACCAAGTTATTCTGGTACCTGCAAACACCTCTCTTACAGGAAGGAAAAACAGCCACCCACAAATAAAGTATTTCTGCCATACATCAAAGGGGTCATGGACTGCATGGGGAAACTTTTGAAAAAACACAACCTACAAACAGTATTCAGGCCCACCACAAAAATACAACAAATGTTATGGTTAGCAAAGGACAAAAGGGACCCCCTCACCACTGCAGGAGTATACAGGATACCTTGCAGTTGTGGCCAGGTATATATTGGAACCACAAAATGCAGCATCCACACCAGAATCAAAGAACATGAGATACACTGCAGACTAAAACAACCGGAAAAATCGGCAGTAGCTGAACATGCCCTAAAACAAGCTGGACATGAAATTCTATTTCAAAATACTGAAGTACTGGACAACACCAGCAATCATTATGTTAGACTGCACAGGGAAGCCATTGAAATCCACAAACACCAGCAGAGCTTCAACAAAAAAGAAGAAAGTCTAAAACTCAACAAAACCTGGCTTCCAGCACTGAAAAATACAGCCTGCAAAAGGTCAACGAACTCTACCCAGCCACAAGGACCAGTGACCACTGCACACAAAAGACCAGCTAATGACACCCATCAATCACAGTGACAGATCATCTCTCCCCCCTTATCACAACAATACACCTACAACAACAAACACGCTGATCACCATAATCACCCAATCTCCTGAAAAGGACAAAAGCTGATCCTACAGCTATAAATACTCAATTATCCAACAAACTGCACCAGAGCACAGACAGAGTTCTGACTCCTGTTCTCTGAAGATGCTGGCCACAGAGACTGGCGAAACGTTAGGAAGAAAAACCTTAAGAACACGGCCAAACAGCCCGGAAAACCCACAACAACCACCTCTCTTACACATTAGCAGTTAAAATACATGAACAGTTTGCTTTTCATCACATCCAAAGTCAGGTGTCTAAAGCAGGTGCCTCAGTTTGTCTGAGTGTAAGGCTGGGCCTAGTTTTCATTTGGGCATGGCTGTCATTTCCTCTACGAATGTTCCATAGAAACCATGTTATTTTGCAGTGGACATGGTGCATTTTATTTTATAGTCTCAGGCAGGGAGGATAGGCATATGACAAAAATCTTCCACATTATTTCTAATTATAAAGGACCCATTCTGAATTGAGCTCGAACAGGTCTATCATCCATTTTTTATCATGATCCTATAGAATGGGCTTCAATGGTTTTGATCTGTGTTTATATTTGAAGTGTTTGTCTATGAATTTTTATGTTGTAAACCATGTTGAGTTTATTGTTATGAAGATGGGTGAGAAATAAATTAAACAAGCAACAGCAACAAAGGAGTATGTATTCAATTCTGCCTGTATGTTCTTCAAGATGTGGTGGTTGAATCTGAATAAATACAGTGTATTTCCATAATTTGTTCTCCATGTTTTATCTCTTGCTTCCTGATGTTTAATGCAGAAGATTTTTCATAGCAAGGTTACTTCTACTGTTAGATCACGCAGTTACAAAGCAGAGCTTGAAGATTGTGACATGAAGCATCTTCTTGCTTGCTTAGCTGCTACAGTGGATTTCCCCCCCCCCTTTTTATTAGCGCCTTTATTTATTGCAAAACTATAAGACAATTCTGATAATTTGTTTGTACCGTGTGAGCCATTTGGAATTCAGGACTATGAACAAGCCATCTCTCAAGGAAGAGATGTTGATTATTTATTATTCATGACACAACATCTACAGAGTATTAGGACAATAAAGGCCTTCTTTATGGGAAGAAATAAATACCAGTGGTGTAAATTTTTCAGTAGGAATGGGGTTGATCATATTAATGAATGTTTACAGCATCCATGTTCAACAACATTTATTTAGATCTCTTCTCCTCTGAGGGTGATCTAAGAGACAATTCGAACCATTTGTGGCAACAGCAGTCATTGTGTTGGTGTGTACAGGATGTTTGTTAATATCCTTGGATATATGATTGGTCAGCAGTGCAACTCAGAGTGTTTAAGGAAGCAGCTGTTTAGAAGTGAGCCAGAATAGTTGTGTTTGGTAGGGGTGTACCGTTTGTGGGTTTTGTTTTGCTGTTTGGACATCAACTCCCAGAATTCTCCAAGAATTTCCCAAAAGGAATGTTGTGAGTTCCTGCCCACAGACACCTATACACACTTACATTTCAATCACCTGGAACAGGGCCTGTTTTCCAGGCTGTCTTGGGCCTATTTTCTGTACAACAGGGGAACTGCCCCAGTGCTTCATGGGAAGCCTAGGTTTTTGTGGAAGGTATCGTTCTTTGGTGGTGACCTATATAGCAGCAATACTGCAAGACTACTGGTAAGAAGGCCTTTGTTGCCTCCCCACCAAAAAAAATAAAACAATAATAATAATAAATTCCCAGATTGAAAACAGCCTTAGTAGCTGGTCATTTCAGAGGTCCTGTTAATCCACACCAGATTTAGTCTGCAGTTTACAGGAGCTGTCCAAGGTGGTGAACTTTACCCCCAAAATGGATTCAGCTCCTTGGATGGCTCCCAAAAGTACAGACTAAAACCTGGAGTGAATTTAAAGGCCCATCTGAAATTGGAGTCTCCAGCTGCCACTGGGTCAAAAGGGCATAGCACTATATGTCCTTGGCAATAGCAGCAAGCCCTGCCTTACAGAGGGCAGGCCAATAAAATCCCATCCAAGTCTAATTTACAGAGAAGGAGAAATAGAAAGGAAACACAGAGACCTTGATGTTGCCCACATGGACAGCAGATTGACACATATTGTGAAACCTATTCCTGTTTTAATTTATAGCACCTATATCTGACTTTGCTTTTATCCCTGTAAATCAGTATATGTACTTTTTATGCAAAAGCTTCCCTACCCCCTTTGGGTACATTTCTTGCTTTGGAAGCTGTGTATGGGCCCAGCTCCTTGTTCTTCAAAGAGTGGGGGGGGGGCACTAGGACAAGAGTGCTTTGATGGGGGGAGCATGAAATTCTAGATTTGAGGTTGATCTCCACAGTTGAACTGACCTTAATGGGAATCCAGCAGCAAGCTCTGGGGATTATTCAATGTCCCACTACGCCATAGCTGGTTAAACAGTGTTTGGTGTCTGCTTAAGGCAGCAGATTTGGGGAGTCAAGAAATGGCACTAAATTGTTAATACATTTATTATCATTTTCTTTCTACTGCCAGGATAAAAATACTTGTTGAGAGTTATACCCTTGATGCCAAAATAATATAAGTGGTCAGGGAACTATGCACACCTTGATCTGGGTATGTGAGGAGGTAGAATTTGCTGCTCTGCATTAGGCAGAAAAATGTACTGAGCTGGTCTTGCACTATGCCTACATACTTGAGGATGACCTAACTTGGGAGGAGACAGCTGCTCAATAAATGTTGCCTTTGTTGGTCATAGGAACCCATCTTCCAAATAAATAAATAAATAAATAAAAATGCATGACTACCACACCTGTTTTTTTTGCCAGTATAATGGTCAAGAATGCATGAAGGATATCCACCATTAATAATTTCTCCTGTGGTCTCATTATTTCTACATAATCCAATATAAACCCTATTCAGGTGTTACAGTTGAATCTTAATAGGGCTTAAAGGATTGTGGGGGAGTGAAAACAAACATAAGCCCCTGCCTCTGGGCACCTCTCCAGAAAATAAGCCAACCCTTCTCATGTTTAATATGAAGGTCTGAAACACAGGCTGTAAGTGCATTGAGCTGAGTGCAGTTACAATTAGAGATGGAGGTATACAAATACAAATATCCCCATGCAGCTGGACTTAATGAGGGTCTGGCCCCTGGGGCTGGACCTCCACTCATGAGTCTGGCAGTAGCAGTGGCCTCGCTCATCCTTCTAATCATTCCCAGAGCGCTGCTCTCTTCCCACTTGGCTGGCCACTCGGCAGCCATGCAGGGAGACTCATTCTCCCTCCCCCTGCCTGGAGTGAGGGAGGATTGGAAAGATGAGTGAGGCTGCCACTGCCAGACACATGAGTGGACGGTCCGGCCCCAGGGGCCTGACCCTCGTTAAGTCCAGCTGTGTGGGGATATTCGTATTTGTATAAGAATACAAATACCCACATCACTGGAATGCATACATGATGATAAACCCTGTCTTATCAGGGCTTCTAGGTACAGAAGCATTGGAAGGATTTACAGATGAATGAGGTTACAGGCTCTACTTCAATCCTTGGAATTAAATGTGCAAAGATCTTAGAGGCTTCCTAGTGGGATGAGGGGCTGGTGCTCCATGCCCTGCCTTGCCCCAAATAGCACTAAGAGGCTGAATGCTGGCATGCTGAAAAGGTGGCAGCCAAAGGAGGGGACTAGAGAGAGGAGGTTGTTACATGCATGCCCTTGGGCCTATCATGCAATTTGGAGCATGATACAAACCCTTCACAGTGAAGGCCTGGGTGGAGATGTACAGTCTACAGTAGCTTTAAAATTGCCTTGCAAACAAAATATCAAGCCACTTCCTCCTCCAGTGCTGCTGCTCACCATGAGACACCGTCCACTTGGAGACCCAGAGGACCACATCCGTTTCCCAAGACTTCAGGCAGTGCCCTGAGACCTGGGAACCCTACACTAGAAAATGAAACAGAACTGGTATAATGTGCCGTGCCCCTCTTGATGTCACTATGGAATGTATATGAAGACTAGAATATTCATGGTGTCTTACACACTTGTGCAGAATCATAAAGAAGTGTTTGTGTGAGCTGGTAATCTATTGCCATAATATAGACCTGGCAGATTACAAAAAGGAATGTGGAGAGCAAGGCCCTCCATATGCTGAAGAACTACTACTTCTGTTGTCTATAACAATTGGCCAACCTACCTGTGGCCAATGGGAAATGAAACCCAGTAATACCTGGGAAGCCATGGGATTCCTAACCTTGAGATAACACAGATTCTTGCTTTACCTCTTCTCAAGTCTTCAATTGCTGTTTGGTTACAGCAGCTAGGCACTGCAGCATGTTCTACCACTGAAAAGATTATAGCTACTGTTAAATTAAACAATTTAGGCTGCTCTGGTGACAAATTAAATACTTACTGCTATGCTCCAGTTGCAGTAGAATTTACTGATAAAACTTTCAGCTGAGCTCCATTATCACTTTTAATGCCAACCGGATGGCACTGTGAGTTTATTTACACATTATGAATGAGCTAAGACAAGCTCTTTTTCCTGATCTGATGAGCTGTTGGTCTTACTTGAAAGCACAGCTGTTGAAGTGGAAGCCTAGTTCTATATTGGTCTCTCCGAGGAATATGTTCTTTAATTTAACAGTGGGAAGGCTTAATAAAATGGCAATGATCGAAATCTAATTGAATTTGGTCAATTAGGAAAAAAAACAGTGGATGTGATAAAAAAAAAGACTCTATTAAATATAGCACAGTAAAAATTATGCTTTCATTAGCCATTGTAAATTGGACCTCAAGAATGGTTTAGTTGCCATTGTTACATAAAACAAGACGATTAGATAAAACTGAATTACACATATTAGATATACTAAAAGAGTCACATAAGAATATACAGCCCCATGGCAAATGGGAGGTAGATGTCAATAGACCAAAATATCTTCCAGTTAAAATACCCTTGATAAATCCTTTTTTGCTCTTTCTCAGAAATTCAAATGAAAATCTACTTTTGTCTTCATGCATGTACTTGGTTTTCTATACTGTTTCCAGTTAATATTACTTATTTGTATTACCTGAATCCTAATAATTTCTATCTCCTCCCCTCCAACAACCAATATTTCTCCAGAGTCAGCAAGGTTTTCTTTCCCTCAGCTGCCTTTCCTGTTGTTGGGAGATAAGTGAGTTCAATTTTGAATTGCTTAACATTCTTCTAATGACACCAACTAATTGATAACTGTTATACTCTTGCAGAGGAGGAACTGGAGGAAATCTCAAATCTCTCTCATCCATAAATATTGACGCTGTGGGCACAAAGTTAATGTACTTATTGGGCATCTGAAGATATACCGCATAAATGAAAGCTGTGTTTGTTTGTGGTTAATAAAACCTGAGTCACAGTGAGTGAAATGTATTGCATATGTAGTGACAGAGTATGTTATTTATTATAGTACACCTTTCTTCTTCCTCTTTTCTTCAAAGTGTTGATAATAACATTCGCATATCAACAAGTGAACATCTGTACAGAGCATTAGATTATACCTAACTGAAAGGTAACTTCTGTACCTTCTGTCACAAAGGGCCATGCAGCTATGATCAGGTATGTTGGCCCAACTACTTCATTCCATACATAGTGGGAGATATGTACAAAAGGAGTGCCTCTTCAGTTGTCTACCTGCACATCTGTGGAAAGTCTCTCCCACTCTCTGATATGTAAAACTCACAAGGCGTCAATCTTTGGGGATGAAGACTGCATTTAGAAATTTTCTAGCTATGTGTAAATTTTCTAGACAAGAGGTCTTGTCTAGAGTAAGTCTACAGACTTTCCTCCACTTTCTCTGTGAAGAGATAATCTGCCACATTCAAGCTGACAGCATCAAACTGTGCATTGTCTATTTACTTATTTCAGTTACTGTATATACCCTACTTTCCTACATTTCCCAAATTCAAGGCAGTTTACAACATGTGGACATACAATGCTGGGCATACACAACGTCCCCTTCTCACCCTGCTGTCATCTTGGTTACGAAATTCACTAGATCGGTGGTCCTCAACCTTGGGCCTCCAGATGTTCTTGGACTACAACTCCCAGAAGCCTTCACCACCACCTCTGCTGACCAGGATTTCTAGATGTTGAAGTCCAAGAACATCTGGAGGCCCAAGGTTGGGGACCACTGCACTAGATGACCTCAGGATAGTTACACAGTGTTACCCCACCCTACCCAAAGAGCTATGGTGAGGATAAAGTGAGGATGAAGACAGCTCTGCTTGCTGCCTTGAGCTCACTGCAGTAAAGAGTACAAATGTAAAAGAAAAGAAAAGAGAAAGAATAAATTAGAACTTCTTTGCACACATGGAGCCCTCCATGCCTTGTCTTCTGCCGATGCAAATAAGGTTGGTCATCATAACCACTGAATCTATAAAGTCTACACAGCCCAGTGTAGAGAAAGTAATTTTCAGAAATATGGGAGAGAAGAAACTCATAGGAAACACTTTAGTAGAGCTAAAAGGCCAAAACTGATTTAACGGGCTGTACTTAAGGGTAAGAGTGAGACTATAAAATATCTCTGAAAACAACAACAACAATCCTTGCTATCTCAAACCAAGGATATTTTGTTGATGGCAGAAGGATGAGCTAGGTGAGAATTTACATTGCAAATTGTAAACCAAAAACAAAAGAAAACAAAGCCTCTCTTTCCATCTCTAATGTTCAAGTTATTTTTATGCGTACAGTTGTTTTTGCCCTTAATATTTCCTAAGCAGAAGTATGAGGGAGGGAGTACTATATGAGGGAGGGAGAACATGAGGCGACTGAGTAAACTTGCATAGGATTGCTGCAACTCTAACCTTTTTCACCACTTGGGGGAGATTTAACCATATACTGTAGGCACGTTGTCTCACACTGATTGCTCATTTTCTAATGCAGTCATATGGAAGTAAGAAGTCCCCAGGTCTGTGTGTGGTAAAGAGAAATAGCATTGCCATAATCATCTGTTAACCTCTCCAGAAGAGAATGCCTAATAGACAAACCTTGTGCTTTTTGATAAAATAAAATGTTGCAGCATTAAGTAACTGATTTGGCTTCTTTTATTCTCCTTTGTTTTGGTCTTGTCCAATAAACAATAAGTGCATGCCCCACTGGAGAGGCTGATGAGCAACGCGTTACTGTGCCATGTAAGTAAATGGATAGTGTAATTTGCTGTTATGTATCCTGCTGTTAAGGCTTGGCAATGTCTTCGAAGGCAGCAGGTGAATGGGACCTGCACCAGTGTAAGGAACAAAAGAAAGGAGACAGAGACTGACAAAGTGTGGAAAACATATCAGCCACCTTAAAATAGAGGTAGTTGGCTAGATAGCACAGTCATTTAGGTATCTGACTGTGGAGCCAGAGGGTGTGAGTTCAATTCCCCACTGTGCTCCCTGGGAGAAGAACCAGCCTGTGTAGTTATGGGTTGGGAGTTTGATCCCTCACTGTCCATTCTGGGAGATGAGCCAGCCTGTCTTGCCTTGGGCAAGCTGCACAGTCCCAGGGCACCCCAGAAGAACAGCATGGTAAACCACTTCTGTGTATTCCCTACCTAGAAAACCCTGGAAAGGGTTGCCATAACTCATAGAATTATTATTAAATGGAGTTGGAACCATTTTAATTACTTCAAGTCATTCTGCAAGTACATGGTCAAAGTCAGTGCAACAAACAAAATGACAGAGTCTTGTAGTACCTTGAAAACTAACACATTTATTATAGCATAAGCCTTCATGGACTAGTGTCCATCTGAAAAAGGTTCCTTTTCTCTAGTTTTACAGTTTACATTTCAGCAAAGTGAACTGATTTCATTCAAAGAAATTTAGTCTCCATTATTAACTTCTGTAGATTAAGAACAGGAGGAAACCCCTATCAGTTTTCTCATTTTATGATATATTTCCTGAACAAATCAGACATACCGATGGGTTGCTACAGCAGTTTAAACCCGTTAGCCCCTTAAAGAGCCTTTATACAACTCTGTATAATATTTCAAAGCCTTTAGTGTTGTCCTGTAGCTGTAGTTTTCAGGTAGCTTCAAAGAACCTTTGCCATTTTGAATTTATTTTCCTAATAATGTCTAATGCATATCTTAGTATGATTTTCTGCAAGAAGCAACATTGGATGCACCCTTGGTATGGTCATGGTGATAATAATGTCTAGTCTTGACAGAGCATTATGTAAACTGAATACCTCCTTTAAAGTGTGGGTTAAATAAAACCCCAGTGGAAAAGCATGCCTTTATGCAAGCTATCTATGGCTTGTAATTTTGTACTATCTGCTTTGCATAATTAATTTTAACCTACATGCTTAGAGGTAATCCTTGGCATCTTGATTTGGTCTAACAAGAAAGTTCTACAACCTCTACTTGGGGGTTCTGGGGTATTTTTTTAGAACAGTTGTAAGTAGACTTCAGGCTCATAGGGCCTACTTTGGTTTTCATTACAACTTCAAAATCCACCAGCCAGTCATTCCATGTAAATATTCATACCCGATTACCTCAAGTTTTCTCCTGTTTCAGCAAGGTAATGGCTATGAGATAGTGTAAGGTCAAGTTAACTTGGTTTGGATCCCAGCCTATAAATTTGATTCAGGCCACAAGTTTAATGGTGGGCTATTATAGGTCTACGTGATAACATGTCACTGAAGTTGTGCTTCATTTGAAACATTTGTTTTAAAGGCATTGTCAATATGACTGAATTTTTAAGATAAAAATGACAGGAGAACATTTTATTTTAAAAGGCCATCTAAATTCATTTGCTAGTGTCAGCTAAAGTAGACCCACTGAATAAAAGTTTTAAGTGTTGACGTAACATCCAACAGTTAATCCAAAGAGTATAATCTTGTTGAGACTAGTCACTGGGTTTAAACCCATATTTTTACTTATCTAATTAGAAAGAGTTGTGTTTTTTTAATCCTTCCTGCCCCTTAGGAGGAGATTGTGTTTTCACCCCCAACCTCTTTACCCCCCCCCCTTCCTCTACTTAAGCTCTCATTGCTTGGAATGGAATGGGCTGTGTTTCTCTCTTCCTGTGTTTGCACATATGTTTTAGTGGCAACTTCTCTCAGGGTCACTATTAACATTAAAATAAGATGTGTTCTGTTCCATGGGCACATATTAAACTTAAAGTTGAGAGTGATGTTGGCTTGCCAGTAATTTGAGTTTTCTCCCCCCCCTTGAAAAATATGTGTCCAAAAAGAAATACATATATTTCTTTATTCTTGTAGTTTAACATTTCAATTACTTCAATGAGCATATTTTCACTTTCCTATCTATGGTAAATGTGGTAGAACATTTTATAGGCTTTCCTGACCACAGCCAAAGTCCATTTTAAAGTTATTAAAGTCCTGTAATGTGGCACTTTTCCAAGCACACAGAGAAGACTACAATAGTCCATGATGCAGTATAATAATTCAGTGAAATTAAGCAAGTAAGTGGTCAATGAAGCAAATGATTAAAAAGGGGAAATGAGAAATGAAGATTAAAACAGCTCAGATTGTATTTTCTATGACTTTAGCTTTGGAATTAATAATTAACATCCATTGGAAAAAACAGAAAAATGACCTTTTGAAAGTATCTATGTGGGGTGATCATGCCCATTCCACCTGGGCCAGGTTATTTATATCTCTTGCTATCATTTACTGTTTATTGTGGTAAATAGGAGAGAATGATGGATCATTCTGAAATATTTCTGGATACTTCCATTAAATCTAGGTGATTTAAACTCCTTTACAGTGGTGCCTCGCTAGACGATTGCCTCGTTAAACGACGAATCCGCTAGACGATGAGGTTTTGCGATCGCTGTTGCGCTTCGCAAAACGATTTCCTATGGGCGCTTTTCGCTGGACGATGTTTGGGGGCCTCTCCCGTGACCCCCCCACCCCTTTCAGAAGCCTCCCGGGGCGCAGGGGAAAAGCGGAATTTTTTTATTTCCAGCTTTTCCCCCTGAATTTTCAGGGCAGAGAAAGCCTCTTTTTAGCCCGCCCATCAGCTGTTCGTCGGGAGAGGGGAGGGGGAAGGAGGGGAGAAGAGGACAAAATGGCTGCCGGGGCTTCTTCAGCAGGTAAACATGCAGTGGAAAAGCACCCGGCAAGCCTCTGAAAGCAGCACTTTGCTGTGGGGGTGGTGTGGGGGGGGTGGCAGGCCTGCCCCTGCCACCCCACCCCCACCCCCACCCACTCACCTCTTGGCAAAGCCCGGCTTCCAGAAGCCTCTGGGGTGCTTTTCCACTGCCTGTGCTGCAAAAGCCTCCTATCAGCTGTTGGTCGGGAGAGGGGAGGGGGGAAGGAGCGGAGAAGAGCACAAAATGGCTGCCGGCTGCCTGCTGCCTGCCGGCTTTTAGCTGTTTGGTGCTCTTTTCTGGATGTTTCGCTGCTACCAGGCACTATGAGAAGCCGGGCTCAGTCTACAGTACCTGGTAAGTGACTTTCTTTTAAATTTTTTTTAAGTTTCTGTGCTTTTCTTTCCCATCGGAACGCATTAATTAAATTCCAATGCATTCCTATGGGAAATTTGGTTTCGCAAGACGATGTTTTCGCAGGACAGCGATTTGTCTGGAACGGATTAACATCGTCTTGCGAGGCACCACTGTATTTGCATGAGCTAACAGGTATCTCTTTCACCAATTGTCCTCCATAGTCTTTTCTTCTTTAGAACTGACAACACTCAGTTATTATTGATAATCCCCTGATGAGATGGTTGACCAGGATGATGATTTTCTCCCTTTGTCTTGGCTGAAGGCTAGATATGATTTGCAGTCACTGTTGAATAGCAGTATCTACATTTACAACTTCTATACTGTCCTGCAGCATTGAGTGCCTTAGGATCTCCCTCACTTTTGGATAGTCTTATTGAGTCAGTGTAGAAGAAGAAAAATTGCATTTATGAATACCTAATATTATGCCATAAGTATGATATCCAGAGGGACGTGGTGGCGCTGCGGGTGAAACCGCAGAAGCCTCTGTGCTGCAAGGTCGGAAGACCAGCAGTGGTAAGATCAAATCCATACGACGGAGTGATCTCCCGTTGCTTGTCCCAGCTCCTGCCAAGCTAGCAGTTCGAAAGCATGTAAATGCGAGTAGATAAATAGGTACCACCATGGTGGGAAGGTAACGGCATTCCGTGTCTAGTCACGCTGGCCACATGACCATGGAAACTGTCTTCGGACAAACACTGGCTCTACGGCTTGGAAACGGGGATGAGCACCGCCCCCTAGAGTCGGACACGACTGGACTAAATGTCAAGGGGAACCTTTACCTTTACTTATGATATCCAGGGTTGGAGAAAAGTATATGGAACAAAGAAATAGATCATCATACTTCATCCAATCAATAGATGATGGTTGTTGTTGTTTAGTCGTTTAGTCATGTCCGACTCTTCGTGACCCCATGGACCAGAGCACGCCAGGCCCTCCTGTCTTCCACTGCCTCCCGAAGTTGGGTCAAATTCATGTTGGTTGCTTCGATGACACTGTCCAACCATCTCATCCTCTGTCGTCCCCTTCTCCTCTTGCCTTCACACTTTCCCAACATCAGGGTCTGATGATGGTACTGGCTTCCAAAGCCAATGTAACTGTGGATCAAAAGTTGCAATATTTTCAGCAGAAAATTGTGTTGCGTGTATATTGAACATCACCATGATATTTTAGTAATGTTATGTTTAAATTTGCTGAATAGCTGGAGATATAAAATATTTGATAAATCTTTTCAACATATGATTTGGTTATGTTATAGATCTTTTGGGCTGTCAGCTTTGTACTGGAGCAATTAATGACTTTTTTGGATGCAGCCATTTTGTGAAATTATCTACCTGTTTCTTGGAATTTAACGCATAGCCAATGGAAATGGGTTCTCTGTGCTGTCATGACAACTAAAAATCTCTACTGCAGCACTGGGAGGACACATGCCCACTTTCTATTAATCAGTGTCTCATGGACCTTTTAGTTCTTTCAGCATCTAAGCAGGTGGCATATAGATGGCAACTTTGTACAGATATTAGAATATATAATTAAACTTGATTGAACTTTTTATTTCATGTGTGCCTTGCTTCGGTTGTCTAGTGAAATGAAATATCTAATGAAATGTCTAGTTTTAATACTACCAGGAGCCATAAAGAACATATTTCAAGCAACAACTAATTAAAGGGCTGCTTTCAGTAATACAAGTTGTTGTTGTTTAGTCGTTAAGTCGTGTCCAACTCTTCGTGACCCCATGGACCAGAGCACGCCAGGCCCTCCTGTCTTCCACTGCCTCCCGGAGTTGGGTCAAAGTCATGTTGGTAGCTTCGGTGACACTGTCCAACCATCTCGTCCTCCGTCGTCCCCTTCTCCTCTTGCCTTCACATTTTCCCAACATCAGGGTCTTTTCCAGGGAGTCTTCTCTTCTCATGAGATGGCCAAAGTATTGGAGCCTCAGCTTCAGGATCTGTCCTTCCAGTGAACACTCAGGGTTGATTTCCTTCAAAATGGATAGGTTTGTTCTCTTTGCAATCCAGGGGACTCTCAAGAATCT
The DNA here is from genome assembly GCA_037013535.1 of Intellagama lesueurii. Taxonomy (NCBI): domain Eukaryota; kingdom Metazoa; phylum Chordata; class Lepidosauria; order Squamata; family Agamidae; genus Intellagama; species Intellagama lesueurii. The sequence goes on along the minus strand of JBAJHW010000001.1, from coordinate 128,845,769 downwards.
CCTCTAGCACCACAATTCAAAAGCATCAATTCTTCGGCGGTCAGCCTTCTTTATGGTCCAGCTCTCACTTCCATACATCACTACTGGAAAAACCATAGCTTTGACTATGCGGACATTTGTCGGCAAAGTGATATCTCTGCTTTTTAAGATGTTGTCTAGGTTTGTCATCGCTTTCCTCCCAAGGAGCAGGCGTCTTTTAATTTTGTGGCTGCTGTCACCATCTGCAGTGATCATGGAGCCCAAGAAAGTAAAATCTGTCACTACCTCCATATCTTCCCCTTCTATTTGCCAGGAGGTGATGGGGCCAGTGGCCATGATCTTAGTTTTTTTGATGTTAAGCTTCAGACCATTTTTTGCACTCTCCTCTTTCACCCTCATTAAGAGGTTCTTTAATTCCTCCTCACTTTCTGCCATCAGAGTGGTATCGTCTGCATATCTGAGGTTACTGATATTTCTTCTGGCAATCTTAATTGGGATTAAGATTGGGATTAGTTTGGGATTCATCCAGTCCAGCCTTTCGCATGATGTATTCTGCATATAAGTTAAATAAGCAGGGAGACAATATACAGCCTTGTCGTACTCCTTTCCCAATTTTGAACCAATCAGTTGTTCCATATCCAGTTCTAACTGTTGCTTCCTGTCCCACATATAGATTTCTCAGGAGATAGATAAGGTGGTCAGGCACTCCCATTTCTTTAAGAACTTGCCATAGTTTGTTGTGGTCCACACAGTCAAATGATTTTGCATAGTCAATGATGCAGAAGTAGATGTTTTTCTGGAACTCTCTGGCTTTCTCCATAATCCAGCGCATGTTAGCAATTTGGTCTCTAGTTCCTCTGCCCCTTCGAAATCCAGCTTGTACTTCTGGGAGTTTGAGCATAACCTTGCTAGCGTGTGAAATGAGTGCAATTGTACAGTAGTTGGAGCATTCTTTGGCACTGCCCTTCTTTCGGATTGGGATGTAATACAAGTAACAGGTACCAATTCAAAAACACATTAAAGTGGCCATGTGTCATATTTTACAGAAGACAGCCATGTTTGAAGGCTACCTGTCTTTTAAGTGCTGTTCTATAGAAGTCCAATTTAAGGATAAAATATCATAAGGAGAAAAGGGCTTTTCTGTTAATATCTGGATAGCACAGTCAGCAGGTGCATCATCTGGTTACAGCCTTCTGAATTTTGGTGAATTGGTTTATATTAGAGGAATCATATGAGGCATGATCCTTCTGGCCATCAAATGTGATACTGCCATATCTGTCTGTCTATATCACCTAAAAGTTTCTTTCCTTGATGCTCAAACTGTTTGGGGACCATCTTGCCATTGGTTTACAGCAAATTAACACACACACACACACACACACACACATACACACACACACACACACACACACACACACACACACACACACACACACACACACACACACACACACCATGCCCCTAAGCAAACAAATAATATTAAGAGGAAAGGCCCCAGAGGTGACAGCTGAACAAAATGATAATAAGTCAGCTAGTTGGTCCTAGGGGGTGGATGTTCTTAAAGGTCTCCTTGAAAATCTCAGCTTTAACATGCTTCCTGAAGGTCAAGAAGGAGGTGTACTTCCACTGGCAATGCATGGCAATGCATTCCAAGGTGTTGCGGTCCCCACCTAAAAGACCCAGTTCCTGGTGGTCATTTTCCAGGTCTCCCTTGACCTTTCCCACCAACCAATCCTTCATTACAAGGAAGAACTGCTGATGCAGTCCCACTATAATAAATTTTTAATCTCTTCCCTGTTGGGGATTCCCCCCCCCCCCCTTTCTAAGCAGAAAGCTTCCAGGAACCTTTTTAGAAAATTTCTGTGAAAGGCTCTAGTTAGCAGTTACAGGACTCTGTGGGACAGGAGAATGCTCTGTCATCAACCTGCATCACAGAACTGCCTACACAATTCAAGCACACCTTTGCTTGAATTGTGGCAAGGTAGGAACACCCTTCTCTCCTACTTAGCAGCCTACAGCAGCACGACTGGAATGAAGGGGAAGCTTATCCCAGTGATAACTACGGCATATTGCTGGTACACCTATCCCCAGCCTATTGATTTGAAGCAGGATTTGGTGTGTGTGTGTGTGTACTGTTCCCGTGTTTCAAAGACTGGTGTAGTCTTAGTCCTTTTTCGTTTAACAGATATTTTAGCAACTCTGAGTACAATTTGGACATAGTTCTCCTTCTTCATTCTCTTCTACCCTGTTAGATATAACTCTACATTGATTTGGCCACTGGTTCCAGTATACGTAGCTGAAACTGAGATTGGTTCTCTGTCACCTGCGCTGACCTCATGATGGGGTGCCATGTGGCTTCATATATCCCCATTGTGGCAAACATTATTTTTTTTATTCTTGTTTTGCCACAATTGCTTATATATAAAGATTAGTTGGGAACTAGCTGGGATCCCAACAAAGATAAATACACTTTGTTGGCTCTTTCACCTGTAGCAGCAGTAGCAAAATATTTTGCATTTTCTGCAAAAACACTTGTATTTTGAGCAAAATACAAAGGATTTGGCGCAAAGCCACATTTGTGATTTTCTCTGCAAAACGTCCCAAATTGAGGGTGGTGGTGGTACAAAAACCCTCATACTCTCAGTTAGGACGGAGAAAATGTATTATGTTTTTGTTCTTATCTCCAAGAAGAGACTAAGTGAATATTTTCAGGCCTAGGCAGGAAGTCATCACTCCAGGAATGGATCTGTGGTAAGTAGGCCCACCCTCCCCTTCCCTCAGACATCTATGGTTATGGAGTAAATGTCAACTCATCTCATCTTTGATGTTCCTCTTTCCTATTTCCTTCAACTTATCCTAAGATTATTGATTTTTCAAACAACTTCTGTGTCTAGTACTGCTAATTAACAAAGGCTGCAATGCAATATCCAGTCATCTGGCAGTAAGCCCCATTCACCTCAGTGGAATGTACTTCTGAGTAGGCTTATAAAGGATTTAGCTCTAATTGACTTTAATCCCGATGTCAGACACAAGGATGCAGTTTTAAAAGTGGGAGAATGCCCTCCCCTTTTAACTGCCCATACATGAACATAACAATTGCTAAAGGTATGTCTGCATACATCCTCAAAAAAGAGGAAGGTCATATTTCTGGGAAGAAGGGGCCAAAGCTATCCAAAGCCCAGGCACCTCAACAAACTATGGGACCAAGACTGCAGGATCAAGAAAGCTGTTTGTAGAAAGAGACTTTCTGTATCAGAAGATTGCAGACATCTTTGCATGGAAAGGGATGGTTGGTGTCCTGCCCAAGTTCAAAACAGAACTCCGCAAGCAGCTCCGATATGCTTCTTGGGATGAATAAAGCCTTGATCCAGTGATAACTATCAAGCCATTTTTCTTTTTCATCCCTAGATTCCCCAGGTCTATCAATGCTAGGACCAGAGTTGAACTCATGTGACTGCCTCCTCTTCCTTCCTCAGGGAGAGAGGGAGAAGTGTGTCTGGTGAAACAGGCCAGTGGAAGTTGCAGGAGGGGGAACTTAGCAGCCCTCAGTGCTGTTTCTCACCTCTTTCTTCAGTGTGGTGAGATAACATAGCTGGGGCACCCGTAGAAGCTCCAGGATTTCGAACAATTAACTCACAATTCAACAGCTACCTCTATTTCCCTCTAACTTCTCTACTCTTTCCCATAATGTTGCATTTTAAACTGTAACGTCTAAGGGAAAGTGACTGACCCTCTTGTATGCTGCAAAGTGTCATGGTCACTGATGGCCCAGAATGAATATGCAACGCCATTTATGGCCACTCAGGCTGAGAATGGCTGCAAACACTGCCTGAGGATACTTTCCCTCTCTTGACTGATTCACTTCCCATCTAAAAGCAAGATTGGGAGAACAGAGCTGGCAATAACAAGCCTCAACTACTTTAACTTGTGAACCTTTTATCACAAAAAGCAACCCACAACCCCATTTTAGAAATACATAGGGTGGACAAATAAATGCCACTCAAACACAAATGGCATCGCATAAAATTTAGACTCAAGTTATCAGGTGCAACACTTTGGACAGCCCAAAATGTGAACGATGCTATTATCGTAAGATAAGTGAAGCCTGTCTGGCTTAAAAAAATCTCAGCAGCTCATAAAACTTCCTCTTATTATGTACTTGATCATTGACATTAGGTGGAAGTGGAAAAGATATTTTGAAATGCTGCCCTCTGCTGTCTTCTTGTAGTAACTGTACATGCCGTGTAATGTCTGTCACTAAAACAGAAAGGATGCAAAGGAACTGATATCATGATTTGACAGAAATCTGTAACGGCTCAATGTTCTTCCTGTGTATTATACTGTTTACTCGATGTTTCTTTCTCAAGGTAAATAACAGAAATATTGTAGAAGCTAAGCAAACTGGTTCTGTAATCTTCCTAGTATGGAGGCTTCTTGGAAATGAATCAGATCTATATTAACCACCTTTGAGTTTCTTCAGTGAAGAATGGAGTGTGACTCAAACAGATGAATAATAAATAAATATTCACAAATTTTGAAGAAATTCACCAAAAAGCAAGAACATTTAGGAAAATTGGCATTTATACCCAGAGGATGAGAATACATATCAGTTTTACATTTACTTGCTCCCCCTCACCTTATTCTTTCCCTCTAGAAAATGTAGAAATTTGCAAATGTTAGTTAATTTCTAAAAAAAAAAACTTTAAAAAAATCTCACTATTTCCAGTATAGGAGGGGGAAAAAACCCACATGACTTTACTTGCCATACACTTTTTGATGCTTATAGATTCTGATTTGCCTCATTTTGACATTGGAGAACAAAGAAATGTGAAATTATTCTCTTTATTCTGTTGGAGAGTTCAGGGTATTTTGTGGTGTTAAGAAGAAAATTGAAGTTGTTTTTGTTTTGCTTTGTTTCACACACACACCCAACAAATTGAGGGAAATGGTGCAAAGGCACCCTTAATGCACACAAATAGCCCTTTCAATTAAGTAATGCAAATTGAACCGAACTACAAAAGTGGCTGCTTTGTTTCAATCAGAAGCAGTGAATGGGTTGTCTGCTTCTTTTTTAAAAATCAACTGATTGTTCTGTGCCTGCTGTGTGTATGTGGTTTATTGCCCAAGGTGATGGACATCAGAGACATTGCATACATTATGGGGAAGCTGGCAACCAGAAATCAACATTGCTTGATCTTGGATCCATGAGAGCTGAGGAATTTATTGGGCCTGAAAATTAGTCGCTGAGGTGTCTCTTTCAGTTGAGACAATGTAAATTTATAAGATTTAGGAATTATTGCATGTTCATAACATCTGTAGTGTTTAAGATGGGGAACATTTTTTGGGGAAAGGGATCTGTATTTTTATTTTGTTCACACTTTGTTTTTAACTCAGTATTCTGTGGATGTACATATTTGTATGTAGTCAAGTGGGCCTTAGAAGTCAAGTGGGCCTTAGAAGTCAAGTGGGCCTTAGAAGTCAAGTGGGCCTTAGAAGTCAAGTGGGCTGTATAAAGTCAAGTGGGCCTTAGAAAGCATGGCTAACAACAAGGCCAGTGGAGGTGATGGCATTCCAGTTGAACTATTTAAAATCTTAAAATATGATGCTGTTAAGATGCTACACTCAATATGCCAGCAAGTTTGGAAAACTCAGCAGTGGCCAGAGGATTGGAAAAGATCAGTTGACATCCCAATCCCAAAGAAGGGCAGTGCCAAAGAATGCTCCAACTACCGTACAATTGCACTCATTTCACAAGCTTGCAAGGTTATGTTCAAAATTCTACAAGGTAGGCTTCAGCACTATGTGGACCGAGAACTCCCAGAAGTACAAGCTGGATTTCGAAGGGGCAGAGGAACTAGAGACCAAATTGCTAACATGCGCTGGATTATGGAGAAAACCAGAGAGTTCCAGAAAAACATCTACTTCTGCTTCATTGACTACGCAAAAGCCTTTGACTGTGTGGACCACAGCAAACTATGGCAAGTTCTTAAAGAAATGGGAGTGCCTGACCACCTTATCTATCTCCTGAGAAATCTATATGTGGGACAGGAAGCAACAGTTAGAACTGGATATGGAACAACTGATTGGTTCAAAATTGGGAAAGGAGTACGACAAGGCTGTATATTGTCTCCCTGCTTATTTAACTTATATGCAGAATACATCATGCGAAAGGCTGGACTGGATGAATCCCAAGACGGAATTAAGATTGCCGGAAGAAATATCAACAACCTGAGATATGCAGATGATACCACTCTGATGGCAGAAAGTGAGGAGGAATTAAAGAACCTCTTAATGAGGGTGAAAGAGGAGAGTGCCAAAAATGGTCTGAAGCTCAACATCAAAAAAACTAAGATCATGGCCACTGGTCCCATCACCTCCTGACAAATAGAAGGGGAAGATATGGAGGCTGTGACAGATTTTACTTTTCTGGGCTCCATGATCACTGCAGATGGTGACAGCAGCCACGAAATTAAAAGACGCCTGCTTCTTGGGAGGAAAGCGATGACAAACCTAGACAGCATCTTAAAAAGCAGAGACATCACCTTGCCGACAAAGATCCGCATAGTCAAAGCTATGGTTTTTCCAGTAGTGATGTATGGAAGTGAGAGCTGGACCATAAAGAAGGCTGACCGCCGAAGAATTGATGCTTTTGAATTGTGGTGCTGGAGGAGACTCTTGAGAGTCCCCTGGACTGCAAGGAGATCAAACGTATCAATTCTGAAGGAAATCAACCCTGAGTGCTCACTGGAAGGACAGATCCTGAAGCTGAGGCTCCAATACTTTGGCCATCTCATGAGAAGAGAAGACTCCCTGGAAAAGACCCTGATGTTGGGAAAGAGTGAAGGCAAGAGGAGAAGGGGACGACAGAGGACGAGATGGATGGACAGTGTCATCGAAGCTACCAACATGAATTTGACCCAACTCCGGGAGGCAGTGGAAGACAGGAGGGCCTGGCGTGCTCTGGTCCATGGGGTCACGAAGAGTCGGACACGACTTAACGACTAAACAACAACAACATATTTGTATTTGTATTTTCCAACTTCTTAGCACTATATTGTTAAGTCAGCACTCTGCGTTTGCATTTTTGTTTTAATTGCAACTCTGGTTATGATTGAATGACGAAAGTGAATAAATTGACAAAATAGAAAAAAGGTGGGGCAACCCTAATTCAGCAATTAAGTAATTGGATATATAGGGACTGAAATCAGAGTTTTGAGAATTAAGCACTAAATGCCCTGAGCTTGGTTGAATTGTACATCAGCTTTTGTTTCTTCCACACTTGCTGATTTTTTAGAAAGTAATGTTCTTTCAATGCCAAATGTGAAGAAATTTGCAAATTTTGGCAAATTCTGAACAAAAAATGAGCTAGAACGAAACTCTCACTTGTCCTTTTTCATTTGTTCATCCCTATTTGTAGATTGCATCTCAAAATATCAGAGGAAGGACATAAAACTTCAGAGGAGGGAGGGAGATTTTGTGCTCAAAATGAATTGATATCTTTAACACCTAGGATCTGATGAAGCAACTTAATGGATTCTTCACTTAAATCACTTAAATGGATAAAATGCCACTCTTTAGCTACCTTGGGTCTGGAACAAACCTGATGGCTGAAAACTCCTGAAATTATTCATCATCAATTATGTATCACTCCCCCACCCTCCGTCATCATCACCAAATAAAGCTGCTATGCCTCTCCTGCAATTTTTCCTCCAGTCATTTCTGAATCTCAAGCCTTCACATGGAAATGGGTCTTACTGACATCAGTGAAAATTGCTTCCAAGTACACTTGGGATCACTACATAATTAAAATGAGCCTAGCAAAATTAGAACGGCTAGATCAAAGCAGACCTTGTGAGATCTCATCTCCTGTACAAGCTAAACTGACTGAACTTCCACTTTTAGAAATCTCTGACTTCTGCTTAGTGACTTACTTACTTTCTTTGCCATTCAGCTAAGGCAGAGCTGAAAATTATGCTTACTATAGAACTGCTGAATAAAAATGGGATTCCTTTGTTGACATCTTTTTCTCCCTTCTAAAATGTTGGATCACTTTCCTTGTGTTGGTACATGATCATTATCTCACATGTTTCTCAAACTCTACCAACAGGAGTCAATCAATGTTGAATGGCATAGCAAAATCACACTGTAAAGATACCACAAAACCTATTAAGTGATCCCTTGTGTAACTGAGAAGATAGATGCTGATATAATGGTGACATATTCAGAGACAGTATTGTGACAAATATAATGCATTTGCACACCAAGAAAGAGATGCTTAAATTACTATTCAGAAATAGACTTGAGTAACAGATTTTTCATGTTCATGAACCAATATTTAAATCTTTGCACTGAGTGGGTTGTGGGCTATTCTGTGAATGGAAGGTTACAAGTAATGTCAGCAATATAGTTGGTGTGAGGATAAGATCAGAGTTGTTAGGGACGTGTTCCCATATTGTTGTTAATGTGTGCCATTGAGTTGGAACCGACTTCTAATGACCCTAATAGGGCTTTCAAGGTGAGATATTTAAGGAAGTGGTTTTACCAGTTCCACACCGCCAGTGAACATCCATGGCTGAGTGAGGATTAAAACCCTGGCCTCTTGAGTGCTAGTCCGTCACTCTATCTGGTACACTACACTGGGTTTCCATATACTCTTCCCATATTTCCTGAATCCACTAAGTATGTCAACCCTCCTCCTCTCATCAAATAGAATCAATCAGAAGACAGTTGGATGATGTCAGTTCTGCTTTTTGCATCACTGGTTCACTGAGAGGAAAAAGAAAAGCCACATGGGATATAGCTGTTCCAAGAAGTTATATTAATTTTTTAAAAGGACTATAATAGCATAAACTGAAAGATTTGGTGTGACTTTTTGTCCTGGCTGTTGTCTGTTTATTAAAAAAAAAGATGCAAATTCCTGTGCAGCGGGTAAAACAATCTCTGAGATAGTTTATGCATCTTCAAATGACAATAACATAGCATGGATTGCCTATATTACGTACAGTATCTAGGTTTAGGTGAACTATGAATGAAAACGTGACTAGGGCACCATATGCCCCACCATGGTTCATAATGATTAAATTTCCTCTTCATCTTTAAAACATGGCTGCAAAAAGGACTGGGCAGACCAGTCCAAAGAGGATGCCAGATGGAGGATGCACGATGGAGCACCATCCCAATCCCAAACCACATTGGCAGGATACAAGGGAATAAAAGGGGTTACTTGAAAAAAAAATAAGTGTGTCACCTTCGATGTGGCACAGCCCCTAATTTCTGAGGCATCCCTCATTAGAATCTTGATGGCAGAATGAAAAGGTGGCATGATGAGTGGCATGGTAGAGCCATATGTAAGTTTTACAATGCTGGATCTGTTTCATGGCCCCGTTTGCAAAAAGGGAGATCTATCCTGCTGCAATACTCTAGGGATCACAGGATTACAATCTCACTGTTGTTGCCTTGATCCAGAGGATTTTTGTTTCATGATGATCCAGAACGGAGTACTAGGATTCTGTGCTCTTCAGAATAGAGTGAAGAATGCCAAACAGGGGTGTCTTGGTTAGCTTGCCAATCCCTATTCTGTGAGCTTTTTTTGCCTAGTGATAAGTTTCCAAAGTTTCTTGGCAATTGAAATCATGGAGAATACTGGCTCAGGAAGTGCTTCATAAACGAGGAACCAGCATGAAATGGAATGCTTGAGCTAAACCAAACACAGAGTGGATTTTAGAATATCCGTGTCAGAATAACTGACAGTAGCATAGTGTGTGATATTGACACAGGCATTTTGTCTAACGCAGAAATCTTCCAATTGCTGTATCTCACAAATGCTGATTCGTAACTTATCTTCCATGCGCATTTGAAAGTTCAAAGCATCCAGTTATTATAATTAAGTATGATTCTGTGGTTACCTTTTATATCCCAACTTGAGAACCTCAATTGAATCTAATTATTTTTCAATTGAAAAGAAGATATTTTGCAGATAGATGCTGTAGATCAGGGCTCATTACTAAGGCATCTCATTATTTTTAATGAGCAACTTCATTATATTTGGTTCTGGGGAGAACAAGAAATAATTCTGTCAATGCAAGAAAGCTCATTAAACTTCAGTGGCCAGAGACACATGACTAGCAGTCAAAATTTGGCAACACTGATGATTAGGGTCAAAGAAATTACCTCATAGGATTCGTAGGGTATTCTTCCAGATTATGGATAATGTGGGATAAATCTTTCTTCCTGGCACTCTCTTTTAACATATTCAAATACATACTCTCCAGATACTCAATTGTGTGGCTATTTTGTTATAACTGTGGTCAGAATCACTTGCAGCTCTGTTGTTTGAGTGTACTTTCATCCTCTTTCTAAAGCTAACTCCTATGTCTACTGCCTGTTGGTGCCTCTCAATAGTGAGTTACTCAAAAGCTTAGAAGTAACTCTTACAATAGGGACATGGTAGCACTGTGTGTTAAACCGCAGAAGCCTCTGTGCTGCAAGGTCAGAAGACCAGCCATCGTAAGATCGAATCCACGCGACGGAGTGAGCTCCCGTCGCTTGTCCCAGCTCCTGCCAACCTAGCAGTTCAAAAGCATGTAAATGTGAGTAGATAAATAGGTACCACCACGGTGGGAAGGTAACGGCATTCCGTGTCTAGTCGCGCTAGCCACGTGACCATGGAAACTGTCTTCGGACAAATGCTGGCTCTACGGCTTGGAGACGGGGATGAGCACCGCGCCCTAGAGTCGGACACGACTGGACTAAATGTCAAGGGGAACCTTTACCTTTACCTAACTCTTACAAACTGTATTTTAAAATTCCAGTTCCCCACTTTGCCTCTTTGAGAGCGACTGGACTCGATGATCCATAGGATCCCTTCCAGCTCTGCAGCTCAAAGGTTATTATTCTTCTTATTATTATAACAAGTTATTTCCTAACTCTGGGGTAACTGTAAGGAATTTATTATAATTCCTGAAGGTGTAAATTACATAGCTGACTGAATATCTCAGTGAGTTAGGTATCATTCCCCCACTGTAACTCCCAGGAAAAGAGTCAATCTACGTGGTCTTGGGCAAGCTGCACAGTCCTAGGATGTTCCCAGAAGAAGGGAATAGTAAACTGCTTCTGAGTATCCTTTACCTAGAAAAACCTAGAAAGGCTCTCTGTAAGTCAAAATTGACTTGATGACACACAATTATTATTGTAATCTACATTCATATCACAGCTAATGATTCCAAGTTAACAATGGGTGTTTATTCCTTTCAAAGTGTGGCTTCAATTTTTAGTTACTTTGACAGTTTCAGTCTCACTAAGTAGTGGAGGGATATCACATGCCATGCCTGAAGTACTAGCTCTGCCACCTTATGTTCTGTTGTGGGTATTAAGAGCACGACAGAGATGGTAGCAGGAGAATGTTTTTTATATCAAGGCCAATATCTGGTAACATTTGGACTTTCTTAAAAATAAAAAAATAACTGGAAGACTAACTATTTTACATTTGAGAAATGGGAAATAGTTACTTTTTAAACAAACTAGCTATAATAATACTACCAACATTTTGGGACCCTGGAACTATAAATGGCAACTAATTACTTTTTAAAGGGTGCTGTCTGGATAGCTGGATGGATAGCTCACTGAGTTAGGCATCTGGCTGCAGGGCCAGAGGTTGGGAGTTTGTTTCCTCACTGTCGGTTCTGGGAGAGGAGCCAGCCTGTGTGGCCTGGGGCAAGCTGCACATTCCCAAAGCACCCCAGAAGAAGGGAATGGTAAAACTCTTCTGGGTATTCTGTACCTGAGACTCTGGACAGGGTTGCCATTGAGCAAAATGGATTTCATGGAACAAATTATTATTTTAAATACTCTTTAACTTTCCAACCTCTGGCTTGCCTTCATCCACCTTGCTAAGACTCTTTTACGAGCAGAACCTCTGAGATGAGTAAGTGCAGTCTAATGGAGCCTGATAAATTAAAAGATAAAGTGTGTTGGATTAAAGATCCTAAAGTTTATTTACCCTGAGAAACACATACATCCCAGATCAGTACAGACCAGGCATCCCAGATCAATACAGTTCAGCTTACATCTCAGCCACACTTTAAAAATAATAAATAATTTGTTTGCAGAGCAGACTACTCAAGATGGTGAGCTAACAAGGGCAGGCCGCAGGTCAAATCACATTATATATGACATGAGCAAAGAGTAAAGCATGTAGAAGAAAACAGAGGAAACACCTGACCATTTTCAAGGAGGGCTCATAACACAAAGCTTACATTATAGTCCCATGCAAAGACTACTGACAAAGCAATCTCTTATTCATTACAAAAAAGAGGATAGGAAAAAAGGAGAGATTAAGGAACGAACCACAGGATAGTTTCAGCCTCTCCAACTATGCAAGATATGTGATCAGTGATCTCTTTACTCATTAGACAGAGAATACATGCAGTATCACAGAGTGGAAATGGTGTGAAATGTCAATTTAATGAAATTACTATTGTGGCATTTTGTGAGTTTCCTCCATGTATGTGGTCCCACCATGTTGCCATGAACACACCTGTTCTTACAGATTTTGGAAGCCATGCAACATCAGAAGTGGCTAAGACTGAGATGAAGGAACACCAAGCACCACTAAGTAGGGCTAAGAAAAAATTCTGCCTGAAACCCTAGAGAGCTGCTGCAAGTCAGAGTTGACAATATTAGGGCTAGCTGGACTAGTGGTCCAGTATAAGGCAGCTTCCTGTGTTCCTACCAGAGGTATAGGTAGGGCAGCTCAGACATTATGAAGTGTATGTATTAACATACAAATGTAACATGGATTAGGTTTCAGCTGGAATGAACTCCTATGGATAGTACTGTACTGGACATTGGTGAAAGGCAAACAAATGTAGTTGTGTTATAACCTGATACCTACTCAGTTTATGTATCATTCCCCAGTTTATAGACCAGGAAGTGCATCATCATTTCTCAGTGGTGCTGTGCAGTTTGCATGGTTGGTGTGATGGGTCATTTTGATTAAGAGGGATAATTCTGCCATCTGTCATCTCTCCCTTGGAGCCTAGCTGCAGTCCTGAGCCTAGTAACTGCTTCAGGAAGAGGGAATGAATTTTCCCAGCAACGATATATAGTTGTGACACATCCATATTATTTGTACAAAGTATTTTGATGGGTGACTTGAATGGGCAATTAAGACCTGTAAGCTTTACAAACACCTGCTCCTGATGGTGAGGAAACCTTTTCCTTATGATTTTGAATCCTCTTTAGAAGGCATGGCTATGAGGATGATGGTGATCAGTGCATGAATGCCAACCTTTACCACTGTACTGTGGCTTTATGGATAGAAATGTTTCATCACTGCCCCTCAAATATCTGTGCTTTTAATCTTAGCTTTACTATTGGTATCCAAGCCTGAGTTACCTTCCAGATTATATAAAACAGCTTTTAGTGCCAGTATTTAACACCTCTTGTAATTCAGCTAAATAGCCATGATATTTGTACTCCATAATGATGTTTATTAAAAAAACGAATTGCTTAGAAATTTCAGGCAAGGAAACCACAACAGCAGAAAAGCTTTACATCAAAGGGATTGGTATGAAAATGGCATTATTAGTTTTTGCTTTGTAAAGCCACTGGTCCCTGGGAGACTTACAAATCTGTAGAATGATCCCAAATGCTGAATTTTGTACTTGGATTTCTGAGTTAGCTCACAGATATACAAACTTGCATGTAGCTAGATTGTTCTCAGGAGAGTATGGAAAGTTTGGGTTTTCAGAGCTAGGTTTCTCATTAATTTAAGATCAAACCTTGATCCTTGATGGGTTTATAGAATACACAGCAGGGAGAACAATATTATTCAGAAGAAATGAATATGTAAGTTGCAAGAACTGTATAGGTTTCAGCAGCAGCCCTAATCACAATAAGAGGGAACCAGTTATCTGAACTCTCTTATTGCCAAGAATGCAGCCCATAAAGAAGACAGCATGCTGAGTAACAGCACAACTGGGACTAACACAACTCAATGCAAATGTGGAAGTATAGATATTTATTGTGTTACCTTCCCATTTCCAAAAGAAAATACAAATGATCATAATTCATGCTTGTAAGCTGTAATTGAAGCTGTACATGCACTGTGCTTTAAAATAAAATCTGTAGTCCATGCTTGCCAAGAAAATTGAAATTTTGCTCCCAAAATGTATGTACGGTTGCTGGGAAACTCAGCCAACACAGATTTTACACAACTTCAGTTTTTGTAATTTTTGTGGGCTTCACCCTAGGCCTCTGTCTAATAGGTGTAATGTGTCCTTTTGTTCTGCAAGGCTGAAAATAAGCAAGGGAGCCATGGCAGCCAGAGCAGAAGGATTCTGATGGTATTGTGCTAGGCTGGCCACCTTTATCGTGCTTGGCATTCATGTCCTCTACCTTAAACAAAGGAGGAGCTGCCCTTCTTTGTTTGCAGTATGAGAATCAGACAAGTGTAAACACCTTGAAATACTGTCAAGTTATCACTCAAGTGATCCATGAAAGTAACTTAACATCACCAATCTAAAGTCTAGGTGAGATATGTAGCACAATCCTGAAGTGTCCTCATTCCTAGATAGATGAGTGGGTTCATAAACCACCTGTGTATCCATATGATATTCCTAGTTGTTACTAGAGATGGGTGCGAAGCTAAAAATGAACCAGGAAATTCATCAAAACTTGTGAATTCATTGATTCAAATTGGTTTGGGATCGTCCAAACTGAAGAACCAGAGTTTTCCTGAACCAATGAATTTTTGGCAATTTATGACCCCCCTTGTTTGTTGCCCCCCCCCCACAGCCTGGCCCCCTTCCCACTGCCCCGTCACCTCCCTACCTTTTCCTGCTACTGCCTCCTCTTCCTCTGCTGCCACTGCCATCTTGAGAGCCCCACTGCAAGCTGGTGACCTTTGCATATGTCCCCCCCCCTCAGCTGGGAGGCAGGAACATGCACAGATGGCCCCTGGATGGCTGACAGGCTGGTTAACTATAACAAGAACAAGAACAAGAACAAGAACAAGAACAAGAACAAGAACAAGAACAAGAACAAGAACAATAATAATAATAATAATAATAATAATAATAATAATAATAATAATAATAATAATAATAATAATAATAATAATAATAATAATAATAATAATAATATTTCTGCACATGTCCCTGCCTACCAGCTGAGAGGCAGAGGCCACTGGCCTGCTGCGGGGTTCTCAAGATGGCAGCTGCAGTGGAGGAAGAGGAGGCAGCACCAGGAAAAGGTAGGGAGGCGACAGGGGCAGTGGGAAGGGGTTGGGAGGCCGATTGTGGAGGCAGGGAGACAGCCATTTGTTGTGTGTGGGTTTTTTTAAAGA
Organism: Intellagama lesueurii; assembly: GCA_037013535.1. NCBI lineage: Eukaryota > Metazoa > Chordata > Lepidosauria > Squamata > Agamidae > Intellagama > Intellagama lesueurii. The sequence continues at coordinate 128,830,444 of JBAJHW010000001.1, read as the reverse complement.
CAGCCACCAGGCTGTCTAAAAAAAAAAAATGAACAAATGACTCGATTCGTGGTTTGTTTTGGGGGAAAAAATGTAAATTCATGGAGTTCCATGAATCGTGAACCAAGACAAACTGCCATTTTGGCTGTTTGTGCCCATTTCTAGTTGTTACTTGCAAATTTGTTGTCTGTAATGCTCAGTGACAGATTTTACTTTCTTGGGCTCCGTGATCACTGCAGATGGTGACAGCAGCCACGAAATTAAAAGACGCCTGCTTCTTGGGAGGAAAGCGATGACAAACCTAGACAGCATCTTAAAAAGCAGAGACATCACCTTGCCGACAAAGGTCCGCATAGTCAAAGCTATGGTTTTTCCAGTAGTGATGTATGGTCACTTGAGAGCTGGACCATAAAGAAGGCTGACCGCCGAAGAACTGGTGCTTTTGAATTGTGGTGCTGGAGGAGACTCTTGAGAGTCCCCTGGACTGCAAGGAGAACAAACCTATCCATTCTAATGGAAATCAACCCTCAGTGCTCACTGGAAGGACAGATCCTGAAGCTGAGGCTCCAATACTTTGGCCATCTCATGAGAAGAGAAGACTCCCTGGAAAAGACCCTGATGTTGGGAAAGTGTGAGGGCAAGAGGAGAAGGGGACGACAGAGGACGAGATGGTTGGACAGGATCATCGAAGCTACTAACATGAATTTGACCAAACTCCGGGAGGCAGTGGAAGACAGGAGGGCCTGGTCCATGGGGTCACGACTTAATGACTAAACAACAACAACAATGCACAGTCACTTGTTCAGCAGGCCGAGGCAAAGAAGCAGTCCCGAAACCAGCAAAATCAGGGAGCTGGACAGGGGACAGATTGTATTTTTCTTCAGTGTGGAAGGGATTGTCACTCTCGAATTGGCCTTCTCAGCCACACTAGATGCTGTTCCAAGACCTCTATTCAGAGCACGTTACCGTAGTTTCTCGAGACTGAAGGATGCCTACACAGAATGCTCAGTCAGCTCAACTTCATGCAACATCCCATTCTGCAGAGTTAAGCTCTCCATTCCTTCTTTTAACCTACTCCCGAACATGCCCAATGTTTCTGCCTCCTTTGTGCTCCCCATAACTGCCCCCAATCCAAGATCCTTTGATCCATTCTTGGAACATGCTGGAGACACTCTTCTTCATAGTTTCCAACAATCTCCCAGAGTTTCAGGTGGCACGCAACACCACCTTCTTCATCGGATTCAACTCTTTCCTTCCTGTCTGAAGCTGGACCTACACTGTGTAGCTGAAAGCTATCTTCTTTCTTCTCACCATTTTTCTTGCACGTTGTATTGAGAGACCTACAGCTGCCATTTGATGAAGCTTTTCAAGACTGTTGTTTAGATTTTCTTGTCTGATTCTTGGGAAGTCAAGGCCTGGCTAAAAACAAAAGGTATTGTTTGCCCCTGGCTTGTTTGTTTTCTGGATTCTCCAACTAATCACTTCCTATACTTGGAGTGCTGGCACCAGCTTTCCTTCCTTCTTTCTTTCCCCCTTTGCCTTTATGCACATATTTGATTTGATTTCTATCCTACCTTCCTCCTCAAATCAGGATGTAAGACAGTTCACAACAAGACTAAGTAAAAAAGTATGTATAAAAACACGAACAAGCTCTAACATTAAAACGCAGTTAGAAAAATTATATTACTAGCAACACAATTATTCATGCTCATTATTTTTTGAAGGGCCCACTAGGAACCTAGGGGTGGTCAGGCATCACAGGTCTCTGTTCTAAATTCTACTTTTGTCTCTGTCTGCTTGTCTATCTGTCCCCTATCATCACCTTAGCCACCAAAACTGGACACTGAGATGATATTTGCATTTCTCAGTTACCCGCACTGTGTACTGAGAGGAACAAGTCCTTCTCAGACCATAGCTATGACCAAAGGCTTGTAAAAGCTAGGGTGTTCTGACCCCACTGTGAGTTTCCAAGTAATTGCATCTCACAGTGGAGCCAGGATTCCTTTGCAAACAATTTAAATGCAAAGTCCTTTATATTTCCTCTGAAACAAAAATATATATATATTTCCAGCCAACCTCTTTTTTGCTTCCTTCCTCTTATTACATTAAATATTTCCATTCACACACACTTTCTTTTGCAGCTCATTTTGTGTCACAGGCTTTCTGCTGGGCCCCCATCCTCCTGCAATACTGCCTCACCATTTCCCACATATTCTATTCACCCCATTTGTTGAACTAATCTGCATCTTTCTCTTTTTCTACTCTATAGTGAGCTGTTCTTGGGTGGTGGTGTACCGATCAATCATTTTTTAAATTGCTGTAACTATTTGTGGTAAAATAAAGCATGCATCACTCCTCTCTACACTTTGGCAATACCCAGTCTGGCCTAGTGGGTAAAATGATGGACCAGGACTCAGGAGGCCTGTGTTTGAATCCCTGCTCAGCCATGGAAACTCACTGGAGGTGTGGAACTCATAAAAACACTCCTTAAATATCACACTTACCCTGAAAGCCTTATTAGGATCTCTATACATCAGTTCAAACTTGACAGAACATAACATAACAACATTTGGGCATTGGGGCATTCCTCCTGCCCCCACCCCACTGAGCTCTAGTCTGGCACAGTCAATAATCTGCGGTGCATCAACCCTGCCTCTATAAAATCTATGTCCTTTGCATAGATTAATGTTTATGTTATCCAAGTGAATGAAAAATTATATTACTAATATATTTGTGATATTTTTTTTCATTCACTTGCATGTGGCTCCAGCAACAATGCACAGGATTTTAGTGTTTAGTTATTGCTTTGAAGAGTGGAAGGAGTGAAAAAGAGAGAGGAAATAATATGGAAACTGAACTGGTGGTCCAGGAGAAACTAGCGGATGGAGAAAAAGGGCACAAAAACCTTGCTGATTTCCTTCAGCTTTCCCCTCAACACTCACTTTTTTTATTCACCCTTTGGAACATCTCATACTAGAGATGAGTGAGAATTTCAATTGATGTTGTTGCTTTTAAAATTAGAACGTATCAAAATGTGCAAATTTCTTCATAAATGAGATGGAAGGAACTTGAGATTTGCAGGGGGAAGCAATTAATGTAGGAGAAAGCTTAAATTGACAGACACAGTTGGAGGGCTTTTAGTGCTTAGCTCTAAAGACTAGCTTCAAATCCTTCTTTATTCAGCTGCATTTGTGGTGCTTCAATTAGGGTTCTCCCTTCTTTTTTGACTAATGATGATGATGATGAAAGTTAAGATTCAAGGAATTAATGCTAACAGCAAATGTTGACTCTGCCAAAAAAAAAAAAAAAAGATGAAACTGTGTCACACCTCATCTCTGAGTGTCCAAAGATTGCACAAACAGATCACAAAATTATACATGATGGAGTGAGAAAATTAGTGCACTGGTAATTATGCAAAAAATAAAACTTGCCAGCCTCCAAAGACCCATGGCACCATCAGGTAGAGAAGGTGTCAAAAATGATGAAGTTAAAATCTTGTGGGATTTCCAGACCCAAACTGATAAACACCTTGAATATAACACACCAGATATAGCAGTAATAGAATGAAGAAATGTCTGGATCATTGACATTGCAATTCCAGGGGATGCCAGAGCTGAAAATAAAAGAATTGGACAAACTAAAAAAAATACAGAGACCTGGCAATCAAAACACATCTCGCTTGCAGATGAAACACGCTTCATTGTTCCCCATAGTCATCGGGACTTTGGGAACAATATCAAGAAATTTCACACAGTACTATAAGCAGTTGCAGATCTCAGAAATCACACCACCATCAGAGCTACAAAAATCAGCAATATTAGGAACAGCATACATACTACACTGATATTTAACAGATACTTAGGGTTTTGGTTAAAACCTGTATCTGTTATATAATACCAGTCAATGTTTTTATAATTTTAATTGACTGTGCCTGGTATTTTTTGAATAATAATAATATATTAAAACTGCAGAGCTGGAAGGTACCCTATGGATCATTGAGTCCAGCCCCTATCAAGGAGGCACAGTAAGGAATCGAACTCCCAACCTCTGGTTCCTCTGCCAGACACCTAAACCATTGAGCTATCCAGCAGTTAAATATTTCATCTTCCACAACTACATGGCAGGCAGATACAATGTGGTCCTCTTCATGCTGAAGATAGCTTTACCTTTTGGATTTTGGCTAACGAGAATAAGTGAGAATTTTCTGTTTGTCTTTTTCATAAACACTAAAATTCACATATTTCTTCATGAGCAAAATGAAAGGAAGAAGAGGCTGAAAGAATTCTAAATGTGTAAGAAAGAAATTTGACAGGTTTTTCGATCTCTACACTCTTCTAGCTGGATATCCTAATGAGTTGGATATCTGGCTGCAGAGCCGAAGGTTGGGAGTGTGAAATTGTCCAAAAGAAAAAAAAGAAAAGAAAAAAAGAAAGAAAGCAAAGCATGTTGTTTATATACTGTTCCATAATGCTTAAAGCACACTCTGGGCGGTTTACAATTTAATTATGCAAACTACACATTGCCCCCTCCCCAACCTCTGAAGGATGGAAGGCTGAGTGAATCTTGAGTCAGCTACCTAGGATTGAACCCAGGTCATGAGTAGAGTTTTGGCTGCAATACAGCAGTTCAACCACTGTGCCACAAGGCTGCCATCCACTGTGTCTCATGAGAAATGAGCCAGACTGTGTGGCCTTGGGCAAGCTGCACAGTTCCAGGATTCTATCAAAAAAAGGGAAGGGCAACTCACTTCTGAGTATTATCTATCTGGAAAACCCTTAAAAGGATCTCCATAAATCAGGATTATCCTGAAAGCACACAATTATTATTATATTTACACAGTTTACAGTTCTGTTGTAACTGGGCTTTTATTTGCCTTGCTACTGGCATTTAGCACCTATTGCTAAAATAAAATCAGTCTTCTGTTTTTCTCAGTTCACCTACTTTTCACCATTGATTCACCTGAAATCTCCTTGGGACAGTGATCTGTCTGTCTTTTCCTTCAAAGTGTATTCACATGCACAATGCTGCTGTTATTAATTAGTTCAATGTGTGCAACATGTTTGGGATTTGAAAATAACATTTTATATAAGAAGAATTTTAATATATAGGCATCTCTAAGGGGAAATGCTGATGGTCCACAGAGATTGTCTGCATTTGTTTATCAAGAGGAGAAGGTTGTGAAGATTTAATTTTCGCAGATACCGATGAAATTCGCCACAAGTAAAATTCAGAACAAATATTGCAACTCTACAAATTTACATGTTCTCTTAGGTAGTGTGTGTGTGTGTGTGTGTGTGTGTGTGTGTGTGTGTGTGTGTATGGAGAGAGAGAGAGGGGGGGGGGAAAGGAAGTGTGTGGGGGGGGAGAGAGCGCATTAATCTTTCTTAGAATAATTCTTCCTTCCAATGTAAAACTAAACATTTCTGGGCTAGCTCATACCAAGATTCCAGATGGATAAAAGACAGACTATGTGTCTGCATGTTTTTAAAAGCACCACAAATAAACCTAAAATAGGAAGAGACGTGAATACAACAGACCAACTCAACCCTGGATTTTTTGCATTTGATACAAATGGCATACAAAATGCCACCCACACAATAAGGCATTTGTTCTTGTTATCTTTGTTCTTAATCTCTTTTCTACTCCCAAAACAACAAGGACTAAGTAAAACAGTGTTGGCATTAGTACATAATATGGATATTTGATTCTACTTTCTGTTTTACATTCAGTAAACAGCCATTCCTTAGAAGTCAGCAAATCACATTAGAATATGGGTTCCTAATTAGCAGTACTTCTATACTAAAAACTTATGCATTAGTCATGGAAAATGGAAATGTTGTGCTGTTTGTCTATCAGATTTGCAACTGATCTGCACCATGGCTATTATCTGGTGGTGGGTTTTTTTATTTTTCATGGTGTGCTCATTATTTTTTATTTGCCTTGCTACTGGCATTTAGATAAATTAAATGGCGTATTAAACTCTAATGACAATTAGCATGCTCTTTATAAACTGGTTTTGACAATGTCTTCAAGAACAGAAGAATGTTGACTATTATTTCCGTACTCTGTTCACAACCGGGTGTGCACACTGCATGTGTATGCAGAGGAGAATCCATGTGTGCACTAGCAGTTCAGGGAAATCAACCTAATGCAATATTCATAGCAAGTAAGAATCACTTGTGCCTTTTTCTGAAAAGAAGGTAGGAATCCTAGTGTGGGTTGGACTCCCATCCATCAGGATAAAATACTTGCATTGGGTGAATGGTGGGGTATTTTCTGCTATCACAAACACTCTCATGTATTCAGCTCAATAGTAGGCTGTGGTTACAATTTAATTCCAAGACTTATATTTCCTGAACTCACAATGAACTTGAATTCTCTGCACCCAAATGGGGTGCTTCTGCTATAGTTACCAATTAAGAAGCTTGTAAGCGGCCAGTAAAGCTACACTGAGGGAGAGTGTTTGAAAGATCCATATGTTGATGGAAGCTGGCTTGTGTGAACGAGTCAGGTGGCACTTCCAGGAGATAACTGATTCTACTGCATTGATCCCATGTGAGAGCAGTATTCAACTACTTGGTGCCTCAAGAGCCCCAACAATGTCAGTCACAACACAAAAACTCAATTTACTTGTTCATCCTCTAACATGATCTGTGCCACCTCTTGATGCCCCTTTGCTTTCTGCATAGGACAAACAGGACAATCTCTGCACGGAAGTATGACTAGAAGCCAATCTGACATCAGGACTCAAAGTGCAGAAAAACAAGTTTCGGAGTCCTTCAGCCTTCCAGGACACTCTGCTATGGGTCTCAAATTGCAGAAAAAGTGGATTAGAAAAGGAGTCTTGAGAGGGAGGTTACAGAAATAGGCTATATAAACATACATTTCTAAGAGCCTCAGTAGAGCTCAAGGCTCCTTGGCACACTAGATATATTAATAACCCAGCTTTCTGTAATACCTTGTAAGTATACCACAGTCATCTCCCTTGACAGATTCTGATCTTTATCCCAGAAACATCTCTTAGCATTCTTGTGACCGCCAAGTCCACCTGGCTCACAGCTGTTGCTCTGGACAGGACCTGCCATCGAAGTAACTAACAGAACTCTCAGCCAGATATCTAAACCATTGAGTTATCCAGCAGTTTTATTCTTACATTAGCAGTGAGGAAGTGAAAGTCACTGGATAACATTTCACTCAAGACTAATGTTAAAGGTTGCTTAGGAAATCTTTAAATAATCACCATCAATATCTTAGAACTGCAGAACTGAAAGGGACCTTATGAATCATCAAGTCCAGCCCCTGTCATGGAGGCAGAGTGGGAAATCAAATGCCCAACCTCTGAATCCACAGCCAGATACCTAAACCACTGAGCTATTGAGCAAATAATCTTCTTGCCTTTGTTACTGTCTCACTATGATGGAAAGAGGTTGGAATTGTGCTTGTTACAAACACTATGTGTGCAACAAACAGCCTGCACTAGTATGAGATGGGCTATAAGACAAAATAAATTTGTGGTACTTGAGGTGTCTTCTAGGCTCTGATCAAATGTGGTAGCTTATTATGCCATCCACTTTAATTGATGTTACCAGAACAGTTAGTATTATTGATGATTACTTCAAGACACTTCATGAAACTAAAAAATATATAGATCTGTTCAGTTTCTGCTTACATCAACCAAAATATGTGAATGTCAAGCTGCTTTTGAAACAGAGAAGACTGTATATTCTACCTCCCTAACATAAAATCTTTAGGTTTCTACGATCTTGTGGCATTTATGTTGTGGAATAATTCTGACAGCAAAATGCTAAGCTGCCATTGCAACCATGTATTGAATGGTGTTTAATGTCAACCTTGTAACAGAATATTATTCCATTCAACATTTCCCCCCTTAGACTTGAATGAGCTCTGCTGTTCTGGAAAGCCTAGGGATGTCTGTTCAGAATAAGGATGGGCCCCTCCGGCACAGGGTGGAGCTGCTGGGGTGTGGCTTCTTTGCCTGCCCGTCCGGTAGAGACGTCAACAGGGAGAGTCAGAGGATGTCAGGCAGGCAGGGCTAAAGGCAAGCCTTTAAGAAGGCTGCCCGTGCCTGCTCCGTCCTCTTTCCTGCTTGCAAAGTGAAGAGGAGTAGTGCTGCTTTGGAACCAAGCAGTTTCACTTTCACCACTTGGCTGGAGCAGCTCTGGAGGATCCCTCCTGGGATCTGGGCTGTGCATCGGCACAGCCCCAAGGTTTTTGGGGATTCTAGGTTTAGCTGTGCCTTGTCAGCATTGCTAGGGCTCTGTAAAAAAATTAAAAATAATAAAATAAATAAAAATAACACTAAAATAATAATTTGCATTCAAGCCGATAGGGCATTGGTACAGATAGTTGGAGGGGCTGATGGGCCTGGGGGGAGGAGTAATAAGGGGTTGCAGTTGGGGTAAAGCAGCCTCTGATCTCTCCCACCCCCCACGCCCCCATCCTTCCCTTAAAATAATTTTTAAAAAATAATTAAATTAAAATTAAAGGAGGAAGTGTGGGAAATTGAAGGGAGTAAGAGCGAGGAGGGGAGTTAAAGTGTTAATAAGTTAATAAAGTTGTGGCCCTAGTTTAACCCATACATATCACGTCTCGTCTCATTATTCCGGGCTGGGCGGGCAATGACTCTCACAGTCTCTCAATCTTGGTGCAGGGGGAAATCCCTCTTTCCTCCTCACACTGAGATTTTTCTTTGTGAGCACCCTTATGAGAAATCTCACTGGAAATCTTGTTAAATTTATTTGACATTTTGTCACAATTTTTTTTTCTGAAGAAAGATCAGTCTACATGATGTTATTGCAATTTCTGTGTAAAATGCTATCTTTCCCATGGAAAGTATACTGAGCTGTGCAGGATCTGGCACTTCTTTGCACAAAACAACAGGCAGGCAAAAAACAAGCAACCCCTTTCACAGGAAGCTGGAAAATCTTGCTGTTTGAAGAGTAAGTCGTGACAAGCATGACAGTGATTTGGAAATCATTGACAGTAAGACATTTTTCAAGTACTCTTCATATCAGAATGAGGTAAATACATAAACAGAAAAGTTGTGCTAACTGAGATACAGCATTATATAACAAAGCATTTTGATATTAGGTCAAGGTGAGTGCTCAAAGTTTAATAGACTCTAATACGCATCACAAATACCCTGTTTCCCCGAAAATAAGACCTAACCTGAAAATAAGCCCTAGTATGATTTTAAAGGATGCTCGTAATATAAGCCCTACCCCAAAAATAAGCCCCAGCAACAACCAGAAGAAGATGACATGACTGTATTTGAATAAATGTAGATTGTTGTACATGAAAAAAAAATCCCCTGAAAATAAGCCCTAATACTTTTTTGGGAGCAAAAATTAATATAATACCCTGTCTTATTTTCGGGAAAACATGGTATTAACAATGCATACCTTTGACAACATGTCGCTCAAGGCCAACCTCCTAGAAGAGATTCCCTAGTTCTGCCACAATAACCTATAACACCACCTGGGAATAGCATACTAATATGAAAAGGGAAATACACATACTCAAAAAGGTTTTGATCATGGTACAGTGAAGTACATGGCATGCATTTCCTGAGAGATCACACATCCCACCAAACTTTGCTCCTGACAGTCTGGAGGCAAGAGTTTGCTGATAAATGTGGCTGGTAAACAGCATTAACCTATGGCGGTGCTTTCACAGAAAAATATCAAAACAGACTACAGTAGTGGTTACCAAATTTGGGTTACTATGTGTGTCATTGCAGTTCAGCTCTTAGAAACCCTGGCCAGAAAGACCAACTGTCAAAGGTTTTTTGAGAACCGCTACTCAAGGCCCTAGAGACATATATGGATAGATAGTGTAAGGCAGTGGTTCCCAACCTTCAGTCTCCAGATACTTTTGGACTAAAACTCCCAGAAGCCTTCACCACTAGTGGTGTTGGCCAGGATTACTGGGAGTTGTAGTCCAAGAAGATTTCTGAACTCATGGTTGGGAACTACTGCTCTAAAGTGTAAATGGTGTAAATGTGCCTCTATATCCCAGCTTTGTTAGACTTTTCCTGCAAATGAAGGTGGAGCGGAAAATTGTAACATTTAAGGTGGGGACAGAGAAAACTAACAGAGATTATTCCATGCAGGGATGTCTGGACCATGCTGAGTTGTTAGGGACAGGCAAAGCCAAAAGAAAAGAGAAGGACAGAAAAAAATTGAGCATCTTGTTTTAAGTGCATCAGAATGGAGAGTGTCAAGCTATGTCAACATGAATTTGCTGCAACTCATCTTCTAACCTTTTTTTCCCCTTTCAAATAAGCCTATTCACTGGGCACTTGCTTCTGAATTACTTTTAAGAGAAAAGGAAACAGTATCTCTCTATGCATGTGAAGAGGAACACTTATCGTAATACAAACACAAGCTATAAGGGATTAAAATAGGATAGGGCAAAACCATCAGGAGACTACGTATGTCTTTTTTAAAGGGCAAATACTATTTAATTCTCACGTGAACTATAATATCAATATTACAGCTACATCTTGGATAATGTGTATCTGCATTAGCCGTTAAGAAATGCAGAAGTATTTGTTCAGCTGGGTCATCCAGATGAGGCGTGCCATTTAAGAGTGAGTTCTGTTTAGTCAAGTACATGGCTTGTTGCTGAATTTTTAATTTGTTGCAAATGAACTATGACACTGCTGTGCATGGCCTTGCTTGTAAAGAAAAAGAAATATTTTAGGATTTGAATTACAAATATCTCCTGCATCAAACAGAGTTATGAATATTTAATATGCCAACTGGAATTAGACATCAGCGTTTTGAAAATATTCCTATTTGCAAAACTGCAAATTATACAGCCCTGACCTTTGAAATAAAATGAGCAGGATTCTTGTTAAGTGGCTTTACACTCAAAGGAATGTAACTTCCTCAAGAAGGGAATGAGGAGAAGTCTGGAAATAATGGGAACTGTATATGTATTCAAGGCTCTTTATACGTTTGTGAATGACTTATTTATTAAAGCAAAAGGTAGTTTCACAAGAGGTGTTAGTCTGTGCTAGGAGATCAGGCAATGACATGTCTGAGGAAGTGGACTTGTCCATGAAAGCTCATATTAAAATATACCAGTTAGTCTTTAAGGTGCCACAACATTTTTGTCTTCTTTATTTTTCTGTTTTCTTTTTTTGCCTCATTTATTAACATACGTCTACACCATGCATTCTCAAAAGTAATCCTTAAGTGGTGGCCATTACACACATAAGACCCTACAAAACAACAAAGACAAACCAGGGAAATGTTCCAGGGCATGACAGGACTAGGTGTCAGATTCAAGGGCTGAGTAAAGAGGTTCATCTCTGCAAAGAGGAGGGGATACAGTACCAAAGAAGGTGCATGTCAGACATGAGGTGGATGGAAGGGCATATTTTCCAAAGATAATGCAGGGAAACTTCCTCTTCAATTTGTTTTTTGTTGCTACGTGCTGCCAAGTTGGAGCTGACTTAAAGTGACCCTAATAGGATTTTCAAGGTAAGCGAGATATTTAAATAATGTTTTTTCCAGTTTCACCTCCCAGTGAGTTTCTATGGCAGAGGCAGGGAATAGAACCTTGGTCTCTTGAGTCCTAATCCATTATTTTATCCACTACATCCTACTGGGCAGAATAGCACAGAGAAATGTCCCCTCCCCTCATTTTAAAGTAACCTCCTGCATTCGAGGTTGGCCCTACCATTAGGCAGAGTGAGATGACATTTCAGGCAGTTGGGGGTAGTTATACAGAATTTGCATAAACACTTTGTTTGCAAAGCAGCACTCCAAGTCATAGGATGAGAGGAAAGGATAGCAACGTTTTAGCAGAAGTGAGATCTTGGTTAAAATTTGGCAGAGTAGTTGGGCAAGGAGATGAGAGTTGAAATACTTTCAAAGATGTTCACAGAATAATAGAATCATGGAATTGTAGATTTTGATTTCTGACTGCAGAACAGCAGAAGAGGCGGGTCCTGTGACGAGGCGGAGGTACTTCACGTAGGAGCTCACCAGGGGAAAAGCAGGCAGCAGGTGTTAAACAGTGCACATGTACTTTCTATTCCCCTGCTAGGGGTGGCAATTAGAGATGGGAATTTTGTGATAAGACATATAGGGAAAAAACACATAAGAAGCTCATACTTTCATTTTTGAGTTATTTCATTGATTTTTGAAAGTGAGCGTCTTAAGTACTAATGCTTCATGTTACCAAAAGTTAATGTTTTTGCAGTTTTTAATGTTTTCCTCTTTTATTTCTTTCCTTCACCCCTTGTTGGTCAAATAGCTAGGGGAATTCTCCTACCAAATAGTGTTGGGAGATCTTGGAAATAGCAAAGGGGGGTTGAGATCGAGGCGGGGTGGTGAAAAAAAAAGCAGGAGGTTGGAAAGAACAGCCAGTGTTGATGACACTCAGCTCTATTTCTCCTTATCGTTGGTCCAGCACCTGAGGCTGTGCAGGTGCTGGACCAATGTCTGGAAGCTGAAATGGGCTAGATGAGGGCTAATTAATGAATCCTGAATCCTGGCAAGATGGAGGCTCTCTGGTTCGGTGGTTCTCACATCTGGGAGTGGCGAAGGAGATCTGTTCTGGATGGGGTTGCACTCTCCCTGAAGGAGCAGGTGTATAGTTTGGGGGTACTCCTAGATTCATCTTTGCCATTAGCGGCTTATGTGAGCTCAGTGGCTTGAACTGCCTGGAGTCAGCTTTGACTGTTCTGCCAATTATGACCATTCCTGGACAGGGATAATGTGGCCACAGTAGTTTATGACATGGTAACCTCCTGCTTAGACTACTGCAATGTACTTTTGAAAGTGACAAGGATGCTGCAGCAAGTGCAGGATGCAGCAGCTAGACTGCTAACAGGAACATCCTTCAAAACCCAAAAGATACCAGTACTGAAGGAGTGGCACTGGCTGCCAGTATGCTTCTGGTCTGAGTTCAAAGTGTTGACAATGATTTATAAAGCCTGAAACAGCTTGAGACCTGGATATTTGAAGGGGTGCCTCTCCCTTTATAAACCTGTCTGTTCACTAAAATCTGCTGGGGAGACCCTCCTCTATGTCCTACCATGGAAAACAGTTTGTTATGTGGATGCATGGAGGAGAGCTTTTTCTGCCACAGTACCCCAATGCCGTCCTCTTGGCGGCTCACTTGGCACCAACATTGGCATCATTTCAGCATCAAGTCAAGATGTATGTATTTATTTAACGCCTTTGAAGTTGAGGATCGTGGCCTGCACAGGTTTTAGCACAATGCTTTAAATGTTTATAATGTTTTGATGTTTTAATTTTCTATTGTAATGTGCTATCTTCCTTGCTAAAGCTCTTTTTGTTTGCTTTGGCCTAGCTCTCCAATGTGTTAAAGTCATCTCAAATCCTGGTTCTGACTTTCTGTGGAATTAACTATCGCTGCCAGTTGTGTGTCATCTGCAAATTTGATGAGTTTCCCTTCTAGTCCTTCATTCACATCATTTATGAACCACACTGGGCCTTGGATGGAACCTTGTGATACCCTATGTATCAGTTCTCTCTTGGACCACAAGGAACCAGCAGTGAGCACTTTTGCTGAATTCAACTTGCACTACATCAAACTGCACTAAACCCATGCTACCTGTTACTAACTTCAACATTTCTTGCCTGCCTCCCGTCACCCAGATACTTCGCCTATTGTCCAAGAATGTTTAAAGATAATGAAAAGATAATGAATTCAGAAGTATATTGACAAATATACTTTATGAATGGATTACAACATGCATTATATGGAAAGTCAATTTTGAAAATGATGAGAATGCATGAATTCCCCACAAGGCCAGATCAGAATTGTTTGCATTTTGGAAATATAGGTATGTGGGCTTGGGGGTGCCTCTTTAAATGGGTGTAGATTCCTTTCATTAAAAAAAGCCTCTGGATTTTTAGTATCCTGTTTTACCTAATCTTTGCAGGCCATGCTTTCGTTGACATCAGTGACAACCACCCATGACTTTGTAAGAGCACATACCTATAGAAATATATCTGGAATGTTATTCTTCCCCTGTCTTTCATCACAAGGCTTATCTGTTGTAAAGAGCGATTGTTTATACCTCATGAAATACTGAAATGAATCTTTAATTATTGATTATTCTTGGCAGAAGAATTCTTATTTAAACACTGTGCTGGCAGAGCAGCTAATAGATAAGAACAAGAATGTAAATTTAAACAAGTGCATTAATTATCATAGTGAGACAGGTAGCTACAGACTTCCTGAAGTACCACAGATTTGGGAGGGAAAATGGAATGAATGCATAGATTAAGCAGGGCAGAGAAATTATGCACAACAGAGATGAGACTGGAGAGAGAGAGACATTCAAAGAACAGTAGATTGCTAGAGAGGGGAAAGGCTCCAGTTCTTTTGCATTTTTGAAGGTTATTTTTAGTTTATTTCTTACCAATTCAGCTGCTTGGAACAATTCAGAAATTACAGTACTGTATTCTTACTTTCAGCTGCCAGATCAAGTTTGGATATGCATATTTTGGATGGGGTGAAGTTTTCTGTATGGCAAATAGGGTGGGGCTGGGTCACAATGTGCCATCGAACTCATGGAAGGGCTTTTGATCCAGTGAAATATTTAAGGAGTAGAAGCCCCGTATCCCCTCTGTGCTGGTCTTGAGGACCCCTTAACCCCCAGAGCAGATTTCAGGGAGCAATGGCAGCTGAAGAGGAGAATGGGAAATCATCTTTTCAGTTCATACACTCTACAAAGCACCCTTTTATCAGTGGAACTCTGCTTGTGGGATCTTGGGGTTCAATTTGCCATTTTTAGACCAAGGTACATACCACTCAAGCCAAACCATAGAATATTTCAGATGATACTCCCCCACCCAAAATATTTAGCAATTTTCATTGTTACACCAACAGGTGTGCATGAACACCATGCACAACTAACTTTTGCTTCAGATGTGTTGAAATGTTCTTCTTTTTCTTCCCAATTTGGAAAGGAAAGGTGGCTTTGCATTCATGTTTAATTAGGGCACTTACCATCACATCCTCTATAAATTACTAGAGCCTGAAAAAAAACTATTGTGGGGCAGTTCCAGTTCAACAAGTTTTGAAAGCTCACCAAATTACTCAGAGCAATTTTAGAAATGCATTATTGGGAATCAGCTGTCTGATAAAATAATAATAATAATTGTGAAACATTAAAGAAAAAAGTATTTACTGAATGACAGTCAAGAAAAAAAAAAGGAGAAATAGAACAGTCTTCCAGAGTGGGGAAGTGTCTACTTAACTGATGAAAAAAAATCAACAGACTCAACTCCCTTTTGAACATCTAAAATGTTATCTCACACTCACAAACATCCAGACAAATACATTAATCTCCAAGAAGACAAAGTAACAAAACACTATGCAGTAGAAATTAAAGGTCTACTCATCTTTATTTCAATCCAAAATGCTATCAATACTCTACATTTCAGGACGTATTAAAAATGTAGATTTACGTATTTCACTTTAAAACCTGCCCAACGCATTTTGGCCCAGTCAGTTTGTGCCCTTCTTCAGGGACTGAAAAGGAGAACAAAGAGGAATGACACATGGAGTAGGCCTTGTAATGAGTACATTCAAATCCTTTGAATGTTATCATTTGAATGTAATGTAATGCAAAAATGAAGAAGGCTACAAATTGTTGAAACTGAATCACATCAAGGAGGTTTTAAAGTGAACTAAATCTACAGTTTTTATACATCCTGAGACTATTCTCTTTTAAAATGCATCAAGATTGATATGACATTACATAAATCTTTATATCTAATGTACATGTTTTGAAAAACAACTATGGGGAGGGGGTTATCAAGATTGCAGTAGATGGGTGGTGGGAATTTCTCTCTCTCTGTGTCTCTTTTGTTCCTTGCTGTGGTTGTGACAAACATTGTGACATTGGCCAAAGCTAGTATTTGGGAGTTGACTCTCACAGGCTTTCTTTGATAGTCATGGGTTCAACTGAGGACACATTCCATGTATATGATGAGGTGGACTGTAATCCATGAAATCTCATGGCATAAATCCGGCCAACAATGCATAGGACATTCCACTGAGCAAAGCAATTGAATTGAAGATCAGATTTCTTCTAGTTTCCATTAGTTTTGCAGTCCCTATATACTGAAACCAACAGGTACATTTTGAAATACAATAGGTGGGCTAAATGCTATCCATAGTAAGATTAGAGGATATATCATTTCTTTATACACAATATTCCTAATTCACCAGTTAATAGCCATCCATAGGGTATATATCATGAATGCCCCAGCTTCATTTCTTGCTCCCTTTAGTACCTCTCTAGATTTAAAGTGAGTAATGGATTTGCCAACGGGGTAAACAAGTAGGTGCCTCTGTTGTTCAATTTCAGCCGGATTCAGTCCTCTCCTTAATAAAAGGACAGGGGCTCATCATTTACTTTGTTCCCAGAGCAAAGAGAATAAAAGTGTTATTCTGTAACATACTATGCAATAACTCAGAGACAATGGTAGTAAAGCCTCTAGCCTTTGGGTCCATGCATGTATGTGTTTGAGTAAAGTCAGAGTTCCTTTTTTAGTCTCAACTGGGCTGGCTGGAGCCTGATTTTCAGCTATGCATAAAGGACAAGTTCAGAGGTAAATAGTAAAGTTCAGTATAAAAGTACTTGAAATATAAAGACTATAAAAATAATCTAATTAGATTAAATACAAGTTCAGATATTTTTATGGTAGCAACTAAGATCAGCACAGAGATTAGCTTAATGGAAGTCATCTTTTTTGGGATGTAAACCTGATACATAGGCATATAAAAATATTTCTTATACTACTGGTGGCTTGTGGATGGGAGCAGGAGGCACCTTACCCCAACGGCCATAACTTTGTTATAAAACACACACACATGGTTATAAGCAGCCCATGTCTAATACTACCCAGTTGTTCTGTAGCATTCTGCAGCACCTTAGATAGCGATGGATAGGAACAAACATTACTTTGGTTCAAATTTCATAAGAATTTCCTTTCCCAAATGTGCAAATTTATTCTGAGATGGAAGCACTTAAGATTTTAAAAATGGGTCACTCACCAGTTCAAAGTACTTAAACAACCACACTCCCAAGATTATTTTCTCCCAAACACGTGGTTTCCTTTTGTTTATTATGTTAATAAGAGAAAGAGTTATTTCCCACCGGCCTCCTTGGTCAATCTTTAATGTAATCTTCTCATTTGATACAGGTTGCCATGGTGCGCAGGTGCTCTATCAGATTATACATTCCTGGTGAAAGAACTGTGCTATTGTCTTGTTCTTGTCATTTACATGTTCTTTCAATGAAATTATAAGCAAACAAACAAAGATTTTAAAAATGGGAATCTGTGTGAAACCGAAAGGGAGAAATCTGATCATCTTGCAATAGGAGTTTGACCACTCTACTGTTTAAAAGTGTGGGTCTGAATCCCTGCTGAACTAGAATGGTTGTTGCCTTCTTTTTAAAAAATCTGTCTGAGATTACCATATGTCAGCCGTGTTTCATGATCTGTCCTACCTTCTAATCTGTTCCTCAGCTCAATACAAAATGCTATTAAACATTTCAAGTCCTAAATGTCCATGGCCCAGTTTATCTTAAGGTAAACTCTGTCTTCTCATATACTCCTGCCCAGATGCCAAGGTCATCTTCAGAGCCTCTCAGAACCCAGAGCCTCTCTGCCCTGGCACTTCTGATTAAAGAATGCCTAGCTCAGTGGGGTTCTTATAGTGGCTATATTGTGATTTTTTTTTCAGTGCTTAGTGCACACCTTTTATTCCCCCAAGCTGTTTGTTCTGTCCATATTTTTTTTCAAGCTATGTTCATGCTTTTTAGATCTTTTCACTGGGAGTGGCTTGTACTTTTATTGTTCTGTATTTTTGTACAGAACACATTTTAGATGTTTATGTTCTCTTTTATTGCATTCTTAAGAGAGCCTGGAAAAAGTACTTTATTGGACTGCAGTTCTCATAATCCCCCCATGAGCACAGGATTCTGGGACTAGTAGTAAAAAAAGAGTAACATTTTTTTAAAAAATGCTGGTTTTTAATATCTTATGATTAACCATTGTGCCCAAAGAACTACAGAAACTGGACACTATAGAAATGCAGTATCATAAAATAAGGTAGAATAGATAAGGCTACCTGACCCTGCCAGTGGGATAATCACTTTTCCACCTGTCAATGTCACACAGATTTTTGGCCTCAGTCTCAAAAGGTTATTGACTTAGCTTCAGCTTAAATGGATTTCCTTGCACATGCTGAGTCAGCAAATGCTCTTGGCAGTGTTGCTTTGCCGTCCCCCTGCCTACCAAACTTGACAGGAATTTGCTGAGTGACAGTTTCACTATCTTTCTCTCAGAATGGAAATAAGGGACAGCTCAGACAACAATACTAGGGTGAAGAAGGAGAACAAGACTCCTGTTTCCATTTCTTATGCTACCGCAAAGACTGCAAGGTTGCATTTTTCCATTCTGGGTCATCAAATGTACCATCCTCTGTGGAATGTCTGTGGAAAGCTCTGATCTCTGATGCATTCCAGCTGATCAGTTGCTGTTCAATATATTGTAGAAATCCACCCAGGATTGAAGGTTTGGGTGACTATTTTCCAGTACAAAGCATTTTGTCCTTTGTTTAAAGATGTATGCCCATTGCTTCTGTTCACTTGACCTGCTCCAACAGAACACCTTTGTACAACATGCTGCACTTCTGCAGCCAAACACTTTCTAATAGGATTAGAACAGAATTAGAATTGCATGTTGCCACAAGAGAAATATAATCATGCACAATGTGCATTCGTGTTTTACTTGTTATGCAATCTATTATTATTAGTAGAGGCCATTTGTGAAGACGGAGAATAATGAAAAATGTATCTTTATGGGAAAGTAAAATGAAGCCACCAAATTGAACGAGGGCTCTGTGATGAATCTCACAATTCAAGTTCCGAAGGGATCGTGTTAAAAGAAGGCTTGATTCTAAGAGATATTTATTCTGTGATTGAGTCTGTGTATGCTTGTGCACACACTCACATCATGTCAACAACACAGGGGCTGGGAGGGGGACTCGGTGCAGGGATGGTCAGTAACTAATCTTTTAACTAGTAAACCACTTTGACAGGAAAATGGATGGCCTCGTCACCCAAATGTTCTGTTTTAGAGCTGTGTAAGAATGCTTGGAAAAAAAATTCACCCTGTTTTTGGGCAGAGAGGGAGCATTTCACTGAATTCCTTCAGATAGGATTTTTGCTGGCGGAGCTTACCATTAGCAGTGAGTGTGGCAAGTCTTTCCTTTCTAAAAAGGTTTTTTCCCCTTTTGCTGTGCCTTCCAACCTTAGCAGCAGTCTAGTCACTGTTTTGTATCTTCTACAAAGCCCCACTGGTTGAAATCCTGTTGTTCAGCGTAGTAAGTTGCACCAGAGTAGGCCTATTGATTGGTGAGCCAACTCTTCCATAAGTTCCATTGATTCAAATGAGCCCACTCTAGGGCCAAAACTGTATGGTGATTTGGAACCACAGTGAATTCCCAACAACTTCTGTCACAGCACATGATGCAAGCCCTGCTATGACTTTAAAAATGGCACCAATCTGCATTTTTCAAAACCACACTAGGGCTTCTGTTGCCAGATGGCCAGTACTGGGGGGCTTTCCAGCTACTGTACTGACTATATCAGGTTTGGGGGAGCAGAGTCCTCACGCACTTGACATGTGGTAAAAACAGAGCTGCTGGAGCTGTCCCTGTGGGGAAGAACAATATCATAGGCTGTCCAGTGCTGGGAGGCTTCCCAGCAACCTCAGCAGTGGCTGGCTGGTGACTTAGTTCTTGCCCAGGGGGAAGTGCTAGTAGGTCCATTTTCACAGTGTTGATCAGGTGAGAACTCTCAGCTACTGCTCTGACCCCAGCACTGTCGGTAGTAGGAAAACTTCCATCACTAGCCAGCTGGTGGCTGGAACTACATGTCCTGCTTTAATGTGAAGAATCACATTAAAACAAGATGTGTGTTTTCAGCGGTTTTGTGCCTGTTTGCAGATAACCCCCAGTAAAAAGCTTATTGTGGGCTATGTGCAAATGCACAGTTCTTGCTAGTTGAGATTTACTTCAGTGTAGTAAGGCACAACTAGAGTAGGTCTATTTGAATCAATGGAGCTTACAGTCTCACTGATTCAGTGGCCCTAATCTAGTGGGACTTGTTATACTAAGTGACAGAATTTCAGCTAATGTGTATGGGGGGGGGGGGCAGTCTTCAGAACTGTAGTTTAGTGCAGATGAAAAAGCCCTAAACTTGGTTACAGAAACTCATTCTATGCATGCAGGTAGGCTGAATCTTCTACTCTCCATCTAGGAGGAGAAACATAATATTGACTTCAAGATAGGAGAAGGAAATAAAGCCTAATTGGGTCCTTTGTTGGGAAAAATGTGGCATACTACTACTACTACTACTACTACTACTACTACTACTACTACTACTACTACTAGTAGTAGTAGTAGTAGTAGTAGTAGTACTAGTAGTAGTAGTAGTAGTAGTAGTAGTAGTAGTAGTAGTAGTAGTAGTAGTAGTAGTAGTAGTAGTAATCCACTTATCAACGAAGTGCTTACTTTGAAAATCATCTTAGAAATCATCTTAAAACTGCAGAGCTGGAAGGGACCCTATAGATCATCAAGTTGAGCCACTTCTAAGGGGGCACGGTGGGGAACTGAACTCCCAATCTCTAGTTCCTCAGCAAAATAGATATCTAAACTACTGAGCTATCCAGCTGTTCAAGTCAAGAAGAGCTGGGATGCCAAAATCCACCTCAGTATGTAATTGTACCACCACCATCACCCAGTTCGGGTTACTTGTAGCATGTGTTGGTGCTTTTGACTTCCAACAATGAGAAATGTTGGTTCATTAAACAGTGGAGAATAGAGACCATATGAGCCTGAGGCTTCCGCAGGCTTCATTTATATGTTGCGAACCCACACTGTAATGTAACATTCAGAAAGGTACATTGATAAATACGTTTCTTTATTTCCTTGGGAATGAAAGGTTGACAGTTTTTGAAAGCCATAATCTTGGTAGATTGTTTCAGCAAAGATTATTTTAATTCAGCGAAGGAACAACGGTCTGAAACTAAACAAAACTGCTTCATATTAAGCTTTGGGGAGTGATTGAGGAACAACTGCTAGAATCATTTATCACTTAACAGTTTCCAATAGCAAGCCATTAGACATTTCTGCTTTTAGATCCTTTATCTTCATTGTTACCAGATGTTGACTGAGGGGGATACTTCCCCACATTCTAATTAAACCATTTTTAACCTCCTGCTCTGCAGGCATGAAAGCCGGAAAGCAAAATGATTACAGACTGCAGTGGAGGCCTAATCAATAAACTGTTATTCATTTGAGTCATGCATTTGCTTTTTTAATATAATTTGGGTGAAATGCTCATTATATAAACTACAGAAGAGGAAAAAATCTAGTATGTAAACCTGCCAAGATACAAGTAAAGCAAAACTTATTACCGCTCCTGACTTTTAGGGGAAAGATGGGACAAAGCAGTGTTGAGAGTCAGTCCTTGATATTCAAGGTATCTGTTTTGATGAGAGGTGTGTGAATAAAGTCCAATTTGCCCTCTAAATATTTTCTAAATATTGGGAATGTGGCAGACCTATAGTTTGTAGGCTTCCCACCTTCCTTTTGTCCCACACAGGAGTTGTGCTCAGAGAAAATGTATGTTGGACCTACGTAGGATGTCCCCCCTAGAATCCCTAGTCAGTAGCTTGGCTTGGCCAGGTGTGTCCAGTCACTACCTAGCCTACATCAGGGTGCCTCACATACTGGTGTCAATGAACTTTTGAACATACACAGATACTCCAGCAAGAAAAAAAAAAAAGGGGGGGGGGGAGTTCTGCAAATAAAACCAGCAGAAAACATTAAAATATAAATGATAGTAGAAAATGGTGGGTCGGGTGAGGGCAGAGACAGGCCCTAGCACTACTTTGAATTTCCTGCACAGCAGAGTTAGTTGTTCATCCCATAGTCACACACACACACTCAGTCTGAAGTGTAAGGTGGCCTAGGCCTAGCTATCCAAAAGCAACCCATCTATTAAGCGATGTGCCACCCTCTACTTTTCATGCCTAGATGCAAAACAGCCACAGGTGCTGTGGATGGGGAATAAGCAAAAGTCTGATGAAGGTGAAGGTGATCTGGGCCCTGACCTCAGTGTTTGGAGTTTCCAGGTGAGGTTTTGGCTTTCACTGGAGCTTTAGCCGTCAATCTCCTTCTCTTTTGGCACTTCCCTCTTTTGCTAAAGCAACCAGTGTCAAGTAGAGATGGGCACAAACCACTGATGGTTTTTCAAAAATTTAAAATTTCCACACACACCCCACCTACCCAGATGTCATGAGGCTCCCTTGGGATTTGTTTCAACTTGGGAGAGCCATAGGGAGCTACAGGACAGAAGGAAGTCTTTAGTTTCCAAAAACTGCATGTGGTGTCAATATTTGGAAATTGAAACTCCCCCCTCCCAATCCGGTGGTCCTGAACAGCTTCTCCAAAATGAAAGAGATTCCAAGGGAGTCTTGTAATCTTCAGTGGCAGGAGAACAGGATCTTTTTAATTACCCCCACCCCCCCAAAAAAACACACATGGCTGATGAGATCGTCATACCGTAAGTTTCACTACTGGATTTCAGCCACTGTGTACAAATTGAGAAAGTCATGAAAAGAAAAAATACAAATCACTCAATCTATGTCTTGTGTTGGAGGAGATCCTCGAATGGGATATCCATTGATCCTTCCAAGATCATAGGATAGCTCACTATCCTAAACTGGCCAGTCTGGACCATGATTTTGTCAACTGCTAGATTTCTTCATGTCCCTGCTATATAGTCACTAGAGATGGGGGTATTCGTATTCATATACGAATATCTCCACACAGCTGGAGTTAACAGGGGTCCATCCCCTGGGGCCAGACCGTCCACTCACATGTCCGCTGGCAGCCCCTCTCTTCCTTGCAGTCGCTCCGGAGCGCCACTTGGCTAGCCACTTGGCAGCCTTGTGTGGAGACTCATCCTCCCTCCCTCTTCCAGGAGTGGCTAGCTGACCGGGAAGAGAACAGCACTCGGGAGTGATTGTAAGGATGAGCGGGGCCACCGTCGCCAGCGGATGTGTGAGTGGACAGTCCAGCCCCAGGGGCTGGACTCTCGTTAACTCCAGCTGCGCGGAGATATTCGTATACAAATACAAATACCCCCATCTCTAACTAGAGTGGTTATCTTCTACAGTGTTTGTCACAGTTAGAAGAATGTTATCACAAATCCTTGGCTTTAGAATCCTCTAAAGCAGTAATTAAAAATCTTATTACCAGATCTCCACCATCATCCTCTTCCAGAACTGCAGAGCTGGAAGCGACCCTATGGATGTGTTAGTGTGATAGATTTGCCATAGATATCTATCACAGAAAATTGCCAGTTAGTCATCTATATCAATCTAATACGTTCACAAAAATTAGCTTCATCTATGCAGTTCATTTACAATTGTAAAGTGGGGGACCAATGCCTTCAGAGTGTCCCAGAGCTGTCAGTCAAAACTCAGAGAAAATAAAACAGGGTTTGTAGATAGTGTTCTCAAGAGACCTGACAACTCTTCCATTAAGCACAAAGAATTACAAGGCTTGTTTTGTGGCAGTCACAGATACAAAAACAAACAAAAACCACAGCATCTTCTGCAACATGTTGTAGTTTCCTGGGAAATCTGTAGCAGTTCCTCTCCAAGTGACTTGGTTTATAAACTTTGTCTGAAGGTTGTAAGTCACAGATGCATCATAGCATCATTTCCCCTGTTTTTGAGTAACTATTCAGCAATATCACATAGTTTTATCAGAATTAAAATGTCTAAATAATGAAAAAGATAATTTAGGTATTTTTTTAAACTGTGGGCTCAAATTACATTGATTTCAATAGACCTTGGATGAATCTGATTTCCACTACATAGCACCCTCTAGAAATAATTATCCTGATGCTTGTTGCACTGAGATCTCCTATAATAACTAGATACTTGGGGAGGTGGGAGTCTCAGCAGTAGAAATTAATCTATCCTTGTCCCAGATTCCCCATTAAAATAAAACTGTGTCATAGTGAGGCTCTTTTTATCAAGTGTTAATAGTTGTGTTTGGAACAAATGGAGTGTCACGTTGCATTCACCAAGCTTTGAAAAGCCCTTTGAGAGAAAAGCGTGGTAGAGATATGGTGCTGCAGCTGTTTTTAATTTAATAAACATACAGACTCCAAAAAAAAAAAAAAAAGCATACCTGCATACATCAGTGACCATATTAACAATTAAATTAAATGGCTGAAATTTTGTTATGCAGACAGTGTAACATTTGGAAGTGAATTCCTGTAAGTTAAGAAATCTTCATAGACATTATCTTTTGCATACTGAGTTGCAGAACATGGCATACAACAGATAATGCCTACAGATATGTCTTAACTTATGGCAATGTAAGCCCAAATGTTTCAGGATTTCAGTTATCTACTAGAGTTGTGTACTGTCTTTGGACAAATATGTAAATACAAACCAAATTAGGGATACCTATGTATTTCCACCCCTTCATGGATTGCTGCCTTGTCGTGGTGAAGGGGCTTGAGTAATTCAGAGAAGCTATGGGCTATGCCTTGCAGGGACACCCAACTCTCCACTATGACACGGACAGGTCATAGTGGAGAGTTCTGACTAAACGCGATCCACCTGGAGCAGGAACTGGCAAGCTACTCCAGTATCTTTGCCAAGAAAACTCCATGGACAGAAACAAAAGGCTAAAAGATATGACGCTGGAAGATGAGCCCCTCAGGTCGGAAGGCGTCCAACATGCTACTGAGGAAGAGCGGAGGACAAGGACAAGTAGCTCGAGAGCTAATGAAGTGGTTGGACCAAAGCCGAAAGGACGCTCAGCTGCGGACGCACCTGGAAGTGAAACGAAAGTCCGATGCTGCAAAGAAAAATACTGCATAGGAACCTGGAATGTAAAATCTATGAACCTTGGTAAGCTGGATGTGGTCAAACAGGAGATGGCAAGAATAAACATTGACATCCTGGGCATCAGTGAACTAAAATGGACAGAAATATGTTCAAGAAAATTGGAGATATTAAAGGAACCTTTTGTGCAAAGATGGACACGATAAAGGACAAAAATGGTAGGGAAAGCCAGAGAGTTCCAGAAAAACATCTACTTCTGCTTCATTGACTATGCAAAAGCCTTTGACTGTGTGGACCACAGCAAACTATGGCAAGTTCTTAAAGAAAAGGGAGTGCCTGACCACCTTATCTATCTCCTGAGAAATCTATATGTGGGACAGGAAGCAACAGTTAGGACTGGATATGGAACAACTGATTGGTTCAAAATTGGGAAAGGAGTACGACAAGGCTGTATATTGTCTCCCTGCTTATTTAACTTATATGCAGAATACATCATACGAAAGGCTGGACTGGAGGAATCCCAAACTGGAATTAAGATTGCCGGAAGAAATATCAACAACCTCAGATATGCAGATGATACCACTCTGATGGCAGAAAGTGAGGAGGAATTAAAGAACCTCTTAATGAGGGTGAAAGAGGAGAGCGCAAAAAATGGTCTGAAGCTCAACATCAAAAATACTAAGATCATGGCCACTGGCCCTATCACCTCCTGGCAAATAGAAGGGGAAGATATGGAGGCAGTGACAGATTTTACTTTCCTGGGCTCCATGATCACTGCAGATGGTGACAGCAGCCATGAAATTAAAAGACACCTGCTTCTTGGGAGGAAAGCGATGACAAACCTAGACAGCATCTTAAAAAGCAGAGACATCACCTTGCTGACAAAGGTCCGCATAGTCAAAGCTATGGTTTTTCCAGTAGCGATGTATGGAAGTGAGAGCTGGACCATAAAGAAGGCTGACCGCCGAAGAATTGATGCTTTTGAATTGTGGTGCTGGAGGAGACTCTTGAGGGTCCCCTGGACTGCAAAGAGAACAAACCTATCCATTTTGAAGGAAATCAACCCTGAGTGCTCACTGGAAGGACAGATCCTGAAGCTGAGGCTCCAATACTTTGGCCATCTCATGAGAAGAGAAGACTCCCTGGAAAAGACCCTGATGTTGGGAAAGAGTGAAGGCAAGAGGAGAAGGGGACGACAGAGGACGAGATGGTTGGACAGTGTCATTGAAGCTACCAACATGAATTTGACCAAACTCTGGGAGGCAGTGGAAGACAGGAGGGCCTGGCGTGCTCTGGTCCATGGGGTCACGAAGTGGCCATGATCATAGTTTTTTTGATGTTGGTCTGCCAGGTATGGAGGTCCAAAACCACTTAGGGTTTTGTGTCAGCATCATCACCTTGAAGCTGGCATGGAAACAAACAGGTAACCAGTGCAAGGTGGCCAGAAGGGGAGATATGATGCTATTTCTTCACCCCACTCAATAGTTTGGCTGCCATATTCTGGACCTGCTGAAATTTCCGTAGCAGCCTCATACACAGCTCCACATAGAGAGTCATTACAGTAGTCTAATCTCGAGACTACCAATGCATGGACCAGTGTGGTGAGAGGTCCACTGATGATGATTATTATACATAAACCAAAGGAGCTGTAAGGAAAATTGAGGTGAAAGAAATTGGACAAGATAAAATGGAATTCCTTCTGAATCTGAACAGTAGAGATCCAGAGGAGACACCGAATTTATAACTGAGAGCCTTGTGTTTAGGAATTCTCTCCCATGTTCCCATCCATCCTGGCTTTTTCAGTTCAGGTTTTTCTAAAATAACTTCACAATCTAGTATTGTGAAAGGGACCATTTATCAAGTCAAGTAGGCCTTGAGGGAGGAAACTGTAATTGCTCCAAAGTGATCACTAGCGATAATAGTCATGGTTCTAGTGACAGATGACGAGTCTGTTTTCAATTCCGAAATTCTGCCTGATATATGTAGGTACCTCTTTTCCAATTGAACGGTATTAGTAATGCCCATGAAAATATATGAGACAGATGGGTTTATGATAGTTGATTCGATTTGTGTTTTTTTTAAAAATATACTTTCGCTGTTTGTTTGGTTTTTTGCTATTGTTGTTTGATTTGTTTGTTAACTGCTCAGAATAGTGCCTCACACTAATGGGGCAATGAATGAATGAATGAATGAATGAATGAATGAATGAATGAATGAATGGGAATGTGAGGCAAGGCAAGGAGAAACTCCTTAACTGGACTACAGTTTATTTGTCTGTTTCACTCCTTCATTCGGAATCCAGAACTCCAGACTGAGAGGAATTCTACCCCCTCATCTTCCTCAGAAAAACAACTATTTTGCCGCTTCTGAACAAACCTAACAAGTCTCTTATTCATTTCTAAAGCTTTATGGGCCTTTGTCCATAGTGCAATTGAAGCTTGCGATCTGACAAGAGTGGCCAAAGAGTCCTCCAGTCCCATCTTTCAGCAATGTCATATGATTCAGAAACGTTTTTAACATTAGTTCTTATTTTCCTTCTGCTCCCCTCATTCCTTCTCTTTAAAGACTCATTAGAAGCATGTTTGGTAGACATCCTGGTCTTATTTATTTGATGGATATGCCCTCTCCTTCTTTTTCATTTGTATTTGTTGGTCTTGATACTTTTTTCTAGTTCTATCAAATCTTTTTTGAGTCGTGACCACAACAGTGAGAAGGGAACATTCCCAGGGAAGCTCTGTAGAGTCATTCCTTCTACTCAAACTCCTCTACAGCCTAATGTATTATGCCTCTGGGATTAATGATGAAACACAGCTTGCTGGAGCTTGCTGTTCTTTACTGCCAATGCCCCGTTCTGTCCAAAGTATTTTGTGTCACTAAGCTTATTTAATACTCAGTTGTTTTAAGTAATATTGAAAAGAAGGTTCCGTCTCTCACAGCAGAGGAACCAAATGCACAAGGACCTTTGGGCTTTCTTTGATTTTCTTTGCTTTCCTTTCCTTTTCTTTTTTTAAACACAGTCAATAGGCATCTTTGAAGCCTGGAACTCCACAGCGTACATGCACTTGTGCTGAAGCCATTATGTTACCATTTTTGTGTGTGCTTGTACTGGCTTTGTACAGCTTCCTTAGCTCTCTGATATTTAAGCTCATATCAAGGAATTTCAAACATACCTTTGACTAGAGATGGGCACAAAATGAACCACAAACCCAAAAAACCCAACAAACCAGACAGGGTTGTGATTCATTTCACAACCCAGTTCGGGGATCCCATTTTGCCGAAGCAAAACAAAATGCTTAACTTTTTTCCCTTTGGAGTTTTGTTTGCTTCGGCAAATGGGGATGACAGCCTGCCCCCTTCCTTCTGCCCCTATTGCCTCTTCCTAGTAGCTCCTGCCAAGAGCTGGCTGCTGATTCTGAGCATGTGCCTGCAGTGGCAATGGAAGAGGAGGCAGAGGTGGAGGCAGAGGCAACAAGAAAGCCCCTCTGGCATGAACTGAAAAAAACAACAACTGCGAACTGTTTTGTTTTTCTGGGAGTTTGTGGTGGTTAGTGGTTCATAGTTATGTAGCTAGGAACCATGAATCACCACAAACCACTGGTTTTCTGGTTCATGTCCATCTCTACCTTTAACCTATGACCTATAGCAAGTCCATTAACTGCCATTGTTTCTCCTTTCGTATTTATTTCTACAGGGCTTATATGGGTGGGGAGGCATGCCATATGGGGAGTGTGGGGTGCAGGAAGGGTGCTGAGGGCCTCCTTGAAGGGCCCCAGGGCCCTCACACCCACTTATCTACAAAAGGTTTTCAAAACAAAACAAACCCCACCCAAATCATCATTCCCAAAGGCTTCTAGGAGCAATATTTTTCAACTTTTACAGGTAGGAGTGGGTGTTCAGACATATCCCTTCCAGCTTCATTTTCACTGAAAACAAAAAGGTTGCTTTAGCCATGTTTGGGGCTGATGGTATCTCATAGCATAGTCTGGGGGTGAACTTTTGACCCCCAGGCATGACAAAGTAACCCACCCTTGATTTAGGGATTCTAAAGCACTACATCTACATTATCTTAATGCTGGTTATCACGATGTCTCTGCAAGCTGCCTCAACATTAACCAGTAACACAAATTAGGCAATTATCCTAAAATAGACCCCAATCTCAAAGTTGATCCCATTCAAACTGACAGAGTTGGTAAATTTGCCATGACTGTATGCATTCTGTTTCAAACAGCATTATGTACTCTGCTTTAAATTCCTCCATATGCCAGCTTTGGTGTCCCCCCCCCCCCCCCCCCCCAGCTAAGTGAGGAACAAAACTTGTATTTCCATGGAAACTTTCAATAGGAGCAGCACATCTAGTTGCAAGGTCTGGTATTTCATTAGGCATGGATGGAAACCCCATTGGTTTGCCTTACACAGAGCCTCCATTAAAATGTTTGCCATTCTTATCATTCACTCTTTATAGCCTTTTTTTTTAAAAGGTTCACAAGTCTTTAATTTATCTGGCTGAAGTTATTGGTGGCCTTTGAGCTTAATGAAGAGGAAAGATCCAGGTTTTGGAAAGCTAAATCATCTCTGCTTAAAAACTGTGTCCTGGTTATCCCAAGATAGATATATTTCCAAGCCGGCACAGCTGCATTCAGGTTAAAGTTAATTATCTACATATCCTTCAAGGAATTGTGTTGTTTATGAAGCTGGAGAGAATGCAGTCATGAGGAGCCAGCTTGAAGGCTAACAGAGCAAATCTAGATAAGAATTTTGTTTAAAAGAGCAGCTGCCTGTTTGTTTGTTTATAATTTATTTTTAAAAACACAAAATATTGAGTTGGATGCATCGAATGCTAAGACAAACCTATTTGGCTTTTAAGATTTAAACCAGCCCCTTTTTATTACATCCTATCAGAGCACCTATCATCCTATGGAGGAGACTCTTGAGAGTCCCCTGGACTGCAAAGAGAACAAACCTATCCATTTTGAAGGAAATCAACCCTGAGTGCTCACTGAAAGGACAGATCCTGAAGCTGAGGCTCCAATACTTTGGCCATCTCATGAGAAGAGAAGACTCCCTGGAAAAGACCCTGATGTTGGGAAAGTGTGAAGGCAAGAGGAGAAGGGGACGACAGAGGACGAGATGGTTGGACAGTGTCACTGAAGCGACCGACATGAATTTGACCCAACTCCAGGAGGCAGTGGAAGACAGGAGGGCCTGGCGTGTTCAGGTCCATGGGGTCACGAAGAGTCGGACACGACTTACGGACTAAACAACAACAAATCAGAGCACATTTCTCATTCTATATGAAACTGCTATATGTTGAGGAAGTTGGAGCTGAAGTACCACCAATACACTGATGACCCTCAGCTCTACTTTATATTTCTGGCCACTGATGCCACGGAGGCAGCAGACACTGTGAACCACTGCCTGGAAGCATCACTGACAGGCATGAATGCAAGCAGCTGAAACTTAATCTGGACAAGATGGCATTGTGTCAAGTTAAAAATTCTGAGCATCTTGCTGGGATAGCACTCTTGCTAAAAGATAAGTTCAGCTTGAAGGTCCTCCTGGAATTAGTTACCAGTGTTATCTTAGGTTCTCAGATGCCACTGATGACCAGGAGCAGCTTTTGTAAGTTTCAGCCAATTCATCAGCTGTGTCTATAGCCATGAGGCCTGGATTCTGTTATGCATGCACTGGTCACTTTTAGACTAGACCACTGCAATGTTTTCTGTATGGGGCTGCCCTTGGAAACAAGTAAGAAACTTCAGTTGATACAATCTATAGGTGACAACATGCTAATAGGACCAAAATGAGAAGTCTGTGTCCAGAGGTGGTTCTTTTTAATTAGAGCATTTTCAAGCCAACACTGTAAATGCTGACAATTCCTAGCAGAACAGCTAGTCTTTATTCTGTCGTACTAATTCTTGTGCTTTGTTGTTCCTGTTATTTGCCATCAAGTCGCCTCCACTTTATGGCGACCCTATGAATGAGCTGTCTCCATATTCAAGCCTGTGGAGTCATCCCATCTCTTTTCCTGCTGCCGTCCACATTTCCCAGCATTATTGTCTTTTCCAAAGAATCCTGCCTCCTCAATGTGTGCCCAAAGTAGGACAGCCTCAGTCTCACGTTTTTTGCCTCCAGGAACATTTCAGGCTTGATTTGCTGTAGGACCCACTTGTTCATCTTTCTGGCAGTCCAGGATACTGCAAAGCTCACCTCCAGCACCACATTTCAAATGAATCTTGTACTTTAAAAACACCTTTGTTAGCATTTCTGGGAGTTCTTAGCTGATACAGTTTTAAATGCATAGCAATATCTTTAAACAAACAAACAAACTAAATTAGATATGAATTATTCAATGTGCAGTTGCTGTTACTGTTCTTGCTAGGTTGCCAGATTTGCATTAATGGTGAAAGGAAAGAAAACAGTACTCTTATTTTTTCAGTAATAATGATTTTAAGGTACAATTATTTTTAATACAGAAAATTAAACAATATGAACAGCTTAAGAATGAGAGAGAAACTGCTGTTCAGATTTTAAGCAGAATTATCTCAAGTAAATCATATGGAAACAGAACACAAAGGATGCTGTTGCACTATCTATTATCAGCCTGGTATTATTTCCAATCTTTGCTTTTCTTTGACTAAAAGTTTAAAGTATGATAGAATCGGTTTAATATTGGATTTTGCTGTTGGGATTTCCCCCCTCTTCTAGCTTAAAAAATTATTGTAAACATTTTAATGAAAGTTTTAATAACAGTAAAAATGCATCAAACTTTATTAGCCAGTCATGTAAGTTATATATAAATATAATCAGACACATTAAATATGATATAACATTTCAAAACTGTGAATTTTATAAGATGTGTGTGAGTGTGCACTATATAGTAGCAATGCAGTGGTCCTGTAGTGTTAGAAAAATGGACTTGCTAAATGGGGACAGTTCTTCCTTGAGGTGGATCAGATCCTTTGCCAGAGCTGGCAGAGCAGGAGAGGAGACACTAGAGACACCCATGCCTCAGTGGTCATCTTACTGGAATGAGGAGACACTGGCTGAAATCCTGTTGTGCAGTTACGCAAAAGACGTAACTTCTGAAAGTGAGTTGCTACAAGTTAAGAAATCTCTATAGGCGTTATTTGTAACATACCGAGTAGCATGACATGATTTCAGCCACAGTGGCATGTGCTTCAGAGGACGCCTTACCCAGGATATGGGCATGTTGTAGGTGTTTCAGGTGTTTCGTAAGGTAAGCCTCTAGCCCTTTTAAAAGTGGAAACAGGAGGCAAAACGTGGCAGCCGTTATCCTGCCCAATAGTTTTGTGAGAAAGTAGCCTGCTACTGCCTATCTCTGTGTTTAGCTACTAAGTGAAGCCACTGGCATTTCAGAACCTTCCTTGTAAAACTATAATAGTAGAGGATTCACTCATGTCTGCACAGCAACCATGCATAGCCCTGACTCTTAATATACAAATGAGGCTGCCTGCATTTGGGGACCTGAGATATGGCAACCTTATTACTAGTACCAATTAGGGATGGCATTGCATGCCTTCTCGAGTAAGGCAACAGTCTGTGCTGTTGTTTCTGTAAAATGCCTGTCTATTTCAAGCAATGACATGAAAAGGGGATAATATGAGGGCAAGCTTCTGTTAAATGAAACTAAACTCCAATTATATTGTCTTGTTATAACTGAAGAATGTAGTGGCTTATGGAATTGATTATTAGGTATTGTTTTAGTTAAAGACTAATATGAATATTGCGAATAATCCAGGCAGAATGAAGTTTTTTATTTTTTTTATTTTCAAAAACAGAGAAAATAAAATATCTCATACACATCTAATAAAGAAATATCTAAATACACAGTGCCGCCCCCACACACATTTAGACTATTTGGGAGTAATCACCTATATCTTTAAACCCTGCAAAGCCCCATCTCCCTTCTAGAACTCTATTGACTCTTGCATTGGGCTTTGTCTCTTCTCCTTTATTAATACAAAATCAATAAATTCTCCCCGTACATCTATAAATATATCTCTGCCTATTACTCAACTAATATTTATATTACATGTACATTTATCATTGATAACTATATCCCAAACTTCCCTATACTAATCATTTAACTGGAAATTATAAGCCGTTTTCCAATTCCTAGCAATAATCAATCTCACCACTGTTGACAAATAGGAAACTAATTCTCCTTCTCAATTACTGATAAAGGCAACAATTTTAGGACATACAACTAGGCTTAATTTGCTTTTTACATTTATTTCCTTAAAAAACAATTGCCAAAAATTCAATATATTCTCACATTCCTACCATGTGTGAAAGTACCTACTTTTTTTGCACCGTCTCCAGCACATCTCAGAAAAATTACCATCTATTTGATTTAGTTTCAATGGAAACTACCATCTCCAAGCTAACTTATATAAGTTTGCTTTTATCCTTATTGACATGGATTTCAGCAGTAGAAGAGTACCTGGTGTCCCTCTGTGTGCACAACCCCACAACCAGAATAATATACACCCATTGGGCTGCCATTTCTTTTTTTCTTTTTAGTCAGGCATAGAGCTTCCCAGATCCCTTGCGGTCATTCCGCACTAGGCGGGCTGTAGTAGGGTGGGAGACAGCCACCCCACACATGCCAGAGAGCAGAAATCCCATCACCTTTCCCATACAATGAGCCTTCATAGCCCAGTTCAATGCACACGCTAGCCTGCTTTGGAGCTTTTGGAGCTGGTTGTGGCATCCAGGAGCAACATCTTTGGAAGGGTGGTGCGCAGGCGGGACGTTTCCTTCAAGGATGGTGTCTTGGTCTTACAACTGTGATCCTCTAATCAACTGGGCTGGGGGTCCACTATTTGTCTTCAGCCCCATCACAGGGACCCTCCTGCCCAGTTCACGCAGCCAAGGCCTTCCTGAAGCACTTTTGTTGTTGTTGTTGTTGTTTAGTCGTTTAGTCGTGTCCGACTCTTCGTGACCCCATGGACCAGAGCACGCCAGGCCCTCCTGTCTTCCACTGCCTCCCGGAGTTGGGTCAAATTCATGTTGGTAGCTTCGATGACACTGTCCAACCATCTCGTCCTCTGTCCTGCAGCACTACTTGACTGGAAATCCCCTCTTGACAAGAGAATAGCAATTTAAGATATTAAAAACCTTTCAAAATGCCTGTAAAATGCCTTAAAATGCCATTTAAAAGTAAAAATAGTAGTTAAAATGTTACTCATTATAGCAATAAAATGATTTCATTTCCACTCATTACATTGGTTTTGTAATGCAATTTCCTAATGCCCTCAGTTAAAAAAAGCAGCTTGTCACTGATAACAAAATTATCTTTCATTACTTCCAAGATTTATCTTTCTTGTTAGTTTCCTTACTGCTCCACATTTTTTTTGTTCTTCTTTTGTCTTTAATTTAACACTTTGTTTGCATAAATAGCTCTTTACATTCACAGTATTTAGGACCCAGACGGCCAGCACTTTCAGGAAACAAGAATTATGCACTCTGCTGAAATAGAATTAAAAAACATTGCAAGAACTGATTAAAAGATCTTAAGACTGAATGCATGATAGGGAATTATTATTATTGAAACTGTTTTGGCTGCAAGGCAATCACTAACATGCACATTTGACAGAAAGCTGCCTGCTATAGCATTTGATCAACTTTTGTGGGTAATTAAACAGTCTAAATCAGTGGTGTTTCTCTCTCTCTCTTTCTCTAATGATGTTATTATAATATTAATGCCACCAGATTATTAATCATTATGCATCAATATTTTATTTTGGCTCTTCTGGAGATCTGAGGACAAGCTGTACCTAGAGTATCTCCCAAGTCCAGAGACTTCCTGCTCCCACCCGCCCCCGCTTTGAATTCTTTAAATCCTAGCCAGTTAAACTGAGTCTTCAGCTCCTTTGGTAAATAAAAAAGAAAGCAATCTCCAAATACCTCAGGGCAAGCATATGTAACTTTAATCAAAACAGGTTTATTTTTAGAAGAAAAAAGCACTATAGTCTGAACATGAAAATAAACACACCAAATGGATATTTCGTCTCTAGCTAGCTATTTTCTTTGCCTGAGGCCGGTAATGAGGACAAAGCTAACCCTACCAATATCGACATATTGGAGGGCAGAGCTGTACGGATGAAGTACAGGATACTGTTCTCATGCCAGTGTTGAGCTATGATTCAAATACCAATCCAGATGGCTTTGGTACATGGAATGGGGTGTTGGTGGCTCCATTCTGTCTTTTGCTTCAGGCAGCAAAATGGGCCAGTCTGGAATAAGTGTGATGGTGCAGTCAAGCACAGTTCCAAGCTGTGAACCATTCAGCCACAGGAGATAGGAACTGGTGTCTCTATGGTTTTTGTCCCTCCACCCTTGGTCCCCTTTTGTTCTCTTTGGCACCATGAATGACTGACTAGTGGACTTTTGAGGTGAATAGTGGAAGGGAAACTGGACTGACATTTCATTAAGGGAACTAAGCCGTTGTATACAAAATGGCTTGTATGGACTCCTCTTGTTGATGTCGAAAGTGCCAGGATGTGATCAGGGACTTGGACCATGGCCTACCTCCCTGACTCAAGAGAAGACTTCAGGGAAAGAATCATCCTTTGTGCTGCTCTCTGGTGCCTTGGAACTTTACTTGGATAAATTCTGTGGTATAAGAAAACAGCTGTACAAGACTCCTCTTTCATTTCCCAAGGTCATTCTAGTCTGTCTGGCCTTGGCTTGCAAACAGTTGGAAGATTTTCTAGGTTGAATGCTGGATTGATAAATGACCCATTGTTGCTGTGAATCCCAGCAGGTGACAGATGACACGAATAGTTTATGTTTGAGCTGGGCTTAAGGTATTCATTGCCTCAGTACTTCAGATTACCCATAGTATTTGTAGATAGATTCACCACCCTGGCAAGGTCACCCTTTGTCTTTGGATTGGCATTCTCGCTTAGACCATAAACAGCTAGTGCCAAACACAAGGACTCTGCTCCCAGAAAGAACTTATATTGAAGTGATTGGAAATTATTTTGTTGTAATTTTTATCCTGCCACCTGGCTCATTTGGGCAGCTGTTCTTTGATCAAACATGGAACAGCAGCTATGTTACACTAACCATCAGCAAAGTTTTAATTTGCTTTATCAGAAGTCTAAATGAGCACTAAAATAGCCTTAATTTCCAGAAATTCTGTAATACATATGTTAATATACACAAAGCCGTGCTCCTAGGTTTGTTATTTCCAGATTTGCAATTACAAGATTGTAGAGGTGGAATTTCCCACTATGTTACCAATGTGAGAGAAGCAATTTTAATTTGCCACAATGCTCCAAACTGAAACTGTATGGATGACATATTGAGAAATTAGAAAACTAGCTTCCAGATTCAATTGCTTTACTAGGTGAGATATGGGAAGGCCATATCAGAGGCTAGGGCCCTCACAGTTTTTCTAGGGTGCTCCACAAAGATGCCAAGCATCCCAAATACCTACTGAATTATTAAATAACTTTAGATGCACACAGCAGGGCCAGCTAGATGGTTTCTCTTTGGAGAGAGGTCCATATTAAAGGCAACCATAAAGAATGACCTGCACCCTTTCTCAAGCATCAGGTAAAGAAGGACATTGGAACAAGTTTGGACATCTATTAATGTTAGTACATGGGGAGTCTCTTGTTTCTTTTCATAAAAGAACCTCTTTTCTTCTTCTAAAATGAAAAATTAATGAGAGCACTTATTCAAATAGAAACACATGCACCTTGGTTTACAATGACTAACAGGAGGCCTACACATCACAGCTGCATCACAAGGAATTTTAGGGCTCCAGACGTTGTAATTATTTTGTAAAAGGATAGATCCTGGATGAAAGTAAAGTTACATTCAGTAGGAACCAAGATATCTCAGTGGAGATGCCTGATAAGAGACAGAAAATGAATGGATAATTATTAAGATGAGAAGAAAAGCCAAATGTAAGGAAGGGAGCACATTTCATGAAATACTACTTGAGCCAAATAAGCTTGTTGTTGTTTAGTCGTTAAGTTGTATCTGACTCTTCGTGACCCCATGGACCAGAGTACGCCAGGCCCTCCTGTCTTCCACTGCCTCCCGGAGTTTGGTCAAATTTATGTTGGTAGTTTTGATGACACTGTCCAACCAAATTTGAAGGTTCCAGGTTCCTATGCAGTATTTTTCTTTGCAGCATCGGACTTTCCTTTCACTTCCCGGTGCGTCCGCAGCTGAGCGTCCTTTCGGCTTTGGCCCAACCACTTCATTAGCTCTGGAGCTACTCGTACTTGTCCTCCGCTCTTCCTCAGTAGCATGTTGGACGCCTTCCGACCTGAGGGGCTCATCTTCCAGCGTCATATCTTTTAGCCTTTTGTTTCTGTCCATGGAGTTTTCTTGGCAAAGATACTGGAGTGGCTTGCCAGTTCCTGCTCCAGGTGGATTGCGTTTAGTCAGAACTCTCCACTATGACCTGTCCGACTTGGGTGTCCCTGCACGGCATAGCTCATAGCTTCTCTGAATTACTAAAGCCCCTTCACCAGGACAAGGCAGCAATCCATGAAGGGGGTTAGACAAATAAGCTTAGACTGAAGCAAAGCTGCATTCCAAAAGGGATGAGTGGCCTGATAAGGGAGTCTTGCCCAGGAGAGAAACAGGTCGAAGAAAAACTGATGTTAAAATTTATTATAGTTTTGATAATGAAATTGTTCTGATAATTAAAAAACCTCTCAGCTTTAATACCACTTTTGGGAAGATAAAAATGTCAGTCATCTGGAAAAATTTAATGATTATGTGATTGCTTTCAGTTTAGTGCAAGTCTGGAAAACCTTTAGGAATCTTTTGCTTAGATGTCATTTAAAAAATCTCGTAGGAAAAAACACACACAATTCACTGCTTATTTTCCAACATTCTTCCAATCTGCTAATCTAACACTCACAACTCACCTGAGACCATCAGATGTATATGAATCTTCCTCATGACAGGGCTGAACATTTTTATGTTAAAAACTCCACCACTCTGTGCAGTTATACGATGTAAGCTGCCTTGGGTTCTTTTTAAGGAGAAAGGTGGGGGTTTATTTATTTAAAATATTTTTAATTCACCTTTCACCTTAAAAAGGACACAAAGAAGCTTACAACAATTAAAAGACAGCATTTAAGATTAGTAACAAAAAGCATACAATACTAAAAGGATCAATGAATACAATACCAAAAGACATAAGCAACACAAAAACACATTCAGTGCAGTAAGGTACAACAATCTAAACAACAACAACAATTGCACCCATCAAATACCATGGCAAGATAAAACAGTTACAGTGAGTCAGACTGACATAAAATAACAGTAAACAGCTAAAATTAAGATGAGAGACATAATCAATATACATGCATGTTAGGTACTTTTAAGTCAGAACTTTAGATACCTTTGAAATAATACTTTACTTATGAGATACATTAATCAGTTAAAGGTGGTATTTGACTGTGATTGTATTAAGATACACTAAAATTAGTAAGTTTATCAGATTACGTTCATGCTGTTGTATTTTTGGAGCTCAGTACTGGTTTTAGTCCAGAGTACTTAAATTTCTTCCTGCATCTATCTGCCTTTATTGTGAATAGGGCGATGTTTTGGGTCACATATTGGTTTGTCCCTTGAAGCAGGAAGTCCAATTTATCTTTCACATCCCAGAACTTCCTTCTCTTTAGCAAGGGATCTAGATAACATTCCCTGGTGTTAGTATATAACAGTCAGTTGAGAATATAAAGAAACAGATCTTCGACAGCTGGTGCCCCACAGATACACTGTCTGTCTTGAATTGGTGTACCAAGGAATCTCCCCAATTTCATCATTGATTCCATTTGTTCAAAATGTAAGCTGGTAAAGGCTTTCTGGAGTTTCATTTTCATTGGATATGACAGATATTTTTCAAACTGATGCAGATTTTTGTACCTGCTAACCATCTGACATTTTTCAGGGATCTGATAACAGGTCAGTTTGAGCTCCAACATCTAGTACTCGTTGTCTAAATATATTTTTGACATAATTACTCCTTGAGTTAAATGTTTATACTGAAAAACTGTATTTTGGGAATAATTTGGAAATTTTCTGTAACCAGCAGTATTCATAGAGGGTTACCCTCTGTTCCTCTAAACAGATCTTAGGAAGTCTGCTTTCCTACTTCTGATTAATTTTGCACCAATAACTGAAAATGCATTTTAAAAACTCTACTTGGCAGCCATTCACTCAGGGAAAATTTGCCCAAAGAGAAAGATCTTCGCCTACTTGTGGAAGGATAATAAAAACAGGGCCAGCCTGTGGGAGGGAGCTCCAAAGTATGGGAGCAGCAACAGAGAAGGCTCTCTCCTGTGTCCCCATCAGACACACCTGTGAAGTTGATGGGACTGACAGGAAGGCCTCTCCTGATTATCTTAACACCAGAGCAGGCTCATAAAGGGAGATGTGGTCCTTGAGATAGCTTGGGCCCAAGCTGTTATAGGTTAGAACCATCACTTTGAATTCTGCCCAGGAACGGATTGGCAGCCAGTGGAGCTGCCATAACAGGGCAGCTGTGTAATCCCCGTGTCTAGCCCCAGTTACCAATCTGGCTGCTGCATTTTGGAGCCACTGAAGTTTCCTGACACTTTCCATAGGCAGCCCAGGTAGGGATAAAAATAGTTTAAATGCAGAAATAAATTAGAAGTATGGAAATCTGGATCACATAGATTGATCCATCACATAGTATGCTCCTCTCATTTTTTACCCATAGCCACATTATATTATGGAATCTCTTCTTAGGTGTTTAGTGAAATAATTATTCGTGCCTCATGAGAGATTATTCTGTCAACATCTTAGGAGGGTAAACACTGCATTCAATAGCATCCCAGCACAGAATTCTAATTAAGTTGTAAGGAGGACAACACAAGGTTTTCTGTGGATCAGAGTATTTGAAATGCTGAAAGAAAGCGAGTGAGCGAGAGTTCTTCCCCTCTCTGACTTTTCACATTGTCCTTTCACATACTGTAAGGCAACTGTGGCTAGAATGTAACATGACACCAGGCAACAGCAGTATAAAAGGGGTCTTTGAACCTGCTTCTTTTTATCCTGCTCTGTTCTTAACAGGGTGTCTCTGCTCTAATTCTTTTTCCTTCCAAAGAGAATTTGCTTCAAGGAGCATAATTGCACAGGGGAGCTCAAGCCTCATAAAAATGTAGAGCATTCTCTCTCCTAAGCCAATTTGTATTATATGGAGTAGAAGCAAACTGATACACCAAGAAGAAATAATTAAAAATGCCTTTTCAAATGAAGCATCTTTTTCTCAAAGCAGAATAAACTGTAAACTACCACTGTTGCAGGCGCACACATGCACACAGAGAAAGAGAGAGAGAAGAGAAAAAAGGAAATAAAATGGATGGACCTACACGTAATCATACTTAGAGTATATCTATTGAAACCATTGGAACAAGTTAGTAGTGATAAAAGGCCAATGCTATTTTAGGTTGCATTAACAGAAGCAGAGTTTCCAAATCCTGTGAGGTACTAGTCCCCCTCTATTCAGCACTGGTTAGGTCTCATCTTGAGTATTGTGTCCAGTTTTGGACACCACACTTTAAGGATGCCAACAAACTGGAGCAAGTTCAGAAGAAGGCAACAAGGATTATCAGAGGACTGGAAACCAAGCCCTATGAGGAAAGACTGAAGAAATTGGACATGCTTAGCCTTGAGAAAAGAAGACTGAGCACTTTACAAATACTTGAAAGGTTATAGTACAGAGGAGGGGCAGATCTGTTCTCGATCATCCCAGAGTGCAGGGCACATAATAATGGCTCAAGCTACAGGAAGCCAGGTTTAGGCTGAATGTCAGGAAAAAAAATTCTTAACTGTTAGAACAGTATGACAATAGAACTAGTTACCTCAGCAGGTGGTGAGCACTCCAACGCTGGAGGCATTCAAAAGAAAATTGGACAACTATCTGTCAGATCTGTTTTGATTTGGATTTCTGCACTGAGCATGGGGTTGGACTCAATGGCCTTATAGGCTCATTGCAACTCAAATATTCTATGATCTTGATCTATGATTCTATAAGTAGCTGAAATCCTGTTGATTTCAATCCATTGGCCAAAATCCCTGGTGTTCACCTAAGGTTTGCATAACTTGTTGTAGCTAATTGCAACTCATTGATGAGGTATGAGAGATATGACTCAGTTGTGTGTCTGGCCACATGCCCAGTTGCATAACTGACTTTAGCACCTTGTGAATTAATGGCAATTAGCCATAGCAAATTACACAAACCTTGTGTGAGCATCAATAGGATTCCAGTTATTATACATAATTCAGCTCAAAGTGAGTTAGTCCTAATGTGTATAACAAATGTGTATGTTAAATCTCATTATTGTCTGTAATGGTGGCAAGGAATGTATCCAAAATATTCTAAAAATAATATTAAACAATATTTTCTTCTTTTTCATTGTACAGCAGTTTAGGACCTTTGAACTTCAAAAGAATGGCTAACAAATACTTCTAATAAATAATAATTCAAAGTGGAATAAATCATGCTGATAAATGATTCTATTCAAATGGAGTTCAATGGGAAACATTTCAATGAAATATCTGTATCACATGTCTGTATCTATGTCTGTCTCCAAAGCTAAAATTATAGGATTCTTGCAAATTTTTAATGCATTTTAATACCACAAATTAGGGATGTGCATTGTCTTCAGACAAAAGTTACAAAATTGACCATATCAGGGGTATTTGCTCATTTTGGGGCTTATGAAAGGGTGGAGCAGGACACCCTTAACCACCCTCGAGGACCAAGCACCCCAACAGATCTTCTACATTTGCTTTGGCAGTAATGGGGGCAAAAGGGTATCATAAGGAAGGGATAACACATGAGTAGGAGATTGAGATCTGAACTACCAATGAAACCACCTGTGGTATTTGATTGGACAGATCACAATAGTGTTAGTGATCTGTAATCTGTTGGCCAAAGAAAGAAAAATGAAATATTTCCCAATTCAAATAATCTTTTCTGTTCAGGCTGGACGCATTTTGTGATCACTGGGAACAAAATCCTCTGGGTGGCTTGTCTGGTCAGATTTCTGGGAGCAAGGTTACCATTCAGGAGAATCACCTATGCAGGATGCATCTCTGGATTCTCTGGCAAGAACAGCTGTTGCTTTGCCATGGTCTGGTAGTTTATTCTCTTGGAAAAAAAAGAAAAGAAAGCAAAGCATGCTGGTTTTATACCTCCCCATAGCGCTTCAAGCACTCTCTGGGCGGTTTACAAGTTAATTATGGAGGCTACACATTGCCCCCCCAAGTGAGTTGGGTACTCATTTTACTGACCTCAGAAGGATAGAAGGCTGAGTCAATCTTGAGCCAGCTACCTGGGATTGAACCCTGGGTCGTGAGCACAATTTTGGCTGCAGTACAGGTGTTTAAGCGCTGCGCCACAAGGCTCCTCTTGCTAGTACAAAATGCTACTTTTGGAGATGTTTGTCCCCCACAGATGAAAAACTGCCTGATGTAGAAGC
The DNA here is from genome assembly GCA_037013535.1 of Intellagama lesueurii. NCBI lineage: Eukaryota > Metazoa > Chordata > Lepidosauria > Squamata > Agamidae > Intellagama > Intellagama lesueurii. The sequence continues at coordinate 128,787,993 of JBAJHW010000001.1, read as the reverse complement.
ACACTGAACTATCTGTTTAAGATGCACCACATACCCACTATTGATGACACTACATAGTGCCCCCACCCCATCACAGATCATAAATCTTTCTTTTGATCCAGAAATTCACAAATACCTACACAAGAAGTTGGTTCAGGCCACCTCCAAAGCAGCTCAGAGTGAATTAGTCCGAATCCATATGACAAATATTTGGATACAGATCAGCTCAGAAGGTTCTTGAATACTTCCACCCCAGATACAATATGGATGCCCATTCTCTCATGTGAACTTCAGTCATAGCCCTACTACCATATTTAAGAGAGTAAGAGCTCTCCTGGATCAGACAAAAGCTCCTAGTTCCAGTTGTATATTACCCTTCCCCAACTGTTTGCATCCTAGGAAATGGATACTAAGCTGTTTCTTTTAAGCCTCTCAGCATATAATTCAGTTTAGTTAACAAGGCTAATAGCAATGTATGGAAGCCTTTACCTTCTTTAAATATTCATCCAGTGTTTTGTCCAGAGTCAAGAACATTTATTATCAGGGATGTTGGCAAGCCTTTGGGTCCAAGTCCCAAGACCGAGTCTGAGTCCTTGGTTGTTGTTGTTTAGTCGTTAAGTCGTGTCCGACTCTTCGTGACCCCATGGACCAGAGCACACCAGGCCCTCCTGTCTTCCACCGCCTCCTGGAGTTGGGTCAAATTCATCTTGGTAGCTTCAATGAAACTGTCCATCCATCTCGTCCTCTGTCGTCCCCTTCTCCTCTTGCCTTCACACTTTCCCAACATCAGGGTCTTTTCCAGGGAGTCTTCTCTTCTCCTGAGATGGCCAAAGTATTGGAGCCTCAGCTTCAGGATCTGTCCTTCCAGTGAGCACTCAGGGTTGATTTCCTTCAGAATTGATACGTTTGATCTCCTTGCAGTCCAGGGGACTCTCAAAAGCCTCCTCCAGCACCACAGTTCAAAAGCATCAATTCTTCGGTGGTCAGCCTTCTTTATGGTCCAGCTCTCACTTCCATACATCGCTACTGGAAAAACCACCAAATTCCCAAACTCTAAATCTCAGACTCTATTAAAAACAAGTTTTTCCCCTAGAAAAATGGGAGGGTGTGCATGGGTCCCAAGTCACAAATCAAGTCCAAGTCATTGAAGAAGAAAAAAACTGAGCCAGGTCCAAGTCGAGTCATTGATGTGACTTAAGTCTGACTTGACAGTAAGTCTTGTGACTCACATCCCCATCCCTGTTTATTATGACAAAAGGGGCAGTTCTCTCTTTTCTTCTCCTCCCCTTTTCCTTTCCTTTTTCCTTTGTTTTCTCTTTCTTTTTTCCTTCTCCTTTTTTTTAAAAAAACCCTGAAACTATTGCTATAGTAGTTAAAGCTGATCACCGTTTCCAGTACATATGTAACAACAAACTGGTGTTCACTGGAAATGGAAGGAAGTCTTCTGACTTCTTCGTCACAGCTGGTTTAGACAGGAGTACTGAAGGGGGATGGAGGCAGGAGGCGGATGCATTAAAGGCTAAACTGTACATCTATTTTAAATTGGATTGGCTTATCCAGTAGGAAAATGAAGCTGGGTCATGAAAAGGAAGGGAAAATAAATTGTATTAATAGCAACTGCATTAACAAAAAGAAATGTCAATTAATTAATACATGAGCCACTGCTGAAATAGTGATCTGTGGCAAAACATTCCTCAGTAATTAAAAGGTGTTTTGCAGTGAAATAGCCATCTTTGCACTTGGCTGTAAAATACCATTAGTACCTCACATGGTAGGTAACCTTTGCTGCTTTCCATTTAGAAATGCTAGCATATTTCTTCTTTCAAAATTGCTAACATTGCTACAGTATCTCTTGGCAAATTGCTTTTCAGAGAAGCATGGATTTGGGCAGACATGAGATCTAATTTGTTCTTTATTTCTTCAAGAAGCCAACTTTCCAGTTGGACTTTTTTCAACAGAAGTATTTGTAGCAGAGTTTTCAGATTTCCTGGAGCACAAATACTATAATTCTCCATTCTGGGAGTTCCACCTAGCTTGCAGTCACCTGGCAAACACCTCTGTGTGATGCATCTGGAAGAAAGGCCTAAATTAGTTTTTGTTATTTCCATGTTGTCTTTTGTGCATATGGATTGGGATGTTTAATTTTGGTTTTTGTATAATTATTGTGTTTATATTTCTTAAAGTGTTTGTTTTATCATGTTGTGAACTGCCCAGAATGGCCTTGGTTACCATATGGGCAGTATAGAAGTTGAATGAATGAATGAATGAATGAATGAATGAATGGGAAAGCTTTGAGGCTTATCAAGGCCTAGCTCTGCCCAAGCATTTAGTTCCTGCCCCAGTGCTAATTCGGAGCTTTCTTTCTAAGCATGACACTTGGGCAGAGCTGGGCTTAGCTAAACCTCAAAGCCTTCTAATTTAGGCCTTTATCCCAGATGCATCACACTAAGGTATTTGTCAGGTGCCTATAAGTTAGGTAGAACCCCCAGAATGGAGAACTGTGGTATCCGTGGTCCAGAAAATCCAAAATTCTCATCCCTGTTTGGAGCATTACCCCTTTAGACATAAATAGCTTGTGAGTGACTGATGAGGGACACACTGGAATTCTGAAGTGAGGTGCTTTCCCAGCTGGGACCACAAACTGCCAGTGGCCGTTGGACAGGCTAACACTCTCAAAAATTAGTTTCTTCAGAGTGCAGTGGTATTTTTGAAAGATGGCTACTCTAATAGCCTCTGTTACTGCTTGACCTATTTACTTTGGCCGTATACCAGGAAATAAGTAGGTCTTCTCCATAGGAGACTACAGAAGTTGAGTAGGGAAGGCTGGTTCTGTAAGGGTTGCCTTCTCACACATTCCTTTGGAAGGACATTTTATAGAACAATACTGCAAAAAACTATCAGCACCCCAAAGAAAACCTGAACTTAAATCCAGTTTAATAACATATATCATTGATTTAAGTGCTTTAAAAAAATATGTTCTTTCTCTTTTTGTATTTAATGGTATGTAGAATGTTAGAAAGTAAAACAAAAATGGTTTTAAAAGGTGAGATCTCAAATTTATTCTATTCCATTAAAGAAATGTGACTTTCGGTGAGTTTTTATCTTTTAAAAATGAACTGAACTAAGTTCTCTCCCATCTACATTGGTCCAATTCACCAGGTATCCCATGTTTCACTTACCTACCATATAGCTAATAAGGTAAAGAGACTGTCAGGGGAGAAAAAGGCAACAGCCTGAAGTTGTCATTGTCACCACAAACGTAGTTGGATGCACAGCTGTTAACATCAGACTAAGGTCCCCGGGTGCTGTGGATGAATGGATGAATTTGTCAGTTGCAGGATGCCAGGGCTGGCTTTGAACAGCAAGTACATAAAAGTGGATCACAAACACTGGGCAGGTGATCGAAATGTTTAAAATGACCCAAATAAAAAGCAAAGAGACAGAAGAATTAAAACAAACAAATCCTTTTCTTGTGGATTATATAATATCTATTATGAATGCTAGATGGTATTGATTAAACCACCCCAACTCTAAATTCAGAACTGTGATGGAATGTACATTTTGTATTGCTCTTTCTTTTTTTTAAAAAAAGAAAATAATCATGATAAAGGTATATATGTGTAGGTGTTAAAGTCAAAGGTTGAAATCCTGTTGTGCAGTTACACAAATGGGGTGACTCCTAACTTACAACAATTCATTTTGGAATGAATTGTCATAAGTTAGGAAAGCCGTAGGCATTATTTCTTGCATATGGAGTCCTCGGATTCGGGGTGCAACTGGTAATGGCTACAGAGACTTCTTATGGCAATTTTCCTCTAAAATGTATGTCATTTGTGTAGCATCTAATGAAATTGCACCAGGCATTTATGAGAACAGATAAAATAGCTACATAGCTGACACTTGAAAATCACTGAGTTTTAAAATGAACTCAGGTGAGTTGCCATAGCTCACTTAAGACCCACTTCCTGGGAGCATTTGAATGAGAACATTAATGCATAATGTTTTCATTTATTATATTTGTATCTTTGGTTTTTTGTATTTTGTGTAAACCGTCCAGAGTAGACATGTTCTAGACGGGCGGTATATAAGTCTAATAAATAATAATATTAAGTACCTCCAGGTCATTAGAATTTTAAGTAATTAGATTGAATGAATATCCCCAAACACTTATGCAGTGTCACACTGACAACAGCATATTGTGCTAAATACTTCTATTTATTTATTTATTTATTTATTCAACATGTATGCTGCCCGCACTCCGCAAGAGTCTCCGGGCTGCCATTCTATGAATGATAAAAGTATTAACCAGTCCTCTTCTAAAAGTGAGTTTTCTAGAACTGAAGCCAATACATTTTAAATGTATATTTCTTATGAGTGATTAACTAGGCATACTGCCAAGAGCTGAAGTGGCTCTGGAACTGCTGAGGGGCAAGCGGAGAAGTCTTTGTGGGTCAGGATTTGACACTCAGTCATAATTGCTCTAAAACAACAACTGCGTATATATTCCAATGTGCTCCTGTTGGCAGTTGCAGGACTAAACTGCAGACCATGGTCACAGTCACACCAGGGAAATGTTACTAACTGCTAACACTAATTTCCATACCTTTGTTGTAATGCATTGCGGTCACATGGTATATATACCTGGAAGAATGTCCCAATGTGTTTTAATGTTACTGATTCATTTTCTCTCATTTGAATCATTATGGCCAGCTATACCGTGTTACTGGTTTATTTTCTCTCTTCTTTTATAGGGCACTGCAGCCCCTTAACTTTAATTTTTCAATTTTTTTTACAGGTAGTGTTTCCTGATGGGTAGAATTCCCTCTGTTGTGCATCTCTGGAAGCAATACATTGCACTCAGTAGACCCAGTACCCCCACCCAGGGCTGTGTCACTTGCCAGGCAGTAGCAGTGCCTTTAAAGTGGTTGACATAAGTTTACCAATGTATCAATTCTCTGGCTGTGGGGAAAAAAAAATTATAGCGGCAATAATAATGGCTGCCTTCCCCAAGTGAATTTGCTTTGCAAAAGTATTGATAGGATCGTAAGCATGTGCCATACCACTGAGGAATATATTGAAACCAGACAAAACACACACACACAAAAAAACAAGAAGCCTCCGGGCAAGTGGGAATTGAACTGCAGTTACACAGCTGGCCGATAAAATGAATCACTGATTGCCATACGTCATGTGACCACAAATTTGTGCTACGATCTAACTTGGAAATAAGTAGAGAACAATTCCTTCATGTGACCGTGGCCTATGGTATTGCTGCTCAATGTCAGCACAGATCAAGGTAAAATCATGGCACAGAATTATGAGGTGACACAAATGAATCCAGGATATGTGCATGCATTGATGGCCCATATTCCAAACATGAGATCTATGTACATGTGTGCTTCTCACCCAGAATTTCTGGCATACGTTCCCCATTCTCTGCATTAAGACATGGGACTTTGAGATCCAGATTTTGATAACTGACTGCCCTAGGTAAAGAGAATAAATTCTATGATTGATCATAGCTGACATAGTAAAGGGTTAATACCAGAACGAAACCAAATTATCAGTCACAAGCTGTTTGTAAACTCATCTGGGTATCTCATTTTAAGAGTCTTCATTGTTGCAATAATTCCAGGCCACTCCAGAATTTGTTAATTCTATACAAGTTCTGTTTATTTACATTTCTAGGTTCCATATGAAAAACATGTCCAAAAAATATTACAAAAGTGTAACTTTTGAGAAATCACAGGCATGTTGCTTTATCTTGCAAAATCATATTTATATCTATGAACAAAACTGTAGGTTTTTGTTGTTGTTGTTTAGTCGTTGAGTCATGTCCGACTCTTCGTGACCCCATGGACCAGAGCACGCCAGGCCCTCCTGTCTTCCACTGCCTCCCAGAGTTTGGTCAAATTCATGTTGGTAGTTTAAATGACACTGTCCATCCATCTCGTCCTCTGTCGTCCCCTTCTCCTCTTGCCTTCACACTTTCCCAACATCAGGGTCTTTTCCAGGGAGTCTTCTCTTCTCATGAGATGGCCAAAGTATTGGAGCCTCAGCTTCAGGATCTGTCCTTCCAGTGAGCACTCAGGGTTGATTTCCTTCAGAATGGATAGGTTTGTTCTCCTTGCAGTCCAGGGGACTCTCAAGAGTCTCCTCCAGCACCACAATTCAAAAGCATCAATTCTTCGGCGGTCAGCCTTCTTTATGGTCCAGCTCTCACTTCCATACATCGCTACTGGAAAAACCATAGCTTTGACTATGCGGACCTTTGTTGGCAAGGTGATGTCTCTGCTTTTTAAGATGCTGTCGCGGTTTGTCATCGCTTTCCTTCCAAGAAGCAGGCGTCTTTTAATTTCATGGCTGCTGTCACCATCTGCAGTGATCATGGAGCCCAAGAAAGTCAAATCTGTCACTACCTCCATATCTTCCCCTTCTATTTGCCAGGAGTTGATGGGGCCAGTGGCCATGATCTTAGTTTTTTTGATGTTGAGCTTCAGACCATTTTTTGCACTCTCCTCTTTCACCCTCATTAAGAGGTTCTTTAATTCCTCCTCACTTTCTGCCATCAGAGTGGTATCATCTGCATATCTGAGGTTGTTGATATTTCTTCCAGCAATCTTAATTCCGGCGTGGGATTCATGCAGTCCAGCCTTTCGCACGATGTATTCTGCATATAAGTTAAATAAGCTGGGAGACAATATACAGCCTTATACTTAAATGCTTAAAAGGTAAACTTAAGTTGTACTTGAATACAAAACAGAAGAGCATTGAAAATACAGACGCATCTTCACAATAAGTACAGACTATTTCAAGAATAAAAATAAACAATAAGGGCTTATAGCCTAATAAAGCAAAGAATACATTTTCTTAATATTTCAAAGTTCTAAAATCAAAAAAAGCAAAAAGTCTTATAGTTTTCAATGACAGGTGTGAAAATGTATTTAAAGTAACTTTTAAAAGTGAAAAATAAACAAAATCAAAAGCATTACTTAGCTCTAAGCATGTTATTAACATACAGAAAAATATTTTCTCTAAAAGAGAAAAGCTCACGTGAGCCGTTAGCCATGTTACTCCCATGGCTATCTCCTGGCCGCTCTCAGTCCATCTGTGTCTTCCCACTTCTTTGCAAAAACAGGTGGCTCTGATTCTTGGGAGATGTTCTTCATGAGTTGATCTCATCCTTTTGGAAATGTCCTCTTAAACACGATAGAGATCTCTGTTTTTATACACTCGGTGTTTCTTAAACAAAACATTTATGATGCTGAACTTTGGCTTTCCCATGGGTAAGCACTGTCAGTTTGTCCAGACAGCTGTAGGTCGACTCAGCTACCTGCTGAGATAGCTCCTAGCAGGGAAAATGCCCCCCTTGGAGTAACTTCCTTAATACCATATTTGGGCAGTATAATACATTTTGAATGCCAACTTCCTGCATTTTACATGTTCTGTATTTCCTATTCAAACTCTATTCAAATTATATATTTTTTTCCTGTCATATATTCCTATCGAAATCCATATTTGACAGAACACCCCTATGGAAATGGAAATGCATCCAATGTTCCCTTGTGGCTTTTCTTTCAGAGGATAAGACTTCAAGCTTTGAGAGACTAAGACTGCCTGTTGCTCTCTCTAACACATCAGGTAAACATTCCTTGAATACTTGTTCTCTGGGGAAATATTGTTGCAAATCTGCCTCTGTTGTGTAAGCCTTTCTTTCCCCCTCCTTCTACTCCAGAGTTCTGGTGTGCCTAGAACAAAGCTGAGGGACCACATTCATTTTCTCAGGGTCTCCCTTTTAGGGACGGGTAGGGCAAAAGACATATTCTTTCTAAAAGTTTTTCATGTAACTAGTGGTGTGGTCAGATGGCTGAAAAGGTGTGTTCCTGATTGCACCAGAAAGGGGTGCCTTAACAAGAGAGTTCTTTTTTTGTGGTCTCTGTGACTTATATGGGTTCCTTCCGCACCTCTGCAGACATTGTTGGAATCTTCCAGAGCCTAAGAACCATTAACTCAATCCTCTCCCAGCATGCATGTTCTCCCACCCAATGGTTGCTCCTCAGTTACCTTTTGACTGCTGCTGAAGGAACACCTCAAGAGGTTTTCAGAACCATTCTAAGAGTTTCACCAGAAAGAGTCACTTTAACAGGTGTGATCTTCCTTAAAGCAACCCTTTAAAAGCAAAAGACCTTGCATCCATATTCTCACTTAGAGTCACTTTTACTCAAGGTTTTTGGATAAAATCTTGAGTAGAAGGTGATAAACCATGTTTATCATTTTAAAAAAATGATATTTTGGGAAATCACATGAATGAAGAGCCTCATCTTGATGATGTAATTGCTCCCTTTCAGATATTCAAAACATCATATAAATTGCCATTAAATGTGTCATGTAGCATTTGGGGGGGGGGGGAACAATGATTTTTCAAGACCAGGTTATTAAATTGTAAGATTAGGTCAGGATATGTATTTTTATTCCGTCATCTCTAAAACTAATGCCTCAAACAATCAGAAAGCTTGAAATTTCTTCCTGATGCGCACCTCTGCTCACCACCAGGTGACAGTAGTGTTTGCTGAAAGATCATGATACGACCTGGAGGAGAGAAAGCTCTGCAGGAATTCAGACAAGCTCTGCGGTTTTGCCAAGGCAGATAAGAGCGCCCTGAATTATAAAAGCTCTGTACTTTAATTGTGTGCCTTATTGACTATTTGGTATGCTTAGTAAATAATTTCTCATTTTGGTTCAGAAGTATTAGAAGGTGCCACATACATTTGTAGAAAACATTAGATATCAAGACCCCAGCAGGATTTTATAGGACAACTGTATAAATTTATCGTTGACTATACTTCTCATCCATGGTTCTTCAAAAGTTCAAACTGAAGCCCTGTCAGACTTCATGCTTCTGCAAGCTATCATCTGAACCAATGCTAATGCCTGTTGTGCATAATGCTAGGAATGGATGGATTCGAGTTTGTAATTTTCCAAAGCTGTCATATTTATATGAATGCATGAGAGAGGTGAAGCAGCACTGTAGTCGGTAGACTTCTTCCAGATTTAGAGGAAGGCATCCATCAGAATATGGGGACCATCTAATTGAGGACTAATTTCCTCAATTAGATGCCCTCCAGATGTTGTGAATTTCAGCTCCTGTCATCCTCAACCAGCATGACTAATGGCTGGGGTTGCTAAAAGTTGTAGATCAAAACACCTTCAGGACAATGAGTTGGGGGAGAGTGTGCTGCTGAGTAGATGAGAAGCCTGCACATCTCTTAGCTGCAAAGGCTTACCTTAGTGCCAATGGAATTACTGAACCTTGAATGCAAAGCTTGCATGAACAGTAGAACAGACGAGATACAGAATGCTAAGTTAACATTCACAGAAATGGGGTGAAGCAGTTTGAGGTGATTCCTTTTTCCTTGCAAACCTGCTCCCTCCCCCAATGTTTGGACAGTTTGGAAGTGCTTGTAGATCCCCTCTTGTCACTGGTGGCCCACATGGCTCCAATTTTCACAGGTGTTTGATAGCCACCAGGAAAATTCCAGAAATAATTAATTCCAGAAATAAGCAAAAATAGTAGGCAGCAGAAGTGAAAGGTCTACTATTTTTGCTTGATTGATGTAAATCGAGAGGCCATTAGTCATGCTGGTTGAGGATGAAGCCCATTTTAGAGTCAATAGGCTTCACACATAATTTTGGCCACAGCAACATGGCTTCTTCACTCAGCACTCATGTCAATATTAGAGGCTTTCCTGGCCTTCCTCCCCAGACTGATGCCTTCTCTCTGATTAAATTGGGACAGTGTTAGCAGAAGAATGTGTTGTCACTTTGTGTCTGGCACCACATGCCTTTTAGATGAGGGCAGTCCTCCACCTTGAAGGTATTTTCCACTTGAAGAGCTATCTGGTCCAAGTTTAATTGAATGCTAAAGAACCAGAAGAAAGGAGATCAGGGCCATGAATGTGTACGTCCACAGTTAGCATTAACACAGTGAACTCATCAGGCATGCCTGCTGCCTGACCACAGTTTTCTTTATTTACAAATGCATTGTAATTTTGTTTAATGTATACAAATCATTTCTAATTTTCCATCTGTACCTACAAAGTGACAAACACAACTTCATGGAAATCAGTGTTCTCTTTTGTCTTCCCTTTTGGTGAGGATTGTGATTATGTCAGAGGCCATCCTATTCCCAAATGGCATGGATCCTATTGTCTCCTTTATTTCCATTTTCAAGTTCCGACCTACCTCCAATTGGCCTAAGGTTTCACGGTTACATGGTTAGATTTGTTGCATGGATCTCTGTTAGAAGCATGTGTATCTGGGCATTTTTGCCCTTCTGTTTGTTGCTTTCTTCCTCCCTGGCTGCGCAACTCAGACTTGCACTGGCATTACTTATTTGCAGGCATTTTTTTTAAGGGCAAGATCCTCTTACGATGTTTGCATATTGCCCAGCATATATTTTTGCACTTTAAAAATCATGTTAAAATTTGAGCGACAGTTGACCAATCTTTTTTCCTGGACAATGGAGAAATAGTCTCTCCCTGGGATAAGGGACAATAGCTACCATACTATTGACTGCCCTTTTTTTTCAGACTGGCTGAATGAGAGCTTCAAGGTAGAAGAGCCTGCTGGTTCAGCATCAATTGCTTGCTAGAACCCATACAGAGAGGCATAGAAACATGTCTTCGTAATAGGAAGCACTGTGGTTAGAAGAGCACAGGCCATTTATTAGTTAAAAACACACCAAGCCTGCCTCATTCCATTTTTGTTCCAGGTGCCTTTAGATCAGTCACTCTGCTGACCTGACCTCATTAGCAAAGCTTTTTCCTTGGCTGCTGAAGACGAATCCAGTCAATGCATAGTTTTTAAAAGGAGCTTATAAAGACATATAAAAGGCATTCCCAGGGCAACAACTAAAATGTTAAATTAGGCTTTGACAGCAGAACATTTCACTCCAGGTAGATTAGAAAACTACGCCACAAATTACCGCTCGTAAAATTTTTCCTCGTACTTATTTGCATTTTATTACGGCACATATGGAATACATATCCAGGCGTGATTTATTTCCAACCACAAGGATCTAGCTTTCTTTCATGATATTTTTCATGCCAATGATCAAAAGAGGAATCATTTCAGACAGGCATGGTTTGACTGCAATATTAATGCTGGAACTCCGTCAAGTTGAATAGAAGGTGTTTTCCTATATTGACATGATTGGCAAGTAACCGTGGTTTTTCCCTCTCCCTTATGTTGGTGGATAAACACTGTAAGCTCCAGGAGATAAATTATTCTCCCACCTCAAGAGGAGAGGGACATAGCATGGTGTTCCCAATGATTGAATGCCTGTGCAAATGAATAATGAATGAGCCACAAACAATACTGGATAATCGTCCAAGCAAGTCTGATAATATCTATGTTCAGAATAACATTATGAAGCCTAAATGGCACCACTTTAGCTTTAGCAACTCGTAACTGGGTCCTGAAGGGTGATGTTTATATTTAAAGGGCTTGTAGAACCAGCTTAAAGGAGGATACACAACAAAGGAGAAGGATACACAACAGGCCCAAAGCAAACATATTTTATTGCCTACAACGATTTTGCCACAATATATTTTGCCAAGTGGTTGCCATGTCTGAATTATTGCTTCAAAGTGAAAAACTGTGTTTTATTTTTGTTTGGGTTTTGACCTTTTCTTTTCAATCTTCATCGTCAGCTTCTTCCTTCTCCTCCTCCTCACCACCACCATCACTGCCATCACCACCATAAATAGAACAACTAATCCATAGCTTCTTTTGGGCCATTTATAACCAACTGGAAAACAAACCTCTTCTCACAGTTACATCCGTAAGTCCACCATATATCCCCTTTATCAGCACAGGGAGCATTGGGCCCAAGTTTATATCTGCTGGATGCTTTTCAAACAGGAATTTATATATATATATAAAATGAGATCTAATAAACTGAACTTAGCCCAGACAAGAGTGGTGAACAAGGTAACTTCTCAGAGACTGGTTTTCAATTGATTCTGGATGGGATACCTCTTTCCTTCAAAGAGCAGGTTTACAATCTGGAAGCTTCATTTTCTCTTCCTGTAGCTGCAGAGATACCATTTATACCTAATCTTCTTCCAGGTTAGGTTTGTGCTCCAAGCACAACTATTTTGATAAAGCTCAGTCCTTGTCCCAATAATACACACAATAGTATATGGTAATATGTTGTATGTAAATTTTAGAGAAATCGATGCAAATAAAAAGACAACACTACAGTACAATACTGGGCAGCATGTGACAAATCTCTGGGGACTTCTGTAAGATGGACATCTAAGGATATTTTGCCCTTTTTGAAACAGTAACAGTGGCTACCAGTACACTTCCAGGTACAGCTCAAAATGCAGATTTCTATCAATGAAGGCCTGAATGTTTTTCCTTCCTTAACACTCTATCCATCCTAACATCTTGGGACATGAGCTTTCTCTGCACCCTGACACTTGCTGAAGCAACATTAGTTGGGATGCATGAGAAGGTGTTTTCTTTGCCCACATCTCAACTGTTATTTAGTTAACTTGTATCACTTGCTGATTTTCTTCATCTGTGTTTCAAGTAACTGTCTCTATATTGTATCTATTTTGCTCTTTTTATGCTTTTAGGGGCTGTATCCAGCTGGTTTCACTTGGTTGAAGGAAAGCACTTGCTCAGTGGTGGCACCTCCTAAAAAAAATGGGGATCATGCCCTCTTCTCTGTGCATCCCCTCCATACTACCTCCTGCACCATTATGACTAGTCCCCCGGCCATCTGTGGCAGAGTTTGGGAAGTAAGGGAATTAATTGCAGGGACAGAGAATAACATTAAAAATGGTTGTCCTAGTGCTATTTCATCATCATCATAAACAGAAAGGCAACATAAAAATAGTCTTACGTAAAATTCAGTGGGAGAATGTTGACCAACAACTCATTTAATTGTTGTTATTGGACATTGATATAGTTTCCCTTGTACAAATTTTCTCGCTTTCATCTTTCATTTATTTCATGTTGTCTAAAGCCTATTCCAAATGTCTGGTCCTTGCAGCTTCTAGCCATTCCTTGCTTTATATTACAATGGTTTTCAACTACAGGGATGGAGAAAAATGACACCTTTACTGAATTCCTTGTTCTCGTCAGTTCTGGCTGTTTGCACATCAGGAGACATTTTAGTGATGAGTTTTAATCCCACAAGGTGCTTTGCCTCCAGCTATGAATGAGACAAAGAACTCTCTTTTTCCCCTCTTAAGGTCACTTTAATTTGCACAAAAAGTCTTTAGTGTACCTTTGAGAAACAAAGTACACATACACAACAAGCGCAAAACAGATTGGCTGATGGCTAAGAAAAATGGAAGCAACCCATCTCATGCTCCAAAATCTTCTAAAAAAAGCAGTAGTCATCCTAGTTTTGAGTCAGTCTTTATGTAATGAAATAATGCATAGGCAAATACAAAATTGGAAAATGTTTTTACAGCATAAACAGAATTGCAATGTGTCTTAGTCAAGTGAGGAAGATAGTGACCAGGTTGTCTGTATTTCTGCTGAACCCAGGTGCTCACTGTGCAAAGTTTCTCCATCTTATAGCTCTACATCTTTAAATCTGACTTGGACAGCCCTTCAAATGGAGGACACTTTCAAAGGGATGGTTGTCCACTGGCAACCCTTCAAACCAAGGATGTTCCCGTGACATGAAATGGTCCCAGAAGTGGACAAGACATTTTGGAAATCACTCATTCATAGGTCGGACGCAACTTGATGGTGCCCTCCCTGAAATGCATCACGGTTCCCTTATAACTAAAAAATGGGGCAGTTTGTGGTTTTTATACAAGCCCAGAAATGTATGTGATAGAGATCCATAAGTTCAAAAATAAATGAATAAATTGCAATGGAAAGGTTCATCATCTTCATCTAGGTTTCTTTCTTTCTTTTTAGCAAAGCTGTTATGTTGGGGAAAACCTACACTCACATTAAAAACCAAACAGCAATCATAATCTTTGTTATCACTCTACTTACAATGTGGGAAAGTCTGAAACTGATTTGATTAACATGACTCTCAAATGCAGCCATTCACAATAGCCATAATAGGTGGCATTTTGTATCCTTTCTTGTCTGCTGTTAGCCTTCAAAATGTCATTTAAAATAATCTAAACATTCAGAATACTAAAAGTGAATTCTCCTAACAAGATAATGCCAGGATCTGGCAGCTACAAAGAAGTATTTCTTTGGGGTATAGTGAGCACACTCCATCTCAAAACCTCTTGGAAATGTTAATTAGCGCCAAATAAAGAACAATGAAAAATGTCCGCATTATTCCTCTGAGACTCAGATTTGGGACAAGTCATTTTGCACATGACTAGAATACTTAAGTGTAAAGAGATTTAAATATCTGATTTTAATAGGTTTCATCCCATTGGGAGAGACACTTTTGATTATCTATGACCTCTACCAATTATTGTGATTCTCCCCATAGAACAACCATAATTTTAATAACACATCAAACTAAGCCTGAAGGTTCTCTAAAATGCCAAATATGTACTTGAACTTTTTTTTTGCTAGTTACAGGTTAAGTAGTTGCTACCTGACCTTTTTTTTAGCTTCAGATTAAAAAACAACAACAATCGGCATTCTCAACTTATTAAAACATTTAATTTTCAAACAAAGGTTTCTCATAAAGCAATAACTCCATCCGTATTGAGATACAAACTTACTAAAAGGCAGAAATTATATGTGAATACACAAGAATGCAGATGTCAATGAAATACGATCATGTCTGTATAGAAAACCAAACTCTGTTCATCATCTGTATTACTTTGCCAGGTTGTAAGAGCAATTGCCATATGGGTGATTTAAATTTGGGTTCCTAGTAACTGAGTGAAATGCTAATGTTCTTAGCTTTACCAGGAAAGGCAGCACAATTTGTAGTTGTATCCATATCTCTCTCTCTCTCTCTCTCTCTCTCTCGTGTTTTCACATATGGGTTGAAATCCAGTAGCAAATCACAATTAGAGGAGACCCACTGAATAAATGGAACTTACAGAGGAGCTGACTCACCAAATTGATTCAGTGTGAGCCTCCTCTAGTTGCAAGTTACTACTGGATTTCTGCCACTGTGTTGCCTTTCTTGACAAAGCTTGCAGCAGACAAGACAGGCAAAAAGAGTCCTATTCAGTAGTTGCTACACAGAGAGAGAGACTCACATCTGCTTCTATATTTCCCACCAGTGCAGTGGGACCTCTGTTATGTCAGTTGGGGGTCTGCCACACTTCATGCTCAGCCTATCCCCAGCTAGTCTACCTCTGTCTGCCTCTTTACCAGAGCCAAGAGACTTCTGTAAGTCTGGATGTTTGGTTATCTGCCTGCCTCTGTATGGGTTTTTGTGCACATTTGTGTGTGCATGACTACTCATACTCTGGCTGCACCCATCATTGGTTGTTATTCCTTCCACACAACACAACACAACCCACAATGGCACTAGCCACTACTGGCCCCAAACCATTCCAAAGCAAACAAACCCAAACAATCCTGGATTAGTCAACTAGTTTTGAGGCATGATAGGCAAACCATCTTGGGGGAAAGGAAGGAAAACTGCCATAGAAACTCAGGTGGGTGGACTAATCTTAGTATAAAATCTTTCTATACTATATGTTGAGAGGACATCGCACTTAGTCCCTGTTTTACAGAAATCACCTCATTAAAACCAGCAAGTAGTTGATAGTTCTGTGTTCATTTTATGCACTAGATCAATACCATGGCTTACTTATTATCCGATCTGCTCATAAGATTTGTTCATTATATCTAAAATAGGAACCTACCCTTTAGTGTTTCAGGGCAGATAGATGTGGAACATTTTCTTCAGTTGGAAGCATAAAGAAGAGGATGGTGCCCACTTAAGGTATCCTGAAACGTGAGGTTTACAGCAAGAACCTGGAGAGTTGTGCCATTGGCCTGGATGTTATTTCTATTGTTCCTTCATTGCTCATTCAAAAGGCATCCAGTATATAATTTAATTTAATTTGAGGTGTTCTTTAAATGCTCTCTCTCTCATTCTCTCTGTGTGTGCATGTGAAATCTGAGAGAATCCCCATTAGTCACGAATAACTTGAGACCATATAGCCTGTCACTAGAAGAAGGAATACCTTAGGCGCTGAAAACATCTAATTGTCACAGCAGAGGTTTTTCATATTTCCTGTAGTTTGCTGATGCGGGGGGGGGGGGGCTGTGGGTTTTCTGTGGTTGGTCACTGGGAGGTAAGCACAGACTTTGTTTGATCGCTTAGTATCCAAGATGTGCCTGAATCATATCTCTGGAATATTAACAGACATCAGATTTGGCCCTGGGGCAGGACTGATCTGTATGTGTGTAGGTTCACTCCCACCTTCCCTCAGAAAGAATTGGGCAAGTTCATTCTCTCAGCTTCTTGCTAGTTCTCAAGTAGGGAAATGTTGGCTGTATTTCTTACAGCTAAGAATGGACTAAGGTTTGAGCAAACCAGAAAGGTGTTTATATCCAGCTGAATTTTGACAAAACAGTTTATTTTTTTATTTTTCTTCAAGAGCAATGACCAACCGCTCACAAGGAAATGAAAACTACAGGGAGATATTTTAAGCACACTTCTAGGAGAGCATGAATTATCTGAAATGCAGTGAACTAACATTCATACTTGATGGTGCTCATCACACATTCACAGGTGCATACACATATTTAATCAAGATGAACCCAAGGACAACATTTTTCTCATTGGACAAATAGTAAGGTTTTGTTTTGTTTTTAGTTAATAGAAATATATAGGGCTAAAGAGCCTCGTGCCACAGTGGTTAAACTGCTGTACTGCAGCCAAAACTGTGCTCACGACCTGGGGTTCAACCCCAGGTAGCCGGCTCAAGGTTGACTCAGCCTTCTATCCTTCTGAGGTCGGTAAAATGAGTACCCAGCTCGCTGGGGGGGGGGGGCAATGTGTAGCCTGCATAATTAACTTGTAAAACCGCCCAGAGAGTGCTTGAAGCACTATGGGGCGGTATATAAGCAGCACGCTTTGCTTTTGCTTTAAAGCCAAGTAACTGCATCTGTTTTGTTTTGTTTTAATTTCCATGTTTCTTTCTTTTCTTTTTTTGCTTTAATTTGGCCAACAGGAGAGCAAAAAGAATTTAACTCACTTTGACTTTGCTGCAGGTAAGCTTCATGGAGCCATTCTATCATGAAACCAAACTAAAATGAGATCTGGGAGTAATTTACTTTAGGTACAAGGAGTATGGGAAGGCAGTATACAAC
Source organism: Intellagama lesueurii (assembly GCA_037013535.1). Classification (NCBI taxonomy): domain Eukaryota; kingdom Metazoa; phylum Chordata; class Lepidosauria; order Squamata; family Agamidae; genus Intellagama; species Intellagama lesueurii. Next base: position 128,770,731 of record JBAJHW010000001.1, on the reverse strand, counting down.
AGCTTCCTATATGCACAATGTGTGCATAGTAAATGCTGCATCTTGGTATTATTGTTTGGCCACAGACATGTTTTTAGCACAGGTCTCAGAAATAAAATGATGGAACTGACATCTTCCTCTTAGTACACTTACCTGTCATCTCTTTTTCTTCCATCTGTTTGTTTGTCTATCTATCTTCCCTAAGTGCCCTTTTTGTTTGACATAGTAAGAATCCACCCATAGAATAGAATGGGTTGACATCTGACCTCTATCTTGTCATCTTTGGACATGCAATAGCAGAGAAGCCATGGAAAATGTATATCCTTGTGAAATGAAACTGGAGCATGTACATCCTACTCTACTGCTAAGCCTGGTTTTGTATCAGCAGTATCCACTGTCATTTCAGCACTATATTACATTTTTGCTGGTAGCACAGCTGTGGCGTTTTTAGAAGCTTTGAAGGAGAGAGGATGGAAAGGGGACAAAGAAGGGAGGGATAAAACGCAACTGATGGTGCTTTGTGCAGTACCTTAAAGCATGTCTCCTTAGTTACTGTCATAGCAGTGTCACTAAAAGAGTAGAACAACGGCTGTTGGAAGAAAAATGAGCCAGATGTTCTGGAACACAAATGTCTCTTTGCACTACATCCAAGTATGGGACTGTACATCATCGTGCCACACCATTATTTGACTGCACCCCTTCCAATAACTACTTTGTGAGAAGACGTTCCCATGGCATTCCAATAAGAGCTATTTAAAAGAGTTGGGGGGCTATATTTGAGAAGACTTTTTATGTCAATTTGGTTCAATGTCAATGAACAGCTTAAGTCATATCCTTTTTTTTACAGGGCTGGCCCAAGACAGTTTGCATGGTGGCCAATAAAGACCAAGATATGCCAGTCAATGTCCTATAAATTCTCTTTTATATATAAACTTTTAAAACATCAATAATACACTGATAAAACTAGACACGTGAAGGCTGCCTCTGTCAAAAATGAGACTATCTACAGTCTCACAATGTGGAATCATTTCTTTTTGTTCCATTGGCAGCTCCTGACATCATATGAATATGAAAAAAGCCCTGGGTGTAATTTAAACATATACGATTCTAGTCTCTTGGCTGTGGAAACACTTGAAGATATGACCCCAATTAACCCCAAACTCTCAAACAAGAAAAGCTAAGGAAAAGGAAAATATTACCCCCAAATATTATTTTTAGAATTCTCTAAGTCATGATTGCTAGGGATCCAACTTATTATTCCTGAAACTTTCACACTTTTGAAGACCGACCTGTTATCAAAATGGAACAAAAATGCAGGCCCTGAATAGATAACTAGGCCTTTTAAGTTTAAAGCCTTGTTTGGATAACAATTTGCCTTAGGCCTCATTTATCCAAACTCTCTTTCCGGTGGCATAAAGGCTCATTCCAGAAGCTTCCCTCCACACATTCACTGTGTTCCTTGTTCCATCGTCAACATGACCTTCTCCACTGGCTTTTCCTTCTGACATTCACACCATCAGAGAAAAGAATGATCTGGCTCTGCATAGCTGTCCATGACACTGGGAGTTCCAAATGTGTGTGGCTCTTGAACTCACAGAATTCATCTATAAGCTCCTGTTTGTCTGGGGGTTCCTTTCTGAGACAGCAAAATGGATACCCAGCACAGCCATTTCTGGTGGGAGTTGGTGGAGGAAAAAGACATAGTTCTGCTCTCAGCACATTCCTTGAAGGTATGGAGGGAATCTTCTATAAAGGATAGTGAATGCAAAATGGGCTAAATGGAAATAAATTCAGCTCCATCATAAATCTGCAGTCAGTTATGGGAGCTTGGAAGAAATTCTCAAGTGTTTGTCATAAATAGAGGGCACTGTTCTAATCTAAGTACATGGTCCAGCACAAACATGTGACCATTGTTATTGCTCAGGCAGCAATAGACAGAGATGCAATTTACCTGATTTCTAAAAGAGAGAAGAAATGCATTGACAACACCAACAGAGGAACCAATTCTTGCTGTCAGTGTTTGCTTTAATGTGTTCCTTATTTCCACGAAACATGTTTAACTAAAGAACAGTATACAGAACTGCTCTCAGACTTGCAATAATGAGAAAACTATGGTTTTCATATTACCTGGAACTCTTCCGTAAGATTGCATTATCAAGTGGAAATTTGAGAGGCTATGTGAAATGCTGGCATGGATCATGTCTAAACTTCCTCTGTTTGGACGAAGGCATGTCGGTAGTCACAAGCAGAGCAGAGCAGCCAGCTGTCGGGATGAGGTAAAACACTTGATTGCTGTGCAGAGTCTTGAAAAAAAATATCTTCCTTTATGTTTTGACATCCAGCTGCAGGTACTAACAGCTCTCCATGCCTTCTGCTCAGTTTGTGCCCTCATTTCTCCACTTCTCATAAAAGAGGCCTCTACACCTCTAAGATAGGAGCTAAAGCGCGGTGGCTTGAACTGTCAATCATCTTTGATTGTTAGTAAATGGAAAAAGATTGGGCTTATCTATCTCAGGTAGTAGTAAGGAAAGGTGCCATGTGTGTTCTGGCACTTTGTGTAGAATGGGCACACCTGAGAAAAATACATATTTTGATAAATGTTTAGGGCTAGCACTCTGTCTCAAATGTTTGTATTCAGCGTGGGGCTTGATGGATGCTGCATAGTGACCTTTCTGCAAATGCCACGTCCAGCTGAGCTGATCAAAAATCCATCAGTTATGCAGCTTGAGAAGGCTTTCAACCAATTTGTCCATATTACTTCCACAGCAGAGGACAAGTGGGAAAGTAATTTAGAAACGTTCAGACAAGTGCACCTGCGCTGGAGCAAATGAGCAAGCTGCTGAGGTGATGAAGATCTCATTGGTAAGGAAGCCAAATAAGTGGTTAGGTCTGCCCATGATAAGCCATACCTTCATGTGCTTAATGACAACTTTCATGTTCTGGAGTAACAGGCCTTCTTTGATCCTCAGTGGACTTTTAAAAAAACGGTTTGCAGTATGAGTTGCTTGTGAATCACTGTTTGGGAAGAGGAGAAAATAAAACATTCAGGAAACGTCTTTAGTTGGGCTTGGGCATCTAGAGACAGGTTTAAGAAAAGAAAGCCTAAGAGTTGACTCCTTCCACATTGCATCTCAACCTGTTTTTGAATGTTGTCCTCACTTTCGAAGTCAGATTGCTGTTTGGTTGTAGGGAGGATGGTGCATACTGTTTGAGAAACTGAGATCTACCTTTGCCTTATCCCCCAGACTTATTTGGATCCTAGCATGGAACATCTTGGGATCCCATCATCATATGCAAGATGTTTTGAGTGTCCAAGATATCATTCTGAAGCATGAGATCTAAAACAGAAAAGAAAAAAGTGACCCTTGCTAGTGTAAGGTATGAAACTGTGTAAAGAATAGAGAAGATATGCAATTGGATTATAACCAAAGAGTGGGGAACAATTTAATAAAGTAGTCCTGCTTTTCTATGGGCCATTTTACTCCATCTCTCTACATAGTAAGGTAAAGGAAGAGGGAGGGCTAGCATCCTAAGGTTATGATGAGAAATTGCTTATTTTTATAAGGAATAGCCACCTCTTCCATAAGCCTTCTCGGATCCGCCATGGCAATCCCACCAACCCATCCTGATAAAAAGCACAGTGGCATTCACCAATCATCCTTGAGAGGGGCTGTATGTGATTTTGGGAGTGTTCTAACAATTAGCACCTGGATATACTTTTTTTCTCCCACACACTAGAAACAAAAACAAGTTTGTGGGAGGGTGATTCAGACAGGGGGCTGTTTCCACCTGAAATAATGGGGTGAGTATTCCCTTCTTTTCAGACTATGAGTTGTGGTGTTGCAATCTGATCTAATCTTCATCATGATTGCTAGATTTGTGTGAAGAGGGAGGGACAACAAAGATCAAACTTGATGATACATATTTGGAAGGGGTGCTCTCTCAAGCAGTGAAAGACATATATGAGATCATGTGATTTTTCTCATATATCTACTGTGATTGGTTATTGGAAGGTAAAAAGGTAAACATGGGTTTAACGTAAACCATCTGAATGCTGAATCATGATTCCCTGGGGAGATTCTGTTTTGGAGGGAAATAGAAGGAAATACACATTACTATTTACATTTACTTTGATCCTCAAAAACGCTACCCTATTGAACACTTTGACAGATCTTAATAGTAAAGGGCTGCATATACTACACAGGCATCCTGCTTGAAGAGATATAGGAACAATACTCTTCTCAGACCCAGACAGCTTCATTTAGGCTAAATCTATTCTGCTAAGGTAGGATGAAACAGTTGGGTGCTCCCTTAGCTGAACAGGCACAAGTGAACAGAAAAAGAAGAATGTAAATCAATAAATTGAATGATCTGGCAACTGGACTGATTGATCAGGTGCTGATCTCACCTCTCTACTTAAGTTTACTACACATGTGGGCAAAGATAGATAAAGTTGCTGTTTGTTGCAGATTCTTTTGTGGTAAATAAAATTATGGCTGCTTAAGCTCATTTACTGCTGTGTAACTTCATTTTAGTGTCTGGTGCTGAAGTTTCTGTTAAATCTAATTGGAGCAAAATGAGCAATGCTATGAAAGGTAATGCATAATGTCAAGATTCTCTCTTTCTCTCACATTCTGTCTTTAATCAATTTTATTAGAAAACAGGGGGGGGGGAACAAACCCAAAAAGAGTGACAAGATATTCAACTTCAGCAGTCATCTATAACAACAAGCCTGTTTCCAAAGAGAAAAACAACTTGGTTTCAAGGTTTTCAATGAGAATGAATGCATATTTAAAAGATAGGGATCATTATATTTATGGAAACTGTGGGACACAATAGTATTGCTAATTAATACACCAATTCAGCAGGCTTTGAAGTCACTTCTTGTCCTAATATGAAATAGATCATTGCTGGCCCAAAGCAGTATTAAGACAGAGAGACAGTAACTTCTCCATGGTTTATGGAGTTTATGAACTTTCAGGGTTCATGAACCTTCACGGCTGAATTGGCAACTTAGGTGACACTTCATGACAACTAAATGATTCATGTATATTTTGGAGAAGCATTTAAAAGCTCAGAACTGGGTCACCCTGTCACTCACTAATACTTTTTTATTGTTTTGAACTCTACTTCATGCCTAGATCACACAATATGAATCGAGAAGGAATTTATGCATTAGTTTTCAGCATGCTTGCTGTGAATATGTAAGTAATAAAGCAATACAATACATCAGCAGACAACGTAACATTTAATCTAATACCAGAATAGATCCTATTCAATTACAATTAGTTTATATACTGCAGATTAATGATGCTGGGTGAATATTTACCATGACGTGGAATCAATTGGAATGAAAAGGTGAAATTTGCATCTTTATATATAAAGAACAGCTCACAATATTTTCGTTTTGGATCAGAAGTGGGCTACTTTAATAGCATTATAACAGCCATTTACTAGATCTTCTTTTGTACACATGGTGGGACATAAAATGCACACACATAAATGCTGCACTGATTTAATTTCTCTGCAGTTACATAAATTTGTCTTGTGCCCCCAAGTAGTCCCTGGTCACAAATAGTCTATTTTAACCTTTTAATTTGTTTTTTAATTTTTACCTGTATTTCATATGCATCTATAATTTCAAATTGTACAATGCTCTGATATGAATAAAGGAAGAAAGAAGCCCACAATTAAATATAAAATGGAACAAATAGCACACTTGTATTTAGTACACCAACCCTTCTCTAGGGATTAACAGGAAAGAAGAAGTTCCTTACGCAGTGTCTGACGGATCTATGAAATTTATTTCTACAGGACTGGGCTGGTTCAAGACATTTTACTACCTGAAGTAAAGTACAGTATGGTGTTTATTTTTATTTTACATGGAGAAGCTGCAAAGTGTTTCAGTTAGGTCAACAAGATAATATTTGCAAATACCAGTGGGACAATTTGAGGCATCAAGGTAGCTATTAGAAATAAGCACGAATTGAAAAAATTGTGATTCATTTTGATTCATAATTAATCAAGGTCAACGAATCACAAATAATTAATTTACAGTTTTTTCTGACAAATCAATGAATTGATTCATTAATTCATTTTTGCATTTAAAACCTTATAAAATGCTTCCCCCCCCCCCCCCCAGCACCTAGAGACATCCAAATGCAGAGAAGCTTCCCCTTATGTTCTTCTACAACCCTGCAAGTTTGGTGACGTTTGGGTTTTGGACATCCAAGTTATACACCCACAAAGAGACCCCCTAGGAAAGTTCCTCCCAGGCACCTAGAGACACCAAAATCACAGAGAAGCTTTCTGCGACTCTCCTCTACAATACTTCCAAGTTTGGTGAAGATTAGGTTTCAGACATTTGAGTTATGCACCCACAAATGGGTTCCCCCAGGAAAGTGGCCTTTAGCAGCTGGCTTGGGGAAGCCAATGTTCACCAAACTTGGAGGGATTTGTAGAGGAGAGTCAGAGGAGGCTTCCCTGCAATTTTGGTATCTCTAGATACTTGGGGGGGGGGGCATTTTATAGCCAAATGAATCGATGAATCAAAAATCACTAAAAATTCATTGATCCATATTCATTGGGAGCATTGATTTGGATGAATACAAATCAATGAATTTGCAATTTTTGACAAATGTTGCAGTTATTTTTTTAAATTTGTGCCCATCTCTAGTGGCTATTCATTTCTCACAGATATAGTTCTCCAAGAAAGAGATAAACAGGAAGCTTTGGAAGGCATCACCAGTGGACTACTGTCTCATTACCTGCTGCCTGAGGTGGTTGCCCAGTGTAGGGCTGGCAATGAGGTCGGGTGATGTCTATGAGCATACATTGCTTTTTATAGAATATTAGGCAAATTCATAGAAGTGAGTGCTGCCTGCCCTGATGACTGAATGGAACTTCTGTATTCAAAAACACCATGCCATGGAATATCAGTTGCTGAGGAACAATAAGTGGTTTACATGCTCTGCTTGCAGGCTTCCAAAAGGCTTCTCATTGTCTTAGTATCACATTCAGAATTTTCTACAGTGTAGATGAGAAGTGGTCAAAGCGAGATCCGGAGTGCCTAAATCCACTCCCAGCACTCCCATATCACACAACTTTGCTGGAAAACTACCTTGTGCTTTCTAAGGGGGGATTTCTTATTGTTTTAGACAGGGGGAGCCTTTTTTCAAAGCTAGACACCACCTAAAATAGCCCTAGAGCAGCAAAAAGTGGCAAAATCTCTCCCTTTAGCCAGTAGAAGGTATGGGGGAGGGCCCAGAAAAAAAATCAGGATAATATTTTGGGGTGATGTAGGAATGGATGCAGTTCTCCAAGGTTCAGTATGGGCACATATGACTTACAGACCTTTGTAAGTTATTCACTCCTGCTGTGTACTGTACAGTCACTGGCGCTCTTCTCTGGAATCATATTCATAACCCTTCCAGGAAATGCCACACATTGAATGTGACACTACATATGCAGCAACATGTAGTGATTTAGGCATCTGGCTGCAGAACTGGAGGTTGAGAGTTCGATTCCCCACTGTGCGTCCCTGACAGGGGCTGGACTCGATCCATAGAGTCCCTTCAATCTCAGCAGTTCTAAGATCTGTTACTTGAGCTGTGATCCTTGTTCTGCGTGGCAAGCTGCATGTTGCTCTGAGTATCTGATAAGTATTTCCAATATTTGGACCTAGCAAAGGTGTCATGTGGCACATTTACTCCAGACAGCCATGTGGGCAAACAACCCTTTCCTACAATTACTGTAACAGGTTAAGCATGGCAATAATGCTACATAGCAGAAATGAGAGAAGGAAATTTAAATCCAACTTCGTGCTTACCCTGGATTTTCTTCTTTTTCCTACAGCTTCTTAACTGCCCAAAAACCTACTCTAGCATGTTTCCAAAACCTCTGGAATGTGTTTTTACAGCTCACAGGGCGGGAGAACAGAAACACTTCTGTCAGCAAAACTACCTCTCATTTCTAGGATTATGTCACTTTCTGCTTTCCACTGTAGTCTGCCTCCCCACATCCCCGCAGACTATAGGGTGCCAATGTCCTTTTCTTGCAATGAACACCCTATGTTTAAACTATCAGGTAAGATGCCATCCCATCATTTCAAAAACGTTTGCTTCCCCTAGGCTCTCTGTGTGAATCGCCTTTAGCAATCCTTGAATGGGCACAAAATAAAATGAAAAGATACGATTTCTTGGGGAAGTTATTATGCCAATTCTGAGATACTAAATTTCCCAGATATGAAACTGAGGTAAAATGTGCATTTTTGCTTACAAAACACACTGTGATTATGGCCAGTAAATCACATTTTCCAGAGCTAATTCGTTTAGAATATTCTGAAGAAAAAGCAATACCAGTGGAATATTGAACTACTGAACCTTCATAAACAGTTTTAGCTTCATATGAAATTTAAGGTAACTGAGTGAATGCTGGCAATCCTGAATACCTTAGAAAGATTGTTTTGCCAGATAAGATGATAATAACATCTGAAATAAATATGAACACTTGTGAAATGATAGCAGCTTGATATATGCTATATTCCAGTGTGGGTATCTGTCACTTTCAGGGAGAAGATGTTTGGCTCTCCTGGGAGATGCATGGCAGTGAAGGGGAATCTGACTGTACCTTATTGCTTTACTCATTAGCTTCTCTGTTGCTGCTTTCAATTTTCCGGGAAAAAGCCTCCTAGGACAGCCCATCATCATAATAACAAATGACTTGATCTGAAACACACAGGCAACTGAGAGTGGACTACAGCTACAAGGACTGCATCTAAATTAAAATGGTGAAGAAAATGATTAGGCTACTAGACTATTTTGCATATTATATATTGTGGGGTTTGGGTGCCAAATTTAGTCACTGCAAGACTCCTCAACTCAGAGAAACAACGCTCAGATGTTTCCCGTATTAAATATACTTCCTACCAGCCTATAGAGAAAGTTTGGTATTTTTTCCATATTTTGAAGAGGACTTTGTTGTTCAGAATGTAGGGAGTGATATGCCTTCACTGTGATGATGCCTGAGGAAGGAGAGCTCTACACACAGAGACAGAAAAATAAGTGTTTAGGAAGAAATAATAAAAGTTGCCGTGCCATGTCCTAAGGCCTTCGCTCTGTGTGTGTGTGTGCATGTGTGTGCACGGGGTGTTTGTGCAGGCATGTGTTTTAAAAAAACATTTATATCCCTCTCTGCCCACCTAAGGAGTTCAGAGCAGCATAAACTCAAACAAAAAACAGTAAAATGGTATGAACAAATAGCAAACAGCAAAAACTCAAAGCAAGTGAGCTTCAAAGCCTGATTAAAAGAACAGTTTTAAATGCTACCCAGCATGCAAGCAGTGAAGGGGCTTTACTGGTCTTCTGAGGGAGCCATAAAGGTATTTTGTGGAGAAGGTTCCAGAGCTAAACCCATTCCTCCATACAGACCTCCTGTGGTAAGGGCTGCAAATACTGTTGCTTTAAGAATGCATGGAGGAACAGCAAGTAGGCCTCTGTGGAAGATCTTCACTCCCTGGCAGGATTACATGGAGGCACGTGGTCCTTCAGGTAACCTGATTCCAAGTTTAGGCAGTGCTGAACAGATATAACAACTACTACATAATGCAAACCTACATACTGCGTACTTTCACTGTGTGCAGTAAGTAGGGCTCAAAGTTTCCAGAGAAACCATCATACCACACTGACTTGTCCCCCAAGGAGTCACTCTCTTATTTTTGCAGAGAAGGAGGTGGGGAAGGGAATAGAGTACAGTCAGTTTCCAATCCTATTTGTTCAGTAAGGTCTCTCTTACTGGGCCCTTAATACAGTGTGGGTTTATATGTTTCTTTTGCTTGATTCAGAAGGAAGAGATTGTTTTACATATCTTGAGTAACTTCATCCTCTAGAAAGTTTAGAATTGACATTCCACTGTGCCAAGGATATGCCTGTGGTGTGGATAATTGGTAGCTCTCCAAGTGTTATTTGACCCCAGCTCTCAGCAGACTCCGTTGGTGTGCTCATAATCAAGGATGATGGGAATTGTAGTCCAGCTACACCTGGAGGGCTACAGATTCTGCACGTCTGCTCTTACTAACTCATGAGCAACAATTAAGAAAGACGGATTTGTGAGGAGTATATCCACTCCAGACACCTCCTGTCACTCAAATAGGCTAAGAGAAGGCAGAATCAGAATCAGTGGTCAAGAAGTATGTCCAAGAATGAGGGGTGATATGATAGCACTTTTCAAATATTTGAAAGGCTGTCATACAGAGGCAAGATCTCTTCTCGATCATCCCAGAGTACAGGACACGCAACAATGGGCTCAAGTTACAGGAAGTCAGATTTCAGTTGAATATCAGGAAAAACTTCCTAACTGTTAGAGCAGTAAGACAATGGAACCAGTTACCTCGGGAGTTGGTGAGTGCTCCAGCACTGGAGGCATTAAAGAAAAACTTAGATAATCACCTGGCAGATATGATTTGATTGTCTTCCTGCATTGAGCAGGGGGTTGGACTTGATGGCCTCGTAGGCCCCTTCCAACTTCACTTTTCTATGGTTCTATGATTCTAAGGATGATTTAAAAATGAATTAGACAAATTTATGGAGGACAAATCTATCAAATGATCCCTAGTCACAAGAAGTGATTCCTACAACACAATGACCAAAATCCTTTTGCTTGGTGTAGTAAATTGGACTAGAGTAGGGCCATTGAACTAACAAAACTTACAGAGGGGTTGACTCATAAAATCTTCAGTGATTTAATGTACCTTCTCTGGTACAATTTTTTTATGCTAAGCAACTAAATTTTGATAATTGGCTGAAATCCTCTTACTTAGCATCATCATCAATCATCATGATGTGCTTTCATGTCAATTCTGACTTTTTGCAACCCTTTTCAGATAGAGAATACTCAGAAGTGGTCTACCATTCCCTTCTTCAGGGGATGCCATGGGACTGTGCAGCTTGCCCAAGGCCTTGCAGGCTGGATCTACCTGCAGGAGGCACAGTGGGGAATCAAACTCCTAACCGCTGACTCCACAGCCAGATGCCTAACTCACTGAGCTATCCATAATAAGTCACAATTAGAAAAGGCCCATTGAATCAAAGGAACTTATGGAAATGCTGACTAATCAAATCCCCACAGCTTCAGTAATTTAATAGGACTTACCACATGAAGAAACAGGATTTTAGCCATAAGGACTATTGAGATTATTAAACTTACTGCACGTCACCTCTAAAAGTTACACTGTTCGTGTAACTGCACAACAGGATTTTAGCCAATGGCTTTTATCTTCTGGCACACCCATGGTTTTGATGGATCTGAATTGAGCAAGAACTCCTTATTAGATATATGTTTGAACCAAAATAGGAGAACATGTATTGTGAAAATGCTTTCATCAAAAACGTATCACTACTACCACCTTTTTTTCCAGATTTTCCAAACCCTTTGTGAAGGCAAGTGTAAATGTTGTTGAGTGGAGTGACTGAAGAGTGTTCTGTATCCAGAAGCCACTCATTCATGTTATACTTCTTCCAGTACAACACAGCTGTGTAATTATAAACAGCCAGGGGGAAAAGGCCTGCTGTGCAGACTTAGCTAGCATGGAAGAAGCCAGCACAATATGATAAGGAATTTCCACCTTGTTGTCTGGGTCATAGAAAAGTGTTCTCTTCAAAAAGGCAAATCAGAGTAAAGACATGATTATGTCTTCCCTTAGTCATGTCTTCAAATGGGCATGTCTGATTGGCTACATAATGCAGATATGTCATCCTGTTTACTAAATGATGCCTGATTATGGAAATTATTTGCATAATGGTTTTCTTGCATGATCAGGGTTGTAAACATGAGTTTTAATTTAAAATATTTTTCTATGCCTGAGCATGGATTTCTCCTATATTTTTCAATCTTAATAGAAAAATGCTCCCCATAGATTCATAATAATTCTAACATGCAGTTCACACTTCCTTATGTATAAGTGTAAGGTTCTAAAAGGATGAATTTTCTGACCTTTGAAATATACAGCAAACAGCTAATGGAGTCATAGGCTGCCAGAATTTTTATTTCATTAAAGATATGCTCTGTTGTTTGAACCCTGGATTGGACTCAGCTTTAGATAATGTAAGATGGCTGATTCAGGTAGCAGGTGCTGAGGGGTATAAAATTATGGTGAGGTGGTGGTGGGCAGAGCTGTATATACCCTTAGTCATTTGTATGTCTGCTAAGAAATCTGGCAGCTCTATTGCCATTGCTGAAAGAAGAGTCCAGTCAGGACACCTTCCAGTCCTTTGCCTTCGGACAGCCCTAAAAAAATCCCATGCCTCAACATAAGCCACATAAGCCACCATGCTCTCTATGGTATCCCTGGTATTCCCTACTGATTAGAAAGCATCTTCAGCTGAAAAGAATAAAGAAAATGTTCTACTCCCTTTAACTAGGTAGGGGAGCACCATGCACATATTGTAGCATCCACAACACACAAAATCAATTTCTCATTCAAGAAATGAGAACCAGCACTGCCGAACTTGCTCAAAATGAGCAATTTGCAAGATCTTGAGTTATTACTTAGAATACATTCTTGGTACAAAATTAATACTTTATAGCAATACTAGTGAAGACAAAAAGAGAGAACTGAAGTAAAGATGTGACATCATTTAATATATATTTGATTATTTCCACAAGATTTCTATAACCAAGATTATTTCTATAGGACTTCTACAAGCCTTCTCCCTCCTTAGTATGAAATAAACACAGAATGCTATGTTCCATGCACATGGATGGAACTCAACCTTTAACTTTAGAATTCATCACATTAGATTTTGGTAATAAGCAATAAATGTGAATGAAGAAGCCATAAATATTTAATTGACTTTTCTATAATTTATTAATGTAGCATAGAACACTAGGTACTGTGCAATCTTTTAGGGAAAAATGGATTTGGCTAAATCCTTAATGTGTGTTACTGAAATGTTTCACTTAAGAAATTTATATCATCCCCCAACCGTAGCAGGTTAAGTGTTTAAACTATCACTTTTCAGTAGAACATACAGTAAATCAAAGCAATCTGTTCTGGTTGGTAGGAGATAACTCAAGCCTGGACTGATCTTAAAAAAACTAGGGGATATTTTCAGTAATAACAACCTGCTCCTACTCTTTAAATACTTATTAAAGTTTTGAAGACATGAAGATGCCCTTGTTGCTACTACAAGTGTTCTCTTCAGTGCATCTCAGTGTAATGCAACTGTGCAACTCTAAAGGAGATTTGCGTTTCCCAGATACGATAGTGGGACTGTGTTGATGATGGACACATAGCTTCCTGATTTTCCCCACAAACAGTTGCTTTAAGCCCTACCCCATGCAAAAGAAAACAATGATGAGGCCATTTCTTTTATTGCTTGCTCCGAGCCTCCCAAATGACAGTGCCACCTTCAGCTGTTGTGGCATAAGTTCTTGATGGCCCCAAAGTATCTGAAGCTGATCCACAGAATCCAAGCTGAGTGTGTCAAACTGCCCATGATGGCTAAGGGAATCTGGGAGAATACCATAATCACCAGGGATCACATGGTGATTCACGTTTTACAGGCCTGGCTCAAGACATTTTCCTGCCTGCGGACAAGCGAACACTCTCCCCTTCCGTTTACAGAAATGGACTGGTGCAATGGATTTGGATCAGCTGTTCCAAATGGAGTTTATTGTACCTGAGGGCAGCAGGATAGCTTATGGGGCACTGGTAAGACTGACAGTTCAAAAAAACAAAAATAAACTGGATTTTGCCAAGCCTTTTGCTCTAGCATGAAGGCTATTACGACACTGCCTATATATTAAACTGGTGTATCTCTGTGGATTGCCAGAATTAAACCACACCTTTATCTCCCTTAAACTCAATGTTATGTATACAAATGTGTCCTCAGCATTACCACTATCCAGTTAGGCAGGGACAGCAGCGGGCTTGGTAGCCACATGTTATGCCAAACCCCTTGCTTGACACTTGCTAACAAATGTTGGCACCAACCCCACACTGCAGTGTGTTTCACTGAAATATTACAAGATATTGTTTTTTAAAATATATATCTATACATATACCGCTACAATACTTTTTGAAAAAGTGAGTTCACTCTTATGAATACAATGCAGAGGCAGGGAGAGTTCTATATTGATGTGTCATACTTTGTGTTATACTTTGCCTTGACGTTTGATGGGGGAAGTGGGCTCAGAGATTTAGTTATGTTGCCTGTGTGTCAACACTTCTGGCAGAGTCCTGCTGCATCAATGAGGGGAGGCCCCTCTGATCCTCTTGGGAGCAAGATATGGACTACACTGGTTTTAACAGCCATTTAAAAAACCCACAAATGCAATAATAGTACTATTTATTATTTATGTAGTATGTCCAACATTAGGTACTACACACATTTAGATTATATGCAGGCATACATTCTAAAAATATTTGCACAATAGCAATATGTCTGTTCAAAACTGGAAAAGAGAAAGACCCAGTGATTCTACATTCATTTTCTGAAAGAGAAAAGATTATATTCAAGATCTGAATGGGCTATTTCCATAGCCTTCTCCCTCATTCAATGTCAGTTTCCCAGAGTTTTTCATTTTTCCCATCCTTAAAACTATTACATTTGTTTTCTGCTTCAGCTTACGAATTTATTTTTAAAACATTTACACAAAACACATATGCATTTTCATGCACATTCCTCATAAAACATGCCCATTCTTTGTAAATGTATTTTGTCTGCACATTTTCCTCAGATACACATTTTGCAAAGTATTTTCCCTCCTATTTAACATATTTTGGTATATTATTTTTACTTCTTTTTCTACGCTTTCCACTAAGATTTACATTTGATGTGCCTTTTTAAAATCAAAGTTCAGAATTACAGAATTTGGAGAAATGTGAATGGGGATAGAAATCCCCCCTTCATTGGTCCCCATGTGTAAGAGTGAGAAACTGCATTTTTTTTCTCCATGCCTTTGAGAGAACAAACTATTTTCTATAATTTTCAATAAGAGTTCTCTTGCTTTTTGAGAATGCTTTTTGCACAATGGACTCAAATTGAACAAAACTATGGTAGCGGTGGCTTTGTTTTCTGCACTTTCAAGAATTTGAACAATTGGGTGAGTTGTTTGTATCTCTGTGATAAATCAGCCAGCCCTTCGGTGCTTCCTGTGGGTTTTCTTTGGTTGTCAAAGGGAAAGGACCCTAGCTTTTTGCAAAGACATTTCGTATAAAACTCTGGAGATCCTGCCAAAAAAGAGAGCTCCTTCTCGTGCTCTTGTGCTGGAGAAAGATATTTCCTTTTTGAAGTGTGACCTCATGTTGTAACAGTCTAAACTGAAGAGAATGAAGAATTAGCAAGTTTTCTTCACATGCCTTAAGTAAATAAACATTAAATCACTGTGTTTTGGTTGGCCTATTGGCTCAGGAAGTGGGTATTGTGTGGATTTGCACTCAAATGCAAACTTAATTTTTTCCCTGCTCATCCCTAGTCTTTATTGATTTCCTGACTAGCAACTTTGCCTCCAGGGTTTTTTAGCATACACTAGAAAATCCACTCTTTCCAGAGGTAACAGTAATCGAATCACATGCATGCCAAATGGAATTTACTGTTGGAAGAACCTTCACATCTCTGCACCTTTCTCCATGAATGTCTAGAAGGGGCATTCTGGAAGTAAGGGTAAACTGCACCTGTCTTTTCATTGGTTGTCCCTCTCATTGTCCTGTACCCCAAAAGATAATAAAGATTTACCATTTCTAAATTCCTGAAAATGTTTGTTCTTATCTTCAAGCTCTTTACATCTCTTTCTTGAGGGCAGGCTACCTCCTACCAGGCCATGTCCTCCGTCATGAGGGACGGTCTTCTGTCTAGTTTTAGGATGGGCTCTCCTATCAATTATATTTTCTAAATAAGTTTAGTGACTTTTACTTTTGAACTCAGCCTCTGCGTGGTTTTATTGCTCCAGAGAATAGAACAATAAGGCAAGTTAAATGCTTGTAGGAAATACCATTGCTGTTTACTCTGCTGAACAAAGGGAACAGAACTCTCCCACAGATATTAATAAGTTGAATAAAAAATTATAGCACTTACTTCAAGCTGACACATGTAGGATTGCCTTGTAAAATTCCTCCTTCATCTCTCTCCCAAAATTCCTACCTACCTACCTACCTACCTACCTGCCTGCCTGCATGCCTGCCTACCTACCTAACATTTTTCTGAACATTTGTGAAGGAACCAAAACATATTTTTATTATAAAACTCTGAGGCCAAAAAGTAAAGGTAAAATACTAACTCTAGTCCAAAAAAGAATCTCCAATATGTATTTCTTACAGTAAAATAACAAATCAGTGAAGTCTAATTTGAACTTAGTGTGTATTTCAAAGTCTCTTTTCCAAATCAGTGGGAATTTGATGAATTACCAAGTGTAGTTTGTAGAGCTGTTTCATACTTTATTGAGTTTCTCCACTGAGAAACTAGAAGGTCGGTTTAATTACGCAAATTGTGCTCAGCTCAAATCTTTTCCCTAAAGTCAGAATCAATTTCTTCCGCATTCCCTTGGGAACTGGCAACACTCATACTTGCCAGGCTCACTTCAAGAAATGATATTTAAATATTGAGCAACATTTCAGCAAAATGATTATCATAAAATGTCACGCTATTCTTAGTATGCCAGCATATGAAATATTCAACTACACAACACATACAAGAAGGTAATGCAGTCAGGAATCATTAGCACATTTCTTTCAATGCCATCTTACATTTACTGAAGATGCTACTCATGGGCAAAAAATTATAGTAACTGTACAAATAGCCACATTGGGGTGGGTGGGGGAATAATAGGTCCACCCCTACTGTACATGTAAAAAAAAAAGTACACCCAATAGATCAGAATGAGGCATACAATCTAGAATTATTTGCCTTGAACTGCAAGACTTATTCCAGACTCTTTAAAAAAATTGGTAAAAGCAGCTTCTGTCACTTAACAATCAAAACTCAATATAATAGGACAAGGGGGACTTGCAAGAAAATGTGGTGGTATTACAGTATTCCTGTTCAACCAACCAACCATGCCTGTTGATGACCATTGATAAGGTTCAGTCCTTATTGGAAAGTGTTGTGGTTCCTCCACTTTAGGCGTTTCTTTCTAAGGATGCTTCACATTTCTGGAATCCTTGGAGTTCTCCAAGTTTATTGATACCTCTCTCTTTTTGCCTGTTTAGTGCTCTTTGGGCAGTTGGAGAAGGAGGTTACAACTACATGGGCAAACAGTCTGGGATTTTCTGCGGAAATGAAATGGATGCACTTGAACAACCAAAGACCAATTCAAATCAACACAGCCCTTTTTGCTTCTGAAGTAGAGTTGTTGTTGTTTTCCCCAAATTGGCAGCTTCTACTTTTTTCAAATTGGAGCAATTTCAATGGAGTTTTTATGATGTGATCGATCCTTTCATTTTCAAAAAGGATGGGAGGTGTGACTGTGGGTAGAATTCTGGTGACATACTGAGCTCGCTGTGATATTTTCGACAGCAAGAAAACCCACCCCCATGATCTTTCTTCTTCTTACTTACCCCCAAAGTATTTTTTTCTAAACTAGATCACCTCTGAACAGGGACAAAATATAAACATTGATAGGAAATAGAAAGAACTTCTTCAAACTACAGCAGACTACTATGTTTCTGCAGTATGTATTTGTTTGTACACTATGGAGAACTAAGGGAAACTCTCTCTTTTCCATAGTGCTGTGCAATGGTTTAAACAGCTCACTGGGTTTACAATAAGCCATAAAAAGAGAGTGAGGGGTCAGCAGAAGAAAAGATAACATGTCTCTGCCCGAAAGAACACCTAGAAGAAGCAAGACACAGTGTTTGACTTCAATATTCTATTGAAGAAGAGATGTCTCCAGTTGTCCCTCCTCCAATTCCTTCTCATTTTATAGCATGTGTTTTAGACTGTACGTACGCTGTGCAGGGGGTTGTCTTAGTGTGATTTGGCTCTGGAATCATTTTGCAACTGAAAGTCAAGGGTTGTCTTCAGTAAATAACTAAATTGTTGAGTGGTTAGACTAGACTAGGCCAGATTAGACTGGACTGTTTGATTCTTACATTTATACCCCGCTTTCTATTAAAAGATAGAAAGAGAGGGACGTGGTGGCGCTGTGGGTTAAACCGCAGAAGCCTCTGTGCTGCAGGGTCAGAAGACCAGCAGTCGTAAGATCGAATCCACGTGACGGAGTGAGCTCCCGTCGCTTGTCCCAGCTCCTGCCAACCTAGCAGTTCGAAAGCATGCAAATGCAAGTAGATAAATAGGTACCACCTCGGTGGGAAGGTAACGGCGTTCCGTGTCTAGTCGCGCTGGCCACGTGACCACGGAAACTGTCTTCGGACAAAACGCTGGCTCTATGGCTTGGAAACGGGGATGAGCACCGCCCCCTAGAGTCGGACACGACTGGACTAAATGTCAAGGGGAACCTTTACCTTTACCTTTCTATTAAAAGATAGTGCTCAAGGCTGCTTACAAACTTCATTGTTGTTGTTTAGTCGTTAAGTCATGTCCGACTCTTTGTGACCCCATGGACCAGAGCACGCCAGGCCCTCGTGTCTTCCACTGCCTCCCGGAGTTGGGTCAAATTCATGTTGGTAGCTTCGACGACACTGTCCATCCATCTCGTCCTCTGTCGTCCCCTTCTCCTCTTGCCTTCACACTTTCCCAACATCAGGGTCTTTTCCAGGGAGTCTTCTCTTCTCATGAGATGGCCAAAGTATTGGAGCCTCAGCTTCAGGATCTGTCCATCCAGTGAGCACTCAGGGTTGATTTCCTTCAGAATGGATAGGTTTGTTCTCCTTGCAGTCCAGGGGACTCTCAAGAGTCTCCTCCAGCACCACAATTCAAAAGCATCCATTCTTCGGCGGTCAGCCTTCTTTATGGTCCAGCTCTCACTTCCATACATCGCTACTGGAAAAACCATAGCTTTGACTATGCGGACCTTTGTTGGCAAGGTGATGTCTCTGCTTTTTAAGATGCTGTCGAGGTTTGTCATCGCTTTCCTTCCAAGAAGCAGGCGTCTTTTAATTTCGTGGCTGCTGTCACCATCTGCAGTGATCATGGAGCCCAAGAAAGTAAAATCTGTCACTGCCTCCATATCTTCCCCTTCTATTTGCCAGGAGGTGATGGGGCCAGTGGCCATGATCTTAGTTTTTTTGATGTTGAGCTTCAGGCCATTTTTTGCACTCTCCTCTTTCACCCTCATTAAGAGGTTCTTTAATTCCTCCTTACTTTCTGCCATCTCAAACAAACTTCATACAAACTTCATACAAGGATTTAAAAATCCATAAAACCCCTAGTACATCTTAGCACAAGCATCGCAGCTCACATTGGGGCTGTGAAAGAGTGTATAGGGTTTTAGAAAATGTCATTGTATTCTCATCTGTCTTTTTGCTCCTTTTAAGCCCCCAGTGTTTCCAGACAGGCACCAGTCTCTGATCATTGGAAAGCAGGTTGAAAGGTAGAGATCAAACCTATTAAGATCTTACCTGTTGCATGCTTAGTAGTTGGGATTTCTTTGATCTAATTTGTTAACAGCACTAGGAAAGGCTGTGTTCTTGAGGCAGTGTGAAGGTGCTCCGTTGTATCTCAGATCTGAGTCTACCTTTAATTTCCTTGCTCCCAGGCATGGGTGAGAACTTTACTTGGTTGTTTTTTCTTGTGTGTGTGTTTTTGTTTTTGTTTTTGAAAAATACATTTCCACATCTCCAAATTCCTTCATAAATTTGGTGGAAAGGATATAAGTTCTTTTTTTAAAAAAATTAAATGATTGTGGGAGAAAGAATAAGTGACATCCAGAGATTTCTCTGCTTAGCATTTAAAGCTCAGCCTTTGTACCCCTTTGTATTCAGCTTTGTTTGGGGTTCTGAATTAGGATTGCCAGCTGTCTCCACCCCAACCCTAAGAAGCTTTTCATCGTTAACACTAGGCACATACACCATGCTGTTCTAGCTCTATCTATTGAATTTGGCCAGTGCAGGTGGCCAAAAGTTTTGTTTCGATTCTTTTTGATAAGTGCTTGCAAATATTTGCACATTTCTTCACAAATCTGAAATCAAGTAATTTAGGTTTATTTATTTAATTTTTAAAATGCAATTTGGAGAAAGCAAAATGGACAGTTTTGTTTATTCCTCCCTGCCACCACTCCACTGACATACGTGAGTCCGCATTGCAAATCATAATTCAGAACCATAATGAAAGAAATGAAAACTGTTCAACATTTATTCAAGAAATCCTGGATAGAACTGAGCAGCCAAACCGTTGTCATTTTATGTTTGGGCAAATGCCACATGGTGTGGCTTTTGATTTCAAGTTTAGACATGTAACAATGCCTTTAACAAAACAGTAGATGCACTCAGTTCTACACATGTCTTAAAGGTGAACAGTTTAAAAGAGGTTTTACTTCTTTATTGTCTTGCATGTGGCATTCCTGCTCTTAAATATTCTAGATGTGTTTTAGCTCTGGTGTTAAAATTAATACATGTAATTTATTCACCTTTATGGTTAGTGAATAAAGCATATCATACAAACCTGCCTGCTTGATATCTTTCATCAACATTGTAAAGAAAGCTTTTTACAGCCACATTACAATCATTTTGCTATAGCCTTTTTTAGTCACATTAAAACAGTTTCGAAATTAAGACTGTAGAGTTGTATTGTTGGTGGTAATTTTCCCTATTGCAGTGAAACAGAAGGACTACAACAATTCATAATGGGTTGGTGACCATTAAACACTAATTTGAAATGATGTGATATTCACTTGTTTCCCCTATGAGCAAATCATACTTCATCGATGTTCAAAACCCAATTAAATCCTCAAACAATGCTGCTGAGCATAACAAAGGGGGAAGTTAGGAGGAAACATGCTGTGTCAAGTTATACGTATGCTAATTATGGCATGTGTATTACTAGAAAAAAACAAGGAAATTGGCAGTTTTGCCACTCTTAGTAAATGGAAAAGGAACATTATATGAATGAGTAAGATCCCTGCCCATAGTCACTTGTAAGAAGGAAGAAATAACTCAATATGTGCTTTCCAGAGAAACTGGACTTTATTTAGTTTTAGAATCAATACAGACCAAATGAGTTAGTACCGATAGATATTTTGACAGTTTGAGGTGGTGAAATGAGTGGGTTTTAATTCATTATAAAGATGACAGAAATAATTCTGTACTTTCTCATTGTTCTTTCGTCATGCCACTTCCTGTGGCATTGGTTGGAATTGATGGATCAAACTGAATTGTGTGATATTTACTGTGAAACTTGTCTGAAAAGCAAAGAATCAGGGTAGGTGGGAGAGAGGAAAAGGGGGTTAAATTGATTTCAGAATAGTCCTGGGAATAAAGTTGCCTCAAGTATTACTTATATTTTCAGGTTCTCTTCTCAAAAGCAAGCATTTAATCTAATTTCATTGGTAATGTATACATGTATTCTGTTATGTAAGGTCTTACTGCTGGTTTTTCCTAGTCTGAAGATGTTTTCTGTTTTAATATATTTCAGGATGTGTAAAGGATCCACTTAGCAGAGTAATTTCCTCAAATTATCTTAAATCGTTACTTTCCTCCTCCGGTATTTTAACTGAGGACATGGGCCATGATGCTAATTTATTTTATCCTTCCCACTTCCTAACAGTTTATAGTTGCTTTATTGAGAAAGCAATTATTGACTTCCAATACAATAACTGGAAAATGACTTCTTCTAATAACCAAGATTGTCACGTCACCATCAATACAGTGAAATCATTCCTGCACAAAAGAAAAACAGTGAGAGTGGGAAAGAGAGCAGATTTTTCTTTGACTTTAGATGGATTTTAAATGACTGCAAAGAATCTAGTAATGTTGGGATAGCTCAGTTGTCATTATTTGATCCAGGGATTTGGCTGTAGAATATGAAAGGTCAGCATCCAAGGAAATTTAGAATAGGCCATTTATTTGAAATTTAGTCTCCTTGGTGCGTGGGTGTGGGGGAGAGATAGAGCAAAGATGAGAGACAAAAGGGAAAGGACAGTCTGCTCACTGAAATAATCGCTCGAAAGTCTTGCTCTATAGCTGTTTCTCACCCTGACCCCCAGTCACTTTCCCGCCATTTTTCAGAGTTCTGAAAGTTTTAAAAGTTGAGGTATGAAATACTGCAGGTTTATGATCTTTTCACCAGTACATGTTTGAATCAGTAAAATTACATGGCAAAACCAAACAAGGTCAATGCTAATCAGATGGTATCAAGTCGATTCCAACTTATGATGATCCTCCCCCACTTTTCTAGGTGTACATAAAGTACTCAAAAGTAGTTTACCCGTCCCTCGTTCTGCTGATGTTATGGGACCAGGAATCTTGTCCAAGGCAGTGCAGTGGATGGCCATGTAGCCCCATCATCTCTGGGTGTTCTTGGCTGGCCCCTTTCCCAGGAGGACAGAGGAGATTCAGACTCCTGGTCCCTAGTTCTGCACCCAGGCAGTCAAACCCACTGAAATATACTAGTTCACATTTTTAAAATGAGGAAGGCAATGCTTATGAAATGTGTGACAAAGCATTGTCAGCATTTAGCAACTGGAGAAGAGTGCTGTTATAACTCATGCAAAGCTGTTTTCAGAATTGTTCTGCATTTGTAAAGTTGGAAGAGGAGCAAATAACACAGAGCAAAAGGCCTATATAGTCTCAGATTCATGGAGGCTCAAAGTTAATTCTTATGACACACTTATTTAATTTTGTAATTTAGCACAGTTAGGATGAGATTCTATCAT
This sequence comes from Intellagama lesueurii, assembly GCA_037013535.1. NCBI lineage: Eukaryota > Metazoa > Chordata > Lepidosauria > Squamata > Agamidae > Intellagama > Intellagama lesueurii. The sequence continues at coordinate 128,747,988 of JBAJHW010000001.1, read as the reverse complement.
TTGTTCATTATTTCTTGTTGCTAATTGTTTTGTGCTATGGTGTTGCCACCCTTTTCCCTTTGGTTCACTTCTTTGAAATTGAACTCATCCCTCAGGGAGAACACGGTTCCCAGAGAGACAGAGGATGGATACTCCACATGTTTAAAAAACAAGAAAGAGTCCTGTGGCCTCTTAGACTAACATGAGCTTTCATGCCCACTTCACTACATATGAGAAAGGTTATTCAAAATTTCAAGTACATATACAGTTCAAATGGTGGGAGATGGGCTTGCAGACCTTGAGATCAGAGGGGAATTAAATGCAGAACAGACTTTTGTGTGAATTGACTTTGAGTTTTCACAAGCTAATTCTTTGACTAAGAGTTGGTTGTAGGTAGGAATAGAAAAGAATTTCATTGGATTCAACAGCCCTGATGACACTAGCCATCTTGTACCCCTTGAGAGTTATCACAAGAAAAATGAATCTCATGAATTTGGACATTGCAAGGCTTCTGGAGGATTCTGATAAAATAAGTGCACACATTTTAAATTTTGAATGGCCTACAAATGGAGACAATGGGGGGGGGGTAGAGAGAGCATGAATATACTTTACACCTTAATCAACTGGGAAAATGCATAAATTGAATAAAATGCATAAATGTGCACATTAGAACAAAAAGGGGTTAACATTGTACTCAAGTTTCCATGTGAGCCTCCTCCCTGTGTACGCAAGTCCTCTGACCTGGCACAAAAGAAGAGTGGGAGATTAATGTAAGTTGACTTCAGAGAAATAGAAAAAAAATCAAGATGAGAGATTTTTCACATGCCTAGTTGTGGCATTTCTTGCATTTTCCCCTGTCCTTCACTTTGAATATAAGCTGCTTCTACTTGGCACAGACATAAGACATACAGGTCAGCATGCCTGCCCAGCATATTTCTGTCACCTTGTGCTGTTCTTCCTCTGCTTTTGGAGAAGGTGCCATGTCATTATATGTCTTGGTTGAGTAGCTTCCAAGGCACATCTTTCAGATGAAGAAGGTGACTTTAACCATTCCAGCCAGGTGCATTTTCTCTCAATCCTTTTTCCTTTTTTTCTTAAACCAGTGCTTCAGTGCTATTAGGTCCTAAACCAAACCTGACTTGAAGTCATGTGTATCATCTTTCTGACTTTGTTTAACCAAAAAACAATGGATTTGAGCACAGGAGTAAAGAAGAAACACTCTTTCCCTCTGGCTGCTTTTCTGCTCCAAATTGCCTCAGGCTAGCTTTTGTATTTCCCTGTGGGGAAAAAAAAGTCACTTTTTTTTTCTGTGTGGAGAGAAAGAGAGCCAGGGAGGGAGACTCTCAAAGGGGAAATTCATTGTTGTGAAAATATTTCTGTCATGTATTCATTGCATCAGGGAATGAAAAGGCATTTTCTCTAAATTTTTACACCCAGCAGCTCCCTGGACTGTTCCAAGCCTGGGGATATCTAAAGGAAAGGAAAATCAAAACCTGAAGTGAACAGACAGATATTTCCTTTTATTATTATTATTTTGGGAAGTGTTCTGTGTTTTGGGTGGCTCGGATGGACTATGGCTCCCCATCATGCAACAACCACAGCTCTAAAAGAAGGAAAAGCAATTTTTGCTCCTTTTGTTTCATAGTTTTGGAGAAGTTCGTGGAGGTCACACTTTGCCCATCCCTGTGTTATAGAAATGTATCTACCATGTATTCAAGAGGGCATTCATGGTTTGTTTTTGCCTCTCCATTTATTCTCACAGCCTAGTTTAGGCTGAGACACAGTGACTGGGCCAAGATTAGGCTGAATGGGGACTTGACATTGGGGTCTTCCTTCCTAGTCATGTCCCAATGCTTGGAGCCTGATGCCTCACTGGTTTAAGTAGATCCTTCTACATCCCTGTGTAAACTTGTTGTCTCCTGTGACTGTTTAAGGCATTAGGACCTTGTTTCTCACACCGCTCTCCTGCAGTGCATTTTCCCCAAAAACAAGCTTGCATTCCTAGTCTAAGCAGAGGGTAGGGCTTAACCAACATGTGAGAATGATGCCCATTTCTTTCATCCTTCTGAATGGTTCGGCATGTCACACGTCCATGACGGCCTGAGAACCAGAGGACTGAGGAAATCACTGGTCTCTCCTACTTCCTGCAAGGGACTGGATGAAGATCAAAATATTCAGCCTATTATCATTTGGCATGAGAGGAGTACGTGTGTGTCTCTCTCTCTCCCTCCCTCCGTCTTTATTTGACTCTTCACTGATATTGAAGGCAAAATCCAAGCATTGATCAATAGAATGTTAGAATACTCTAGAATGTGGTCTGATTAATGTTTGAACTAAGCTGCCAGAATCAATAACCATTCACTAAGCTGCTTCAATACCCTTTAGGTGCTTTGCTGGCCTAAACTGAAATTGTATTGCACACAATATACTTGAAGGCTTAGAGCTGCTGTTACTGGGAACATTAATTTCTGATGTCCATGTACATAACATCCTAGCTTTTGTGTAATTCCAGAACATGTGTTGATGATCAGGAGAAACCGCTCAGCTCCAGATCAGTGATTTCTTTGCACTGACCTAACACTGACAGGGACCCACTAAGCAGCAGAAAATGCAGGGCTAGCAAGCTACATTTTGAAGCATGTGAAGGAAGATACCAGAGCCAGTTGCGTGCTTCCTCTGATCCCCTAATATCTCTCTCTATCCACTTTGTCTCCTCTGATCCCCTAACACTGCCATGCAGAAAAATGGTCATAAAATGGCCAATCATACTTCCAGAAGAATCCAGGGAGTAAATTGGTCATTTTAGTCAATTAAAGGCTGTTTTAGCCCTGGGGGAGGGGTCAAAATTCAAAGTGACCAGATGTGGGTTGTTGTTTTTTTGTTTTTTGTTTTGTTTTTTTGGGGAGGGGGGAAACATACATAGGACCTAAAATGAGCATAGGGCTGAAATGTCCTTCCATGTTTCTTGGTGTGCAATTGATCATTTTTATAGCAAAAGGATGGGCTGGGCATGAAAATGGCTGGTGTGGTGTCAGTGCAGGACTAGTTTCCCACTTCAGAATAGACATTGCCATAGACACCTATATGGCTAGAGTTTCAAACTACTTAACAGGACAAACAGATGTATACTCCATTTCCTTGCATCTGAGACATACCTGTTTAATAAAGCATGGCATTTTGCTGCCTGAAGAATATAGTATTCCTCCATCTTCAATTTTCACATTAGAAGTAGACTGGACGGGCCATTTAGTGTCACTTCAACATTGACAGATGGCAATATCCTCATGGCAATATCCTCCACTGCACTGCTACATTTGGTAAGTGGCAGCTTCCCCCGATATCTTGCTTGTTCTTTGCCATGACCAGAAGTGGCAATCTGATGTCTCACACAAAGTAATAAAAGTAATAGAAAGAAGATTGTGCCATAAAACCAATAAAACCAGTTGATACGGTACTGAACCCAGGCCCAAGCCCAGGCACAGAGCCTGAGTTGGATTCTGCAAAGAGAAACCCAACCCACTGTACCAAAGTCATACCACATGTGATCATAGCACCTCCCAGCCAAATGTTGTTGAAGACTGGGCCTCATTGACATAGGCATCTTATTGAAATCTCATACTTCTCCGCCTGAGAAATAAAAACAAAATTGTTTCTGCCCAAACTCCACAAAATGGCCAACAAAATTAGGCCAAACTTTAGAGACATTTATATCAGAGTCATTTTACCTGTGTAATAAAATAAGAGAAATGTACTTGCTCATCAACAATACTACTATTCTAACTTGTTCCTCTTTTGAACTCTATGGTCTCATAAAGGGATCAGCATGTAATGTTGAGTGCATACAGATTTTACATAATTAATTTAATAATTACAGCCAGTTCTTTATATCTGCAGTTCTCCCACAAAGACTGTTTAATACAAAGCAATAAGCCATATTTTGGCAATATCACTTCAGGAACAATCCATTATTCCTGAAGTGATATGGAAGTGATATTTCCATACATAGGCATTCTTCAGTCTCGAGAGACCATGGTAACGTGCTCTGCATGGAGGACTTGGAACAGCGTCCAGTGTTTCAATGCTGTATGTGAAGCTGGAGTGTCCTCTCCAGGGCACGAAGCATGGGTAAAATAATATGGAGGATAGGCTGTTACCCAAGCAGCAAATCCCCCCTCTCCACGTCACTGAAATAGTCCAATGGAAAGGCAAGAGCCAATACAACTGGTTCCAGTGACGTTGCGGGAGTTGCCAGAACGACACGAACTGCCTCCGGGACTCCGGCTCCGGATTTTGCCTCAAGGTTGACTCCTGAAGCCTTTTCCATCAGTGGATATAGCCACAAGGCAGTGGAGGTTTGAAATCAGAGTTTTCCTTCTCCTAGATGGGCTGCCTCCCAAGGCTGACGAGCCCCACCTACCCGGCCTGATCCCTCACGGCATGGACGACGATGGCGACACCTCAGTGGGGGTTTGAAGTCGGACTTTTCCTTCTCCTAAATGGGCTGCCTCCCAAGGCTGACGAGCCCCACCTACCCAGCCTGATCCCTCACGGCATGGACGATGATGGCGGCGCCTCAGTGGGGGTTTGAAGTCGGAGTTTTCCTTCTCCTAGGTGGGCTGCCTTCCAAGGCTGACAAGCCCCACCTACCCGGCTGTAAATATTCCAGTTGGGTTAGTCAAAATGAATGTATAGCTTGAAAATATTTATATTTATACACATTTAACATGTGCACAGCACAATATTCTGGACAATGTGACTAGCAGATTAGCATTACTATACTTATGGTTATGTAGATATTATTCTTTTTAAAATATTTACATTGTTATTAAATATATAATGAAAGAAGAAAAACATAGTATCTTACAAATTAAGGAAAAATCAGTTTTAGTTGTAAGGCTTCATTAAAAAAACGTTATAAGAGTATTTGAAGACTCCCCACTGCTGATGTTATGCCAACCTCGGTGATAAAAGGAATGAAGGAACAGAGCATGTTCATACACAGCTCTTAACCAGCCATGGAGATGCATGAGAATGTTTGGGATGAAGAATCTCTCCTTCTGTGGTCCAGGACCCATCTCTCAGTGTGACTTTTAGGGGCAATGCTAAACAGGCGGGTCTGCTGCTATTTTCAGTACACTGTTTTCAATATTTGCAGTCACACTTTGTGACTAAAAATTAAAGCAAAAGTAGGATGAGCATTTTGATGGTTTTTTTTTATTTTTAAAGATATTTTTAAAGACTGAAGGAAAAATATACTACAAAGTGATAGTCAAACTTTTTTTTTTTAAATTGGGATACACATTGGGCCAGTGGCATATGGTAACTGCAGTGGCCATGGGCAGTGAACCAGCTCAGCTTTTAGTTCAATTTTTACAGGAGCTATCCAAAGTGCTGAAACTCTCCCAAAATCAACACAGTGCCCTGTGTAGGTCCTGTAAATAATGATAACGTGCTGTCAGGTCAATTCTGATTTATGGCAACCCATTTCAGGGCTTCCTAGGTAGAGAGTACTCAGAAGTGGTTTACCATTCCCTTCTTCTGTGAGTCCCCTAGGACTGTGTAGCTTGCCCATGACAACAAAGGCTGGCTCTTTCCCTAGGAGGCACAATGGGGAACTGAACACCCAACCTCTGATTCCACAGCCAGATGCCTAAACCACTGAGCTATCCAGCCAGTTCAGTCCTTTAAAGTCCAGACTAAAACCCAAAAAGAAATCACTGTCTCATTGACATGAGAGCCAGAAGCCTCTGCTGGTTTGGACATTACTTACTCAGTGAAACTACAGTTAAGTCTGCAAATGGAAGCAGGTACACTAAAGCAGCTGTGTGTTCTAGATTTGTGAAGCTTGGCTTCACCACAGTGGCTTTGTAAAAAAAAAAACCTCATCCATATACTCCTATTTACTGGCCATAACTAGATACAGAAGGGCAGAGGAGGAAGCCGTGCTGACCTTTTCAAACATTGGCAGGCACTCCACTGCTCTTTTTGCCAACACACTAAAAATAAGTAGAAGGAACCTATACTCAGTGGCCCTCAAGAAGGGAGGGCCTCAGCCCCCAGTAGGTGAGACATGTAGGTGCCTGTGACAAGTGCTTGCAAATGCCCACATTAATGCTGCTGGCAGGATTTCTGGCTGGTGGTGCTCCAACACATTGTGTATATACCATTTATGGCCAGTATTATTCTATATCAACAATAGCAATTGTGGGGGGGGGGGGGGGAAACAATTAGGGAAATGGTAACTGTACTCATGGCCTCTGGCAAGACTGGTGTGATAAAAAATAAATAAACTGCGGCCTTCAAAAGGTGGTGGGGGGAGCCAGTTTCCCTGTTTCCCAGACTGAGCCCTAATGCCATTATTTTTGTGGAACTAAAGATTGCTCTTCACCTGTGTTGGGCGATAATCCACACCATCCTGAGCCAGATAATCATTGGTAATGCTGGCAGGGGGTGATGGGAATTGTATTGCAATACATACCGAGGGCCCCAGGGTGGCTGACAGAGAAGAGGGGAGACAGTCCGGTGGAAGGTTTCGCATAGGGAGAAAAACAGTGAAGACAGGTATAGCTGCACAACCCTTTAACAGTCAGGCTTAGCAGCCTAATTTAAATTAATGACAATTTGCATAACAAAATCAAATCATTATGAATGTAAAAACAGATCAATCATGTGTTGTTGTTGTTTCCATTGCTTTAGCAATGGTGCCCCAGATTTGTAACTATGGCTGTAATAACCACACAACCTGCCAAATATAAAAGCCAACAAAGGTTACAGCTGTATATTCCGAGACATGTTTATTTTGTGTGGATATTAACATGAGACAGAACGAATGTTCTGCGGTCTTATCTTTTTATAATCTTTTGCTAGAGAATGTAACATCAGGGTGTTTATGTCCTGTATGCCCTGTGAATTATATTGGCAGGCTGTATTGCTTTGACCTTTTCTACATGGTTTAATTTGAGTAGCCATTCCAGCACCTTGGCTTTTAACTGCTTTATTATCCTTCAAGGGAACAGGTAGTCAAAAAAACAGGCATTAAAAAAAAAGCCACCCTCATTCTGCTATTGGCAGACTATTTGATTTCACACAACATTTGTGTCTGAGCTTCACATCTGTTAATTGGCTGCTCAAAATGGAAGTCTCTTATCAGGGAATAAGTTATAAAAGGAGGGGGGAAGTATATAAAATATTGAGACAAAAATGTGTCACATGGGATAACAGAAAATACCACAGTACAATGTTCTTCTCCTGTGACACAGAATTCATTTGCATATGACCAAGATAACAGAGTGAGTAATGAAAGAAAGTTTCAGTTCTTCTCCGTTCTGGCATTGAGATAAGCTGTCTCGTAGTGCTCCTTCTTTGATCTTTAAATAATGGGAGAGTGTCTGATGGATGACCGATATTAGGCATTACATTTGTGAAAGATATAAAAGTCAGTCATGATCTCATTGATAGGGCATCTAGAATACAAGGTCCTCTGTTTAAAAATGTGAAAAGAGAAATGATTTATCTGAATTTATTGGTACCTCAGGTTAATGTGTGGATTTGCATGCACGTGAAATGAATTACTTCACCTGAGATTTTTATATCAGAACAGTACTTTCCAAACACTGATCTTAATCATATCTAATTTTTAGAAAAATTTGGAATTTCTTGACTAGTATAATGGACTGCTCCAGTTTCTACCCTATCTTTGGCTCGACCAATCACAACCTATGAAAGACTAAGGAGATGAGATGGAAATACAGAGTGAGAGTTAATTGGAATGTAGTTTGACTTAGAGAAGGATGTTTCAGAAAGTTTAGCATGGTATGAAGGTGAAGGGAGGAGTGAAAAAGTTCAGGAAAAGTTAAAGCAGATATTAATGTCACCATCACTATGGTTGCTGTTAGACATGGGATATTTGTATTCATTTTCCAGGGGAGACAAATATGAATGTGAGCACCAGAGATGCCTGCGACGTTTACACCCTCCCCCAGAATCCGCTGATCCACTTACCTGTTGCCACACAGCATGTGTGGCCATCATCATTCACAATGCACCAATTGCGGAAGTAGCCTGGCTGGTGCTTCCCTGCCTCTCGGGGCAGCTGACCACTCCAGCAAGGAGATGGGGTAATGAGTCCCTCTGCTCAGCTGCTGAGTGGCTGGCTGTGCATGGAGGAGGGGAAGCAACAGCTGGGCTACTTCCACGATTGATGCATCACAAACAACGACAGCCGTGAGTGCCACACGATGACCAATATGTCAACTGGTCAGTTCTGGAAGGGAGGGTCCAAATGCCCCAGGCATCTGTGATGCTGATATTCGTCTCTCTCTGAGAGATGAATACAAATATCCCATATCTAGTTGCTCTCTAACTCAGAGGCTGTCTACACGGGAGTTTATCTCACACTATAGCCCCCTGCTGAAATGTTTGGGATCACTCTAAAAAACATTGACTGCATGATGTTCTTGTTAGAGTGTTCTAATGCATCCATAATGCGGACTAGTCCATTCAGATTGGTCTAGGGTTGGAGCCTACTGTTTATTTAGAACAATTAGGATCGGTCCAAATAAATACGGCTTTTCTGCTGTGCGGTCGCTTAGTGTGCAGTGGGTGGTGTTCTTCCTACACATTAGTGGTGATGCATAGAAGTGGATGTTGTCTGGTTATGACTATGGATGGCACCCTCCATCCTATTGTGAATTGAAAAAATGATTTTTTGTTTTAATTTTTTAAAATTTTAAAAATGCTTTCCACTATTGCATGACATCATTTAAGTTGACTCTCTGCTTCTTGAACTTTCCCTGTTTTTTGCTTTTGCTCCTGGACTGGCTTGACTTTGGACTGTTATTTGGACTTTGGCTTTGGATCTTGTGCACCTGGTTTACCTGAATCTCCAGTAGGTTGCTGTTTGCTACACCTCAGTTTTCCTCTCATTCTGGACAACCCTGGTTGACCCTGCTTATTTATTTATGCCTCAACCTGCTTAGACCTTGCTTTTGAGACTAGTCCTAAAATGAGGACAGCTGATTTTAGATCTTGGGTGGATTGCAGTTGGATCAAGCATCTCTTTAGGAATCTTGGTCCTGAGACATATGGCCTTTGCATCCTAATGCTGATATTTTGAATTGATTCTAATGGCTCACTGGCCGCCAGTACACAAATTCTAAAATGGGTGTGATATGCTCACTCCTAACTGTCTCTGTCACACCGATGGATAGCAGCTGCCTGTACCAAGCACAGCCTCTAGTGTGTCATCAAGAGAAGCCCCATGTAGAATCCAAAAATCCAGTTGGGAAGCTTTCAGAGCAAGGAGTACTACAGCCAGATATTCCTGGTCCAGGAACAGCCAGAGCTTGCCCAGTGGCCATAAATTCTCCTCACTACTGATGCAAACTGGCCTTCTAGTAACAGCTTTGACTCAAGGATTGTGTGATGATGCACAAATGGTTTGGAAGTCCCACAGCTGTGAATGCTGTATACCTGAGCAATTACTGGGGTCTTTAAAAACAATAAATAATTTTTTGCACCAGTTTTATGTACTGCCTCAAGCCCAGGATGCTGAAACAAAAGGGATCCTGTATGTCTTCTCCTGATCAGTTATTTCCTCCCCACAATCTTTGCCTCCTCTGCCTCCATGGTGTTGTAGGGGGTGTATACTCTAGTTCAACATTTTGGCCCTGAAATCTCAGGGGATGGGATGTTGCTGACCTGGTAAATTCGCACATACCTGTGTGGGCAGTGAATACTGGCTATGCCCCTCAGAGCTGGAAAGCTGTGTTACATTTTCAAGGACATTTTCAGTATTATCACTGAGCTCAGAACAGATGAGATTTCTTTGACCTTCAGGTCCCAGATCTTTTATCAGCTTTCCTTTTCTGTAAATCTCCTGCCTGCTTGATATTCTCTTCGCAAAACTCAGAAACAGAGATATGAAACCACAAATATGGTAATGTTGATTCAAACAGTTTTGTGCCACAATCCAGCTAACGACCATACCTACCTGGAATCCTGCTGCCACTTGCAAATCCTTTGCAAGAGGATTGATTGAGCATAGAATGAGAGCGAGGCTCCACAAGTGCATTGGGGTGGCTCAAGTTCTCCTGCTGCTTGAAGTAAGAGACTGGTATTGCAGAAGGGGGAGGATTGGATTGCTCTCCACAACACCTTTTTGTGTGTGCTAGCATGTGCTTGTGCACCTTGCTGCACCTCACTGGAAAGGAAAGCTGCAACATTTGGGACCATCTCCACTTCCTCCCCTCCTGTTAGAGGAAGAGGCGGAGACTGCAGTAGCACTAGCTGCTGGAAGAGGTGGCTGCACACTGGCCTTCAGAGTTGTTTGCCAGTAGAATGTTTCAGGCCACTCCTCCCATTTGGCTTTGTTTCCAAAGCCTGCTTGGAGCCAGGTATTCTATGGATAGATGGCTCTGGAGAGTCTCTGGTTGCTCCAGCTCTCCAGATTGATAGCAGCAACAAGAGTAGAGAGAGTAAAATGTTCACAATCTCTTGGGCTCTGCCTTACTGAGGTGTCTACCTTATCTGGAATCATAGGGCGGGCTCTGTATTCAGTTCCCCAGCCCAGCCTACTCCCAAGCTGAAACTGAAAGTAGATAACTCCTTAGATGTTGTTGGATTCCTGGTGATTTATGGAGAAGGGAGGAAGCAATAACTACATCCCATTTTCTTCCCCTACCTCTCAAAAGTTAATGGACATATTTCCAGCTTCCTTTAAATGCTGCATGCATAATGCCTCGGCCAGTGCATTTATGCACTGCAGTATCTGGCTGTAAATTTATAAGGTGAGCTTCATACTTTGAGTGCAGTTTCAACTTGCCAAGGCCTATAAGAACCAATACTAGGCCAACTGAAGCTGTGTTGAATCATGAACCCCTCCCAGCCTAAGAGTGTTGGAAATTCCTTGAGACTACCCCTTCTCTGGGTTAACTGTTCAATGTTGTGGCTGCCTTTGTAGGCTGAAGGAGGTTTGGACCTGGAGTAATTTTTTGCCCCACTTTGCCCCTCTCTGTCACTCCTGCTTTGGTTCTTCTGCTAGCAGATCTTAGCACAGCAGTTCTGCTGACAGATTCATCTACTGAGCCAGCAGAAGAGGGTTCTCATTACAGAAGGGGAAGAGACTTATGCCTGATCCTGTCTCCCTACAATTGTTACTTCTTCTGCTTAGGAATGCACTGCCTATGTGTAATGTAGTGGATAGAGGACTCAAGAGACTTGGGTTCAAATCTTCATTCAGCCATGGAACTCACAGGTGTGTATATCTGTAACTGGTAAAACGATTCCTTAAATATCTCACCTTGAGAACTCTATTGGGATTGCTATAAGTCAGTTCCTACTTCATGGCACATACACATACAAATATTGCCTGTTATATACATCAGAAACAATGTACATTATGCAAATCCATACCACTCAGGCATTTTTCTTCAAGACGTTGATGCAGCTTTGCACCATCCCAATAAGCTAATGTAATGGAAGGGAAGACGTCTGTTTCTCTTAGGTTCCAGATGTCTAAAACAACACCTTTAATCAGGAAAAGGTATTTACAGGAAATGTAGCATATATGATATGCTTGATTTTTTATCATGGATCCTTTCAATGTTAAGGTAAAAATCTCAAGCTTTAAATAGCAATGCTTCAAATGCATCTGGTTCTCTGCAAAATAGGCAACATCCAGCCCATCAACAGATCCACTGGGAAACTGATAACATTTTTTGTACATTGGGCATACAAATGTAAAAGAGGAAGAAAAATGCTGATTTTAATGACTATTAGAATTTTAAATGTATTTGTTGAATTCAAATGCATTCCTTAAAGTGAGTCTCTGTGTGTAATCTAATGTATATATCTCTGTAATGTGTCTAAAAATCCTTCACATAGGCTGTTTCTGGGTGAATGCAAAAGACTTCTGAAAATTGTAGCAGATGTCTTTAGTGGCTTGAAGGCTTCACTAAAATAAAATCTACATTTATTCACACCATTCCATACTTTAATACTTTAATTATCTGTTTCACGTATGGCCTTCAGAGCAGACCAGAGAAGTGTTTAATTAACATTCTGGCTTCACAATAATTATATGTATTTAGTGTCTCTGTCTTTAGTATGGTTTTGTAATTGATGGACTGCTGTTTGCAGGAAATGCCCTGCCATGTTTCGTATGCTACAAGTAGAGTTTAGCTGTCTAAAAGTGGTTGAGTTTATTTAATTTTAATTTGGACGTGTCATAGCAATAATAGTGGAACAGGCCTAGATGTCTACAGGTAAAATTGATGAAGGGACAGATGTTTTGCCAAATGAAAGTGAGTTGATCTCTGTTGAACATTTTGGAAATAAAGGTTTTGGTGCAACTGACTGCAGAAGTATATTTACAGAAATCAAAGAGTTGAGGAAAGCATACCGTAAAAAAGTAGTGATGCAAATACTCCAGTTAATGATCCCGCTAGCTGTATTAAATAATTCCACCTCTATTTACTGAGTATAAGTGGAGCCAATATGGAAGATCTTGTGGCAAATTTCATGCTTACTCTGGCAAGAGATCAATGTAGACAGTAGATGACATGGATTTGCATGTTCATTTTGGTGCTAATGATCTGAATGGGACTCATTTTCCATTTCCATTTCATCCAAAATGAATGAATAGAGATAACTTTAAGTATCGATCTGACTCCTCTAAAGAACTCCATTCATTGGATTCTAATGGTACTGGTGGTGGCAGGATTGCTAATTTGGACCAATCATTCTCCCAGCTGCTTTTTTTCTTCAGGCCCACAGATATTGAGTTATTCCAGGGTATTGTGGGAGAAAATGGTTACTACCTTTGGGGGGGGGGGGACAGTGATGGGCTGGCATTGTAACCCACAGTGCCTCTGAAATGTAGACCATTGGGAATATCACAGTTCAATAACATGGGTGAAGACTGTCAGCAATAGCTGCCCAGAGCAAGTCAGCTATTGCTGCTTCTGCAGATGGAAACAAAATAATAGTTTTAGAAAGGAAGAATTTAAACACTCGCTATAATATAAATATACAGATACTGATCCCCCCTATCCGTGGGATCAGTATCTGCTGGTTCACTTATCTGCTGCCTGAAAATACTAAATACATCCCCCCGATGGGTACATTTACCAGAACTGACCACTAGAAAAAGCCAGAGACCAGGCAATATATAGCATTTGATCTTTCTGCATTTTTTGGCATTCAAGGTTTGGGGGGGGGGGCAGCTTGGAACCAATCCCCAGCAGATACCACAATCCTACTGTATTACAACTGACTAATATTGCAAACATAAATGTGATTTTAATAAAACTAGTATGGAAACAGTGCAATTTTCTATATATATATAAAATAAACAAAGAAGAGTGAGAGAGTGCAGTTTTCCTCATTTCCTACCTGTAAGCTTCCCATAAAAATCTTACTGGCCAAGGTGAAAACAGAATGATAGATTAGGGATATCCTTATCTTATGTTTTTAATGAAGTAATGGGTAGGGTGGGGGGGTCTATTAAACATTATTGAAAAGTGTTATATGTGCTAACATTAGAAGGAGTACACTGCATTTATTTTCCCCCAAGTGACTGGATATCACCTGCCAGTAACTGGATATCACCTGCTTGCAGCATGGATCTGCAATTTAAACCAGAACTTAAATTTAAAAAATCTTGATTAAATTTATTTTAAAAATCATTGATTTTTATCTGCCCTGCCTGCTTGCCATGTTTTCTTTGTTTACTCTTTTATTTAGTAATAAGACAGTATCTAGAGTGATGCACTATAACCTTTCGAGATCACTTTTTGAGATCACTTGCTTTACATTGAGCATCCAAAAACACACTCTGAGTTTTGGGGAACCTCACAAATGGAATTCAATGTTTCGTGAAGGGTTAAATCTGCAATGGAAAACTTTGCACAAGTAGCAAGACCTCATCAGAACATTATTGATGGCTATAGGGTGTGACTAGATGGCCCAGTTATCCTGGCCTGGATCATGCTAAAACAGGAGTGCTTTGAGGTGTGGTACGTACATCATTTGTATGCAAGGATCAACCACATCTCACCTCAAGCAATCCTGTTTAGCACAAACTAGACCAATCCTCTTTCCCCTTAAAGCTAAAGAAAAAAAGCAAAACCCCTCCCCCCAAAAAAACCCTTCTTGTTTCTTCCACCATTCTTTGCCTAAGTTGCTTAATAAACTTGAGAAATTGAAAGTTTCCTTCCCACTCTCCCATGGAGGGGAAGGGAGACAAAGCTTTCCATTTCCTTTTAACTGTTGCTGACCGTGTACTCACAATGCTTTGAAAGGGCTTTTTTAAAAAAAAGTCTTTTCAAAATATTGCTGATATGTTAGCAACAATTAAAAAGAAATGGAAAACTTCCTCTCCCTTCCCCTCTACAGGTGAGTGAGAAGGAAGTTTTCCATTTCTCAAAATTGAGCAGCATAAGCAAATTGACAGTTTAAGTCATCCACTTTGGTTTAATCCTGACGAGCACACGTAATGGAACAGAACAAAAATTGAGCTATCCTACCACATTAAAAAACAAACAAACAAACAAAAAACAAATTAAAAAGCAGTAGTCCTTGACAGGACTCAAAAAGGTGTAGACAGGCATCAATCAGAGGTGGGCTGGTTCATGATAGTCTGTATGTCAGGAAAAGAAGGAAACCAGCCTGTCCCCAACCTGGACCAAACTGTGGGACCAATGCCCATCTGATTGTACCTTTAATTTAATTATTATTTATTTATCTATCACTATTATTACTATTATATCCTACCTTCCCCCACTGAATTTAAGATGGCATACACGTTTATACAATTCTTACATCATCTTCATGTAGCACCTAGATTGATGTTTATTCTTAGCAGCTGGTTTGAGATAGGCAAAAGTGTAGGCTGTGCAACCTATTCAGTAATGAAGGTCCATTTTATTCCACTGAAGTTTGTTTTAAAATTTGCCCTTCATATTTTCCAAACATGGACACAGCTCTGACTCTTTTAACCAAGTTCTGAATGACATCCAAATGGCTATGTTTCCTTTTCAACCCTATCTCATACACTATATCTAAGGCATCTTTACATACAATCAGTTTTAATTGTAGGTTCCATGGGGCGGCGGGGGAGAGAGAACAACTGTGTTATTTTAGTGTCTGTTATAATTACCAAAAAAAAAAAAAAAAAGAGAGAGAGAGAGAGATAGAGAGAGATAGAGGAAAAAGAAACACTAAAATATATTGGAAACAGACAGCAAATCAGCTATTCTGCATGCAAGCTTGTGCCATAGATCCCAAAACACAAGAAATCATCTGGAAAAGACATCAGAATGCTATTTAATAGAAAAGGAGATTAAGGCATAGGAAAATACAACAGTGCTAAATTGATTATTCACATATATAAAATGCAGCCACAAGAGGCTTATGTTTTCCTGATTCAGCTCAGGGAGGGGCTGGGAAAGAGAACTGCTCTGTTCCACTGTTGCGTACTCTGGTTTTACTGTATATTTCCAGGTCCTTCTAGCAGTCAACTAAGTCCTTCTAAGGCAGTGATCCTGTGAAGGTGATTCTGTGGTAATTAAAATACTGTTTTCTTCAAGCAACTTGAACTGAAGTAGCCCTGGGCAGACAGCTGCTTCTTTCCATTTGTGTCCTGAAGTATGAACCTAGGAATCTGTCTCATTCTGAGTTAGACTCTCATCCTGTCTCTCTCAGCATTGTCAACAATGTGCAGCAGCAGCTCTCTTATCTCCAGGGATTTGGGCAGAGGTTAGGTTTAAACCTGGAAACTTTTGTATGCAAATCATGTGTTCTGTCACTGAGCAGTGGCTTTTCCCCAGCATAGTCATTTAGATATGGGTGTGAATGTGTGAGGAAAAAAAATGTGGTATACATTTTATGTACCACTCTGTCATTTAGGAGATAATAAAAAGAAATAAAATCAATAATTTCAGCTAAATTTTGACCCTGTTCCTTATGTCTCTGTTAAAACAGTTTTGGGGTGTGCATTCTTTTAAATGATGGATTTCCCCCACTCCCGTCCTTATAGGTAAAGGTAAAGGTTCCCCTTGACATTTAGTCCAGTCGTGTCCGACTCTAGGGTGCGGTGCTCATCCCCGTCTCCAAGCCGTAGAGCCAGCATTTGTCCATAGACAGTTTCCGTGGTCACGTGGCCAGCGCGACTAGACACGGAATGCCATTACCTTCCCAGCATGGTGGTACCTATTTATCTACTCGCATTTACATGCTTTTGAACTTCTAGGTTGGCAGGAGCTGGGACAAGCGACGGGAGCTCACTCCGTCGCGTGGATTTGATCTTACGACTGCTGGTCTTCTGACCTTGCAGCACAGAGGCTTCTGCTGTTTAACCCGCAGCGCCACCATGTCCCCTGTCCCGTCCTTATACTGTATAGCAAAATTGTGTAGCGACTGGGCTACCATTTCAACTTTTCTCTTACACAAATCACATTTGGCATCTTCTGCTCTCTGCGTACTACTGTGTCAATGGAAGAGAGCCTTGCCACCATGCCAGATTAACTGGCACTTGCTGTAGCTTTGTGGCACCATCCACAGATCAATGTGTCAAAAATAAATACATCTGTGAAGCCTCTGTATCTGGCCTGCAGATCTGTATTGCTGAGAAATATGGAACATCCAGTGTGTGATATGGACATTTGCTGAACAGTGATATAGAATAAAATGATGAAAATACATGACATACACCAGCTGTACTCAGTGCTCAGGAATATTAAAGAGCCTCTCAGTATTCACCATTTTATGCATGGGAGTCCCAAGCTTTCCCAAATGGTAGAAACTTTAAAAATGGGACCAAGAGATCACAGAGCACTATGCTAATGATGATATTCATGTATGTGAATGGAATGGACTAGAGCTACGAGGCCGAGGGAAATGCCTGATTCCCAAATCAGAACCATGGACTGTCATCCATCTCATCCACCTCGCAGCCCTATGCAATCATTTTCAGCAATGAGTGGAGCCACTGACACACTTGCAGAGAGAAGGCGCTCGGTGGAGGCACCTTTTATTTCTTAATATTCATGCAGAGAACATGTACTCTGTTCTTCAGATGACAAGCCTTCCAAAGCAACTTGGTTAAGATTTATAGCACCAAGACATCCCTGGGAGTCCAAAAGACAAAGGGGCCTAAATGGAAAAGGGGATTGGGATGGAAGAGGAAACTGAGCAAATGCCAGTCCCTGATCTGTAATGGAACTAAGTTCTTTTAAGGACAAGCTTGAATGGAAACGGTTCTGCAAAAGAAATAATCATCATCATCTTAGAACTGCAGAGGTGGAAGGGACCCTATGGATCATTGAATCCAGTCCCTGTCAAGGAGGGAAAGTGGGGAATCAAATTCCCAACTTCTGGCTCTGCAGCCTGTTCCCTAAATCACTGAGCTATCCCTGCTTGTTGTACAGTAAATGGCTTTATTGTCTCTGCATCCCACAGTTACATTATCTCACACCATTTCCAAAGATCCTCAGACTCCTAAGGCAAATTTGTGGGGGAGCATTGGGGCAATATAAGTAGAAGGAGGAGGCAGCTATGACTTTCTTTTATTTGCAGTTGGAAAGCTAGTATCCAAACCATCATAAAAACAAAAAGACAAAGAAATGAAATTTCAGTGTAACTGTAGAGCTGCAGGGTCCAAAGTTGGTTCCTCAGATTATGTGGAACTCCCAGAAGGCCCAGCTGCATCTACTGAGCACCTGAATGCACACACATGGTGAACAGTATCTTCTGCAATGTTCTACTATAGTTAAGTAAAGTTTCTTATCTTTAACTATTCCCTTTTTAAAATATACTGTATGTTGGAGCTTCCTTATCTTCAACTACTACTTTGTTATTGTCGTTTTAGATATATGCTGGTGCTGTGGGAAAGGTTTTTCGAAGACTTGTAATGATGGAGTTGTGCAGAGACATAGAAGAGGAAATGGAATTGAGAATTTCTTCCGATTTGGGTGGGATAGTAATTTCAGAGATTTACTGTCTTTTCTTTTTTTTTTAACGTGAAGTCAGCGAGGAAGTGGTATGGAAGAGGACCACTGGTTTAGTTAACTTTGGATCAGTTAACATGGGCTTACTAGACTTAGGGTGATCATGAAAGGCAACAATGCTAGAACTCATGCTATGTTGATATTCTGCCATAAAGTGTGTCAGACTTATTCAGTAGCTGCTGTGTGTCCCAGATTTGTTCCACTGACAGAGTGTAGTTCCTTCATCCAAGATTATGTTTGTCCTCATTTTAGTGACTGTTGGAAACACTGGCAATTGTTTCAGTGATAGAGGTACCAAACGTACTCTGTCAGTTTTTACATATGTAGATCTTGAAGTAGACCACTAGTTTGTCAAATTTTGTATATGTAAATCTTACGGTAGACCAGTGGTTCATATTTATCTTACAATTCAGTTCTTTTTCAATTTTGGGGTGTCTTGGAAAAGATTGAAAGAATTTATTTCATTTAGTGTTCCTTTTCCCTCCCAATGAATGAAGGATCTAGAAATCTTGCCAGAGGTGTCTTATTCTGGTGCTCAGGAGTTCAATATCCTTCCAAATTATTTTTAAATCTGCAAATTACAATGTATGCTGTCATTTCCACCAAAACATTAAGACTTATTGCTCTGCACAGAGTATGTCTGAAACCCACGCGGAATATCTAATCCCTTCCCGTTCAAAACCAGGAAGAACACATATAGTTTAGCAAACTGTTTTAGGCAAAATCAGTGGGAATGGTACACCAACTGGCTTGTGGCTCCCCTTTCTTTGAGGTGTATCTTGTTTCACTTACTGTTGGTGTGCTCCTTTCGCTGAGGATGTTTCCAATTTGTATCTCTGTCAGAGATATGCAGGAAAAAAGGGGGCATTACAGGTTAACTTAATCAAGATTTCAGAAAAATTACCAGAGAGTCGGAGAAAGTGCCAGTTGCAGATCCCTGCAGAATTTTCCCCCTTGGCCTGCTTGAGCATTTCAATCGGCTTCGGGATAGTAGCTTGAAGTGTTTTTGTCACTCTTCCCATGGCAATCAGACATAGTTTAACCCTCTTTACAAAAACACAATAATTCGCTGTAGCAAACATAGGCGGACAAAAAAAAATATTTCTGAAGGCTGTGAGGATTTTTTGCCTCACAGTAGATGGAATTTCCACAAACTGCCACAGGGTTTACCTTTTTATTAGGTAAGATAAAACATTCTTAACTCAGATAGCCAGTGCCACATTAGGTAAGCAACATCTGTCGAGTCCTAGTTGTAGAATTTATAAAATGTGGAACATGGAGAAACCGAGTAGATCTTAATGATCAGGCCGGGGGGAAACATGTGAGACCAAATATATAAGTTTTCAACTGTGCACTGTCTATACTTAACCATCAAACTAAATAAAACATACTTTTATTTGTAGGTGTCCTGTAGTTCATGTAGGAAGGTGTGTCACCCTGAAATTTGGGGATGAAGTGCACCCTCTTCTCATTTTGACTACAAACCAACAACAACACTCATCTCAGCAGTCAAGATGGTCTAAAGTAAAGGTTCCCCTTGACATTTAGTCCAGTCGTGTCCAACTCTAGGCGGCGGTGCTCATCCCCATTTCCAAGCCGTAGAGCCGGCGTTTGTCCTTAGACAGTTTCTGTGGTCACGTGGCCAGCACGACTAGACACAGAATGCCGTTACCTTCCCACCATGGTGGTACCTATTTATCTACTCACATTTTTACATGCTTTCGAACTGCTAGGTTGGCAGGAGCTGGGACAAGCGACGGGAGCTCACTCTGTCATGTGGATTTGATCTTACGACTGCTGGTCTTCCAACTTTGCAGCACAGAGGCTTCTGCGGTTTAACCCGCAGCGCCACCACGTCCCTTAAGATGGTCTACCTGAACATAAATCAATTTTCAGGGCTATTTTTCAACAAGTTCTCTAGGTATCTATTGCTTGGAAAATATTGATGATCATGAAGTGCCATAATGAAATCTCTGTTTTGTGGGAGGGCAATTGACAGGAGCTTATATATCCAGATGACTAGTCACGCTCATGAGTGAACTCACTCTTGAAATGATTGCAGATGTCTATACAGAATGATGACTTAGACTTCACATTTCAGAACTTGGATTTTGGAGATTCAGAGGATGGAGGACTTTCTGTTTTCTTCTCATCTGCATCAGGGACCTTCATTCTCTTTGCTGAAACATGGTACCAGTTGAACTTGATCTTTGCTGCTGCTCTTGTTTTTGAATCTAAATGCTACCAATGTTTCATACACAAAGTGATGTTTCATAAATTCTGGTATTAAGGAGGAGGCTCAGAGAAAAAATATTTGCTGCTCCATTCATCTTAAGGTAGAGCAGCAAATCAGCAAACAAAGAAAGGCAGGGAGGTTTAACTTGATGCAATATATCATTTTCAATTCAAAAGACACTGCCAATCAGATGTCCTAATTTAGGCCACTTCACCTCCCTACCAAAGGTTCAAGTAAATCTGCAGTATGCATCATTTTGCAAAGAAAGATCCACACTGCACACCCCTGAAAGTGATTTAAATTGAGTTTTTTGCAGCAAGTATCCATTCCCTTCCTTTAGCCTTCCCTCAAGTTCTGGATGTGCTGTGCTCCACTTTTGAGTACAAAAGAACGTTGACCCTGAAGGAACATGGCTGATACTCTTTCCCAATACAGATAGCTAGGTGTGCTGTGCACTGGGTTGCATGAGACAGAAGCACTCCAAATTCATGTAAATTCCTTGGGAATTGACAATGCAATACCTTCCAGTTGCACAGACATGTACTTCAATGCACACAGTTAATCTGAATGACACATTTCTTCCAGGCATTTAATTACTTTGTGGTTTGAAGCAATAGATACCTAGAGAACTTGTTGACAAACAACCCTGGCAATTGCTTTGTATTCAGGAGAGACATAGTTAAGTGATGAAAAAAAAAGAGTCAGGTTTTTGGATTTTTCTCTGCTTAGTGTCTCTTTGTGAATGGTAGTGAGCACAAGAGGTAGACCATCCTGTAGACCATCTTGACAGCTGTCATTGGTGTTGTCTGCCTTTTCCTGTGTAAAGCCTGGCATCCTTTTTCCTGCTGGCAATGTGGGCACAATATTGTGCAGCAATATCAAGCCATTCTCTGGCTTTTTGAATCATGGATACAGAAGCACAATATCCCACATTCATAAACCAGAGGTTTTTGAAAGAACTGAATAGCATTTTTGCTCTAAGACAGCTGCTGAATAGAAACAGTACAACAAAGGAAATTTGAGGCAGAGAGGGGAAGCAATCTATTCACTCTTAATTCTGACTTTTACTTTAAAAGTGGCATATGCTGGCCAACAAATTTCATATTCTAGAGGAAGCATACTTAGAGCTGAAAGAGCAGATCACTTTTTTCCAACAGTCATACAGTTTATGCATATTTATTATATCAGAATGCTTGGTAAGAGACATACCCCTTTGATCCATCAGCCTCTACCCACTGCTTCCTTTTTCCTTCTATCTTATATCTGTACTGCTAGCAAGTTGTAGCCCACTCCCTCTTCTCTTTTCTTTCCTGTGCTGCTACTTTTTCTCTAGTTCTTATTCATCAGTAGTCAGTATTCATACTACAGCAGATCTGTCAAGTCTGTTTCCACAGACTTCTTCCTCTGCTTACCTCCACGCTTGCTCTGTGAGATGTTTTTTTTTTTAAAAAAACAGCAAAAAATCCATATGTATTTTCTGGGTGTATTATTCAAATGGATGCATTAATGCATATGTTCCCCATTGATTAATGTGTGTTTGTCTGCATTTTAGACACAAAGGCCAATTTCTTTCAAATGTCTGCATGTATAAACAAATAAATATATAGTTGAGTGATTTCCCCCCCCCCCCAATTCGTTTTTTAGTGGAACACATTGGGAGTCTGAAAATGCATGTATTTTCAACTGCAAATTGTTTCCATTTCTGTGCTCAGTCTGGAAGATGCATTTTGGGCGAATCTGTTTGGAAAAAAAGCATGCAAAAACCTTGACAACCCTACCATATCTAGATGCCAGACATGACAGCTACAGCTCTTTAAGCAAATGTACAACTCATCTTCAGAACTTCAAGCAGAACTCACAAAGTTCTGATTGGCATTTGAATGGGGGCGGGACATAGGGAGTGGAACTAACATATGTCCCACATCTACAGTATTCTCGGGCCCCGATCCATCCATTCAGGCGAATACCTGCACATGGCTAGGGTGAACGTTTCGCACATCTCTACTTCCGCATATGTACCTGTGCATAATTAGAGGATGTAATACTGAAATATTTCTGTTCCCAGTAAGAAAGAGGTAGTGACACCATGGCACCCTCTTGCTTTTCTGCCAAGAAACAGGGAAAATTTTCTTTCTCAAACCATTTTTTCCTGTCAGTGAAGGGGCAGAAGCTGTTCCAGATAGATGCATAGACCAAGAAGTGTGAAAAGCAATGGGGAATCATTTTGTTCAGCTGGAATTATATGTGTATCATTTCATTAAATTGAGGATATCAATAGCATACCTCACTCTAAAGTCAGCTTTGTTATGCTAGTAGTTCCTGTGGTGAGTAACTCAAATTCTATTCCTATTGAAAGTATCTTTTACTGATACTGTCATTTTCTCTGATGCATCCAATACAGAAATTACTATATTGATTTCTTAATGTGAAAATAAGTAGCATTAAGGAAAATGTGTGAGTTTTAAAATGGCATGTCTCCCGTCTACATCTGTTGTCCAGAGAGACAGGCATAGAGCCTATAAAGTACAGCACACAAGGAAAGTCTTTATTGAACATCTTAATCAGGGTACGTACATGGGCGCTAGAGATAAATTCTTCCACATATTAAAAAAAACCCAAGAGCTTCAGAACGTTTTAGTCTGAAAAATAACTTTCCTAAGCTTTAGTCCCAAAACAAACTTTGCAAAATCTTTCACCTGAAACTGCATGGGGAGCTCCCACCATGCTCCTCAATTGATACTCTGTTTCCCCGAAAATAAGACCTAACCTGAAAATAAGCCCTAGTATGATTTTTCAGGATGCTCGTAATATAAACCCTACCCCAGAAATAAGCCTCAGTTAAGTGAAACCCCGCCATCCACCACTGTGCCAGCAACCAGAAGAAGATGACATGACTGTACTTGAATAAATGTAGATTGTTGTACATGAAAAAAATAAAACATCCCCTGAAAATAAGCCCTAAAGCATTTTTGGAGCAAAAATTAACATAAGACCCTGTCTTATTTTCGGGGAAACACGGTACCAGCAGATGGAAAATATGGTTTCATACTTAGAAGGTCATTTATTGCCTTTTCATGCCACAGGCCTACACATGACCTGATACTATACCATGCATCAGAAACAAATTAATTACATAGACAACCTGGGACCTTCTGAATGTTTTAGATTACTGCTCCCATCTTTCCTGCTGGATAGCTCAGTGGTTTGTCTAGCTGTGGAGCTAGACCATTCAGCCTGATCAGTCCTAAGAACTAATGTGCAACTAATTCTTAATTTTTCTTAGCTTAAAACTCTTCCATATCGCTCATTATTAAATTAGCAGGTATCCTTTTCACATTTTCTCCTTCATGGAATAATTCAGGATGATCTTAGGTGCTGGGCAAAATTACTGGGTGGAAATACTTAATTATGCACTATGGAAAGGATGGTGCATTTTAAGCACAGAAACATGTGAGTTCAATCACTGTGAAATTCTGGGAATTCATGGAGTGGTAGGCATAAAATCGCAGGTATTCATGGCCACAGTATAGGGTAATGCTGAATAATACACATCTCTCAGAGCTCTTGGTCCAAATATTAGTGGAGTGTACAGTGAGTGATGTGCAAAGATATCATTGTAATGTAACTGACATGCTGATTCTTAATGTATATTCTTAGATGTGCTTCCAGTGATTCTGATTAAATTTCTCCCAAGTAAGTATGTCTGGGAAAGCTTATTTAAAGTTGCTCAGTTTCAAGAGGATTCTCCAGCAGATGGTGAAATAAAACTTTTGTGGAAGTGAGATATAGCCAGAGAAAATCCCAGTGTATACTTAATGTTTAAGGGCATATATTCCAAAGAGGAACAATTTTTAAAGCTTCTCAGTGTGCTCAAGAATACGTCATGAAAGAATGCAGTATGTACTTAACTTTTGTTTGCACAAAGACAAACTTGCTCACTCAGCTTGTGAAGTCCTAAAAGAGTACTCAGACTCATAAAGAGCCCTCCTTTTGTAGCTTACAAAAGAAGTTCTGACTTTGTATGAAAATAAGTGAAGACTGCTTTCTGCATTTGCTCTCAACACACAGAGAAGCTTTTAAAATAATTGTCAGGAACAGCTCTTATGTGGAATGTGTTAGGATCTTTTCATCAACATTGGTTTTGTATCATTGCCAATTTTTACCATTATTGTCATTGGATACATTCATTTTTCTGCTCCAGTGTATATTCAAAGAGAACATTAGGAATGTTCTGTCATGTGATTGCTGAGAACTCTAGACATTACTAGACTTTCTAGGTTACTAGAAGCCATTTGGACTGAAGTGGAAGCATATCTTTCTGCGAAACCCTCCTTATAAGACGATTATCTACTGCCGGTGGCTGTATTGCTCTTACCGATTCTTTATCATTAGTAGTATTACACATGCTATAATGTTGACTTTACTAAACAATGTGATTTGGATTGTGATTTGTTTTCTGTTCGCACCAGCAAGAATAATCTGATTGAGGTCTTCTCTGGTGAACCAGGAGAAAAGCCCATTTTTATCTTCCAAGGTGCTCCGGCAGCTCTTCCAACCCTCCGGGAAGAGCTTGGAATATTATTTTTAAATGAAGTGTAATTAGTTACAACTATACTTCCAAGGATCAAAAGTGGCTATTATAGTTGCATGTTTTATTTTACAAATTAACTATTTTCCTGTTTCCCAGAAGAAGTTAAGGATCTCCTGCTAAGTTCTTAAAACACACACAGATCTGAAAATTACAAGCCTGATAATAGGCATACTCCCCCCACCCTTCATATTATTGCCTCAACACCCAGAACAGAGCACAAGCCAACACTTTAAAGATGTGATTCTCTTCCTCCATGATATGGTGAGGCCACACAACATCCCATAACTAAAATATTAACCAAAAATTACAGTTTCCCTCAGAAAAGGTGATGTTATTCCTTGTTAATTTACAACCATAATGCAATTTAGTTACCTCTTAGTTATTGAACACAGGAATTAATTACAAGTGACTTATTAACTGAAATCCTGTTGCTTAGTGTAGTAAGTTGCACTAGAGTAGATCCATTGAATTAGTGGGGATTTCCTCCATAAGTTTCATCAATTCAAAGGTGCCTACTCTAGTTGCAACTTACTTTAACATAGCAAATCCCAAAATCAAACTTTTTTCCTTCTATATTTCATTTATTTAATGTGAAGTTTGTGATTGTTTTTTAAAAGGAAAAAGCTCTCCTGCCTAATTTATTACTTTTACTCATTCCTAACCCTTGTTCTCATAGTATCATTTCTTTGCGCTCAGTGCCCTATCAGGAATCATACATTACGACATAGCCTTTTATCAGAAGCCACTGTTCATAAAGGAACTGTGCCCTCCTCATCCTCTTGCTACCACAGTGACCATTATCCT
Organism: Intellagama lesueurii; assembly: GCA_037013535.1. Lineage (NCBI taxonomy): Eukaryota > Metazoa > Chordata > Lepidosauria > Squamata > Agamidae > Intellagama > Intellagama lesueurii. The sequence continues at coordinate 128,722,373 of JBAJHW010000001.1, read as the reverse complement.
GGAGGAGAGAAGCAAAAGAATATGGGGAGGGCAATTTAGTAACTGAACATTTTGGTGGTTCTTAGTCCTCCCCTGTCAATGAAACTGGAGCTATCTGTATGACAAGAGAACCATGCACAAGTTCAAATTTTTCTTTCTCCTTCGAGTCTTAATGCAGGATCTGTTATAATCAGAAACTAAACCTTGGTTTCCCGCTTTGAACTAATGTAAGGTTTGTATGTTATAGCCATACTTAACAAACAGGTGTGATTTGAAAGAGCCATATAGAATGAAATGCACTTCGGCATTGAAAATGGAGCTGTGAACATCACTAGTCAATTGGTTTAAGGATGCATGTAAATTTACTTCTTATTCCATTTTTTTATTATTAGAATAGGGATAAGTTATAGTTTTGTTAATGTTCATTTTCAGTCAGGATTCACTAACAGTCACCCCACCACCTCCATATTCAAATTGGAAAGAAGATTTTAAAAATCAATGCAGGAGAAAGTGAGACTGATGGATTTCCCAGTCCCTACATGAGATGTACATTCTTTGGTCTTTGTCTCTTGCTGTTCCTCTTCCCTGAAAACCCACTCCAAAAGAGAACTGCATATCGTACCTTTGGAAATCTACTCAGAACATACCAAAGTAATAAGGAAAAGGATGGGGGGATCATGGTTTAAGGTGTCCTGTTGAAACACAGGTCTTGTTAGCTCCTGCCTGGGATGAGCAGGCCAGGAGAGGGAGGAGAAAGTGCCTCTTAATTCTGAGGCCCTGACATCTGGCCTCATCACCATGACAAAGCAGAATCTTTAAGACTGCTCATGTCCTGGTTTACAGCTAATTAACAAGGAATGGTTTCTGCTGTGTAGGAGATGGTTGGGAGAGAGAAGTTACTTTGGAGAAGTTACTCTCTTTGAAAAGGTTCGGGTGATTCAATGCCTGATTGGAGACTCTCTTCAAAGAGTCTAGAAAGGGAATGATGGGTATAAAATGAGAAGAAAATTGCTTTGCTTAGCTTAGTATCTCTTAGGAGACTGCTATGCTCATCTGTTGCTTTGCTGTCTGACTTGTACATTGTATATGCTCTAGAACCTTGCAGATTTTCTGTCAATGTGTAAGTATTAGCACAGGTTAATTAGCTTTTTTAGTTTCTTGTGGGAAAAATTCTGGAAGTGCTCTTGACTCAAGCTTTAAATCGTTTTGAATGCTTATACAATCTTTTCGAATGCTCAACAGCTTTTTGGCTGTTTTTTGTTGTTGAGATTTTTGAAATTGTTTGGAAATTTTACCTTTTTTTCTAGCAATATCTTAGTAAAATATAACATTTTACCACAGTTTGGTTATTTTTGGGAACAGGAGAGTTGTTGGTACTAAAGAAGGGCCTTGCCTTGATCACTTACTGAGTGCCTTTTTATCTTGTGGGTGTTTCATTATTCTTACCTTGCAGGGTTGGCGTATAAGTCAAGAGTGCATAGCCTTGTAGTTTTTCGTAACTGTCCGAAACACTAAGCAGTCAGAGTGACTCAAGGTGTTGAGAGAGGTACTAGGTAGAACGTTTTTCCCCAGCTATTAGCATATCTGGCCCTCCTAGAACTTACTCACACCAGAAAAATTTGGGCAGTGTGGCCAAATGGTTAGCATGGGCCTCTCTAACCTGGCACTAATCTCGACAAAGGAAAAGAGCAAAATTCATCAATGTGAGTCCCTTGTTATTTTCCAGTGGCAATGAAAGCAAATGCCCTAAAACTAAGTGTATTTCCATTCTGTTTTAAAGCAGTGTGATACTACATCACCAGTTCACAAAGCCATAGCTGTCTTTCAGGAATCTAATATCCAGGCAAATAGGGAACAAAAATGGCTCAATAGTTCTAAAGATAATTTCAACCATATGCATCAGTAGTTGCTTCCACATCTTGATCCGTGCAATACATCTGCCTTACATATTCTTAAGGGAATGAGAAAATACAAAACGAAGGTGAAGAATACTGCAGATTGACAACCAAGGCATGTGTGAGGAGATGTTCTTAGATGCTGAGAGGTGTGATAGCATAGTAAGTGCTATATTATCAATCATTTTTGAAATGCACACTTTTTTTTGAAGCCTTGCTTTCTCCCATGCAGAGAAAGAAAGCATTTGGCTGTTTGAATGTGGATATGCTACATTTATTGCAATGTAAACCTTTGTGAATGTGCATCAAAGTTACATATTTAGGTACATTTCCTTTTGAAAAAATGCACATTAAAGGTGAAATACTGAATCAATTTGAGATACTTACACACCTTATAGAATCTCGTTGAATCAATATAACAGAAACCCCTGGGATTTAAATGTGTGTAAGCAAGCATCTGTAGGATAGGTTTATGTCTTTAACATGCACAGTGTTCTGCTACTTTTCTTTCTCTGTAACAGTAGAATAAACACTCAAGCACAGACTTATTGTACTGGTCGAAAGATTGCTTCCTGTGGGTGTTAAAGAGTCAATGGTTTTCTTAGGACATGCAATTTCTAGAATCCATTGATGACTGCACATCATCAGAGTTATGATGTTCTGATCAAGCTCCCCATGACCTATGGTATTATACTGAACTTGGTGGGTGATAGTTCAAAATAATTTATCATTATATTGGACAGGGGTAGGAACTGTTCTGTTCATGGACCATAGTGGCCCACCACATCTCTGTATGTGACAACAGGGCCTCCCCCCCCCCCCCCCCGTTTTTAAAGAAATGGTCAGTGACACTCTCAGAAGCTTGCTCAGAAGCCTGTTTCAAAATTGCTGAAATTTACCACATGCCCTGGGTGGAAACACAACTGTTGCTTGTTCATTCAGAGAAGAATGCAGGAGTTACTCCAAATAGTTTCAGTCCTTTACTCGTCTGTCAGTTCTTGGAGTTTTGCAACTGCAAACAACCCTTGTTTGCTCTGCTTAGCTTGGTGTAGCATAAATTGGCAGCACATTTCAGTATCAAAGATTAGCATATGGATCGACAGAACTTCTGTTTGAACGAGAACTTTGGGGAGTGCCAAAATACTGCATTATTCAGAGAAAGATTGCAAGTGTTGTGTGGTGTTGTCATCTCCGTGTCCTTCCTTCCTGTTTAGTGCTACTGACCAGAAACGGCCATACAAACCCACATACAATCTGGTTTATTGAAGAGTGGGTGTATTCTGTTTCTCAATATGTTTAATGTTAATTTTGATTCTTTGCCCTTTTAAAATTTTGTTTGGCAATGAATACTCAATTGTTTCAACAAAGAAATATTCCTTAGCAGAGTAATTTTGCAGAGACATCCATTTCCAAATACACTTTGTCTGGAGAGTTAAATTAAAGATCTAAAACTGATGCTGATGCTAATGCATGGGCTAATTGAAGGTCTAATATGAATCCATATACTGCACTGCAAAAATTGATTAAAACTGTCATATGAAAAGGCTACACAAAGCCAAAATATTTTTTCCTTCTTTGCAGAGTTTCAGCAAAGTAAAGAAGCAAATTAACCAGCAGGAGTAAAGGGTCATGCTAAAAGGACAAATGTTCTTTAACTAGCATAATATGTGATCTTTGCTACAATTTTATTATTCTATTTCATTTAAAGATATTGTGCATCTTATGTGGATGGGTGGGTGGTTTAGGAAACCTGAAATGTTGGTGTGTGGGACCCTTGGGTCCAATTGCTGTAGCAAAAAAAAGGAGGTGCCGAAGTAGGTGACTGACAGCTGAAGTGCCAACGAAAACCAAAATATCCGCTGGAATCTCCAATGGCTGAGCCCCTGGTGGGGTGGGGCTAAGACTGACCTCATCAAACAGCCAATTTGCATCCAGACAGGGCAAAAAGAGAGAGCAATGTCTCTGAGTAGATTGTCCTCAGATGAGGACTCCTTGAACGTATATGCCAGGCCATATGGCAGGAGCATCTCAAGCATCATTTTCCCAGCTACACCCACATAATCACCCATGTTCTCACAATTAATTTAATTTTACAAAAGTGCACAAAGACTATCCAAGACTTTTATATGTGGGGCAAATGTGTTTATGTAAACAGCTTCAGGAATATCAAAACCATTGGATAATTAGATGATTGCATAAAAGGTGAATGTTTCGTGTTCTAAGATGAAGTGATACCCAGCCAACCTGGTGTATACAAAACAATATCGTGTTCCTAGGGTCTCAGCATCACCGAGGTTTTACTAATGGAAGTGATGGTTCTACAGCATTAATATATTACTTCTAAAGTTATTCTGAGACTACATGAGTGTTTTTTTACCAGTTTGATTTGCCTTGTATATTATGCTGCTGAACAAAAATTGCATTTAGAATTCTCATTTTGAAAATCATTAAGATCCCTGAAACAAAAATGACTGAAAGATTCTTCAAAGTGAAGTAAAGAGAATTAAAATTTACGATCTACTGGATTTCACTGTTTTTCACAGTGTGCAGCATTTCTAGTTATTAAAAGTATCTGCTCACCTATTTCAACTTGCAATGCATAACTACATTATTTGCGGCTTTTCCAAATTTCTACATAATGTTTCCTTTATTACTTTCTTTGGAACCTCAGCACTGAGCAGGTGGGAAATCTAATTACTCTAACAGAGCAAAATTGCTAATAACAGGAGAGCACCCTGTTATTATGTGTGTTGAGATATCAGTCATTGTGTTTCTTGAACAAAAATGTATTCCACAATGTGAGACAATTATGTTCAATAACAGATAAACTAACAAGCTTAATTTACTAATTGTTAATTACACTGTGCTGTTTTGGAGACAAATTAAGTCAAGGTGGCAATGATCACCAGTTCAATGACAGTATGGGGCACTGTTTTGATCTATGACACAGTGTTAGTCAACATAATAAAATCAGAGTTTTGTTACATTGGGGGAATATGGGAATTAGGAAATTCTGTTCTATTGTATTAGGCAAGTATGTTTTAGAAGGTTAGCCACATTTTAATTTTCTTCATTACTGGCGTTGCTTCAAAGAGTTTCACGGTACTATTTTGATCAAGTGAAGGATTTCCAGCCTCTTATCTGCCCACCAGGAAGGAGAGGATTTCTGCTTCAATCTAGACCTTTTCCCAGTGCAATCCTATGCATGTTTATTAAGAGAGAATTACCAGTTACAATGGTGTTAAATAGTGTTCCCCTGAGTAAACAAATTAAGGACCGCAGCCTAGATCTTCCATCACCATACACATTCCCTTTAAGGAAGTAAGAAAATCTTGCCACTGCTGTGATATTAGTCAAATCAGGCCACCATCCTCAGAAATCACAGCTCCAATGTGGGACTGAGAAGATGTAGGGGGTGGGGTGGTCACCAATGCAATTTTTCATGAAGTGTCTCTGTACATGCACACACACAAAGAAGAAAAGTACTGCTCAACAATCACAAAGACACATACTACAAATTCAGTGCTACTACTTTTTCCAATAATCATAAGAAAACTTCTGCCCTAAAGTTGGGCACCTGGAATGTTCGGACAATGACCCCTGGCTTTTCTGATGACCTGCAGAAAATAGGCAACGCACGCAAGACAGCTGTCATCAACATGGAACTGAGTAGGCTACAGATGGACATTGTTGCCCTGCAAGAGACGTGATTGCCAGACTCGGGATCTGTCAAAGAAAAATAATTCTCATTCTTCTGGCAGGGAAAACCATTGAATGAGACCAGAGAATATGGTGTTGGCTTTGCGGTTAGAAATACCCTGCTGAGATCCATTGTTCCACCTACTGCGGGGAGTGAAAGAATCCTGTCTTTGCAGCTCCACTCATCAGCAGGACCGGTCACCCTCATTAGTGCAGATGCACCAACACTTGTCTACAGCAGAAGTCAAAGACAAATTCTATGACGATCTGGCAGCTACTATCAAAAAAATCCCCGAGAGAGAGCTGCTGTTCATTCTTGGAGACTTTAACACTAGAGTTGGTGCTGATCACAATTCTTGGCCCACTTGTCTAGGCTGTTTTGGCATTGGGAAGATGAACAAAAATGGCCAATGCTTGCTGGAGTTTTGCTGTTATTATGGTCTACACATTCTTTAATACGAAGCTTCAACACAGAGTTTCCTGGAGATATCCAAGATCCAAGCATTGGCATCAGCTCGATTTGATCCTCACTAGATGTTCTAGCCTTCCTAGTATTACGATCACACGCAGTTACCAGAGTGCTGATTGCGATACTGATCACTCCCTGGTGTGTAGCAGAGTCAAACTGCGAATAAAAAGATTGTATCACATGAAAAAGAAAGGAAGACCACGTATTGACATCAGCAAGACTCACGATGAGAAAACTGGAGGAATTTGCTGAAGCACTTGAGGAAACTCTTCCAGGCCCGGCTGATGCAAATGCACCTGAATGATGGGAACATTTCAAGAATGCTATTTATAACACCACCTTGTCCACATTTGGCAAGAAGACCAAAAAGACAGCAGACTGGTTTGAAGCCCATTCAGAGGAGTTGGTGCCAGCCATCGAGGAAAAGAGGAGAGCTCTAGCAGCATACAAAGCCTGTCCTAGTGAGTACAACTTGCAGGTTCTTCGAGTTGTTTGTAGCAAAGTCCAACAGACTGCTAGGAGATGTTATTGGCTTCAGCTCTGCTCTCAGATACAGACAGCAGTGGACACAGGTAACATCAAGGAAATGGATGACGGTATCAAGCAGGCTTTAGGTCCAATACAAAAGAAATCTGCTCCTTTGAAGTCTGCTACAGGCGTGATCATCCAGGACCGAGCACAGCAAATGGAACGCTGGGTGCAGCACTACTCTGAGCTATATTCTAGAGAGAATGTAGTAACCAAAGAGGCATTAAATAACATTGAGTGCTTGCCTGTCTTGGAAGAGTTGGACAGTGAACCAACTTTAGCAGAAATAAAAGTGGCCTTGTATTCCCTCACCTACGGCAAGGCACCTGGGAAGGATAACATCCCTGTTGAAGTGCTGAAGTGCTGTAAAGAGATCATCACCACTGAGCTGTATGAAATCTTTTTTCTTTGCTGGAGGGAAGGTGGAGTACCACAGGACGTGAAGGATGCAAACATCGTCACATTGTACAAGAACAAAGGCGACAGAGGTAACTGCAATAAATACTGTGGCATCTCTCTTCTCAGCGCTGTAGGGAAGCTGCTTGCCCATGTTGTGCTGAAGAGACTCCAGGTGCTTGCAGACAGAGTCTATCCAGAATCACAGTGTGGATTTCGAGCTAATAGATCCACCATTGACATGGTATTTTCCCTCAGACAGTTGCAGGAGAAATGTAGGGAACAACGATAGCCATTCTTTGTGGCCTTCATAGATCTTACAAAGGCCTTTGATTTGGTTAGCAGAGACGGCCTTTTAAAATTACTTCCCAAGATTGGATGTCCACCTCGACTCCTTAACATCATCAGGTCCTTTCATGAGGAAATGAAGGGCACTGTAGTTTTTGATGGCTCAACATCAGATCCCTTTGACATCCGAAGTGGAATGAAACAGGGCTGTGTCCTCGCGCCGACTCTGTTTGGGATCTTTTTTGCTGTCATGCTGAAGCACGCTTTTGGAACTGCAACAGAAGGTGTCTATCTCTGGACTAGATCAGATGGAAATCTCTTTAATCTCTCTAGATTGAGAGCAAAGACCAAAGTCCAGCTGAAATGCATGCGCGACTTCCTCTTCGCCGATGATGCAGCTGTTGTTCCCCATTCTGCTGAAGAGCTCCAACAACTTATGAATTGTTTTAGTAAGGCCTGCCAAGATTTTGGATTAACTATCAGCCTGAAGAAAACACAAGTCATGGGCCAGGGCGTGGACTCACTTCCCTCTATTACCATCTCTACAGAAGAATTGGAGGTTGTTCATGACTTTGTGTACCTTGGCTCAACGATCTCTGACGCTCTCTCCCTAGATGTCGAGCTGGATAAACGCATTGGCAAAGCAGCTACCATGTTCTCTAGACTCACAAAGAGAGTATGGCTTAATAAGACGCTGACGGCATATTCCAAGATCCAGGTCTATAGAGCCTGTGTCCTGAGTACATTCCTATACTGCAGTGAGTCCTGGACCCTTTGTGCACGGCAGGAGAGGAAGTTGAACACGTTCCATATGCGACACATTTTTGGTATCACCTGGCAGGACAAAGTTCCAAACATAGTCCTAGAATGAGCTGGAATTTTTTTAGCATGTATACATTACTGAAACAGCGACGTCTACGTTGGCTTAGGCATGTTGTGAGAATGGCTGACTGTCGGATTCCAAAATATCTCCTGTATGGAGAATTGGTGCAGGGAAAGTGCCCAAGAGGGAGACCACAGCTGCGATACAAGGATATCTGCAAGCGGGATCTAAAGGCCTTAGGAATAGACCTCAACAGATGGGAAACCTTAACATCTGAGCGTTCAGCCTGGAGGCAGGTGGTACAGCATGGCCTCTCCGAATTTGAAGAGACACTTGTTCAGCAGGCCGAGGCAAACAGGCAGTCCCGAAACCAGCAAAATCAGAGATCTGGACAGGGGACAGATTGTATTTGTCTTCAGTGTGGAAGGGATTGTCACTCTCGAATTGGCCTTCTCAGCCACACTAGACAGTGTTCCAAGACCTCTATTCAGAGCACGTTACCATAGTCTCTCGAGATTGAAGGATGCCTACTACTACTTTTTCCAGTTCAGGAAACAAGGCAGTCATTATGTTTTGCATATTGTTTGCATATACAGTATATCTTGCATATTTTACAGAAATGCACAAAAATACATCTTGCAGATGCACTTATTCTCTCAGACAATGCCCCCCATTTCATGGTGTCTTATCAAGAATAGTTTGCTGTTATTGTCTTATTTGTTTGAAGATGAAGCAAGCCAGAGTTTTGCATGCCCAACATTTTCCTTCTGCCTCAATCTCTCCTATCATCTGCCTCTATCTCCCACCTTTTGTGTAAAACAGCCCCAGCTCTGCCTTGCCCAGCAGGTGAAAGAGAGGTAGTCAATTATATTTCAGACCATTTTTTGGTAAGTACTTACCAAAATTCACAAATATTTTCATATTGGAGATAGAAAAAACTTGAAATTAAACAATTTTAATGTGAGAGTAACCAAAACCAACAGATATATCCATCTAGGCACAGCATTTTGAATGCCCAACACTTGATAGTCTTGGTTTAAATATCTTAAAGGCCAGGCTTAAACGAATGTGTATTACACCTAGTTAGTTTTAGCATTGGCACTTCTTCTTATTGTTTTTTGAAAGAATCTCCATATGATTCTTAAAAAGGAATAACTATTTAATTTTGTGGGTGTTGATGGGAGAGCAATCCTATCCAGATTGTTGTTGAGATGCTAATCAATATTCTCAAATTTCATCACATTCAAGTCAAAGAGAACTTTAGCTTAAAAAAATCTGAATGTGGGAGAAATGGAAATGTACATGTTTCCCCATCTTTAAATCCAGATTCCAGGACTAAGATGGGGACTCATCACAGAAGGGACACAGCTGCTCTATTCGTCATTGCCATGGGAGACTTAGACCTCTATGATATTTGGGACGGCATCATACAGGGCCATAGTACATTTTAGAATCTCTCTCCCCAAGGGTCCACACTATGGGTGGGAGATTGAAGCTCAATTCCCCCTACCAGCCCATGCAGAAAATTCTAAAGCCCTTGCCTGAAAAAGTCCAACATGGTGGGGATCTATGGCATGTCCTTGTGTTTTCTGGAACTACTTGTCAGTATTACTTTTTGTGATAAAACTTCAAGACTAATGGCAGTAGGGCCATTAGCCATCCTGGCTGAGGAACTCCAGTCATTGTTGCCCGAAAAGTAATTTTATTGAGCTCTAGTCTTCAGATGTTCTGTGACACATCAAAGGAGAAATGTTTAACAGCTCTGGAAATGGAATACATAAGTCTCCTTCTTTTGATGTTAATAGGAGGAGAATGGTTAAAGAAAAAAACTGAATTAAAAATGATGAAGAGCAGACAAATAAACAAGAAGCAAGTCTCCTAGTAAGAGTTTGGATAAGGGTTTTCTTTTGCCTTCATCTCCCTTTTTACTGATAGACTTAGTAGGATTGCTCTGTCCAAGGTGTCTGGATGGACAGTTCCATCATAAAAACAGCAATTATAATAATAATTGCATGCTGTCAATTTGATTCTGACTTATGGTGAACCTTTTCCAGGGTTTGCTAGGTATAGATTCCTCTGATCTGGTTTACCATTCTTCTGGGGGCACCCTGGGACTGTGCCGCTTACTCAATGTCATATAGGCCAGCCCTTTCCCCAGGAGGCACAGCCACTCACTTCGCCTTTATTCCTGGAAAAATTTCACCAGATGAAATAATTATCAACCCTGACCATGATGCAGACAAGAACAAAATAAATTAATTTGATCCTGTACAACAGAAAGGTTAGCACTACTGTTTACCAACATGGGGCACCCTGAGCATATAGAAAAATAAGTTTCTTCAGGCCGAAACACTTGATTTTTATGTCCATTTGGATGGATATCACTGGTTACTGGTTAGCGTATCAGCAAACCAGGGGGGAAAAAAACTTTGCTTCCACTAGCAAGAAATGCTATAGCTGACATCTGGGGGTAAGCTTGTTAACAGCTCTCACAAGAAGAACCCTTCAGGTTTTTCACAGCTAATGGCTTTAACACACCTGAGTCCTTATCCTTCTCTCACCTCTGAGGGAGAGATACAGCAGGAAAACTATAAGTACATTTTCCAAAAAGGTGCACATTCTAATTTTCCTGCTCCATTCCTTTGATCAGAATTTTGACTTCTACAGATTTTGAGTTCTACGAATTTTGAGTTCTCATAATTAGAGTTCCTCCTTCATCTGCTCAACAATAATATGGAACACTGTGCATGTACCAGTTAACAATGCTGTCTGTTCGGAAGTTGATTACTGAACTTGAAAAGCTGTCAAAGTGGGTATATTCTCTCTCTCTCTCTCTCTCTCTCTCTCTCTCTCTCTGCATTTGTGTTTTAATCCCTTTCAGAAGCAAAACCATCTGATTATCTTGCAGATAAATCTTGGAATGTATTATTTCACCTGTAGGCAGTTTGTTTTCTTTTTCTCTCTCGTTCATTTAATCCTAAATATACACAGAGAGAGGTACTTTACAACTGTTCCATGAGGATTTTTTAAAGGGGTGCAGGAGAAATGGGAAGATATAAAGGAATTGCACTGCAGCCTTCAACCCCTACAACTCTGGATTCAAAACGTCACCCAAGATCCTGTTGCTTAATGCAGTAAATTGAACTAGCATAAGCCTGTTAAATCAATGGGGATTTTGAGTCAACTTGTCTATATGTTTTATTGTTTCAAATGGGCCTATTCTAACTGTGACTTACTGTGCTATAGTAATCACATCTAGAGTCAGCCAGTTTGAATCAATGGAACTGGAGTTGACTCACCAAATCAATGGAGTTGATTCACCAAATCCCCACTGATGGCCTTTTGCTAGTGCAATTTACTAAACTTTTTGGCCAATGTTATTAATGATCTCCTGTTTTCAGGGATTCATCCATTCAAACAAAATATGTCTTGCCATAAACATCTATGAAAACCTTTATTCTGTTGTAGATAGCTGACTCGGTTAGGTCCAAAGTGTGGCCATTCTTGTAAACAGAAGTGTTCTTTTGGACTCAGCTTCCTATATGTAACTATATAAATACTTAGTGAGCTTTAGATATAATGGCTGGAATCCTGTTTATCTTCATGGAAAGTTACGCCTGCATAAAGTTGCCAGGCATTATGCCCAGGTAACAGGGCGTTTGCAATTTGATTGCCCAAACACTTGCACAGTTCCTGTCTTGACTGACTATGCAACATGTCTGTGGAAATGCTTCATGAATTGCACGTCTGCCTTGGTGCAATCAGAGCTACTGTTTGCGTAACATCAAATTATGCAAGTGAAGATAGTCAATAGGATTTCAGCCAAAATGTCTCTCCTTTCTATTTTAATTCATTTCCAGTGCTGTTGTTAGCCATAATTAGATGTACTAGTATTTTAACAGAGTTGTGCCCATCAGGGGAAAGCTCAGCTGCTACATTCCAGTATCGACTTGAATATATCTGTCTATAAGCCACATCACAGCAGGTCAATAGGATAGGCTTCTCCAATGACAGGTCTCTGCCATTTTCTTCTGGAATTTTACTTCACAGATTTTTATTGACTGCCAGTAGAAAAAAAATTTAGATTGCATTGTGTAATTACCTAGCTGAACTACGGGAATTGCCTAAAGGGTAAGCTATATATCACATTCATGGCATTTATTACTTTTCCATTCCATTCCTTTTCTGTATTAAATAGGCACAAAAACTCTATTATTTGTCAACAGCAATGAGTTAGCAGCGAGCATAAACCTGTAGTGCACAAGAGAATTCTGATTCCCAGCATCTCTGAATAATGTTAAAACTCATCATGGCAAAAGGTATGGCGTTTCAGTGCTTAAATTCATCTGATTGCAACTCTTTGAAGTGTTTCAGAGGAAAGCATTTCCCTCCAGTCTCACTTGCGTATGCTAGCTGTACTGCTGAGAATACAAGGGACAATGGAACATGGAAAGAAAAGGTGTATGTTTTAATTTACTGAAGAGTTAAAAATGTTCTGAGGAATGGGCACCCAGATGCTTTCCTCTTTTCTATGGAGGAAAGTAATATTCAGGTCATTCTTATTCTATGTTCCTTATGCACAGAGTCACCTTTTCCATTCATGATTAAATGGAGACTGATTTAAAAAAAAGACCCCTTGAAAGGGGGCTCATCCAGGCCATTTGAAAACCTAGCCCTTTTTTTCTTTTACAATGAAATTTGCTTTCTGACCTTAACCCTTTTTTGGGGGCAGGGAGGTCATTCTGAGTTTTTCCAGAAAAACTGGAAAAGAGCGTTATTGCCAGATAACAGAGAATGTGGCAAAGCAGCTGAATCTTATTTCAACACTGGTGATGGGAACTCAATGTTCGTTCCAACCTGGGGGTAGTAAGTTAGTTGGTGAGCAACATCTTGTGTTAGCTGCTCCATTCCACCCAACATCCATCTGTGCTTCATTCTGCCTAAGGCTCAGCAACTTCCTCATTAGTTAAGAGAGAGGAAAATGGGGTAGAAAAACAGACCCATCCTTCAAGTTTCTTTTGCTTGGGAAGGAGACTAGAAGACAACAGAGTTCCCAGATAGCAATCCCTGTCTCATTCTAAATCCTATAAGCATTAGTTTTCATCTTCTCAAGGAGGGACCTTTAGAATTCAATGTATTGGAATGCAATAGTTTTTTCTGTGCACCCAAGTCAGAACTGACTTATAATGACTCTAATAGGGCCTTCAAGGTAAGTGAGACATTTAAGGAGTGGCTTTTCCAGTTCTACTCCTCCAGTGAATTTCCATGGCCAAGTGGGGATTCATACCCTGTTCTCCAGAGTCCTAGTCCATCACTCTATCCACTACACCACACTTGCTATAGGATTCAGCAAATCAACCTCAGTGCCTCCTGGCATGGCCTAACTAGCAAGACTTACTTTCACATGGAAGCAAACCCCTGTAGCTTGCCTGTCACTCCCTGTTCCCAGTGATGTCATTGTGATTTGCCTTTATTTATTTATTTATTTATTTATTCGACTTGTATGCCACCTGCACTCTGCAAGAGTCTTGCTTTTATGTTTAAAGCAAGTTAAAATTCAATGGCCAAAATCTTATTGTTTAGCATAGTAAATAGCACTCCAGTAGGCCTATTGAATCAATGGATATTTGGTGAGTCAATTCTACCATAGGTTCCATTGATTCAAATGGGTCTACTCTGTGACTTAGTTTAGCATAGGAATTCACATAAGTTCCTTATGAAGAGGAGTTGACACACTGAATTCCCATTGATTCAAGGGGCCTGCTCTTACTGCACCTAATTTTGCCCAGGAAATTACCAGGACTGAGAAGCTGTGAGCCTCCAGATGCTGCTGGACTGAAACTCCTTTTCCACTCTAGCTGGCATAGCCAATGGTGAATAATTACAAGAACTGCAGGCCAGCTCTAGGAAGGCACAGGTACTTAGGATTCTTCTACTGTAGACAATGACCTTGCAGTAGGTCCACTTAGTTGAACCATGTTGAACATTTCTAAGCAGACATACTGTATATAGAATTGCACTGTACATTACTTGTTGCTGAAGTGCACAGAATTGTTCTTCTTCTGACTGTATGCTCCATATGGTGAATGAAAATCATTTCTGAGAATCATTTCTATCTATCTATATGGGTCACTTCTATGGGCACACAGAATTAGTAGTTTGTTGAAGAGAAGCTCAAGAATTGACCAGGGCCCAAGAGGAGAGCAGTGAGGTGATAATGATAAGGTTTTTGATGTAGCTAGACCCACTGAATTCAGGTCACTGGACTTGTTCACCACAAGCAAAAACCTGTAGTTTTCCATTCTGCTACAAACCTTTTCAATGGAGGCTGAGAAAACACATGAACTTTCTGCCAAGCACACAGCAAGATGGCTTGCCTCTCAGTTCTCCTAATCTCTTTGGAAAATTGGGCACATGTTTTCTCTCCCATGGGTTTCATCTTGGGCTGTATTGTTCTCTTTTATGGCTTTGATCTATTCTGTGGCTGCCCATGCTCTATGGTTATCAGGCTGTTATGCCTAAAAATAAGTGCTGGGGACTTTGTTCCTTAATGCAGGGCTAAGAAACTGATAGCCCTTCATATGTTTTTGGATTGCACTCCCATCAGCCCCAGCAAGCATTGCTACTAGTGAGGGATTATGGGAGCTGTAGTTTGATCTTATAAATGTCTCCTCTTTGCCTCTCTTATCAGATAGCAGAGCAAGGTAAAGTTCATGTCATAAGGTGTGCCACAAACCTTCTTTCTCAGGTTACACATGCCGTATTACACTACTCTGAATTTTCCATATAAGAAACTACCTCCTCCCACTGTGGCTGTTTTAAGCTGTAGGTTTGTTATAAATGACATTGTCAGCATTAGTGGCACTGACGTTATAATGCTCCCTGTGAGGCATATGATTTCATTCTTGCATTCCTGGGACTATAGAAAATATATGTGACACTACGACTTCAATTCACTTACTTGTGCATACTAATTGGTTTGAGGCAGAATCTGAAATGAACAAGTGACAGCCATATTAAAAATAGGGTCTTAGATTTTCATTATTTACAAGTGAACCAGTTTGCCATGAATAAAAGAGAATGAGAAAGAATGAGTGCTTATTTCACTGGAAGCTTGCAGAAAAGGAGAGCTCTATTCATAAGCCAAACACAGAACCTGATTGAAATGTATGCCATTCTATACTATTTAATATGTCATATTTTCAAACAGGATCCAACAAAGGGACTTAATTTTTGCTTATAATGTTCTATGGAGAATTCATTGCTGATGTTGAGAATAGATGTTAGAATATTCTTCTAATGCACAATATCATAGACTTATTTATAGCCTAGCCATGTTCTTCAGCCATCCCTAATTGGGACAGTTACTCCTTTCTGCCATCTGGTCACATATAAATCACTTCCAGACTTTTCCCTTTGAAAATAATTTTGGGGGTTCTTCTCTACTGATGGAGGGCAAGACCATGGGGCGTGGGAGCCCAATTTGTACCCCAGCCCTCTCCAGCCTGGAAATGGCCTTCTGGGAACATGTTTTTTTTTGTCAGCAACAACAACAATAACAAATACTTTGTCTGAATGGGATGCCCAGTGGTTCATGAGCCACCCATTTTTTTATTTATTCATTAGATTTATATACCGCCCATCTAGAACGTGTCTACTCTGGGCAGCTTCCATGAGGCTGGGTGATCAAAAAGGCAAAAAGAAGTAATCCATCAGATGCTACTGCATTTGCTAGTTCATGCAAGGTGATTCTTAGCTACATTTTCATGTGTCTCTTCTACTAGATATGTGAAAAAAAGAGTCAGTTCTCAAGACTGACAAAAAAAAATGCTTCCTATAAGTGAGAAATGTCTTGCCCTTTCTTATTATCTATATAAGGACGAACCCAAGTGAAGAGTTGCTTCCCATGGTTCTTTCCCACCCAGTTTCCATAACTCAACTGTCTATTCAGTTCTGCTGTAAAGTATGTGTTTTGGGTTGCAACTCTGCTGTAATAAAACAGAGCCACGATGAGATTCAACATTCTGCTAAACATTTCTCTCTCTCTCTCTCTCTCTCTCTCTCTTTTTTTTTCTAAAGGAAAATGTTATGGCCATTTTGGTAATTCGGCTTCCTTCAGAAGCCAGCATAGGGTAGACTCCAACAGTGTAAATAAATGGCATACAACAGGCAGAAAATGACTTTCAGCAACATGCACTGTGTGTTTTGGGGGGGCAGAGAAGTGATATTTAGCCTTAGAGCAATTGCTGCCTGTATCTCTGTGTCACTGTTTTTGCTTCTTTTTGTCTAAAGAAAGAGTATTTGTTATAGCTATCCCACACTTATATTTGTTTGTCACTGGTTTCCTAGTCAAAATCCATACGTCCTTAGCATTAGAAGTTATACATCATAAACTCATCTCCAATAATTTAATTTAATCTAAGTGGTTCTACAACCCCCTGAGTTAGCTGGATAGCTCAATGAGTTAGGTATCTGGTGTGAAGTCAGGGGTTGGGAGTTAAATTCTTCACTGTGCATCTCAGAAAAACCAGCCTGTGTGGCCTTGGGCAAGCTCCACAGACCCAGGATGCCCCAAGAAGAAGGGAATGGCCGGTTTGTCCTTCAGACGAAAAGGTGTTTGGCACTTCCCAGCCCTACTTCCTCTGGTGGGCACCCACTCAGAGGCAGCGCCCCAGCTTCCCTGCCCTGCCTACTCCAGGCACTGAGTGGGCACCCAATGAAGGAAGTAAGGTTAGGAAGGGCCAAACACCTCTTCGTCTGAAGCACAAACTGACACAAACCACCAAACCAGTGGTTCGTGCCCATCTCTAAGGAATAGCTGAAAGCTGCCTGATGTTGCAATGGGTTTGATGGATAGTTTTAGCCAACTAATCTCTGAGCTTCAATTCCATGTTTACAAAATAGGAACATGAACAGCCTACCTCATATGTTTTCTATACGCATACTGAAATGATGAACATTGTATTCTGTTCACAGCTGACTGGATAGCTCTGTGGTTTAGGTATCTGGCTGCAGAGATGGAGGTTGGGAGTTCGATTCTCCAGTGTGCCTCCTATGACCTTGGGCAAGTTGCCCAGTCCTAGGATGCCCTCAGAGGAAGGGAATGGTAAACAACTTCTGAGTATTTTCTAGCTGGGAAACTCTGAAAAGGGTTGCCATGTCAGAATTGACTTGATGGCACATTGTTGTTGCTGTTGTTCTTTCCATATTGTGGTATACTGAAAACATCCTTATTTACTGTTGTGATATACAATATTTCAGTAGGACGTGGAGAACGTGATGGTAACTGAAATATATATGATGCCAAACATTTAAGGTTAAGGTTTTGAATTATTCTTGATTAGCCTTTAGAAAATGTCCTGAAGCCTAGTATAAATCAGGTGCCACATACAGTAACTTCTGACTAATCTTTGAGGCCATCTGACAGGTTTTGATAATGAAGACATAGTGACAGCCTTCACGTTGGGCAGCTTTAGTGGGGAATTTGACAAATTCGTAGAGGATAAGGCTATCAGTAGCTGCTAGTCATGATAGATATGTATCACCTCCAGTATCAGAGGCAGCTGCTGGGGAAGAGGAGAAGGATGTTGTTTCACTCATAGGCATCTGTGGGAACAAAAGTGCTGGACTGGATAAGCTTTTGGTCTAATGAAGGAGTAGTAGTTTTATGTTCTTACAAAAATAAGCCTCCGTCTCTTCATTTCCCCCTTCCCTAAGTGGCTGGTGTCCACAGAGTGGTACTGATGCCTGACAATGGAGATTCTGGGAATCATGCCTATGGTGAAAATGCCCTGCCACCTTTCTGGCCCACAGTGCTGCCACCATGTTTGCCCCATTGTCTGTGACAAACAGACCTTACCTTTCTGTAGCTAGACTCTACTGCTTAGGCATGTTCTGTCCTTGTGTGTTGCCTGATGCTTCTACATGCCACCAGTGTCCTCTCAGGGAGAGGTAGGAATGTTTTGCACGCTGGCTGCTCCAGATGTCTTTTGTAAAATGTACCACCTATGTCCTGGCCAATTGCTGTTGTACCAGTTGCCCGAAAGCCCAATATAAATCTGTTATCACCCTGAGGCTAAGGGTCATTCAGGATGGCAATTAGTAATGTGGTGCCAGTTCTGCCACGAACCTACAGAAAATAGTGTTCTCCACATAGAGCTATCATCTCCCCCAGGTGACAGATAATCCTGGCATTTTTGCATTTGCGGAAGGACATTTCCTGCACCCCTCCAAGCTCCTCCAGGATAGCATGGAATTTATTCTTGAGATGTGGGTCTGTCATTTGCTACCTCCCACCTTTTGCTCATCTACCAACCTGTTTCCCTGCGTTGGTGGCTCAACCTCTGACCTCTGATGACTCTTACTCTTCACAATAAGGAGGCTACTTGCCCCCACAGTACCCACTTCATTGGCCAGCAGCAATGACTTGTGCTGAGTCTTCAAGTGGCTAAGCATACTACTATTGGAGAACTGGCCCATGCTTGAGTAGCTTCTCGTAATTTTCGGGGAAGTCTGGTCCCAGTTCACGGCCTGGGAGCTGCAAGAGAATCACTGGCACATACAATGTATGTGTACAATGAGTCTCACCAAATAGTAAAACATTTTACACTCAAAGTTGATTCAGACTTCAAACCTTCCAGGATCAGTAAACTGTGTACTCAGCATGCTGAGGGGGGCGGCAATGTGTAGCCTGCATAATTAAAATTGTAAGCCACTCAGAGAGTGGTTGTTGTAGGTTTTCCGGGCTGTTTGGCTGTGTTCTGGAGGTTTTTCTTCCTAACGTTTTGCCAGTCTCTGTGGCCAGTGTCTTCAGAGGACGGGAGTTAGAACTCTGTCTGTGTTCTGGTGTAGTGTGTGGGATAGTTGAGTATTTGTAGCTGTAGGATCAGCTTTTTGTCCTTTTCAGGAATTATGGTGATCAGGGTGTTTTTTGTTATGGGTGTATTGTTGTGATAAGGGGGGGGGGGGCGAGATGATCTGTCACTGTGATTGATGGGTGTCGTTAGCTAGTCTTTTGTGTGCAGTGATCACCGGTCCTTGTGGCTGGGTAGAGTTCATTGACCTTTTTGCAGGCTGTATTTTTCAGTGCTGGGAACCAGGCTTTGTTGAGTTTTAGACTTTCTTCTTTTTTGTTGAAGCTGTGCTGGTGTTTGTGGATTTCAATGACTTCCCTGTGTAGTCTAACATAATGATTGCTGGTGTTGTCCAGTACTTCTGTATTTTGAAATAGAATTTCATGTCCAGCTTGTTTCACGGCATGTTCAGCTACTGCCGATTTTTCCAGTTGTTTTAGTCTGCAGTGTCTTTCATGTTCTTTGATTCTGGTGTGGATGCTGCGTTTTGTGGTCCCAAAATATACCTGGCCACAACTGCAAGGTATCTGATATACTCCTGCAGTGGGGAAGGGGTCCCTTTTTTCCTTTGCTGACCGTAACATTTGTTGTATTTTTGTGGTGGGCCTGAATACTGTTTGTAGGTTGTGTTTTTTCAACAGTTTCCCCATGCGGTCCGTGACCCCTTTGATTTATGGCAAAAATACTTTATTTGTGGGTGGCTGTTTTTCTTCTTCAGTTCGGTGTTGTTTTCTTGGTTTGATGGCTCTTGTGATTTCATTCTTGGAATAGCCATTTGCCTGTAGGGCTCAATTCAGATGGTTGAGTTCGGTGCTGAGAAATTGAGCTTCACAGTTCTGATTCGCATGGTCTACCATGCGACTATGCCTCTTTTTTGTCGTGGGTAGTGGTTGGAGTTTTTGTGTAGGTACCGGTCTCTTTGTGGGAGTTTTCTGTAGATCTTGTGTCCCAATAGGAGGTCAGGTTTGTGTATGACCATGACATCTAAGAAAGGGAGTTGGCCCTCTATTTGTTTTTCCATGGTGAATTGTATATTTGGGTGGATGCTATTGAGATGGTTTAGAAATTCTTCCAGTTTTTCTTCACTGTGGCTCCAAATTGCAAAGGTGTCATCCATGTATCGGAACCAGACTGTGGGTGTGAAGGGTGCCAAAGCCAGGGCCTGTTTTTTCAAATGTTCCATGTGGAATGTTCCATCATTGATTTCTACGAGCAGACAGATGGAGTGGCCATGGGGAGCCGGTTATAGCGAACTTCTACAAGTACCAAGTCTTGGACGGAGGCTGGGAGGGGACATGTGCATGCTCAGAAGCAGTGGCCCTGGCCTCTGCCCCCCCCCGCTGCCTACCTGCTCCTGCCACTGCCCCCCCACTGCCTAACTGCCACTGCCATACCCCACCACCCCACTGCTACCACCCGCCTACCTGCTCCTGTTGCTGCCACACACCACTATCCTCAGAAGCAAGCAGTAAACCCAGCTTCCCTTCCAGGAACAAGGCCTGCAGCTTCTGGGCATGCTCAGAAGTCTGGGTATGCACAGAAGTGGCAGGCCTAGCTTTTGGAAGGGAAATCAAACCTGCTTGTGTCTGAAGATAGTGCTGTGTGGTGGTGGCAGCAGGAGCAGGTAGGTGTGAGAAGGGCAGTGGGGGGACTTGACAAGCGACTTGGAAAAATGGTTCCAAATCCAGTGCAAGTCATTGGGGAAAAAAACCCAAGTTGAGTTGCTGGTGCGACTTAAGCGCAACTCAAGAGTGAGTCATGAGTTCCCATCCCTGGTCCCTTGCCCTGGGTGCCCTGGCTCGATTGCACAAAGACATCACTAAAAGATGTCTGGAGTTCACTCCTATCTGTCCCACCATGAGCTAGAGGCTTCTCTGCCATCTCCATGTCCGGCTGCCAGGTGTTCTTTCATACTCTCAGCACTGAGTAAAGCAGCTGGGTGACACGATTTTGATTAGAAGGCTCAAAATAGCACTCCTAGGCTGTCTTTTTCCTCTCCCTCTCCCACTCCTCTCAGTAGAATCTGCTACAGTAGGTGCAGGCAGAATTCCTGCAGTCTTCCCCAATGGCCTACTCTTTCTACTGCACCCACATTTCATACTGCCTTCAGATTATACCCAGAGAAGAACAGTATCTTGATTCTTCTATAGCAGAACAGAAACCCTTCTATGAAAATCGCAAATGCACACACAGAGAAAAAAATCTATGAACTTAATGTATCTGTCTCTATATAACAAAATATTATTCTCCTCTCTGATATACCCCAAAGGGGCCTAAACCTAATATTATATTTCCCTGCTGCATAATGCATTAATCTATGAATCTACTAATCCTAAATCTTAATATACAATGAGATATAGAGAATGTACATGTAAATTGTGGGTTCATAAAATGTCACACGAAGACTCACGAAGACTCACGAAGAGAGTATGGCTCAATAAGAAGCTGACGACATATACCAAGATCCAGGTCTATAGAGCCTGCGTCCTGAGCACACTCCTGTACTGCAGTGAGTCCTGGACCCTTTGTGCACGGCAGGAGAGGAAGCTGAACACCTTCCATATGCGTTGCCTCCGACGCATTTTTGGTATCACCTGGCAGGACAAAGTTCCAAATAGAGTAGTCCTAGAACGAGCTGGAATCTTTAGCATGTATATATTACTGAAACAGCGACGTCTACGTTGGCTTGGGCATGTTGTGAGAATGGCTGATGGTCGGATTCCAAAAGATCTCCTGTATGGAGAATTAGTGCAGGGAAATCGCCCCAGAGGGAGACCACAGCTGCGATACAAGGACATCTGCAAGTGGGATCTGAAGGCCTTAGGAATGGACCTCAACAGATGGGAAACCCTGACATCTGAGCGTTCAGCCTGGAGGCAGGCGTTGCATCATGGCCTCTCCCATTTTGAAGAGACCCTTGTCCAGCAGACCGAGGCAAAGAGGCAGTCACGGAAGCAGCAAAATCAGGGAGCTGGACAGGGGACAGATTGTATTTGTCTTCAGTGTGGAAGGGATTGTCACTCTCGAATTGGCCTTCTCAGCCACACTAGATGCTGTTCCAAGTCCTCCATACAGAGCACGTTACCATAGTCTTTCGAGACTGAAGGATGCCTAATAATAATAATAATAAAAATGTCACAGAGAAAACTGTTGCACTGCAGACTTGAACCAAAGCATCTCCTGACAGCAAATGTTCAGGGGATGTAAAAGCAACTATACCTAACTTTCAGTTGGAAATAACCAATGTGAAAAAAATACCTTCTGGTGTCTGTGCCTGCCTCTAGATTTCATTGGTGAAGATAGGCATCATTGACAGATTTTGCTGTCACACAAACCCCTCCCTTGGGAAACCCATGGGTTTCCCTATCAAGAGACACTGAGTTTTCTGCCTCCCCTCCACCCTTGGTGCCTGATTGTCTTCAAGTTTCATTTCTCAAGAAATCACTTCAGGATGCCTGAAAAATATGTTTCACTTTCACTTCTTCCTCTAGTAAGCAGAAAGCTAGCCTTTTGCTTTCTAATGTATTGGAGTAAATGGGAGTCTAAATATTAGGAATTATTATTACAGATATTTGTAACTATCAAATTCTGATTCAAATATATTCTTTCTTTCTTTCTTTCTTTCTTTCTTTCTTTCTTTCTTTCTTTCTTTCTTTCTTTCTTAGAATCCAAGGTGGCTTACATCATTTTAAAAACAATATTTAAAAGCTAAAAACAGTAGGTATACAAAAATTTTAAAAGACTTAAACAAGTATTATATTAAAAACAGTAATAAAATCAATACTAAAGCACATTTAAAATAAAAAAACACATCAATCCATTTAAAAACACATCTCAGACCACCAGTTATTAAGGGAAAACTGCCTGAACAGAAAGGTCTTTGCCCGTCTGCAAAAGGCCAGCAAAGATGGAGCCAGCCTAACTTCCCCTGGGAGGTAGTTCCAGAATCTGTGAGCTACAACAGAGAAGGCCCTCTCACTTGCCCCCACCAAGTACACCTGTGAAGGTGTTGGGACCAAGAGAAAGGCCTTCCCTGATCATCTGAAAGCCCAGGCACCTTGTAGAGGGAGATGTGGCCTTTTAGATAACTCGGACCCAAGCCATTAAGTGCTTTATAAGTTAAAACCAGCACTTTGAATTGTGTCCGGAAACAGATTGGCAGCCAATGGAACTGCTGCAACAGGAGCATCACATGATCTCTGTAACCAGCCCCAGTCTGGCTGCTGCATTTTGGACCCTCTGCAGTTTCCGAACACTTTCCAAAGGCAACCCCATGTAAAGTGCATTACAATAATCCATCTGAGATGTAACTAGGGTACGTATGTGACACCATGGCCAGAGCAGCCTTCTCAAGAAACAGGTCAGCTGGTACGGTTGTTTTAACTGTGCAAAGGCACTCCTGGCCACTGCCAAAACCTGGGCATCCAGGCTCAGAGATGAATCCAGGAGCACCCTCCAAACTATGCACCTGTGTTTTCAGAGGGAGTGTAACCTCATCCAGCACAGACTGCACCCTGTTCTTTGATCTGCTTTTTGACTGACCGGGAGCACCAGTCCTGTCTGGATTAAGTTTCAATTTATTTGCCCTCATCCAGGCCATTACTGACACCAGACACTAATTTAGAACTGAAACAGCTTCCTTGGATTTAGATGGAAAGGAGAGATAGAGTTTGGTGTCATCAGCATACTGGTGACACTGAACCCCAAAACTCCAGACAACCTTTCCCAGCGGTTTCATGTAGATGTTAAATAGCATATGGGACAAAACAGATCTCTGAAGGACACCACAGGCTAATGGCCAAGGTGTCGAACAAGAATCCTCCAGCACCACCCTCTGAGTTCTCCTCTTTAGGAAGGCATGGAGCCACTGTAAAGCAATGCGTCCAAGTACCATCTCAGAGAGACAGCCTGGAAGGATACCATGGTCAATGATATTGAAAGCCACTGCAGAACCAACAGGGACTCACTCTCACTGTCCAGCTCCTGGCGTAAGTCGTACATTAAGGTAACCAAAGAAGTTTCCATCCCATAACCAGGCCTGAGGCCAGACTGAAATGGATCTAGATAATCCATCTCATTCAGGCACCCTGGAGCTGAGAAGCCATAACCCATTCCAGCACCTTGCCAAGAATGAAATATTAGAGACTGGCCAGTAGTTATCCAGTACTGTGGGATCCAAGTAGGGCTTTTTCAATAGTTGTCTTATTACTGCCTCCTTCAAGCATGCTGGGATGCTGCCCTGCTGCAAAGAGTTATTCATTACCCTTGGACCAATGTACTCTCTAATTTTCAGCCCTGCTGGGCAGGGCACTGCTTCTCTCTCATGTGACTCCACCCCTGCGTGTGTGCACGACTTCTCCCCCCTGTGTGCTGGGTTCTGTCACAACTAGAACGTAACGTGATTGCTTCGTGGAGGAGGAAGACAGCTGCATGGAGGGAAGTGGAGTTGTGCACGCATGCACTCATGCCCAGCTTAGCAGGAAGCTTGCCTTGGACCCATTCGGCCACTCCCTCTCTAGCAGCTTTTATAAGCCAGGAAGGGCTTGGGTCCAGGAGACAAGTGGTAGCATTCACATCTCCAAGGGTCCTGTCCACATCATAAGGCTGAAAAACTGAAACTTATCCAGCAACACCGGACAAGCAGGAGCCATAGTTACATCTACAGAACCTGTATTAACTAGAGCATCCAGGTCAGAGTGGATCCAAATAATCTTGCCAGCCAAGTGCTAAGCAAACTTCTCACAGTGAGCTACCAAGTCGTCAACACTATCTTCCTGTGGGCCATGATGTAAGTGACTCTGTGCTAATGCAATGGTGGAAGTGAAGAATGATTTCTTCGCTGCCACCACTGCCACAGGTTGGCCTTTCAATGGGCTGTGTAGCCCATGTTCAGTCAGATTCACTCTGAGTTTTCCCCCATCACCGCTCTAGTCTCCATCCTTTTCGTTTAATCACTACCAGCTCCCTAGTAAACCAGGGTGCTAGTTTGGCTCTACTTTGTGGGAGGGGATACTTAGGAGTGATTGTGTCAACCTCCCTGGCCATTTTCCGATTCCAGAGGCTTACCAGGGCTTCAACAGAATCACCTGCTGAAGCAACAGCAAACTCCTCAAGGGCCGTCAGGAAACCATTAGGATCCATCAGCCCCTTCTGGTGGACCATCTTAATTGGTCCCCCACCTCTACAGAGGCTCTGAGTTCCAGTAAGTCTAAACCCCACCAGATGATGATCTGTCCATGACAATAGAACAACAGAGAGTTCCTCCACACCCAAATCACCAACATCTGCCCCAGTACAGAAAACCATGTCTCAAGTGTGCCTTGCAGTGTGAGTGGGGGCAGATACCTCTTGAGACAGACCCACGGTTGTCATGGAGGACATGAAGTCCTGAGCCACTCCTGACAAAGCTGCCTCGTCATGGATGTTAAAGTCTCCCAACACAACAAGCTGAGGAGACTCCAACACCACCTCAAAGACCAGCTCAGTGAGCTCAGGCAGGGAGACTGTTGAGCAACAGGGTGGGCAGTACACAAACAGAATCTCTATTGTATCCCAAGCTCCACACATTCAAACCCAGCAAACCTGGGGATATGGCACCTGGTGAAGGGGATAGAATCATGATAGACCATTGCAACTCTACCTCCCTGCTGCCCAGGTCTTGCTTGCTGCTGCTCAGAGAACCCTGGTTGACCAAACTGGGTGATATTGACACCCCCGGCCTCATCCAACCAAGTCTTTGATACAAGCCAGATTGGTCTGCTCATCTCCCGGATGGCTGTTGTTTTTTCCATTAACTGATCAGGTATTTAGCAGCAACAGTTTCAACCCGGGGCCTTTATCCAAATATGGCATTATTTGGTGAATTCCAAATGTTTCCAACTCCAAATGCACATTCCTACTTAAGAAGTCAGACTCAATCACAATGGTGCCTGATGGCTATAAATGCTATGCATGACAATACAATTTTGTCTTGTGCTTTAGGTTTGTAACATTTTTTTCTCAAAGACCTGGTTTAGCATTATTGCCTCTAGTAACTAGCAGAAAATAATGTCTTGTCCAAACAAAGAGATGTGAAAAACATACAGTCTTGATTTCACTGTGTTTCTCTGAATCCCACCTCTATTCTCAGCCCATATTTTGTTCATGTCAGGCTGCAAGACTACAGTTTTTTACTCCCTGCAAGGATATTTATATACATTTTCTTTTTCTAGCACGCAGTTAAGATCTATTTGCATTGTACGGGTTTTTGGAAACTGTTTTATTGGGTAAGATCCAGAATTGGAAACGTTGGTGCAATGTGGTCAATCTTTAACATAATCATTAATAAGCTTTTTAAAAGTCTAACTAAACTATCTTTAGGTTAAAAAGAGGGTATTTTAATTGGTGTTTAAATTTATCTTCCTTTATTACACAAGAAGCCTTACTAGACTAAAAAATCTTATCTATGATTTTACTTCCCCCTCCCCTTTGCCCTTATTTTAAGCTTTTGAAAGAAAGAAATAGCTGCAAAATTTTTGAAAATCCTGTTTCCTATCCACTCAACCAAAACCATTCTCTTGTTTTCCCTTTCTCTTTCCCTTAAAATCTAATCTTCTTATTTTCCCATTGGTAAACTAACTTTAAAACTGTTAATCAGGCTAGGCAAAGCAGATTTTGGAGTGAGAGGAATCCTGTAGCTTATTGATGATCCTGTCTCTTGGCAACAGCTTTCTTTCTCTGTGTTCATCCATACCTGATTAACTTATCAATGGAGAAACATTGGTGCAAAAACTCCAAGTGAATCAAATTGCCAATTACATTAGAAAATGTCCAGCTTAATTCATTGTAATAACTTTGTGTTAATCTCCTGTCATTTCCTTGGATTTATATTGATTGACTTTGCTTTCCTGTACTGAGTTTTAGAGGGTTTTTAAAAAGAGTTTCATTGTTTTCCATTTTATAGTGTATAAAATCATTTTATATTTTTAAATTTAGTAAGAAAGGTGTAATAGGTAAATTCTATTTTCTGATTTTACAGTAAGTGACCAATTACTGGTAAAGAAAAAAACTCTGAACTTTGAGAAATCCTGACACCAAATTATTTATATTTGAATATTAAAGGATTATAGATCCTGACTTCTAATTTTTGTACCTGCTATGTCTACATGATTCTTACTGACCTTTCCAGCACCCTTGCTCTGTGATGATAGGAAGTGAGGAAATAAATTGTAAGTATTCTCTCAATGGCATTTGGAAGCCAACACACTGATTCACAAGACCTTTCTTTTCCTAGCCAGGCACATTCTGATTCAAAATGAGAGTATATTAAGGATGCAATCAGGTCTCTTTATTTAACACACATCATTAGTACAACTGAGTTGTTACCTGTTACAGGGGCTCAGTTTATAGTAAAATGTCACATAGTTACAGTAACATGTTTCCTTTGATGTTGCGAGCTAATTATAGGCTCAGCTACTGACAAATCATTCTCAAGATTTAATATTGACAAAGTACAGGTGTTATAACCTGCAAAATGTGAACATTAAGAAAATGCCATACTGTGCTCAGAAAGAGGTTCCTTAAGCTCTAAATGAATTCCTATCTAGAAATGAGGCAGCTATATCAGAACCCTAATAAAAATCAATATATACCTGCCAACATATCTGATTCATTTGGCAATTATTTGATTAATAATTGAAAAAGTGCTCTTGACATACTCCTAAGGCAGATTGTTTCAATGATTCAACACCCAATGACCTCCGCTGAATGTGATTATTGTAGTTTTCATTGAAAATGATTAAATTTGAGGTGAAGGATGACTTGAAGCCTGTGTCTGGTCACTGCTTCATCTAGGAGTGTCAACTCCTGTTCATTTTGCTTTCTCACATGTGATTCTTACAAATGTTGGTAAATTCTGATCAAAAACAAACTAAATAAGAGTCACATCCATCCCTAGAGGTACACGAAGATCAGCTTCACTTTTTCTAAATTCCCCAAATTTATGTTATTTTGGATCAAAAGCTAATTTAATCAAAATTCCTATTCATATTAAACTTCACCTACAATGGCTGTTTCATGGCAGCAAGGTATTTACGACATTGCTGTCAAATAAAATTCCCTCCTGCTATATCCAAAATCTGCTGTACTACAAACTGCAGTTATCTCAAACAGGAATGGGAAAATCTGTCACCTTTGCTTTTTTAGAAAAAAACATATGTGGGAGAAAGCCGAGCTTAGCAAGAGGAGGTGAAAAGGGATCAAAGCACTGCAGGATCACTTTGATCCCTGCTTTCCCTCCCTGCGGGGCTTAGCAAGAGGAGGGAAAAAGGGATCAAAGCAATCCCGCAGCCGTGACATAGCGAGAGGAGGGAAAGCAAAAAATAATAATTAAAAAATGACCCAACGAATGACGAATTGATTCATTGTTCGTCAGGTCACTGGGGGGGGGGATTCGTGGTTCACTTCGTCCCCATCTCTAGTGGTGACCCTAATTCTGCAGTAATTGCATGGCTGAATACACAGGGGTATGAAAGGCAAATATTTATGCAGTTGGCATATCAAGCTGTGCTTGCTGGATAGCTAAGTGAGTTAGGTGTGGAGCCAGAGGCTGAGAGTTCAATTTCCCCACTGTGCCTCCTGGGAGAAGAGCCACCCTGTGTGGCCTTGGGCCAGCTGCACAGTCCCAGGTTACCCCCAGGAGAAGGGAATGGTAAACTGCTTCTGAGTATTCTCTACCTGGAAATCCCTGAAAAGGGTCACCATAATTGACTTGAAAGCATACAATTATTATTATACGAACCCCTTGGCCCGGTTCGTATCGCAGACACTGAATTTTTTCCCACATATATTTTTTTCTAAAAAATGCCAAGTGCTTTTCCAGCCTAAACATGAATATACTGGCAGGTTTGGGGAAATCCTTTTCTTTTAAGAGAACTTAAATATAATTCTCACACATCTCTAATTTCAGGTCATCCTCACATTTGTCCTACTTTTGTTGTTCTTTTGGCTGCTGTTGATGTTGTCAGAACTGTCAACTAGAAGCTCTGTTGCTTTTAGCAGGACAATCATTGACTCCAACAACTGCAAGCCAAAGAGCAAGCAGAACGTTAACACCTGCAGGGCATTACATTCTGCATCACCTCAACTGGTTTCTGCCTGGAATTGTTAAACATTTGCAATATCTACGTGTCTTTCAGCTTAATTGTAATGAATGGCTGTAACTCTGGTGAAATACATGTTATGCATGAAGAAGTCCCCACTCCACTTCCTAGCATCTCCAGGGATGGGTGGGGGAAAAAAATCCTGGGTTAAGATCTAGAGAGCTCTTGGTAGTTAGTGTTGACAGTACAGGGCTTTATGGTCTAAAAAAGATCAATTGTACCATGGGAATTTCCTGTGTTCTTATATTAGTTATTATTTATTGAATTTTTAGCACTTGCCTTTTGGCAGACAAAAGAGTCAAAGTAACTCGCAATAAGCAACACAAGCTCACTTCCCTTGGCTCCCCACTCCCCAAACCAAAGCAAGATCAAAAACTTTATGTGAAAGAAGCAAGGAACAGCAGCAAAACGTGAAAGGGAATTTGTTCCTTTGACTCTTTTGACTAGATCGTCCTTTCAGTTCCCAGGAGAAAAGTTCCCAGGACTGGGAACAGAAATAGATCAGCTTTCTTTCACTCTGGTACTTCAAAAGCCCTGGAATAAACTTCCAGCAACATAACTTTGCTGGTTGTGTAAACCTTTGGGAAAAGAGTGAATGTTAAAATGGCAGCCACCTAATGGTGGGAGGGAGACACATCCTGAAGAATTGGAATTGTATGGAGTTGTATTTACATGTCTACTTCTCAAGATACATGCTTTCTCAATATTAAGTTAGTATAATACAGTTTTGTCTTTACAATCTGTGGCTCTGCCTCAGCTCTCCCAGCACATATGCTACCTATTTGTGGTAAAGGAATACTGGCAGAATAAGGGATTCTGAAGAATTTTTCAGGGTCATTGGTGGTAGAAGGTACATCTGCGATCTGAAGTCACTGTATGCCTGAGAACTGCTAAGGAGATAATTATTATGAGAATTGCTCTCAGTTGTATGGGGGGCAGATCCTTATTCTGTGGCTTAGGGTGTGACCAGACAGGCATTTGTCCTGTAGTTTTGTCTGGGTTGAGGACAGGCTGATTCACTTCTTTTCCTGGTACATATACGCTATCACAAGCTTGCCTGCCCTGATTTAGCCTACCTGCATTTAAATTGAAGCTCTTTCAAAGCACTGCTGATATGCTGGGTTGGTTAGCAACAGTTAAGCAGAATTGGAAAGGTGTAGCTCCCTTTCCCTCTGCAGATGAGCAAAAAGGAAGTTTCCCCTTTTTCAAAATCACTAATTTAGGCAAAACACAGAGGACGACACAGGAAGGGATTCCCCACCTTTCTCATTAAAGAGAAAGAAATGGGTCTAGGTTTTGCTAAACAGGATTGCTTGCAGTGCAGTGTTAAATGACTTACTACACCTCAAAGCAACCCGGTTTAGCATGATCTAAATTGTTTCAGGCCAGGATAACTGCTGTCTAGTTGCACTCTCTAGTTGTTTGTTGTTGTTTAGTCGTTAAGTCGTGTCCGACTCTTCGTGACCCTATGGACCAGAGCACGCCGGACCCTCCTGTCTTCCACTGCCTCCTGGAGTTTGGTCAAATTCATGTTGGTAGCTTCAACGACACTGTCCTCTGTCGTCCCCTTCTCCTCTTGCCCTCACACTTTCCCAACATCAGGGTCTTTTCCAGGGAGTCTTCTCTTCTCATGAGATGGCCAAAGTTTCAGGATCTGTCCTTCCAGTGAGCACTCAGGGTTGATTTCCTTTAGAATGGATAGGTTTGTTCTCCTTGCAGTCCAGGGGACTCTCAAGAGTCTCCTCCAGCACCACAATTCAAAAGCATCAATTCTTCGGTGGTCAGCCTTCTTTATGGTCCAGCTCTCACTTCCATACATCACTACTGGAAAAACCATAGATTTGACTATGCGGACTTTTGTCGGCAAGGTGATGTCTCTGCTTTTTAAGATGCTATCTAGGTTTGTCATCGCTTTCCTCCCAAGAAGCAGGAGTCTTTTAATTTCGTGGCTCCTGTCACCATCTGCAGTGATCATGGAGCCCAAGAAAGTCAAATCTGTCACTGCCTCCATATCTTCCCCTTCTATTTGCCAGGAGGTGATGGGACCAGTGGCCATAATTTTAGTTTTTTTGATGTTGAGCTTCAGACCATTTTTTGCGCTCTCCTCTTTCACCCTCATTAAGAGGTTCTTTAATTCCTCCTCAGTTTCTGCCATCAGAGTGGTATCATCTGCATATCTGAGGTTGTTGATATTTCCTCCGGCAATCTTAATTCTGGCTTGGGATTCATCCAGTCCTGCCTTTCGCATGATGTATTCTGCATATAAGTTAAATAAGCAGGGAGACAATATACAGCCTTGTCGGACTCCTTTCCCAATCTTGAACCAATCAGTTGTTCCATATCCAGTTCTAACTGTTGCTTCCTGTCCCACATATAGATTTCTCAGGAGATAGATAAGGTGGTCAGGCACTCCCATTTCTTTAAGAACTTGCCATAGTTTGTTGTGGTCCACACAGTCAAAGGCTTTTGCATAGTCAATGAAGCAGAAGTGGATGTTTTTCTGGAACTCTCTGGCTTTCTCCATAATCCAGCAAATGTTAGCAATTTGGTCTCTAAACTTGCTGGCATATTGAGTGTAGCACCTTAACAGCGTCGTCTTTTAAGATTTTAAATAGTTCAACTGGAATGCCATCACCTCCACTGGCCTTGTTGTTAGCCATGCTTTCTAAGGCCCACTTGACTTCACTCTCCAGGATGTCTGGCTCAAGGTCAGCAACCACACTATCTGGGTTGTCTGGGGCATCCAGATCTTTCTGGTATAATTCCTCTGTGTATTCTTGCCACCTCTTCTTGATGTCTTCTGCTTCTGTGAGGTCCCTACCATTTTTGTCCTTTATCATGTCCATCTTTGCACAAAAGGTTCCTTTAATATCTCCAATTTTCTTGAACAGATCTCTGGTTTTTCCCTTTCTGTTATTTTCCTCTATATCTTTGCACTGTTCATTTAAGAGGGCCCTCTTGTCTCTCCTTGCTATTCTTTGGAAGTCAGCATTCAATTTTCAGTAACTTTCCCTATCTCCCTTGCATTTTGTTTCCCTTCTCTTCTCTGCTATTTGTAAGGCCTTGCTGGACAGCCACTTTGCTTTCTTGCATTTCCTTTTCTTTGGGATGGTTTTTGTTGCTGCCTCCTGTACAATGTTACGAGCCTCCATCCATAATTCTTCAGGCACTCTGTCCACCAAATCGAGTTCCTTAAATCTGTTCTTCACTTCCACTGTGTATTCATAAGGGATTTGGTTTAGATTATACCTGGCTAGCCCAGTGGTTTTTCCTACTTCTTCAGTTTAAGCTTGAGTTTTGCTATAAGAAGCTGATGATCAGAGCCACAATCAGCTCCAGGTCTTGTTTTTGCTGACTGTATAGAGCTTCTCCATCTTTGGCTGCAGAGAACATAATCAATCTGATTTCGGTATTGCCCAGCTGGTGATGTCCATGTGTAGAGTCGCCTCTTGTGTTGTTGGAAAAGAGTGTTTGTGATGACCAGCTTGTTCTCTTGACAAAACTCTATTAGCCTTTGCCCTGCTTCGTTTTGAACTCCAAGGCCAAACTTACCTGTTGTTCCTTTTATCTCTTGACTCCCTACTTTAGCATTCCAGTCCCCTAGAATGAGAAGAACATCTTTCTTTGGTGTCAGTTCTAGAAGGTGTTGTAAGTCTTCATAGAATTGGTCAATTTCAGCCTCTTCAGCATGGGTTGTTGGTGCATAAACCTGGATTACTGTGATGTTGAAAGGTCTGCCTTGGATTCGTATTGAAATCATTCTCTCATTTTTGAGATTGTATCCCAGTACAGCTTTTCCCACTCTGTTGTTGACTATGAGGGCTACTCCATTTCTTCTACGGGATTCTTGCCCACAATAGTAGATATGATAATTGTCTGAATTGAATTCGCCTATTCCCGTCCATTTTAGTTCACTGACGCCCAGGATGTCAATGTTTATTCTTGCCATCTCCTGTTTGACCACATCCAGTTCATAGATCTTACATTCCAGGTTCCTATGCAGTATTTTTCTTTGTAGCATCAGACTTTCCTTTCACTTCCAGGTGCGTCCGCAGCTGAGCGTCCTTTCGGCTTTGGCCCAGCCACTTCATTAGCTCTGGAGCTACTTGTCCTTGTCCTCCGCTCTTCCTCAGTAGCATGTTGGACGCATTCCGACCTGAGGGGCTCATCTTCCAGCGTCATATCTTTTAGCCTTTTGTTTCTGTTCATGGAGTTTTCTTGGCAAAGATACTGGAGTGGCTTGCCAGTTCCTGCTCCAGGTGGATCGCGTTTAGTCAGAACTCTCCACTATGACCTGTCCGTCTTGGGTGTCCCTGCATAGCCCATAGCTTCTCTGAATTACTCAAGCCCCTTCGCCACGACAAGGCAGCAATCCATGAAGGGGTCTCTAGTTGTACCCACATCCATTTCACATTTTCCACAATAGCTGTAATAAATCTTGACACAATATGGTACTCATGAACATCCACTAGAGCAATGAGACTTTCTCGCACCCCGCCCCACCCCACCCCCTTGGCAGTTCTTCTAAGCACCAAAACATTTGCTCCCAGAGGGATTCTCATCTCTCTGGTAAAGATTCTGAGGTGGGGTACTCCGTACCAATTCCACCCTACATTTTCCACATGTCCAGCACCTTTCTACCTTTAGTTTGGTAAGGCAGAGTTCCTGATCAGGAGGAGGCTTGTGCAAACAGGTTAAATTTCCTTCACGTAATCCTCTCTTAAGACTAAGGGTGCAACTACACAGCAGGGAAAATATGTCTCAGTACACTGTGATCCACATTTTTTCAAACTGAGTTTCTCCAGATGAAATTGCTGTCACCATGTAGCCACCAAACAATTTGTAGCAATCATCAGGGGCAGAGGTGGATAGCTATGCTTGGCCAGCAGAAGCCCCCTTGGATAGGGTGGTAATTGTGAATCTTGAACTTGTTTTTAAAAATTTACTTTTCCTGAAGTGACCCAATGATACAGTGTTCCAACACTGCCTTGAAAGGTTTTTTTCCCCTCTTCTTCTTTAAGCAAACACTTCATTTGTCGACAACAGGCACTTTGTTGAGGGGAACTAGATCTGTAAGAGACCCTTTGGTTTTGCATCAGCTAATCGTACTGGCCAGAAAACAGAGCAAAGCAATGTCAACCTGATTAGAGCATATTTAAACCGCTCCTGCCAGCTGAACAAAAGATCTTTCCCTCTAAAAAGAGATGATTCCATAACAGACTTCCCTGCATTGAGCTTTATGTTGTGTAATCATTTGGTTTTAATTTGAAGTCATCCCTGACCAGTCCATTGCAAATTGTGGAGCAAATGTCACACTCTCATTTGATCCTTAAATATTAAATAGCGGGTGGGGGGAAGAAGTATTTGGGGAAAAAAAACAACCCCTGGGAATCTCGGTAGTATAGTGTATGTTTACTTCCAGTTTTGCTCTTCCATTTGTTACTCTTCATTATATTTCAGATGTGCAAGCTGGGAGTTGTTAAGAATATTGTTCTATGATGTTAAGAACAGTGACACTGAACCAGCCAAAAGAGTGAGCATAAGAAATCATACTTTCTCAGAAAAAAATGCCCAGTAGAGGTTTGACAAGTGCCTTCCTTGTAGGTTTTTAAGAAACGGGTGAAAACTGAACTTTTTAAAGCAGCTTTTTATTATTGTTCATCTGGGATTCTACGTTGTTTAACTGTTTATTTTTATTTAAAGCTAGGTTTGCTTGTGACTATTATATTAGTCTAATTATTTGTCGATATAAATTGCATGCTTGTATTGTATTGTATTGTATTGTATTGGGTCCTTTTGAAGAGAAAGGCAGTGTAAAAATATTTTAAATAAATAAATATTATTTTACTGAATTTAAACCACCCAGAGAATGCTATGCACTATGAGGCAGTATATAAATAAAACAAACAAACAAACAGAATTATCTAGGTGGCCTTAAGCCAGTGAGGTTAGTGATTAACCTCTAGAAGTCCCTTTCAGGTGGGAAACCTATTTCACTACAAGGTCTGGATCCAATTTCAGAGAAGCTATTAAGACCTGCATCCAGCAGTGGGTGAGGCCAAAATCAAGAGTGAATCCAAAAGTACCACCACATTTTAGCTGAAAATTCATGGTGCCAGCTACTGACAAGTGAACTAAATCTTTGAAGAGGCATGCTTCTACCTTTTAGAAAAGGAGAAATCCCATTATAAATGCTGGGGAGTCATCAAACAATAGTAGCACGAGAGTGGGGGCAAGGCCACTTGGGACTCCAGGAGGGTCGGATTCAGCCCCAAGACCTGGGGTATTCCCCACTGCCCTAGAACCCTTTTTAAAACGACCCTTTGGTATTGACCCTACAAGGCTTACACCACTCTGCTCACAACCTGCCTTGCAAATGTGCAGTTTTGATCCACTTATTCCCTTCTTAATTTTTTCAACCTATTCTCCTGTTTCTATTATTCTTTGTCTAACATTTAGTCTCCTGTAGTCTCTCAGTATCTATTTAGCATTTAAGATCTGTTTAGCACCAATAATGTGATCTGTTCAGAAAAGCAAAGGAAGTTGTGTGCAAATGTTATTTACCTTAGTATTCTTCTCCCCCCATTTCACACTGACATGCAAAGCACGGCATGCAGAACTTAGCCTCCTGGATAAATAACCCAGAAAAGAATCTTAAACTGGATTAAAGACACTGGTTTTTAATTATTTCTTGCTATACAGGTTTTAGAGCACTTTTCCCCCAGATGAAGGGCTTATGATACAGCTCTTTGGGGATAAAAGTGACATCTCTAGCTGCAATGAACAAATTTTTTCCTTTAAGAGGTTTTACACTTAATAGCATCAGTAGGTAGGCTCAAAACATGGACAAAACCAGCTTTGAACTGTTAACATTTGGGTGGCAAGTGACTGTTATAAACTGTGATGAAGCTTTAAGTGATACTCCCCCACAACTCTTGCCCCCTAAACACCAATTAAGAAGTTGACATTCAGCATACCTCAAACACAAAAGAGATCTTTCTACGATGAAACTGGTCCATAGCTTTCAGCATGAATGCCTCACTGTCACTCTCACTCCATTCACTCATGCTTCACAAATAATGAAAACTGATACCTTGTAAGAATTCAAAAGAGCATTCCTCTGCAGAACTTTGTTGTTTGGATCCCTAGGAGAGCAGAGGCAGGGGTGCCTTGTTGTCATCACTGGCATAATATCCCCATCTTAGGATAGGCAGCATAAAACAGTTGCTAGGCTCTACCAAATGCATAAAGATGTCTTCTAAAAAAATCAGTCTGCATGATCCCCCCTCTGCTTACACTGGTGGTGATGAAGACCTGCAATAGCTAGGCTTGCAGTCATTATGAGGCCTGTAAGAACCAGGCCCCCTCTCAGGTATCCAGAGCTTTAGAGCTCTCTGCCATTTGTGAAAGGTGGTCCCTGTTTCTCCGGCCAGCGTGGAGCAGGGGCCAAGGAGAGAGGCAGTGTGAAAGCCTCCTTGCTTGTTTTGCCAAGAAAGAGGACAAACTATGCCAATTTGCATAGGTTCATTTATATGCTTTGGGACAAACTGAGGACTAATAGCTATAATTTAAACACAACTACAACATGCCTCACTATAGTGGAGAAGACTGTGACCTACATGACAGCTCAGTATGCTGTCTAAGAGCTTAAAAGTTGATAACCAACCTCAAGGTCCTTGCTTGCTTTCCCTTCTTCTACTGAGTCTTGACCTTTTAAACTGGACTTGGACTGGACGTTCATGCAAATGGACAGCTCTCATCTGTCAAGTGGGATGCGTGCTCAGCCTAAACCTACAAGAGGAGGATTGTAGCATGGCAATAGCAGGTTGCTGTGGCTTCAAGGTTATATTCATTATATGTATAAAGGAATTGCTACAGCCTTGCATTTGTTCCCTGCTGAGATGTTAAGAATGACTCAGTGTTTCCTGAATGACTAAGCCTGTTGTCAGTGCTGCCATGTGCTGGGGTTCCTGTCATCCATTGTCTTGAACAAAAGGCAAGAGGAACTGATTACTACCAGGCCATTCTATGGGCTCAGTTGAGAAGATTAGGAATAGTTTATGGGTTGCTTCTTGGGAGAGTGACGGGGTATAAGAGTGCAGTAGAATCAGGTACGGTTTAGATTGGGAGGATATTTTCTACCAGTCTTTTCCAACCATGGTTTTCTGATGAGGAGAAAAGAGTTGGCTATCTTTCCTCATTTTCTCCAGTTCACTAGGACCTGGATTTGGAAGACTTGGAAATAAGTCTACAGTGTGTGACGAACTACTTCTTCATTTCATTTGCATTCTGTCCTTCTGGCAGGTAATTAATGCTGGATATTTGAGGTCATAGGAACACAGGGAACTCTGACAGTTGACTCAGACTATCTAAAGCCAGAGTTGTCAACACAGAGTTGAAGTGGCTCTGTGATGTCGCATGCAAGAATTGAAACAAAGTCTTTCCGAATATTACATAATTCATTCTAATACCGAGTGGTGACCCCTTCCTAGATATGTCTTGCTATTTTCCCCTACCTAGAACTTTGTTTAATCAGATAGACCAAAGATAACTAAAAGAAGAAGAAATATATTAATTCTTTTGTAAAGCTCTTTCATGCTCATTTTCCATAACAAATTCATTAAGTTACATATTTTTCCCAATGAACACTTTTTTAGTATGGTTCCCTCATTGACACAGTCATGTTTGTCTATATTTTTCAATTGTACACGTCTGTTTGCATTTTTATAATACACGCTTGCTTTTGTGCACATGAAATACACCAGGAGACTTTCAATTATGTGGATTTCTCAGAGAAAAGGTATCATACAACAAGTGTCAGGAGACATGAAATGGGACTTGATATCCCAAGGCCACTAACATTCTTTTTCACTCCAGATTATGAGAGATGCAAATAACCTTATCCTTTAGAAAAAAAAGGAACACAAATGGAGATGGATTTCAGAGAAATGCAGTGAAATAGAGACTAAAGTTGTACGCCGCTCAGAGACCACTGGTAATGGCGCGGCTAACAAATCTTGTAAATAAATAAATAAAGCCCTATCCAAGCATTCAAAAGTTAATCTGAAAGCAGAAAGAGAATGTGAGCTTTGCCCACTGCCTATCACTGGAAGGACAGTCTGCAGTGGAGACCATTTGCTAAACATGGAGCTTCCCCATGTGACTGAGAATCCTGATTTGTCACAATCAGTAGCCAAGAGGCTTTTCTCTTCAATACAGTCTCCCATCTGATGGAGAAAGCAGCAGGCAGGGGTTTCAGCTAGAACTTTCTCACACATTCAGATTAACTTTTTTCTGGATACCTCAATAGGGCTTGATAATTTTTTTCATCCCAACTCATGAAACTAGAAACTGCTGGCATAATGAAGCTGAATGGCAAGAAGTTCACACAGAAAAGGTACTTAATTACTTTCTCAGACTGTTAAATTATGGAATTTACCATCTCAGAATGTATTGAAGATCACCAACTTTAAAAGTGTATTAGATAAATTGATGGAGGATAAAGCTATGAATGGCTACTGCTATGATGGCTGTATACAGTTTACAGAAGACAGTCTGCTTCTGAAAGCCAATTATAGAACATAGTTCTGCTTGTGGACTTCCCAGAGGTGTCTTGCTGGCCCCAGAGGAAATAAACCACAATTGTTTTTTTATGTGCTCAGATATTTTCGTAGTAGTAGCAGAAGAAGAAGATTGCTGTGGCAATATATTAAAAGAAGATCTCTCCTATGTGCCACTTGTTAATACTTGAAATATTACAATGATTATTAGTTTACTTTTCCCTGTTGAAAAATTCTGAAGATCCACATTTAAAGCTTGATTTTGCATATAATTAGCATTTTTTCCAAGCATTGCTTTAAAATAAACTCATTTTAAAAACATAGCTTTAGTGAAAAAAATGAAATAAAAGTCTAGTTTAGATTTACTTTACATGTTTTCTAGCTCTTCAGTCTATACCTCAGACTTCCTCAGAGTTTTCTTTTTCAAATGAATGGGAGCCACAGAATTTTGGATTTCTAAATCACAATTTGGATTTGGAATCCTGATAGGATCTGGAATGGTATGGATCAGTCTGAATTGAATAGGATTGTAATCCAAAATGCTGATTTGGCATCCTAATCCAAAGTATTTGTGCAGAAATCTACTTATGCTTTAATTATATAGGCCCAACTTCATTGCTCCATCACTGAGCTAAGACATAGCAGACTGTAGCAGCCAATGGAGCAGCTTCTGGAGAAAAAGGAAGACCAGACAGGGAATGGAATCTTGCCATCTCCTTCATCATCTGAGTTTTGAGAACAGTCCTTATGAATAGACGTTTTACCAGAAAGTTCCTGCTTGCTAGAGAGGTCCAAGGGCATTGACTCTGCCTTTTTTGTCACAGCCTTGAACTCACTGATCCAGTTCTCAGTTGTGTATAAAGGACAGACAAACCAGAGAGAGGTGGTGACATGTACAGCCCTACAGATGTCAGTGATAAGAACCACCTGGATGTCTTGAAGTACTGTTAACTGTAAAATTTAATCTTCCAAGCCCTGGCTGGGACAATGTACATATTCTGTTACTGGACCATCTGTGCCACTGTTCAAGGGCATAACCAGGGAGATGCTGGTTTTGGTGTTGGTTTTTAGTTGTTCTGTGGAATTTCAGCATTGATACTGATATTTCTGTCTTCATCCCTGTTTTTTGTCGTGACAATTATCCTGTCCAATACGTTAAGCTAAGCGGGCAGCGGCCCCTCCTATGTCACTCGGCAGACTTTACAAGTGAATTATATTGTTTCCCATTTAAACTTCCAGACACTTTTGTAAACAGAGTAATTGTTGTTTGCCTAGGCTTTATACTTGAAAATTGCACAGTTAAATACTTAAACATTCTATAGCAACTGAGATACTAACATTTTGACAGAACAAGACTCTGTGTGAAAAGAAAGCTATGTACTGTCTCAACAGTTAAATTTAATTATAGTACAATCATTTTTTTAAAAATGAACCTGGCTAATAAAGTAATAGGGCACAGAATATTTCACTATGCCATTTTATGCATATTTGTAGTCTTCTTACAGGAAAATGAGTCAGAATAAATTTGCGAAACTACGTGACATTTATTTACTGAGAACTTTTACAGAGTGTGCTTATGGCTTTTTAAAAATTACTGCACATTAAACATCCTTGCAAAGTACAAATGGTAGATTTTATTTTAAAAGTTGCAGATATGTTAGACATAACAAAACCTTTCAGCAGGAAGAATAATTATTAGTCTTCCATTAAAAGGTCAAACAAATTATTCAGCAGCATTTACAAAAATATACAGTCTTTAGGATATATGATCTATCCTGTTTAATGATATACACAAATTCCTTTAAACACTGGGAGGCATTTAAAGATTCAGGATGTAATTAAACTCTTGTTTAATTATTTTTATGGATGTAAATTGATCAAAGGTGCAAGAAGTGAACAGAGAATGGCACATTTGGGATCCTATTGAAGTGCCACTCCTATGGGTGTCTGGATCATTTGCACATATTTTGCAATACACTCCTGTGAAGTAATGTTTTTCACTGTAGCAGGTCTTCAGATTGTTTTATGTATGTTTCAACTTGCTTTTAAGGTCTTTAACATTTTTAACTAATTATTTTAATGCATATATGTAATAGCTCATTGCAGTTTTAACTGATTTAGTCTTTTAATGAATTATGGTCCTGTAATTGGGAGGAGGGCAGAACAAGAATTAAATAATTAAAATGAAAATTCTGTGCCCTGTCTCTCAAAGACACATACAAACATCAGGCTAAAATGTTGATCCCAGCTAAAGTAGGTCCATGGAATCAATGGGCTTTGTTAAATGAACATGTATGTAAACTCCATTGATTCAATGGATCAACAGCTGAATTTAACCCTTGCACTTCATACCTATCCTGCTCTGTTTGTTTGTCCCTTGTTTGCCTCTTCTACTCAGTTATCTAGCCCTCTGTGAAGATATGGCTAAACCAGGAATGGCAATGTGAATTGAAGATAGAAAACTAATGAAATTGACTTTTTGGATACATCCAAGGGTCCACAGTGTGGAGGTATCTCTATGATTCTGTTCCACTTTGCTCAGTTTTCATTTGAAACAATGTTCTCATATTTTTGAAATCATTTTGACAAACTAGAAAGCATTCAGAAGGGAAGGCTTTGCAGGCAAACATGGGTGTCTCAGGAGGATGGCATGAAAAGGTGTCACCCCTGAATCCTAAGCTTGGTATGTCTTTCAAGTACAGAACTAAAAACTACAGTCAGATCAACAAACCACAAGTATTATTTCTGTAGATACCCTTGCAGACAGCTTATAAGGAAGAAAACTTGAGGAAAAAAGGTTCTTTGCTCAGAAATGATTGTGAACAATAAATGATTGTGCATACAGTCATGTGAAACAGAAAGCACACCTTCTTTGAATTCTATTGTTTTACATAGCAGGACATAATAAAAACCACCTGGTCCTTAGCAGGTCTGAAAATTAGGTAAATACAACCTTAGATGAACAGCAATGCATGACATATTACATTGTGTCATTATTTATTTAACAAAAATAAAGCCAAAATGGAGAAGCCATGTGTGAAAACCTAAGTACACCCTTACTGCTTCCATAGGAATTAAGAAGCTAAGTAGCAGCCAGGTGCTGCTAACCAAATGCCCTTGAGGAATTGATCATCAGCAAGTGAAGTGTGACCACTTCTATAAAAGCTGAAGTTTTAGCAGTTTGCTGGTTTGGAGCATTCAGGCGTATGTTAACACAATGCCAAGGAGGAAACACATCCACAAGGATCATAGAGAAGCAATTGTTGTTATCCATCAATCTGGGGAGGGTTATAAGGCCATTTCCAAACAATTTAAAGTCCATCATTCTACAGTGAAGAAGATTATTCACAAGTGGGAAGCATTCAAGACAGTTGCCATTCATCCCAGGAGTGAGTGTCCAAGCAAATTTGTGCCAACTTCAGACTACGCAATGCTCAGGGACATTGCAAAAAACTTGGGTTACATTTCAGTCTCTATAGGCCTCAGTTAGCATGTTAAATGTTAAAGTTCATGAAAATACAATTAGAAAAAGACTGAACAAGTATGGTTTGCTTGGAAAGGTTACCATAAGAAAGCCTCTTCTCTCTAAAAAGAACATGACAGCATGGCTTAGGTTTGCTATGTTGTATCTGGACAAACCACAAGATTTCTGGAAAAATGTCCTTTGGACAGATGAGACCAAAGTGGAGAAGTTTGGCCATAATGCACAGTGCCACATTTGGTGAGAAGCAAATACAGCATATCAACACAAACACCTTATACCAACTGTCAAGCACAGTGGTGGAGGAATGATTATTTTGGACCTGGGTACCTTGCGGTCATTGAGTTGACAATGAACAACTCTGTATACCAAAGTATTCTAGAGTTAAATGTGAGGCCATCTGTCTGATAGCTAAAACTTGGTCTAAATTGGGTCCTGCAACAGGACAATGATCCCAAGCACACCAGCAAATCTAGAACAGAATGGCTGAGTAAGAAAAGGATCAAGGTGCTGCAATGGCCCAGTCAAAGTCTAGACCTCAACCCAATTGAAATGCTGTGGCGGGACCTTACAAGAACTGTGCATAAACAAATGCCTCCATACCTCAATGAACTAAAACAATGTTGTAAAAGAAGAGTGGGCCAAAATTCCTCCTTAACAATGTGAGAGA
The DNA here is from genome assembly GCA_037013535.1 of Intellagama lesueurii. Taxonomy (NCBI): domain Eukaryota; kingdom Metazoa; phylum Chordata; class Lepidosauria; order Squamata; family Agamidae; genus Intellagama; species Intellagama lesueurii. The sequence continues at coordinate 128,679,593 of JBAJHW010000001.1, read as the reverse complement.
ATGGTAAGGTCATACAGAAAATGATTACTTCAAGTTATTGCTGCTAAAAGTGGTTCTACAATCTATTGATTCATAAGGTGTACTTAGTTTTTCACACATGGCTTCTCCATTTTGGCTTTAAATTCGTTAAATAAATAATGACACGGTGTAATATGTCATGTTGTTCATCTGAAGTTGTATTTACCTAATTTTCAGACCTGCTAAGGGCCAGATGATTTTTATTATGTCCTGATATGTAAAACCATAGACCTGCTAAAGATCAGATGAAGGGTGTACCTTCTTTTTCAAATGATTGTATATAAAATATTTAAATGGGTGACAGGAGGAAGAATAATGTAGAAACTTAACAGATGACACTGTGCCATATGTTAACTATTTACTTACAGTCCCTACACCACAGGAGTAGAAACCACTCCCACCAGTAGCTTTCTCTCCCTCCCTCCCTCCCTCTCTCTCTCTCTCTCTCTTTGGCCTCTTTGTTTTCAGAAAAGTTGGTTTTGCTGCCACCTCAAGGCTACAAAATTCCTCTTGATTTTATTTCCTGGCATCTTTCCTTTCTCCTCATGCCCATTTTCACCAACAGTGTGGCATATCACAACACCATGCCAAAGTACAGGGGCCATGAGTCCTCTTTACAGAAGGGCTACAGGAGGCCAGTTCTTCTTCTGAAAGTGCCCTTTGTTTGAAGGGCTGTCCAAGCCAACAACCATGATGAGAGCAGAGACCCTAAATTTGGCTATTCACAATCAGTATCATCTGGACATTAGACTGAGCAGGTCCTGCAGGTCACTTAGTGTAGTGTTTCAGTTAAGGGCTCAGCTGAGACCAATGTGTAATTACTGAAGGACCCTAGCTAAGGACTCCGGCTGAGAGCCATGTAAAGGCATGGACTCCCCATATAAGGCAGGCTCCCATGATGAATTGGTGCAGGAAATAACTGTTGTCTTTACCTGCAATCTGCTTTGGTATTTCCTGGAGCTATCTTGACCTTTGGACCAGACCTGGACTTCTCTTTGTGATTCCTTGACTCTAGCATTATTACTGCTGGTTCTGACTGATTCTCTGGCTTCTGACCTTGGACCGGCTTATCAGACTCTGCCTTTCGTTTACTGAAGTAAATCATGACACTTAGTCATACCCTTCCCCACTTGGGAGAGAAGCATTATATTATTTTTAAAAAAAGTTTTGTTGAGCATTTGCATCTCTAAGCACAGAAGGCTAATCCTAGTTATTCACTATAGATGGATACTATTGGCAGATTCCAGGTGAAGACTTTATTGGAGGAATGGCAAAATCCAGCGGAAGCAGGAAAGGGGCATTCTGCCCTAACAGCATCCTCCCCACTGCCCCACCCTATGTTCCTTCAAAACACTCTATTGCCTGGGGGGCGGCGGGAACCTTCAGAGTTGGTCTTCCAGCAGTCCAAAGAACCTAGATTCTTTGGAGAGTACCAGCACAATGTTAGATTTAGCCCTGTATTAGCATGCATCATCTTTTGAAATGCAGCATTATGGGTGGAAATTTCACGTATAATTTACATGTTAATAATGTAGTAACAATTACAGTTGGCACTAAAAGGAAATCCTATGGAGACAGAAGATGAGCAGGAGGAGGAACAACAGAAAGATAAGTAACAGATGGACCCCATAGCTTGGATGAGAAATGTCACCGATCAGCATGTTGCCAAGCACACCACACATATGCATCTGTGTAGGTAATCCAAATAGCCAGAGAATGATTGTCTGGAGTTTATGTAATGGTGAAAGGTTACTGATACACAGGAGGGTCAGCATATCTATATGTTTTCCCCTTGCCATCTTTTCAATGTTTTTAGACTAGAGTCAGCAGACACTTGGCACTCATTCTTGGTGGCCAGCAGAAATGTTCCCTTTATTTACAATAGATACAATCAACAACATATTCCTGTCCAAAAATCTTAGCATCAAATAAAATGACATGCTCAGTTCATATTTAAAAGCAATTCGTCATCGGAAAACAAATATGGGCTTAATTTGCTGATCAGATTGCAGAGACATGCTTCATGTTCACTGGTAGTATATATGTTGTCAGACCTGGCCCAGTACTATATACATTGCTGTGTCGTAGTACAGTCAATTTTGTAATGTTGTCAGACTGAGATGATATCACAATGCCATTGTTATTTTAATCCTGACTGTATCAAACATTTTCAAGTGATAGAAGTCAGCTAACATGATAACACTGCTATTGTCTTTGGGGGGTTGGGCATCTGCCCAATTGTTTACACATGTCCATTTTACATGTATGCAAAGCCAGAAATGCCAGTATATTGTATAATAGTCAGTAGACTCTAGTTGAGAGATTAATTAGATTTATTTATTTATTTATTTATTCGATTTCTATCCCGCCCTTTTAGACAAAGTCTACTCCGGGCGGGTTCCACCAAACATTATAAACTAAAACAGTTAAAAACAATTCAAAACAATAGTGATTAGTAATTCTCAAGATGGGAAAACAGAAAATTATAATAAGAATAAAGTCAAGTATTGACAGGAGGAAAGGCCTGCCTGAAGAGCCAAGTTTTTAATTGGCTCTTAAAAACACCCGGCGAGGGAGCCAGGCGGATCACTGATGGGAGGCTATTCCATAGCCGAGGGGCCACTGCCAAGAAGGCCCGGTTTCTTGTTCTTTCTCTCCGGGCCTCTCTCGGCGTTAGGCCCCTCAACCATCCCTCCTGGCTATGGCGAGTGATTCGGGTAGATCTAGGTGGGAGAAGGCAATCTGCCAGATATCGAGGTCCTAAACCATTTACCATGAATGTTGATTGTTAAGAAGCTTGTTCTGTTTAGATAGTGTTAAAACTAACTAAAAGGTAAGTGGGAAGAGTAGTGCTGAGAAAGAAACAAAAAAGCAGCTACAGCCATGTTCCTTTTGGCCCTTGTGGGATCAGAAGCAGCCAGATATGGAACAGTCATGAGGGGAGATTACAGGAAGTGACATTCTTACCACACCCATAAGCCAGAAGTGATGAATTTGTGGTGTCACTGGATTTGAACTACCATCAGCCCCACCCCAAATAGCTAATGCTCAGGAATGGTAGGATGTAATTGTAAGCAGAAAAGGCAATGCTAAACTAGTGCACTTGGTTAGCAAAAGCAGATTTCTGATGGGCCAAAATATTAATAAGCTTTACTACACAATTCAAGCACCAATTCTTGCCTACATCTATTCCAGTTGGGAAGCAGGAGGCTAGTAACGTGTCACTCCACACAGTAGAGAGTGAACTATTTTGTTGTAGTTTTAGAAGAGGTAGCCATGATAGTCTATGCTAGCATGTCAGGCAAAAACAAGACAAACATGAAAAAAAAAAAAAGACAAAAACTTTGTGGCACTTTACAGACTAATTGCTGTATTTTAATGTGAGCTTTTGTGGACAAGTCCATACCTCCAGATATGAGAGTGGGACTGCATGGCAAATATTTATACAGTTAAACATGGGCTCCCAAACAAAAGGACTGGTTGTTCCCTGGTCACAAATGGTTGATGATGTGCCAACCAACTTCTTTCCATTCTGTTGAGTTTGGGGGCAATAAAGCCTAAATCAACAACAACAACAACAAAGAGTATTGTTCCCATCCCTAGTTATGTCTAATATCATCTTATTGCACATTCAGAGAGGTATACAGTGGAGTTAAGGAGGGTGGGGAATCTATGTAGTACAATATTTATTAGAAAGTGATTTGATGCAATGCTGGCACTATTTGATAAGCAATGTAAAACGATTTATTTTCCTGAATAACAACAGTTGGAGTTTCAGAAAATATCCAGGCACAGGATGGGAACTGAGGTAAAGATATGTAGATTATGGAGGCTGTTAGACAAAGATTAATCATTGATAGGAGAAAGAAAGCTCCAAACTGAGGAAGCAGAAACCTTTTGAAGGATAACATATGTGCCACCAACTTCTTTTCTATTCAGTTGTTTGCTATGATGATGTAGATTTCCTATTGGTGTGTTCTGAGGAAGGTTTATGGACATAACTTTGATGAATTTCTGATCATATTATGTAAAAGGGACATCCTGGTCTGTTTGTGCACCAGTGTTTACTTTCCAACCAGTAGTGAAATATTTAGTATGGTTTCTTTCTTTGTTTAAAAAATAAAATTTCTTCTCTGAGACAGGGATCGTGCAAAGCAGCTTACAAAATACAGGAGGATTGAAGAATAGATAATGATTGAAACAAATTAACAAGTTAATAATAGCAACAAAAGCAAACAAACACCCTCTCTATCAATAAATAAAATTGAGCAATTGTAGAGTCAAAACGTTTGAAGAGATGTTCTCTAACAATTTAGCCACCTTTGTTAATGAAAAAGCCTCAGACATCCTCATTTGTAGAAATATAACTGTTTTACATTACACAGATTTAGCATTTGAGAGACACTAACAGCAGCCTTCTTCCCTTTGGCTTTCCAACAACAGCTCAGCTTCAGAATTGCAAAGTCTTGATGTATTTGTTTCATAGAGGATAATTATGTTTCAGTGTATTGAGAATCTCTGCATGAACATGGATTCATGGAAGGCATTGGGACTGGGGTGGAGTTAACATTCTTTATGATTACAGTAGTACCTCGGTTTGCGAAACGGATCTGTTCTACGCGACGTTACGTAGTACGGAAATTTCGCAAACCGAAACGCCAATTGCGCTACGAAAGGGGCAGCGCTATAGGCGCAATGCGCCCTGGGAAAACCCTTTCATAGTGCAAAAAAAGAGAAAAGAAAACAACGTAAACCGGAGCTTTATTTCTTATGGATTTTGGTTCATAAACTGAAAATTACGTAAACTGAGGTGTTCGCAAACCGAGGTACTACTGTATATGGAAGCAAATGGAGGAGATGTTTACACACATCAACCATGGAAAAATATATCTGCTATGAGTATGCTATTATAGTTATAAATTGTTTGCAGTCTGCTCAGTACTGATGAACAGGGTGGGGGGGGGGAGAGAGTTCTCCCACATTAGTGACACAATCCATTGCACATTTACTCAGAAATACATTCCATTATGTACGACAATTGCTCAGCAACAGGAAATAACAATAGAACAGAAACCACCTTCCCCACCAAGAAAAGAAAGAAATGTAACCATTGCGCCAGTCATTTCTATTTTCTTTTCTTCCTGCAGAATGTGCTGAGTATTCTCTGAGGCAATTTCAGAAGACCTCCATGCTAGCAAGGGTTGGGAGAGGAATATAAAGACTGCAGAAACAGTTGGGGTCCCCGCCTCACAGGGCAAAGTTACCTTCGATTAATTCTGTTTAAAGATCTGCATCTTCACACACAGAAAGTATTCTCCTTGGGTGTGATACAGTGAGATGTTTTGTTTGTCTCTGCAAGTGTGGTCACACTTGCTAGGACAATTGTTTGCACAAATTATGTAGCTAAACCACAGCAGTAGGGACACAACTGTTTGCAGGCAAGAAATCGTGCAGGGGTTAACCAATCTTTGACAGGCTGCCTTAGCCTCTTGAGACAGCCTACTTGAGAAGAAATTTTGCTTTGCTTTCCTTCTCTTTAAGGTCAGAGGTTGTTTCTGTTCCAGGATTTTTTAATAAATAATGTTAGTTGAAGATACCCATATATACCATTGTATCCCATATTCAAAGAAATGACTCTTGGCTGGCTGGAAAAGGAGGTAATGATAGATGAACATATCTCCTTACATACCAAACACACTTGTGTCACCTCAAAATGGAGAGGAGAAGGAAACCACTTGAGTAACAACAGCTGTTGTGGAAGATGGATTTCCAGCTCTAATGATGTTGCTAAGATTATTAATTTATGTAATCGAATTCAGAAGGAATTCATCTGTTAACTGTCAGGATTCCACAAGGCCTGTGGGTTGCTTTAGGCTATTGGCATGCTGGTTGCCCGTTAACAGCATCCAAGGGGGCCAGCTGACAAATAGCTTTGTTTATTTGTGTTTGGATTATAGGGCCTCATCTATTACTTGGTTCAATGGCTCCAACAGTCTGCTTCTTATATTTAGTCTTAAAAGATTCAGGAGAAGTTTGCAGGCATTAATTTTTAAAAAACCTTTCTCAGTTCACACTCTTAAAAAGTAGTCTATTTCGATATGTTAATTTGTTTCACTCACATGGTGTTATCTTGTGGATTGCGTAAAAGCCTTGACAGCTACTTTGGGATTCGGCTGGAAATTCATTGTTGTGTTATGGGTGGACAAAAGTAAGTCTGCTTATGGGATACTTAAAATGAAAAGTCAGGGTTTTTTTTTTTTTTCAGGATACAATTTTTTAAAGAAGTAGTGGGATGAGAAGAAGAGGTCATGCTTATTCAAATTGTACAAACCTTCATTTTGGGGTGCATGACCTTGTGAAGACAAGGTCTGCATGTCGTTGCTATACATACAAGCTTGTTGGATGTATGGGAATCACAAACAACTTAATTTAGCACTCCCATTTTTCTTTCCTCTATTCCATTCTTGCCCCATAGGGCTGCAGAAATGGGTCAAGAAAGACTAAAATAGGAGTGCACAGAAATAACCTTATGGACTGTATAGAATTGGTTTGGAGTCTGCCCAGAAATTCAAACAACTGAATACATACAGCATGGATCGTCTAATCTACAGAACTACATATGAAGATATTAAAAAATTGGGTCTAACTCCCAAAATTGGGCTAGTCCTTTGTATCAATTCTCTTAGTTATGGGTGGTGTTTTGTTTTTGTTTTTTGTTTGTTTGTTTTTGTGTGTGTGTGTGTTTGGTTTTTTTTTATTTCTACAGGCTAACGTGTAGAAGTAAATTATATCTCTTGAATCTTTTGGGGTTTGAACATGAAAGGAAGGCAAGGTTCTATTACAATACTGAGGGGAAAAAGCCAAGGAAATATTTTTGGCCTAAAACACAGAGATGAAAAGAGACCTGAAACTGTCAGTTGGGACTGGCTCTACTATGAGCAAACAGGAAGCCATCCCCTTTGGACATCATTTACTCATAGCAGAACAGTTTTACTGTCTCATGTTGGCTCTGTGTCCTGGTGGCAGTGTTGGGGGTGGGGAACAAATGAGCTAGTGCTGTGGGATAATATGTTGACTTTTTGCTGCAGGTGTGAAGAAGTGTAAAGCTAACTCTTGGGACCATTGCATGAAACATCATAAAAAGCCAGAGCTAGAAGGAATGTCCAAAAATCACAGGATAAGTCAACTAACTATTGCAATAGTTTATTTTGTCTTAGAATCTCTGTTTCATCGTCACACACAAGGATAGGATATAGTTAGGCATCCTTCAGTCTCGAGAGACTATGGTAACATGCTCTGTACGGAGGACTTGGAACAGCGTCTAGTGTGGCTGAGAAGGCCAATTCGAGAGTGACAATCCCTTCCACACTGATAGGATAGGATAAGATCATTGCTATCTGCCTGAGGAAGTGGCCTTGTCCACAAAAGCTCACATTAAAATACAGCAGTTAGTTGTTAAGGTGCCACAAGGTTTTTGCTTCTTTATTATTTATTTATTTATTTCCCTGATATGCTTCTAAATCATATTTGTTTAAGACGCAGGATGGCTATGCAGGGTTATTGCTCCTTGATATTGAAATAAATTGCTTTGCTAAATCGTCATTTTTTGTGTTTTGGAAAAGACGGTGCAAAGTTAGGCAGCTGATTTAGATCTCTGATGGAAGCAGGAACATTGCAATCCTATAAGAAGTTACTTGCTTACTTACTTATTTACTTCTGTATTTCTTTCTCATCTTAGAACTGCAGACCTGGAAGGGACTGTATGGAGCAGAACGTACAGCCCATCAAGGAGGCATAGTGGAGAATTTAATGTCTGGATATGCAGCCAGATACCTACCTACCTACCTACCTACCTACCTACCTACCTACCTACCTACCTTCCTTCCTTCCTTCCTTCCTTCCTTCCTTCCTTCCTTCCTTCCTTCCTTCCTTCCTTCCTTCCTTCCTAGAAGTATTTGTTTCTGGCAGCAGAGCCAGAGGTTGGGAATTCAATTCCCCATTGTGCCTTCTTGATGGAGGCTGGACTCAATGACCCATAGGGTCCCTTCCAGCTCTGCAGTTCTAAATTATTATTGTCATTACTATTATTATTATTATATTATTATAAAACATTATTTCAAAACAGGCAGAAGACAGTTAAGAAAAAACGATTGTAAAAACAGGGATGAGAACTGCCACACCCACTCAGTCCATGTTCCAATAAGGACACCACAAATGGATGCCCAACCTGCCCTGTGTCCTTTTGGATACACTCCAACCTGATGTTCGTCAGGGCTCGTGACAGTAGTTGTGTGTTTCTGGGTGTCAGGAAGAGGGGGATATTCCTGCAGATGAGGAAATGCAAACAGCAAGCCAGGTCACAACAGATGGTAGAACTGCACCAGGCCCCAGAGTTTGGCACGGGGGTCCGAGATGCAGGCTGGACAGAAGGGCTTCTGGCCATGGCAGTGGTAGTCTGTCTCTTCTTTTTTATTGTTGCAGGAGAAGGCCCTGGTCTCATTAGTGAGCAAGTGATTTTTCAAGGCATCCTTAGGGAAGAGAATGAGGGACTTTAAAAGGGCAGTGGGCCCAGTCCTCTTAGATTCTTTTTTAAAAGGCACAATGTCTCTCTTCGTTCACATCAACTGAAGCTACATCTTAACCTATCTTCTGTCTCAGTCCTCTCCTGTCCATCTGAGCATCAAGTAAATTTATTCAAGGAAAAAAGAGACACCATTTATTCTGAAAAAGAAAGGTGAAATAAATCATCCCCTCCGTCATCTACATTTCTGTTCTTTCTCTTTCCTCTCTTTCCTCTTCCTCCTCATCGATGGATCTGAAATTAGAGGTGCCTTGGCCCCCTTCTGCTACAATTGAGGCTGCAAGAGCACTTGCAGGCCATCAAATGACTGAAGCAACAAATGTCCACACAGTAAACTTTGATTATTTTATCCATGACTTTGCAACAGGAAAGTCTCCAAGATAAGGACATGCTCTCCTTCTCAGCTGGCACAAGCTCAGAGTCTTTTTTTAATTTCTCTTTTTCTTTCCCAGTTTGTAATCCTATTTTCTTTTGTTGTAAGAGTTTAAACCTCACAAATGCCATGTTTGACGCAATGAATCTGTGGGGAGTGATGCTTCATCCCATGAGTGCCTATGGGCTCCTTGTTCCACTCTTTGGTCAATCTGGAAATGCACAAATTCTCTCGGTTTGGCCCATCTTTACCCATTTATCCAAAGACAGTGCACAACTCTATTTAAAAGCTAATATTCTTTAAAAAAAAATAGCACAAGTCCCTTTGGGCATCCATGTTCTCCCAGAATGCCATAAACATTTTTTTATTATTATTACGGCAATACAAAGTGGGTGTGACTGATAATTTTGACTCGTTTTTAAAATCAGAATTTTCCAAAATTCATGTTTCATCAATTTGTCAGAAATAACTTGAGATTTTTTTACAAAAATCTGAATGTGGGAGAATACAAAAGAAACTATTTTAACCATTTCTAGTAGAAATGACCATTTTAACCTTCTCCAGAGCCCAGCCCTTGATGCCATACATCCTCTTTCATTTCCTGGAACTGTTTTGTTCCTGGATCTTATAAATATATGTTATTCGAGATAATGGTTAGGAAAACATGTGGCTTGTAGACTGTAGCTTCCCCCTTACCTATTTGTATGCCTTCCGCACCTGCACTTGGCCCACTGGCAAAACACACACACATTGCCATTCCTGGAAGCCATCAGTAATGGCAATTCTTCTTTAAAACAAGATTCAAGTCTTTATGGAGCTATCTGCTTCCAGTTTTGTTTAGGAAGGTGTGACACGTACAGAGTTGAAAATTGGTATCTGAAACCCTGAAGCACGTCTGTCCCATATCTGTCCCAATTTAGACAAAAAGAATGTACATTGAAGGTATGCTGACAGAAATCCAAGAATAAGCAAAATGACATAATTGTTTCTAGTTTTCTTAATTATCTAACTTACAGGAAACCATGAGGAATTAACAGAATTAGACTGGTGTGAAATTCTCTCACCAGGGAATGTGTTTTATGAAAAGGAAGTGAACTGAAGATGCCAGTGCACCCACTGTGATCCTTTTAAAATTTTTTCCCTTAGAAATGGATGTTTGTGTAAAAGGAAAAAAAAAAACCCTTCCTGTATTTCTTTTACAAAAGGCATTTCAGCGGGCAGTGTTGCTGTGTGTCTCCTATCCCTTGATATATTTCCAAGCGATTGCCATTGGGAAACATGGTTCTTTAAAGAAGAACTAAAATTAAATTTGAAATAATATTTGCCCAGGTAGCCAGGCTATTTTATTTGGCAAGATGTTTGCAGTAATTAGCTCTCATCTCATCAGCTAGTTGACTGCTGTGCCACCGTGCCAGTGTGGTCCATTCCCTTGGTTTCTTTGTTTTGTCAAGACTTTGGAAATTTTACTACCAAGAGTGCTTTGAAGAGTTGCTACTCTGTGAGTGCCAGAATTATACAAGAAATAGTATATGGAGTAGAACTCCTGTTTGAAAATCTACCATGGAATGTTGTGGAGACCCTAAGAAGAACAGTGCCATTATGCAGCAAAGTAAAACAGGCTGCCTCACGTAGCAGAATGCAGAAAGAAGGGTGAAGGCAGGAACTGATGTATTGCTAGTTACCTATCTGTAATGCAGGGTTATATAGGAGAATAAACTGGTGAGGTGTAAAAAGCCTAGTTAGTCCTTAGATGGAAGACCTCCAAAGAATACCTGGAATCTCCAGGTAGAACAAGGAAATAATCTCACCTGAAGGAGCTACTGCCAGTCAGAGCAGCATTGGAGGGTATTGGAATTATATTAGCAACTAATGGCAACTTCCAACATCTGAAATCACTTCATTCACCTCAAGACATTTTAATAGCAGGACTTCCTAAAATAGGATGTAGAGCCTAATGATTCCTGGTTAATTTAGATGAATGATGCATTCAGCATTTTTTAAAAAATAGTACTCTGTGTCTATTCTATAAAGATAGAATTAGAGAGGGTTTTGTTAAAAATACACAGCATATTAGGTAAAGGTAAAGGTTCCCCTTGACATTTAGTCCGGTCGTGTCTGACTCTAGGGGGCGGTGCTCATTCCCGTTTCCAAGTCATGGAGCCAGCGTTTGTCCATAGACAGTTTCCATGGTCACGTGGCCAGCGCGACTAGACATGGAACGCCGTTACCTTCCCACCGAAGTGGTACCTATTTATCTATTCACATTTTTACATGCTTTCGAACTGCTAGGTTGGCAGGAGCTGGGACAAGCGACCGGAGCTCACTCCGTCACGTGGATTCAATCTTATGACTGCTGGTCTTCTGACCTTGCAGCACAGAGGCTTCTGCGGTTTAACCCGCAGCGCCACCACGTCCCTTCACACAGCATACTAGTGTGCTTTAATTATCCAGGAGACAAAAGTGTTTGATCTGGAGATGAGAAGCCTACTCTCAGATCCCTACCCAGTCATGAATATACTTGTTGTTCTTTGGCAACATACATTTCCATCTCCACCTGCGATGCATCTTTATAAGCGTGTTTTGTTTTGTTTTTTTGGGACAGAGGCCAAGGTTGTTATCCAGCAGAATTTAATCACAGCAGAAGTCACCAATCCTAGTGCCACCACATGACTACCACTTCCTGGACAGTGTCCTGTGCAGCTGTGATGTGTGTGTAAATACCTTCACTATTGCTGCATGAGAGGGGCTGACCCTGTGGATGTGGGTGTGGGTGTTTGTGTGTATGTTTCTCCTCTCTTTTTGCTGTTCTTTCTGGTCTTCTCTACATGACTGCAGTAAACTCTCTTCCCCTGCACTCCCTCTCACACACATGCCTGTTCAACCATGTGAGATATTAGCACGGAGAAGTGGCTTACATTGTCCAGTGTGTGAGAGAAAGAGAGAGTGAAGTGGAGGGGGGGACAACAAGGTGGGTCTTATACCATAGATTGGTCACACAAATGACACACAGCTTGTCTCAAATTCCACCACCTCCCATAAGTTACTTTCCACTTTTCACAGAGATGTTCATATCTCAAAAAAAAAGAGGAAAAAAAGGGGGGGGGGCTCAAACCAGCCCTCATTAGGAAGTTTAGGCCAGCATTCCCTTCCCCCCCCCCTACATGGGGTGATATGGCACTCCAGCCGCTGTAGTGATGCACAATATAGTGACATGACAGTGGGTATACCCTTCCTTCCAGCCCTTCTCTACCTCCAGTTTCCCTTGTTCTTTTCCATTATTGGCAGTTGGATTTCTGCTTGCCCCTGAGGCAGCCTCTCTTCTGATTGTCTCCCCTTAATCTCTTCCCTGTACACCAAATATACAAATATTGATAATATTACAGAAAGTAACATTACACAATATTAGTAAAAATGCTTATGCTTAGAAGGGGAAAGGTGATCTTACTTCACAGGACACAGATGGGGCTTGTTGTTAAATACCCAGTTCCAAGAGGGGAAGTGGTGTACACTTGTGATCCGTTCAGCATGGGTTCATGTTTCATTTTCTTTTCTTTTCCTTTTTTTGACTCCCGCGTACCTGTGTCAACTTGCCAGGCTGTGATTTACCTTTGGTGCTATATGGCATGCTGTCATGCTAGCATGGTTTTGGAAAACAAAAAGAGCAGTGTCTTAACCTCCAACATATTCAAAGGCCTGTAGGATTCTTGACTTCTTAGAAGAGCCCCCTTTGCCAATGAAGTGTTGGTGCTGCCATTTCTCAATAGCAGTGCAAGAGGGTTGCAAAGTGTTTTTTTTTTGGGGGGGGGGGGTCATGGGTAACCTTATATGTGTTGTAGCCCTTGTTAAATAATTTCTTCCTTGACCTTTCAGAGCCAGATATTAAAGTTAACAAGTATGTGTAAGTATGAGAAACAGACCTTTAGGAGGAGAAAGAAGCCCCTCCTTTCTGAGAAGTGATGACTTTACCTCATTAAAAATGCCTTTTTATGCAAATGCGGATTGTGACTTGAAAAAGGTTCAGTTCCACTGCTCTATAGGCAATGATGGCCTATTCACCTTTTCTAACAATATGTATAATTGGCCTATTCTGTTTGCCACCATCATGCTTACAAGAGATAACACCAGGACACTACAATGCCATGGTTCCCAACTTGCTCAAGAAGAATTAAACTTTTGACAATGCTTTCCAAAGCCTGTCGTACTTTGCTACAGAAAGCAATAGCCATGTTTGATAGATGTGATCACATTTCCTTTTCCTTTTCTCCTTCACATGATCTTCAAAGAAGAGCAATGCAGTAGTGCCCAAGGGTGGAGAAATCAAAGGGAGCATGGAAGTGTAGCAATGGGAATATGGGTACAGCAAGGAAATCAATGAAATATATAGGCAAGCATGGAGTGGTAGCTTACTCAATAGGGAATGTAAACTGCTGCCCCACCTCACTCTCAAACTACTCCCCACCATCCCACTCTTGCCTGCTGTCATATCAGAGGCATAACACCTTTGTATTTATGTGTGAGTGCTTGCTTGCCTGCTTCTGTGTATGTCCATGTTTGTGGCATTCCCATTCTGCCCCAGCTCTGTCCATCATTGGCTGCTATGCCTTCTGTCAAAATCAATGAACCCCAACTGCAACTACAATTGTTGCTATTCCATCTACAATGACACTAAGATGCCAGCAACTTTTTCTGGAGTTTCTGTAGAAACATCTACAGAATATATTCCACACCAACATAAGACTGTTTTCATAGCTTCCAGGAAATAGACTAATGTGTTGCATTTTCCACTGGTTGCACATTTCCTTTGCTTTCTCTCTTTCAATACTCGCAAGTAAAATATTTGTTTTCCTTGCCTCCAGATGTAAGCTGGAGAAAATGGGTTGAATAGGACACCACACCATTGGGGACATAGCTTAGCCTTGGGATCAGGAAGCTAGGTAGATTTCCATAAACCTGCTTCACAGTGCAATATACTGAAACTTATTTAAATGTTAATCATTCCAATGTACTGTTTGCGAGACAATGTCAAAAATTGGTTTAAGACAAAAAAGAGAGATTATCGTCTCATTAATAAATCTGGCAGCATTGTAGTGACAGCAATCACGTTTTGACTCTTTCTTTTGAAACTTGAGTTTCTAAGCAGCAGGAGAGCTAATGATGCCGGCATTAAAATACATCTGAATAGCTGTATCAGAACTACCATATAATTTCAGGAACATTGTCTAGCAGAAGGAAGTTTAGTATTAACTACAGATAAAAAGAAGAGAACACTGGTGAAGATTAATGTAAATGTTCCCTTAAAAGAAAATGAGCTTCTTGAAACAAAGAAGGAGAATAAAACATCTCCTAGCTGCATATTAGCAAAGCAATGAATTCTGTTGATACTCATTACTGATGTTCGGTATCATTTTCTCAAGGCAAAAGGGGGTTTCTTCCCCATTTCCTTTTGGGATTTAATGGTATATTGAATTGTTGAGAAGATGTGTCCTTTGGAAAGATCATTTGAAAGGTGGCATATAAGTACTTTAGCTCACATGTGTTTGTATGTTTCCCAAAATTTATCTCACACTATGAGCTCAGTGACTTTTCTGGAGCTTCCAGATGATTTCTCAGATAGACTATTCCTTACTCCACCCCTTTCTCTACACCATGTTGGCCACTTCTCAGTATAAGGAACATTTCGGACTGTTTGGGTTACACAAAAAGAGAGGTAAGAAAGGGGAGAATATGAATATAAAGTTATGCTAAGGGAAAAGTACACCTCTCTCTGTCTTGTAATATTAGAACCTAGAGTCATGCACGATGAACAGTGGAAGATTCAGAACCAGGAAAATAAAGCAATTTTTTTACATAGTGCATAATTAAACTCTAACAAAAAAGGTGGAGAGATCTTGTGATACCTTTTATTAATTTATTTAGCATGAGCTTTCATGGATTACAATCCTCATATTTATTTATTAGCTGTTCATTTATAAAAACTTTCCTCCAATAAGTGCAAAACGGTCTTCACCTTTCCACTTTATCCTTACAACAATCAAGTGAAGTAGGTCAGGTTGGCAGACAGCAACTGGCCTAAGGTCACCCCATGGGTTTCATGTCTGAGTGGGGATTTGAAACCAGGTATATTGTGAGAGGAACTAGAGACCAAATTGCTAACATGCGCTGGATTATGGAGAAAGCCAGAGAGTTCCAGAAAAACATCTACTTCTGCTTCATTGACTATGCAAAAGCCTTTGACTGTGTGAACCACAGCAAACTATCGCAAGTTCTTAAAGAAATGGGAGTGCCTGACCACCTTATCCAGCTCCTGAGAAATCTATATGTGGGACAGGAAGCAACAGTTAGAACGGGATATGGAACAACTGATTGGTTCAAAATTGGGAAAGGAGTACGACAAGGCTGTATATTGTCTCCCTGCTTATTTAACTTATATGCAGAATACATCATGCGGAAGGCTGGACTGGATGAATCCCAAAACGGAATTAAGATTGCCGGAAGAAATATCAACAACCTCAGATATGCAGATGATACCACTCTGATGGCAGAAAGTGAGGAGGAATTAAAGAACCTCTTAATGAGGGTGAAAGAGGAGAGTGCCAAAAATGGTCTGAAGCTCAACATAAAAAAAACGAAGATCATGGCCACGGGCCCCATCACCTCCTGGCAAATAGAAGGGGAAGATATGGAGGCAGTGACAGAGTTTACCTTCCTGGGCTCCACGATCACTGCAGATGGTGACAGCAGCCACGATATTAAAAGACGCCTGCTTCTTGGGAGGAAAGCGATGAGAAACCTAGACAGCATCTTAAAAAGCAGAGACATCACCTTGCCGACAAATGTCCGCATAGTCAAAGCTATGGTTTTTCCAGTAGTGATGTATGGAAGTGAGAGCTGGACCATAAAGAAGGCTGACCGCCGAAGAATTGATGCTTTTGAATTGTGGTGCTGGAGGAGACTCTTGAGAGTCCCCTGGACTGCAAGGAGAACAAACCTATCCATTTTGAAGGAAATCAACCCTGAGTGTTCACTGGAAGGACAGATCCTGAAGATGAGGCTCCAATACTTTGGCCATCTCATGAGAAGAGAAGACTCCCTGGAAAAGACCCTGATGTTGGGAAAGTGTGAAGGCAAGAGGAGAAGGGGACGACAGAGGATGAGATGGTTGGACAGTGTCATCGAAGCAACCAACATGAATTTGATCCAACTTCGGGAGGCAGTGGAAGACAGGAGGGCCTGGCGTGCTCTGGTCCATGGGGTCACGAAGAGTCGGACACGACTAAACGACTAAACAACAACAATATTGTGGTAGCCATTAACAAAGGTGGCTTTTAAAAAAGGCTTTCGGCAAATTCATGGATGATCATGTTACTACTAGCTACCAATTCCCTCTAATACCATATGTCTTCAGGAGGGCTCTGTCCTCGCTTGCCATTTGCTTCTGTCTCCTAACCCCCAGAGAAAGGAAACAGCAGACCACTGAGGAGGCAGACTGCAGCTGCTGTTGTTTCTGCTTGCCTCTGTTGCCTGAAAGCCAATTTCAGTAAACTTAGAGAATTACTGGCTGTAATTCCATGGACAAAGATACTGAAAGAGAAGGGAGTTCAGGATGGATGGGAATTTCTTAAAAGGGAGATACTAAAGGCACAATCTAAAACTGTTCCAATAAGAAGGAAAAACGGGAGATGTCTAAAGAAACCAGAATGGTTGACTAAAGAACTTTCAACTGAACTAAGTGTTAAAAAAAAAACAAGAAATGGAAAAATGGGGAAAACACCAAAGAGGAATACAAGCAAATAGCCAGTATATGTAGGGGGAAAGTAAAAAAAGCAAAAGTGCAGAATGAACTCAGGCCTGCCAGACAGATTAAAAACAATAAAAAGGGCTTTTTTAGTTATGCCCACAGCAAAGGAAAAACAAGGAAATGATAGGGTCACTGCGTGGAGAAGATGGCCAACTACTAACAGAGGACAGGGAAAAGGATGAACTTCTCAACACCTTCTTTGCCTCAGTTTTCTCCAAAAAGGAAAATAGTGCTCAACCTGAGGGGCGAAGAGCAGGTGATGTAGTGGGGGAAATGCAGCACAGAATAGGTAGAGAAGTAGTACAGGAATACCTGGCTACTCTAAATGAATTCAAGTCTCCAGGGCCAGACAAATTACATCCAAGGATATTAAAAGAACTGGCAGAAGTAATTTCAGAACCATTGGCAATAATATTTGAGAATTATTGGAGAACAGGATAAGTCCCCACAGACTGGAGTAGGGTAAATGTTGTCCCTATCTTCAAAAAGTGGGGAAAAAAGAAGACCCAAATAATTATCACCCAGTCAGCCTGACATCAATTCCCGGAAAAATTCTAGTGCAAATCATTAAACAACAGTTTGTTATTACTTTGAAAACAATGCTGTCATCACTAAAAGTCAACACGGGTTTCTCAAAAACAAGTCATGCCAGACTAATCTGATCTCTTTTTTTGATAGAGTTAAAGGTTTGATAGATGAAGGGAACACTGTGGATGTAGCATATCTTGATTTCAGTAAGGCCTTTGACAAAGTTCCCCATGATATTCTTGCAAGGAAGCTAGTAAAATGTGGGCTAGATAGTGCTACTGTTCGGTGGGTTTGTAATTGGTTGACTGACCAAACCCAAAGGGTGCTCACCAATGGCTTCTCTTCATCCTGGAGAGAGGTAACTAGTGGGGTGCCTCAGGGTTCTGTTCTGGGCCCTGTGCTATTCAACATCTTTATCAATGACTTGGATGAAGGAATAGAGAGTATGCTGATTAAAGTTGCAGATGATACCAAATTGGGAGGGGTTGCTAATTCCCCAGAGGACAGGATTAAAATTCTAAATGACCTTGACAGATTAGAGTCCTGGGCCAAAACTAACAAAATGAATTTCAACAGGGAGAAATGTAAGGTCCTAAACCTAGGCATTAAAAATGAACTGCACAGATATAGGATGGAAGACACCTGGCTAGACAACAGTACCTGTGAAAGGGATCTAGGAGTCTTGGTAGACCACAAACTCAACATGAGTCAGCAGTGTGATGCGGCTGCCAAGAAAGCCAATGCAATTCTTTATTGCATCAATAGGAGTATAGTGTCTAGATCAAGGGAAGTGATAGTACCACTCTATTCTGCTTTGGTCAGACCTCACCTGGAGTATTGTGTCCAGTTCTGGGCACCTCAATTCAAAAAGGATGTTGACAACCTGGAACGTGTCCAGAGGAGGGTGACCAAAATGGGCAAAGGTCTGGAAGCCATGTCCTATGAGGAGCGGCTTAGGGAGCTGGGAATGTTTAGCCTTACAAAAAGAAGGTTAAGAGGGGACATGATAGCCATGTTTAAATATTTGAAGGGATGTCATTTCGAGGAAGGGACAGGTTTGTTTTCCACAGCTCCAGACACTAGGACAAGGAGCAATGGTTTCAAACTACAGGAAAAGAGATTCCACCTGAATCTCAGGAAGAACTTCCTGACAGTCAGAGCTGGTCGGCAGTGGAATGTACTGCCTCAGAGTGTGGTGGAGTCTCCTTCTTTGGAGGTTTTTAAGCAGAGGCTGGATGGCCATCTGTCGGGAGTGCTTTGATGGAGTTCCTGCACGGCAGGGGGTTGGATGGCCCCTGTGGTCTCTTCCAACTCTGTGATTCTATGATTCTTCCATTGGGATGGGATGGGCTGAAAAAAAGAGGAACATCAGGCAATATGGTAGCAACATGGTTGGTGGACCTCCAGCTGAAGAGTTGGCCTTGGAAGGTGTTACCTTACCTCCTCATGTGCCCTTGGATGATCAATGCAAATCTTTGGAAAGAATGCTGAGGCCTGTGCTGTGGACTCATAACCATGATCTTTGAGCATAATATTCCTTTTGGGCTGCACAGAGAGCTTCTTTTTCCTGGGAATATTATCAGAACTTGTTGTGGACAGATTCTTCAACAAAACATCCCCTGGTGAAAATCAGTATACAAAAATTGTGGACAGTTTCATGTTGCTGTATAAATTAAATGGATTCCGAAATTGTTGGTCGCCTCCAGACATTATTCTGGATTGTGCTTACACAACTACCGTCATCATCAGTTGTAATGGGAGGAGATAACAGTTAAGTGTAAACAACTAGGGCAGTATTGCATTGGCTGCTGTCTCGAAGATCAGCTTAATTCATGTTGCTGTACTGGTGTCTGAAAGTCAGCTAGGCAAGATAAAACTTATAAGTATTGAATCTGAATGACTTTTATGTAAATCTCAAGTCACTTTTCAAATCTCCTTTTTAAGATGCAAGTTTGTGACATGGAATCTTAATCTTGTCTTGCAGGGAAAAAATACAATTACAGTTTGATGATTCTCTGGTTTACCATTGTCAGCACAATCACGTAGCGTTATGTCAATACAACTCATCTTCTGTGTTGACGGCATACTAGTCTTAATCCAAATATGCACAAATTAGTTTAGACAGCCCATTTATCTCGTATTTCTCCTTTGGGAATCTCGTCTTCCCTGGTATTCTTTTAAGCCTTTTCTTATTACTTTCTCTCTCTTTTGCTACTTTCTTTATATTCCTTATTTAATAGCACTCAAGAGTTGCAGCATATGTTTTCCAATGCCTACCCAACCCTTCTCCCTTCCATAGAAAACTTGATTGGAATGTGTGGGAGAATCTTTCCTTTCTTTTTGTCTAATTCCCAACACGTGTTTTTGATTGGTGTTGTCCATCTTTCCCTGTCCATTATGACTTGCACACAAGTTCTGTCTTGTGTGCAAGTCATATGAAGCATGGTCGGGTAAATCCCAGGTCCTCATACCTCCATTGATGATATTGTTTGCACTGGACTGGGACCCTTTTTTCCTGGTTATGAGACAAGCGTCAGATACCTGCCATTTGCAAGGGCCTGCTGTGGAAATTTCTTTGCCATGTTCTCTTGAACCTTCTCCCAAGATAGCATCACTCTAATGATTTTCTACGGATTTTCTATGGCTGTTCAGTGCCGGCAGAAGTTAACACTCATTAGCCAGAATCCTGGTTTGCAGTTATGCAAATATTGTAACATCTAGATGTAAATTGCTTGTAAGTTAAGAACTCTCTGCATGCCTTATCTGTTGCATGTGAAGATACATGATTCAATATGCAAAAGATAATGTCTACAGAGACTTCTTAAATTTCACCATTTTGTTCTCAAAAGTTAAACCATTTGTGTAACTGTCCAACAGGATTTCAGCCACTGCCTCTTTCAACACCTCTGGGCTTTGATGGTTCAACGAGCCTGGTCACAGCTGGCCATCAGTGTGTACATACTCTTGCTATCTGCTGGTTGCCCAGTCAGATTATTATGGCCACTCCAGTGATGGGAAGAAGGGAGAGAAGACAAGGTGAGACTAGATTTACAGAAAGACTCATTGATGGAGTAGAAGAAATAATATGATAGAGGAGATGGATCCAGTCATACGAAGAGAAGAGTGGGAAGATCATTAGAAGTAATTTCCAGTAGATCATTTAGACCTGGAGGTGTCCCTGTTTATGCATGTGTACATGCATGCATGTGTATGCATGTATTTATCTATCTTTCTGTGCCTTGGATAGCCTTCCTGTTTGTGTCTCTCTGACTTTTTGTTTTTGTCTCTTTAGCCATCTGTTGGTGTCTGCTTGTCAGTTTTTTTATGTCTCAGTATATGCATCCTGTCCAATTAACCTATGGCTCTGTCCTCCCAGGGTTTCCCTCTACAACCATAATGCAAGAAGAGATTGATAGTTATTGGAGAAATAATATTAGGTACATACACACTACTGAAGAAATAAGTCTACTTTGAAATCAACTGTACAAATGTATACCTATGTAATTCTTTCCCTGGAAAGCTGGAAATATTTGTGGTGAATTCTCTGATTATTTAAGTATCTTTTAATTACTTCAGTATGTTTACTACCAGTTTATTTCTATGTAGATACTGGATATTTTTAAAAACTAAATTTGAATAAAATTCATATCTTACTACCATGTACTGATCATTAATAGATCTGGAGACTTGCACATTTTGCTCTACTAATCAGCTGTCAAACCTGCAATTTTGCATTTAGCAATAATTAAAACAGCAAGGTCAACGTCAAGATCACCGAAAGACCAATCATTTGAGTCTAGTTTTACAAATTAAACTTTCCTCTAGACTGGACATGAATTTATACCTGAAGAGCTGAAAGAGCCAAATTACCACTCTGGAAACCAAATACTCTACCCCAGTTCTAGCTAAGAAAAACTCATATAGGGTACAATGGGGCTTCCTCTCAGACAAAAGCATTTAGGATTACAGTCTTGAGGAGTGTCATGGTTTCTGATCATGAAATCATTACATAATCATTATGGCATTACCACAGATAGACAGACAGACAGATGATAGATAGATAGATAGATAGATAGATAGATAGATAGATAGATAGATAGATAGATAGATAGATAGATAGATAGATAGATAGATAGATAGATAGATAGATAGATAGATAGATAGATAGAGGTACAAATTATATAATAATAGTAATTCTGTGCCATCAATTCAGTTCTGACTTATGGTGACACTTTTCAGGGTTTTCTAGGTAGAGGATGGTCAGAAGTGGTTTACCATTCCCTTCTTCGGGGGGGGGGGGGCAGCCCAAGGAGACAGGACAGGGGTGCTGGGGTGCTGTTTCTGAGTGAGTGCCCACCAGAGGAGGTGCGGCTGGGAATCACCAAACACCTTTGGCTGAAAAAGGAACTGACAGTTCATGCCCAATTCTCTTTATAATTTAACTGTGCATATGACTTAAACAGATATTGGTTTTATACGCAGAGGACTATTTTACTTTATAGCATGACAGAATTGTACAACTGGACGGAATTCTATGTAAGGATCATTGACTTCAATTCCCTGCTAAAGCAGAAATGTATGTTCATATAATGTTGTCAGCTGCTGTTTGGCCATCAAATTGGCCTAATGAATAAGGTATGAGTATGAATGTGTGACACAAGACAATAATTCCTAAAAGAAATTTTTGTGCACAAGAGGGCTTTTCTTCCTCTCACCCATTTGGGGTTATATTAACAAATAGAGATGGGCATAAATTAAAAACAAATTGCAAAATTCATCAAAAATTGCTAATTTGTCAATTCATATTCATCAGAAGCGATGCCCCCGACAAATACAAATCAACACATTTTTAGTGATTTTTTATTTGTTGGGCTATGTAATGGAACCCTCACCAAGTTTACCTGATAACATGAGGAACAAGCTCATTGGTTGAAAGAAGGCAGGAGGAGAACCAATCAAGAAGAGCCTGCAGGATACAAAAGGGAGATCAGAAGGAGAATACCCTGTTTTCCCAAAAATAAGACCTAACCTGAAAATAAGCCCTAGTATGATTTTTCAGGATGCTTGTAATATAAGCCTTACCCCAAAAATAAACCCTAGTTAAGTGAAACCCCGCCCTCCACCATTGTGCAGCAACCAGAAGAAGATGACATGACTGTATTTGAATAAATGTAGATTGTTGTACATGAAAAAAATAAAACATCCCCTGAAAATAAGCCCTAATGCGTTTTTTGGAGCAAAAATTAATATAAGACCCTGTCTTATTTTTGGGGAAACATGGTAGAGAGAGAGAGTTAAATTGTTTCCCAAGGAAGGAGGTTGGATTTGAGAGTGGGCTGTAAAAAGAGAGTTATCTTGTATCATGAGAGGGAAAGTCATGTTTAAGAGTGGGCTATAAGTAGAGAAGAGGGACATGGTGGCGCTGCAGGTTAAACAGCAAAGCCTCTGGGCTGCAAGGTCGAAAGTTCAGCAGTTCAAATCCACGCGACGGAGTGAGCTCCCGTCGCTTGTCCCAGCTCCTGCCAACCTAGCAGTTTGAAAGCATGTAAAATGCGAGTAGATAAATAGGTTACACCACAGTAGGGAAGGTAAAGGCATTCCGTGTCTAGTCGCACTGGCCACGTGACCACAGAAACTGTCTACGGACAAACACTGGCTCTACAGCTTGGAAACGGGGATGAGCACCGCCCCCTCGAGTCAGACACGACTGGACATTTGTCAAGGGGAACCTTTACCTTTACCTTATAAGTAGAGAAATAAGTACTTTGTATCTGAGAGAGGAAGGTCTGATGTGGGAAAGCTGGCACATATGTTAATGTAACCTCAAGTTGAAATCTGTGTAGTTTCACCAGTTGCTATGTTTCAATAAAGATCTTATTTTCATGTTTCAAGCTTAAAACCGCTTGGGATCCTGTAATTTGGGCTTAAAGCAAGCCCACTAACAGTAAGGGCTGTTTAAAGGTGATTCACCAGGTAGAGGTGGTCACAGGCTATAAAATGCCCCCCCCCCCGGTCACCTAGAGACACCAAAATTACAGAGAAGCTTCCTGTGACTCTCCTCTACAAGCCCTGCAAGTTTGGTGAAGTTTGGGTTTTCCCCAAGCCAGCTGCTAAAGGGCACTTTCCTGGGGGGGACCCATGTTGTGGGTGTATAACTCGGATGTCTGCAACCCACTCTTCACCAAACTTGGAAAGATTGTAGAGGAGAGTTGGGAGACATTTCTGTGCAATTTTGATATCTCTAGGTGCTTGGGGGGAACTTTTCTGGGGGGCCGTTTTGTGGGTATATAACTCAGACATCCAAAATCCAAACTTCACCAAACTTGCAGGGCTTGTAGAGGAGAATCAGAGGACGTTTGTGAGTTTGGTGTCTCTTGGTGCCTAGGGGCCATTTTATGGGGTTTGACACCAAGACAAATTGACAAATTGATTTGTTGGCTTGTCATAAAAATCATAAATTCATAATCATGATTCATCGACCTTGACAAATTAGAAATCATGATGAATCACCATTTTTTTCCATTTGTGCCCATCTCTATTAGCAAATAAACAATGACCACGATTGGATCGAGAAGTAATTCTCAAAACCAGTGAAAGATTTCGGCCCACTTTGGAATGTGATATAACATGCAAATCCCGCCCTTTCCCCCCTTCAGATTCATATATGGTAAGCATATCATTAGCATAATTCCAGGTTACACATGTAAAAGGAAGCAGAAAGTTAACATTCCACAAGTAGTTTGCAGTGAAGCAGCTGCATTAGAACAGCTAAATGTTTAACGAGGATTCTGCTACAGTGCCATCAAGTGCACTGTGGCTTACCGTTTCTTGGGATTCTATACTTACAACTAGTCTTTCTGTATTTTCCCTTTTTTTTTTTTTTTGGCTTGCTAGTATTGCTGGTTTCAGGTGAGCGCAAGTTCTATCTAGGCTAACTGACTCTCCTAAATATAGCTCCTTCTTCCAGTCACTGGAAGTCTGCAGTCCATACATAGCATTATTTCCTCACATCTTTTCTTTTGATGCCACCCTTTTAAAGGGAAAAGATTCCACTTCACTCCCACACAGTTTCTTATGGATTTTAGAAAAGATTGCACACTGTTGTTGCCCCGTAAGCTCCTGGCTGGTCTTGCAGCCCTTACTTACTTCACAAGTTTACTATTTCAGTCTCCTAGTTCACTTACCTCAAAGCAGCTCCTTCAAGCTTGTACATCCACCAAACAGACAGTTGGTATGTGACAGTTGTAGTCTTCTAGACAGAAAATTTCTATGAACTTTGTCAATCATAATCGTCTGTTCAGGTTTAGGAGTTTGAGGCTGTGTATTTGAAGGGAAGCTGGTGTTATGACCAGTACTGCTAATACTGCTGTTGTTGCTGCCTGTGTTCAAGTGTGATGATTAGGGTTAGAGTCATCTCTTCTTACAAAAGCATGTGCTTCAGATGGGAACAGGGGAGGCTTTAGGACTGAATTGGATGATGTTCTTAGTATGTTATTAGAAGCAGAATAGCCTTGAGAAGTAATAGATTCCTATATCTTTTTCAAGGAGCGAGAAGTGGGTTGGATCTTTCCTGTTTTGGCAGAGTTGGACTTAGAACAGATATCGGAGTCCTTGAAGTATCCCATGCAAGTACAGCTTTCCCCTTCAGGGTGGCTTAGAGGTCTGAAGCAGACTCTGCAATAGTAAGATGTTGTTTCCATCTCCTTCCATTTTTACCTAAATGCTCTCCAGTATCCTTTCATGCTCGAAGTCATGGATGTCCCCACTGGTTGTTTAAATATCAGGGTACTCCTCCCGCTTCCTGTTTAGTTTCTTCTTTGTGAATAAGTTCTCATGCCACCAAGTAATATCTATTAATATTATTATTTGTCTTACTGTGATACAAGTTCAAACTCATCTCATTTGTTTTGCATGTTCTGTACATTGGTATAAAGACATTTAAGGCTCCAAGCTCCTACCTTCAGCTGCTCTCTATTGTCCTTTCCTGTCCATTAACGAGTTCCTGTAACCTGGAATAACAGAGGATCGTGGGTAGCTTCATTGATAAGTTTACTTTCCAACAGCCTTCCATCAGAGATCCGCCTGGCTCCCTCGCTGGGTGTTTTCAAGAGCCAATTAAAAACTTGGCTCTTCAGGCAGGCCTTCCCTCCTGTCAATACTGATTTTATTTATACTATAATTTAAATTTCCCATCTTGAGCATTATTAACACTATTGATTTAATTGTCTTAACTGTTTTAATTGTTTTTATGATATTTATGGAACCCGCCCAGAGTAGACTTTGTCTAAATGGGCGGGATAAAAATCTAATAATAAAATAATATAAAAATAAACAAAGAAAACAAGGAAGCATGAAACTCTTTGGTTTAGACACAAAAAACAACCCTCCTCCCATGTTTAAAAGTACTTACTGTATTCCTACTTGGGAAACTAGGCTCTGTCTTGTATGACTTCAGGGGGGGCAGCAAAAAACAAAACAATTTAGTGTCAAAAGGAGACAATCCAAGCCAACATAGTCTATTCCTTAGTGGCAACTCATGGGTCTTGTACTGGGAGAGTACATACATAACTGAATGTTGGGTTGCATGTGATCTTCTCCATATTGTTGCTCCCCTATTCCTAGGCAGTGAGTGCCTCATGAGATTACACACAGAGTCTCTGAATTACGCATGGTTTTAGCATACCAGTGAAAGATGACTCCAGTAACATTCTGAACTGGCACGAAGACTCAGCAAATTTACATGGCAAGCTGTTGCAGATGTTAAGGAAATGTTTTTTGGGGATAAATAAAATGGAGGAAAGCCCTAAATTAGAATCTATATGTAATTACTACTGCACCCTATGGAAGATAAACAGAAGTGATTTCTAGCCAATGTTTCTTCTTGTGCACAGCATGAAGGGATATTGTTACTCAGTTGGCCCCCTCTTAGTTCAGTTTTGCCCCTGTTGTAAAAACATTTCTGGGACCTGTAATTAACCCCTTTTACTACCCTCCCCAAATGCCATTTGCTGGAACATGACATTTGGGCTCCTATCTCTGTATACCAGCTTTCACTTGAATAGAGATTTTAACATTCAGGATAAGCTGATGCTCGTATCAACCTGCTTTTGCACTTATCACCCACAGACCATCTTGTTTCCTAGAAAGTAGAACAAACCACTGCTGATATCTTTCCAGTCTTGGAATAATCTTTTACTGGAACGTGACTAAAGGCATTGCTACCTGTGTTCCTTTTGTGTCTTCTGAACACATTCCCTGCTTATCATATTCACAAACGCTGTGACATTTTCTAGTTAAGACTACTATAACAAAAAGGCTAGTTCTTAAGAGTTTTTAGGATTTCTTGGCAAATGTACCAATGAGATTTTCTGCACTGCAGTTTAAATAATGTGTCATTTTGATTTCTATCTGACGATTCCACCCTGGCTAATGCCGTTATCAAAATTTTACTATTAGTCGACTTCTTGTCACCTTATTCTGTGTTGGTTTGAAAAAAGGCAGTATCATTGTGAAGTCTGATTGAACCCCCCCTCCCAGATTTCTTGCCTATGGGAAGAGTTTCAGATGTTTTACAGATATTGTCACACAAAACCACTCATGCCTTGTAAAAGCACAGAATATAGACTTCAAAGTTATTGCTTATCAGGCACAAATTTGATTACTGTGGTAATCAAATTACCAAAGTTCAGCCATTGCTCTTCCACAGTAGGCCCCCAGCTTTAGAATTGATCAGAAAGTGAAGGGATTACAGTTTCCCCATAGAGTTCAAAGTGGCACATTTGTATCTTCCAGCCTCCTTACAAGACATGCAAAATGTTATGGGGACAACAGACAGACAGCACATTTCACCACTGGAGAATATCCAAAGCTTCTCGGAGCTGAGCTGAATTAAAAAAAGAAAGAAAAATTTCAATGTGTCCATACAATGCTCTAAATTATTCAAACAAGGGGAAAGAGTATTTTCTTCTTTTTCTCTAAGTGTTGAAATATTCAAGTACGAGACAAAGCAAACCTCAAAATTCACAAGTGCCCCATGTGGGTCTTGGATCCATATGCAGTTACATAATTGGAGCATGGCTCCACGTTTCCATTACTCTAATGGAAGGGTGGGCCAGATGTAGCCTACCAGATGCTGCTGCACTGAAAGTCCTATCAGCCCTTACCAGCATGGCAATTGATGAGGAATGTTGCAGTTTAACAACATCTGGAGGGCTACACTTTGCCCACCCCTGCTAGAGTCTACAAGCTATGTGACTCTTCCTCTGTCCATAGCTAGGTGGCACTGTGGAGAGCATTGGGCTCACATGATCCCTACCTGTGGTGGCCAGGAGCTGACTAGAAGTGTGCAATTGGAGAAAAGAAGCAGCCATTTTGGCCTAAACTTTGTTCCGCTGTACACAATATTTCCCTTTTGCACAACTTGGGGGAACAGGAAGGGAAAGCAACCCAAAGCAATGGCTAGCAGGGATGTGAAAATCTCTCAGTCTTAATTTTGCTGGGTTTCTCCAAATCCCACTTGCATTTTCTTCCCATTCTAGGTTGTGCAAGATTATCTTATTTTCTTTCTATGCATGGAAATTTCGGTGTATTTTTGGCACACACTTTTCCTAGTATATTAATTTTAATGCCTTTTCCCATTAAAATGTCTGTGTGCATTTTTCAAAGACACACATCTTTAGTTGTGCACATGCATTTCTGTGTAATTCCAAAA
Source organism: Intellagama lesueurii (assembly GCA_037013535.1). Classification (NCBI taxonomy): domain Eukaryota; kingdom Metazoa; phylum Chordata; class Lepidosauria; order Squamata; family Agamidae; genus Intellagama; species Intellagama lesueurii. The sequence goes on along the minus strand of JBAJHW010000001.1, from coordinate 128,651,584 downwards.
CAAAGGGGGGGGGGGATGTGAGTGTTGAGTTGACCTTCTGTTGATGGGAAAGCAAAAGATACTCATGTTCTTTTGTTAATAGTCTACCACATCACACATTTGATGGATTTATTTAAAATGTAGATCAATCTGACATTACTTTGCATCCCTACAATTGAGGATAATCATAATATCCTCTGTCTCTAAAGAAAGAGTGTAGAAGAACAGGGACAGTCTTCCAGCATTTAAGAGCAGGTAAACAGAAGGAAGCTGAGGTGGCTGCTCTTTCCAAAAGCTCCTTGTAAAATTACCCTCTCCATGTGCTAGAGAGGAAGAGAGAGGGGGGGCAGTTGTTTATGTGGAGGAAAACATAAGAACATAAGAAGAGCCCTGCTGGATCAGGCCAAGAGCCCATCTAGTCCAGCTTCCTGTATCTCACAGTGGCCCCACCAGATGCCTCTGGGAGCACACGAGACAACGAGATACCTGTCTCCTGATACCCCTCCCCTGCATCTGGCATTTTGAGGGACCTTCCTTTTAAACCTAGAGATTATACATCCCCATCATGGCTTGTAACCTGCAATGGACTTTTCCTCCAGAAATCTGTCCAATCCCCTTTTAAAGGCATCTAGGTCAGATGCCATCACCACATCCTGTGGCAAGGAGTTCCACAGACTAACAACATGCTGGGTAAAGAAATATTTTCTTTTGTCTGTTCTCACTCTCCCAACACTCAGTTGGAGTGGATGTCCCCTGGTTCTGGTATTGCGTGAGAGGGAAAAGAATTTCCCTCTGTCCACTTTATCCACCCCCTACATAATTTTATATGTCTCAATCATGTCCTCCCCTCAGGCACCTTTTCTCTAAAGAGCCCCAAACGCTGTAGCCTTTCCTCATACAGGAGGTGCCCCAGCCCAGTCATCATTTTAGTCGCTCTCTTCTGCACCTTTTCCAGTTCCACGATGTCTTTTTTGAGGTGCGGCGACCAGAATTGTACACAATACTCCAGGTGCGGCCTTACCAGCGTTTTGTACAATGGCATTATAATGTTGGCTGTTTTATTTTCAATCCCCTTTTTTCTTCTGCTTCTGTGTTCCTTCTGCTTTCCCCCTAGGCAGAAGGAAGGACTGGGTCCATATGAATTAGCAAAGACATAAGGCAGTTGTTCCTCATGTGATCATTCACCTCTGTTCCCTTGCACACTTGCACTTCAAATGGGAGTCTGTGTGTTGTGTGATGAGCGGTGGAGAGAGAAAGGGTGAGTGAGTGGGGAGCACTGGCTCGTCTGCCCTCCACTCTGAAAATGGAGTCCAATCTTCCCCACCCCACCACCCATATGGAGATGGTAAAGGTGCAAGCAGTGGTAACAGCTGTGCCTGCAGGGAACAAGCACTACTTCCTATTGCTTTGGTGGCAGTGGAAGCAGGGTTTATGGGGCTGAGGCACCAGGACTTTGTGATAAGAAAGAACGGAGACTGTGTTTGCCACTTCCCTAAAGCTCCCCTGATCTCAGAGAAATGAGCTGCAATCTTCATAGAGGCTGGTGGAAAAATGTACCTTCTGAATAATACTACATTGTTGCGAACTGTTCTTTTTGTCATGCAAATTATTTTGGGATTATTTCATTTGAAAGGTCAATTAAAACCCATTAGCTTTACAAAAGATCTCTTCCTAGTGGGTATGAAAACTACTAGAATGATTTATTTTTTCTTCTTTGTGGCCTCTGTGAATGCACACAAAAAGGTTAGAGTGTGCCTGTGCAGGACTCCTTGGAATCTTCTAGATCTTAAAAACATGTGATTAGTAGGACGTTCCACCCGCCCATAATACCTCATTTCCTTTTTGCTGCCGCTGCGATCGGACTCTTTCGTGTCTAGAGCTGTTTTTTCCTATTATTCTGGTTTTTGATTCTGGTCTGGTTTATTGAATATCGTTGCTAATCTCTGGAGAATTTTGACTTATGGATTGACTACGGTATACGGTTATCGGATTTTGGATTGGCTACTGTTTGTTGTTTCTCAGCTAATCTGACCTTCAGACTGCTTACCGTTTGTGATTTTGGATTACGGACTTTATTGTGAACAATCCCCTTTTTTCTTCTGATCTTTTGGCTTTTGATCTTGGACAGACAATCGTTGATGTTTTCCCGTGAGTCTTCCCTTTTCCCCCGTTCCCCCCCTTTTTTTCTCTTCTCCGGTCCCCTCCAATTTTTATGGCCTCGTCAGGTCCCTTTAAGCATTGTACATCGTGTGCCAACAAGATCCCCTTCATGGACGGCCACGACCGCTGCTTATTTTGTTTGGGGGAGAGGCACCAGACTCACTCCTGTCCGGAGTATAAAAAGTTGACCAAACCTGCCCTTAAGCTTCGTTTACAGAGGCTTTGTTCGTATCTGTGGGAAAAATCGCTCACACCTTCGAGCCCGGCAACCATGGAGCCTACCTTGACTCCTGCTCCTCCCACTCCTCGTCCCGAGCCCGCTGCTTCATCAGCTCCTGCTACCTCATCTCCGAGCTCTTCTTCGAAGGCATCTAAACTGAAGAAGTCTTTGGCATCGACGTCGACCTCGATGTCGAAATCACCATCCGTGAAAGATCCTAAGAAAAAGAAAGATGTTGTTAAACAGAAGAAGGCTAAACAATCTTCTAAACCTATTCAACCTTGAGAACTTCCTCCAATACGAGTCTCCCTTCCATCTCCGATACTTGAGGAGTCATCTTGGGTGTTGCCAGATCCGGACTCCCTTTCTGAAGGGGTCAACTCGGCACCATCACCACAGACTCAAGCTTCGGCATCGATACCGAGCCTGTCTCCCAGTCATGGCCATTCTGAGGCTGATGTCATCTCCAGCCTGGCCTTGACCCATTCTAGCCCTATGTCAATCGGGTCAATTGGGTGAGCATCAGGCCCAAGCGAGTGCGTTATGTATATGCCTCTCCTTCTGGATCCTCGCCATCGCCCTCACCTCCTCCGCATTGGCATCGAGCCTATTGCCAACTCGACCCTCCACCATCGAAGCCTGCTGCTAAATGCCATTTGTCTCGGCAGGACGTTGCTCATCAGACACCCCATCCTTTGAAGCGCTCTCATGCCCCGTCAGTACCATCATCCTCGATATCGCAACCGAGAGCCTCTCACACTCAATTAGCTCGTCAAGGTGCACCTGAAACAGACACGTCCCTACCGATTTCATGAGCTTCAGCTTCCATGTCAAGAGGTCGTCCTCGCTCGCCTTCTCCACCTCTTTCGTTTACTAGGAGTTCTTCGGTGTCATTGGTCTCTTAGCAAGATCCACCTTCGGAAGCTTCCAAAGAGTCTCCTTCAAATTTGCCAACACCAGATTCAGATGTTGCTGATCTTCATCCACCATTGCCATCTGAAGACTTTACATTGTACTCACAATTAATTCTCCACATGGCAAAATCTTTGGAGCTTGATATCGAGCAACCCCCTCATCCCCGGCAAGATCTTGTTTTTGATGATATAAACCAAGATAAATCCCCCCCGTTAAGCTTGGCCTTTATTCCAGCTATGTTAGACCTCATAAAAGATTCATGGAACCAACCGCCTACATCTCTTCAGATCTCTAGACATATTGAAAATCATTACAGAACACATGGCAGCGATACTACTTTCCTCACTAAGCACCCTGCACCAAATTCCATTATAGTACAATCTAATCAATCAAGAGCTGGGAATCGTTCTAAGGTCTCCCCTACCAACAGGGAAGCTCGGAAGCTCGATGTCTTGGGTTGTCGCCTCTATTCCCTAGCCTCTTTTGTCATGAGGGTTTCAAACTACCAGACAGCTATGGGAGCGTATCAGAGGCAATTGTGGAACAAAGTTTTACCAGTTCTCCAAGCCGCTCCTGAGGAGACTAGGACCAATGCTCTCAATGCTCACCTAGAGGAGACGACACTGGCTAAACAGCAGTGTTTAGCATCCCGTCACACAGCTGATGCAGCATCTAAGGCCATGACATCGGCTATTGCCCTTTGCAGGCATGCTTGGCTGCGTTCAGCGGGAATCAATGATGATGCTAGGTCCTGCATTGAAGAACTCCCGTTTGATGGCGTCGGTCTATTTAATGAGAAAATGGATGAGGTAATGGACAATTTACATAAGATCCGGAAGACAGCTCGCTCTTATTCTGTCCAGCAGCCACAATACCAATGCTACCAGTGGCGCAGACCTTTCAATACCCAACAATCTTATCAGCAACCTTCCCATCAGGCCTATCGCTCTTACAGACCTCCTGCTCAAGAGAGGTTCAATCTTCCTCCAGCTTCTGCTGCTACCACTACATTCAGGTCACAGGCCCCTGTCCAATGTCGCCAAACTTTCCGTTGCCCTACAAAGAAAAGTAAATAGTATCTTTGACTGTCCTATTCCAAACCATCTGCCCAAACTTTTCCATCATCCCCGGCTAGCCCCTTTCTTCGACAAGTGGTCTATCGTCACCAAAGACACTTGGGTGCTCGCCATCATACGTTATGGTTACCTCTTGGAGTTCACAGATCTTCCTTCTGTCGGCCACCTCAAACTCACAGCTTACTCACCTGCTCTAGAAGTCGAGGTATCTGTTCTTCTCCGGAAGCATGCTGTTCAACGCGTTCTTCCTCAAGAGGTTCTAGATGGTTTCTATTCCCGCTATTTCACGGTTTCCAAAAAGGATGGTGGTCTCCGACCGATCCTAGATCTCAGACTACTCAATACTTACCTTCATCCAAGACGTTTCCGTATGGTCACCCTAGAATCTGTCATTCCACTTCTCTCTCCGGGCGATTGGTTCGTTGTTATAGACCTTCAGGACACTTATTTTCATATTTCCACCCACCAGTGTCATCACAAATATCTCCATTTCTTCTTCATGGGGTCAGCTTACCAGTTATGCGCCCTACCATTCGGGCTTGCCACCACCCCAAGAACCTTTACAAAGTGTTTGGCCCCTGTAGCAGCCTATCTTCGTATTCACAACATCATGGTTTTTCCGTATATAGACGATTGGTTGATCGTCGCTGGTTCCTACAGCAAAGTGCTAGAAGATACCAACTTTGCTCTTCAGACTCTGGCAGATCTAGGCCTACAGGTCAACTTTGCAAAGTCTCATCTCCAACTGTCTCAGACCATGGACTATATTGGTGCTCACCTAGATTCCATCAGAGCCAGGGTCTTCCTTCTGACCGAGACGATTCACAAATTAAATCGAGCTATTCATCCATTTCGCCTTACGCCAAGGTTTCTGTTCACCACACACAACATCTCTTAGGTCTCATGGCTTCGACCGCATCTGTTCTTCCTCACACTTGGTTGAAGATGCGTTCTCTACAGGCGTGATACCTGTCCAAGTTCGATCCTCTGTTGGACAACCCTGCCAAATACCTACGTGTTACTCCAGAGCTCGCAAGTCAACTGACGTGCTGGACATTCATGCCTCACCTTTTAGTTGGCTGACCTTTCACATCTCTCCAGCTGATGGTCCAAATCACAACAGACGCCAGCCCAACGGGATGGGGCGCGCACTGTGGCACTCACAAGATCCATGTGCTATGGTCCAGCGCAGAGAAGTCATTGCACAGCAACCATCTAGAGATGTTAGCAGTTATCAAGGCTTTCTGCGCTTTCTTTCCTCTTGTGGTTGGTCGCGGAGTACAGGTGGCCACGGACAACATGACCACTCTGTATTACATCAACAAACAGGGGGCACCCACTCTTTGTCTCTTCTGTATTTAGCAATCCACCTTTGGGAATGGTGCCACGATTACCATATTTTTCCAGTCCCCATTCACGTGTCTACAGAGGACAACGATTTGGCCGATCGTCTGAGCCGTCTTACCACTCAGACTCATGAGTGGGTTCTCGACGACTCGGTATTCTCCCATATCTGCGATCAGTGGGGAACGTCAGCCATCGACATGTTTGCCACCCAGGCCAATTTGAAGTGCAGCAGGTATTGCTCTCGAGCAGGGAGAGGCACGGACTCTTTGGGCGATGCCTTCATGGTGAGCTGGGACAATGTCCTCCTTTATCTTTTCCCTCCCATTCCTCTCATTCAACGAACAATCGTCAGGATCCATCAGTTACGAACCAATGCCATCTTGATAGCCCCATGGTGGCCTCGTCAACAGTGGTTCACCACCCCCAGAACCATCGCCTCCGAGTTTCTGAGGCTACCTCTCCAACCATTCCTCCTAACTCAGGACGGAGGCAATATCTGTCATCCCGACCTGGAGTCGCTTCACCTGACGGTGTGGAGGATTCTCCCAGTGTAAAAGAAGTATTGGACAGAGCTAGAAAACCTTCTACAAAATTGCTATACTCTTATAAATGGTCTGTTTTCACCAAATTTACTGATTCCAGAGGTCTTCTGGCTGTTCCAGTTTCATTGGATACGCTTCTCACTTTGGTCCATTATCTGTTTGATCGAGGTCTGGCCCACTCGACGTTAAAGGTTTATATTTCCGCTATTGTTTCTTATCAGCCTGTAGGTTCAGAAGCTTCCTGCTTATTTTCACACCCAACTTTAAAGAGGTTCCTGAGGGGTTTGAGTAACATTCGCCCACCTGTCTGGCCTCTGCTCCCTCAATGGTCTCTCCAGGTTGTTTTATGGGCTCTTCCTCGCCCACCTTTCGAGCCCATGGTTTCTGCTCATCTTAAACTTCTCTCGATTAAAACTTTGTTTCTTGTGGCTATTACTTCTGCATGGAGAGGAAGCAAGTTGGCTGCCCTTCAGGCTGATGCCCCTTATATACAGTTTCACCTGGACAAGGTTGTCTTATATCCTGATGTGTCTTTTTCTCCCTAAAGTGATTTTGAGTTTCCACGTTAATCAACCACTGTTTCTTCCGATGGTGTTTCCTATCCTTCTTCTGATGTTGAGCGCATGCTCCATTCCTTAGATGTTCGCCGTGCCTTGGCTTTTTACATTTCCAGAACTAAGGACTTCCGTACTTCTCCTAAACTATTTGTCTGCTTCCATGGCCCACGGAAAGGCGCTCCTGCCTCTCCACAGACGGTTTCCAGGTGGATCATTTCTACTATCACCTTGGCCTATGAACTGGCTGGCAAGGTACCACCATAGGCATTGAAGGCACACTCCATGAGAGCTATGGCTACTTCGACTGCCTGGTCGCGTGGCATTGAGGTCCCTGACATTTGTCGAGCAGCCACATGGTCCACACCGTCGACCTTTGTGACGCACTACCGTCTAGACATCAGGGCAAAAAAGGAAGCAAGTTTTAGAAGGGCTGTGCTGACTTCAGTGTTGGCGTGACGGCCCTCCTCCGGTAAGTGAGCTTGCTAGTCAGCTATTTGTGTGCATTCACAGAGGCCACGAAGAAGAAAGAGAGGTTACTTACCTGTAACCATAGTTCTTCAAGTGGTCCTCTGTGAATCCACACATCCCGCCTATCCTCCCTGCTGTCTGTCACTTTGGTTCTTGAGCTTTGTTGCTATTAGAGCCTTGACAGCGGCGGACATTTCGGAACTGAGGTATTACGGGCGGGCGGAGCATGCGCCACAGGGGAACGTCCTACTAATCACATTTTTTTAAGCTCTAGAAGATTCTGAGGAGTCCTGCGCAGGCGCACTCTAACCCATTTGTGTGGATTCACAGAGGACCACTCGAAGAACTATGGTTACAGGTAAGTAACCTCTCTTTCTCTTTTAAAAATAATATCTGCATTTTTAAAATTTCCCTTAGGGAAGTGGCAATATTGACTGCCACAATGGCACCTGTACTTCTTGTATTTGTCACTAGCCTTCGGTGGCATCTCCAGTTGGCTGCTTCCATCCCTGACCCAACTGATCACTCTGTGGGCTGTACGGTATCTATGACTCCTCCAGGGCTGCATTTGTACTTTTATCTCCCTGACAGCAGGGGCTTTCTAAGAGATTGGAAAACAATCTATGGATGCAGAGAATGGCACAATAATGTTTCTTTTACTTGCCAGTTCAATATATAATGCATCTCAGAAGGATGATTTCCTTCTGCCCATGGGGGCATAATGTGTACAATCCACTGGTACGTAGTATTGTGAATTTATCTTGAAAATGATGAGCCCATGCACAAAATATATTCAGGCACCTTTAACACCAAGAAGGGTGGGAGGGAACCCAAACATTATACTTGGTGAATAAAATAACAAAAAATGGTATTTCATGAGTGACTGCACTAATAGAATTCTGCAAGCCTGTTTTAACTAGGATCCATTTTTCTCCTCTTGAAATAACAGCAACACTGTTAGGGGCAGTTTGTATTTTATACCAAAAGCATTCCTGTCTATTTCTACTTCTAATATAATGTATTATGGCTTTTTGAATCGTTAATATGCATCACCATAGCTGGTCATTAATTCTTCAAGGCTTCCCTAAATCAGTTTCTCTTGTGCTGCAGAATACTAATAGTATTTTGTTAGTTCCCTGTAATTCTTCTAATGTATTGTTGGGGGAAATGTGCTACATGTCTGATTTTGGCACCTCCAGTTGGCTTATTTTTTGCCTTTTGCAGCTAATATTTTCCTATACCCCAAATTAAAAAGTATCTTACTGTATGTTCAGTAAATCAAATCCATTATTCCTTGTTATATCATAGTGTACTTCCCCGTGTTTCCCTAAATAATTCCTCTGTGATGCAAGGAACCCAACGTTTCGAATGCTGTTTTTTAAACTTGCAAAAAAAAAAAAAAAAAAAAAAGGCTGGGGGAGGAGGCTCTCTCTTTCATTGCTAGGAAAATCCCAAATAATCTTGATGTTCATAATTTAATGTGAGGGCTAAATTAAAGGATCAATTTCCTGAAGCATACTTGGGTGCTCCACATATTTCTTAGAATTTTACATGTGTCCACAGGTTATGTAAGTTTTTAACATTTGTCGTCCTTCTCTGGGTATCGTTGGACAAATCATGAAATTGGGAGGCAGGATAGAGCTTCAAATAGCACTCCTGTTGGATTGAGTTTCCACAGTCTTTTCCCCTTCACCAATGACTACTCTGAATAAGGCTGATGGGAGTTGCAGTCCTGCAATATCGGGAGGTCCATGTTTGCTCATCCCTGCAAAAGGACAACAGGTCACACCCATTGATGTTGGAGAAGCTTGTCCCCAAATGGTCAGAAGAGTAGATACTGTGCATGCTTTCCTGGGAGTATAGCTAAGCTGGGGCCAGCTCTACCATTAGGTGGATTGAGACAGCAACCTCAGGCAACAGAGGCTGGGAGTTATGCTTAGTAGCAAGATGTTTGAGGACAGAGCTATATGAACCATGCGGCCGGCCTAGGCTAGCTTGCTGTCCTCAGGATGATCCTGTGCTAGCACCAGTGTCAAATTAGGATTTATATGCCACTTCTGTCAGCTTCTGTATACAGAATATGGATGCCATGTGGTCCCTTGCCTCAGAATACTACATCTGAGTAAGCAAGGTTCAGGACAAGAGCTTTCCAATTGGGATTCTTTGCTCTTTCAGAGCATGCTCCAGGGACTTCCAGGTAGTCATGCATAGGTTTGAGTTGACATTTAATCTTTTAAAACATTGAAGTAAGTGCTGCTTTACACTACAGTACAAAGAGAGAAGAGCGAGGGAGTTAAAGGTATGCTGTCAAATCCTATAAAGCTAAAATATTTCTCACACAAACTACAGAATCTCATAACAGGGTAAAAGGTTTTAAATAGCCCTTACTAACCCCTCTGAGGGTAACATCCTTTATTGTCCTCTGGGTATTACTGCATATAAGGCAGCTAGTTTATAGCATGCTGTTAGGAGCACAGTGTGAAGCTGAAGCAATACAAATCATACTAATTTCATTTATTTATTTTACTAGACTGAGCCCCTGTTCACATGAGGGAAATGTTCTCCAGTTATCCCCCAGTTAGTTTGTTGCTTTTTTTCCTGGTCACACAACACACAGTCAAGATCGAGAGATGTTCCCGGCCAGCGGTGTAACCGCAGAGCATTTCCCCATCACCAGGAGGATTGTCTTATTTTTTATATTTTTGTTGCACTGGTGCATTCCTTACTGGGATTGCCTGTGTGCACAACCTGCTATGCTTCTTTTCAGAATCGAAAGACAAAGTCTTGGGATGTAGAAAGTAGAAACAAGCTCTTTATTCTGTATTTCTTTAAATGAGTTGTTAAAAAGTTCTGGTTCAACACGTTTCGGCGAAGCCTTCTTCAGGAGCTGAGTATAACACAAAACCACACATTAGATATTGAATCATTCACATTTTCTTTTTAAAAAATGATATATATACACCTGGCTTGGAACTCTCAACTTTATATAAATACTATTATTATTATACTATTAATATTAAGCACATTAGGCATGATAAAGTATATTAGACAGAATATCAAACACTTACCAAGCTTCTTTATACTCTTTGCACCTTTCTTTGGTCTATATCAGCTCCAAAACTAATTGAAAGTGCAGGCACTAAAAGAGGAGGCATTTGTACACAGCTGTACAAGGTGGCGAGATAACCAGCCCAGCAGTGTTATCATAATAAAGGGAGAAAGTCTATTTCTTCGTTTAACCCATGAGGTACTAGGGTGTTCAATTTCAGGATCCAGTCAATTTCCCTTTTTAATAAAGACCTTTCACAGTTCCCTGGAACTCTGTCCACGGCCCAGAACACCAGATCTTTTATTGTATGGTTCTTTTGTGTAAAATGGCCAACTAGAGGACTGCCTAGTCGTTTATTTCTTAAATGACTGAGGTGTTCACCCATTCGTACTTTAAGAGGTCTAGAGGTTTTTCCTATGTACAGTTTATTACATGGTCACCTTATAGCATAGATTATTCCCATGGTATTACAGTTAGTGAAATCCTTCAGGGTGTAAACCTTTTTATTCTGTGGATCTATAAATTCTGCCACGTGCCTTGTATTACTGCAATAAACACAATGCCCACGTGCTGATGTGATTTTGTAATTGCGTATGCTCTAGTTCCTAGGGTCTTAACCTGTGGTCTGCACCCCTGGGGGGCCACAACATCCTCACAGGGGGTCCGTGGAGGCTTGAAGAAATGTTATGATCTTTTTCAGTTAAAGTAGAATGAATGAATGAATGTATAAATGAATGAATGAATGAAAGCAAGAAAGAAAAGAAAAAGTAGAACAAAATCTTAATTCCCATTCTTGTTTGAGTAAAATTTGCTTTTCTAACATACCACCTCCATTAAAACAAACAAAAGTAAAAATCGGTTATGAACTGTTTGATAGCAAATAACTGGTTGATATTTCTGCACACAGTGCTTATTTCTCTCTTCTCTCTAAATTTGAAGACCCTTTGTGAGAAACTTTAAAGAAATATTTGGTGCACTTTAAGGTTTTAAATCTTGAGTTGAGACTTGGTGGACCATGGCAACAAAATATATTTAAAGGGGGGGGGGGCGTGGTAAAGAAAAGGTTAAGAATTGTGTACTTTGTTAAGATACTTTTAATAGATGAGACTTAGTTGAGGCCACGGTCACACTAGAAAAATGACCCCCTTCTTTCTTGCATCTTCTGCTTCCTTCACATATTGTGGTCACATAGCATATATCCTGTGATTGTGGTTCATAGCGGTTTTATCTGTTCCACTTTTTTGGGGTGAATTAGATGTGGTACTTTCATCTACATCCCTCAAGTGGGACATATCCCCTTTCCTTTTCTTGTGCCTGTCTCTGCATCCCTTCCCCCCTCTTTTTTCAAACCTTTTGTGTGGGTACATGTATGTTTTGGCAAAACACCTTTGCTGGCCATGTACTGATTTGGGCCATTTCTTCCTATTTCCATGCTTTGTTACTCTCTATGGAGGAGAACCCACAGTACACTGCAGTGGCGGTCAAAAGACAGTAGGGGGACTGATGCTGCATTTTTGACAGATGCATAACAACACACCAACATTCCTGTTTGAAAATTAATTTAAAAAAATTCAAGGAGTCTAACGACAGCAGGTGAGGGAAATGGGAACGCACATCAGATGCATAGGAAATGAATCGGTTTTGGAGTACACACTCAATGGGATGTCAGTTATACTGTGTGATGAAATGCGGAACAAATATAACAGTAGCCTCCCAGAGGGAGTGGATTTGATGCAGAGATAGCACAGAGGGGGAACAAAAGAATCGATAATGGCTTTGCGTCATCTGACCCTCCCACCCCAAAAAGGGTCAAAATTCATGAGGAGTAAATTGGAAACATTTTGCTGGTGGGACTGCAGCCTGAGAGTTAAACTTATAATATGGAAAATATGCCTTTGTTAAAAAAAAAAAAGGAAATCTTTTGTAACACTTTAGATACAGTCTTATTTCACTTTGAAGTACCATATTCATTTCTGTTAGAGTATTTTTAAGTTTTGTTAGAGTAGTTACTTATATTTTCATTTAGTTCATTAATTTTTCACAGTAATATTCCTATAACATTGTATTAGGGTGTGTGTGTTTTTGTTAATTTTTTTTGGAAGTTCAATAGACAACAGTATAACACATTTATATCTGCTTGCATATGCCTATTCAATAAAAGAAAGAAAAATAGAGACTTTTTTGGACATTCAGTTTATCCATCTTACATGGGGAAAACAAATTGGAAGGATATTCAGAAAAAGGGAGAATTGTACATGGTGCGTAATATTCCTCTGGGTTACACTGAGATGAACCCTTTTGAAATAAATTCCAGCTATGATGAATACAGGCTTCTGATTTCTCCCTGGAGATCTACAAAGTTCGATAGGAACCTTAGGGAGAGGTTCGGGTATCAGCTTATCTGATCTGACAAAACATGTAGTGAAATTTGTTTTCTTGACAATAAGAACCTGACCAGCATGTCCACCAACAGCATAGGGTCAGAACCTAACCATGGTACTCACATCAGGGGAGAAGCACCTGACACTCTCATTGGGTAACAGGCAGAAGAAGCACTGAGGACTACTAGCAGGGATGGGGTGGTGGTGAAGATTTATCTTGCTATTAAGATTTTTACAAAATTCATGACATTCTTCATAACTAAGGTAAAGAGCACTTAAGAATTTAAGAAAGGAAATGTGAGGGGAAAGTAAACGTGGCAGATTGACACAGTCAGAATGACCTCGTTTGTCCACTGTTCTTGACAAGTCTACCTTGAATCCACACCTTGAATCTGAGCTGGCTAAATTTAACAGGTGCACTTTTTCCCATGAGAGAAAAAGCTCTGTCATACTTGCCTGTCATGCAGCTGTTAAAGATGAGGTGTGACAAGCAGGGTTCAGTGCTATCCATCTATCTTTTAATGTATCTCCAATTTTAATGTTGGGAATGTAAATTCTGAGATGCCTCTTAGAAACATCCATCAGCTTAGTGAAGTCTGATGTGTGTGGTGCTGCTTATATACGTAGCTGCTCATACAGCACTTTCTGTATTACTTGGCTATCCACAAACCTTTGAATGCTGCACCTTAACATTCAGAATGTACTCCCTCATCACCACTATGCCTTAGCATACAAAAACATGAGTATCAGGGCAGAACTGTGTTTAGAGAAGTATTGCTTTGTGCTTAAAGGTCAGCTAAAACATGAGATATCTTGAAGGTAGTAGTTTTGTTTACCTCTATGAAACAGTCAGGTGGCTGCTGACAAGGAGAAATTCAGCTTTACTGAGTAAAACTAACATTATGTTTGTTGCTCTAAATGTTGCTGATTTTTGCTGCACATAATGCAAAACATTTCCATGTTCATTGGAGTATGATGCCAGATCTGGACATTTGATTTGGGCTGCAATTTTGTGCACACTGACCTGGAAATAAGTCCCACTGAACTCAATGGAGCTTACTTCTGAATAGATCATACTGGCCTAAATCCAATGGTGTCCCAATTGGGGTAGACCCATTAAGTCTTCTGCTCAATACCATTCACATTTGCTGAAAAACAGCCCTGACAATTGCTTTGTGTTTGGGTGAGAAGTGGTTAAATGATGAAATAAGGAGTCAGCTTCTGGGATTTTCCCTTGTGCGGTGTCACTTTGTGAATGGTAATGAGCAGAAGAGGGTATCTTGTAGACCATCTTGACTGCTATCATCAGTGTTGTTGACATTCAGGCTGCCCTTTGCTATGTACAGCGTGGCATCCTTTTTCCTGCTGGCAACAGAGGCACAATATTGTTCAGCAATATTGAGCCATTCCCTGAATTTTTGAATCATGGGTACAGAAGCAAAATATCCCACATTCATAAACCAGAAGTTTTTTGAAGAATTGAATTCTTTCTACTATTAATGTCTCAGAGTGAGTTATTGAGACTGTAAGTGCCAGTTGATGACTAAAAGGGGGTGGACTAAGCTGAGGAACTTGAAGCTATTCTGCTCTGTGAGTCTCTGTACTTCTGCTGTGCAGCTAGACGAATTGAAGAGCAAAGGTAATCTCTGGTGTTTCTATAGGAGGAAGTGAGATAAATGTTTGCTTTGATCATGAGAATTGCCTGTTTTGCCCCGAGGATTTGTCTGCTAGTTTAGCTTGCAAGCTGTTTGGTTCTCCCATTCTTCTTGACAACAGTTATCTACTGACTCTTTTGGCCATAGTGGCAGATCAGCATGCATGCATGGACATGTGTGTGCTTGCGCGAGCGCACACACACACACACACACACATCATATAAACTAATCAATTCTGCCTTTTCATTTTAGCAGCTGTCCAAACCAAAGGAAAAGACAGTGGTGGGAGCTGCTGCAGAGAAGCATCAGCTGCTGCATCTGCTGGTGTGTAGGCCACTGGGAAGCACTTGAACTCTACCATGTAAGAATAATCTAAGAATAGTTCCACAAGAGCGAAAGCAGTTCAAGGAGAGGAACAGTTCTCGTAAAGATAACTGAGGGTTTGATAGATGATTCTAGTCAAGAATAGGGACAGCTGTGTGAGTAATTCATCCAAGGGTGTTGTGTGCATATGTATATCTAGGTATGTATTATTAACAAGGTCTATATCACCTGGAAATTGATGTGTATCAAATAAACTTCACGTTCAGAAATTTGTCAAGACTTTGAAAAACATGCCCAATAAAACATGCATATTTGGAAAGTGTGAATAAAAAGGGTATATGTATCAAAAATGTGAACCATTAAGCAGCATACAGAAACACAAACACACTTTTGGTCAATGAACTGATGTAGTTAAATAATGTTTCTGACTTGGAAAATCTATATGTAAGAAAACACATATACATGCACTGGACAGGCTTTATTCCCTTTTTTAAAAAAAGGGTAGGATAGCACAGACATGTAGAGGTATCAAAACAGAGAATGTCCATGGAAATGGATTGTCAAAAATGCATATGTTCCTAGTTCGAAATTACTCTGACCAGTAGAATGCAAAAAAATAAAATAAAATAAAGGAACTGAAAAAGCCAAGACGATTAACTGTGAGAATGGAGAAGTTTCCCAGTACAATTATCTTGACACAAAACAGAATGTCCAAAGGAACTCATGCCTTACTAAATTGGAGTGAGGGGAATTACCTTGTGAACACAGAGGTTTATGGCAATATTTTTTAATGTTAAATATAATAGCTGTGTTCTCAGCTGGCAGACATCTGGATGCTAAGGACATCAAGCTGCTAGAAGTCACAGGGTGGTTTGCAGGGGCTGATCTTCTTTTTGCACAGTCTGTTTCAGAAGAGATTTCATTAGGAGGCCAAACAGAAATTTGAAACGTGCCAATCAAATCACTGTGTATGGACTCCATAAGGAGGTAACTTCTTATCTGAACAGTCTCAGCTGAGACAGACGTAAGTGTACTTGAGAGCTATGTAGAACCTTCGCAAGGCTTCAGTTTTCACAAATCTGATAACAAAAATGTAACAGTCTTCACAGATGCATGAGAGAGCTAGTAATTAATTCAAAATGCATGAAACTCACCAGCAAGTAGTGACACTATGATACTGGACCAAGACCTCAACCAATACTCATCCTATTGAATGTCACTGGCCTCAAAGTATGGGTTTTACAGTATTCACAGGTAATGATGCCTGTCCAGGACAAAGATTTAAAGTCCCATTTCTTTCCATGGACCTATGAGTCTAGACAATATTATACACTGAACATATGGTTTAATTGAAAGCTGACCCAAAAGGAGCCAACTTTTATTCTAAAACAGTCTTGCCTCAATCTGCATTTGGCAAATTACCCTTCTTTTGTTCTGTGGTTAGTTACTTGGGAGATGGCATAGCTTTGTACACATGTCTTGATGTCCCAGGTGCAGAAGGATTTATGTGCCTGTAGGGATAACATAGTTGGCTGGATAGATCAATGATTTAGGTATCTGACTGCAGAGCCAGAGGTTGTGAGTTCAAGCCCCCATTGTGCCTCCTGCAAGTAGAGCCAGCATATGTAGCCTTGGAAAAGCTGCACAGTCCTAGGAAACCCCCAGAAGAAGGGAATGGTAAACCATTTCTCAGTACTCTCTTCCTGGAAAATCCTGAAAAGGGTCACCATAAGTCAGAACTAACTTGATGACACATGATTATTATTAGGGATAACATGGCAAGAGGAGGGAAATACGAATTTGCCTTAATGTGTAATCTCATGCTCAGTGTGAATGCAGTTCATATGAAACAAAAAGGTAAAGGTTCCCCTTGACATTTAGTCCAGTCATGTCAGACTCTAGGGCGCGGTGCTCATCCCCGTTTCCAAGCTATAGAGCCTGCGTTTGTCTGTAGACAGTTTCCGTGGTCACGTGGCCAGCGCAACTAGACATGGAAGGCCGTTACCTTCCTACCGTGGTGGTACCTATTTATCTACTTGCATTTGCATGCTTTTGAACTGTTAGTTTGGCAGGAGCTGGGACAAGCAACGGGAGCTCACTCCGTCGCATGGATTCGATCTTACGACTGCTGGTCTTCCGACCTTGCAGCACAGAGGCTTCTGCGGTTTAACCCACAGCGCCACCACATCCCACTTCATATGAAATGCTATCATATTAAACCAGGGGTGGGCAATTAATTTCTATAGGGGGCCACATGAAAAATCTGAACTGTGTTCGGGGGCCAAACCAACTTTACTTAAAAATAAAATGAAACAGTGATGTTATGATTGTTTTTATTTTAAACTTGTTAATCTTCACAAATACTAAAGAGGTTTTTTGCGGTATGTTAAAGATAAGCAACTGATCAACTTTATAGACAAAAAGCTATAAATGGTTTTGATGTCCGGCGGGCCGAACAGGAGCGGCTCGCGGGCCGTATGTGGCCCTCGGGCCGCACTTTGCCCAGGTCTGTATTAAACTATGCCTGCCACACATAGGTGTTCATTAATGTATCCTATATTCATTTGTTTGTTACAATTTGTATGCCATCTCTTCCAAAGCACCTGAAAATAGTTTAAAGTGCAGTAACAGAGAATGAGAGTACAAAAAACCCCAGAAACAGTAAAAATTCAACCACAAGTCAGAAGCACAAAAACACAATACACAGTACAGGGATGCAAATAGTCTCAAATAATTTTTTTAAAAATACCTTAGTAAGTCACAAAAAGACAAACAGAAAAGGAACAGTTCATATCTTTCCAGAAGAGAGATTTAAAGGCTTGAAGAAGACTCTCTCTGAACATCCACTATACCACCACCACCACCCTCTCTCCCTCACACACACACATGCTCCCACACCTCTTTTGGAAGTTCATGCCTTTATGCTTATCTAGAAGATTACAGAGGAGTAAATCAAGCTAACCTGTTTCACAAGGGTTGGAATCCAAAACAACCCATGCCACCTTGAAGACTGACAAGGTGTTATATCAAAGAATAAGGGATTATTATATTGGATGGATTATGTATTTAGTTTGTTGCTATCTGCTGATTTCCTTCTCTTCTTTTAGAAAAGGTAAAAAAGATTCTGATGGCTTCATATGGAAAGTATTACCAAGAAAGGATTATATGGTGCCTCTAAATCTAGAAATATATTTGGATTCTTGCTGGAGCTATAGAAGTAAATGGCGTACATAAAGCAGTGAAAAGTCCTTGCGTGTTATGTGATTTTCTGAAGTCTAAGGCTGATTATCAAATATTTCAAAGATAGTTTGGCTGCATGATAACTGTGATAGGATTCTGAAGGGCTCTGAATTGTCTGTACAGATGATAAATTTCATCATTCATACATCTCACATATACAGTAATGATAGTACAACTTCCTATGTCTTTGTCCTGGTAACAGGGGCCTCTTTTGTATATTTTGTATATAGTTTAAACTATCCTCTATCATTATTCTTCTTGTTCTAATTTCTACCTTGCCATTCTTTGCATAATGTTCAAATTCATACAGTTGTCTTTCATAGGCTTCATTTTATTCAACTGGGTTTAATGCATTCAGTTGTTTACACTTTGAAGAAAACTAAGCAAGGTAAACTGATCCAAATGATTTTTTGGTTTGTTAAGCAACCAAACAAAGCAGTGAATGCAAGCAAGTTTAAAAGATCTGTTTGTTTCCCCCTCAATGCTTGTGCTGTGACCTAAGTTACAAATACTCTTCAGGTATTTATGTAATAAAATACTGAATCAACCATCACAAATTAATGAATGTTTAACAATAAATCAATATCAACAGCATAGACAAGCTTTTTTTTCAATACCAGTTGACAGATACTGTGAAATTAGACTATAGGCATTGCATGCTTTCTTATATTTGTAGTAAATTCCTTAAGAAAGTCCAGCAATTTGTGCGTCCCAGATACATGTTTTATGTGTACTATGAGTGTATGTGCATCTGCTTGTCCTATAGAATAATTTTGTAGATGACCATGTGAATTCCCCCTTCAATACAATTTTCACTCACTGTCCTTTTGTGAATTAAACACTGCTTCTATGAGGATAGATCATAACTGGAAGTCAGCATAAAACAACACACTTTTACATCAAGCAAGAAGATTGAAGTAACTAAAATGATACTGCTGACTTTAAAATTGGACAGGAACCAGATAAATGGCTAATGATTACCCTGAAGAACAAAAGTAAACCAAACAGGACTCTAATAGATTATAGGAAGACAGATGTGATCTCCTCACAACATGCAGGTTCATGAATTCATGAACTGTACTCTTGCTTGCTCTGCCTGACATTTATAATTTCCACAAATTCATTGGTTTTTAAGAAAAAACATCTGTTGCTTGAATTAAGTAGCAGCTGGATACAATACAAATGGGAAGAAAAGCCTTAATTGTTTTTAGGAAGTGCACAAGAATGTCAATGAAAGGACTTTCACTTCATTCGTATGCTGGAATTCACAAGATTATTAAATTTCACTGTTCTCCAGGGAATCTACTACATTTGTGGGTTTTCCAGCTTTGATTGCATGGCATGAAGGTAATAACTCCTGTGACTTCAAATGGCATAAATCAAGAGATGTGCTGTCAAACATAAAGGAATCTGCTGGAAAGTTACTTTGAAAAAAGTAGGATTAGGGAGAGTTTCATGGGTTCCATATTTGAACAACAGCAGCCTTTATTGTTTCAACAGAATCTGTTTCCACTGTCCTTTCTCCCTTGCCCAGTTCTACAGGGCAATTGAGTTTGCGGCACTAACCCCTCGGATGCTGTCTGTCCAAAAGGGGCCCCAGTTGACTTCACTGGGAGCTGTGTAAGCCCTGGCCCCCTAAAAGTGAGAAGGGGACATGAGACCTGACCTGGGTTGCAGACATTTTAATGATGATTGGTATAGCCAGGAGAAGGGGACCAGAGTCAATCGAGTGGTTCCTCCCTGAGTTTTCTCTGCTGGTCATGCTGGTGCTTGTGCCTCCAATGCAACAGTTGAGTGGGTGTGTGCACAGGGAGAGGCCCTGTAAGCTGGTGGGGATGCCAAGGCTGTGGTGGTGAGGAACTACCAGCCACTGTGTTTCCTTGAAAATAAGACAGGGTCTTATATTAATTTTTGCTCCAAAAAACGCATTAGGGCTTATTTTCAGGGGATGTTTTATTTTTTTCATGTATCTTCTTCTGGTTGCTGCACAATGGTGGAGGGTGGGTTTTCACTTCACTGGGGCTTATTTTTGGGGTAGGTCTTATTTTAGGGGAAACAGGGTAGCATCAATGTGGGGGTCATGGGTCTGTGGCCCCTTCCTCAACCAAATGGGTTAGGTGGGGGAAGACTGCTCCAGAGGTCTTCTACCCAGCCCTGCACCTCCTCTTCTGTCAAAGCCCATGAGTTGTCCTGCTCCAGCTTCCTTATCCCTGTTGTGGCCTGCCTCTCCAGGTGCCCTTCATCAGGTAGCTTCTCCACTGACAACTGCTCATACTCTTCTCCACCTGTCATAGGCCTGGAAGACTCGCTTTCTCCCAGGTTCCCCTGGGGCTGCAGAGTGAGGGCAGATGGCCTGCTAGAGGTGCCTGAGGTGAGCCACTCACAAAAGTCTAGTTCTCATTTTGCAAGCCACAAGGCAAAGCAAGTAAAGAGACAATCCTGTTTAAACATCTGAGAGTGAATCCCATTGAATTCAGTGAGGTTTTCTTAAAAATAGCCAAGGGTAGGATTGCAGTGCATGCCACAGCTATGACTCAAGATGAGCAATAGGGCAGGCATGTAGGCTTAGATTTTATTCATTAGAGGTTTCCACCTTAGCCTCATGCTGGTGTTATGCCTCCCTTTACTTAAATTCTTCAGTATAGCTATACTTCATAAGCAAGACAGGTAGTTGGAAAATTCTAAAAGATTTGTTCATTATCTCATGCCACTTAACCTGTAGATTATGAAATGAAAAACATGGATTGACAGTTAAAGAGAACAAGCCTTGAAATGAAGGGTATAATTATAATTTGTAAACAATTATATGGAAACTGTGAACTATATTCTTAGTACAGCACAGTTTCCCCTGCATTCTGTAATACATTCTGCAGTTAAACTGTTAGAAGTGCCAGACACCTCATGCAGGTGTCACTTCACCATTTTTCATCTTGTTTGGGAACTGCTACATATTTTGCTGTTTGCAATGTCTATGTTAATGTGCAGGGCATATGTCTAAAACCAGGCAGTCTTTGCACACGTGTTTAACACAGACTAATTGAGCCCAGCCAGCATCACGCCATGTATCTGTACCATCCAGTTTCCAAAGGAAAGCCACACGTATGGTGTGGGGGAATGCCCCTCCCCAAAGTTGCTAAACTGTTGGCTTAATCTACAGTAGTAGACCACACTCTCCTGGATGATGTCACGGCTGCTTCTGGGAGGAGCTACAACCCATTCTTCTTCTTCCTCATAGGTGATAGAGAGCTTGCTTAATTGCCTTTCCTTGGGCCAATCATAATGGCATTATGTAACCATTGTCCTATCTGAACTCTGTCAACTATCTGTATACTGTCAACTATCTGTGAGCTTGTTAGGTTAATAAACACAGTCCTCCTGGGGGCAGGGCAGTCGTCTTACTTGAGGTCCTCTTCTACTAGTCGCCCATCAGGAGCACTGCTGGCAGACATCCATCCTTGTGTGTGGCTGACTTCTTTAACTTCTATTCTCTAAAACTATTTGCTATCCTAATTACTTGTCACTACATAAACTATCAGCCTGCTCATTTTCGTGACTCCAACAGTATGGCACAAAGGCAATAGTATCCTCTTGTTCATCATGGAGATATAATGCCATCAAGACAGGACAGCCTTCTCGTCTCTGAAGTAAAAATGGTTCAATGGATGTTGCAGCATCCCTTCAGGGCTGAGCAAAATATTCCACAGATTATTACAAGCAGAAATCTCGTAAGTGTTTCAGAGATAGGACTGGCAAACCTTCCTGACAGAGCAATCACAGTTGGAAAGGAAGCCTATGCTACGCTCCCAATAACCAATCACAAAGCAAAGCAAGCTAATTTGCAAAGTATAAAAGGTGTGGAAAGTTTCTGCTGTGAAAAATCAGACACCATCAGTATTTCAGGAATTCCCACTTACCAATGTGCTATCTCTTACATACAGATAGGCCACCACCTTCACTGGCTGATCCTGAGGTGTACGTTTCTACGTGATTACCCTGTGCCCTTGCTTCTGTTTCAGGTGCTTATTAATGTATTTTAAAAGTTGTGCTTTCTCCTTTCCTTAAAGCATGAAGCCTCATGGCTGGGGAAAAGTTTCAAGAAATGCAACCAATTAATTAGTGGGGATTTTTAATACAGGGCATTTATATTAGTACTTTCATTATTTCTTTTATCTTAGCAGAGCACAAGTTGAAAATGAGGTCCTTTTTACCCCAGTGGGTAGGAGGGTGTAACCAGAAATGACACTGCTTTACAGGTATAATTAATGGGAAGATTTATTTAAGTTTGACACAAAGAACAGAGAGAAAGTATGTATGTCTTTTGTTAGCTCAAAAAGGATGAAACATTTTCAAGTAGAAATCAGAACAGCAACATTCCATGAAGAAAACCGATAACATTCACGAAAATCAAACCAGTTGTGACATAGAAAACCTTCCCCATGCACTCTCCACTCCACTCTCATTAATACCATCTGAACAGATACAATCTCAAACAAACTAAATTTACTCTTTACATTAAATCTTTGTGGCAGGCAAAATTAAGGCCTATGAGACGAGCAGCCTCTTGAACCCAGCACCAAGTAAACTTCATCCAGCCCTGACTTTTACAAGCAGGCCTAAAACTTCCCAATGATATGCCAGCCAAATAAAAATATGATTAGAACATGAAATAAAATATTAGATCTACCTAATCCAACATAGGGATGCAAAGAGCTTGGTCTTGTAGGTCCAGGTAGGTAGGTCCAGCAGAACCTCCTCCTAGATCCCAGATGTTGGCTCATTGAAAGGCTCAGTAGAAAGGTTGGTTGGGAGAAGGATGGGTTAGGGAGAGGGAAGGTCTTCTGCCTTGAAAAGGGAAAGGAATCAGGAACCAAGATTTTAAGGAGAAAGTTGAGGGGAGAAAGCTTCTCTCAAGATGCAGTGGATTTTTGTTCCATTGACACCCTCTAAAGTTTCCTGCTTTCTGATTGACTTCTTTACTTCCTTCCCTGGTTGCTAACCACAAGATGGTTCTTCATTGGTAAATAACATGGTGGGGCCCTGAATTCACTATTGCTTTCAAGGGTTGAAATAACCCTAGGTACCATATCTCTGTATAAGGAATATCCCAGGCTATTAGAGTAACAATTTCCAGGGGTCTATACATTATGTATCTATCGCCATATTGGGCCATTGTTTTGGGCTAAAGAAGCTGTGTTAGAACCATGAAGGTATTCCCAGCATCCCATTCTCCAGGAAGCTAGCATTTACTGCCCTCTATGGGAACCAGACTGCACCTGAACCATCTTCTTGCCCCCTTTTATGGCTTGTGCCCTCCAGATAGGGCCTGAGTAACACAAGGCAGAAAAAACAACACATAAATATGAGAGTCTTAGCACAGTCTCACCAGCCCTCCCTTAACACACAAACATAGCCTTTTCTCTAGTAAAATGTCACTCCAGAAGCATCTTTAATTGGAAAAAAGTAAGTTTAGCCTACAGTTATCATCTGTAGTCACAACTGAAAAGAAAAAGGGCAGAAATGGAATTCCCAGCACACAAGAGCCTCTGAATGGCTGCTTCTCTAATGGAAGTCAGGGAAGAAGGCAGCAATCAACAACATAAAAGGAAACCAAGGTAAAAAGGAAGAATGGGCTGACCACAATGCCAGAGGCAGGAAAAACTCTACTAATCAAATTAGCAGCAAATAACAATCACTTATGCAGTGATTCACATCCTACTGATATCCAATATTACTCCATGCAAGACTGCTATTTTTCCAATGTTATCCAGACTAAGCTAATCAGTAAGAAAGAAACATATGAGAATAGATATGGAAATAAACAACTGGAATTAAACATCAATTGGTAAAATTAAATGCATGTTATATACCAATTGGCCAAATGGTGACTTAAAGAAAATCAGTGGTGATTTATTAACAGAAGACTACCTGTTTCCACATGCCACATGAAGCAGGAGGCAATGATCCACCCACTGGACACACCCACATTTCCTACCTTTTCTCAAAATTATGCTGAAATAAGGATAGTGGGTGAGAGAGTAGGTTGGTGCACTGAAGTACTCCATGTCTGAACAAAAGAATGGAGGTAGAACAAGCATCCACTTGGCACTTGCACGTTCATGGTTTTCTTGCTGGCAGGAAAAATGATTTAGTTGCTTTCATTCCCATCCCATGGCAGTACTCAAACTTGTAAGAGTTCTGCTATCCTCCAAACTGATGATTCTTCAAGCATTCTCCTTATGAAACATCCAGGCAGGTTTTTGAGGTTTGGTTTAGAACAGGTACTGCCAGAGTGGGTTAGAGGGTAGAAAAAAAGAAAAGAAAAGGGAGGGCTTCACCATTTGCTTTCCTAGTTTTTATGTACTTGAGTTTTTACACACACTCAAATACAAAGAAATGGCCATTTCTAGTTAAATTATGCAGCACTGACCTTCATTAACCACTTCCTAATTCTGGGTCACTCTAAACAAGCCCCATTGAACACAATGTTAAAATCAGGAGAAAGGGAAGAAGTCCTCAGCTGCACACAGAAGCTTCTCAGGGTCAGTGTATATGTGATAAGGATGGCTGGGGTCAGATTATTTCAACTATCTCTTTATTGTATCAGGTATTTCAAGTCATGATTTACTGTATTATTCACCAAGTATACACTTACCATGGCAACAAGAGCAACCTTTGGCCTGTACACTGGCTTTAAGATAGGAATGCAGAAAGCAGTAATGTGAATTTCAACATTTAAACATTGCACTAAGGATGAAATTGGATATGGAAAGCGGATTTCCGTGAAGAATTGGAAGGAGCTCTGAGGAATGATAACATTTTTGGACCAGCATTCTAAGGACTGAAATACAGTTTATTCTTACAACCTAGTTAAATATGGGGAGGGAGTGTCTAAATCATATCTGTGTTTTATTTCTCCTTCTTTCCTTAAGCCATGAAGCCTTGTGGCTGGTGTGTGTGTGTGTGTGTGTGTGTGTGTGTGTGTGTGTGTGTGATCAGTTATATCATAGCCAAGGAAGGAAAGAAGGATAAAGACTCTCAGTTTAAAACAAAACAAAACAAAAAATATGTACCTGCAGTTAGTTATTTCTTTCAAGTGCCATTTGGTTTCAGACTGCAGGCAACCAAAGGAAAAGCATCTGTGGCAGATTTTAAGGACAACTAAAATGTTATGTCTTTCTTGTCCTCTGTTTCTCCTGACTTTTCTTGATTTCCTTTCCTTTTGTCTACCTTCAACCAACCGTCTAGGTATAGATAAGAAGCTCATTAAAACAGAAACCTTTTTTTAATAAACTTTTACTTTGTAAAGTGCAATGGCCAATGATAGCACAATTTTATAACAATGTTTTCCCCCCTTCTCCCCTCTTTCTCTACAAATTTGTATGAAAATGGTGCCTGTTATACAATTCTGCAGAATTTCCAGAAGGAGAGATGCAGGTTAAGGTCTTGTGATGAATGAAAGATCCGTTTGATTGGCAGTAACAAGCAAGAAAGTGCAAGAGGACAGGAGTAGGTGATGGATGTAGAACACACAGTTGCAGAGGCAGAAGGACTTGAAACATTTTCCAAAAAGGTACCCAATGCTACACATTTCCAAATCCTACCAAACCTCACCAAACAAGTATAACCTTTCTATGAACTAGAGAAAAGGGAATGAGCACCTGGTTATTCCTGTTCATCAAAACCTCTCCCTCAAAACAGAACAAGTTCTTTATCTCATTTTCAATTTAGCAAATGTGGCTGGCTTTGCTTGGGTTGAAAACACGTGAGTCTCTACATTCACCCCAGTGAATGTAGGGACTCTCTTCTCTGCTCCTCCTTCCCATTCTTTCCCTCATAGGGACCTCTCATCCTCTGTCCACAACATAAGTATTCAGGTTTATAATACCTGAACAGAAGAGCACAGTTATTGCCCATCTTCTTTCCCTACTTGGTGTAAACTATCAGTGGACCCAACTGGACAAATCCGTGTCAAGATGGAACAAAATGTTGTTTTGAGCTGTTACCATTTCCGAGGTATTTCAGGATAAAGCAACCAACCTACCAATAAAACGGGCTCTGGACAAACCAAGTCTAAAATGTAACATACCCAGTTTTTAAACTTGGCGAATCAGTAGTATTGGTCTACATTTTGTGTCTTTAGCTCATACTGTTTTTGAGACCTTTTGGGACAAACAACTTACAGAGGCCAAAATACTATTAGTTATGCCTGCTGGTATAACACAATTGGCATGAAGCTCATTGGTGAATTGCCACAAATTAAGAAATGGGCGCAAGTGTTGGCTATAGTGTGCAAAAGCCTATGCTAACTTCTTGACTTGTGGCAGTTTGCCAATGAGATTTACACCAATTGCATTACAATGGCATAAAAACTCGATAGGATTTTGGCTGGAATTATTTTTAAGATTTTATAAGCATGGGCAGCTGACGCCTTTTCATGGACAATTAATTTTTATTACTACTGCTATGAACAGATTTTTTTCAATATACCTTGGGCTTCATTGGGTTCTGTTTCTTAAATACTGTATCTGCTGAGAAAATTTTGTTTAAGTACTAGTCTAATCAGTGTCCTCTCTATTGAAAATAATGTAACACAAGTGCTTTTATTTAAATGGTTAAAATTGTACATTGCCATGCCAAAGCCAGTAATACTCAGCCCATTGTACACAGTGAAGAAATTTGATTGTCAGTGATCTGAGGCAGAGCTTCAACTATTTTTATCATTCATTGCTATAGTATAAGATTTCACTTAGCTCAGTCATGCTGCAGTACATAGATATAGATAGAGAATCTATACACAGATACTGTATAGATTCTAGGAAAAGGCCTTGGGTATAAAAATGTGGAAAAGATTTACTTTGAATAGTATTAAATCAAATTTACCCAATGATTCCTTCTTCTTTTTTCTTTCTTTCCTTTTTTTTGCCTTCGAGTCATTTTAATTAGGGTGCATTTATTGAAATCTTAACACTATTCTTGGTATTTAAGGCTGCATTATATTTAAATGTCATATCATAAAAGCTTAGTTGGCATGTACATTTATTGATTTCAGAATTTCATACTATTTAATATTACCTTGGAAGCTGTTTAATCTTTGAATTCATTATGAACATTTTTTGTGTTAACAGAACTCTGGACTGTAGCCATCACTGAGAATTTTGGTTAGTCAAATATCAATAGGAATGTAAAATGCAGGCTTTTTGTACTGTTCAACTTATTGTTCCTTTCTACTTCAAACCTACTTATCAAACCTAATACTGAAATTAGCTCAAGAAATTAGCAGAAAATTAGCACAAGAATTGAGTTCAGAACTGAAACTGAGTACAATTAGCTCTCCCTCACCATTCTCTCTGGAGCCCAATTTGGCAGTTCGCTTTTGGACCTATTTGGTCCTAATCTGACCTGATTCTGATGCGAGTCCAAATGTCTGAAATCTCAGTGATCATGCTGCCCACTGATTTTCACTGGGAAACAGAAATGACTTATTTTTCTTTTTCACATATGTGCACACAATGAGCCAAGATTAGCCTTGGCAATTTGAAGTCTGATTTTCCTTTAATGTTGCCATGACTTTTTATTTGTTTCATATTTTCCAGAAAAGTATATTAATTTTTTTAACCCTGCTGACACATTGCAGAAAAAGTAAGTCCTGAGCCACTTTTACATTTGCTTTATACTACTAGGGGACGTGGTGGCGCTGTGGGTTAAACCGCAGAAGCCTCTGTGCTGCAAGGTCAGAAGACCAGCAGTCGTAAGATCAAATCCACGCAACGGAGAGCGCTCCCGTCGCTTGTCTCAGCTCCTGCCAACCTAGCAGTTCGAAAGCATGCAAATGCAAGTAGATAAATAGGTACCACCACGGTGGGAAGGTAACAGCATTCCGTGTCTAAGTTGCACTGGCCATGTGACCACGGAAAACTGTCTACGGACAAACGCTGGCTTGGAAACGGGGATGAGCACCGCCCCCTAGAGTCGGACACAACTGGACTAAATGTCAAGGGGAACCTTTACCTTTACCTTACTACTACTACTACTACTACTACTACTACTACTACTACTACTACTACTACTACTACTACTACTAATAATAATAATAATAATAATAATAATAATAATAATAATAATAATAATAATAATAATAATAGCATGCTGTCAAGTTGATTTAGACTTATGGTGACCTGCCCAGGGCTACAAAGGCTGGCTCTTCTCCCAGGAGGCACAGTGGGGAATTGAACTCCCAACCTCTGGCTCCAGAGAGTTAATATGTATAGAGTTATTGTGTGGTGCTATTCTACCGTATGGTAATGTATGCTGAATCTGCACTAAGAGTTGCTTACCCTTTAAGTAACATAGGAACAAATACACAGAGAGAATGCAAAGAGAGAAAGGGACACATGGGAAAAAATATGGGTGAGGAACAAAACAAAGTGAACACACAGAAGAAGACAGACTGAAATCAAACCCAAAACTAATCTAAAAAACCATGGCTGAAATATGGGGTGATGAGTGAAGTGCCACTGTTTGCTGCTACCAGAATACTGAGGCTGACACAAAGAGCCACTCAAATCAACAACAAATATAGTGTAAGGCAGGATGGGACTAGATTGGGAAAGAGAGTGTCAAGGTTGTCATTCTCAGAATGAAGGAAGGTGAAACAAAAGTTGTTATAAACCCAAGACTGCCACTAAACTCCAGCATATTTCTTTGAAAAGCCTTCATCTTGCCCAAAGAGAAAGAATATTAGAGCCTCCACAAGCACTGAGTGCTACTGAGATACTTCCTCCACATTGGAAAACAGCATTGTCAGTGAGAAAAATACAGCTCTCCTTTGCTTCCCTCCTGCTTACCCTACCCTGGGGTTCTTATTTTATAGTGATGTACATATGGAGAAGATGCAGTAGGACAGCAGGCATCTTCTCCCTAGGAAGACATCCATGGGTAGGTGGGAGAGGAACAATACTGGCAAAGGCTTGTTCCCCACTGCCTAGCAGGGAGAGCCACCAGCTATGGGTGGGGGCACAGTCAGGTTCCCAGGCTCTCTTGCCTGTGCATGTTGCCTGAGCCAAACTCTCCAAGGTCCATCACCACATAGCTTAAGCTACAAAGGGAACTGGCAATTCCCACAAGCTTTATTATGCAGTAGCACATACTGGATCCTCTCTTATGGGCAAATGTGAGCATGTCATCAAGTACTTGCTTGGGGGGCTCTAATCTGACAAGTTTCACAGGCTAAACATGTCTGCACCTGATACCACTTATGTATGTAGTTTCTCAGTGCCTGCCATGAGTTATTATCCAATTGATCTCAGTCTAAGGGTAATATGCATGTCCAGCGGAACTCACCTCTGTAGCCCAGGAAATAGCAATGGGCTTGGTTTCCAGCCTATAGTTGTGATTGGACTTACTCTGATCCATTACTCACCAGGGCAGGTGGACTAAAGGTCCTGAATGTGTTCTTTCCATAAACCAACTGTGTTTTTTCAAGGTTGTGAGCAATGCCAGAATTATCTGGCTCTAATAGACATTTGATAATCCCCTATATCTGCATGTCTATACAGTTAAATAGGTAACAGGCCTTGTAGGTTCTTTCCCCATAGAGGTATTGGGGCCATCAACATACAGCTCTTAAAACATCATAAAGAGAACAGCTGCTTACTGAGTATGTGGCCATAGGAAGTGTTAGCCCTTCCACAAGAAAACAACAGGTTTTCAAGAAAATTTGCCCTATGCATTTTAGGATGTCGCTCAGATGCCAGTGCTTGCTAGCTAAAAATAAAGAGACAGCCTTAAACTTCAATTCAAGTCTAACCTTGTACTCCGCAGGGAGCTTTACCACCAGCTGTACAATCATAGCAGTCAAACTGTTTTGATTAGAGCCACGGTAGTTCTACAGGTGCAGAAGGAAACAGTAATTTGCTGAATTCTTTCAGCATCACTCAGAAGGACACCAGTGTTTATCAAAGAGATTTAAGGAATCTGCATTATTTTGTTTAGATCATAAACTCACTCTGTCCTGAAGGTTCAGTAAGGGCTACATTTTAACGTCACAAATAAATATGTCGTAGAAAAAGGATTTAAAGTCTTGAAGCTTCAACAGTAAAACATCAATTTCTGTAACTAATGCTAGCAGAACAACTCACTTTCAGAATGCCAGGTAAAGCACAGAGATTGGGCAACATATCTGGAAGATTAAGACATACATGTTCACAGGTAGTATGAAACTTCACTCTAAACCCTCTGCACAGCCTATTGCTTTTTCTATGGCCAGAATGTCTTTGCAATAGGGTGAGAATCATGATAGTTTAGCTAAACCCTTCCAAAACAGAGTCTGATATGTTTTCATAGCTAACAAGTGATACGGCACTCACTGCTTTGTCTCGTCATAGATATCAAGTGATGAAGTTGTATGAGCTAATAGGTGTACATAACTCTCTGAGAACAGTTTGTGCAACTTTATGGCCATCTTTTTATAATTGTGTAATACTTTCCCTTCCTGGCTTTTCGCCCCCTGTTCTCTTCTTTTACATCACATATGATTGGAATGGTTTGTGTATGGTGGGGAACACTAGATACACAAAAACTCTCAGACTTCTGGCATAATAGGTTCATGCATAAAGCTCTCCTGGATATGGCCCGTACTGTAGAGTAAGCCTCTACTTATAAGTATTCTTGTTTAGGAAAACACCTTGCTTAGCTCAGTGGGAGTTGAGAATGTGGTGTAACACTGTGCATGCTTTACACAGAGAAGGTTCAAGAATAGTTCCTAACATCTCAGGTTAAAGGCTTTCAGGCATTGGAGGGTGGTGAATCCATTCTGGAATTTAGTCTGACATTTAGAGGAACTAGCAAAATAGGACACTTTGGAGAGAAGGGATTAGGGTTCAGCACCTTGGAAAGCTCCTATAATTTTTGGACTAAAATCCAGAGCAGATACACCAGCTAACTGACATGGGCACCAGCAGCCTCTCTTATTCTCAGCTAGGAAGTGCAAGGCTGAGGGAATGGCTGCTGAGACTCCCAAGGCTGAAGATAGCAGCTAGTTGCCTGGCAAAGCAAAGATGCTGGTGTAGCAGACAGCTGGAAGGCAAGAATGACAGAAATGCAGAAAACCTACAGCTGAGGGTGAAGGAGAGAAGGGGTGTCACAGAGAGAAGGAAAGGACAGTGAAGAGGGAGAGATCTGCCTTTCTAAGTTCAGAAATGCAGCAGCCTATTCTTTGGAGAACTGAGAATGCTGAAGCGGTGCTGACTAGGAGTTAAGCACATGCTGGGCTACCCTTCACTGCCCTCTGATGGTGGTAGTGATGAAATATATAAAGGAAAAATGCACTAATATGAGTTTGGGGAGGAGGAAGAGCTTGAGGAGGAGTTAGCAAGCTCCCAGAATTGACCTTATTATCTCTCTGGGGTGGAGTTAAAGGAGGAAGCCACTTCCCACATATAGATGACAGCTCCTTGAGCCAGAGACACAGCAGGTGGGCTGTCAGCATAGAGGAAGAAAGCAAGATTGCATCTGCCAAGGTCTGGGCCATCTCAAAGGGTAGGAAGAGTAGGAGTGGACAGCAAGGGTGGTCTTTCCAAGCTTCTGCTATGACATTTACCTCTACGTTGCCAGCAGTAACAACTTCATGGGATGTTGGGGATTGTGTTGCAGCATAGTGGCAACCAGCGCCCTACCATACATCTAGCTATCTCCATCCCAATTAGCTGAACCCTGAATCATTATTCTCTATGACTACTATCCTGAGGAGCTGAATCCTGCCACCATATCTCATCCTGAAGAGCAGGATCCTGTTGCAACTTCCTGCCCTGAAGGGCTGAGTCCTATCAGCACTTCTTTCCAGACAAGCTGACTCTTGCCTCCATGTACCTTACTCACAAACTCATTTGTGGCCTTAACAAATGACTGGCTGGTTCATGTTTTGTTGTATTCCTCATTTAGTTGGGTCTGCTCTGACACCAAGACACCTCTGGTGGCTTATGTGATTATGCTGTGGAGTAAAAGAAATATTTTTTGGGGGGGGGAACCAACAATACCAGTGATGTTCTGAGTCTGTCTGGCATGTTCTGGGGGTGTGCCCAAAGGGGAATTGATTTCTTATGAACAGGTGACACAACACTAATGAAGAATGTAGGCAGCAATCTCCAGGCCAGAAATCCCCAAGATATGCTCTCACATGGTTTTTCAAACAACAGTGGCACATTCTTTGGCAGCTAGCAATACAGAAGTCACAGGAGTTGGGACAACTTTTTACCCACCAAAAACAGACCCAGCTGACTTCACTGAAGCAGGTGGCCAACTTGATTCACTCCGGCTCAGATGAGAGGATGCAGCTGGTGTTTTATGCTGGTGCGCATTCAGAAGAATGGCTCAAATGATGGGCCGGAGGCTTTTCTTAATAGCTTACTGTCACAGGAAGGCCATGACAGCAATTGGTTTTGACCCTGACTTTTTGCCTAACTGGAGCTTCTCAGGAAATAGTCAATATGTTAAACTCCTCTGGAGGCAACATAGGATGCAGATGTGAAGGCTGCCATGCTGAGCACTGTTCATTTGGGGGGGGGAGTTCCAGAGAAGTTCTGGGAGGTGAGGTGCATTGTCTGTATGCACTCCCAGGTAGTCGCCCTGAAAATCTGGGCAAATGGGGTGCCTTGGCCAAAACTGGCCATTCTGACTGCAGATGGAGTTTTAGAATTAGTGCTGCTGGAGCAATTGACAATACGACTTTAACTAACCTGGTACAAATCTAAGGTTACCATGTCTGAGGGTGCCAGACAGAAGTTTCAAAGAACTGCTGTGTTTCTTGGAGTCCCCAGGTGGAAAGACAAATCTCAGGGTGACTGGCACTAGAGGAGAAAAATGTTTTAAAATTTTCATGTGAGGTGGCTTTAAAGCCTGAACACCAATTCCCAATCAGTCCTAGCTTGCAGCTGGGCCCACCAGCCAACATGAAGACAATTCTGATGTGTTGCTCCAAATGAAAAAGGGCAGCCAAGTACCTGTACCCACCTGATCTCTCCTCAATATCCTCCCCTCACTCTTAGCTATTTGGTATCAGCCATGGGACCTGCCCTGCCATTTGGAACAAGGCAGGAAGTGGAGCACCAGCATTAGAACTCATGAGGCTACTTGTTGCCTAGGTCCTAGAATCAGTAATAGAAAGCCTGGAAAAAAAACACCCTCATTGCTCCATTTAAGGTTCCACCATGTGATACCCTAAGTGCCCACCCCTTGACCTCATCCTCATGGAATGGGGTGATGGCTTCCCTGACAACCCTATATGATACTTGGTGTAACTGTTGTAATATAACCATATATCCTACCAGTTCAATAGAAAGGCTGTCATTTTGTGCCAGCTGAAGCGATAAAATTGTCTTCAAGGGCAGCACAACACAGGGCACTTTACAGTATCTGATCTTTCTTCTCAGCAGACCTGCACTTAATCAGGCAGGAATGTCATAAACATCAGGACTAGAAAGGAGGTTGCTTGGCTTTGTATATTTTCAGAGGGATTTAATTTATTTTGAATATCTCACAGATGACTAGAGGCAAGCTGCAATCACTAGTCATTCTTTGGTGAAATCATATTCGTTCATTGCTAAAATATTTATTGATCTCTTAAGCAGTAAATTACACTTTGCTTGATTTTTGCTGGTTATATATATTTTATGAATGCAACCGTGACATTAAAGATCAACACAAAGATCTAGTAGAGAGAAGGCAGCTGTGATGTTTAAAGAAATCACTCTTAGAAGATTGCATATATGCATCAAACCCCGTGCCGATGTCTTGTTACAGCCACTGGCATTCCATATTTTGTCAGTTCCCTCAAATACATAGCGAATAAATAAGCTGTTAAAGAAAGGCAAAGCCTCATGGGACGCTTACTGTGATATTTCTCCTTAATTGGTAAGGAAGTAATATTGTAAAGTCGATATATTTGTTTTTCAATAGTTCCAAGACAGAGAATATTCTGTTTGATCAGAAGTAGAAGAAAACAACCTGCTTCAGATGCCTGTAAACTTCGGCATCCTCCTTCCAAAAATAGCGCATGTGGGGAGGCACAATCTGAGTCAAGAAGCCCAGAATTGCAGCCTGTGTGATGATGTTTGTATGTATCTATTTAAGATCCTCCCTTTCTCTCTTGCAGAACTAAAGGCAGCTTCCAACATGAATTGAAAAACAGATCTAGCTATTTCAAATACATGCACACATGCACACTCTTATTACAGAATTAAAATACTGTTAAATATATTTTCATCTAATAACCAGCACTGAGTCAATGTAATTCCAAAGCCATTTAAAAACACAACAAAAAGGATTAAAAGACCCTTCTCCCTCAGTCAGTCAGTGGGAATAAAAATGTATTTGCTTTTCCACACGAGGGCAACAGGGAGGAGGCCAGCCAAGCCTTCCTCAGATATTTCATAGCCTCAGAGCAGCCATTAAGAAAACTCTCTGTTGTGTCCTCCCCAAATGTGCCTGTAAGGGTAGTGGGACTGAGAGCAAAGCCTCTCCTGAAGATCTTCAGATCCGTGCAGGCTCATACAGAGATATATTCCTTCAGACAGCCTAGTTACTAGTAACTAGCTATTCACAGGTAACTCTTTCCATAGTACTGATGACTAGTTAGTAATATAGATGACCAGATGTTTTTCCAAGTCACCTTTGTAAACAGGTGTATTCTCAATCCCATGACAATCACAGAAATTTTTTTGACAAGAATCTGATCTGCCGCAATGGTTAAAGTTTTGGGCGGAGAATTAGGATGTCTGATTTAACTGGTCCGTTTAACTGGATAACCTTGAGTCAGTCACTCTCTCTCAGCCAGACCTACTTTGCAGGGTTGTCTAGAGGATGGAATAGTTGAGGAGTACTATTTTCACTGCCTTAAACTCATTGGAGAAATGGTAAGATATAAAAGGAAAGTGTGCTGCTTACATACCACCCCATAGTGCTTAAAGCACTCTCTGGGTGGTTAACAGTTTAATTATGCCCACATAATTGGTGCACATTGCCCACATTGCCCAACGAGCTGGGTACTCAGTTTACTGACCGCAGAGGAATGGAAGGCTGAGTGAATTTTGAGCCGGCTACCTGAGATTGAACCTGGGTCGTGAGCAGAGGTTTGGCTGCAGTACAGCAGCTTAACCACTGCGCCATGAGGTTCCAATGTAAATGATGATAATAAATACTGAACAATTTGGAATTCAAAGCTGCTGTACACTCTATTTTACAATTGTGATTGACATGGCCATCTCCTTTCTAGTAAGCAGACAAAACATAAAGGCACTTCTTGGAAACATCTGCCAAGAAGCTTTGATCTGATACAAGTCTAGGCTTGCCATGTGAGTGCATATTAACTCTCAGAAACCAGGTGATTTATTTTCTTTACTGCCTACCATCTTCAAAACTACCTCTAGTGCCAGGTAGCTATTTCCTTCCCCCACATTCTCTGCCCCCCAAATAAATAAAATTTATTTTGTGATCCTTGGGTTTTTGCAAGTTGAGCCCAAACCTTTATGGCCTCACTCCACCCCATCTTTCTCAACCTCTCTAATCAACTGAGAATACAGTAGCTGAAATGATCCTTTCCCCCAAAGATGAGCCATGGGGATTTCCCCCCCCCCAAAAAAGATGCAGCTTTTTCTAACCTCTTTCTTGTGCATTCTAACCTTAATATTAGTACCATGTATTTCTCAATTGAAGAAAGAATAGGAGTATTCAATGTACCAGAAGACTAGATAGGGTTTCTATATTCTACACCACATATCTATCAGCAGCAGCAAAACAAAGTCAGAGAGTTCAAAGCTATAAGCAGAGAAAAAGAATAGGTTTAAGATATATACTGGAGAGTGGAGATCATATTATCCAGTGGAGAACATGATCATGTTGCCATTGTAAGTTCAACTTTATTTTATTTTAGTTTTATTTGGAGATATTGTAGGCATCTCAAAAATAAAACTATGCATCTTTCTTGCCACTATTCAAAACAGTTTAGGAATAATTGTATACGCTACATGCAGGCTCCAGTCTTTCCAAACCTCCTCCACATGGATTTTACTGTTTTCCACTTGCAGAATGATCTTATCCATTTGGTTTCAACTCATTGTATGCTAGAGATAACCCCTTCTTAGAGCTGAAATGACATTGGTGTTGAAGAGGTGTTGAGACAGTATTTTGTTACAGTATTTACAAATACTGTAAAGAATATTAATTATGGCCTGGAAATGTCTCAAAACAGAGGAAACTAGTTTGTAAACCGGGATGTGACAAAAGCTTCCACTTGCCACCGAAAAGGAAAACTGGACAATTGTTTGTATATACATTTCCATTATGCCACCACTTCTTTACCTCCGTTCTTCTTATTGATGTATGTACAACAGAAATCTTGACACTCATTACTAGCAGTCCACACAGCAACAGAGGTAGAGGCAGGTTTTCTGTTAGAATGAAACCTTTCTGTGCTTCAAAGGAACATTGATTATAGGGCTATAAACAGGTTTGTGACACAGATTATGTAAAATACAGTGTAATGTTGGTTTTTCTGAACTCGTTCAACTTTGTATATCAGAGTGGTTGTAATTCTGCAAAAACAAACATTGCATGCATTTTACTAAAACGTAGATCCAAACCTAAATGTTTGCTCCTGATTAGCGGCATGATTAGAATGCACACACACATGCACGCTCACACGCGCACACACACATGAGACAACATTAGTTGAAAGATGATAAATGAGAAGGTAAAGTTAATAATAACTTGAGGCTGCAATTAAGAAATGTTTGTAATTGCAAAGCATGACCTTTGCTGTCCTTGAATGAAACCATATTCTGTGCACTGTTTTTGTGATTAGAAAAGGGGCATGAAGAGGCTCATTGAATATTCAGGCTAACCCGAAATATCTCTACACAACTATGCACTGACAAGACTTTGCTTGGAAGTCACTGTTCTGGTTTCTAATATTGAAATAAGCAGACTACCACGAGCTAAACCTTCTGCTACATGTGGTATACATAAAAAGCAGGATACAAAATGCTGGATTTCCTATTAGAAGAGGAAGTGTGGGTTGGTAGAAAAGACAGAAAGTGTAGATATAGGAGGAGCAGAAAGTTCCTTCCACCTTTTTCAACAGAAATAAACT
Source organism: Intellagama lesueurii (assembly GCA_037013535.1). Classification (NCBI taxonomy): domain Eukaryota; kingdom Metazoa; phylum Chordata; class Lepidosauria; order Squamata; family Agamidae; genus Intellagama; species Intellagama lesueurii. Next base: position 128,614,530 of record JBAJHW010000001.1, on the reverse strand, counting down.
TTTTTTTTCTTGAACAAACCTACTTGAGTTGCTCATGAAACACACAAGAGGGACATAAGAAACTGAGACAATGTGAGATGAAATTCCAGGTGGTGTGAAGGAACAGCAGAGCCCCTACACTGCCCTTTTAACAAGGAGCCAAAGAGGACTGAGCCATTTTAATATCTACCACTAATTCCCTTCTCTATGGCTGCTTTTGGAAGCTGCTCTCTCCCCAGTGGAAAAATCAGGTCTTCCTCCAGATGGCCTAGAGGGCTGAAATAAAAATTAAAATGAAATGGCGCACCCAGTTCTGCAGATTATTGCTGCCCTTGCCAGAAGTTATTTTGTCTTTCTGTACCTCTGGGTATGGAGCATTTTCACCATTCTGTCTATGACCAGGTGCTGCTGTTTTTATTTCCCCATTGACAGAATGGACTTTTCCACAAAGATCCAGAGATACACAAATACCAACCTTGACTGGACCAGAATCAGGCTGGAATATCTTGAAAAGATCACCAGGTGGACCAGGGATCAGTCTGCGTGCCCTTGTTTGCTCAAAGCCCTGGTCAAGGAGTGGTTGCACATTTCTAATTATCAAGTATGGTGCAGTTCAGTGTGGGAAATTTTGATGGATCTAGGGGCTAGTTTTGCCTCTCAGGACATGCAGTGCTGCCATTGTTGCTTTAGCGCCACTAATATTTGGTAGCAAACCAAGAAAGCCCCTTAAAGCATGAATGACCAGCTTGTTGTGATGGCCATCAGTGTTTTGCCATGAAAATTGAGTAGTGCAATTTACTAGGGTGGGGTGGGGGAGGTGACTACAAATATGTCATCACTCAGGTGACCCTATGAAACTTCTGGGCTATGTGTTCCTCACTCCTCATGTAGTCGTTAAAGTGTTTGATTAGGACCTGACAACACAGGGTTCAAATCTCCCTGTGTATTCAGTAGGTGACAGTGCAAGTCACACTGAGCTTAACCTCCCTCATAACTTTATTATGAGGACAAAATGAAGAACTGATTTCCCTGTGGAGATCCGAATGTCCCTTCTATTTTAAGGAAGAGTTTTTGTTATATAAAAATAAGACTTGATAATTGTATTTATCACTTGACCACTAAATATGTGTAAGCTTCTGTCAGAGGATGTTAATTTTTAAAAAGGATGTTATTAAAGTGTTGTGTATTTTGATAGTGTATGTATTGTCTCTTTCTTTTTTTAATAACCTCAGAGAAGGACGTAAAATAACTAATTGGTTGAAAAATGTTGGGCTGTTTTCTTGAATAAAACCTATTTTTCTACATCTTGAGAATCACCTTCCTCATATGGAGTTTGATCCTTGTCAAAGGTCACATAATTATCACATCAGTTGAAGAGAGTGAATTTTCAACCAGGTGCACCCCAGAGAGAAAGCATTAGGCTTTAAGCTTTCTTCAGACCATATCATTTAACAGCCAAAATTATAATGCTAATGGCTGCTAGAATGTAGACTATAGAAGTCTATGGGATATAGATGTTAAGAGAGTCAGTACTTGTCTGTAATACCTGAAAGAAAGGGGGGACTATGGAGAAAGTTACCTGTGATAAATGTAACCTTGATGTTTTGGGATGTACAAAACCCAAAAAGGAGAGACAAAAAACAATAAAATGGCAACCATGTATGTCAATTAGTAGCTGTAGGAGCTGACGAATTTCACTGGGGTTTTTTCCTCAGCTGTTGGAAAGCTTTTGTCATTGGAATTAGGTGTACATGCATGTGTGTCCCTCCATGTGTGTGTACATAAATGTGTACATGTGTGTGTAATAAATATATGCCATCAAGTTGATTTAAACTTTTGGTGACTCTTTTCAGGGTTTTCCAGGTAGAGAATACTCAGAAGTGGTTTAGCATTCTCTTCTTCTTCTGGGGGTGCCCTGGGACGTGCAGCTTGCCGATGACTACACAGGCTGGCTCTTCTCACAGGAGGCACAGCGGGGAATTGAACTCCTAACCCCTAGCTTTACAGCCAGATAACTAAGTAACTGAGCCATCCAGCCAACCCACATGTACACACACACACACACATATATAATTCAATTAATGGTGAGTGAGTGAATGTGTCTGTGTGTTTGTGTGTGTTTTGCCCTTTCTTTTCTTGTATTATTTTTGCTGCCTTAGCCTGGACTCCCTGCCGCTGTCTGCTGGACTCAAAGAAGAGAACAGAAGGCATCAAGTGGTACTAGGAGAAGAGCAATCCCTCTATATTCTAGTACTTGTCATTCGAGGGGGTCTTTGACTGCATTTTTTGCCTTTATTTGCTTGCTTTTTTTATAGGGTTTTTTGGAACAGGGTCTGTGTGTTTATTTTGTCATTTCCCTCCTGCGTATGTGTGTGGGTGCTTTCTGTGTCTGATTGATTTTGTTAAATTGTTATTAAGTTAATATACTGTGCATTTATTCTGTTAAATGTGCAGATTTTTGTAGGGGAGCAGGATTGCTGTTTGTTTGTCTGTTTCTGTAGGGGCAGGTTGGCCAGAGGGGTGGACTTTCTGATCATGCTATTATGGCACTGCACTGCATGGGTGGTGATGGTTGTTCATTGTACTGTTGCCTAGCTTTGGAGTAGATTGATTTTCTATTGCCTGACCTCTGCATTTTGGAGTCATTTTTAAGAGTCCTTTAGGGCTTTCAGGGTGCTAGAAAACACAAATGGGGAAACAGAAAATGAATGAGGCTTCCCCTTTCATGTAAAACAAAAGGACTGGTGTGTGAAAAATACGAAAACGACAAAGGCATCCCTGAAAGAACCACAGGTGAATAAAAAATGACCATTTTCACTATGTACATCGCTAGAGCAAGTGAAAGGAACAAATATGATTCTGCCTAATAAAAACATTCACTAGGCACTAACCAAAAACTTGTATTAATTATGAGTTGGTTAGCTCAAACTTTATCGGGCAAACATGCAACTGACTTCACATCTACAAGTATTTCATTACAGGGAACCATTCTAGTGTGTGTCTTGGCAGCTTATTGTAATTTTGTCAATATCCTGCACAGCTTGTGTTGTCTCTTTTAACTCAGAAGAAGAAATGATGCTTACCTCTACTGTATTAGGCAGTAGAGGTAAGCACCGAAATGGAACTGGCCAAATGTTAACTTTTCTGAGAAGCATCAACTATGAGCATTTTCATCATCATGTCAACTAAGACACATTAATTGGTACTTTTCATTTCACATTTTGTAAGCCATAGGAAAAAAAGGCATTTTCAATTAGTATGAAATGTTTTCCTTCTGAGAACTTGATCTACTATTCAAAGGCTTTGACAAGAATTATTCTTCTAAAAATCATCCTCTTTCTATATTTCAAAAGATTTTTTTAGTTGTTACTCATGCAGGTTCACCTTTTAGTAATGTGGACATCTTCCCCTCCCTCCCTCCTTCCATTTTGAAACAGCAATTTAGGCATAAGGATCTACATACTTGTCAGATCTGCTTTCATACCCACGGGTGAAAAATGGATATCTAATATTCATTCTACTCTCACACTATCTAAAATGTTTTTTCTCCTGATTTACATGATTAACTTATTTAATGAGGCAAAAAGAAGGTCCCATCCATTGTACTTAGTCACGAGCAATGCAGCACTGAATAAACAGTAACAGCACATTAATCTTGCTGACTTTTCATTATTATGCACTAACAGGAAGAAATTAGTACCCAAATCCATTGTTCCAAAGCATTCTCCATGACTGCTTTAAATAAGCAAGTTATGAGGTACAAAAAAAAGTCTGTTCCATCATTGCATTGAATCTTCAAAAATGAAACTTCTCTGAAAAGAAGGAACTATAAGAAGAAAGCTGAATAAGACATTCAAGAGGGTAGAATGTCTCCAGAACACCTGGAGGTTACTCTAAACTACAATAATCACCAAATCACCCAGAAGGTCTATTGCAAATCACAGAAAGTATTACAACATGCAAGAAGATGGCCGTGCCACTAACAAGCAAGAGGCAAGGAACTTACTGGAGTCAAGAAGACTTCCTTCTGAACTTGGGAGCCCTGCCCAAATGGAAAAAAGGAGCAGGAGCATTTAACAAATTAATAATGATAGCCCATGGTCACGTAGTGGGAGAATCCCCATTAAGCTGGGGTCAGCCTCTCTCTTGCTTGAAACCTAGGTCTCAAATGACAAACGGGCAATAAAGGATGTGGCAGGGAGGAGGAAGTAATTTGTAGCACATGCAGCTAAATGCATTAAGACCAAACCCCCATCACAAAACACACCAAAAGCAGGAAACTGTCTAGGAAGGCCATTTGACTAATTGTGTGAAATACCCGATCTCTTAGTGATGTGTTGCAGTGGATTTAAGCCTGATAGCAAAATCATCTGAAATTACATTGACCAAACTGATATTTACATTATTGAGAGGACAGTAAGCTTAATGGGGCAAGTCCTGCCTTGGCAACCACGGTCTTGGCCTTATTAAGCATGTCGTTTGTGTGCAGGAGACCCTTTGTGTGGAGACTGCATAGATGTTTGATAGAGGCATGGAGTTTAGAGGACAGAATCCTCCAGTATGCCTCCTGCCCTCATGGCCATGCTTAGGCATGGGGACTGATCCAAAATGGAGAAGGGAGCAGTCTAAATATATTCAGAAATATGAATGGGTGTAGAATATGAGAGACTTGTGTGAAAATTATACGTATATCAACTGGCAATTGTAATGGGTGTGGTGGAGGAGAGCAACAATGACAACACAAGACATGTAAGGTGCACAGAATTAAATGTTAATGAGTTTCTGCTGGTATTAATGGTTAATGAGACATTTAGCGTGCCACTTGTCTAATTACAGGAATGATCTATTAAAGAAGGTGTAAGAAAAGCACAATATAGGTCAGCTTTCACATTCAGAATATCACTCAATTGTACCCCTTGAACCCTATTTCTGTTCACATGCAGGATAGAAAATAAATATCTCAGAATTCTTATAATTTTAACCTTTTCCCCTTTCCTGGATTCAGCCGTGTTTATGGCAATTAAAATTATTCCCCACAATCACACACCTGCTACTGCAGGTTTAATTACAGTGGGTGCAATACATAAAGCATCTTGCTAAAACATGATAAGGATGTGCTCTGTCTGGGTAATTTAGTTAACCCAAATTTGCCTGCTTGTGGATTTTGTAGGGATGGCCCAGAGACCTCTTTTAGGTGTATGGTACAATTTGTGTGGGCTCAGTAAGACATCTGAACATTTATTGTGTTTGCTTTTATTATAAACACTTTCTGTTTCATAATTTGGCCAACCTTCAGTGATAGCTTCCCACTTACGTAGGGGCTGCTATTTGGGGGTAAGGTGAGCAAAAGATAGTCTGGGTAGACCTACATGGGCCATTGCCCCAAACTAATTTTAAATGGCAGCTTTTTTAAAGGGAAAGGAAAGGAAACTACAGGCTTAGGTATTTGCAGTGCTCTTGACATGGTTGCCTGAAATGATTTCTAGGTCTTTCTCGATATGCAGATGATTCTGGGAAAACTTAATATTAATACTGTTTAATTATCACATTACCTACTCCATAGATTCTATGAGTAGAAAACTTTCAGGATGCTGCAAGAGCTGGTAATATGGTCAATCACTGATTTTTATGAAAGAAAACAGTAAACTCAACAGAGTACTATGGCCACATTGTACCACCTCAGGGCAGTGACCAGAGCTTAAGAGTGTATCATGTTATCTTCTATGGTTTATTATCATAAACTGTGGCAGAAAAAAATAACAGGATTCTGTGTAAGCTAGTCTGTCTACCAGCAGAACTGATTTAAAAGATATCTCTTAAGTTGCAACTTTACTATAGTCCTCAAATCATTCCACGATGGCTGTATTAGAATCAGTTGAAGTACTGTGGATGAAGAAAGAGATAAGGGTTTGCCGTGTCTGTGCTTTTAAAAAAATAAAATAATGGTGCTCTAATTTGATTGTTTAAAAAAAATCCTCTTAAACCACTTACAGTTTATTTTAATTAACTTGGAGGTAGATGATTAATAATTTTCATTCATCTCAGTCATGAAACAAGTGCCTACTTTTGTCACAGACCTTTGTAACTTCCTTGGTATTTAAACTCTTGGCCTTTCAGAAATAGTCTGCTTGTTAGGGTAGATGGCATCAAAGGTGTCTGAGGCGCTCCCGAGATGAAGAAAACGGAATCGCTCACTTGTGATCTGAACCAAGATGTGCTTTAATCGAGATTTAAAACCAAAAATGTGGAGCTTGAGCAACTTGTTGTCTTGGATTACAATACCCAGCCAATGTGTCTGTGCCATTGTAGCTTATTGTCTATGATCTAATGATGTATTTTGGTATCCAACATTGGCAGAATTGAGACTGCCCCCATGTCCACCTCCTGCTGCAGCCCAGTGGTTCAATTTTTTTTTAAAAAAAAGTGCCCCATAGGATTTCCCAATCCCAGAAAGTAGTTTTTAGAATGAATAGGGAAGCTATTCCCATGATTCAGAGGACATATCCTATTGGATTCCGGCCATTGCTATTTTTTCAATAGCAAGAAACAATTGTTTCATTTTCTGCAGAAATAGGATTGTGGCCCATGTGCTGTGAACTGAGGTGTTGGCACCCTCTGCCATGCATCTTTCCATGCAGAGTCCCTCCACAGAGCAGCAAGCCATCTTATTTTGCACAAGTAACCACTTATGTGAGGAAAATGGTCATATCATTCAAGCTAATTTTAACTACATTGGAAAAGGCCAACTGTTGAATTACTCTGTGTAGTGAGTCTGTTCCCCATGCTTCCAGACAGAGACGAGTTTATATGTTACAGATACCCTTTCAGTAGAAGTTGAAGTTTTTCAGAAACATAATTCAGGGAGACTGTCATGATTGAACAAGCATAGAACAGAGTGCGAACAGAGCCTGTGCTAATCTCTTGATGGCCAATCACAAAACAAAGGAAGCTGATTTGCAGGCTATGTGTAAAGCTGCTGCTGTAACAACCTGACACTCTCTGTATTTAAGTAATTTTTTTCCCTTCTAATTCTGGACTAAATGTAATAGGTGCTCCTTTTTGACATGATGACGTCTTCCTATCCCAGATGCAGGGGGTGGGGAATCCAAACATAACCATAGTTGGCTTGGAATAAAGATCTTGGGTGCTAATTCTACATGTCTGGAGAGAATCATTGTCACCATTGCAGGATCATTTAGTCCAGCCCCTGTCAAGTAGGCACACTGGGGAATCACACTCTCAACCTCTGGCTCTGCAGCCAGAGACCTAAACCACTGAGCTATCCAGCAGTACTCACCACCTCCCTCTGAAATATACTTGAAGATAACAAAAAGATATTCTAGGGCAGACTTCCTTCAAATGCAACCCTAATCTTCTTGTGCTGGAGGACAATGTGATGTTAGTCCAGTCAAACCTTGTCCTGCTATCATGCTAACCAAATGGAAAGACAGACGGATTTGTCTGCATGAGGCACACAGAGGGCCAGAGCACCAAGTCAGAGTTTCCCCAGAAAGCAAAGGTATTTACTTAAAGCTATTCCTGTTAACTCTTCCCCCCCCATCTTGAACTATATTACTATTGTTGTTTTTTTTATCATTTTATTTTATTTTTTATTGTTAGCCGCCCAGAGTAGACTTCGGTCTAGATGGGCGGGGTATAAATTTAATAAATAAATAAATAATAAATAAATAAACTCTGTCTGTGATTTAAAAGTGGGGCAACAATCCAGGCAGGTGCAAGCAGGATTTTACAATCTGAGATCATTCTACAAGAGTGTGTATGCCAAATCTGCAACTGAAAACATAAGTTGGTATATATAACAACAATAGTGATATAAATGCAACCCAAACTGGATGCTACAATTTGTACACCCCGAGTTCTTTTCACCAGCACCAGAGCAGGAGCTGCTTGAGGAATGAAGGATGCAAATTTCCCTTTGAAGCAAAAGAACGAAGTCCCAGATATAGTTATCAAATGAGGTAGGATATCCACAACATAAAGGAAACAGCTCCAGGTATAAAGTATTTTAAATACTAAAATAAAATGCAAATGCAAATAGATATGATCACTACATGTATTCGCCCTTCCAGTGCCACTCCTGCACAAGTACAATTCTACTGCCTCAACCAAGGTGGTGAGGGCCTTATCATCCTCCAGGGGAACAGTAGCTCCTGTCTCTCCAGCTCTTTCTCAATGAATATCTTGGATCATAGCATCTTTCTAAGATTTCCCCACTCACGGGGCTGAACCAAATAGTCCATAGGGGTTAAGTGCCTTTTGTTTCACTCCAGCAATTGTGTTTCACTTTGGCAGATTATGGCTGAAATCCAGTAGCAAATCACAACTAGAGGAGGCCCATTGAATCAATGGAAATTATGGACGAGCTGACTCACCAAATCCTCACTGATTCAATAGGCTTACTCTAACTGGATTTCAGCCATTTAGTTGTGACCTGCAGTATCTTTAGTGTGAAATTATGTAATTGTTTTGCTATAAACTTTTAAAATTCCCCTGATGTTGCAAATTTGTCTCAGACCTAATGAAACTTTGGCCCAGTATTCTGTTTATTGTCATGGAACATAAGACCACACTGGTGTTGCACTCTATGAGATCTTCACCTTCTTGTTATATAATCGGCAATATACTAGGTGCCTTCTTGGGCAAGCTCACCTACACACACAACAGATGGTTGTACACATAGAGCAGGCGAAGAGGATTCAGGCCTGAACAATTAACTACACTGAATCAATTAACTTTCTTGTTGCTGCACCCACTCATAGAAGTCTACTTGCAATAGGCTGCTCTAATAACCATTAATCTTCCCCCTTGACATGTCATTATTCTGCTAGCACGTATTCAGGGCTGTTCTAGTCTTTCTTTATTCTTTCTATCACTTATCAGCCAGTAAAAAGAATATTTCTCATTTACAATCAACACAGCAAGATAATAAAAAGGGGCTAAGAGAAAGACCAGGATAAACAATGCAGTTAAAAACATTCACATAAGGGTTAGGGAGGTGCGCTACTGTTTTGCAAAAGAGTTAGAGGGGTGTTTGTGTGTGTGTGTGTGTGTGTGTGTGTGTGTCCCTTTGCATTCCACCATGTTCCTGAGAATTATCAGATTTACATATTCTATCAAGTGCTGAGCTATAAAGTACTGCCTATTTACTAAATAATGAATCTGGGGAAGCTGACAATCACTAGAAACAGGTCTTATATTAAAAGGAGCTAGGTAAATTGATCAGCACAGAGGAAAGACATTTTATATCATTTTCCAGTAGCTGGTAGGTGCATTGCAGATACATTCTCCCACAGGTAGCTCTTGGGTTTACTTCCTCAGTGCTGACTGCTGAAGTGTGTTACCCCTACCAATTAGTTCCACATCCCTCTCAAGGTGGATGTACGGCTGTGATCCATCTCACTTACTTCCCCTCTGGAGTTTTCAAGTCACTGATTAAGAGTGCAAAGAAAGATGCCCCTTTCCCAGGGTTTATATCAGGGGTGGTGGTGGTGGAAGTGCTGCTATTTTATCCCTTTGGATTACTCATGTTCCTCCATGGAGCTTCTCAAAGCAGCACATGCCTTCTTACTGACTAGTTTGGGTTGTGCTCTGCAGGGCCGATTCAAGGCTCTGGTTGGCCCTGGCCAAAAAATATTATAGTGCCCCCCACTTCTGCCTCCCTCCCTTTCCCTTACCTCCCACCTAAATAGGTCCAATAACATGAATAATGTAATATAACATAAATAAGACTGACTCACCAAGGTAATCTTGGTAGCAGTAAATAAGTGAACAATGTTTATATTGGTCCTCCATGATGGTGCTGCGTATATATTCCTCCTCTTCATGTGGGCCCCTACAGATAGTGGGCCCTGGGCAAATGCCCACTTTGTCCTCTGAATAAAGCAGCCCTGGTGCTCCGTATTTTTTCAATATCCTTGCTTGGAAGGTATGCTTTGCTTCTGTTCATTGGTTTTCTAGCTTCCCTCAGCCCTTGCTTCATTGCCACATGATCTGCTGTTCTGCTCTATGAAGTTTGTTTCTTCAGTTTTTCTGTGTCCCCAGGATTTGGCCTCAATTCTGGGCAGGTTGCTGATGAGTCTTCAAAAACAGTGGTATCAAGTCATTTCTGAGTAAGTGTGAAATGTCTGCTGTTATACACAGGGACCTCTTTCCCCAATAACTACATCAGAAAAGAAAGATGTAAATAACAACATGCAGAGACAAACTAGTTGGCAGGTGTGATGGCAAAATCTCTCCCTCTCTTTCTCTCGACTGAGATGAAGCAGTGGGAAGCTGCGAATTCAAGCAGAGCTGCAATAGCATGGGGCAGTGCATTTAATCTTCAACCCTATGGGCTTAAAAAAAGAAAAGAAAAGAAATAGCTGCCTTTAACTGTTTTCTTGTGCTCAAGAGGAAGATGGAAGGTTCCAGATCTTTTTTAGCTACAAGAAGAAAAGCACCTTGAGTATGGTGGTTTTGAATGACCTGTAGGGCTAATTTCCACCCCTTGTTACTGTATTGCACTAGAAATGATAAATAAATATGCTACTCTTGTTATGTGCTGTCCAGTCGCCTTCGACTTATGCTCATTTTGTCATTTCTACCTTCTCTTCATCGTTCATTCTTCACTTTTGTTCAATGTTATCCCATGCCAATATCAATCAGAACAAGGACTGCATTTCCTAGGGATTTCCTGTGCTTCCTGTCTTGCCTCTACAATGCAGTTTGTGAGATGGGGAAAATATCAGCAGTGTAAAACAGGCAGCCACAGATTGGGAATGAAGCCTTGTGAGGACCATGATGATGCTTTGTGAGTTGGCTATGCCAGCCATTGCAAGAAGAACCATAGAAACAGGGCTGTATATTAGCCTCTTTCCAGCTGTCACTCTTTCAGTCATGGTTGAACAGACAACGTGATGGTCTAGTGCAGTAGAGCAATGAGGATTCTGGTTTTTGTGCTTCTTTCCTGTATTCTGAATGGCCAGTACAGGGCAGCTCAGACCCCATAACTGGTGCATGAAAATGAGGTTAGCGGAAGCAATTGAGTTGAGCTCACTCCTTTCTGCTACATGGTATCTGTTATGCATTGGGTTTAGGCATGCCCCACTGTTTTCTACTAAAACCTATGGCATTGAAGAGGTATCTGAATTAATTTCTTCCCCTTCGTATAGATGCATCACATGTACTATTTCTCACATATCTTTTCAGTTGTCTCAAGTGTCCATATCTGAGCTAACGTCTCCTGTTTCCAATGGCTATGCCATTTGTCCCCTCTTTCCCATTATTTTGGAAATTCCTGGCATTGAAGCAAAAAGGTGAAAAGGGACATCACTAGGGTGGGTTTCCTGTAAGAGTATCTTGTCATTTGATGGTGAGGGAAAAGTATAAATGCAGCTAACATCTATGGGGTGATATAACCCATACCTTCCCAACTTTTTAAAGGGCATTGCCATCTTTTTTGTTGACCTATGTCACTCCCCCATAAGTATGGGTGTGACTGTACAAGGGAGTTATCCTTGGTTTATTTGGGTTGACTGGACATTTTCTATATCATACCCCAGCAGTTTCCCCAGCTGAAATCATTTTAGCCATTCACATGGAAAAGTTTAATTATCTTATTGCAAGAGTCCACACCATACCTTTTGGTCATGAAAAGTTTCACCTAGATCACAGCTTCATGCTCTGTTGACACCACCACTCCCCTTTCAGCAATCATCTCCCTGGACTTCTTCCATTTTGGAAAAAATAGATGACAGGTGATACTAATCTGAATTGATATGACAACTGAAAATGCTTGAGAACACAGTCTTTCTTCCTTTCTCTCCGCCCCCCTTCCCACTTTCTTTCTGGATGAGATTTTATTTGATTCTCCTCCTCTTCCTTGTCCTCCCCCCTTCCACCTCTGTTTTAACCCACTTTTGCCAGCATCTCACTCACATTTCCGTGAAGACCCCACAGTGCACCAACAGTGAACAGTGCACCCTGCGAAGTGTAGGGAGAGGGCAGAGAAGCACCCCGTCACCACCAGCCACATGCACCATGGCACAGAAGGAGGGTGCAAAGCTTGATAGAGGCATTGGCAACTGATCCATGCTTGGCTTGGCTTCTCCTATGTAGGCGAAGAAGCAGCTCTGCAGGCATTCCCTCAACTGTTCACTCCTTTCCTCCCTTCAATAGCCTAGTGTGCTCCTCCCACCTCTGCTTGCTGCTCTCTTTTTTCTTTCTTTTTCTTTTTTCCCTTCCCCCCCCCCCCCATCCTCTCAAAAGTGAGACCAAGCTCCTGTTTGTGTTTATCCTCCAGTTTTCTGTTGGAGAGCAGAAAAGATATGTGATCTATGTGATCTGGAAAATGTGGTGATACTGGTTTGTACAGGCATAATCCCCCTTCCCCGTGTATTCTTCAAAGTGGTTATTTTTAAAGTCAGCTACTCACTTTTGACTCAAGGAAAGTTGTAAATTTAATAAAATCCAGTTAATGCATCAGCTTCCCGTAAGTCCCTAGTGGAGATCTAAATGCACTCAAGTACTTCAGTGCTACATTTGACAGATGCATTAAAAAAAGAGGGGGGAGGAACAACTTCTGAGAGAAGAAGTGAGCATGTCCCTGTCAACATCACTTCGAACTCCACAGCCTTTTTGGAACAATGCAGGCAACCACGTATGGCAGAAATCGAAGCAAAGCAATGTGAACGGAATTGCCACAAAATGGTGGTAGTCCCTGCCAGTGGATCAACATAAATTGCATGCCGATGGAAAAAGACTGGCTTTTTGTACACGTTGCTGTATGTCACATAGTCACTGAAAGAGACTTGGATTTTAACTGCCCCAGCCGCAGAACAGTGGATAGTTTGCAGTGCACTTGAGCCTTGTGATGCACTTCCCTCATAGCTGCAGATAATTCCCAGTCCATCTGCTTTTAGAAAAAGTGTGAAGACACATCACTAATTCAGTCTTTTAAATTTATTTATTAGTAGTGTTGTTTTTGCTGTTCTAAACAAGTTTTATTAAATATTTTAATGGGTTGTTGCTTCTCATCTGTTGATGGCTCTAGAAGAGAGGGGATATAGGAATACAGCTATGAATAAATAAATAACATTCCCCAATGGATGAATATCCAGAGTGGCAACAAAGTTACTTTGTTGCAACAGAAATGGCAAAAACACTCTTGAATCCCCTTGAAGACTGGTAACTTTTATTTTCAGATGCATTTGAAGAAGTGGGCTAGAATTAACAGGAGCTTCTGTCACAGGTTGGCTATAGACCATAGAAGCTTACAACAAATACAGCTTTTTGGTCTTCCAGACTTTTTTGTTTCTCAAGGGATCCAAATTGTAAAAGAAAACAATTCTGTAGGATAGAGTTAAGACCTGTGATTAGAGATGTGCATGAACCTTGGTTCGGAGGTTCATGCCGGTTCATATGCATGGCACCACAGGTGCAATGTTTTCCCTTCCCCTGCCTCCTTGGCCAATTATCCACTCACCAGTGGAAGCATGCTCCTCTCTTCCTCCTCTCTGGCTATTCAACCAGTCCCCGGCAGGAGCACGGGTTTGCCTGTCCTGCCTCCTTGTCTGAGTCAACGATCAGCCAAAGAGGAGGGGCAGAGAAGCCCATGCTCCTGCCGGAGACTGGTCAAACAGCCAAAAGGGAGAAGGAGAGTAGTGTGCGCTGGCTGGTGAGTGGGGGATCAATCCAGGGAGACGGAGCAAAGGGAATGTGCACCACCTGTGGTGCTGTGCATGCGAACCAGCATGAACCTCCAAATCAAGATTAATGCCCATTTCTACCTGTTACCTGTCAAATAAAGAAAGCCAAAGTGGTGAATATAATGTAAATATCAGACAGGAATTTTCAAGGGTTTGTGAAGCATGTTATGACTCCAGCTGCAAGAATATGTTTGATCCACAATGGTAGTGTTAAATGAATGCTAAGTTGTGTTGCGTCCTTAAGAATATTTTTTTAATAGGGAAAAGGGTGTGAAAAGAAGGATAGGCTCACTAAGCCTGGATTGAAGGAGTTCCAGGAATATTACCTGTGGGAAGGATATTGACATTGTCACAGTATGTTCTATTACAAGACTTGCCCCATCCATAGTTTCAGATAGTCTGCCTGCTGGAAATTCTGGTGGACAGCCATTATTTCTAGACTTTGATCATAGACATTTACTTTCAGAGCTAGTTATTACTTACATTATTACTAAAACCCTTGCCAAAGCAGGAAATTCACAGCTAATGCATCCCTGACAAGTCATCATGCAACATCTATTTAAAAGCCTCCAATGAAGAAGAGTCAATTACCTGTTCAGGTACATCACTCTGTTGTAGAACAGTGATTGCTGTCAGGAGGTTCTTCCTAACATTTAGGCAGAATCTCCTTTCTTTTAATTTGGATTCACTATTTTAGGCCCTACTCTTTGGCATCACTGAAAATGTGTGTGTTCCACCTTTCATGTGACAGCCCTTCAAGTATGTGAAGATGGCTGTTATATCAGCTCTCAGCCTTTGCTTCTCCAGGATAAACATATTCAACACACTCTGTATCCATAATTCAACTATCCTCCTTCGAGCTTGGTTGTTAGACTTTAAAGTCTTAATCATCCTTCTCTGGACACAGTCCAGCTTGTCAATATTCTTCTTAAGCTGCAAAGAACTAGACAAAACATTCCAAATGAGGTGGCAGTAATCAAAGCAGAATACAGTGGTAGAATTATTTGTCTTGATTGGAACACTATACCTCTGCTGATGCAGCCTACAATTGCATTCACTTGTTCTATTCTATTCTATTCTATTTTTCGCTATCACCATGCTTAGATTATGGTATACCAAGACCCCTGATCCTTTCCACATATACTTCTGCAAAGCTAATTGTCACACATAACATATTGTGCATGTGATTTTCCTTCTTAAATGTGGAACTTTACATTTCATCTTATTGAAGCTTATTTTATATGTTTTTGTCTAGTTTTCCAATCTGTTAAGGCCATCTTGAATCCTGATATGTCCTTCTGAAGTAAACATGGTGTCATTTGCAAATGTGATAATCTGAAAATGTATGCCTTTATCCAAATTGAGTCGTTTCAAATGATGGAATATTCCCTCCAGTTAACGCTTCTTTGGATATTGACATCCATTGGTGGGTTGATGTTACATCATAGAGTTTGATATTTGCATTTCATAATATGCTTTTCATTGGGTGTGCAGGCACATTTCTATAGAAAAGTTTAATATTGACTTTAAGATACTAATGCTTTTAAAGGTAGCAGAAAATACATTTCCCACTGAACATTGAATGCTATTGTTTAAGATTTTATAGTAGATATAAACATCTTTGAGCATTAGAGATTGCCATCCTAATTTATATCCTATACCACTCTACTCCTGTGCATGTAATTAGCATTTGAACTTAATATCCAAGTAAGATCTTTATGTTTATAACCTATCACATGAAAATTATGAGGCGTTTCAAAAAAGACAACAACATAGGCTCATAAAAGCAGATAATGAGAAACACATTAGCTATTTATACAGGACAATATCTCATTTAAATGTGACATTACCCTTCTACTCTTTCTTCTTATTACTCTATGCTCATTGGTTATGCAAATATTATTCACCCATCTTTAATACTCTCAGGACTTTGATCAGTAGAAAGAAAAATTGTTTACATTAAACTTTGTCATCTATCTTCTGCTGACTTGAGTTGAAACAGAGCATGATAAACTATAACCAATCTACCCTTCGATCAATAATCTGTGTAAATAGATGATAGAGTGAATCATTTATTCCTTACCTCTGACTAAAGGGCCAATACAGTATTTATTGCAATTGTGAACTATGTAAATTAATTCAGATTTGATCACTTGTGGTTCAATGTATGATAGTCCTTTTTTGTTCATGGCAATTTTTAATAGCTAGTGGTAACTGCAACAAGACTATTCCTATGTTAGAATTATGTGTAGCAATGTAGCATAATTGTCCTTCCAAAAGGGGATGATTATCAGTACATTCAGAATAGACGTGGAATATTCATAAATAATTTACAAATAACCCAGGTCTATGTTAACTCAGAGAACATAGCACAAATTCACACTGTACCTAATTGGGCCTACTCTCTTTATAGCTCAGTATAACTACAAGGTTTTGCTACTCTAAAAGAAATCTGAAACTTGGCTGAGAATTTTATTTCTGATTCAGATTCTAAACCAGATATTTAGTGGTTGAAATCTTGCTGTGCAGCTCTGCATGTGCAACGCAAAACTGTAGAAGCATTGCGGAAATTTCAGTGGGGTAGAAGTGCTATTCACAAAGCACTTCCAGATGCATGCTGTGCAATGGTAGCGATGGGAAACATGTGATCAATTGTGCAATCAAATTGCACAATGCTGCTTGCCTGCCCAGCACACTTACTACACAAGCATACCTTTATGACATTTAAAGATGAACAGGATTTCCTCCTTTACAGTCAATTCTTATTCATTAAAAATCATAATACTATTATTCAACTGTTGATTATTGAAACCTAAAATTGCATTACTGCATTATCCAACACATTAAAAATAAAATCCACAATAAGATGAATGGCACAAAACATGAGATCCATGTCGTACAAACACTTTTGAATCTGACTGTCTCTCTGTTTAAAATCTGTTTATAATTATATAATAACAATAATCTTAGAACTGCTGAGCTGTAAGGGACCCTGTGGGTCACTGAGTCCAGTCACTATCAAGGAGGAACAGTGAGGAATCAAATTCCCAATCTCTGGCTCCTCAGCCAGATTCCTAAGCCACTGAGCTATCCGGCAGTTCATATCAGTGCAGAAAAATGAATTCTGGACTCTTCTTTATTGAATTGCTCTAATGAATTCTCCTTTTCTGAATCTTTACATTATACCTTCTAATCTGTTCATTTCATATGTTATCCAGACATTTTCCCATACCAACTTCATACCAACATGTTCACATTAATCACTACTTAAAATACTGAGCACATTGTTCATGCAGCTGTGTGATTTCTTTTTTAATTTCAGCTTTATTCAAAGAAGCACAGTATACACATTCTAGATCAGGAACCTAGTATGGGAATTAGGGAGATATGACTGTTTATGTCCTACTGCAGTCTTCATCTTTATGTCCCCTTCTGTGCTTGCAATTTGCACTTGGGAAAAAGTCTTAGGGCATGACTACATTGGAATGTCAAATTGGAAGGACTCAGCTTTGCTTCTATTTGCTTCAAAGCCTCCATTGCATTTAAAATCATAATTAGAAGTTGCACAGAGGCTGTGGAGCATTTCAGGAGTTCAATGCTCACACTGAAGATGTTGTGATTGGCATTCCAGCCCACAGCATCCCTTCTTCCTTCTTTTAGTCCCACCTCTGGCTCTTCTTTTATGGTTTGTTGTAAAGCAGCTTGGTTTCAAATATGCACATTCCAAGGCATTCTCTTTCATTTTGTCTTGCTTGCTTCTTTTTCCTGTCCCTTAGATAGATAGATAGATAGATAGATAGATAGATAGATAGATAGATAGATAGATAGATAGATAGATAGATAGATAGATAGATAGATAGATAGATAGATAGATGATAGATAGATAGATAGATAGATAGATAGATGAAGAGGCAATCCAGTACTATACTCAAAGGCAATAAAATTTAAAATTAAAAAAATCAGAAGATGATCAGGGAAAGAAGAGAACCTGGGTTCGCTGGATTTCCTTACTACATCCCATCTTAACATCCATTTCTAAGAAAACTTTCAAATCAAATATGCCTATAAAATTTTAAAATGAATATACAGTATACACAATATGCTGAACATACATGGATCCACAAAATTTAATATTAATTAAGCAATTTATTGCTGGGATTACAGCTTGGAAAGTAATAAGCTGAAACCCCAACTGACCTGTCTCAGAAATCCCCCAGATGGGGTAGGATTCTTATACATGCATCTAGGAAAGAGCCACAAGAAGGGTTGGTGGATGTGTTTGCTGGATGCCACGATGCTGGAGGTGTGAGGAGAAGAGTTGCAAGTGTCCCCTGATATAGTTTAGGAGGACCCAGAGAGGGGAGTATGTGCCAATGCTTTGTACCAGGCGTTGTTTGCAGACAAGCCAGGTAGAACTTTCCTGGCTCTCAGCTAAGTATAATCTCTGGGGATCCCAAGTGGCTTGGGGGAAGAGAGGTGAATGCTGGTGCTACAGACATGCCCTCCCCCCATCTTTACAACATTGTCTGCTGGGGGGAAAGCCCAGTCAAAACCTCCCGGCATGAAAAAGTTGCAGCCCATTGCAGGCAGAGAAAACAAAAGTCAGTTTGGCAGAGAGAAAAAAGGCTGGACCAATTCAATTCAACCTTGTATGTCATCCAGACAGGAAAAAATAAAACCCTTCAGATCCACCCATGACATAAGCAGAGCAAATCCTATGGCATTTAACCATGTAGTCACCCTCTTAGTTGTAGTTGAGTGGTGGCTTCTCCCTGTACAAGATACATGGGCAGATGAACTTTACAATCAAGAACACAGGAACAGTGAGGAGAAAAGTGTTAATTTCCCCTCCCCCACCCCTAATATTCCAATGCATATTGAGACCTCTGTACTTATTTCTGAGTAAAACAACAACAACAACCCATAGATTTATTTGTTTTTTATTTGTTTTTCTTTTATTTATAGATGTAGCTGCCTGCTACACATTAAAGGAAAGGTGTAGTGTGGCACTCAGCAACTGCTTGGGAAGAATACAGGTCTTTGTTATGTGTCCATGAGAGAGCATTCTGTGAAGAGGGGGTCCTTCTGGCTGACAAGAAGCTTCAAAATGGTGTAAATAATAAATAAATACACTCACAGTAGATGAAAAATCTGTGTTATTGGAATCAAATCTTGTGAACAACAAACAACATGGTAAGATAGATTTATAGCCATAGTAATCATCTTTTTCTTCCTCTATACACTTGTAACCTGGCATGTGTTAATCCACATAACAGCTGCACTGAGGAGCAAGTGCACAAGGTGGGATCACAAACCTCTCCACTAAGCAGAAGTATTCCCCTAAAAGAGAGTTTAAGACTGTAGGCAGTAGCTGGCTTTTAAAATTCAGGAGAGGTGGCTCACTTCTTTCTTTAAGGAAACAGCTGTTGTTTATATTTTATTCATGGAGGTATCCTTACCATATTGCTGTGCATGATTCTCACTGTGTGCAGATATGAATGCAGTGGCTTCACATTTATCTGGCCACTGACTGCATTCTTGAATCAGCAGTTTGCAATGTACTTAACAATGTTATGGTGGCTATTATTTTCCTACTGCAGCCTTAGTGGCCTCCAACCTGAAGTGCAAAACTAGCGCCTTGCTGTAGAACAGAATGTTAGCACCAATAACAGAATATGTCAAATTATTTATTTTTGTCTGTGAGGTGTCTGTCCAATAGTTCTTTCATTGTCTTAACTGAAGTTTACTTTTTTTTTTTTGCAAGTCTTTAGTACTAAAGAAGAAATACAAGTAAGTGCCCTGCATTTCTTGTTCTACATCTTCCATTTTCTCCATGGGAAACACATCAGCTGTTTCCATATTGGAATATATATATTTCTGAATAGAGATACGTGATCCATCTTTTAGGGAAGCTATTCTCAACCCTTTTTTTTTGGTGAATATGAAAGAAATATAGGCCAGATCAGGATTGTAAAAGATGTTTATTAACCCGCATAAGGGTTAATATTTGATCATCTTTAATTGCATGCAGGAACTGATTCCACTGGAATAAAAATAGTATTTCAGATGGTGTGAGTCAATATAAAGGCCAGAATCCTGTTGTTTAATGCAGAAAATGGAACTTACTTGATTCAATGGGCCAACTCTAGTGCAATTTACTATGCTAATAATAATAATCTTAGAACTGCAGAGGTGGAAGGGACACTATGGATAATCAAGTCCAGCCCCTCACAAGGAGGCACAGTGAGGAATCGAACTCCCAGCCTCTGGCTTCAACCTAAACTGATGAGCTATAAGCAACAGGATTTTGAAAAAGGATCTTCATGTAGTGTTTAATTTGTCTGGCAGATATATGCTATTTTTTAAAAAATGGTTTAATATTTATTTTTTAACCACTAGGAATAGGGTAGGGAATACAAAAGGTAAAAGGAAGTGGGGGGAAAGGGAAAGGATTAGAGGGATAGGAGAACACAAAGTATACAATCATCTAATCTATTCATATTTCAATAACAAATCAACTTTCTGCTTTTTTTTTTTTTTACTATTTGATTACCCTCCAGCTATCAACTTACAGTTATGTTTTAGTTTAAATCTAAGTTACTCCAACACTATCAGGGAACCGAGGCCATTTGTAAAATACATCCCATTGTTCAATTTCCTTTTGATTTGGACAGTCATTCAGCATGCCTGAAAGAGTATCCATTTCTGTCGCTTCCCATATTTTCTCAGTAAGCTCCTCTTGTTTCCGTAGTTCTGCTTTCTTCCAATTTTTGGAAGAGAAGGATGAATCCAGGACAGCAGTCCAATTTTTAACATAACATTTTCTGACTGTAGTAGCTAAATAGCTCACTGGGTAACTCTTTATCCCATCTATGTTACCTGGTATCGTACTCAATAAAAGCAGTTCTGGAGTTAGAACAGCTTTATTTAACTGTTGTTTAACATCTGATAACTTCTTTTTCATCAGATCTTCTATCTGGCTAAGACGTTCATTTACTTGCTGAAATCCTGCTGTTATTATCTTTTGCATGGTAGTCTGCCATCCTTTATCTGATTTTTGTGCCACTATTCCCAAATTTTGAGATTGGGCAGACAAAGTCCCCAACATTTGATATTTTAATTTTTCGGAGGCCATTTCAATCTTTCCAATGAGTAGGGTCTGTATAAATAATACTATATCCTTGACCAAAGTGGCCAACCCTCAAATATCTTTCCGAAGTTTCCACTATTTTATCAACAAACCAAACCCACAATCATAAACCTCCCCTAGGTTCTTCCTCCCATCCTTACACAGATATTATAATATATAAATCAACTTTTAGCCCAACAATTTAAAATACAACCATGGCAATATTATCAGAGTCCCACACAGTCCAGCCAAAAAAAAATCCAGACTAAACAGCAGTCACAGGGGGTCAGTCTCTCCAGTAGATATCCTTATAATCCATCTAATGTTTTTCCATTAATCCAAAGATTCAATAAAAGAAAAAAACTCCAGTCCTGGTTTTCCTAGCTCCTCAGTCCAGTCGCCCACGTCGTCTCGAAGATGATTCTCAGTCCGTTTTCTTGCTTCCAAAAGCTTATTCCTTCTTCTCCAAAAACCCAACAAGATTCTGTTATCAGAGTCCCACACAGTCTAGGGAGAAAGGTCCAGGCTAAACAGCATTCACAAAATTTCAGTCTCTTAAAGCCTGTCCAGTGGTATTTCACTCTGGGATTTTTTCCAGAAACAATTTTTTTCCCATCTCACTGTCTCTCTTTCGGCCTTGAACCAGCCTGCTGTTTAAGAATCAGTTTCGTTTTTGAAGAAGCAGGCTGGTAAGCAAAACTCGCTGCTCCTTGTCTTCTTTCGGCCAAATATTTTCACTTCAATTTCTTTTTCAGCTTAATGGGGTTGTTCATAAATCAAAGGCTTCAACTTACTTTGTTATTGTATATTTTCAACGCCGTATTACTTGTTCTCCTCTCCTCGGGGGGGGGTTGCTCACAGCTCACTGCCAAAATGGCTCCTGCATCCGATCTGTGCTCAGGTGAATTTTCAGAGGGAAGACATACCGGATTGCTGCCCAATCTTCCTCCTTCTGTTGCTCACCAGCTGCTTCAGAGAGACCTCTCCTAGTCTCCCCTTCGATCCCCCATTTCTAGAGGGACCCCAGACCGGGTGGTTCCAGCTTTTCCCGGGAGCTGTTCCCGGAAGCTGCTGACGGCACCGCGATGAAGCCCCGCCTCCAGATATATGCTATTATTTAAAGATGAAGTCATTGAATAATGAACATGCATATGTGACACTGCATGAAAGTATTTCTGCTAGGAAATATCTTTTCATCTTACCCCTCCCAGAAGTTTCCAAAGCCATTTAGAAATATGGTTTAATGAGCACTAACAGCTGTTTATTTTTAATAATAGTTTGAAGGCCCTTTCAGAACATATGGTTCAATTTCAGACCAAACATGTAGATAAGAAACCATGAACTCTCAGGTGGAATATTCTCAGTTATCCAGGTGTGGTTATCTGGAAGTTGAGTCATGGCAACTGGACTTCTTTCTTGTTAAGTTGAAATGCTTCACTACTGACTGAAGAAGCTGCTTGGATGAGTAGCGAAACATTTCAACCTAACAAGAAAGAAGTCCAGTTGCCACGACACTCTAGAATAGTAGTTCCCAACCTTGGGTAACCTAGGTGTTCTTGGACTGCAACTCTCAGAAGCCTTAATCACTAGCTGTGCTGGCCAGAGTTTCTGGGAGTTGCAGTTCAAGAACTCTTTACTCTGACAAAGAGCTGGGGAACATCTGACTCTCTGGGCAGAAAGGCTTGTCAAGGCAGCAAAAGTTGAGAAATAGGCCAACAGCATGTAGCAGACCCCCTGCTCCCAATCCCTGTTCTTACATGTCTTCCTTTCTATGTTTGTGGACCAACACTTTCTTTATTATGAAAGTAACCACTCTCCTCTTTGTCATATGTACTTCCACATACAACTGGTGGCTTCTGTTTAGCTGATTCTGTCTTCGGGAAATACTAATCACCTTTCCTGAAACTTGTCCATTAATGGCACACTGACAAATTTGCCAGTCACCTATAAAAGAAGATGAATGAAAAAGGTACAGAATTGGCATTGTATATCGAATGAAGACAACATACACATCACTATTTCTGTTTGATAAATTACCAAAGCAATTGTCAATTTCTTCATAAGCTTTTAGTGTCCTCCTTTGCACCCACCTCTCTTTCTCTAATCATTCTAGTGATCTGAAATATGTTTAAGGTTTATTAACTCACCTGTCAAAATATGTACCAAAATAATTGTTTTAAATTAGTGTCATAGACAAATGGTGTGCTACAGGAGTGGGTGGTGTGGAATGGAATCAGAAATTAATTCGTCTGTCTTTTGCTGTAGCCATCTGTCTTTTGCTGTTATATATTTCATTCTGAATCCAATAAACACACAAAAAAGGATTGCGATTTACTGTAAATGATTCAATGAGTCTGATTAATCTAGAATCATCCAGTTTTTTCTGTAATCTTCCCATTTACTCTGTTTCTGAAATCTAACCAACAGTCTATTTCAGTCAAAATATGAGCTCAGATTAGTTGCTAGAGGAGTTATTTTGCATTGTTTAGAATGTAAATACCACAGTTATCCAAACAGTGTCCTAGAAGCTGTCAGTTTTCACCATGTTCCTTAAATTCTAAATATATTGAGGCACCTTTCTGTGTTCAGAACATAAAATGAAATTTGAAGTACACTTGTTAGATAGTATGTATAATTTACTTCTGTGTAAACATACATAGGGAAAATGCTGACCCCCTTCTTTGTTAGTGCCTTATGTCGTGCTGTCCATGATTTCCCATACATTGGCAGAACATTTATGTTATTAATAACCTATCATTTCTAGGATATGGTAGGAAGAAAATTAGAATACTGATTCAGACAACTCCTTTATGCCAAGTGCATATATGTATATAACTAAGTATATGCCTAGATGTAAACCTGGCCTGAGGTCCAAGAAAGGAGTAACGCATCACTAGATGGCATCCAAAGTCACATAAGTGGAAGCCCAACTATGCTAAAGCACATCCTATGCCTCTCATCTCTCCTTCACTCTCAAATGATCTCGAGATCTGTCCTGAAACCCCCCTCAACCAGAGGTCAGGGGGGCATGTAAGTGAGTTCCAGGAGAAAGAGATAATGGGGTCTGCCAATGGGGTCCATTTTGTTGATAGCTGTATTTCATCCAGTGATAGTTTCTGATTGCATAAGATAATAAAAATTTTCCATTACAGAATTAATTTTAGATTAAAACAAAGGCCTACATCTAATACTGCCAACACAGTAGCATAAAGTTCACTGTGCTAGCTGTTCAGAGTTAGGACAAGAACACTAGGATGATGGTGTCCAATGCTGGTTTTGTTTCACAGGTATCCACAGAACTGCTTTTACAATGGTGTAATCTCGCTATACTAGTAGGGTGTTTCATTCCTGTAGTGTTATGTTGAATCTAGATCAGAGAAATGACATGTGTTTCCATTATTTCTGCTCCATAAAGACTTTCAGCTGAAAGGTCACAATACAGAGTTATTTTGGCAAACAATGGATAAGAACACTGAGGTACACGGGTGTTTTTCTCCATGTGTCCCGGACAATGGAGACAATTCACTGTTTCATATGATTTTCTGTGGCAAAAGTGGCAAGGTCAGTTGCACATGTGTATACTTCCCCTGTATATGTGTCTGCAATGTGGTCAGCAGGTATGGCTTTTGAAAAGGTGGAAGACTGCTCTTCTGAAGATACTGGGTGTTTTATTTTATTTGAGGAAGTGAATCATAGAGAACAGTGAGGAATTAATCCCACTCTTTCTTTTTGCTGGGAGCTTGCCATTTATGTAAATGTCACATATATTCTCACACACATGCAGTTTTAACTGAGCAATAATCATCAAGAATTTAAAATAAACTATTGCCTTTATCCAAGACACATTTACACTTGTGTGTTTTAAGCTTCCACTTCCAAATAAACGTGCAGTAAGATGATATGCACAAAATGTGCCAAATTTTAGGCTTTTTGAAAAACTTATGCTAATGAATAAAATTAACTGGGACTGCTGCAAGAGAGTTATGTGACCATTAACTGTTAATGTGATGAACATGTACGTCTAAACACACATGTGCATGTCCCTTCTCTATTATTAATAGTCCAATCACGCATCATCAGAACAGCTCCAGTAGCACATTTTGTAGAAAGAGAAGCCCGAATCTACTAGGAGAGTAAAAACCTCTGCTAGCATAATTGTGCTGGATTTATGTTGAATGAGCAATAGTGCAAACTGTTCACACAATGCAATGACTTCCACTAATAGTTTTAGACTGGAAAGCTGTGCTAGATTTTGGCTTTATACTAACTATGCAAATTCATGTCACAACACAATGAACCATGCATTAATCAAATGGCACAACTGGATCTAGGTCTCCCTGTGTTTGTGTGTGTATGAGAGAGAGGGGGTAAAAATTATTGTATCTTAAATTGAAAGGCTGCTGAATGGTGTCTCCTTGATCTCTGGATGGACTAAACATAAGGTGTAATTTTGGTGGGAGCACTGATACAAAGAGGCACTCTTTCTAAGCCCTTTGGATCCTTCCTTTCATAAAGAAAAAAAATCCTTGCTGACACTTCAGCCTGGTAGCATTCCTGAACTGACTTCTGAAATATATATGTTTTCAAATTTCTGTTTCACTCATTCCAGAGTGATTTGATCTCTTGAAAGATTTTTATCTCCTCTCCTCTCTTCTCCTCTCCTGGAAAAGAATAACTTTTACAGTACTGAGATGGTGGGCTCAAAGGGCATGCAGAAAATGTACATGGATCACTACTTCTTGTTTTGGCTCCATGTGCTGTTGTGCCCAGGGGATTGCAGCTTTAATAAGGCTTTTATTTAACATTTTAGGAATACTTTCTATACAGGTGGCACACTGAAATTGGACAGGATTAAACCTTGTGATGTTGTCTTTTTAACATGGGACACATTGGCCGAAATCCTGCTGCTGAGCATAGTGAGTCATGTCTAGAGTAGACTCAATGGATCAGTGGGGATTTGGTGAGTCAGCCTCTCCATAAATTAAGTTGACTCAATGGTGCTAATCTAGTTGTGACTTACTGTGTTAGGCAACAGGATTTCAACCTTTACTCCCCAGAACCTTGTTTGGTTGTCCTCACTAAATATAGTCATTATGTTCATGCTTTCCAGAAGAGTTGTGAACAATGTCCTTTCTCTTCAAAGTAATGAGACAGAGATATACTGTGTACTCAGTAGTTACTAATGTATGCTATACACACAGATGCACAACATTTAATGTAGACACTTGTTATTTAAGTAGGCTTATGCTGTTGACAGAGCTGGCAGTAGGGGAGTGCTTCACCTTTTTTTAAAGCAAAACTAGCAGTTATATGTTTCCTGTACAGTCAGGACAACGGTCAAACCATTAAAGCCAGTGATTTAAATGAAATGCCACATAATTTTAAAATTAAATCAATTTGTATATAATGAAATAATGTATATTCCACTTACTTAGAAATAAAAACATTCTTTGGAACAGCACACATTGCATCTCTATGTACAGCTGATGCTTCTGGTTAATGCATGGCATCATCAATTAAAACCAAAGTGTGACTATGTCCATATGCCAGTTGTTCTACCAGATTCAACCACT
Organism: Intellagama lesueurii; assembly: GCA_037013535.1. Classification (NCBI taxonomy): domain Eukaryota; kingdom Metazoa; phylum Chordata; class Lepidosauria; order Squamata; family Agamidae; genus Intellagama; species Intellagama lesueurii. The sequence continues at coordinate 128,588,143 of JBAJHW010000001.1, read as the reverse complement.
CATTAGGTACCTCCAGCTTCCTGGGGCAAAATTAGAGGGTATAGGAGATTGCATAGGGGAAGTGGAATCCATTTCAACAGCAGTGTCTGCTCCACTTCCCTGCCTGCTACTGGCCTTTAGGAACTGTATTTGAAAGGTTGTTCCCATTGCCACAGCTTCTGGCAATGGGAACAATATCCCTTTCATTTAGCAGGCATGGCTTGTACCCATAGGAACACAGGAAGTTGCCTTACAGTAAGGTAGAGCCTTGGTCCATCTAACACATTATTTATTTATTTATTTATTTATTTATTTATTTATTTATTTATTTATTTATTTATTTATTTATTTATTTACTTACTTACTTACTTACTTACTTACTTACTTACTTACCTCCCATCTGGCCAATGGCCACTCTGGGAGGTTCAAAAGCAATCAGGCATAAAAACAGTCAAAGTACATTAAATTAATAAATTAAATTAAACTCAATAGAAAAATATTTATGTATTTGATTATCATCATCACAAACTGACAGCAGCTCATCTCAGTTTTAGGTAGGATTATTTTCCCCAGCCAGACCTTAGTATTCCCTGGTGTTTCCCTTTCCTGATCCAATTCTACTCAATTTTCAAAACCCAGATGAGGTCAATGGAATTCATGGTGTTATGGTGGCCACTAGAAATAGTCATGAACCAGAAAACCAGCAAATCAAGAACCATGAACCACCACAGACCTCCAGAAAAATGAACTGGTTTGTGGGTCGTATTTCTGGTTCATGCCTTGGAGGGGAAACCTACCTCCTCCTTCCTCCTTCTCCTCTGATGACCACCCACCTCCTTCCCACTACTCCTGTCACCTCCCTATCTGGTGCTGCCACCACTGCCACCCTATGGCCTTGCTGGTGCCACTGCCAGCGGGAAGGGAAGCTGGGCTTGCTGCTTCTGAGGATTGTGACAGCGTTTGAGGTGGTGGCAGGACAAGGTAGGGAGACAATGGGGAAAGGGGCAGGTGGGCATCCCCTTTTGCCAAAAGCGAAGTGATGAGGGGGGAAAAGTTCGGCACTTGATCCCTGAACTGATTTGTGAACTGAACCATGAACCAGCCCAATGGTACATCCTCCATCTAACTGTTTGGAAGCACTGTGGAGAAAAAGGGTTAACTTTTTACAACTCCTAATCCAAGTCATCACCTCCTTAGGCTGCTTTTTAAACCAAAGATGTCTTTTTGCCACATCATATCTAAATTCATGGCTATACAGCTACATCTTGTAGCACTGAGTTCCAAACGCTGTCTGTTGTGTGCAGATTGTGTGTGTAATTCTTTTGCCTTCTCCTGAGTCTTTCGTAACATGAATTCATGGAGGGAACTCAAGTTTGAGGGGAAAGACAGAGGAAGAGAGCTTTCACTCTGCCAAACTTCCTCCACATTGTGCATAGGCATAATCCTTTGCCCTATTTTTAAAATCTTTTTCACAAACTAAAGACATACTAAGAACGTTAGCCCTTCTTTGTGGATGATGGATATTTTTAATATAATTCAACTGGATAACATTTATTTTCGTTATTTTTTCTTAAAAGCTTCACTTCCACTCAGGTGCTGTTTTGACCCCGGTATTAAACCTATTGAATTTATAATCCTTTTATGATTTTCAAGACACCAAATTAAATGACATGCAATTGGCAGTAGTGAGGCAAACAGAAAGGGGGAGGGAACCCTAGAGATTATTCTGTAATATCTGTATTGATACATATTTTGATAATCAAGCTTAATAATTGTTGGAATTCTGCAACTTTAGCACCATTTGTTTTCTATCACATTTAATGAGGATATTCCAAAATCACCATTTTTCTTTTCTTATGGGAGAAATGTTCAGCACAGCATACATGAAAACAGGGTAACTCGGAGATCAATTGAGGGTCATCCAGCAGATGACCCACCCACACTGGTCATCAGCCACCTGTGTTTGAACAGTCAAGTGCGCTAATAATTTGGGGAATGCTGCTTCAAGTGGTCAAAATGTGAACATACATATGATTTCCAATTCTATCATGTAAAGCTATTTTGTTGCAATAGCCCAACTCTACTTTTGTAAATTACTTTGTCTTCTTCACAGTTTTACCATTCTTCTTGTCAGTTACATGTCACTGATAATGCCACTTTTAACAGTGATGCCGTAAATGCTTAGAATTACTGATCATTGCAAGAGACATTGTCTTTTAGATAAAGAAGGCAGAAGGAGGTGTGTACGTGTATGTTTAATTTTACCTTGGCGTCAGTTCTCTTGTGTATTATTTCCATGAAAATGGCCTTTTTACATGAAATGCTAGGACATTTGTCCAGGTAGATAATTGTGCACTAAGACTGGAAGAGATGAAAATGACCTTTTCCCCTTATAAATGGTTTTATATATTAGTGTTTCCCAACCAGTTGCTCTCCTGTTGTGTTAGATTACAATTTCCATATAGCAAGTTTACTGCAGAACTTTCTACTCTAACCATTCTGTTTCCTACTAAAACTAATGTTCTGCAGTTCATCTAGTTTTAAAACCAGCAGAGAATGGAAACACGGGGGGAGGGGGCTAAAACTCCAAGAATCCCACAGCCTGTTTGGTAGCAACCGTGCCATGTTCCCAGAGGATTCAGGGAGATAGAGTTCTGTGAAGTAACCTTGGTCATTTCTGCCTCTTAGCCATCTCTTTTGGCATAGTTTGCATTTCCAATTGCACAGAATCAAAGGGTTGTGTTCTGTTCCGCTGAATCAAACCACAGTAGAAAAAGAAGTAAACAAGGGAAATTGTGGGAGATAAAGATGAAACAACAGAAATATACGGTAAATTGACATTGTACATGTGTTTCTAAATTTGGAATAGTTCTGACTGCTTATTATATGATCCAAACTGAGATCAGCATCTGTCTTGCTTTGTATCCTTCTCCTCATTCACATCAATTTCCAAGTTAGGAACTGTGCCCATACAGGAGGACCTAAAGATGATTCCATCATTCAATGATCCCCTTACTCTGTCTAGCATGAACTAGCCAACGATATTCTGCTACTGTTATTCTCTTCATTCAGGTGACATTATGAAATATCACTTTGGCACATGTCACAGCAAGCCAACTATGTTATAATTCCGTATCTGTCAGAACACCTGTTGTTACTCCTTTAAGCATCTTACTAAGCACATTGTTTACTCTGATTTCTTTATCTGCTTCACCAGCACTGATAGAAAAATCTTTATAAAGGTTGACACTATGATTCAGCAAAGGTTCCATGCAGCGTATACAAAACCACACTTTACCATTAATGGCATCTACAGGATGGTCACTCAGGATTTAGCAGAACTGAATGCTTTCTTCAGTCCAATATAGACTAGATACACACTTTCCAGAGGTACAGGGTTGCAGGGACTGCTGAGAGCACTGAATGCAGTCACAAAAGAGACTGCAAATCAATGTAGTTGTACTCTCAGATATTGCAGATCTCTAGTTTTATTTTTTTATTTTTATTTTTATTTTTTTGAAACTGCTTGAATCCTCTGAATTGTGCCACAGGGACACCACAAGGGCCAAACACAATTCCACCTTTCATGAAATGGATGGAGAAAGACCAAACTTGGAATATAATAGGCAACCTAGTAAATTTCTCAAATCTTTGGTTTGTGTAGCTTCTTCTTCTTCTTCTTCTTCTTCTTCTTCTTCTTCTTCTTCTTCTTCTTCTTCTTCTGTATTGAATAGCAACAGTCTTCTGAGATTCATACAAAAGTCAGATCCTGAAAATCCGGATGTTGAACCAGTAATTTCTTGAACAGAACATGTAAATTCTACAACTGAACTAAAGTTAGCCCTAATTTGTAAGTACTTTGTTTTAATTCACATTGATTCTGCACAATGGCAGAATCTGACACTTAAGTAACCTTCTCCTAGGAAAAGAGGGCTTCCAGAAGACTTCAAGCTTCATCTAAATTTGAAACTGTTGTTATCTGTCATCCATTCATTTATTTATTCTCCATGAATTAATCTATTTCACTACAAGACATCTAGGCTGCTGGTCATTGCACCATTTTGTAGTTATGAATCTTGTGTTCTAATTTTGTTTTGAATTCCAGTCTTTGAGCTCTGTCCAACTCTTATGTAAATAATTACCTCAGAACATACAATCTCCTGTATGCATTCCACAAGGAGTATGTCAATAATCCGGAGATAATGAGGCACCAATCCCACTGAGGGCCAGTGCAGGTGTTTTATACCTCATATAGCACCAGAAGATGACAATGATTATTTCTTCTTTCCAACTTAATGCAACATATTTGGTTCAGTTTTCTTATATGTGTAGAGCCACATAGCTTGGATTGGTACAGTCACTGAGGCAGAAAAAGGGGAGTAGAGTCCCTTGTGTTAACTCATCACAACCCTGGTAATATAATATAAGCCATGAAATTTACTCCCAAACGTTCCACAATGAAAGCAGTAGAGCTCATGTCTGAGTAGACATGTGTATGGTGGCACTGGTAATAAATACACATCTTATCATATTTAGAGCTGTCTCGGAGCATTTGATTAAAAGAATTGTAGGCATGTAGCTTTGAAGTAGGCTTTGGACCTGTGAACACCTGGTGTTTATGTACAGGAGTAAAATAAAATCCAATCTCCCAAACCCATGGATGGTCAACATCTTCTTTAGAACCAAATATAAATTCATAAACTATGCAAACGTTTGAGCTCTACAGAACTTTTCATCAGGGAAGGTGGCAAAAAAAGGGTGGGTGGCAGGGAAGGTATATGTTCAAGCCAAGAAGTACTGCAAATGGAGTGCAACATTGGGAAGCATGACTGATGAGTAAGTACGTAATACAGCCATGCAGGTATTACATGACCTCTGGCAAAGCCTACTGGTGAGGGGTTGGGAGAGATTCCTCTTCTCTGAAACATGCATCTGTATTAGTCATGGATGAAACACAGAGGTCCTTTTGTATGCATTAACAGAATTGAAAAGGGATTGTATACAGCCCTTGTAAAGCCAAATGGGAGTTTAAATTTGAGTTGTAGGAAAAGGCAGAAAGAGTCAATTACGGCCAAAGCTTATTACCTAGCCATTGCACCTTCTGTACAGGCTGATGGAGATGCTTGCCTCCCCTTCTAATTGCCGAATATGGTATTTTCTACAACAGGTTTTTTAAAAATGACGAAACTGTGTTGATCCACAGGAGTATAACAAAAACCAGATTGTGCACATTTTTTGGGGGGGGTATAGTACTTTCCCTCAGGCTACAGGGTAAATAACTAAACTACTAGAAGCTTCCTTTTTCCAGGTTTTGGAAAGTGTGTCTGGAAAATCTAATGCAGAACATTTAGCTGTCTCCTGTCATAAGATATCAGTCTCTGATAATGTGGACAGTTTGCACTACAGTGTGGAGAAATGGTAGGGTAGAGGAGTTGTGAAATTCGATGTGGTATTGCAGAAAATAATAATTTTATATGTGTTATCTCCTAATTTCTGAACATCTGAAGCTACACTGAATTATCTTTGGTTATGCAGTACTTTTGTGGTCTATCATCTTTTGGCTTCCTGTGGGAAGCAAAGACATGACGTTGCACTATGGCTTTTGCATAGTGTCATTTGAAAAGATGCAGAGAATAGAAGAGTATAATTTTATTTATGTTAATGATACACCCTGCAGTTTTCTTGGACTGTTGTGTGAACATAACAGAATGAGATAATTATCACTGGAGACTTTTGTTCATCTCACTACAGCTTGCCTTTTCTTGTCAAAAGATGATATAATATTACTTCTTTCTCAAATTATAAATTATATATTTAATGAGAGGCAAATACCATGCTAATGAAGCCATGGCATCCAAGTCCTTCAGTCATAAATTATTCCTTCTAGAACTTCTTGAAGATGTACAATAATGTAAGTTAGTTGTGCCATTTGGAAAGACTACTATTTCTAGACCTTAGATTGCTTGTTTGCATTTGTGTTGGAATAATTTGTAGAAGTACTTAATAAGTTCTGTGATTTTTCAGAGTGGAATACAATTGCTTTCATTTATATTAACATGACATTTTCAGTGTTTTGTGGTGTTGTTTTTTTAAAAAAGGAAGGAAACAACAATAACAAAATAATAGTAATTTATCCACCTATTCAAGTGACAAATGCTGGAACAAAACTTAGCCTTCACTACAGAAAGAATGGTGTTCTTCTATTGCACAGACCGCATTAAAGGAACTATTTCCCTTTCTTCTGCAGGTGTATCTTGCATTAATAGCTGTACCAATGAAAATGTCCTCCTCTAAGTAGCCATTACAGGTACAGGAACCTTGTCTTCTTTTTCACCTGGATACCATAGTATTTAATGTCAATAGTGTTGCAATATATATGGCTTACATTCAATCAATTTTCTTATAATTTGGGTTCTTTGGGTTTTGAGGAACAGAAAATAAGCTTGCTCTGTACTCCATGTGACAATACTTCAGATGTCTTGAGGATTGCTACTGTTTCATTTTTTTCATTTTTCTGTTGTCCAGGTTACATGTACAATAAGTCTTTATTCCAAAACCTGTACTATTCTGATCACCCTCTTTTGAACACTATTCATAGCCTTATGAAGTGGTGCCAAAAACTCAACACAGTACTCTAGATGAGATTTGATTGAAAAAACAAAACAGGGTGAGCATTATTTCCCAAGAGAATATGTGAACAGTATAATCTGTTGATGCAACCTACAATTGTGTTTGCTTGTAGCAAATTCAATTCATTTCATAAAATGATTAATTTCATAAATTTTGGGAAGAAGTCCTCTAGCTTCAAGTTCTTCAGATAATGTATTTAAAAACTTCCTCCTGAGATGACACTAGGTTGGATCCAGAGTTTTTATTTTGCAGTGAGTATGCTCCTGCTACTGGAACTGATCTATCTCTTTTTCTCTGCAGTCCACTGTTTCGATGGGTCTTCTAATTCTCCCAAGGGTATTGCAGCAGGGTTGAAGAAATTTAGGGGAAAGTAGCATGTCTTCTATTCAGCCAATAGAAAACCTCTGCTGAGCCAAAGGTTTCCTCTTGATGCAAGGTTTTTGCTAGATCCATCTCATGAGAAGAGAAGACTCCCTGGAAAAGACCCTGATGTTGGGAAAATGTGAAGGCAAGAGGAGAAGGGGACGACAGAGGACGAGATGGTAGGACACTGTCACCAAAGCGACCAACATGAATCTGACCAAACTCCGGGAGGCAGTGGAAGACAGGAGGGCCTGGCGTGCTCTGGTCCATGGGGTCACGAAGAATCGGTCACGACTTAACGACTAAACAACAAGTTTACAAGCTAGCAATATGCACCTTATTTAATCTGTTCCAAATCCACCTTCAGACACTGAGAAATTTATGAAAGAGGAATCACCCAAGGGAGGTAAACAGAAACTCAAGGTAGACATTTGCTTTTGAATATCACATGCTATACAGAGACATAATGGGAAGGCGATACTCTTCATGGTAGTAAGATTCTGGGCTTCTTCCATAAATTTTCCAAGCCCAGAAAGTGGAAAAATTACTTTTTCAGACTACAACAAGAAGCTGCTAGCCAGCATGGAAGCAGGATGTTAGACTGGATAGTTTCACATCATTCATTGGCCTATCTTCCTATTTTCCTTCTTGTCTCCTTTGTAGAACCTACCAGAAGCCCAACAGATGTCAGACCCAAGCAGCATAATCTGTATTGATTTGTGTATTTTCTGAAGCAGTATGCACAACTCTACCGTAAATCAAAGTTGTGGGAGAAGTGGAAAGAGATATATGATGAAATAACCACTAGCCCTTTGCTCCACTCTTGGTTATGCAGACAGGGTGCCAAGCAGGCTAACTCTGCAGTTTTACACATACTGGCTAAAGATCTTAGTAGGCTTTACTTCTGAGTAAATATCTCTAAGTTTCTATATGATTTTAGAAACTGAATATGTGTAATAAAAGAGAGATGAATCGGTTTAGCTGCACATGTCCTGAAAAGGAGGTGTCTGTAGAAAATATGTCTAGCTTTTTAGCAACTTCTACTGAAGCAATTTTAAAAAAATGATTTGGCAAACATTTTTGTTAACAAATGATGATATAATTTTTTTACCTTTTAATGCATTTGAAACAGAAATCTTTTGCCAACTCTGCCTTACACAGATTAAAATATTTGTGTGTGGCTTGGCTACTTTGATAATGCTGTACAGTAAACACATGGTTAGACATGAAAATGTGAATAGAGCAGAAGACCTGAGTTGTTAAACTACCCATTGCTTTGCAGGCAGCCTCGTTTTCATCAATTTTGTTGTCATAATTCAATGTAACGGGTGATACCTTCCAAAATCAAATGAAGGAAGGAAAGCAGTTTCTAACATGTCTGATAGCTCTCTGAGTTTTCATCTGCCACGGCTGAGTGAGATGCCCCCCATCCCTGGTGCTGAAACGAATATCTTATTGCTCTCCTCTTCAGAATTTCCATTAGTGAACTCTGTGAGAATCAGCAGATGAAATGGGGTACAATCAATGTTTGGGGGAAGAACAAGGGCAGATCCACAGTGGACATTTAAGAAAGGAAGCAGCAGGTACATCATTTGTCTACTGTTTGGGAACATTTTAATTTTGATCCTATGCCTAAGGTTCTGCATCCTTTTCCCAAACCTCCTGTTTAAACAGATGCCCCTTTATTTACTTGCTTGGGCTTTCTGGGTGTCGGGTTCTTTTATACTTCTTCAGCTTCTGAAATGGCTGTGTGACAATATTCTGTTTTGTTTTTATTATATTTGAGTATGACTAGGGAGAATTCTGTTTCATACTGTGCCCTGGCATCTTTGGGTGACTGGCAGTTTTATAATGATAAGCCTGATGATAATGATAACACAAACTTATATTGTAAGGTTTTTTGTTTGGTTTTTTTTGGTTTTTTTAGAACTCTGGGATCAGGTCTTCTGCCTTCCTTTTGGTTCACATGTTCCTTATTTCTGAGAATGGCATATGCCATTTCATGTACTGCTGCAAAAAAAGGAAGACCAGTCATCCAAGAAACGCATGTTTCTTCCTTGCGTTATTAGCCACTACTGCATGCATGCTGTGGTAAGTGTCACCCTGCCACTTATTACATTTAGTGCTAACTAAGATAAATGCTGACTTCATGTCAACACTTGCTCGCCAGAAACAAGTCAGGTTTGGCATCTTGTCTAAAATATGTGTCCGATAGTACTTCAGCTGAAAGGAAGAGACATCTAGAAGGGATAATGGCACCAGAGGAGATATTGTAAGAGTCAAAAAGCAGACTTAGGCACTGACAGTTTCATCTTATCAGACAACGTACTAACATGTAATTGTTTCAGATGCGTTGCAATGACTGCTGTGTTGAAACATACTCAGCATCAGCTGGTAGCTGAATGTAGGATCTTAGCAGAACTCTGAAGCTTTACTGTTGCTACAAAGACAACATGCAGTAGTCCCAATGTTAGTACCACACAAAGCTTCTGTAAATCAGCATACTTGGAGGAGTGAGAGATTTGATGTGGATGGAATGAAATCCTCTCTGTGGTAGTCTAAATGCAATATAGTCTGTATAATAATAGCAATCATTTTGTGCCATCAAGTCAGTTCTGATTTACAGCAACCCTTTCCAGGGTTCTCTAGGCATAGAGTTCTCAGAAGTGGTTTACCATTTACTACTTCTGGGAGCACCCTGGGACTGTGCAGCTTGCCCAAGGCCACACAGGCTGGCACGACTCACAGGAGGCATATTGAGGAATTGAATTCCAAGCCTCCAGCTCTGCAGCCAGATACCTAAATAACAGCTATCCAGCCAGCTAATATTGTCTATAGGCAACCTTCACAAAACTCTCTGTGTTTGCTCCTATTTGCAAACATAGGAATTCCAACTGACTGTCCTCATATCCTGATGGCCCTGCCCATTTTGCACTCAGCACAGCACAACCATGCTTATCTAGAGAATTCAGGTGCCTACTCACAAATCAGTTTAGATGAATGAACTGCTAAAGTTTCTCTACTTTGTGCTCCATCATTGCCATGCTTAGTTATAGCACCCCACAGAGTATAATTGTGGCTAACTGAAGATCTATTAAAGGGTATTATATTCAAGACCATTTATGAAATAATTGAGTCAATTGTGAATTAAATCATTGTCAATTAGATGAAATCAACCTTCTGTCTATATTCTAACCATATAAAGAGCACAAATAATCTGTATAGAAATGGCTACAGCAATCTTGACTGTGAGGCAGAGTTTACCAAAGAGACCACACACATCATTGGAATCTCTCTCTCTCTCTCTCTTTCTGTATTCCTTCTATATTCAAAAATTATTTACATTTACTGCTTAAAATCCTATTGAGTAATGATGTGGGCATAAACGACGATGATGTCATCTGCCCACAATGTTACTCTTTTATTTAATTGAATTAAAAGCCTCCTATACCATATTCTCAGGTTCCAAGGCACCCTAGGGATCCCTTTTGACCTGGCAAAGTCTTTGGGAGCCTTGGGATCAGAGGTGAAGCCTTTACTATAGGAAAGTTGCCACTGGTTCACTACCGCAGGGATCAGAACCACTAGCCGCATTCCAGCAGCAATTTCCTGAATATTAAAGACTCCCCCATTCTGAGGCTCCCAAAGTCTTACCCAGGTCAAAAGGGAGCCTATGTGTTTTGGCCAGAATCACACAGGTGGACTTCTGCTAGCAGAATGGAACTTCCTCCTCTTCTTTTCTCCATAACTCTGCATTCAGTGGCACTACTTTGGGTATGCTTCCAACTCTTCTGAAGATAGGAACAGTTGATGTCTCAGAGGAACGACTCATCTAGATAATTTCTGACAGGAGGCTGTTCTGAGTACTGTGTGATGCTTTACATAAAGTATAAAGCAGAACAAAGCACTTGCGGAGTACGCCATCCTTGTCAATCAGCTGTAGCTTCGAGCAGCCTGGGATTTTGGGACACTCTCTTGGTGCATCTCCTTGGCTATCTTGTCTAATAGCTGTTGACAGGATTTCTCAAGACTTTTTCTTTTCTTTTTTTAAACTCAACTCTCTGTGTGGACTAGTAGCAGCCTGGGCCAAAATAGTTATCTATTTTAATCAGGGTATGGAGAACATTTTTAAATCAAAGGGAAATCTAAGTTGTTTTAAGTAGAACATTTGTTATTTATACATTAGTCTTTTAGTATATTTAGCATATCATGTGGTTCACCATTTTTCTTATTAGTCATGAGAATTTTAGTTATGTGCCGTCTAGTTGTCTCTGACATGGCAACGCTATGAATGAGAGATCTCCAAATTGTCCTGTCCTCAAGAGCTCAGCTCAGCTCTTCTAAACTCAAGCCTGTGGCTTCTTTTAGGGAGTCAATCCATCTCATGTTTACTCTTCCTTCTTTCCTGCTGCCTTCCACCTTTCCCAGCATTATTGTTTTTTTCAGAGAATCCTGCCTTCTCATGATGTGCCCTAAGGGTGACAGCCTCAGTTTCATCATCAGTTCAGCCTTGATATGATCTAGGACTCTGTTGTTCGTCTATCTGGCAGTCCAGGGTATTTACAAAGTTCTCCTTCAGCACCACATTCCAAATGAATCTTTTCCTGACATTTTACATGATGATTGGCAATATAATAGTGTGGATGATCTTGATCTTGGCCTCCAGTGACATATCTTTAAACTTGATGATCTTTTCTGGATCCTTCATGAGAATTAGTGCTACTGATCTCCTATCTGAAAGACTGGAAATTAATGAGAGATGGTGATTTTCTCAGCTGGTGGACGACCCTCTGTGAGTCTACCTGGAAGGATAAGTAGGCTTTCTGCAGCCTGTGACAGCTTGTGACGGACCCAAATTTAGGTGTGAGGTGGCCCCTATGCTGCTCTACAAGCCACCTACACATGTATGGGGAGATTGCCTGCTGTGACAATATTTATCTGTTGTACAGATGGATGTTGTCAGAGTATGATTTAAGAGACTGTACCCAGTTATATATATATAGTAGATGCCAGGTTTTAAATATATATTTTACATTTTTTTCCCTTTAAAGATCAACCAGCTCGATAGATACTAAAGTATTTGAAAAATTTCAGAAAACATGATGTGAGCATCTTTTCCTTTGAAATGCTATTTAGAATGTTTGGGTGCTTCTGCAAAATTTGTGAATGCTGTGACAACTGATGGATTCAAGAAGATATAAAGCAACCTCTGATATAAGAAATATGTTATACGGATGCACCCTTGGTTTCTTCCAATTGATTCAGGCTACCTTCAGCAGGAGCAGTGATACCACTTGTCCTTTCAGATCACCATTAGGAATTTATGTTAGACAGCATCAGCATGATTGTTGAGAAACAAATAGGACTTTTCTGGTAAAACTAGCCTTTGTCCTTTAAAAAAAAAAATCCCGCTGTTTGCTTTTTTTCTTCTTCCCACCTTTCACTGCTAAGCTGTTTTGATGCCCTTAAATTTGTATTCCTTGCTCAATGCAAGAGGTTAGACTCCATGGCCTTATAGGCCCCTTCCAACTGCATGATTCCATGATGTTGATTTAAAAATGTGTTGAATAATTAACGGATTCTCGTTTGCTTCCTACTTGAGAACGTGGCAATAGCTGGGCACAGAGTTACAGTATATTCGTCTTCTGGATCAGAAGGAAACTACTGGGGCTTTCTTTCCCTTTTTCCATTTCCACCTGGAAGACAGTATCTGTATCAAATCTGTCTACTTTCAGGGGAAGCATGACTAGTTAGAAACACTTTGGCCAAAAGACGTTTTGTAGAAAAGTGATGACGGCCTTCAGAACTTAACTCTTTCCCTAGAAACGGATGGATCGCTCACGAGCCTCCCGCCTGCAATGGCTTTGCCATTTCTGCTCTTTCTTGAGCGTTTGGGTGGGCGCGCAAGTCCCATCCTCGGGGATCAGAACTGGACCGTCCCTGTTCAAGGCAGCGCCCCGCGCTGGCCCTCTCCTGCTTGCCCTTCGCACCCACAATTCTCCCTCCAGCCTCCAGGGCTCCGAGCGAACGCCCTCCCTGCCGACCCCACGGTGGAGATTCCCTCGGGTGACTTGAGAGTGAATCCTTCAGAAACCCATCAAGATCGGGAAGGCGGAAGAGAGTTGCTACTGATGAGCCCGAGAGGAGGAGCAAGAGGAAGAGGCTGCGGCGCGCGCGGGGGGGGGGGGCGCGCGTCGGTTACGGACAAGAAGCTCCACAAGCCACCAGGTAGGCGGCAGCGCGGCTACCGACGACAGCACCGGCGCCGGCACCGTCCCCTATGCCAGGGGGCCCCGAATGGTCTATTCCGGCTGAGGAGGGAAAGCGACCGTGCCGTCCATCTGAGGAGAACAGAGCTGTGCCACTTGCCCCTCCTTCGCTCCTGCTGTGGAGCTAGCGGCGCTGGGCTGCGGGATAGTGCCCAGCTGCTGTGAGAAAGAGAGAGCAAGAGAGAGAGAGAGAGAGAAAGAGAGAAAGGCGAGGGGGGAGGGAGGGAGGGCGGCAGAGAGAACGAGAGAGAGAGAAAGACCGCGCGCTCTTGTCTCCCGCTGCCTTCGCGCTCCCCTCACCTGCCTCTCTGAAGGAAGGTCTTGGACCCCGGGACTTGCCCGCGGCAGGAGCAGCGACGCCTTCGGTCCTGCCGCCCTCCTCGAAGGCACCCACCCTGCCGGAATGCCAGACCCTGCCCGCGCCGAGAGCCAACCCAAGTCCCAGGAGGCTGCCGGCTTCGGGTGGCCGCGCGCTCATTAGCCGCCCCCTTCGGAGCCGTTCACCCCAGCCTTCTCGGTGCGCTTGGCGCTCTCTTCGCTCTTCTCCCCTCAGTTGGCTTCAGCCTGAGGGGAGGGGGGGGGGAGAGAGAGGGATTGCGGTAGCCTAGCCGGCGAGCGAGCCAGCCAGCCAGCCAGCGAGAGGCACGCAGGCTGGTGCCGCCACTGCCTGGGTAAGGGCTCGCTTCCCTTGCCTCTCGCCGGGGCTCTTCTTGTTGTTCTTGTTGTTGCCAGCCGTTCGCCGCTGCTGCTTTTGCTTTGCCCGTCGCCGGGCCGAAAGAGAAGGGGAAGCTTGTGTCATGCCATTGGGGCCGAGGGAAGGGGCTCTCCGACTGCAGGACCCGTGAAAGGAAGTGCGAGCCCCCCTCTGGACAATGACAGCCATGAAGGAGCAGCAGCAGGCGGCACAGCCGAACCCGGGCTCCAGGGGAAGCCAGGCTCAACAAGAGCAGGTAGGCAGACTCTCCCCCTTGGAAGGACACCAGCTGCTCTCCGCTCGCGCCGGTTCCTAATTTATTGTGCTTTTCCTCTCACGCTCTCTCCCCCTCCCCCGCCCCGCGCACGCCGCCTCCTTGGGAGCCCGCGCTCTTCGCCTCTCTCGCCCTAGCTGAGGCCCCGGGGGCCACCCCTTTGGGGACCCGCAGGGCTGGCGGGGGGGTGGAGGGTGGGGACGGACGCGAGGCGAGGGACTCCCGAGCAGCAACCCAAGTTGGAGCGAATGGTGGCGAGGAGAAAGAAACCGAAGGGAAAGTGCCGTCGCGCTGGCTGGGGCTGAGGGAGTGGAAAGAGGGATGCGTTCAGCGCCCAGACAGAGCCGGCGAGAGGGCAGGTGTCGTCCTGCCGCCTCCCGCGTCGAGAAGGGACGGCTCTGGGACGTGGCTTTCGACTGTTGCTTCCCGACGCCGAAGGGACCATTTTAGGTGGCCTGGGAGGGATGGGGAGGGGGCGGCTGAAGGAAAGAGCCATGAGGTGGGTGGGGTGCGAATGGGAGAAATCCTCTAATCCAAGAGAGGAGGGGAGGAGAAAGGAGAAGGGGGGATGGAAAGAAAGACAGACCGACAGAAAGAAAGAAGAGGACGGCATGCCTGTTTCCACTTGGCAGGCAAAGTACTAAGAGGTGCTTATATATATACACACACACACAATAACACTTTTTGCACAGTGACCTTTCATGGGCAAGGAAGGTGTGGGGCGTGGGTGGGGTGTTGACTACCAAATGGAACAGAAAGCTTTTGGCTTACACTGAAAGAAACAGAAGCAAAGGGCTTGAGCCCAGCTTTAAGGCGTGCAGTGTTTTGCTTGCCCTTTGGAAGGTGCATGGATGAAGTAGGGTGTGTGCGAAATGTATTATACAGTATGGTTACTGGAAAATCTGCAGGTGTATGCAGGAGGAGAAGAAAGTGTTAGAAAATTCAGGGATGTGATGGAGAATACAGCTTCTTATCCTCGGAGCTCTTTTTTATCATCCTAAGGCATATTTGCTCTTCTTCCACTCACCAGCTACCTTTTAGTCCCGGATTTGGGGCTTTGCTCCCCCCACCCCATCCACACATGCACTTGCAAAATGCTCTAAACAACAGTAGCAAAGAGAAAGACTCGCATTTATTGCTCGCATTTATTAATGGCCCTAAGCAGAGGCTGTCAGCTATTAGGTCACTGGTTAATTGTGGCATTTTAGAGAGAGGAAGGGGCTGGTGTTGCCAGAGATGGTGCTGTGCTCTTAGCATAGACATAAAGCATCAGGGAAATTGTCTTTCCTTAACAGTTATGTTGTCACCAGAAAGCAGGGATGAAAGCAGTGAAACAAACTGGTCTCTGTGTTTCAGGAGTATGAGATGTTATGGAAAGTCATGTCACCCTTTATAAACTAGAAGCAGTAAACAACAACAACAACAACAACAACAACCCCCCAAAAAACACATGTTACTTTTTTTAGGGCTTGGTTTGCTTATCCTCTTTTGCTTTTGTCTCCACTTGCAAAAAGTATTCACTTCCATTACCCAGTGTGAAAGAGTGCAAGTGTTGAACAAATTAATCAGGCATTGAATTGTCAGAACTATACTTCTAGTTTCATTTATATAAAACATTTTCTTCATCATTTAAAGCTTTCCCCTTCCTCCCCGCCCCCACTTTTGTGATACTATGTTTAAATTATTAAATCAGATTCCTTGGAGCAAGATATTCTCCTCTGAGAATGAGGCTGAGATGTCTGTTCTTTCAGCATCCATAAAAATCTTAGGTTGCATTTTAATAGATTACTGTAACTCCTAGTAGATCATGAATGGTCGAAACTATTAAATTAGCAATATGTTGCCATGTGAATTTTCCTTGCAAACAATTCTGTTTTTATAACCTGTGACATGACTGTGAAAAGTGTTGCAAAAATTGAGAAGAGAAGAACAGGAGAGCTGAGCAGAACATAATAAGAAATAGGCACATCTCTCCTGCTCTTAGCCATGCATGATAAGATAATTTTATTCAACATAGCCTACAAAACACATTTCAAGTTCAAGATGTGTGCAAACAGAAACATTTCAATATGAGATCAGAATATTTTCAAGATTCTTCCAGTATTGCTTTCTCCACTACAAAATTGTGCAGGAATACTGTACTTATCTAACTTTGTCTACATATTTAGTTTCATTGCTGAATTATTCATAAATATCATGCACAAACAAGGTAAATTTATAAACATGGCCTTCGTTTGCGATTGTATGGTATCCTCTAAAACATAATTAGTAAGTTTCAGCTTTGCTGTGCGAAGTCTCTACATTGAGTAAAATCAGTGCATTAATTAAACTTGTTATGGAGGGAATGATTGAGCTATTGAACTGCTGAATAGCTGAGTGGTTTTAGTATCTGTCTGTGGAGCTAGAGGTTGGACTTTGATTTCCCACTGTCTCCTTGACAGGGCTTGAACTCAGTGATCTATAGAGTCCCCTCCACTCTGCAGTTCTAAGATGGTGGTGGTGGTGGTGGTGGTGGTGGTGAATCTGTTCTTCATGCTTAAGTGAAGGAGAGATCAATTTTTTGGCTTTTAAGTTTACAGAAGAATACTCTTTGACTACAATACCACTTTTTTTGTACTCAATTAATTGTTTTGGAATCTGTCCTACTCACAATTCCTCACTGAATTATCACTGCAAACCTTGCAGTGTTATGAAATTTGCTGTTTTATTTTGCAAGCTGAGAAATGGACACATTTGCCCAAACCACAGAATGACTAGTGAATAGTGAAGGACTAATGAATAGTGAATTTGAGTGCCTTGCTGAGATATTAAAAACACTTCCTCTTCCTGTATAGCCATACAACTTACTTCAGTGTTGTGTTTGCTTAGCACTCAAAGGTTGATCACACTTAGTATCTCATTTGAAAAGAGTTGCAAGAACTTGTGGGGAGAGATAGAACTGTTATTGCTATCTGCTGCACAAATCTCGCCCCAGCTTGTCTTGACAAGAAACTGTCCACAATGGAGGGAAGAAGTAAACAGTGCATTTTCCAGGGATATGAATTTAGACCAGTTCAGTTGAGAAACAATACAAAATGAAACATGCAATGATGGGCTCAAGTTATAGGAAGCCAGATTTTGGTTGAATATCAGGAAAAATGTCCTAACTGTTAGAGCAGTATGGCAATGGAACCAATTACCTTGAGAGGTGGTGAGTACTGCAACACTAGAGGCATTCAAGAGAAATTTAGACAACCACCTGGCAGATATCCTTTGATTTGTATTCCTTCACTGAACAGGGGGTTGGACCCAATGACCTTATAGGCCAATTGCATTATTCTATGATTCTAGGAAAAGACAAAACTCCTATATGACTTGAGATGGACAGCTACCTTTACAAAATATGCAATATTCTCTAGCAGTGGTTCTCAAACTGGGGCCCTCAGATGTTCTTGGACTGCAATTCCCAGAAGCCTTCACCATCAGCTGTGCTGGCCAAGATTTCTGGGAGTTGCAGTCCAATATCATCTGGGGACCCAAGTTTGAGAACCACTGGGGAAAGCCAATACAAAACAATGAAGATCTACAAAAGAATAATGGTTAACTGAGCTAAAATTATATAGTTCTTCTGAAGGTACTGAAATTCTTTTGTACAACATGACTGCAATCTGCTCTGCTCAGTTCTTCAGATATGGCTCAGATAATTGCAAGATTATTGACCCACCCAGCCATTACTGAATGCAGTTTCTTCAACACACTTAGTAATGAGAAACTAGCTCTGCTTTCTTTATTACCATTTTCTTCATGGGAGGAACAGCAGGTTCCACAAAAAAGAACCCTGGAAAACTGTGGTTGTTCCTTGTGAATAGAACCTACATACAAATAGTAACCTCTTCTTTTCATAATCATCAATGCTTGCTTTGAGAAAGTGGTAATGGAGAGGATAGAGTTAATTGGTCCCCTCAAAATGTGTTGATGACACTGCATTCTACATGGCTGAACAAGGTTTTTCTCCAGACTCACAAGGATAGAAAACCATATTTCAACTTATTTTGTCCCAGGTAAAAGCTCTGGTACTTGGGACACCATACCATGGTTATTCTATACTAGATAACAGAAATATAGGAAGCTGCCTACCTTAGCACTGCTTATACTGACATGCAGTGGCTCTCCAGGGCTTCAAGTAGGATTTTCCCTTGTCCCCACCTGGAGATGCCAGAGATTGAACCTAGAGTTTCTTTATGAAAAGAATGTTCTCTGCTGGCCATTCCAGTAGAATTATGTACATGCTGAAAACAGAACTGAAATATCACCTTTTACTGCTTCCTTCAAATACACATTAGCAATACATAGTAGAAGTCAAAATATTATTGCATTCCAAACATTTAATAACATAATAAAATTTAATGCACATTTTCAAACATTTTTATTTATTTATTTAAAATATTTTACCTTGCCTTCTCCTTAAAAAAGGACCAAGGTGGCTTACATAATTAAAAAGACAATATTTAAAAGCTAAAACGAGTATGTATACAAATATTTTAAAAAGAATTAAACACATATTCTATTAAAATGGTAGATAAAATCAAAATTAAAAACACATTTAAAAGCTAAAAAGCATAATAATCCATTAAAAAAAAAACCCAGTCAAGTAGCCAGTCGTTAAGTGAAAGCTTGCCTGAAGAGAAAGCTCTTTGCTTTCAGAAGGACAGCAAAGCTGGGGCCAGCCTGCCTCCCATAGGAGGGAATTCTAGAGTCTGGGAGCAGCAACAGAGAAGGCTTTCTCCTGTGTCCCCATCAAACACACCTGTGGAGGGTGGAGGGACCAAGATAAAGGCTTCTCCTGATGATCTTAACACTCAGGCAAGCTCATAAAGGGAGGTGCAATCCTTGAGATAGCTTGGGCCCAAGCCATTTAGAACTTTATAGGTTAAAACCAGCACTTTTAATTGTCCCCAGAAGTAGATCGGCAGCAACTGGAGCTGCTCTAACAGGGGGGTTGATATGATCCCTGTAACTAGCCCCAGTTAACAGTCTAGCGGTAGTGTTTTGAAGTTTCTGAAAATTTTCCAAAGGCAACCCCATGTCGATTGCATTACAGTAATCCATCTGGGATGTAACTAAGGCATGTGTCACCATTACCAGATTAGATGTGTCCATGAACAGTCACAGCTGGCGCACTAGTTTTAATTGTGCAAAGGCACTCTTGGCCACTGCTGAAACCTGGGCATCCAGGCTCAGAAACAAATCCAGGAACAAACCCAAGCTGTGTACCTGTGTTTCCAGAGGGAGTGCAATCCCATCCAACACAGACTGAATCCTTATTCCTTGATCTGCCTTTTGACTGACCAGAACACTTTTGTCTGGTCTAGATTAAGTTTCAGTTTATTCACCCTCCTCCAGTCTATTTCTGGCACCAGACACTGACCTGGAGCTGAAACAGCTCCCTCGGATTTAGATGGAAAGAAGACATAAATTTGTGTGCCATGTGCATACTGGTAACACCGAACCCCAAAACTCCAGACAATATCTCCCAGTGGTGTCATTTAGGTATTAAATAGCATAAGGGACAAAACAGAACCTGGAGGGACTCTACAGGCCAACAGCTAGGGTGTTGAACAGGAGTCCCCCAGCACCACCTTTTGAGTTCTCCATACCAGGAAGGACTGGCACCACTGTAAAACAGTGCCTCCAGGTCCCATTCCAGAGAGATGGCCCGGAAGGATACCATGATTGAAAGCCGCTGAGAAGTCCAGTAGACTCAAGAAAGACACACACCCCTATCCAGTTCCCAGTATACATCATCCACCAAGATGATCAAACCCCATAAACAGGTCTGGTTTAGAGCAAGTGCAATACTAGGTTTTTGTTGTTGTTGTTTTTTGCACAAGTGGGTGTGGAAGTGTTGGCACAAGAGGTGTAATCCATCATGACTACACATTTTCACTCTGCTAACATTGCACTGTATTTCGCCCAAAGGACTCCTGTTGTCTTTTATACAGTAATATAATTTATATTAACCAATCATTTACTCAAAAGATATTGAAGAAATATTTTGGCTATCCATAAATGTAATTGAATGAGCAATTAGAATAGTACACAGATACACCTGAATTCACATAGAACCTAATATACATGATCATTAGAACTAGTTGGATAATTAGGAAACACTGAAGCATGCATGCATATTAATTTTCAGATTATTCAATGAAAGGTAATACTTTCATCTCACTTTCTCACAAATTTTTAATTATTGTGCCACTTTTCATATCTTATTTATCCGGTCATTGCATGTAATCACTTCTGTTTTTTTTTGTCGGGATAAAACAGGGAAAAAGGACCCAGAAGAAAATATACTCCAGTTTTAAAGTGATGCTTGAGTTATGGCAAAGGATGGCAGATGAGGAAGGCTGGCACCCTAGTCTGCTGCCTTCCAGTCATGTATGTTCACAAGAAACCAAGGACAGACAATTTCTAGGGGCAGCAGAGCTGCATAGTGGTATGCTGACATAAGTTGGGCATGTTGACATTTTGCTGTAATACAGCTGTGCATTTTTATTCAGCAGTGTGATTGCATGTAAAAAAAATCATGAAGTCCTTCAATAATATGTGTAGGGTGAAGAACATTTTAAAAAGAAGGCAAAACTGAAAAAAGAATAGTGGGGGGAACCTAAACATAGCACTTAAGAATGTGTTGGGCACTTACGGCATCACTGCCATTATCATAACATTGACAAATTCACAAGACTTGTCAGGAAAAGTCTTTCCTCATATTTTAGAATCCATTTCCTTTATAGTATAATTACAGGCCACTATAGAGTGGAGTCTGCACGGAATATCCTTGCCATGGGGAAAATAAATGCCTACACTTGATTGGAGTGGACAATTCAAAGGCAAGGAAGGGGTGATACTTTATTAGACCAAGAAAAAAATTAGAAACAACTGCTAGTTTTTGCCCCACACTGGCCCACATCAGGCTAGGCACTGCTTATCTGTAGATGATGCATTAAAAATTCAAGAGTTCAAAAAATCATGTATAGATGTTTATGCCAGTTTCAAAATGGGAGCTGCAAAGTCATTCCAGGAATGCTGGTTTTAAATTCCACCTCTGGCAATGTTGACTGAATTGTCTCAGACCTGTCAGAAAAAAGGCATTCTAGAGAACCTTGGAATTTATTTTACTTTTTCCCCATTCTCATCTTTTTACACCAGCTAGCATAAAAGAACTCCTGCATTACTCAATTTTGAACTGTACAACATTTCTTCTGGAACTGTACATTTTGTGTATGGAAAAAGTCTTAGTTTTCAGCAAACAGCATCAGATCTACCAAGATAGATGGGGAAAGCCTCTAAGAAATTTAAACTGTGTCCTTTTATGTCTTGCTTCCCAGAGAGTAGACTTGTCTAGAATATAGATTTCCAGCTTCACTTGATGATTTCAGTTTTTCCCTAATTTACTTCAACCTCCAGTCATCATCACCGTCATGTGCCATCAAATCAATTCTGACTGATGGTGACCCTTTTTAAAGTTTTTCAGGTAAGGAGTACTCAGAAGTGGTTTACCATTCCCTTCTTCTGGGGACACCCTGGGACTGTGTGGCTTACCCAAGGACAAACAGGATGGTCTACTGTAATGGACTTTATCCCTTACTAAGCTGCACTGTTACTGCCATCAAGGTCACAGCTCCGTCTCTGTATCAGTCTGTACAAAGTCAGCACACAAACAAGCTGAATATCTACACAGTAAGATCACCACAGAACTCTTGACTATTATTGTATAATAACACAGTTACTTGACAGATGGGTGGAAGGTCCCCTATCAGGTGTTTTAACTGTTGGAAACCACCCAGAGTAGTGGCCTGCCACTAGATGGTTGGTAGAGAAATGAAATGAAATGAATGAATGAATGAATGAAGTGTTTTTTTTTAAGTGTTTACAGTTTCTCCCTTACTATCTTATGCAGGAAATGGGATGTGGCCTTCACAGCAGTAGTGCCCAAGCTCTGGAACTCTTTTGCAAAAGAGGTTAGGTTGCCAGTCCCACCCCGCTCTGCTTTTTATTTAGGTAGGCGTTTTTTTTACCACTAGCTGGCAGTTAAGGAAGGTTTTTTCTTTTCTTTTTTAACAGTAGATGTTGTGCACTTCTTAATTTGCTGTGTTTTAAATGGTTTTAAAATTGCTTCAATTAAATGCCTGCTTTTAATTAATAGTGTGTTTAATTTCATTTAAATATTCTAACTTTTTTTTTTTAAAAAAAATATGTATCTCATGTAATTCATGTTGTGAACCAACATGGTAAATGGACTGTGAAAGAGGTAAGATGAAAAGGGGGGGGGGGGGGATATAAATACGAACAATTTAGAAGAAATTAAATGTGACCTGAATTAGAAAGAGCATGAACTCTTGGATTTTCTGTGGCTGTTTGAAGAGAAACTACTGACTCAATCACAGTTGCAGTAAACATCTGGATTTCTTATTTTTTATGAACAGAGGCAGAAATCTGTTTCTACCTGGAAAGAACAAAACAATTATTTTTTAAAATGAACCAGAAATTTCTTTCTCCATAGGAAAGCTGTGTCAATTGATTTTATTACTTTTTTTTTTTAAAAAAAAAAATATAGACAAATTACTACAGATTTATCCTCCTCTCTGTGGATATCTGCTTTAAGAACATGTTCAGTAATACACTATTTCTAGATTGTAAAAATAGGGACACAGTTCTATAGCAGGGACAATCTGGAAGCTATTACACACAAGGTCATTACAATAAAAGCCATATCAAAACAAAGAAATTATTTATGCACAATTCATACCCTATGAGGTTTATATTCTTATTATATTTCTGAGTTTCCTTATCACTGCAGAAACATCATCAATAGATTAGGCAAAACAGTATTCATCTGAGCTGTCTACTGTCTCAAGAAGTTTCTCCTCCAGGACTATGCAGAGTCCAAGACAGGCAGCCAGACTCCCAATTAATTTCAATCTGGTGGTCAGCATTCTGATGGACAACATTCCCAGGAATGAACAAGTGATTTCATGACCACCCATGAGAGCGGGATTACATGACTCAGAAATAGTAACATTAGGGTTCATTTGCATTAAAGCAATAGTTTGGAATACGTGTTGGTGTAAATGAAAGGGTGTTAAACCCACTCCTAGTCATGTGGCAGATATTTGAATTGCAGTTCACATTCCCTTGAAGCAGATGTTTAATCTAGTGTTTTTGAAGGGATACTCTTGACAGAGGCAGGTGGGTGGGAATGTATGGATCTGTGCTGCTGGAGGAGAGAAGTGCAATAGGAAACAACTAAGCAAACCAGCACTAGAAAAGCCTTTGCGTGTATAGCAGTGTCTTGTGAGAGCTGACATGCCCTGGAGAGCCCACCAGTGGCAAGCGGCCGGCACATGCTGCAAATGCACAAACAAAACACATGCACACAGCTGGGTAAAGGAGGAGACATGGGCTGAAACTGGCTGGCTGGAGTGGGGAAGATAGAGGCAAAGACAACATTTTGCCTGCCTGCCTTTCAGCTGCCAGTTCTGGGGTTTGTGCGCCGGCTTGGTAAAGAGACACCTCCTTGGGTTGATGTTGCCTCATCCATCCCCCCACCTCCCACCCCAAGACTGGAAGAAGATTGGGACGAGTGAGCTGCAGGGGGCTCCTGCAGGAGGCTGCTTGGCCGCTGGGGTTCTCCCCCACTCCCCGCTTTTAACACAACAGCAGGGGCAGGTGGCTGAGAGAGTCAGCCAGTGGGAGGGCTACTTAAAAATTAACATAGACAGAAGCAGTTACATAGGAGGAATCAATTTAAATTAATCGATTCCACATCTGCATTAAAATAAATGGACCTCTGGTGAAGAGTAAAAAAACTTTCTGCCACTGCAAAAAATATAATTCCCTATCAAATTAATCTGTTCTTACATGTGCATCATGTATTCATCCATTTTTACAGCAATTTAAAACATGCTAAACCCAATTCAAATTGTTTTTTAAGCAATGTAACTGACTTTGTTCAAGCAGATTAGATACTTCTAAAGAAATGTTAAGTGTATCATTGCTGTGCATTGCTTTTAAATTTAAAACAATGCTAGACCATGGGAATTCTAGTAAAGGGAGTGACATCCACATTAAATTGAAGCCAGCTTTTCCTGTTTTACATCATTCTGACCTTGGCTGAATTTTCAAAAAAAAAAAAAGTCAGAAAATGCCTAAAAGCTTCCTTCCAAACCTAAACGAACTGCCTCAAATCTACTTGTAGAATTCAAGTGGCATTTAACAGCTTCACATTTGTAGCAACTTTCTGTCTGGTTACAGACAATAGCTCCTAATGAGAGTAAGAAAAACCACAGACATTCAATAGCCAGCAGATACAACCGATTAAAAAACAAACAAACAAAAGAACCATAATGTACCCATGCAGCATGCTAGTTGATGAATGTTTCTGTTTCTCAACAGATGAAAATAATCACACATTTCCTACAGGTATGAACATTGTAAGAGCTCAGGTTTGTTTACAAAAAAGCAGATAGTACTTACAAAAGAAGAAGAAGAAGAAGGAGGAGGAAAAGAGAGAGAGAGAAAAGCTGTAAATTGTGTACCATCTTGGACAGATTTTTTCTCTTTATGCATTCCACTGGATAAACAAGCAAGTAAGCAAGGAAGCAGTTGATAGGTCTAATCTCTCCCTCTTGGATTCTATATTTTAAAATTTCAATGCAGTTTTACATACATTTCTATACTACATGTGAAAAATCAATTATGGCATGCAATCATAATGTTGGAAAGATTTTTTTATATACTTTATGTTCTCTGGAAATACAGTAGGATTCATGGCCAACTCCCGACCTGCTCCAGATTTATGAAGTGATTGCTATTACAATGCTTTCATTTTACTACTTTCCTTTCATTCTTCTGCTGAAATAAAAAAGGCATATACAAATTCTCATATTGCCCCTATGCCCTTGAGAATGATGTTACACCATTACATAGACATCTGTCTTGAATTATATTCATGTCTGTTTGTTCTAGATAAAGATCTGTTCACATATAATGATAAGCAGATTTCCTGGCTTATCATAGTTTAAATAAGCAGCATGCTGGTGGGTGCAACTTGTTTCTGCTTTGCTTTTCCTTTTACATGAATAGGTAAAACTAAGTATGAAAGGGAAGCTTATTCTGATGTCTTTACCCAGGGTCCTGGTTTCCTGATTCCAAACAAGCCAAGATCACAGAACAGCAATAAATAGGGTTTGTTATTGGCTTATAAACCTTGTGACTAAAGTGATTATATTGAGTTATTTTACTTTTTAGTAAACCCATATAACTGAATACTGCATGTTCCCCTTTGTGTGATTTGTTATGTTCACTACTGTGTATAACTGTTCACCTTACCTAATCATTGCCTCAGGAATTGTTTCTGTCTAGTTATCTTGATTCCATTTTGTATTTGCATATGTTTGAAATAAGAAATAACACTAAGGCACATAAGCTAAAACTGGTATTCTGTGTGTTCTCTACCTGATGGAATACTTGACTCACACAGTGCATAGGCAGTTTTAGCTTATATACCTCTGTGTTATTTCATATTCCAGACATATTCAAATACAAAATGGACATTACTCGTCTTTGTCAAAAATGATGGTATTTTTTTCAACAGTTCTAAATTGGAATATAGGCATAGACTGGGAAAATAAAAATTAGTAGCATTTATAAAAATACATGCATTTACAATGAAAATGTTAGAGTGTGGTTTCTTACAGATGTGAATCATACTGTTTCTGTTCTACAAACACAAATGTTAACACTTTATATTTCATGATTCAAGTCTGTGAGTGACATCCACGCTTGAATTTTTTAAATAAGCCAACAAAACCTTCAGTTAATAGTGGAAGAAGTAGAAGTAGACCTATCAGCCTCCAAGTGCAGAGATGAAATATTAAAGACATGCATAAAGTAAATGAATGTTTTAATAGCATCTTCTGCCATGAATCACCCAGTTCTTGACGAATGACTGTATACTTTCAGACACATTTCAGGTTCTTAAAAGGTTAATGGGTAACAGCAAAAAAGATAGCACAGGTTGCCAAAGAATAATCAGAGTTCAAAAGTTGTTTTGTTTAAGTGCAGAGCTTGAAACCAACACCCCTACATTAATGAGCAACACTGAGATTATATGTTGGGGGAGGCTGTAGTCTCTAGAGCCAGAATTTCCAGTGACAATGAAAGATGGGAACTGTAGAAAAAAAATATCTGGAAAGACACAGGTTCCCTAAATCCTATTACATGAACATGCTCAAGCTACCTGCAAGCTATAAGTAAGTTGGAGAGACGGATATCCTGGAAGAACCAAGTAGTTGACTTCTTGTTTTTTCACTAATTTTCATGTAAAGAAGAAATGCCATCTTAAAGTATATGACAATGTGCAACTATATAGAATTAGATATTAGAATTGTTTATGGCATCTGGCATCAGCAAAAGTTAATCTGTTAAGTTACCAAGAAGAAGAAGAAGAAGACAGAAGAGATTCTTTAATGCATAGAGCAGACTTTAAAGAGAATCATATATTGATATGGATTGGACATAGATATACTTACATCTTTGCCCCTTAGGCAATGTAGCTTCACTGGAGTCAAAGCACATGGTTTCATTGGTAACATATGTTTACTTTGTAGTTTTAGAAGAGGTATCTTGTGGCCCATGAATTAGTCAGTGGGGAGTGCCTCTGCCAAAAACCTCTGGGTGAGAGGGTTGTGTGTATTTGTGTGAAAGTGAAAGTCATAAAGAGGGAGAGAGAGAAAGAATACAATCACACAACAGAGCCTATATTTCTGTGTGCAGGCTAAGTGGAATGATGCTAACTAGCAGTAAGCACATAGTTCAGAGGTTTAAAGTTCACTTTAGAATGAAATATATTTTTAAAATTGTTCTTGTCACCCAAATGTGCACTCTTCATAGCAGTGATGGACATCATACAGCTCATGGACTATTTTTTGAGATTCCAGAACTCTTTGGGTCCCTTAGCCTCTTCAGTCATAATCCAAATTTTAAATGATTTAATTTTTTCTCAGAAAGGCCCCTTGTGCTTCCTAGAGGAAAATGGAGACAAGTTTGCCAAGTTTTGAGGACCTTCCAGCACTGATTCTCCCATACCCGACAATTTAAAAGGTTGAAAGTTTTTTGGTTACTGGAGGATGCAAGGTGAATTTTTCAGTTTCTAAAGAATTTAGTTAAACCCATTTTTTTTTCAATTAGCGAAAAGTCGTTGAAACAACTTTTATAGCAATTGCATCAATACTTTAAAAAAAAAAAGCAAAACAAAATAAAAATAAAAAGTAAAACAAAAACAAAAACATGGTGGCATCTTTAAGAGTAACTTAAATATTTTTAATGTGAGCTTTCATGGACAAGTGCACTTCATCAGTCTGAATTTAAAAAAATATTTAAGCTAGTCTTTAAGGTGCCACCACTTTTTTGTCTTGTTTTACTTTTACTTTTTATTTTGTTTTCACTATATTGCTTGCACAGCCTAACATGGCTACCCCTTCTACAACTGAATATGCAGGTTAATCCCGTTCCCTTTAGCCCATCTCCCTTCTATAGAGTGTGAACCGTAGGCTGCTAGCAAATCTGAAAAATTACCGTATTTTTCTGTGTATAAAACAACACTTTTTCCTAAAGGAAAAATTGAGGGTCGTTTTATACATGGAAGGAGGCAGAGGCAAAGGAGCAGCCATGCTCGGCCGCCTCTCGCAGCTGCCCATTGACTGCTGCTGCCACCGTCCAATCACCTCCTCCACCTGCCAGGGCACACCTCCAGCTCACGTCACCACCTTGTCCCCAGACTGAAGGGAGCCCGCAAGTGGGCTGGAGGAGGTGATCCGGCGTCAGCGGCAGCAGTCAATGGGCAGCAGCAAGAGGCAGCCAAGCATGGCTGCTCCTTTGCCTCCATCTCCATCTCCGCCTCTTCCTGCTGCTGCCTCTGCCACCGGATTGCCACCTCCAGCGCCACTTGCGGGCTCCCTTCGGGCAGGGGATAAGGCGGCAGAGGCAGCAGCAGCAGGAGATGGACTGCTCCTCCGCCTTCAGCGAGGAACAAAATTAGGGGGTGGTTGTATACATTGGGGAGTCGTATACACGGGAAAATACGATACCTTCAGCCCTGCTATTATGGCTCACCCTTGCTTATCAGCATGAATTTTTAGACTTCTATGGTATTACTTTTTGTTTTTCATCACTTGAATTGGCTGCAGTGCTTTTGATCTGAATGTTTCAGGAAGTTGACAATCATATTTCCATTGGGTTTTCATGCCTTAATTTAGTCTTCATCATTTTGTATCTGGAGCTGGTCATCCCTGACAGTGCACAGCAGTAGTATATCCAAGGTTTGTATCTACACCTCCAGTTTCTCCCACATACTGTATTTGTATTGAAGGAGTATGACAGGAAGGTGAAAAGTCAGTTTCTTGTTCATTGCCACTGCTGCCTTTTTATCTCCTAGTAGAGGCCGACATAATTTGGCAACACACTCTATAGAAGGATTGTGCTGCTTTTCAGGGCTGTGCAAATAACCATGAAACATGAGCTGTCTCAGTCTCAACTTTTAAACATGCAGTTCTTTTATGCTTCACTAAGCTAGATCAAATAATATTCACGAATACAAGATAATAAAAAGAGCAATTCTGCTGCTGATAAATTACTGCATTTATCCATTACAAAAGACAATTGGATGACCTATGATCTCAGGAGTTGAAGCTGAAACATAATCATTCATAACATAGTTAAGGACTGGATCAGAGCAGCTTGTCTTGTGCTCATATATGAATGCTGTTCCCAAATTCTTGTAATACCTCCCCACGCACACTCCCCAGGGTTAAAGTGAAAACAAAATAGAATATTATACTTAATATATCATCACAAATGTAGTATATATTCAGAGAACGTTGGTATAATGGCTTGTACATTAGGGCAAAACAGAAAACTTTGGGGAAAAGGATGCAAGAACGAGTTTTGGGGGAAATTCTCATTTTTTGTGTGTGGTATGCAAGAGGGAGAAATAATTGATGGATTTATATTCATCATGAAAGAAAATGAACAAAGCAGTCATTTGGGTTCCCAAGCCTATTTTCAAAACTTTAATACTGCCAGAAGATCATACAGCAGGTTCTGATAGTCAACATATGTAGAAAAGCAGCATACTATTTGTTTTAAGGCCTGAGTGCAAAGCAGTCAAAGCATAAAGATTTGCTAAGTGCTCTGGTAAAATTTCTGTGTTTCTGAAAGCAAAAATGCAGGGTATATTTTCCAAGGCCTTCTATACAATATGATAGTTAATTCTATGCTAATTTTTAAAACTCTGCTACTGTAAATTCTAAACCCAAATAATTAATTAGGGATATTTACTCTGAGTTCGTCTTCTCTTTAATATACAATTATAATATATCTTCACATGAAAACACTGAGCTCTTTAGTAATTGATTCTTTGCACCTCATAGATTTGATAGGAAAGACAAGGTGGAAATGACTGTAGATTCAGACTACCTTTTAGTGTCTTCAAATTGGATTACCAGAAGAAGGCAGGCACATTTTCACAGCAAGATCCTGTACACTAGGAATGGATACATTGGTCCCTTTTGCTCTCTCCCAATTTCCGCTTTAAAAAAAAAAAGTCAAATTCCTTCAATCCCATTGATGAAGAATTTGACACATTTTGGTAAACTGTTATTTAAAAAAAATGAACCACATGTAGTTCTTAACTCTCTGCACTGGCTCAATTCAGTTGGTAAAGTGATTTCCATCATGGAAGGGAACATGTTGTATGTGCCTGCTAGGTAGTTGTTAAATATGAGGAACCTGCCAGGGGTGGGGGTGGGGAAGAGAAGGTAAAGAAAGAAAAATAAGCCACTGCACACAGGGTTTCAGAACCAGACATTAAAGAGCGAAGTACTCAAAGCCATCTGACTAGAGAAATGAACATGTCAATTCCCTTTCCTCCCACAAATTCTTTCTATGACATTTATTAAGAAATGTGTAAATTTCAGAAAGTTCTTATTAAGGAAACCCTAAAGATGGTGGCACTATCTAGGTCAAGGTATACTTCTTGGATGTAAGTTTGGTAATCTTCATACTAAATATCTTAAGTATTTCACTCATTCCAAAAGAGAAGAAAAAGGACAATTTTTAGCCCTAACTTCCAATTTTATTTTTGTAGGAATAATGCAATGTTTATGTCCTTCCAAGGAGGGAGAAAAATTCCTTCCAATTTCATATAGGTATTTACATTTCTAGTTCAAGACTGAAATAACTTGTGAACTAGGGACATGGGGATGCACAAGGGAGTGGTCGACAGGATCAGAAGATGAAAGACATGCATCTTTCTCATAGTGTAAATAATATCTAGTGTGCTGTCCATGTAACCAATGGAAAGCCAGACCAAGGAAAACTAGGGAGAGAGCTCAGCTGAGGCACCTGTCAAATGAGAATGGCTGTGCACATTAATGACATAAATCTTTCTGTCTTGTTCAGACCAGAGCTTCAAGCAGAACGCACTGTGATATTGTACCTCATTTGCTTATAAGTATGTAATCCCAATATATACTTATTAACATCATAATATTAATACAGTTTTCTCTTATTTTATAGTATAGTTGGATATCTGTACCAAATGTGGGTGAGGGGATACTGTAAGGGCCTGCCCTAAGAAATTATGAGTGAGTTTATGATTGTACAAAGACTTGAAAGAACATTTACGTTCAAAATGCTAGCCCCTGATCCATTCACTGTTCTCTCAGATTTCCAAAAATCTGAGGGCACAGTTGCTTCTCACATGGGAGCTGTAGCTCCTTACGAAAAAATTAAGTCTGGGTTTCTTTTTTCCTTATAATTATATTTATTTTGAACTTATAATACACAATTAAACATCTAATAAAGTATGGTTTTCTATTGGCTACATTCACAGCACATTGATAATTGCCACATTTGAAGTTGCTCTTCTCCTTCTCAGTATTTCCAGAACATCATGAGCAGCTGTTGGAGGGTGACAGAAATAAAAGGTCTAACCCTGAACACAGTGCCCATGAAATTGCACATTTTTGTGGAGGGATTGTATTCTCATGCATTTTTTCCTTCGCTCCTTAAGAGCTCTCCAGTTGTTTCCTCCTTTGTGTGTTCTCCTATACATGTTTTCTCTGATCTGTTACAACTGGCTGATTAAAACAATTTTATAGTGGCAAAATCACTGTGGATTTAGTGAGTCAGCTCCTCCTTAAGTTCTGTTAATTCTAATGGACCAACTCTCCTTGCAACTTACTATGGTAGTGTGGCTTCTTTTTCTAAGCAACAGAATTTCACCCACTGGTGCAGTTTTAGAATAAATGAATTTGAGAATGGGAGGCAACTGTGATTACCATCTGGTTATTAGAGATGGGCACAAATTGGTTTGTCCCCGTTCATAAAGATGGCAGCACAGGTGCTGCTGCTCCCCTCCCCCACCACCTCTGGCTCAATCAGCCACTAGCTTCCTGCACCTGCTCAACTGATCTTCCAGTACTGGCAACAGCGTAGGCTTCTCTGCCCCACCCTCTTGGCTGATCTTCCACTCAGACAAAAGGGCAGGGCAGAGAAATCTGTCCTCTTGCTCGTGACTGGGAGATTGGTTGGGGAGGCGGAAAAAAGCAAGCTGAGCCTGGTGAGTGGCTGATCAGGAGGAGGCGGGGGAGAGGAGCAGCAGCATCTGTGCTGCTGCCTGTACAAACTGGGACAAACTGGAATGAACTGGTTTGTGCCCATCTGTACTGGTTATCCTTCACACCCATCTAACTTGCCTTAAATACCACAGTGAAGGAGCGCTCATAGTCATGACCTCCTTAGGCAATTTCTGTCACTGTCTAAGAGTTGTCCATGAAGATGTTTCTCCTCATACTTAGCTCATATTTGCCTCCTTGGATTTTCCACCCATTGGTTCTAGTTTTGCCCTTTGTAGCAACACAGAACAAATCTGTGGGACAGCCTTTCAGGTATCTGAAGACAAGTAAAATACTCTGCAGCTCACTGGTTTTGTTCTCAGAAACCTCTATGTCCTCTTGCCTTCCTCTGGCTGCATACCACTTTGTTGATTACTTCCTTAAATTGTAGTGTGGAGAATGCAACATAGTATTACAGAAGAAGCCTGACAGTGCCAAACAGTGGATCTGTTAGTTCTCAGGACCTGGATATTGTGCTTCTTTTAATACAACCAACCATTACATGAAGTTTTTTTTAAAAAAATCTCATTTTGGTTTTGTGTTGTTTATATATGAAATATGCAAAAATAATGCATAACATAAATCAGTGCATTTTTTTCATTATGCAGTTGGTAATGATTTAATTCTGGCTCAAAAGACATCTTTTGAAGTTTGTATTATGACTGATAATGCAGAAGTCGTGCTTTAAATTACTATTCCATTGGAAAGAAAAATTACAACAGAGGGCCTAAAATGAAAGAAGAAAAATTCTCACTACGCATAATTCATCTCTAAAGGCATTTTTGTGTAAGATTTGTTTACAGTCATATAAACCACTCTTTATATTATTTTGTCATTTTATGTTGTTGTTGGGGGTGAAAGTGTTTGATGTGAGCTTAATCTCCTTGTGTTCATAGCCCAGAGTATTTCATAATGTCGGGTGGTATAAAAACCAACCAACCAACCAACCAACCAACCAACCAACCAACCAACCAACCAACCAACCAACCAACCAACCAACCAACCAACCAACCAAACAAACAAACAAACAAACAAACAAACAAACCAACCAACCAACCAACCATGGACTCCCTTATTCTATGCATAAGTAGTCAATTGACTAGATGGGCGGGGTATAAATGCAATAAACAAATAAATAAATAAATAAGTTAATGTGGTGAAGGGGTTTGAGTGTGTCAGTGAAGCTGAAAACAATGTTGTTAGGAGGCCAGACTCAGTTATGAGCTTGGACTCTTAGCAAAGTCACCAAAGATAGAATGGTCACAGGTGTGAAATGACACTAAGATGCATCGATCCTCTTCAAGGCAGTAGTAGCTTAAGGTGACACTGGTGGAAGAGGCAACAATGGTAACACTTGAATTAACTTTTATTAGTACTGTGCAGTAGGTAGCAATGGTAAACCCTTACTGAACTTTACTTACCATGAAAACCTTATGATGAGACAGTCCAAAATGAAACAAGAAATAGTTCTGGAAGCTGAAACTCCCAGATCAGAAAGCACTCAATTATAGCTCTGTCACTAATGATGCAATTAGATGGAAGCCAAAAGGACATCTAGTGGCTTGCGTTCACAAACTGAAAGGAAAGTCCGTTGCTGCACTACACATACAATTGGAGCATGAAACATGAGAAGCTAAACTGGAAACTATAAAGCAAAAAACTGAATGTATAAACATTTCAGTGCTTGGTGTCAATGAACTAAAGTGGACTGGAACGGGACATTTTCAGTCAGACAACTACAAAGTCTGGAAATGAGAAACTCAGAAGAAATGGAGTGGCTCTATTACTGAGGCAAGATCTGGTTCTGGCAGTTAGAGGCTAAAATCAAGGTCTGACCGAGTAATATCTATCAGACTTCTGGGAAAACTTATCAACATAACCATCATTCACGTTAATGTTCCAACTACTGATGCTGGACAGGATGAAACTGAAAGCTTTTATACAAGCATTTAAGAGGAAATTGATCACACACCAAAACAAGACATGCTTATATAATCACAGGTGACTGGAACACAAAAATAGGGAACAAAGCAGAATCAAATGTTGTTTGAAAAATTGTCCTAGAGGACACCATAATGGCTGTAAGTTTCCCAGCAGGCTGCCTGAACTGCATTCCATTCAGTTGGTTATTATCATTAAACTTAAAAATATGACACATGGGGAATAAAAGACGGAGAGAAAGGGAAAATTATTTCAGTGCTTTTTTCTTTTCTTTTCTCCTCTGCATCACCTATTCTGTATTAAATGTGGATTATAAATCTGGGGCAGGGGCTATCATACTGCATGGAAGCTCTTGTGAATACAGGATGAGATAGGAATAGAATAGAACAGAATGGAATAGAATAATTTGTCATGCTTGTGGCCCAGATTTGCACTCCATGTTACTATTTTCAATGCTAAAATAAAAGGAGAGAATGAACGATTGGAAAATAAAGACATTGTCATTAAAATTTGCAAATGTTGTCCATTCACTTTTTAAATGCTGAGCACCAAGAGTACCGTGGTATATAAGAACTGAACAAAATATAGATAATTAGATAGCAAGCAAGCAAAATAAGTTTATTGCGTGGCACACAGGCCATTGCAACATAGATCAGATAAAACAATATAAAATGGTATAAACAATATAATATACTCCATTAAAATATAGTACAATAAAATATTAAAAGCCATTTAGAATCAGGTTGATTTCTATTACAGCACCAAATTTTGACATCTAAGGAGAGGACAAAGACAGATGGAAAACATTAACCAATGCCAGCAGCAAGCACCTATCGCAGGGGGAATAACCCCAAAGATACAGTTACTTAAGTATTGACTTAATTGGTAGAGGCGGGGGAATACAGATTTCATTTTTATCAATGTAGAGATAAACCGTGCCATTCAGAAAGTGACAAATTTGTCTCTGTCAGAAAGTAGAATCTTGAGTTTTTCTTGTTCAGAATTACTAGAATGTTTTTGTAAAATAGGGTTAAGGAGTCTTTTGCGATAGGTGTCTAATCGGCACTGCATGTGCCAAATTCTCCACTGATTTTTGATCACAAGAGCAAACTCTCGTATACGGAATTTGTGTATAGCGGCCTAATAAACTGGCTAGAGGTAACATATCAAAACGTGCCCGAGTAAAAGCTTTTCTATAATCAGAAATCATTAGATCAGCGAAATAAGATGGAAGATTCAAAGGCAAGGATAGAATGTTCTTATATAAAGGGACCATTTTTAGGGTGCCTAACAGACCTAACTCTGTTTGAACCCAGTGGTCGGACAATCTCTGTTTCAGTAAATGTTTTGCAGCGGGTAGGCCAAGGTGTCTCACATACTCTTCTGAGAATCCAAGTTTAGCAACTAGTTGCAATGCAAAAAGTTTCCACGATCCAAAATTCATCTCCTCATATGATGCTGTTAGAAATTCTGACTGAGTGATGAACAGAATTTTCAGCCAGTAATTATTAACTTGTAGACTAATGTCATTATTGACATTAGTACCAGTTCTAGTCTGAGAAATGCTGAGGGGGTTGAAGGGGGGACTGCCAGGAGTAATCGAACAAATTTAGTTGTAACTGGCGGCCAACTAGTTAAGTCACCGGAAAATGATAGTAAAGGTAGAACAGTTTCACTAGTAGGGGTTGTATCATTAAAAAGTTTAAAGTAGTACTCTTCCCAGCATTCAGCAGGTACGTAAGAGTCAAAATCATGATGAAGCCTTTCTTCTGCTGAGGCCAATAATTAGATAAAATCCATTAATCAAGGGTAGATGTTATTTACCTTTCAGTGGAATATAAGTTTCTGTGGAATATAAGTTGCTGCAAAAATATAGAAACAGTCCCTGTTGAAATCTCAAATGTTTCATTTCAACATCTAGTTTATGATTATTTTCTATTTTTGTGTGTTTTTTCAATTCAGTTTTGGTTCTGATCTGAAAGACGACAATAGTGAATAAATCCGATTACATGTTACAAAATGCAATGATGTGCAAAAAAGCATCAGGTGGATAAAACATTCCAACCTGCAGCTCCAAAACAGTGCATTGACAGAGTGAACATAGTCTTAAACTGAGAATGTTTTTTTCAGGATTAAAAAACCCCCGGAAAGAATAACTTGACCTTAGTCTGATTGCTAGCCCTGACTAGAGAGAACTACTGAACAAATTCCTCAGTCGTAAGTTAAATAATAATATTTGTATGCCATCAAGCTGGTTCTGAGTTATGGTGAGCATTTCCAGGGTTCTTTTAGATGGAGAATACTAAAAAATGATTTAGCATTCCCTAAGTCCAGTGTGCCCATTACTACATAGGCTGGCTGTTCTCCCAGAAGGCACAGTGCAGAATTGAACTCTCAACATCTACCTAAGCCACTGAGCTATCCAGCCAGCAAAATAGTAAGTCAAAACATAAGTAAATCAACTTTGTTTCAGTTGGTTTACTTCAGCTGAGACTAATAATTTGGTTTTGCCCCCTGAATATTTATTTATTTATTTATTTATTTATTTATTTATTTATTTATTTATTTATTTATCCTGCCCAACTAATGGCAGAGCCACTACTCTGGGTGGCTAACAAAACAAAACAAAACAACATAATATAAGCATATTATAAGGGAAGTCAGTTATAATTCGGTTTTGAGGAAGGAATAATAATAATCTTAGTAATTGTCTGCCATCAAGCCAATTTTGTCCTATGGTGCCCC
The DNA here is from genome assembly GCA_037013535.1 of Intellagama lesueurii. Lineage (NCBI taxonomy): Eukaryota > Metazoa > Chordata > Lepidosauria > Squamata > Agamidae > Intellagama > Intellagama lesueurii. The sequence continues at coordinate 128,551,528 of JBAJHW010000001.1, read as the reverse complement.
TTTCCAGGGTTTTCTAGATAGAGAATACTCAGAAGTGGTTTACCATTCCCTTCTTCTGGGGGTACCCTGGGACAGTGCAGCTTGTCCAAGGCCACAACCTTGGGCTCTGCAGTGAGATACCTAATCCACTGAGATACCTAGCCAGATAATATTATGCTGTCAAGTTAATTCTGACTCCTGGTGACCCCTCTCAGGGTTTTCTATATAGAAAGCACACAGAAGAGGTTTACCATTCCCTTCTTCTGAGGGCATCCTGGGACTGGTAGGTGTATTATTATTATTATTATTAAAGTTCATTCACAAACCTTGTTTGTTGTGCCAGATGAAGCATAATTTAACCTTGTTTTTCATTCAGAGCAGTGAGTATTTATGTTATAGTATAGTACCCTAAAGGCTGTTAGTAGATCAAAAACAGAAATAAGTCTGACGTGCAGTTATTTACTGCAGAACATTACTTCCTTTGCAAAATGAATGATTTGAAGCATTTATTAAGACATTTAACTTTGTCACCAACCAGTTACATAGCACTGCAGAACTCACAATGGCCTGCAAAATAAAAATGGATATAATGTTAAACTGAGAGCAAATTTACTAGTAATGCTAAACTGCTTTATCTATCTAATAGATAATCCTGGGTCTATTCTTTTGCGTTTCACTATTCCATTAAATCACATAGTGCTCTATGTTCCAAGAGGTTTAATAGTACTAACTAAACTCAAGAGTGTGCTGTGCTGTTTCACATATTAAAAACCTATAGTTTGCTTTATGAGATCCAGAGCAGTGGTTCCAAAACTTTTTGACATTAAACTTTTTTTTATTTTTCCATTTTTTTGAGAAACCCTAAAATTTTAAAAAAATTATTATACAATAGAAACAAAAACAACTAATTTTTCTCACTAAAATAAGATAGTGCCTTTTGTTGGTAAAATCTAAGCAGGGCTCCTAATGATAGGAGCTTTTGGAGGTCATTAGCATACAGTGTCTTCATAAACTGGAAACAACTTGATGACATATAACAAGCTTTTTTTTTTGAGAAATCCTAAATTGCAGTAATGATATTTATCACATAAATTTATTGAAGCTGATAAGCATATATAATTATTTAACATAATAAATTATATATAAATATAAATACATTTTTATATAAGGGGTATATGTCAGTGATTTGATTGATTGATTGATTGTATTCTCCCAACAGTGGGACTCAAGGTGGCTTACAAATCATTAAAAACACCATATACATTGAAAGATTATTAAATTAGTAAATAAAGAATAATGAAAATCATAATATTAAACAGATTCAAAACTCTAAAAACATTTAAAGACACCTTAAATAGATCTATTGGCAGAAAATGTAGGACAATTAGCTATGTTAAAATCAGATATTGAATACCAAAAGCCTGTTGGATTAAAAATAATTTCGCTTGCCACCAAAAAAAGAGGAGGCCAGCTCCTCTCAAAGGAGGGCATTATATAACCTGCAGGCAACCACCAAAAAGGCTTCCTCTTGAGTCAAATGTGTTTGTAAAGGTTAATGAAAATTTCATTGTCTTATATTCCCCCTGGAATTTCTACACACAAACAAACACATGGCATGGCTCCCCCCCCCCCTCCTCCTGCTTTGGGAACCAGTGGTCTAGAAGCATTTTCTAGGTCTTGAGCTAGCAACATAAATTTCAGCTGCTGTTCTAAATAAATATGCTTAAGCTTACATTGTGGAGTGCATGAAAAACCAAGCTAGATCCCAGAGACTGCCAAACTTACTGAAGCAATGACACAATGTGACAACAAAGAAGCTTAAGCCAACATAGTGCATTAGGTTCTTTATATATAACTGTGTTATGTCTCTTTCACCTAATAAGGCTCAGGTCTGTAGGGGTGCATGTTAGCCTATTTTTGGGTTCCAGAATTCCATGGCTGAACAGATATATTAACTCTCACAAAACATCTCATGGAAGTGTGCTAATTGAAAGAGAGATAAAGTCACTATTTAGATCCTGAAGTACATATTAATTTAGAGGTACGGTCTTTTTTAAAAGGTTATTTTCCATCTACAGATGTAGTAAATAAAACATTCTTAGCAGCATCTACTCCGGGAAGAAATGATGCCAAAACAAAGATATATTGTTTCCATTCATTTGTTTAGAGTGCAGCTGTCTAATAAATAATGTATCAATAGTTATATAAGTGTTTATCGTCATTGATATGTATTGATACATACTTTGCTTTGGAAAGTCAGCAACACAAAAATTCATTAAGGATAACGGCCATCTTCAAAGTCATTACAAGTAACAATCAATTCAAATATGGATTTATGGCAGGAAATCTTTAAAAGTATGCTAAACTTAATGGGATTGCAATAATGCAATTCCTAGTGTCCTCCAATTATTTTCACATTGTTTGAGGTATAGTGCTGTGTAGATAATCTCTCCCTAGAGAAATTTTGGAATCTTAGCACTTCAGAGCTGGAAGGGACCTTATGAATCATCAAATTCAAGCCCCTGTTTTGACTGTTCTTTTTGGAAATAATTTCAAAAGTGGGAGACATTTTGGAAAAATTCCATGAGATTCAGCATGTTTTCTTATAATGTAGCTGAAGACTGTATCTGTATGTCTTATATTTAACTATATGATCATCTCTTTGGCAACCACAATTCTCCTGAATTTTCCACTCTTCAGTGGAGGTCCATGGCCAACAGTTTCCTTTGGGAAAAGGTGTTGGAGGGCAAATTATGACACTATATTAGTGTGGTGGAATGTCCACATCACTCCTGTCTATCATAGCTGAAGCTCAAGTGCAGGAGCCTATGAGAAGACAGGAGGGGCGGAGTCAATGAGACAGTTAGACAGAGGGAAGCAGTTAGAGAGGAGAATTGGAGAGTTAAGGAAAGAGAATTGGAAAGTTGGAGAGTTAGAGAGAATGAGAAGGAAATAAATGGAATAGTAAAGCTAAATAGATAGTCAGAGAATATTAATGAGTTGGTTAATGTGAATAAGTAAATACAACACCTGAATAAGCAAACGTGTAATCAAATATAAGAAGTTTTAATGAGTGATCCTACACAATAATAAAAGAACATCTGTGATTTAAAAACCAAAAGATAAATAAACAAGTTATATTGGCAGCACGTGTCTGATGCATATATGGTGCAGTGTGGATGAGAGATCCACTGGTGGTAGCGGAAGAAAGAGTAAACGTATCCAGAGAGTGAACCTGTGTTTGGGGGGAAACAAACAGGGAACACCGGGTGGAACGTCACAATTAGCTTCAGCATTTTTTCTTGGAGTTGGAACAACACTGCCTTCATTCATATCTGGTGCATCTGTATTATATGTATATGTAATAGAGAAAAAATATAATTATAAAGAGCCTTCTGAGAATGTTACATTCAAAAGCCTTAAAGTAAACTGAAGGGTTCTCTCCTCTTTACAATTGAAATTCCACCTCTTACCTTAAAAGTGACTGATAATTCAGTGTAGCACTAATTTATTTTTAATTTCTTGTAGAGATTTGTCTGAAGCTTTAGGATGTTTGGTTAATAGCTGAAATCCTGTTTTCAGTCTAAGCCAAAACGTAACTTTCTGTCTGTTCCTCCCTGATAAATAAAGTGCTGCTGCCATGATTTTCAGGATATACACAAATGCTGGCTTGGTGCATGCTCCTCTCCCCCGAATGAGTTTTTTTTTAAAAAAATCAATTATTTCCATGGTTTCCACTCTGATTTACTTTAAAAATAAAATAGCAACATATATTTTTCTCTTATGCTCTTGATAAAATGTCATATTTAAACAAGAAGATTGTTTTGTGCAATGATAGTTTACCCTATGAATAATGTTTCTGTACTCATTTTCTGCATCTTTGGAGATGTAATGAGTTCTATTGTATTGAAGAAGTGTGATTTTTTTTAATCTGACAGTTAAGCAATGGCACGTGTACATTGAGAACAAATTTTAGAAATACACACTCTTAAAAATAAAGCAGAAGAAATATTGAGGGTGTGGGAAAGAGAGGCAGCAAAATTAAAAAGCTGGATTTGTCAGACATTTTCCTTAAGGCTTGCTCGGTTTTCTTGTGAGTCATCTTTCAGTTTGAGGAAACAATCATATGCTGTTGTATCTGATTCTGAAATGTTGCATGTAGAGGCACAATTTGTCTGCTGTATCTGTCTCTATATGTAGTAAAAGAGTAACTTCTTCTAAGATTCATGCAGTAATGATTGTAAAAGCAGACTCAGCCTTGATATTAGGAAACATGAAGGTACAACCAACAATGATATTGGATCAAAACTTTATCATAGTTAGAGTAGACCTATTGAAATCATTGTCATTTTCCACTGATTTCAGTAGAAATGAATGAATGACTTTATTGCAGTGTAAAACCATAGGAATACAACTAGCACAATTACAGGATAATACCCTGGTAACATAAGTGAATATCTACAGAGAATTCAAAATTCAAGTTTAAAATTTATTTTAGAATTTGAACCTTCTAATTAACCCATCTTCTTAGTATGAAATTTAATCAAATACAAGCAAAATTTAGCTATTTGTTTAGTAATAAAAGAGTTTCCATCATTTAAAAGTCTTTCCAAACCCTCCTCATTTGCATCTGCTGTTAATGGAGTAAAGCAGGAAGTATGAACTGGATCAGTAACCAGATAGGATTAGACACCTTTAATTATCAGACACTTGGGAATCCCAATATCTGGTGGCAAAAGCACTGTGCAAGGGCTAATCTGGGCTGGGCTCAGGGGAATTGACTTGGGCATGAGGTTCTATCTATGCACAGTAGAAATGTAAACGGTTGTTATTATCATCTGGGACATAGTGTTTGAATTCACAAGCATTAAGGTGTAGGTATAGTAGTGGTAGTAATAGAATATACATTTTCGTGGCTGAGGAGAAGAATAGCATCATTTCAAAATCCATTTTTAAGTTTTGCTTGTTAAGACTCTATGACTGAAATCCTGTTGCAGAGTTACACAAAAGGCATAACTTTTGGAAGCAAATTGCTGTAAGTTTAGAAATCTCCATAGACATTATCTGTCACATACTGAGTTGCGTGACTTGGCATGCAATGGATAATGCCTGAGGAGGTTTCCTAATTTATAGCAATTCACATCTAAAACTTATGCAAATTGCATAACTGCACAGCTGGATTTCAGCCAACATGGGAAAAATAATGTAGGAGGCACTATGTACCTAGCAGATGCTTGTGGCTCATTTCATTGGAACGTGATTATGAGAGATGCAAACAGCTGCTATTTTTATAACTAAGACTGATTGAATAGAATTTGTAAATCTCACATGCTTTGATTGGTAAATATATCATTTATTACAAAAAAAAAAAATTTTCCTCAAGACCCTGCCCATTTTATAAAGTAATGACTTGCATGTATTATAGATGTTGACGACGTACCTGAGCTCATGCAACAGAGAGCTTCACTTCAATATACCAGCTCAGCTTTCAAGTAAAATACACAGAAGACCTAATAGCTATACACTCATGACCAGTTCCATAAAATAGATTAGGTTCTCTGGTCATAACTAGAGAGCAGGACAAGTTAATTTGGTTCACATTTTAATGCAAACTTAACTTATTCACTTTACCTGAGCAAATGAGTGAACTAAATGTAAGTATATTTAAATATTTGAACTTTTCTGAACTTTGTGCTATGAAGTTTAAAATTAGACAGTATAGCAATAATATTAGAAGAAAAGGGAAATAATAGTTGAAGGAGATGTTTATTGCAAAATTTGATCATAGTAGGCCAGACTTTGTATAACTACATCTTTTTCATGCGCATGTTAAAAACGATAAACTGATGTGGAAAAGGGAATGTGGAGTTCTTTGATCTCAGAGTAGAAAAAGAATCTGGTCGGGGCCTGGATGGATCATATATTGGTATATATGTTATACACATAGAGCACTTTAAGTCACGTGGGTCTGTCCTATGGATGTGTACTTTGGTTGAGACATTTAGAATTCTCTGTTAGAGGACTCCTTTGAAGTATAGCAAATACTGGTTATTTCCTGGTGTTTTGAATTATGGATACAGAAGCACAACACCTCACATTCATAAAACAGATTTTTTTTTAAAGAAGTAGGTTTCCTGTTTTTTTTAAATGGAAGCTTTAATATACATAAACTACATACACATTCCAACAACAGCTTCCCTTATGTAGAATTACCCAGTGGTGGTGGATTCCAGAAGATGATCACATGACATGGTTGCTGGAAGAGGGCAGAACCAAGAACAGCTGAGATTGTGCTGCAGTCCCTCTTTGCCAAAATATTTTGAAGGGATGTTTTGGACTTCATGAAATGGTGAAGCAAACATGTCTGTGAGTGCAACACATACAACAGAGAAGCATGCACACCCTTTAACCTCTCAGGTAAATTAATGTTGCCATGTCCACTCTGCAGAATGCAGACTAGAAAGCTTTCTTCCAGTTTCCAAAACCTTGCTCTACAAATACGGTGTCGGAGTGTTTTCCAAAATATGTCCCCCTTTCTTTTGAAATTAAAAAAGGGGTGGGTGGGAGTTAGCAAATATTGTCACATGAAACCAAGGTCAAAATCACCCATACAAGGTAAAACTTTATTTGGTGATGCAACCAGAGAAGAGTTAGAGACAATGCGCTTGTTGACAGGAAGAGAACAACCCTCACCTCACCCCACCCCGATCCCAAGCCCTGCAACCAAGTCCGCTGCCCTCCTCGCCATCGCACACCGTGGAGGTTCCTTGTGAAAACATCCCAAGTGATTCAGCCTTCCCTCTCCTGCGTCACCAGCAGACACACCCAAAGTGCCTCAGTTCGCTCCAATATCATAACTAGGGGACATCCACGCAAATTGAGTGTTGGGAGAATGAGAACAGACAAAAGAAAATCTTTCTTTGCCCAGTGTGTTGTTAGTCTGTGGAACTCCTTGCCAAAGGATGTGGTGATGGCATCTGGCCTAGATGCCTTTAAAAGAGGATTGGACAGATTTCTGAAGGAAAAGTCCATCGCAGGTCACAAGCCATGATGGGGATGTGTAATCTTCCAACCTTGGACAATATCTTTGCATCTCACTGCTTGCGGAAGTCATTTAATATTCTTAGAGATTCTTCCCACCCTGCTTATAACTTCTTTGAACTGTTGCCCTCCGGCAGAAGATACAGAGCAATTAAAACTCGGACAACACACTTATTGAACAGTTTTTATCCTAGGGCTATAATTGAACTTAACAAGGAACTTAAGAATCACCAGCAGTGAGTTGTTGGACTGTATTACTATTACTTGGTCTGTTGTGTTGTATGTTGTGTGGATACTGTGTGCTCTTAGGTGGGGTTCTGGGTTTTAGGATTGTTATGAGGGTGTGTGTGTTTTGGTCTGGTCTCTGATTGTTCTTTTTGAATTTTGTTGTATGTGTATACAGTGTATATACGTTCAATGACAATAAATTATATTATATATTATTATATTATTATAAAGGAAGGTACCTCAAAATGCCAGATGCAGGGGAGGGGTATCAGGAGACAGGTATCTAGTTGTCTCATGTGCTCCCAGAGGCATCTGGTGGGGCCACTGTGAGATACAGGAAGCTGGACTAGATGGGCCCTTGGCCTGATCCAGCAGGGCTCTTCTTATGTTCTCGTATAATGAGACTACAGAATTAACCAGAAGACAATATTTCTGGGAAAGGGGGGGCAGTAAGAAAAGAAGAAGAGGTAATATGAGATGGGTTGACTCTGTAAAAGAATCCACAGCTGTTAGTTTGCAAGACTTGAGCAAAGCTTAATGGAAAAGACAATATTGCTGGGGAGGAGGCAGAAGGAAGAGAGAACAAGCTGACATGAAGATATGTTATTATTTTGCAAGAGCTGAGCAGAATTGTTAATGTTAGGACCTTTGGGAAGGCATTACCACATATCAGAAGTGTGGCACATAACATATTTGGATTTCTTTTAAAAAACAACAACAAGCACTTATATAGTGACAAGATGGGTGGAATGGAAACTTTGACAAGATACTGTGACAGGGTATAGGCACCAAAACTGTTCTAACATCAGGTAAGACCACCCCATGCCACAAAGACAAAACAGAAATTTTAGAACTTAAACTTGTGAGCTTCTAATAGTTTGTTCTGTATTTTTTAAAATATATTTTCAATACCCATATACAATATATATATATATATATATATATATATATATACACACACACATATGCACACAGAGTCCTCCAGGAAGGAGTTAAAAAGTTAAATGTTTAGTTAGCTAAATCTTGGTTAATTGCATCTTGATTGACAGGATCAGAAGTTCAGATTGTCAGAGGCCTAGAGCTGATTTCCTCTTTTGAATGGTATGGGAGGAGACTGCTTTGTCTCAGAAATCCTGAGAGAATGTCTACTGATGATACATGGGAAAATATCCCCCTTTCTGGAGATCCGTCACTCTATTATTTAATTTAAAGAAAACCAGTTTTTAATTGTGTCTTTAAAGAAACGCTGTCTTTTAATATCTCCCTTCCGTGCCTCTCTGTTATATATATTATATAATATGTTTCATTTTGAGAAGCTCCTGCTGGCTAGCCTGCATCAAACATGTTCAGTCTTATAACAAAGTAGCTGTTTTTCCTTTTTGAAAGGGCTTTTTTTGAGGATAAATATTTCAGCCCCTGCAGTCTGCATTCTTTCCAAATTAAAGAAAACATGGTTGGAGCCAACTACTTTCTTTCAAGATAAGCAAGATTGGTCTTTTCAATTTATCTGATCTGCTTTAGATCTGGGGATGTTTAGGGACACTTATTTCTGAATGGGAGTGGAAACTATTTTACTTTATAAAATCATAAATCAATAAACCAGTGCCAGGTTTGGCACAGACCAATAACAGACTGTCTGCTACAGATGTGCTAAATATGATGCTGATTTGAAGCCCAGCATAAACATTATAATTTTTTTGATTGGGCTTCCCCTATTGATAGAATTATAGAATGTTGATTTGTTCTTGTGCAGCAATAATGCCAGTCTATTTAATACAAAATTTAAGATGCAATCTCTGTATTTCAAGATACTATATGTATATATATGAAACCTTTCTCCCCACAAGGATTTATGGCAGCTAACAATCAATTAAAGCTACACAAGAATCACAGTTAAAAACATAAGAAACTAGACTAAAACATTTAACATCTATCACTATTAAAACCTTCATTTAAAACATTTAAAATCTCTCAGTTCAATAATACTGCATTTCTAAAAAAAATAAAAAAATAACAAAAAACATTTATTGTTTAAAAGCCTGCCTGAAAAGTAAGACCTTTGTCTGATGATGGAAGGACAGGAGGGAGGCGGCCAACCTAGCTAATAATTGTCATTATTTGTTGTTATTGGAATATATCAATATAGCATCAAATATAAGAAGGCTTTGGAACACCCTTCATGTGGAGATGCATTTAGCTCATTCATTTATGTCCTTTTGACAAGAAATTGAAAACATTTTTATTCAAATAAACTTGTTTGAATGTCTTTTTTTTTTAATCTGCTGCTGCATTTATATATTTCAACCATTGCTGCTTTTAACCATTGATTAGATCTGTGACTTTATATGGTCATTTTCCCCAATAAACTTCCAAGAAACTTGTTCAGAAGAACAGGAAAGGAAGAAAAATAAAGAAATCTTCCAATACCCTAATCTTTCCGAGGTCAAAATAAGCATTTCAAACTTTAATTAATTCTGAAACTATAGTGGTTCTTTGTCCCTATTTTGAATTTGATTTTTAAAAAAACTCCTTATAAATCCTAAGAGTGCAATTTCTTCTGTTTAAAACAAATTTGTACTGCATTAAGCCCTGCTAGCTTCCCACTGAACTTAGAATTTTGATTTCTACTGACTATACCACCTAATTACAACTAATTAAGTGGCAAAATATGTTTTAGGGTTAAAATATTGGTCACTGAATTGTGTTTAAGATCTTTACTGCTTAATATTTGACTGATAATTCCTCCCAACCTTTCTCAGGAATGTTCTTACATTTGGTGCACATTCCTTGTACTTTTGCTCGAGCCTTTATTTTTCAGTTTTTTTAAAAGAAAGTGATGCAGATAAATGAAATGAAGATGATACAGGACAATGCTGGGATCTGGAATCATGCTCAGTAAGGGTTGCTTCTATGAAAAGGCTTAATTAAAATGGATGAAGCATTTTTTTAAAAAAAAACCTCTGTCAAATATCCAGGCACAGACGTGCTCGTTTCTCAGCAGTATACTAGAAACTGGTCCAGAAGTTGCTACATTTCTTTGATGTCAGTACCTACCTGTCTCTGGGGCCTCAGAAAAATCATGATCTGGAACACAACTTTTCCACAAGCATTGTTGCTAAGCCCTTCAGTGCAGCTGGCTTCTCTGTATGGATTCTATTTAAAAATCTTAAATTCTGTCCCTACGGCACTTTCTTCACAAAACCAGATTGTGCATCAAAGGATTGCCCAGAGCTTTCTGATAGAACTATTTGTTGAGACTGATTAACATGGTTAAAAGTACTGAATATGAATAAAGAGCATGGCATAAATAGTGTACCTTCAAAGACTTCACTAGAATCCTTTTGTGTTTCCAGAGCAACTAACAGTGAGGTATTGGCACAAGCCAACATTTTATTTCATTTTATTCTGCACTCATCTTATATTTGGAAGCTGCCACGAATTTTAAAATTTTCTGTTGGCTTTATCATACCAGAAAGATTATCAATACTGTGGTGACCTTTAAAGGTAATAAAGTTTGAAAATTTAAATAATTTCCCCTATAGAATATAATTATGGAAACATGGGCATTATTTTATCCTCCATTTGGTTAAATGTGAAATGAATATCTTGAAAAGATAAATTTGCATTGCAAGGTCACCGTGAAGAAGTTTATATCATTAGCCATCCACTCATTGAATGTCTGAAGATGGGAATGCCTGCATCAGAGTGTAAGGTGATCACCCTAGGAAATGGCAAGGTTCATATTTAAAAAGACAACTCTTACGATATTGTCGTTTCACACTATTCTCCTTCTGTCTTCCAATTTAATTTGAAAAAGCTTTAAAATTAATTTTGCAGAAGACACATAGCCTTTAATTTTCTTGTCAATTTCTGTTAGTTAAATAATAATATGAAAATGCCATGTGATTACATTGTCATTTTGCCTAGCATGCACGTGTACAGATGCACCATGGTAGCATTTTGGAAAGGTCCAAATATTAAATCCAGAGGAATGACTGGTCATTGGTGCCCAACAAAATACATTGGTTACTTCCCCTACCAAGAAAAAATTGGGAGAATTGGTAGAAATGTATAAGCATTCCTACATTAAGACCACAACATGTTTGCATTGCCTAAAAAATCTCGTTGATTTTCATCACTTTTTGACGGCAGAGATTTTTTTCTCTTTGAGTTTTTGTTGGAAATATAGTTAATTATGCATTATAAAGTAGTATAGGCTTGCTGATTGCTAGTACAGCCATGATTTTATTTTAAATATCATTCAATGCTAGGTGAGTATCCTAAATCATTAACTTGGTATAGATAATTGTTTTCTCATGTAATGTATGTTGCTGAAGTCAGCTTGTAATACACATAAACATAAGTGTATTTAATAGGCTTTTTTAAATGCTTTGTGGATTAATCCTCTATTAATAATTACCCAAGGAGTAAGGTTTGTTGTTATTTTGACAGATACCACACTATAGTGCTAGAGCACTCTCTGGGCGGTTTACAACATAATCATGCAAGGAACACTTTACCCCACAGTGAGCTGGTTATTCATTTCCTGACTTCAGAAGGATATAGGCTTATTGGGATGTATTCCTGTATAAGGATGCACATTATTGCACTCTTACAGCACCATCTTGTACAAGGCTCACCAGAATTCCCATTGGGCTCACTGGTATAAATGGGTACAGTATTTTAGTGTAACTAAGCACAACTTCTATGGTTTTTAGAAGCAAAAGTGAAGTAAGACCCTAAGAGGCTTAACTCTCCTGTTATATCAAAGGTATTTGTGTGCTTGTTTGCTTGCTTGCTTGTTTAATACATTTTTATACTGCCCCACTTAGTGAGAATCCACTACTCTGGGCGGTCGAAAACACAAAAAACACAACCAACAACAGAGAAAAAGCGAACCCATACAAACCACCCCCTTCCACCTAAATAAAAAGGAAAACAAACAAATAACAAACTCAAACTAATACTTAACTAAGTAACTGTGTAAGTAATAGTGACTCTTTTCTGTGATAAAACTAAGCCATGGGTCCAAAATGCTACGTGAGGGCGGGGAGAATGTCTCTAAAGGCTTCTTCAAACAGTGCTGTTTTCAGTAATTTCCTAATCGTTTGGAGGGAGGGAGACTTGATGGGAGGCCAGGCCATTCCAAACTGGGTGGTTTTGTTATCCTTTGATATACAAGGTATGAAACAGCCCTGAGTCAGAGAGAGGAGTGGCAGAACATCAGAGCAGAACATCAAGGCTATTTTTCTGCTACAGTGAGGCAGGAAGGAGAACCACATCTTCCTGCTAAAAATAGAACACATGGCCATTATCTCTTTTCGCTATCTTGCATTGTTAGTTTCACTGGTTTTTTACTCAAGTAAAAGCATAGTCATATTCTTGTCATTCTTCTTCTTGCTGTTATTATTATAATTATTATTGTTATTACTTTTATTTTGGTAACAATTTCTAGCTTCCTTAAGAAGTTTTAATTGTAGATGATGGTATAGATGTGGGATGAGTGCTTTTAACACGGCATCAGTATTGCCAATCACAGTTTATTTCTTTTGCTTCTCTTTAGTTTTTTCTGTTCGTTTATAAATAATAATAACATAGAAAACTGCTGATTTTTAGGAGGAATTGATTTTCATTTTTGGAACATTTCTTTTTGTGAGGATGTGATACAGGAAGCTGGCTTTCAGCATTCCTAGAAAAGAAAATATAGGCCTACTATTACTAGCAACTTAAATGAAGATTTTTTTTTTTTTTAGTGATACCTCTTTATTCTCCCAGGCATTTTAAGAGCTTTTAAATATTATAATATTAATTTAATACCTTTTAAAATCACAAGTAGGCAATTTTCTTATTCATATATTTTATTATTGCTGGCTTCATTTGTTTAACCAATTTATGCTACATTGAAAATTTTAATCTATTTTGTGGTTAGGTATTAAGTTCTGTAAACAAGGTCTAGAAGACTATGCTGAATGGGCAGCATTTTTCTGTTTAAAATGAATGATATAGAGCTTTTGTCACTGATTACACAAGAGGCAAATTTCATTACAAATGTAACACAATTTTTTTAAAACTCTGAGAAAGCCTAATCTGGATGTTTCAGAGGAAATTATCAAATGCTCTGGAGATTCCTGTGCGAGCACATGCACTCATGCACACACACTTGTTTTTTGTTCCCATTTTTTATTTGCTGTGCTTTTGTTGCATCATTCTTAACCAAATAAAAGTCAATTTTTATGGCATGTGTCCACTGGATATTATTTGATGTGCTCTGATCATATTACACTTATACAGAGTCATTGCTTTGTTGTACTGAATCTCTTGAATCTGGAACCAGATGTCCACTGGATATTATTTGATATGCTCTTATCATATTAGGGTGATACAGTCATTGCTTTGCTGTATTTAATCTCTTTGAAAAATTAACTCTGCTCTGCTAAGATGGAGGTCACTTTGATTATTTTGGCTCTCCATCTAAGAAAATAGCCACTAGACTCCTCGTTTCAAAAATTGTATTTCCAAATAAGATATAAATCCATCATTACATTCTAATCATGTCTACTCAGGGGCCAATTTATATGTTTGGTCTCACAGTCATGCAAAAATATGGGAGATTATGTCTAAAGAAATGAAAACAATATTTTGTGTGTAAGTGTATGGTATAATGCCCATTAAAAAATGGCCTGGGCATTTTGTTTTGGATTTCCAAAGGTAGTGCGATGGGAGGTTATTTATTATCTCTTAATTAATGGGTATCCACTGCTTAACTGGAGAAATGCCATCCTAGTTATTGTTAGCGATGTAAGCATAAGAAACATTTATGTCACTATAGTTATAGATCTTTCTTTGTTTAGTCATCACACATGAGGAAATAGAAGTACAAAATTAATTTAATCTTCCTATTCAGAGGATGAAGTACATTGTAATATTCTTGACAAGAGAACAAGTAAAAGAATTTTCTTCTTGTGCAAAATGAGCAAGATTGCACAAACAAATAATGCAAACTGTGTGAAACAACTGCATACTGCCTTGTTAGCATGAACTTTTAAAGATTCATGAGATCCACTCATAATTCAATTAGCAATTCTGTGCTATCTCTCTCTCTCTCTCTCTCTCTTTGTGTGTGTGTGTGTCCATTGCCTCTCAAAGGGAGAAGACACTATTTTTGTGCAGACTTTCACAAGAAAAAATAGCAATCATTGTCTAGCTCTCAGCTGGAGGCAAAGAAGTGAACTTGAAATTCCTTGTTCAGATATCTTGTTGAATCAAGATAGTTTAAATTTAATGATTTCATCTTGTCTGTACCAACTGCCATTGTTAGTCTGGCTTCCAACAGGACTCATCTCACTTCATGTTAACTCACATTCTTATACCCAGGCACAGATTCAATATGCTTTATAACATTAGAGCACACTATAATATGCCAACTACCCATAAAGCCCTCCTGCCTGCAATGATAGCCCAAGCCTAAATGGCTATTTAAGCTTATGTTGTAAATTTGCACAACAAATCAACACCCATAACTGCTAACTTGTAAGATGAAGTTGAGCAAGTATCTGATACTAACATGGGACAAAATCTGTGGCACAATGTCTGAAATCCTGTTGCATAGTTATGCAAAGAGCTTAATTTTTGGAAGTGAATTACAGTGAGTTAGCAGATCTCTGTAGACATGTATTGCATACTGAGTTGCATGACTTGGCATGCAACATATAATGCCTACAGATATTTCTTACCTTCTGACAACTTGCTTTTTAAAGTTATACTGTTTGCATAACTGTGCAACAGGATTTCAACCGCTATGTACTAAAGTTGACATTTGCTTGAGCTCAAAGCTTTGGCAAAGCTTGGCATGTAACTGATTCACATATATTTTGACCAGAATGTTAGGGATGCAAATCTTGCAGCATTTCAGTGGGAAAATGACCAAAATTCAAAATAAAATAAAATAAAATATTGCTTTTTGCACAAAAGCCACCAGATTTTTGGCGGTTTTTACACATTTTTGTACAGGGTGTGAAAGACTGCAGAATTCAGACCTTCCTTGTATGAGAAAGCATCCTTTTTGTCCACCTTGATGTTTAGTATAGAATGGGGCATTACCATGCACAAGGCAGTTTGATATGTAAACATGCAAACTAGGTTTCTGTCATTAAAATAGTTATTTAAAAAGTTGTTTTTGCTGAGATTGAAATGCCTGTCAAGTAACAACAGGCATAGACAGGATAAGAACTTTCTTCACTAATACTCCAAGATCTTACAGAGGTTTTCCAACAGGTCTTGTTCTGTGACAGTTTTTCTGCTGCTTTATGTGCCAAATTAAAAAAGAGCTGTATCCTGTGTATGATGCATTTTATCTTGTAGAGGCTAGAAAAGGAATGCACTGCTGAAGTTGGCCAACAAATTTTAGGGTGATGCAATCATGACAGTGACACAGATTGCCAACCAAAGGTACTATGAAAATGCCATTTGAGCTATGGCATGACAGAGTGTCAAGTATTTTACTATAAGTTTTTTCTATCCATCTTGAGTACTATTAATATTAATATTATTATTTTGAATTGTCTTATTTTTAATTGTTTAAATGATTTGTATTTAATTTTATGGAACCCGCCCCCAGTAGACTGTGTCTAGGGGGGCGGGATAAAAAGTCTAATAAATAAATAAATAAATAAAGTACAGAGCATATCAGAGTTTTTGGAAGCCTGACATATGCTTATGTATCAAAACAGAAAAGGCACAAACTGGATTCCAGAACTGAAAAGATTGTTTTGCTTGGCTACACTCCTGGTAGCAAAGGATATAAAGTAAAGAACTTAATAAGAGGTGAAGTCAGCATAAGACACGTGGTTCATTTTGATAAATAAAAGAAAGCTGACAAAAGAGGAACAGAAGAACTGTGTGTTGCACCTCTTCTAGATGAAACTGTGCAGATTCCTGTACAACCTGAGCCAGATATGACGCAGGAAGGCAATGATGCAGATAATGAGAGTAGTGCACCAGGAGAAGGAGACACAGATGGAGATGTCAAGGCTGTCAAACTGGAAGAGGCACCACAAGATGCTCCAGAAACAGCCATGAGATGCTGAACATGACCTAACAAAGGTGTAACAGCACTTCCCTGTCTTACCTTGCAAGGCTGTCAAAGATAAACAGTCTGGCAACCTGGGAGGAGATATTGTCAGCTGAAACCTCCAGATGGAGAAAAGCTGCAAAGGAAGAGAGAGAAGCAATGTACAAAAATGAGAAAGAGGTGAACTCTGGGCAACTTACTCTCCTTTGTGGATCGCTGTACTCCTACTGTGTAGCAATAAGATAATTTTACCAGAAATGTAAAGCTCTGCAACATTGCTTCTCATAGGGATGTGAAAATTTCTCAGTCTCTGTCGCACTGCATTTCTATAAATCCCACCAGCATTTCCTTCTAGTCGTTTTTTCATGTCAGGTGGTGAGACTATTTCCCCTTGTACTGACATTTTTATAAACTTTTACAAACTTTAACGTTTGCATTTATTCATGCATGTTATGGATATTTTTCTATTGCACCCATTTTAGCTGTTCACGTTTTGGGGTGTGTGCATGTTTTTGTTTTCGTTTATTTTATGAAATGCTCTTTAAAATGAGAAATGTGCAGATTCTTTAGGCAAGATGCATTTCTTTTAACTGTAAGTCTCAGGAAGTATGAAAACCTCACTATCATCATAAATATCAGATTGAAATAAATGCTGTTCCCTTCCTAGTTATTCATTTAACATGTGATTTAGCTGACATCCTCTGAAATAAAAAAGAAATGTCATCAGTGAATTACTAGGAAGGCATTATCAATAGTAAAGTCATATATGCACCTGAATGAAGAGCATATTTCTCAAAGAAAAAAAAATCAAAAGTGAATAACTTGCAACAACAACAAAAATTACTACCCTTGGTGGGGTTGGCATGGGAGGGATGGAACACACTGTATTCCTATGGTGAGCACAGAGGAGAATACTTGCTTCTCTTTATGTTTCTGCTGTGGTGATTGTGTAGGAATGAAGTACCTCATGGGTCCTTACTCACGTGAGCAGAAAAGTCTGTACTCCCTGTATGCTGTTTCAGGTAATCTGTGGCTAGCAGGATATATTACAGACACTCATCGCAAACCAACAAAGGTGTATCAACTCGGTGACTACTCTACCTTGCAAGGTCATAACTGATTTAAAAAGCCAGCAACCTAGCTATACAAGGCTAAAGTTAAAGCCTAACTGAATCAAGACTGTTGAAAACAAAACAGAGATTTCCTTTCAGAGTATCAAATAGTCCTTTGCATTGCTGATAAATTGGCCAAAATATTACAAGAAAGTGGGTCACATATTTCCCCGTGTTTATATTTAAATCCTTTACATTTTCACCAAATTAAACATTTGGAAGATACCAGTACCTTTCCTAAACAGGAGATTTTGCAATAAAATCATAACTCTTTTTCAGTGCAAAGATACCTTTTCACTGTCAGTTCATCATGTAAAAGATAAAGTCTATGGTGTGAGAGCTATTTCAGTGCATCTTTGACTTACTGTATCTGCTGCAACTTCAGCAGAGCATGTTTTATCTTTTGTGTTTCATAATTTCAGGTAGACTCCATAAAGGTTATTGCTGTAATTTAGTACACCAGTGCAGTTTTTATGAAAATTGTTATTCGCCTGAGTGAAGTTATAGTATGTCTGTGTAGAACACCCTACACGGATGTGTAGTAAATATTCAAATAAAAAACAAGATACCAAAATCAATGCTGAAATCAATGACAATAGTGCTTCACAAATGGAACAAAAGTTGGTGAGGAGAGGGAAAAAATGAGTTGATAAGTGAGAAAGAGAGTTTAGGTGAGCGTTTTCCAGTATGTTTTTCCCCCACTAACTACTGTTTAGAAAATGTTTTGTTTTACAGAATAATATTTGTCTTCCATGTAATCAGCTGCATCTTTCACACCATAACTCCCCAAAGCAGGAGCAAGTATTTATTTGACAATTTTCTACTGATATAGTAAATGTAGCTGCCATAGAATGACTTATATACTTTTTGTTAATATTTATACCAGCTGATCTACATGCACTGCTGTTGGACAGAGATTGGTTTACTGCATTTGAAGCATTTATGTTTATCCATCGCATCTTTGGACTGATGTGACAACATACAAAGAACATGTTCTCTTTTTTTCTTTTTCTTTTACAAATGCATCGATATTTACTTTCCTTTAGAATATTTAATTTCTTGTACTGTTCACAGGAAAGTGGATATTTTCCAAATTGTAGATATTCTGTACTTCCAGCCAACATTTTCATTTCAATCACTTTATTTTGAACACACATAGAGAGGAAACTTTAATTTTAAAAAAAGAAAAGAAAATGAGGCATCAGAAGTATTTAATTAGTTTGTTATATATTTACTGCAAAGTGCAGATTAGAATAAATTACTGTGGCTGACATATCAGATGTGTGCAGATGCATTTAAGCATCTGCTATACACATTAGCTCACAGCACATGAGGTTTCTCATTCAAAGCATAGCAACATCACACATTTTCATTGTTTTTCTGTCAACTCTTATGTAGCACATTTCTTTATCCTTAAAGGTAAGGTCTAGAATAATTAATTACAACTAATGATTTCAGCTTTGAATTCATTCCATATTTTCTCTCCTGAATCATATTCCACACATTGCCTGCAGAACACACTTCAATAGAACATCTGTGTTGCATCTAGCAGTTACCCATAATGAACTAAAAAAAAACCTAGATATAGTGACCAAATATACCAAAAACATTTGGTTTAAGGGTCTTAAAGAAGAGTAGAGTCTGGGTAATTTAGTTTAGTTTGCTACAGGTTGAAGCCTTTTATATTCAAGATCTAGGAAATTGCTACTTCTTTTATGTATATCTTATAAGCACAAAAGCATGTTCTCATAATGTATACATACACAACTGACAATGAGTACATCCCTCGGGAGACCAAAAGCTGGAAAATATTAGCATATATTTCTTTTCTTTTTTCCTTAGTAATTCTTTTTTTCTTAGTAGATTCGTAGGAACTTCATTCTTCATTACAATGTTTAAGCATAGTGTAGTAAAAAGTCATAAAATAATACCTTTGAAACAGCAATAGGGGGCCTTTTGCATGGCACATCTGTCAAGAAAAAGGAAGTAAATTATCATTTTTCTCATGTGTATTCACAAAAATGAAAAAAAATTGAATATTTTTCTTCTCACCTGAGTGCCAGTGAATTGTTTTTTCCTGTTATTAATGGGAATGTTCACATTTGCAAGAATTATCTTTGCATAATTTGCAGAATTGCCCAAAATTAGAATAATTGCTGCCCTTTTGTATAGACTTTTAGGAATTAAAACACATTGGCTGAAAACCAGTAGTAAGCTGCAACTAGAGTGGGCCCATTGAATCAATGGGGATTGGGTGAGTCAGCTTGTAAGGTGCCACAACATTTTTGGCTTCTTTATCTATTTTTTTTTTAAATTTTTTTTTTCTGATATGTTATTACAGATGAACATGGCTGCCTCTTCTAAAACTTCCACATACATGGGGTTACATTCAAGAAGTGTTTGGAAACTTCATTTGATCAAGAATAATGTTGACAGATTGTTGAATTTAGCTAGGTATACTGAGGTAGAGTCTCACTCCTCATTCCTAAAATTTTTCCTCTGCAGTGATGCTGCCCTGAGGCAGCTGGAGGGAAGGGAACACTTGGGCTCCCTTCCAGAGGGGATGAGACTGGGCATGGGATGCATGACATTGCCATGCCAGCCTGCATTGAAGGGCAGGGATTAGATGTAATGAATAGTCTCCCTGCTACAACACAGGCTTCTTTTGCTTTGTGCCAAGCCTGCCCAGCTGCCATGCAGGTCCAGAGCAAGTTTCAATGGTTGCCAAGGGGTCAGATAAGAATGTTTGGCTTGAGTTTCCTGATTGGCATTTTGAACAAAAGGGGCCCAGGATTTTTTTTGTATATCCTATTCTGATTGAACACAGGTTATATGAGCCAATCTGGAGGCAGTAATCAGCTTAACTAGGTGGCCATGACTGGTGGGAAGTACAAAAGGAAGGTTGGTAGGTGTGAGCTCCAGGGGATACAGTGATTGTGGACCCGCACTGGGGCATTTTTAATCATGGGATTCATGGTCCCAGAAGTGAGATGCACTTTGAGGCCAACTCAGTTCATGACTAAGTTAAAGTTGTGGGACTTGGGTGGCAAACAGACCCAGGGAGGCCTTCTCAAGTCATGCCATCTGGGGCTGGGCTGTAAGTTACAGCAGGGCCTTGAGGCAGGAGCTTGCCCTTGTTGGTCCAGAGAGGAAGACAGGGAGGACTCCTTGACTAAGATTTTGCATTACTGGCTGGCCTTCTTGAAGATTAGGGGAATTTAAAGAGTTAATAAAGTTGTAGCCCTTTTCACTCCATCACTTATGTCTCATCTTTTTATTTCTGGGTGGGGAGGGGAGGGCAAATTAAGTATTTTCTTTGTGGCTGGCAACCACAGCTTTTTCCCAGTGATGCACCTATGTGATTTTCTGACCTCATGTATGTTGAAAGGGTTACTCTCAAATTATCATAGAATGTTGTAGCTTTCTCCTTACAAATCTGGTTTCTAGAATTATTTTCATCCATTAAGACCATATAGATTTCCTGCAGCTGAAAATCTTGTATCACATATTTTTCTGTTCGATGCTAATTCTCACTTTGGTGCAAAGCAGATATGAAGCATTCCCAATAATTTGCAATCCTCTTATCACTTTGACGTCTTGGTTGCTAATTTCTAGGGTTAGGGCAACACATTCACCAAAAGGAGATGGCTAGCAAATGTTGGGGTAGTGGCAGCAAAGTAGTCTATCATTCAGGCTAGCCTGCTGCTACTGCAGAAGAGGACACTGTCCCACTGCTATGGCTAAAAAAACATTTCAAATGCCATTCCAATTAGTTTATAGCTGTGGAATGGAATAGGTGCTCTCTTGCTCTTATCCTCAGCAAAATGTCTTGAAGCAGCATTGTTGTTTCCTAACAATATTGAGCTATACTCATTGAGGACAGTAGTTTAAACCTTTTCTTCACTTGTCAACAATCACATTACCACAGTACTTGTGATTTATGTTAGCCCTTTATGCTACAATCCTACACATAATTAACTTGGACAGTTAACTAGTAGGAATGAATAAGTAGACTCCTCAGTAGATAAGATGTGCATATGGTGTTCTTTAATTTAAGAAACTCAAGCCATTTATTTAGCTTACAATTCAATTGATTTTTGACAGCAGGTGAATTGTTTATTTCAAATATGTGTTAGTTTCGTATTTTTGTATTCTGCTTAAAAATAATTTGGCATAAGTGGAGTTAGTGGGAACTGTCCATAAGAATTAGAATTACTATGTTTAAATGGACATCTGTAGCTTATATTCATAAGGAAAACTACTGGGTAGATTTTCATTACAAATGCAGTCTGATGGAACAAACCAAAGCAAACCAAAGCAAATAAAACTTCTGTCTATATTAAATAGCCAAAGCTCTTTGCTTTGTTTGCAGAGCAAAGGTTTGCAGAGATGCATAAATTAAAGCAAGAAAACTGTGACTGCTCACTTGCGCCAGTTCTGGCTTGTATGTAATTGCTATAAAATGGATATGGATGTGATGCACATATGCCTAATAATATGCCTTCTCCAGATGTGCTTTGTTAATGCAGCTCTACTGCACATTTCCTCTACATCAGTGGTTCCCAACCTTGGGTCCCCAGATGTTCTTGGACTACACCTCCCAGAAATCCTGGCCAGCACAGCTAGTGGTGAAGTCTGGATGTTTTAGTCCAAGAACATCTGGGGACCTAAGGTTGGGAACCACTGCTCTACATAGTTGAACCAACATTTTTTGCTGCTTTATGGATTTCATACATGAACTGCTTTAGCTAAAACAATCAGCCTAGGTGATGTGCTGAAGGACATGATCAAGGACATTCCTCTGGCAATACAAGGAATAGTGAAATTTCTTTTAGAATAAATGTTTCTCTGTGAAAAAAAATCACATGTGCAAATTTGATACATGTATTTTCACTGGAAGGTTGTAGTTCTGTCTTTTGTAAGTTCTCTGGATATTATAGAACAAGGTAAATCTTGCAAGTGCTTTATAGAATGCTTAAATTTAGGTTTATGCAGAAGCCTTGTAATATATGATGAAAATCATCCTCGTGTAGTAAAAATTCTTCCAGGTGCTTGCTGTCAAATTTTTTCTCTTGTTTCACCTCAAATGAAATTGGTAACAATGCTATTACCATGAAATGATAAATCACTTTGCAACTGCTGTGTTAATGTTTAGCCCCAGAACTGCTTTCTAACTGCTCTCTTCTTGTAAGCCTTAAGAAGAATTGCTTTGTTTGTCGAACCTAGTTTTATTTGTCTCAGTCTGTAATGTTTTATTAAAAGGTTATGTTTAAAGATCATACCCTTGACAGCCTCAATTCATTAATTGTTGAATATTAAACAGAGAAACGAGACAAGAGAAGTGAAGCATGTGTACTTTACATTCATGTTTAATTTCGAAAGAAAAGGTGTGTCAAAATTATAATTAGAATCTGTCCTTGAAGTGGGATTCTTAGAGGATCTTTCTGAAAGAAGAGCTGTTTGGTTTCCTTACACTGGCTTGGACTAGATCTCACGTTTTTGGTCTGATTATGGAAGGGGCTTCCATTCCCTGGAGGAGCATTGCAAATATAGAAAGGACAGTTTCTCTCTATGGATGACTTTCGTCTGTGAAAGGAAGCTTCCATGTATGCAGTCCGTTCAAACAGAGATAGATAAAAAATTAGAGTGTGAACAAAAATTTTTAAACTTCCAGACTATATTACAGGAACTAATATCTCTTTGTATCATTCCTTTAGATCAGTTTGTCTACAGTTTGGGTCAGTAGGAAACACTCTCTCTCTCTCTCTCTCTCTCTCTGAACATGATGGAGATGAGGAGGAAAAATCTGTGTTATGCAAAGGATATTTTTAGGTACTGAGGAATTTGAGGCCTTTTGTTGTTAGGGTTCTGACCACACTAAAATCTCCAGCTGGGAGGTTATAGTTAGCCAAGTGGTTTTGAGTGATTTTGCTGGTTGGTCCATGCCCGGAAGCCAGAATCCTTGTTAAAAGGTCTAACTGGTCTAGACAACTGAGAAATTCTCTCTGCACAGTCTTGACATAACTGCTCAGTTCCTTCTGTTTATTAAAGTTTTTGTGTTCTTAATGCCAGTGCTAATGTCTGTCTCTTCCTCCTCTGTGTTGCTTCAAAGCACATACACATTGGCTGAAATTCTACTGTTTCCATATGGGTTACTTTACTTGCCATGGATAAAGGGGGCTAACCAACCGGGATGGGGACTTGAGTCGTGCAACTTGCTATCGGGTCCTACTTAAGTCACACCAATGACTCAGCTCAGACTTGACTCACCTGTTTTTTAAAATGGCTTGGAGCCATCTTTTTTTTTTTAGTCCCTATACTTTTAGTTAAAAAAATAGTTTCACTTATCTTTTAAAATGCTCTGTGTTCTGGTTGGACTCTCTTGTTTAACAGGCTGCAGAGGAAAATTATACAGTAGAAGCCTCCCCAAGTTCCTCTGTGTGTGTCTGTCCCTGTGTGACTGACTGACTGACTGACTGAGTGCGGGAGAGGGGAGGCAGGCTGCTTTTCTGGGACCAGGTGGGAAGAGCTGCTGTTAAACTTGCTGACGGAGCTCTTCTCTGCAAGTTTTTGGCATCATTTTGCAGAGAGTGGCTTCTTTTTACATGCATTCGAGTGACTTCTTTTCTTCTTGAGCTGCTCTCCTACAAGAGCTGCTCTCCTACACACACTCCCTCTCTGCAAAACAATGCAAAACCTTTTTATCATTTTGCAGAGAGTGAGTATGTGCTTCTCTTGCAGGAAAGCAGCTCAAAAAGAAAAGAAGTTACCCACGTGCTTGCACACACACACACTTTTTGCAAAATGATGCAAAAACGTGCAGACAAGAGCTCAGACAGCACGTTTAGCAGCAGTTCCATCCTGTTAGAAAAATTTTAGTACTCTGATTGTTTTACCAAATCTGTTAGGAAATTCAAGACTCTTAAACACATAGACTCTCTCAACACAGATAGCTTTATTTAAAGTAAAATATCTATTTGCAAATAGAGTGGCACGATGCAACAGACATCCAGCAGCTAGACAAAGGCAGCTAGACAAAGGTAGTGGTTCACATTTTATAGGCTTGGTACAAACTTATTCAGACTTGCCCAGACTTGTTCAGACTTGTTTGCGCCTTGAGTTCCACTTTTTTATTCTGCTGACCTAAGATGACACCAGTATTAAATATCTAAAAATGTCATTATACCCCCCCCCAAAAAAAAAAACTTCTGCCATACTGTACTTTGCTGAAGTCTGTGGACTGCAACAAGAATATTCTTTCTGGATGGTTCTACTGACATTTTCTGCTTTTCATGAACCAGTGTTTTAGGCTTTGCTCTGGCCTAGGCCCATGGTTTTCTTCATACATTCCAGAATATTCCCACAGTCCACCCGGTTCCGGAGAAGCAGTCTCCCTCCCTCTCCCTCCCCCCCACGAAGGGAGGAGGAGTCCCATGTAAGCCACAAAAGGTTTCTGCAGTGTAATTTCCCTCTGTCTGCAGCCTGTTAAAAAGGAGTATTCTTGCCTGAAAATTGAGCTGTTGAAAAGGTAAGAGAAGCAAGAGTTTCTAAAAAAAATTTAAATTTTCAAAAAAAAAAAAAAATTCAGGAGAAGGACAGAGGGGGACAAAAATGGGTGGTTCGCAAGCCTCAGACCTCCCCACACATATCCCACACAGACCCCACCCACCCCTCTGTGGGAAAAAAGCTTATTTTTAATAGTGATTTGAGACTTGGACTTGGGGCTTGGGACTTGGTACCAAAGTCTTGGATTCAGACTTGGGACTTCGACTCAAAGACTTACCACATCCTTGCTAATCAATGAAGTGTTAGTTTACCTCTCAGATGTGGAGTTGGTTGCATGACTAGACACCCAGCTGAATCATGCTCCAGGACTTCATTAATTAATTAGTCAGAATTAGCTACAACAGATTACCTGATGTGAACACTAAGAGGATTCTGGCTATTATTACTTACAAGAATGATTGGAATGGTCTGGGAAAATATTTTAACAGAGATATGACAAACAGAGATGAGCACTGAATTTGGACAAAGTACTGCTAGTTACTGAGTAACTCAACCCCACATGCATAATCTCTCTCTTTCTGTAAATCATTAACTAAATAAGTTCTTCCCCCACTCCCACCACCAGTAAATAAAGTGGCAAGGCACAGAAGATGGGTTCAACTTCAACAACTTTGTTGACTATTTAAATCCATGAACTGAAGTGGGGCCTAGGGTTGTGCATCAAACCTTGGCACAGAAGCAGGCAGACCAACCAGGCCCCTCTCCTGTCTGGGCCAGGCAGATCCCTTGCCCTGGATTAATGCTGTACCCAGCCAGCATTGCCCCAACCAGCCCAAACTGGGGAGACATGCTCGGGCCCATCTCCCTCCTGGTTCTCATAAATTGTGGTCAGTTGTCACCTGAGCCTGCCTCAAAAGACCATCCCTGAATCACACAATTTGTGGCAGCTATTCAGAAGACCTAATCACCCTGTGGGGCTCACTCCTACACCCCCTTCTCTCCACACTACCAGCCGGATTATGACCTATGTAAACATGACACTGCCCCTGATCTGCCCATGTGTCCTATGAGAAACAGAATGGAATAAGCAAAAATCATCTGGGCCCCTTTTTTCAATATGCCAGTCAGAGAACCCAGGCCCAAAATTCCTATCTGGCCCCCAAAGGTGACCAGGCATCACTCTAGATCACAGGGCAAATGGGCCTCTCTGTTCTGGGCAAAGAGGTGTGCCTTGGGGCTGGGAGCAGTATAAGAGCCCCTTGCACATGATATCCCAGCGATATGACTACATCACATCCTGGTCCCATCCTCTCCTCACTGTAGTAGGGGAAAGCACCCCCTCCTTCTCAGCTGCATTGCAGTGATCATCCAGAGGTGGCATTTTTAGCAAGTTCGGGACCTTCTGATCTACCTTGCCAGAGGTGAAATCTGAGGCCAACTATTTCTGAGCAGATTCTGCAGCCCTCACTTTGGAACTTGTTTGAAACCAAGAACCTGGCCTGAATATCTGGCCATTTTAAAAAACCTTTGTCTTTTTTCCCTACATTCTCCCCAGCTCTGTAATGCCCAGCTTGATGGAGACTTGTGTAGACTTGTAAGCTAGCTTATGTTTGTGACTTTTACTGGTCTAACAGAGGTATTACCCCTACTTATCTTCAGACAGTATGCAAGCGCTTCATGGCACTTTTTTTTCTTTTTTGATGGACAAGAAGCAATTACAAATAATTTTGTTTTCTCACCCCTTACAGTAACTGGGATTCCCAATATTTAATTATTTAATTAAAAAAACAATACATTTTCTTAAAAGGTGTAAGCTGCAACTAATCCACAGAGAAAACACCATCCACTTTGGTTTGGGTACATGTTCATCATGCCAATGAAAGCTTAAAGTGAGATTGTGCAGATATACTCTTGACATACTGTATACTCTTGAGACTAGCAGAGAAACAGTATCAGTTGCTACATTTTACCCTCCTTGTTAAAACTGTCAGTAAACAGACTTTATTTTATTTTATTTTAGTTTTTGCATTCTTATATATTTTGGTGTTGGGACATGCTGTCCTAAGTCTTGCCCCCTGTAGGGAACTTTACAGCTGTCTAAAGTTCCAGGCTTGTAGTTTACAGAGTACCCTTGCTGCCAAAAAAGCTAGTACATATTTTATGATATGGAGGCACCTGGTTAATGCATTATTCAGAGATTCTATTCAATAGGGACTAGCTTTTGGTCCAAAGAATGGCACAAAGTAGAAAATGAAATAGGAATAAAGTAAACAGATATATGAAGATAAATTTGGTTCTGATATTATATGTTGACTAGCTTCTAGCAATGCAAGAGTCTGTAAATTACTCTCACTGTCAGTAGTGACTAACTACCATTTTGGTGTGAAAATGGATTACAAGTAATTATTTTTAGAAATGTCTGATGAGCTTGCTATATTAAGCATATGCAGTATTAATAGAAGTGGGTACTGCTTCATGGAGAGAGATGGTCTTGGACATGATATCTAGGTAACTTGCAAATAGCTTTGGGAGACCAGTGATTAATTAAAAAGATGAAGGTCAGCAATTTGTACAAATATTAGCTGAGTCATGTGTGAGTGTTAGTGGTACATTTGGAACAATGAAGCTCTTTTTTAAAATAAATCTGAATTGATATAGTTCCTTTGACTTCACAGAAGCCAAATTAATTCATAAAATGTCTGTAAGTACTGTAAGACTAGCAAAGTGATGAAAAACAGTGTTGAACTTTAGTAAATAAAGGAGCTATAGATCAACCCATAATATTCCAGGGAATTTTCATGCCAAGGGCAGCAACTTATTCTACCCGATTGGCTATGCAAGATTGTGGATCAGAATTCAGGGGCCATACATGCGTTGACATACACAATTTTTTTGAGGAGGCACTATTTCGAGATTGGCACAGGGTGCAGATAATGGACATTTTTTGTCTTACCAGATACTAGCCACTTTGTGATTTGTTTAGATAAGACACATTACCATAATTATGAGAACCAGCCAAGAATATTGATGAGTACTCTCAGGCACACTTAAGATGATAAGGGATTCCAAAGAGTTGCCGCTTAGGACTTTGGAATCTGGCATACTCTTTGGGGGCAACCTATCTCATCGCCCTAAAGATGTGGGGATGAGGAGTGAGGTATGAGTCCAGAGGGGCTTCATCAGCATTTAAAATGTTGTGGCCTATTGGGGAATGTCACTGTACTGTCTCCCAGCTCATAGCTGGATATGTTCAAGTCTATTTCAAAGCAGGAGTGGCTGCTCCTAATGTCTCATACAGTATTTAGGATCATGACAGATTTTTGGCATGTTAAAGTAAAAACAGTTTCTGTAAACTCAATAACATAGTCTCATTTCACTACTCCTAAAATGTTCATGAATGGATATTTTTCATACATGATTTGAAGTGCTGACTACCATGAAGAAATTTTCCAAGGACTGTTAGGAAAATAATGTGTATAAATTGAACAATATTATGGAGAAAAATCTTTCCTTGCATTTGGCATGTTTTAGTGGTAAGTTTATAGCAAAATCAGGTGCACTCAGAAATCACATATTTGTTATCTTTTTCTTTAGCTGATTAATGTTCATTGGGCTATATCTAATATCAGTTTCAAATGAAATAGATCCACTGAAATCAGTGGAACATAAATGATGATTAATAAATCCCATGCAGTTAAATGATTTTACTCTTAGAACTATCAGTTTTAGTCCATTGAATTATTTGCATATCATCTAGGAAATTACATTTTTAAAAACTGCATTTCCTTGTTGGTCTTCAGTCTAGTGTATTTTTCTTTCTGTATACAAAGGACTTCAATGCCTCCCTTCTTATAATTTTTAGCCTACAAAAATCTATTTCAAGTTCTCATGGGACTCTCTGAATGGGCTTTCAGTGCAGAAAGAGGTGCTGTAGCCGGTGAACAATCTGGTTCTCCTAGCAGTAATTATAGATTTATGGAGAGGTCGACATCTTCAGAAATGACTTTTGTAAACAAGGTCTTCTACATCCCCACTTTCAAGAAGATATTGTAATATGAATGAGGTGTTGTGACATTTATGCATATTATTATGTCATTAAACTCCAGGAAACAAAAAGGTGTGACCATCAGAATTTGGCCCCCAGGCCTGATAACTTGCTGAGAATGTGCTGAGGTATAAGCAAATAATGCTTGGTATGTGTGGGATTCCTGTCAGAAAGCTTGTGCTTACATATGGATGGGCATGGCTGGAGAGGAGAGGAGCGAATCATATGTTAGGAGAAAAAAATGAGGGTTTTAGATAAGGGCCTGTTAATTATAATCACACCTTCCTCCTGGCCACTAACCTATTAGAACAGACCTTTTAAGGTACTTTGAAAATAATGTGTGAAAGTATCTCTGCTTGTCACTATGTAAACAAGGGAACATTTAATTTAGTGATCAAAGGTGGGATTGCCACAGTTGATAATTAACTGAAACACGCATTTTCTCTTTCCCCTCAGTGAAAAGTAATTATTGCTAAAATTCAGAATACCTACCCATGGTTCAGTACCATGGAGAGTGTCTTCTCTCTTACTGCTGTGAAATTGCTATGCCCCTGTATACTCGATCTTCCAGCTTTGTGACATGTAAGCTGCCACTGTTTATGCCTTATTTTGAATTTGGCTGAAACAATATCCAAAGGTAGATAATGCATTTTATAACTCAAACTAATATACACTAGCAAAATCCACTGTAGGGGAACAATCCAGTTTTGCGTGCAGCAAACATTACATCTGCAGAGGTCTCATAATTTCAGGTAGGATAGCTGCCAAGTGGTGGAAAGTGACAGCAACAAATTCCATACATGAAGTACCACAGCAGTATCTTAGGATGGAATATTCACACATTTACTATATTGAAATGTACTAAAGGACAAAGAATCAAATATTTTATTCTCACTAGCTTACAGAAAATGGAAACACATTTTATTAGTTTATAGGAAATAGCAACACAGGTGGGGGAGATTCTTGTGCCAATCTGAAAATCAATTTGTCATGTTTAGGAGAGAACTTCGTGCCTGTGGTATGCCAGTAATCCCAAATTATTTGTTAAGTGGGTGATGCAAATTCTCCTGAGAAGGAAAGATTCCAGATAATTGGATTTATTGTTGGCCCAAAAGTATTAATACTTGACACAAAATATTTAAATCCAAGATCTGAGATACAGTCTGTATAAAAATGTATTCACATCAAATTAAAAAAAAAACCCCAAGGTTTGGTATGAATGATTAGGTAAAGGTAAAGGTTCCCCTTGACATTTAGTCCAGTCGTGTCCGACTCTAGGGCGCGGTGCTCATCCCCGTTTCCAAGCCATAGAGCCAGCATTTGTCTGAAGACAGTTTCCGTGGTCACGTGGCCAGTGCGACTAGACACAGAACGCCGTTACCTTCCCACTGAGGTGGTACCTATTTATCTACTTGCATTTTTACATGCTTTCGAACTGCTAGGTTGGCAGGAGCTGGGACAAGTGACAGGAGCTCACTCCATCGCATGGATTCGATCTTACGACTGCTGGTCTTCTGACCTTGCAGCACAGAGGCTTCTGCGGTTTAACCCACAGTGCCACTATGTCCCTATTATGAATGGTTAGAACATACTAAATTTGGAAAGTAGTAGCTTTAATACAGGAAAAAACAAAGAATTCTTTCAGGAGCTAGCTTTAGAAAAAGGAACTGATTCAGATGATAATACTGAGCTATTCTAGAAAAGAGAAGTCAAGAATAGGGTTGGTGTTCTAATTTTGACATATTTCAAACAATGTCCATAACATATATGTGACTCTTAAAGAACTAGTCTATAAGCGTTAACAAGGAAAGGAACTGAATCCTGGCACTCTTTCACAGTGGACTATCCATTTTACTAACATTTCTTTTTGACAATGACTTGGGAATAATAAATTTCAGTTCTTTGCTCAGTACTTCTAAATGTTAGATTTCCCTTGAGCTTCAAAAACAAGATACTTTAACCCCAATTATCTTTTGGACTGGAGTCACTGGTGTCCAAGATAATGATGATATTCCAGATTGCTAAGTATGGATGTGAAACTACAACTCTAATAGTACTATTTCAATACTAAAATAAAAGTTAACTCCTTTCCCACAAGCCTTTCTAAAATAATCACTTATTTTTCTCCCTCCAACATGATCTCCTGACCCAAACAGCTTGATTCTAGTTATATTGTATGTGCTTCTGTTTACAAACTGTAATTTTTACATTCATAGATTTTTATATGAGATAGGTAGAATAAAAGGAACCAAACTTATATTCCTTATTTGTCATGAAAACTGATAACCTGCCTAGCAAGAAGTCGTTACTTTGAAATGAATTGAGGCAAACCTCACAGCTTGGATGGATCTTGGCTGTTATTTACAGCAGGTTCAGTGAAATGATCTCACCTTTTACTATCATATATATTGTGATGTATATGGGAAGCTTGGGGTGGGTTGGGAGCAGGAGTCCTGTTCCCAGACAACATTAATCTTTTTTTTGTTTGGAGTGCCTTAACATCATGATACCACAACCAATCGTAAACATTCAGGTCGTTCATTTTTCAACTCTATCACTTCTTAAAGGTTGCTGTTTTTTTCATAATGATTGTGGGAATTAATTTGAATGTTCCAATACTGTAGCATGGCAGAGTAGCAAAAACCATACATAGGCTGAAATAAATTAAAATGGTCACTAATTGATTTGTTCCAGTTCAGACTTTTAACATGATAGCCCAATATCTGACTAATACCATCCCAAATACATGTTGAGAGGACTTCTAAGACTCTCAAGTCCACTACAGAGCACTGTGGTAGGCCAACCAGATGCACTTGCTGTATGTCAGGCATGTGAGCACATGAGCTGGGCTGGAGCCCGGATGCTTTCTGTGGGTCAGGATAGTTAGAGTGCACTCCCAAATATTTAGATAGTGACTCTGTTGTCACAATCCTGACTCTCCACAACATATGTACACATCCAGTACCTACAATCCAGTTCATTAGGCCAGAATGACTATCAACCAGTCCAACGACTTTGCCAAATTCCAAAATGAATATAGTACTGGGGGCCTGAAATCTCTCAATTTTAAACAGGCAGCTTAATGTTGTATCATATAGTTCCTTGAGTATATGAGTTTTGTGATCTTTTACATTTTCTTTCTGGCCATTTTGACATTTGTGAGATCCAGAATATCTGAAATATAATTACAATTCTTCCATAACATTGATATATCCATTCTATCCCAGATTAGAACAACTTTATGATAAAACATTGGCATAACATCATGACTACTAAATTCAGTTGGCTACTGAATTTTGTACAACTGAAAAAATATGCTTATATGATACATTTCAAAATCTGTGCAAATGGCTTAATATTTGGAGAGAAAACTGCTCTCAAGAACATAGTCCCTATTCACCATTATTTAATTTATTTATTTATTGAAGATGTATTCTGAGCTGAATGGATTTATCATTCTCCACAGCATTGACTACAAATGAAAAATACATATTAGCTAATCATGCTATACAATGGAGTGGGTGGCTTGATGCAAGTGATTGCCTTTTCAACCCTAAAAGCTGACTGATTTTCTGTGGACTCTTCTCTTTTCAATATATTTGTCATTCAGAAAATGGTTTTCTGTTGTTTACCCATCTGTTCATTCAGAAAACAATGACTGAGATTGCAGAGTCATTTAGCTACCTTTCTAGTTGATTATATCTATGTGATTAATAAAAGTTTGGGTTTGTTTGTTTTTTAAATTTAGTTCATTTATATAATTTCTATGCACCCATTTCCACTAAAGAGACTCAAGGTGGCCTACAATAATTAAAATACAAGTAAGTTTAAATCCCCCAGTTGGATAGCTTAGTGAGTTAATTATCTGGCTGTGGAGCTGGGGAGATCGATTCCCTTCCATATCTCTCAGAAGGGCCAGCTTGTGTAGTGTTGGAGAAGCTGTTAAATTCCAAAGTACTCCCAGAAGAAGGAATGGTAAAGTACTTCTGTGCGTTCTTTACCTGGAAAATCCTGGAAAAGGTCATCATAAGTTTGAGTTGACTCTATAGCAATTAAACTTTAAATTACTTTGAAGTTAAAAGCACAATAAATACTCAATTAAAAATAATCAGTAGAATAATGTAAAATTATCAGATTAAAAACATTTTAAAATCCTTTAAAAACACACTTTAGAAAATTCTTGCTGTATGAGGTTTGGAGTGGGATAATTTTTCAGTCCTACAGTCCTAGCCTGGATTTTTTTTTTTAAAAAAAGTTCATCTTATTCTTCCGATGGAATTTTTCAATAGCAGAAACAACTGTTGAGTTTCACTTCTGTCTCCTGCATACCAGTGGGTTTGTATAGTAAGCCTGTACAAAAAGGTATAAACAAACTCCAACTTGAAGGCTTTGCCGGTGGCTCTATACTGAGCCTAAGGCACAAGAAAAGAAAATGCTAACAGGGGTTGGTGCTAGGCATGTTTTTCACAGTCTGTACCAGTCATATTTGAAAGGGATCTTCTTTGTATACCTTAAAAATAAACTTGAAAATAAAAACATTGTTATCATTTTTATCTTAAAATTATGTTTTGTATCTGTTAATATTCAAAATATTCTTGTTTTAAAAAAGAAATGAACACTGCACTCCTAATCCTTTATCTAAATCTCCATGAAAAACATACCTTTAGCTATATGGTTAATTCTGGAATGAATGAGTACAGTTTAATGATACCAATAAAGGAACTTTTTGCTGTTCTCGAGACGGACACTGTTGTGATTTTAGCCGCTAAGGCACATCACCTAGCCTGATCTTTGGGTTAAGCAACTCCTCGTGGAATTTAGACATTCAGAGAGAAGGAGAATTCAGTTATATATCATTTACTTGGAACTTAAGTCATATGTACTTAGTAGAACCATACAGAGGGTTTTATTATGCTGGGACAAAGGGTATTTAATGTGCAATTAATCCCCCCCCCCCACAACACCTTAATGGGGAGGGGAGTTTATCGCTGTAGACTCTGTTACAACAAAGAAGTAGGTTGGCTACCTGTTTCTGTTTTGCTTGTTTTTTAAAAAGAAGTCTGATAGTTAAATATTTTGCTGCTAATGAGTTTAGTTCACAAGTACTGGTGAAGAACATAATGCCCTCACGTAAAACTACTATGCAGAAGTAGACAGATTAGGATTGCAAATCTGTTGCATAATGAATGCTGTTCTTTTTGAAAACATATTGAATATATTAGACTGCAATCAGACAAATAGATTGTCAATTGTCTGTGTCATTTGGTATGCTGGTGCTCTGTTAGTCTGCTACGGGTGGAGAAACAGGTATCTTTGTGGTCTTTGTTAGTTTTTGCATGCATTCAATGATATGTCCAGTAAATCTGCCCTCTCTCCACTTATATCACTCTGTGATCTTTAAAAAATTAACAATGAACCAAAATTCAAATATATGTTCACATGCTATTTTATATAATATACATTTGTAACCATATTTCCTAGTAAACACTTCCTAGATGTAATTTTCCTTAATATATGCATGTTTATATACAGTTTCCCCTAATGCACATAGATATATGATGCTGGGAATGGAATCGCAAAATTTAACAACTGCACAATCAGAAGAATAATTTCTAATTTATAAAGTATATTTCTTAATGTTTTGTGAATTAGCCTGGTTAGTCTGGGAAATATGAGATATAGCAGTTCACTTACAAGTGTAAAACAAGCTAAATTTTCCCTTACATCCCGTACACTGTATACGGTCTTTTCCCCTGGGAATATGCTCCATTCAGTAGAGTAAACATGTATCTGACTGCACTGTGAAATGTTATGCTGGATACAGTAGAATATGTGCTAGGCCTTGGTCACATGAGGGAAATGTTTTCTAGTTCTAATATTTTCCATACCTCTGTTGTATTGAATCAGGGTCACGTGGTTTATATCCCGGGATGAACGTCCCAAGAACTTTTAACGGTACCTATTTATTTTCTGCTGTTTGAATCATTATGGCTGGCTACACCATGGTACCAGTTTATTTTCTCTCTAGCTTCAAGGGGCAATTTAGTCCCCTTATTTATATATAGAGAGATATTAAAAATAATATTTATCGATGCATCGATATATCAGGAATTAGGTTCCCTCTAAGGTGCATGACTGCATGAGTGCACATGACTCTGCCTCCCTCTGCATAGCTTTCCTCCCCCACCCCCATGTGCACCCACAGCAATAGTTTCCAGCCTCTTTCATTCCAGTCACAATGGAACCCCATGAGCAGGGGGTGGACTCACATGTGCAGCAGGGCAGACTTGCACATGTGTGTGTGTGTGTGTGTGTGTGTGTGTGTGTGTGTGTGTGTGTGTGTGTGTGTGTGTGTGTGTGTGTGTGTGTGTGTGTTAAGCCCCAACCAGTGGGTCTGAAAACTAGAGGGAATGTTGATCAGGATGGGCTTTCTGTGTAGGAGAGTGTCCTCTGTTGCACTGGCTGCTCCTGCAGAAATGCATTGCACACAGTGGACATGGAATATCTGCATGGTAGGACTGGTGATCACCCCCTCCAGTGACACTGGCATAACAACAGTTCAATGTATATTCTCATAGAAATACAAAAAAATATTACTCACAGTGGCCCCTTGGTGACATACTTGTACCAACATGTTTATGTATCGGGCACGAAATTTTTTAAAAATTAATATGCACGCTGCAGTAATGGTGGCCAACTTCCTGGCTTTGATTCTGAAAAGAAGCAGGGCAGGTCGTGTACACAGGCAATCCCAGTAAGGAATGCACTGGTACAACAAAGATACAAAATAACACAACCCTCCTGGTGATGGAGAAATGTTCCGCAGTTGCACCACTGGTCGGGAGAGTGGCTTGATTTTGACTGTGCCTTGTGTGACCAGGAAAAAAAAAAGCAACAAACTAACTGGGGGATAACTAGAAAATATTTCCCTCATGTGACCAGGGTCTAAGATATAAGGTGGAACTCTTTTTGTTTCCCATCTCATGACTTCTGCTGCATCATCCAAAGAGCCATTCCTAGACCATGTGGCATGATAAGTTATAGTGGGAAATGGTAACTGGGAGACCTTGTGGAAGTTGTCTTGCAGAAATGGTCATTTATTCTATTAGCAATCTCTGCAATACAAAGTCACATTTCACTCCCAGACAATACTCTACACTCAATGGTAGTCCCAGCTAAGATATACCTACTGAAGGAATAGAACTTAATAGTCACAAGTAATGTTGGTTCAATCAGTTTAAATATGTCAACTCTGGATGGGACAAACATAGGATTTCAGCTAGTGATTCAAGTATGTATGATTTCCTCCAGTTGTGAATGTTTGCAGGCAACATAACAGTAAAGACTGATATTAAATGTTTGCTTTTGAGAAGCAGAAATAAAATCTGTTTTCCTGTTAGATGCAAAGAATGGAATGTTCAGGAAGATCAAAACTCTTTCTTTCTTTCTTTCTTTCTTTCTTTCTTTCTTTCTTTCTTTCTTTCTTTCTTTCTTTCTGGGGTGGCTTCAATATTTTTCTCTTGCATTCAATGGGCATAATAGTTTATCCTAATGTTAGTCTACACTAGAGAAGAGTCACTGATTCAGTGAAATTTACCTAAATTTGGACTTGCCAAGTTCTAAAACATTGATTTGTTTGAAATATGGTGCTGGAGAAAAGTTTTGTGGATGCTATCAACTGCCAGAAAGACAAACAAATGGGTTCTAGTGCAAATCAATCCTGAACTGTCTCTGGAGGCAAGAATGTTGAAGATGAGCTTGTCCTACTTTGGGCACATCACAAGAAGACAGGATTATTTGGTAAAGACAGTAGTGCTGGGGAAGGAGGAAGACAGCAGGAAAAGAGGAAGACTAAATACGAGATGGACTGACTCCATAAAGAAAGCCACGGGCTCGAGTCTACAAGAACTGAGAAGGGCTGTTGACAACAGGATATTCTGAAGATTGTTCATTCATAGGGTCACTATGAGTCAGAGGTGACTTGACACCACATAGCAATAACAATAAGTTCCATTGATTCACTCCAAACTGAGACTAATTGGAGTTAGGCTGAATGGTTTGTTTTGTTTTAAATGCTGATGAACACTGACAAAACTAAAATGGACTGACTGAGATGCAACATACAAACCGAAAGACCAAAGCTGTGAAGACTTTTCAGTATAATAACTGAAACAAAGATCACTTGGCTCATCTACTTAGTGAAGTAAATGAGCAAAAAGCAGTAGCTTGGAACATATCCATAGATGAATGGAGAATCATGCATGCAAACAGATGTGGCGGTGGGAATTTCAGTCTAGCTGCAAATGCAAAGCCTGAATCAAAGGGTTGTATTCATCACATGGCTGGCAAATACTTGTGGTGGGGGCCACTTTCCTCCTTACCAGTACTCATCAAATAGATCATTGGCATGTCTGCCAATGATCTGATTGAGTATCCTTTTGAACGAATCAACAAAAGAAAAATGAGAGGGTGAGTGCTGCTTTTTTGGGGGCTTTCTGTATTTGTAAAACTAACAGAAGACAGTTAGGAATTTGCATTTTTAATAGGAAACACACTCTATTCATACTGCCTGAATGTGAGGTGATGTGGGTGGCGCATTGTCTCTTCTCATTTCTGTTATAAAATAATTCATATGCAACCTTTCTCTCAGTAGTTGATACTTAGGAGGTCAGTAAGCTAACATGCGTGGACAGCTGGATGAGGCCATAAGGATATACAGAATTTAAGCCTATTTGTTACAGCTGCTGTATTTTATAAACTGTATTTTAAAATACAATTTTTATAAATTTATAAATACAGCACAGCTGCTGTATTTTATAAATGTATAAAATAAAATGATTTCCCCCCAGAGCTTGGAATGTTACATTGCAGAAGGAACTTGTTGTGTTCAGTACTGATCAATTCTCAACCCCCCAAATTGCTGTTATTGTTATTGCTGATCTGGTGGCACAAGCAAACTGTCATTAAAATTTCACCAATTTTGCCTTTACCAATCAGACATTAAAATACAGGCGGATACTTTCTGGCTCCCATTGGCAAACTC
The DNA here is from genome assembly GCA_037013535.1 of Intellagama lesueurii. Classification (NCBI taxonomy): domain Eukaryota; kingdom Metazoa; phylum Chordata; class Lepidosauria; order Squamata; family Agamidae; genus Intellagama; species Intellagama lesueurii. Next base: position 128,513,504 of record JBAJHW010000001.1, on the reverse strand, counting down.
ATGAGATTATACTTTGGAAGTTTTAGAAAAATACAGAAAATAACCAAAGAAACTTCCCTTGCCACTTAGGACTGCTAAAAGAATTGGATGAAGTCTGAAATATTTCTGTCAATATGCATCTATATTTTAAAATATTTTTATAAATAACATTTGAAAGTAACTAGAAAACATTGCTTGCAATGCCTAGTAAGTAACTTGTAGCTACTTGTCATGTTGCATTTACTGTAACTTTGTAACAAGTCATTACATTACCTTAGAGTAACTAAGCAGTAACATCAATTTTCACTCTTCTTTCATCTGAATCTAGTCTGGCTTTCTGTGTGATATGTTCTTCGTACAGATTGAACAGATAAGGGGATAAAATCCACCCTTGTCTGACACCTTTGCTTATAAGAAACCATTCTGTCTCTCCATATTCTGCCCTGACAGTGGCTTCCTGTCCATAATAGAAATTATGTATCAGGACAACCAAGTGCTGAGACACACCCGTTTCTTTGAGAAGAACCCATAGCTTTTCATCATCTACACAAAGGCTTTGCTGTAGTCTACAAAGCATAGACTGATCTTCTAAAATTATTCAGTGCACTCAGCCAGTGGATATTTGCAATATAATTTTGAGTGCCTCATCCTTTTTAGACTCCAGCTTGAACATCAGGTATTTCTTACCAAGAATACATTTCATATAATATTTCAATATTTTGAATGTACATTTCATTTTTATTTGTATTTTTGTATTTATTTTGTATGTATTTGGTTTGTATTTAAACCATCCTCTCCATGGGAAGGGGGACATCAAAGATCTGTCTTGCCATTCTCAACAAAAAACCCACAAAGTTAGTGCAATTCATCTTTGTTACCACTAATAAGAAGGCTCCAGCCTCTGAAGGATCACGGGAGAGTCATAACCATCCCAGCTTGGATTGGAATGGTATTCTTCTGCAGACCTGAATGCTCTCTAGCCACTGAATGCAGGCTCAGGCCCTGAGCAGGTTGCTTCCATTGCAACCCCAGGTCTTCTGGTGACTTCCTTCAGGACTGATACATTGTTGCTAGATGTGAAGCCAGATGGCAATAAGTTCTGTCCAAAGCATGCTGGGGATACAGAACTAATACACATTAGCAGGAGTAGGGGATGAGACCCTACTCCTGTTGGGCCCTGCTCCTATTGTAGCAGCAGCAAGGCTGAGTTATTGCAGGAGCCAATGCAGGGGTCCGCAAAGTTGGTGCTTCTTGGAGTTGGAGCCATGATGGATGAAAAGGTCTCTTAGGCATCTTAAGCTGTTCTCCGTGGCTATAGATGGTCAGCCCAGGACTTCGTGCCAGTCAGAGTAAGAACAGCTGACAAACCAGTTCTGATACAGAATTCTCCCAGCTAGGTCTCTGCGCAACTCTCCTCCCCACACAGAAGGGTTCCTGCTGTCTTGGTTTTCTTCTCCAGCTCCCATGCTTTCTTTTTTTCAACAGCAATGTACTTCCTCCAACATCTTGCTTCCCTAACTTCTCCCTCTCACTAACCTTTCTCTCTGCAGTGTCTCCTCTGTGTAGCTTTCATCACCCCTTTCACCCATTTCTCTGTCTGCCCTCTTTGGCCTAGTTGTTCTCCTCTTTCCTTTTCTTAGTGCCCACTTTCCTTCTCTGCTTTCTCCTTTTACTGTGCTGCCCACCTCTGCACTGCTGCTAGGCAACTCCTTGCTGGCTGATGCTGTCAGACTATGGGGAACAGGGGTGCTGAGGCCTTCTATAGCTGCCCCACCTCTGATTTACAGGACTTGAAAATGAGAAGAGAGACTGGAACCAGCCTTAAGGATGTGCAGCTAAGAGACCATGATATACAACATTTTATTTTCCCTGTCTGACCAAGGTTGATGTTATACCTAGTGGTGGCCATTCAGTTGATTCTATGTCAAAGACCCCAGTACATGTTCATGTTGTGAGTCTCCACCAAATAATCCCCTCTACAAACATTCAGTCCTTCAAAAACACAGAAACCGAAAACCCACTGTGTTGATATCCGTACAGGTTTTTGAGAACTTAAATAGCAGCACTGAGAGCTAAAGAAGGGTAGAGAATGCTAACTGCAGCATGAGTGAATATTTCTTTCTCTCATACAGATATATATTGTATATATGCGTATTCACTGTAATAAGCACCTACCTTATGGAAACATTATGAACCTTGATCTTTTTCTCCACTGCAGTGGAAAAATACCGTTTTATTCAGTGGAAATTTTAGCAAATAACATTTGTTCCTAGAAATAAGATTTTACTTGTCTTTTTAATGGGTCTACCCTACGGTGACAGTAAGAAATACAGCCTTAGACTTTGACTACTTCCATAACATTGACTTTCATGAAGCTGATCTGACAGAAAATAGTATATTCTTTCCCCTTAATGTTCTATACACTGGGGATTAAAAGAAGACGTTTATATGAGAGCAAATTACAGCCTTAGCTTTTTCATTATGTGAGCTCTTGGGGGCCCAAATGTGCAACTACACCATAGGGACCATATTTCTTTACTCCTTTTTTAAAATGTATGCAATCCAGCTTAACCTCACAATGACTTGTATATCTGCTTCAAACTTATTTACAAATACTTGCTTTCTAATATATGGGCTGAAATCCAGTCATAAATCACAACGACAGTAGGCCCAGTAAATTGGTGAGGATTTGCTGAGTCAACTCCTTTGTAGCTTTCATTACTTCAATGGGCTTACTCTAGTTGTGACTTACTACTGGATCTCAGCCATGGCATCATTATGGTATCCCCGTCCCCTTTCAAAATCCCACATAACCAAGATGTACACACATTTCTCTTGGCTATGTAATATTCCATGCATAACAGATGAAGCTTTAAATACTTATCTCAACACACACACACCCCAATTTTATAAAATGCTTTTCTTTGTCTTAAACTCCAAAGAAAAGAGGGGAAAAACTATTTTTTTCTGGGACATTGTCTTTTAACATTTAAGCATGCTTATATTCTACAAATTAGTAAGTTTTCTTGACAGCAAGCAAATAGTGGAAGATAGTTCTGTGCTTTTGGAATTTTCTTATACAGCTAGATTTTGGGAATATGCATTTATTATCCTGTCTAGCAACTTTTTCTGCTGCTCTGTATATTGAGGAACTTTATACCAAGCCCTGAATTCCTTATTATGAAACAGTCATAGTCACCAAACTGCCTGAAGCTCTTCAGACTCTATGCACCAAGCTCTTTAGTTCTTCTCATGATGTGTTCAAAATTATTGTCTCATCACATCCTTTCCCCCATGTTTGACATAACCTATTGACAAAATTCAAAGGAGATATTGATGCTTCTTAGAAAACTTTAGAAGCAGAGTGCTGAAGAGACTGTAGCATGCCTGGCACTTTATTTAAAGATGTGATGGAGTTGCTCACCAATTTCCCAATTTTGGGTAAAGGTCTATAAGGAGATGGAAAATATCACAAACTATCCATCTCTCCTCCCCTTGGTCTTTTACCCCCCCCCCCCGCGAGAATAGTCATTTAAAACAAAAACACCTAATTCTGTTTATATGCATGGCACTACATGTAGAAATTACTTTCAACAGGAAAAGTGCCAAAAATCTTCACTAAAGAAATGGAGGGGATGGCTCTGGAATAGAGATGGTACTTTGTGCCCCTTCATCATAAGTCATCTCTGTGGTAGCACAGCGGCTGCACGTTCCCTTCCCCCTCCCCCCTCTAGCTCACCCACTGACTTAGTCCTTCCATCCCTGTCTCATGATCTTCCAGTCTGGGCAGTGGCCTGGACTTCCCTTCTCTACCTCATGCAGCAGCTGGCCACTCGGACAAGGAGGTGGGGCAGGGATTCCTGCAAGGGGGGGGGGAAATGAGGGAAGGGAAGTGGGGAGAGGAGAAAACAGAATGCCCCCCCACTGAGGGAGAGAGGAATGATGTAAAAAAAAAAGTTGCACTTCCCCTGACCCTCTGCAGAGGATCAGGGGGAGTGCTAAAGGGGTTGTTTGCTGTTTGAAAGGGAGGAGCACACCAAGTGGCACATCATTCCACTCACCCCTGACCTTAACAGACCCTTTGTAGCCTAATTCACCCCACACCCAAAATGGTCAGTTTGGACAGGCTCTAATACCTTTCTTTTTATTAAGCATCTCTCTTGATAAAGATTATTATTATTATTTATTTAACTCTCATGTATCTCCATATCAGCAAATTATTATAAGGATATTTGCTATTTTTAAACATGCATGCTCAAGTCATCTTATTTTACCTTGATGTACCTTATATTACTTTATTGTATTGTACATTTATTAATAAAGGAGATATTATGCTTCTTTATAAGTCAAGGATTCTGCAAGACCATAGACGGTTCAGTTTGGGGCCACCAGCGCTACTCCTTAGCTGAGAACTCACATCTCCCATTCCTTCAACATGACTAAAGAGCAGTATGAAAATGGCAAGAAAACAATTGGCAGCACCTACAATTGGTACTTCTACAAACATCTACTTCTGCTTCATTGACTACGCAAAAGCCTTTGACTGTGTGGACCACAGCAAACTATGGCAAGTTCTTAAAGAAATGGGAGTGCCTGACCACCTTATCCATCTCCTGAGAAATCTATATGTGGGACAGGAAGCAACAGTTAGAACTGGATATGGAACAACTGATTGGTTCAAAATTGGGAAAGGAGTACGACAAGGCTGTATATTGTCCCCCTGCTTATTTAACTTATATGCAGAATACATCATGCAAAAGGCTGGACTGAATGAATCCCAAGCCGGAATTAAGATTGCCGGAAGAAATATCAACAACCTAAGATATGCAGATGATACCACTCTGATGGCAGAAAGTGAGGAGGAATTAAAGAACCTCTTAATGAGAGTGAAAGAGGAGAGCGCAAAAAATGGTCTGAAGCTGAACATCAAAAAAACTAAGATCATGGCCACGGGCCCCATCACCTCCTGGCAAATAGAAGGGGAAGATATGGAGGCAGTGACAGAGTTTACCTTCCTGGGCTCCACGATCACTGCAGATGGTGACAGCAGCCACGAAATTAAAAGACGCCTGCTTCTTGGGAGGAAAGCGATGACAAACCTAGACAGCATCTTAAAAAGCAGAGACATCACCTTGCCGACAAAGGTCCGCATTGTCAAAGCGATGGTTTTTCCAGTAGTGATGTATGGAAGTGAGAGCTGGACCATAAAGAAGGCTGACCGCCGAAGAATTGATGCTTTTGAATTGTGGTGCTGGAGGAGACTCTTGAGAGTCCCCTGGACTGCAAGGAGAACAAACCTATCCATTTTGAAGGAAATCAACCCTGAGTGTTCACTGGAAGGACAGATCCTGAAGCTGAGGCTCCAATACTTTGGCCATCTCATGAGAAGAGAAGACTCGCTGGAAAAGACCCTGATGTTGGGAAAATGTGAAGGCAAGAGGAGAAGAGGACGACAGAGGATGAGATGGTTGGACAGTGTCATCGAAGCGACCAACATGAATTTGACCCAACTCCGGGAGGCAGTGGAAGACAGGAGGGCCTGGCGTGCTCTGGTCCATGGGGTCACGAAGAGTCGGACACGACTAAACGACTAAACAACAACAGCAACAATTGGTACTAACTGCAGTTCTGTTTTCACTTTTTGGTGGCTGCAAGTTGTATCATATATATTTTTCAAGTGCATTATATATTATGCATAATGTGAATAAAAACAATAGGATAGCACTTTAGTGATTTAATTAGCATAGTCATACTATATTTTTGTAATGGGCAGATATAGTGGCAATAATTTATTTTCTCCCCATTTTAATGTGAAGAACTATATGGTAGGGTTAACTTAGAGGCTGGCTCAAGAACACCAAGTAAGCTGTGGGAATAAGCTGCAAACTGAATTTGGATCTCTCAGTTTCAAGTCCAACCTTTCTAGAAACATTAAAATCATTTTATTTTCCACACACTTCTAGAAGGCCATAGAATCACATACTCATATAATAGCAGAGTTCCATGAGTCAATGGCTGAAATCCAGTAGTACGTTGTAACTATAGGAGGCCACTTGAATAATGGCATTTATGCAAGGGTTGACTCACCAAATCCCCACTGCTTCAGTGTGCCTACTCTGTTGCATCCCCCTACCAAAGCATTGTCCTGATGCATAGCCTATATTGTGGACAAGAAACTACCATTGGGGCAGAATATGGAGAGAGACAGTGGTTTCCTATAGGTAAATGTGTCAAACAAGGGTGCATTGTATCCATTTATCTGTTCATCTGTACACAGAACATATACAGAAAGAAAATAATTTGAAATATGGTGTTAGAGAAGAGTTTTGCGGATACCCTGGACCTCCAAAAAGATGAGTAAGTGGGTTGTAGATTGAATCAAGCATGAATTTTCTCTGGAGGCAAGAATGTTGAAACTGAGGCTGTCCTACTTTGGGCACATCATGAGAAGACAGGATTCTTTGGTAAAGACAGTAGAAAAGAATAACAAATAGAAGTTAGATTGGCTCCTTAAAGGAAGGTACAGGCTTGAGTTTTCAAGAGCTGATCAGGGCTGTTGAGGGTAGGTCACCAGAAGTTGGAGGTAACTTGATGGCCCACAGCAACAACAGCCCACGCAGCATATGCAATAAGTCGTATAATACCACAGGGTGAAAAAAACTCCCTTTTTTGAGGAAAGGGGGACGCTAACTAATACCCCCATCAGCATTCATTGCTATGGGCTATCTGCTTTCGATCTATTTTTTGCAGGCACCCTTGCAAGATCAAAGCATTCCCATAGCAGTGAGACCAAAACATTCCCACAGCAAGAATTACACAGAATCTTTATTTTATGAGGCCTTGTTAAACTGTGGATGACTTCACTCATTGGTTAATCACACAGAAAGGATTCTTTCTTCTTGCAAACCATTGGCCCAAACAATGGCTGCACATGCTACTTTATATATCTGGGTTTATAAGGGCTGTAGACTTTTTCTTTTCTTTTCTTTTCTCAATGAAATATTGGAATCTGCACTAACTGATGGTGCATGTAAAATATGGGCAAAACTCAGCCAACTAAGCAATATAGCAAACCTAACAAAAGCGTAGCCTCAACCATTTCACTTGTAAAGTAATGTATGCCATCTTTTTTTCCCTAATGAAAAAAAAATCTTGGCAGATATTGACCCTGCCCAGAGACCAGTATTTGATCATGCTTTCTTTTCAGCTAGAATACAAACTACAAGAAACAAAATGAAAAGAAAATTAGTCATAGAAAAAGTGATGCCACCAAAAATCTAGATTAGTTGACTTGGAAGTAAAGTAGCATTTAGAGGCATTGCCAGTATGTTTGTAGTTCTCAGATGTGCAATGAGTCCAACAAATTTTGATGTTTTAGAATTCAAACCATGATTGATTGCAAGTTAATTTATATTTTCTGCATGCATGCAGACTGCCTTGTGTGGTGCTGCTTTCTTATGCTTTGATTTATGTCTTAGAGCATCGTCCCTGACAGTCTTCACAGCACATGTGGCTACAGTTGCAAAATGAAGAATACACACCTTTTTTTGTTGTTTTCTCTTTTGCTCATTTTGCAGGCTCAGACCCTGCTTGTAAGCATATGACAACAGCAAGTTAGAGAAGGAAATAGTCTAAATGCAAGATATCATGACATGCTCTGTGGAAAAGAGCACTGAATTATACATCCCTCTTTCCCAGCATGCATTTTAGAGATGCACATGCATAAAAAAGATATATCAAATTCTTGAAATAAAAGAGGAACTTTAGTCCTGGTTTTTATAACACTGTTTGTAACTCAGTGAACAAGTTACAAATTACAGTGAGATCATCAGTAGCAAGAACAACGTATTTCCTGAAGAAATAGAATGTTATGGCATATCACTAGTTGAACCCTTCTTTCTGGAACTGACCACAACACAGTCCTCCCTCATGTTTGCTACAGGGCTTACAGGGAAGGAGCTATAAGGATCTGCAGTAAAGACTGTTACCAAAAATGTAACATTCATAATGCCTGGAAAGGATGCTCAACAATGAAAACGTGTTGAGCCAAAATTTATGAGAAACAGAAAAAGAATGAAAGATTTTTTGTTTTTCTTACCCCCAGAAAAATAGAAGCCCAAATTGGCAGAATTAATTCTGGACTTTCTCCACCTTTTCTGTCTCTCCGCTACAACCACCACAATGCCTAGAATGATAATAGGGACACTGTGGAGGAAATAAAATGGTGGCAGACTCCCAACATAGCTGCTAAGTTTTATTTTTGCTTTGCTCCTTGCAGTGGAAATGCAGAACCAAATATACCTTGGGAAGAACAAAACAAGAACAAAGCTGTGCTACAACCACTGTTAATCATCATCCCAACCTCTGAATGATTGTTAGATAATGTTTTTTTTTCCTTATGGAAATTTACTGAAATTGTCCCCCCACCCAAGTTTCTCTACTCCCAAATGGTGTGAGGAAATTTGAAAGATCATACTCTCAACCAAAGAGGTTCTGCATCCTATCTATACAAAGAGGCTCTCAGGTATAAGTGGTCTTAGTCATTAGCTTTATATTTGGGGATGCAGTCTCCTGTCCACAATAGGGCTGCTTATGGATTCATTTGGTGATGGATATGAGCATGCAGAATCATTGCAACTGATTATTCAGTCCAAATGAAGGTAACATCTTCTGTATTACACAGCCCTGTGTTTATGACTATGTGATGATGCTCAATATAAATTGTAATCTGCATTTCTTTTAAAAATGGGTGCCTTCTCAGTGTTTTCAAAAAAGGAATAGCGAATTTGCCTTCTATAGAACAATGTAAATCCCTACTGTCTAAGGCATATACAAGATGTGATACACATAAATCCTATGGGACAATAAGTGCTTCAGTGCTCCAGCAATTTTAGAAACACTTTTGCTACAGAATTACCTTGATTTTTATGAGTAATAGGGGAGCAGTTCACAAGCATGTTATGATACAGAGGAAAAAAATGCTGTTCAATTTAACACTGAATATTAAGATTCTCTTGCAGTAAATGTTTTTGATTCAAAAGAGGAAGTAAAGCACTGCACATTAAAAACCATGTGTACTTAAACCTTTATGACCCATACCATGTTAGGTGGAATTACACTAAATTATTTTATTTCTCTAATTACCTTATGCCAGGTTATGTTGTCCTGATGTTCATCTTCAGTACATTAAAGTGCCCATCAAATTTTGGGCAACGTTTGTATTCTCAATTTCATTATGGTTTATATTGTTACTTCTAAATAATTAAATTAATTGCTGTGCGATGAGGCCTGATACTCATAATCAACTCACACTATGATGACAGGCATGCATGTAATAATATCTTGTATAGATAATATTTTATAAGTCATTAAGGGCCAATTTCATTTTTTTTAATCCCACCAGGACCTTGGAAGCAACAGCCCACCACAGAGGAACTGGAAGGGAATAGCAATTGCACTGCTGGTGATTCTAGTTGTATGTTCACTCATCACAATGTCTGTAATTCTTTTAACACCAGGTATGATTTGCTTATTTATGTGCCAATATATTATATGAACACCTATGTAGTTAGCATTTAGCCTCTTGAACTGGTTTGCATGATTTGTTTTTACTCATGTATTTAAATTCCTGTCTTTTTTGAATTCAGCTATTCAGTCTTATGAAAAACCCAACTCTGATGACAGGATCCATGTTAGCATAATGATAATTTCATTTTGCATCAAAGTGACTATACTCCGTGAATTGCCTGCATTTCCTTGAGTGTACCTATAAACTGTGTGAATATGTGGAGGTTCCTTACTGATTTCTGGAAGGACCAGTGAGAGGTGTGAACAGCTGGAAAGGCTGTCTCTGTTCCCTGTCCAAGCCCCTACAGATTACCCTATTGGTAATCTGCATCTTACCAATGTGCTGCATCAGATGTTCAGAAAAAATTATTGCCATGCCTGGTTGGGCATGCCCACCATTGCAATATTGGACACAGGACATCACACAATGATGGTGTTTACCAGCATCCCAAGACTTGAAAGTAATTTAGCATTGGCAGTGCTAGCAGGCTTCCTTTTCATCTGTCTGTCCTTAAACCAATCATGCTTGCAGCAACAGAGGCTGGTGGTGGACTCCCTTTGGAACCTGAACATCAGAAGCTCCAAATCACCCTGGAGCTTGGTATGAGGAGAGAGCAGCAGGGCACCATACCCCAAGGCATCCAAGATAGTGTAGCATGGAAGAAAGAGAGAGGAGTAGAGGAGAGATTAAGAAAGGAAGCAAAATATAACCATACAAAGAACCAAGATGGGGTGTACTCTGATACAAGATGATTGAAAAAGGACTCCTTCCAGTGTGATGGAGGCTGGCCCATAAGGAGAAGTCTAGAGGCAAAAGTAGAGAGGAGGAGGAGTATCTGAGTGTGTGGAGAGGGTGAGTGTATTGATAGAGAGAGAAAGCATTGTTTGAGAGATCTGTTTAATATCTCAACCACCCTGAAGAATTGAGAGAGAGAGAGAGAGAGAGAGAAGTATATCTAGCTTCTGGATGGGTTGCAGGGATATTAAATGGTTCTTCTTAACATTGTATGCTCTCTCTCTCGCTTTCTTTCCCCCGTCTCTCTAGAAACAGAAACAAAATACATATACCATGCAGTCTGAAATCACAGAGCTGTTTCGGTGCTTTGTTTTACAAGTGGGTTCTTTTGAAAGTATGCAGGATAGAGAGGTCGTGGGAATAAAGAGGATGAAGTTTGCTTTTATTGTGGAATTCTCTCTCTTTTCCTTTCTTTTACTCTACCCACTTTTTCCTTAGAGCCTAGAATTATTTTTCTTGTCAGTTATCTACCTTGTTTCATTATTGTGGGCCAGTCCCTTACAGATTCGCGTAAGTTCTGCTTTCACGCAGACTTTAAACGAGGCTGGTCTCCTGGGCCTGAAGCACTGGCTCCTGCTGTCACTTGGTTTTTGATTCCTCCCAGCAAGCACAGCCCATTTGAGATGTATCTAGCGTCTCTTTTCATATTAGGCAAAACCCAAAGAAAAATAATAATAATAAATAATTAAAAGACATTGTTAACTAACTATTTAATTTTTTTTATTTTAATCCAATTTCTAGTCCTCACCAACTTTTGTTTTTCCCCTTTTAAGCTTTCAGCTTATCTCTCCTCCTCCTCCTCTTTTTTCTTATTTGATTTGCCTAACTGATATCCCACCTTTTTCCAAGAACAGGGACTCCATAAGATTAAATGCAGTTTCAGATAAAAACTGATCAAACCAAAAAAGAAGAAGCTTAAGACTAAATAAGCTTTGGGGTGGGTAGGGGAAGAGGAACCAGGATAAAATCATAAGAAAAAGCACCATTTGTTAGTAAGCATCTTTAGTTAGCAGCCAGTCAATTGCAAAAAACCTGCCTGAATAAAAGATTATTTGGCGACCAGCAGAAATACACCAGGAAGGGGCCATTCTATCCCCTTTTGCCAGGGAATTCTATCACCTGAATGCATCCATCAGGGAGTCACTTTCTTGTGTCACTACCAAACATGCCAGCAAACTAAGGAATGGGTCTCTCTCAAGGGGACTGAGAGATGGTTTCCTCCAAAGATTTCATGGGTTCACATGACAGAACATGTGTTTCACAACATGTCGGTCACAGTGTTTTTTTAGGGGCCTGGTCACCTTATTTATATTGTAACCTTTCTTAAATCATTTCTTCTTTGACCATTTGGAGCCAGATATTAAAGTCATCATGTATGTGTATGTATAAGAAACAGGCCCTTTGGGGGGGGGGGGGGGGAAGAAGCCTCTACTTTCTGAGAAGAAATGATTTTATCTCATTAAAAATGCCTTTTTATGCAAACATTAGGGGGTGTTGCAGGTTATTTGGCTATTATCAAAGGGGGGTCATGATTGAAAAAAGGTTGGGAACCACTGCTTTATTTAGTCAAGCCATAGAGGGCTGGAAGTATGTCTAGAAACAGGCTAGTAGCCAGTGAGGATTCTTCAAGAAGAGTTGTGTGTTCCAGTAATTTCAGAACTAAAGAACTTTCACTCCCATCATTTGGTCAGAACCCGCCAAGCCAAATTATGAAACTGAAAGCTCCCATACCAAAGGGAGGTAGAATAGCCCTCTCTACCTTCATGTCAAATCCCAAACCACCTTCTTTCTTGGTCATAAGAAAAGCAGCCTGCTCCACTGTGAGAGTCATGAGATTCCCAGTGACTTGTGAAGGAGCATGGGAGAGAGAGTTCGAAATACAATGATCAGTATTAGTTTTAAAATACAATATAAACTAAAGTACCCATATTTTTCGATGTAGTAAGTGTATAAAGAGAAAATGAGAGTGATGGAAAGAGTGTTTATCACTTTTTAATTTGTAATTGAAATAAGGATGGCACTAATTCTGACAAGATTGGCAAGGTCCTGTAACACTGAAATGGATAAATCCTGGTGGCAGTGGCCACTGGTCAGTATCCTGCTCAATATTTATGTTTGCAGAGAGCTCCAGCTGAGGATGCTGCTGTGCCAATCTGCAAATGTGCTAGTCACCCACAACAAGACATATGGCCAGCATCTTGTTAAATCCCCAGTCTAACTGGAAGCCCAGGTGGACTCGGTGGCCAGGGGCGCCTTCCTTCAGCTGCGGAAATTATACCAGCTACGGCCCTATCTGGACGAGCGGAGTCTCATGACAGTTATGCACGCACTGGTAACATCTCGTATAGATTACTGCAATGCGCTCTACGTGGGGCTGCCTTTGAAGATGGTCCGGCAACTGCAACTGGTCCAGAATCGAGCTGCGCGGCTGGTGAGTGGTGGGGCCGCTAGGGGACACATCAAGCCGATTCTGTTTAAATTACATTGGCTACCAGTTGCTGCCCGGGCTCAATTCAAAGTGCTTGTTTTGACATATAAAGCCCTAAACGGCTTGGGCCCTGGATACCTGAAGGACCACCTCCTTCCATATGAACCTACCCGGCAGTTAAGATCTAGCCAGGGGGCCCTTTTGAAAGAGCCGTCCCTCAAGGAGGTAAGAGGGATGGCTTGTAGACAAAGGGCCTTTTCAGCAGCTGCCCCCAGACTATGGAACGCCATCCCAATTGAGATTCATCTGGTGCCGACGCTGATGACATTTTGGTGCCAGGTCAAAACCTTCCTGTTCCAGAAGGCTTTTAATTGAAACAATATCAACTGTGGGTCCTGATGGCAATTTTTAGAGTATATATTTTAATTGTATTTTAATTGTTTTATTTTTTTTACTGTATTTTAATTGTTGTAAGCCACCCAGAGACCTTTGGGTACTGTGGACGGCATATAAGTTAAATCAATCAATCAATCAATCAATCAATCAATCAATCAATCAATCAATCAATCAATCACTACAGCAGCTTCCACCAAGTTCCATGTGTATAAATATTGGACAGAATAGTGGACAGTGTATATGTAGAGAATCTTCCAGTGCTCCTCAGTTGTGGTTTTTGGACAGGAACACAGCAAACCATGTAACAGGAAGCACCACACACACACACACACACAGCCTCCAGTTCAGTTTGTAAACCATTTTATGCATAAGCTGCTTGTTTTCAAATCCTATAGAATCAGGTCACCAGCTTTCTAGGCTTGCCAAATTCCAGGGTGTAGATGAGGTATAAGGATCAAATGGGGCATCATGGATACTGTAATTATACACTTGATTTCTTATCTTGGCCCTTATTTCATGTTCGCTACATGACCCCACCTTTGTCCCTGTGCAAAAATAGTGTTTGAAAAATTTAGGCAGCTATATGCACATAACCTGTGTAATTTTATTTCCCATGGACTATGATGAACCTGGGGTAGAGGGTGTGATTCCTTTGCAGACCATGAGCAGAAGTAACAGACAATGGTCATAATCTGTGGAGTAAAAGAATACTTCCCTCTTGGGAATATTAACTGCATCTCTTTTTGATTTGCTCTAATAATCTGTAATTTGGGACTCTGTAGCTTTTTACAGTTCAGAATTCCACTGTGAATTGCAATCTGCACTCCATATCTCTATCTTAACTGCAAGTTTAAAAATCTATCAGTTAAGGAAAAAGGAAATGTCATACTGTCAATGAATAATTCAATATAATTTTGAACAGAGATGGAAGAATAAGGTATAGCCTATTGAGAAATATGAGAACAAACATTAAGGAGAATGGAGGAGGCTGAAGAAGAGGGAAGAAATATAAACATATGCATATAAATTCTTAAAGAAATAAAAAGAAAAGTTCCCACTTACAGCGTAGAGAAGGTTTAATTCAGCGGGAAAAGAGGGTGACTTTTCATGAAGTACTTATGCTAAGCATTGTGAATTTCTGAGATGTTTGATGCCAGACCAACATTATTGAAATTCTAGCTAAATATAGCAACACAGAAATATTGAGATTTGTTACTGAGGATCAGAGGTTGGGTAGTGATGGGATGTGACTTTTCCAGGCTGTATTATATTTATTCAGAAAACACAATGCTGGGAAGATCCATGGACCCACCAGGTATGATGTCTCCCTGGAGAACAGATTAGGGATGTGACAGAATGCCATCACTCATAAAACTCACAGATACATATCCCTTACTTCTCACCCATGTGGGAACAAATGACACAGCCAAGAGGAGCCATGAAAAAAATCATGTCAGACTTTGAAGGTCTGGGAAGGAAATTCAAGGACTTTCAGGCCCAGATAGTTTTCTTGTCCATCCTACCAGTACGCAGAAGAGGAACAGAAAAGGAAATGAAAATACTCTTGATGAACAACTGGTTATGAAGGTGGTGCTGACGCAAGAGATTTGGGATTTGGGATCATGGCTTACACTTCCTGGAGAATGGACTGCTGGCAAGTGATGGTTTTCACCTCACAAGAACTGGGAAGAATGTGTTTGGCCACTGCATGAATAACTTCATCAAGAGGGCTTTAAACTGAATTGGAACAGTGAGAGAGATGCAAGATCAGATGTAAAAATAGATGAAGGCTTATGTACAATAAGAGGAGCAGACCAATCACCTCTAATGGGGCCCAATAATAATCTTCATATAAATGTAGGAAGGAAAAGAGGCCACAAATTACACAATCTCTGGTGTCTGTATATGAATGCCAGGAGTATGGGAAACAAACAAGAAGAATTGGAAATCTTAGTTCAGAAGGATAAATATGACTTGATAGAGGGATGACTCCCATGACTAGTGTACAGCAATTGAAGGATATAAATTGTTCAAAAAATCTAGAAAGAATAGAAAGAGGTGGAGTAGCAGTATAGGTCAAAACACATATTTCTGCATAGAAATGCTGGAAGATTAGCTTGGTTGTCTCATCAAGACCATCTGGATTAATATAACTGGGGTGAAAAACAAAAGAAACATCGTAGCTGGAGTCTACTACCAACCACCCAATCAAGAAGAAGATGCAGATGAAACTTTTGGAAAAAAAATTGCAATAATTTCAAAGAGACATGATGTAGTAGTCATGGGAGACTTTAATCCTGATATCTGTTGGGAGACAAATTTTGCCAAATATCCCTTCCGAGATATTCCTGGCTTGTGTGGCTGATAATTTTCTCCTACAAAAAGCTGAAGAAGAAACTAGAAGAATAGTTATCCTTGACTTGATTCTAACCAATAGAATTGACTTGGTGGAAGAAGGTGGCAGCAAGAGGAACTCTGGGGGAAAGTAACCATGTTCTCCTTGAGTTCTTGATTTCAAAGAAAACAAAGGCAGATTGTAGCCTCAGGTATACACTGGATTTTAGAAAAGCCAATTTAAATAAATTCAGAACAATGATAAGTAAGGTCCCCTGGCAGGATATTCTAACAGAAAAAGGAGTACAAGACGGGTGGATTTCTTGAAAAAGGAAATTCTAAAGGCACACTCCAAACAATTCCAATAAGAAAAAAAAAAGGTCGAAAATAGCAAAAAAGAGAGAGACCAATGTGGCTTCACAAAAAGCTCAGAGATTACCTAGGGGGAGGGGGGGAAAAAAACACATATAGGAAGTAAAAAGAAGGCCAGGTTACAATGTAAGAGGACAGACAATTAGCAAAGAATTGCATGGATGGCATTAGGAGGACAAAAGCTAAGAAGGAACTGAGGTTCTTCTTTGTGGCCTCTGTGAATCACACTCTGGGTGATCCGCGCATGTGCGGAGCCTTGTCGGAATATTCTAGAGCTTCTGCGGTAACAAAAAGATACAGTAGTGCAGGCCCCTCCCCCCTGGTATATGTATCTTGGCGCCAAGGCTCTCCCTTCAGTTTCTCTTCAACCGCCGTGTTGAAAGCCTCGATCGTAGCTTCTGTGAGCTTAAAAAAAGAAGAAGAAGAAAATTAATTACCTTTTATTATTTCAAAACCACTTCCTTTACCATTCTTATTCTTTAAATACCACTCCGGCCTTTGGGCCAAAGCCCCCCCCCCCCCGCCTTCTCCGTTTTTGGTTCATGGCCTCTTCAGGCCCATTCAGATGTTGTGTGGTCTGCAATAACAAAATCCCACTCTCTGACGGCCATGCTAAGTGCCTTTTTTGCCTTGGTGAGGCTCATCAAACCACTTCTTGTCCGCACTGCAAAAACTTCAGGTGCAGAGTTCTCCATAGTCACCTTTCTAGGCTCAAACTTTGGCTTTGGGAACAATCTGTCCAGCCTACTAAGCCCATGGCTCAACCTTCCTGCAAATCTATATCCCACGCTAAAGCCATGGACAAAGTCATTTCTGAGGCGGCAAAACAGCGCCCTTCAACTACCCCTTCCTGCTCCAAACATCGAGAACCCGTTTTGCCATCAACATCGATTTCATCGACTGCCCCAAGGTCTCACAAGCCTTGACATTGAAGACAGCCACTAAATCAGTGGCCGGGGAACAGGGGTAATTTACCCCAAATGGGGTAAAAGTGAAAATCCTGGGGGTAATGAGCAGAGCACTACCCCCCTCCCTCCCACCCACCCCCACCCCCTGCAGCCAAATCTTAAATTGTAAGCCACCTCTCCCTGTTACTTCCTTGGTTGCAGCAGGGCAAATGTAAATCCTCCGTTCCTTCAGAGATCGGAGAAAAGCCTGCTTGATTGGTTACAGCTGTTGAAGGGGCGGGGCAGTCAATCAATCCAGGGCTTGTGAATGACTGCTTCCGCCGGAGATGACTGCAAGCAAGCAGGAGGAGGGAAAGGATCCAGTTAACGAGGGAAGGAAGGTGCGAGAGACCGAGGGCTTCATCAAGCTTATTTAAATGTATGTAGAAAATGTATGGAGAAAATGGAGGGAGAGAGGGTGGGTGGGTGGATTGTGTGTGTGTGTGTGTGTGAGAGAGAGAGAGAGAGAGAGAGACTGACTCAAAACTATGAAAAAAGGAACAGGCAAGGCTTGAATTAAGGCGGGGAAAAAGGGTGGCTTCATCAACCTTGTTTAAATATATGGGAGGGAGGGAGGATGTGTGTGTGTGTGTGTGTGTGTGAGTGTGAGAGAGAGAGATTGACTCAAAACTATGAAAAAAGGAACAGGCAAGGCTTGAATTAAGGCAGGGAAAAAGGGTGGCTTCATCAACCTTGTTTAAATATATGGAGAAAATGGAGGGAGGGAGGGTGGGTGGGTGGATGTGTGTGTGTGTGTGAGTGTGAGAGAGAGAGATTGACTCAAAACTATGAAAAAAGGAACAGGCAAGGCTTGAATTAAGGCGGGGGAAAAGGGTGGCTTCATCAACCTTGTTTAAATATATGGAGAAAATGGAGGGAGGGAGGGTGGGTGGGTGGATGTGTGTGTGAGTGAGAGAGAGACTGACTCAAAACTATGAAAAAAGGAAC
Source organism: Intellagama lesueurii (assembly GCA_037013535.1). Classification (NCBI taxonomy): domain Eukaryota; kingdom Metazoa; phylum Chordata; class Lepidosauria; order Squamata; family Agamidae; genus Intellagama; species Intellagama lesueurii. The sequence continues at coordinate 128,495,737 of JBAJHW010000001.1, read as the reverse complement.
AGGCAAGGCTTGAATTAAGGCGGGGGGAAAGGGTGGCTTCATCAACCTTGTTTAAATATATGGAGAAAATGGAGGGAGGGAGGGAGGGTGTATGTGTGAGTGAGTGAGAGAGAGACTGACTTAAAACTATGAAAAAAGGAACAGGCAAGGCTTGAATTAAGGCGGGGGGAAAAGGGTGGCTTCATCAACCTTGTTTAAATATATGGAGAAAATGGAGGGAGGGAGGGTGGGTGGGTGGATGTGTGTGTGTGTGTGTGAGAGAGAGAGAGAGAGTGAGAGTGAGAGAGAGACTGACTCAAAACTATGAAAAAAGGAACAGGAAAGCAAAACAGAAGACTTGAATTAAGGCGGGGGAAAAAAGGGTGGCTTTTTAAGATGCTGTCTAGGCTTGTCATCGCTTTCCTCCTAAGAAGCAGGCGTCTTTGAATTTCATGGCTGCTGTCACCATCTGCAGTGATCATGGAGCCCAAGAAAGTCAAATCTGTCACTGCCTCCATATCTTCCCCTTCTATTTGCCAGGAGGTGATGGGACCAGTGGCCATGATCTTGGTTTTTTTGATGTTGAGCTTCAGACCATTTTTGGCGCTCTTCTCTTTCACCGTCATTAAGAGGTTCTTTAATTCCTCCTCACTTTCTGCCATGCTTTTGCGTAGTCAATGAAGCAGAAGCAGATGTTTTTCTGGAACTCTCTGGCTTTCTCCATAATCCAGCGCATGTTAGCAATTTGGTCTCTAGTTCCTCTGCCCCTTCGAAATCCAGCTTGCACTTCTGGGAGTTCTCGGTCCACATCCTGCTGAAGCCTGCGTTGGAGGATTTTGAGCATAACCTTGCTAGCGTGTGAAATGAGTGCAATTGTACGGTAGTTGGAGCATTCTTTGGCACTGCCCTTCTTTGGGATTGGGATGTAGACTGATCTTTTCCAATCCTCTGGCCACTGCTGAGTTTTCCATTGATGATGATAAAAAAAATAGTGCACTGGTCCTTTGATATTGGGCTGTGGCACCAGGGTGGGTGACATGACCTTTAGCCTGGTTTGTTCCTTTTTGCACACCACACACAGAATGATTAAAGTGGTAGGGAAAGCCCCCCCCCAACTCTGCATTGGCTGTCTCTAGCAAGCATGTAATTGCTAGCACCACTCTGGCAGCCATTGATGATGATTAAATCCTCTGCGAGCTAGCAAAATTTAATGCAACTTGCTAGGCATGTTGGACACCTTACTACTCCCTATACCACCCCATGGCTGGAGTGCAATGTGTTCCAGCAAAAATAGTGCACATCTTTATTAAATTTGGTGCATCCTGCTAGTTCGGTACATAGCCTGGCAGCCATTGATACTGATGATATATCCTGCTAGTTCGGTACACAGCCTGTGTAGATTCAGTAATATTTTGAATTCAAATAATGTATGATTTCCTTCCTTTCAAATCAAGGGGGTAATGTTGGCGTATATAAATTTTTTGGGGGGTAAAAGGTAAAAAAGTTCCCTGACCCCTGCACTAAATGGAAACCGTTGAACAACGTTTCCTTGGCACTTGAACCTTCACCAACGAAGAAAGCTAAAGTCTCAAAGTTGAAGCCTTCCAAGGCCATTTCCACTCCGACTCCACAACCACCTGAGTCCGGAGACCTCATTTTTTTTGGCTCTCTCTCCGATGATGAGGCACTTCCACTTCATTCAGCCCATCGCCGTCACAGTCCTCCTGAATGGGAATAGCGTGTTGACCAGAGTTACCAGGCACCTCCTATCAGTCGGTGCCAAAGAAACCTAGATGAGTTGATCAACATTCTTCGGCTCCAGTCACATTGTTGTGGCACCGACAAGCTACTACTTTCCTGCCCATCCAGATGGCCATGACCGCTCATCCTGCTCAGCATCACTGGCGTCTGTTTACTCCACTGTCATCCAATGTGGTCCATTGATGCCCTTGCCAGCTCAGCAACCTTCTCAACATTGACAACAACTTCCATATCGACATCAGTTCCACACCGACTCCATGTCTAGTGTTCACCCTGCTTATGAATATTTATGTTGATATTTGCATGCACCAATATGAGTTGGTTGGGGGCGGAGTTAAGTGGGGGAAAGAAAAAGAGAGAGAGGGGAAAAAAGTAGGCGATTGAGAGTGGAGGAAGGAGGTTGTTTAGTTGAGAGTTAATGGCATTGACTGGACTTTTATCACTTGTAACAATAAACAATTTCTACTTGGTTCTTAAATGATATGTTGCCCGGACCTCTGTCATTAATAGTGAATAAAGTTGATGTAATCAACTGGTGGCAGCTGAATGACACATAGCATGTGCCTTTGCTTGGTGAAATGACCAAGGGACAGGTGGGAACGTGAGAAATTGATGGCATAGCGGAGGGATCCAAAACAATCCAGTGTAAAATTGAATTTTCTTGAGTCTGGAGGGAAAAGGGGTTAGGATCTGTGGTGTAAGAAGTCATTACCCGTTAGAGTCTGTGGAAGACTTAGTTTCGGGGCTTCTGAACCCAGGTCTGGGGAATCCCAAGAAGAGGTCCTTTTGGCTCTTGTGAGGGAAAAGAACCAGTCCAATTTAGTAAGAAATTGTATTGTTTATGCCAGTGGTTTTTAACGTTTTTGAAAGAAACGCCCCCTTGAGCCATTGAGGAAGTTATCATCCCCCCCTCCCCGCGGTGGCGGCGCGGTGCTGCCGCAGGGAGGGGACAATGATAACTTCCTCAATGGCGGCGGTGGCGGCGGCACCACATCTGCTGCCAGTACCAGCTGCTCTGGATCCGGCGGCGTGTTGGCGGCAGTGGCGGCACAGTGCTGCCGCCGCGGGGAGGGGGGGCAATGATAATTCCTCAATGGCGGAGGCGGCGCGGCGGCTCCATCGCCCCCTATCGCCCCCTTCTGTTCCTTCACCCCCGCGTCGCCCCTTTTTGTTCCATCGCCCCCCTGAAAAACAAAATCGCCCCCTGGGGGGCGATATCACCCAGGTTAAGAACCACATAAACTTTATGCCACCCAAACAAAGTAGAAAATTGGTTATGGAGGCACAAGCTGAACTCCAGGGTGCTGAGGGAAAGGTGAACCCTCAAATTCAAAGTGAAGAAGAAACTGAGGGACCAGTAATAATTGCCTCAGAAGGTGAAAATATCTAAAGCTCCCAAGATTTGGAAAATGGAAGCTAGAACAGGAATTCAAACTAAAGGAGTTAGCTATGAAAAACCAATTAGAATTGGTAAAAGAAAAAAATCCTTGAAAGGAAAAGGGAATTTGAGCAAGAATCCAGGTAAAGAGAAATGCAATTCCAAATAGAGATGAAGAAATTGGAATTAGCTGCCCATAATAATAATAATTCCAGTGTGGGAAATCCCTCAAATAATCTAAAGAAATTTCCCCAATATCGGAATGGAGATTGTCATGAATCTTTCCTGATTTCCTTTGAGAGAGTTTGTTGGAACCTCGGGGTTAAAGATGATGAGAGGATGATAATTTTAAGGTCACAGATAGGGGGAGTTTTATCTGAGATCTATTCACAGATGCCTCTTGAACAAGCTAGAAATTTTGAGGCTTACCGAAATATGGTGTATTGCCAATTCGGGATTAATTTAGAGCATCTCAGGATAAAATTTTGATCAATGTCAAAGAAACCTGAGGAGTCTTTTGCTCAACTAGGGACGTGTTTAACTCAGTGTCTTAATAAGTGGCTAGAACAGGAACGGGTCACCTCCTTAGACCAAATGAGAAATGTGTTTGGATTAAAACAATTTTATTCAATTTTACCAGGGGAGTTGTGTTATCTTGTCAAAGACAAGGATCCTAAAAATGTGCAACAGGAGTCTGAATATGCTGATTCTATTAGTGCAGTGGTCAGGGAACAGGGGTAATTTACCCCAAATGGGGTAAAAATGAAAATCCTGGGGGTAATGAGCAGAATCCATCTCATGTGCATTCTTCCTATTTTCCTACTGTATTGCACTTTTTCCTGCATTGCTGCCTTTTCCAGTGAGCTTGTCTTCTCATGATGCCACTGTAGTACAATACCCTTTGTTTGGTTATTATAGCTTCTAGTGAGAGTCCACACTTAATTTGCTTTACTTATCTCTCTGACAAGTCATGCTATCTGTAAAACTCTTTTCCAACTCTACATTTCAAATAAGTGAAATGTGTGTATACACTTTATGTAGTGTATAAAATGTGTATTAAAAATCTGCACTCCTATATATAGCTCCTTTTCTGAGGGTGGTTTACTTTGGAGGAAACAAGTCCAGGATTTCAATGTACTTAATAAGCTTTATAAATGTTGTTGTTGTTAAGTCGTGTCCTACTCTTCGTGACCCCATGGACCGGAGCACATCAGGCCCTCCTGTCTTCCACTGCCTCCCGGAGTTTGGTCAAATTCATGTTGGTAGCTTCGATGACACTGTCCAACCATCTCATCCTCTGTCGTCCCCTTCTCCTCTTGCCCTCACACTTTCCCAACATCAGGGTCATTTCCAGGGAGTCTTCTCTTCTCATGAGAGGGCCAAAGTATTGGATCTGTCCTTCCAGTGAGCACTCAGGGTTGATTTCCTTCAAAATGGATAGGTTTGTTCTCCTTGCAGTCCAGGGGACTCTCAAGAGTCTCCTCCAGCACCACAATTCAAAAGCATCAATTCTTCGGCGGTCAGCCTTCTTTATGGGCCAGCTCTCACTTCCATACATCGCTACTGGAAAAACCATAGCTTTGACTATGCAGACCTTTGTCGGCAAGGTGATGTCTCTGCTTTTAAAGATGCTGTCTAGGTTTGTCATCGCTTTCCTCCCAAGAAGCAGGCGCCTTTTAATTTCATGGCTGCTGTCACCATCTGCAGTGATCATGGAGCCCAGGAAAGTCAAATCTGTCACTGCCTCCATATCTTCCCCTTCTATTTGCCAGGAGGTGATGGGACCAGTGGCCATGATCTTAGTTTTTTTAATGTTGAGCTTCAGACCATTTTTTATGCTCTCCTCTTTCACCCTCATTAAGAGGTTCTTTAATTCCTCCTCACTTTCTGCCATCAGAGTGGTATCATCTGCATATCTGAGGTTGTTGATATTTCTTCCGGCAATCTTAATTCCGTCTTGGGATTCATCCAGTCCAGCCTTTCGCATGATGTATTCTGCATATAAGTTAAATAAGCAGGGGGACAATATACAGCCTTGTCGTACTCCTTTCCCAATTTTGAACCAATCAGTTGTTCCATATCCAGTTCTAACTGTTGCTTCCTATCCCACATATAGATTTCTCAGGAGATAGATAAGGTGGTCAGGCACTCCCATTTCTTTAAGGACTTGCCATAGTTTGCTGTGGTCCACACAGTCAAAGGCTTTTGCGTAGTCAATGAAGCAGAAGTAGATGTGGAACTCTCTGGCTTTCTCCATAATCCAGCGCATGTTAGCAATTTGGTCTCTAGTTCCTCTGCCCCTTCGAAATCCAGCTTGTACTTCTGGGAGTTCTCGGTCCACATACTGCTGAAGCCTACCTTGTAGGATTTTGAGCATAACCTTGCTAGCATGTGAAATGAGTGCAATTGTACGGTAGTTGGAGCATTCTTTGGCACTGCCCTTCTTTGGGATTGGGATGTAGACTGATCTTTTCCAATCATCTGGCCACTGCTGAGTTTTCCATTGATGATGATAAAAAAAATAGCGCACTGGTCCTTTGATGTTGGAATGTGGCACCAGGGTGGGTGACATGACCTTTAGCCTGGTTTGTTCCTTTTTGCACACCACACACACAATGATGAAAGTGGTAGGAAACTCCCCCCCCCCAACTCGGCTGTCTCTAGCAAACACATCATTGCTAGCACCACTCTGGCAGCCATTGATGATGATTAAATCCTCTGCGAGCTAGCAAAAATTTAATGCAACTTGCTAGGCATGTTGGACACCTTACTACTCCCTATACCACCCCATGGCTGGAGTGCAATGTGTTCCAGCAAAAATAGTGCACATCTTTATTAAATTTGGTGCATCCTGCTAGTTCGGTACACAGCCTGTGTAGATTCAATAAGATTTAGAATTCAAATAATGTATGATTTCCTTCCTTTCAAATCAAGGGGGTAATGTCGGCGTATATAAAAAATTTTGGGGGTAAAAGGTAAAAAAGTTCCCTGACCCCTGTATTAGTGGGATCAAGGATTCTCGATTTTCTGAGGTAAAAATTGATAGAAAAGTTTGGGACATCAGTAAGAGATCATCCCGATCCAGTAAGGATTACTTCAGTCATACTCAAGCTAAGGAAAGCCATTTTAAAGCAAGACCTTCATTCTCAGAGCAAAGTCTACTGAGATCGAATAACCCTGAGGGAAAAGCTAATAAATCCCTTTACTCTGAACATAGGACAAATAAACGATGTTATGCTTGTGGTAAAGAAGGACATTTTTGTTCCCAGTGTGAAACTCATAAAAATAGAAATTTCAGTCAGCCTAAACAGGTATTTTGCCTTCAGCCATCGGCAGTTGAAGCCTCTAACGGCTGCACTGTTGCTAAGGGAACAGAATTGGCAGAGAGCCCAGAGCTTCCCGAGGGCAGAGTGATACAATGTTATTTAATCAAGTGTGATCAAAACTTACTGGAAAGCTCTGGAGAAATGATTTTAATTGATGGTAAAAAGTATCTAGGTATTAGGGAGTCATGTTCCCAAGCGACTATCTGTCACCTGGACATAATTCCTAAAGAAAATATGTTGGAGCAGGAGAAGGTCACCCTCAAAGGGATAAGTTCTGATTCTGTAGTATTGCCAATGGCTAGAGTAGCATTGAATTACCATGAGTGGTCTAGTATATGGAAAGTAGCTGTGTCAGATCAAATCCCAGCTCCTTGTCTGATTGGTTTGGATCTCTCAAAGCATGTGCAGAGTGTTTGCATGGTAACCCACTCTCAGGGGAGGCAGATTGTAGCTGCTGAGGAAAGCATGGGAATCCCAACCACTGAAACTCTCATTGAAAGACCCAGTTTAAGAGAACATCCTGAAATAAGGGAGACTGCTGATTTGGTGCTCATGAAAAATCCTAATAGTTCCTCCTTTATTAAGGAACAAAAGGAAGATAGCACCTTAAATAACTGCTTTGAAAAAGTTAAAGAGAATCCCATTCCACTGTCCCCTGAACATCCAGAGAGGTATTGTGTGGACCAAGACCTATTGTATAGGTAGGTTTTAATGGCACCTTGTAGGGGTGGAGAAGGGCCCCACAAACAGCTAATTGTCCCTGTTAAATATCGAGAAAAGATTCTGGAAAAAGCACACAAACATTTATTTGGAGCACACATGGGTGTCTCTCGCACTAAGCAAAGGGTCGGACAGAATTTTTATTGGCCAGGGATGGGGCAGCAAATTAAGCAATATTGCCAAACCTGTGATACTTGCCAGAAGCAAGGTACTGGAAATGACAAAACTAGAGCTAAACTATGCCCATTACCTGGTATCTCGACCGTTTTCCAATGTTTAGGTCTGGACCTGGTGGGACCCCTACCCAGTGCAACTAGACGAGGAAATAAGTATATTTTATCCATTATTGATTTTGCCACCAGATACCCAGAAGCAGTCCCCCTAAGAAACATAGAGACAGAAACTGTGGCGGATGCGTTAATTAGTTATATGTGCCGAATGGGTTTTGCATCAGAAATAATAACAGATTTAGGAACTTCCTTTACTTCCAAACTAATGAAGAGACTATGGCAAGTCTGTGGAATTTCCCATGTGACGTCCCCTTACCACCCCCAAACGAATGGGTTAGTGGAAAAATTTAACGGAACATTAATGAGAATTATACATGCGTATGTGGCAGAGAACCCAAATGATTGGGATAATAAATTACAATCACTGCTATATGCTTATCAAGATATTCCCCAAAAAAGCACAGGTTTTAGTCCTTTTGAACTTTTGTTTGGTTGTAAAGTAAGAGGGCCTTTAGATTTGTTACAACAGAACTGGGAAGTTTATAAAGAAAGGGACCCTAAGTCGATTGCAGAATACATGGATAATTTAATGAACACCTTACAAAGATCTCTAGAAATAGCTGGGGAAAACTGAAAGGGGCCCCAAGGTAGACAGAAAAGTTCGTATGACAAAAAAACCTGAGAAAGAACATTCAGTCCTGGAGAAGAAGTATTAATGTTGAGACCCACAAAAGGAAATAAGTTGCAGTTAGCGTGGATCGGACCGTACACAGCGGTCTCCAAAATGAATGATGTCAATTATATTCTCCAAAGGGAAGATGAAGGCTGTAAAGTAGTCCATGCGAACATGTTAAAACCCTATTATAGAAAAGAAAACTAGGTTCTATATACTGTCAAAGAAGACCCAGAAGAGAAGCAAAAATTGCTATGCTGGGAAGGCAGGGGGGAACTTAAAAATAACCCTGAAGATGTGGTCCTTAACCCAGCTCTATCATTAAGACAGAAAGAAGTGTGTACTCCCCTGCAGAAATACTGGTTGGTGTTTTCGCACAAACCCGGAATTGTAAAAGGGGTAGTGCATAGAATAGACACTGGGGACGCCCAACCCATAGCCGTCACTCCTTTCAGAGTAACAGGTCCGTATATAGAAAAGATTCACACAGAGGTGAGTGAGATGCTAAAAGCTAATATTATTATACCATCCATTAGTCCTTGGGCTGCTCCTATAGTGGATAAACTAGATGGGAAGGTCAGGTTCTGTGTGGACTATCAAAATCTAAAACATATTACCAAGGCAGATGCCTACCCAATGCCTCGTCTGGATGACCTTATTGAAAGAATAGGGAAATGTCCATATATCTCCGGTTTGGATCTGACTAGAGGGTTTTGGCAAGTGTCCATGGATCCTAAAGACCAAGAGAAAACAGCTTTTTGCAGTCCTTTAGGATTATACGAATTTCAAGTTATGAGTTTTGGCTTAAAAAATGCATCAGCCATGTTTTAAAGGCTGGTAGAGAAAACCCTGTATGGCCTGAGAGAGTTCACTATGGCATACATGGATGACATCGGTATTTTTAGCCAGACCTGGGAGGAACATAAAGCCCATCTAGAGGTCATTTTGCAAAAGTTACGTGATGCCAGTTTGACAGTGAAAGCGGCTAAATGTCAAATTAGGAACTCTGAAATAAGGTACCTAGGGCATCTAGTCGGTGGGGGGATGATAACCCCTAGATGCAAAGATAGAAACTATTGATACTTGGCCCACCCCGACTTCTAAAAAGAAAATCCGAGTGTTCCTTGGGTTAGCTGGATATTATAGATGTTTTGTCCTGAAGTTTAGTGAGATAGCTGCTCCGTGAACAAACTTAACAGGAAAGAAGCAAGCTGAAAACATCCAGTGGACGTCAGAGTGCCAGGTAGCCTTCGATCATCTGAAGAGAGCGGTGACTTCAAAACCTGTCCTTATTGCACTGGATTTCGACCGTGAGTTCATCATTTACACGGATGCATTGAACGTGAGACTGGGAGCTGTGCTGTGCCAAACAGACAACAGTGGGAGTCTACATCCAGTGACTTATATAAGCAAGAAACTCCAACCTGGTGAGAGACATTCATCCACTATCGAAAAAGAGTGTCTAGCTATCGTATGGACACTGCAAAAGCTGAAGCCCTACATTTGGGGAAGGAAATTCATCCTCTGCATCGACCATTCTTCTTTGGTGTGGCTAAGAACTATGAAATCTAATAGCAGCAAATTTACGAGATGGGCGCTGATTTTACAAGACTTTGATTTTGAAATCCACAGTGTAAAAGGATCTCAGAATGTGGTCGCGGATGCTTTGTCTAGAAGACCAAATGACTAGAGAAAATTCTCTTTTTAATTTATCTGAGTTCAATATTAACTGTTCTGTTTGTGTAATAATTATGTGGTATGCTTAAAGTGCAAACTGCTTGGATATTAATAAACTAAGAGGTAGGTACAGTGATAGTAAAAATAATAGTATGTATCCTTAGTAATGTAAGAGGTTAATATTTGCATTCTTCCATGAACCTTCATTTGTTTATGAGGGCAAACTGTTTCCCCTCCTAAAACAAACTAATTAAGGGGGGAGGGATGTAGCGTTCACCCTAATATTTATGTTGAAGTTTGCATGGATGAATAGGAGTTGGTGGGGTGGAGTTAAGTGGGGGAAAGGAAAAAGAGAGAGAGGGAGAGTAAGTGTAGGCAGTTGAGAGTGGAGAAAGAAAGTTGTTTAGTTGAGAGTTAACGACATTGACTGGACTTTTATCACTTGTAACAATAAACAATTTCTGCTTTGTTCATAAATGATACATTGCTTGGACCTCTGTCATTAATAGTGAACAAAGTTGATGTAATCAACTGGTGGCAGCTGAACGACACATAGTGTGTGCCTTTGCTTGGTGAAACGACCAAGGGCCACGCGGGAACGTGACACCTATGCCCAGCTAATGGTTTGCATGGCTAAGTCCCTCGAACTACAGATCCACAGACCTACTACTGAACCATTCGATCACCTTTATGATCCCATCTCCAAAAATCCACATTAACTCCTACAAGGCTAACCCATTATATAGGAGCTATTATAGACTCCAAACAAGCTTGAGCATTTATTCCAATGGACAAATGTCTCAACTTAATTTCTTTGCCCCATGCCTTCACTCCTCATACACATATCTGCATTAACGGTCCAACGTGTTTTAGACACAATGGCCTCAATGACCTCTGTTGTCCAGCATGTCCGCCTGAAAATGAGATCCCTCCAAGCATGGTTTCTAGCCTTGTTCAACCAGTTGCTAGACCCACCACATATCCTACTGCGAGTCACTCCAGAACTTGCCTCCCAGCGTTCATGGTGGTACTCCACACAAAATCTGACAATGGGGCGACCTTTCCAAATCCAGTCCACAAATCCAGGTTACCACAGATGCCAGTCTCACCGGCTGGGGTGCCCACTGCCGATCTTTGCAAATCCATGCGCAGTGGTCACGAAGGGAAAAAAATGCTCCATATCAACGAGCTAGAACTACTAGCAGTAATAAAAGCCTGCAAGGCCTTAAAGAATCACCTAATTGGCAAAATGGTTCAAATAGCCACAGACAACACCACCACAATGTACTAAATTCTCAAACATGGGGGTACTCACTCCTCAAGTCTCCTATATCTCGCTGTCGACCTGTGGGAATGGTGCCTCTCCCATCACATTTGTCTTACAGCAATCCATGTAGCCGGTCAGGACAACAATTTGGCAGATTTACTCAGTCGCAAAGAATCTCAGGCCCATGAATTGGAGATAGATCAGACTATTTTTATCTCCCTGTGCATGCACTGGGGCACACCCACCATCGACCTCTTTGCTTCCCGAACAAACAAGAAGTGCAAACGTTACTGCTCACATGCGGGAGTCAGCAAGAACTCCCGCAGCAACGCCTTCATTGGCCGTTGGTCCAAATCACTGACTTACCTCTTTCCGCCATTTCCACTTCTCCACAAGGTCGAAGTCCGTCTCCAACAGGACAGGCCCAATGCAATCTTAATAGCTCCGTGGTGGCTGCAACAGCCATGGTTTCCAATTCTCCACCAGCTGTCTTCTGAAATTGATCATCTGCCCATCTGCCTCACCTGCTTACACAAAACAAAAATCAGATCTCCCTGCCTTTCATCTCGCAGCATGGAGGATTCTGCCTCCCTGATGAATGTCCTTCATCATGCAAAGAAATCCTTGACCAGGAAGGCCTACAGGTATAAATGGAAAAATTTCCAATCATTCACTGCAGCGTCATCGCTATCCCCAATCAACCCTTCCCTCACCACTGTTCTTTGTTTTCTCTTACAACTAAAAACTACAGGCCTTTCTCTTCCGTTGCTCAAAGTTTACCTTTCGGCAATTGTAGTGTATCAACGACCAAACTCTAAGGTAGCTAAATTTTTCAGGCACCCTACTCTCATGGAGTAGCCCTCATAGTCAACAAAAGAGTGGGAAAAGCTGTACTGGGATACAATCTCAAAAATGATAGAATGATTTCAATACGAATCCAAGGCAGACCTTTCAACATCACAGTCATCCAAGTTTATGCACCAACCACCGATGCTGAAGAGGCTGAAATTGACCAATTCTATGAAGACCTACAACACCTTCTAGAACTGACACCAAAGAAAGATGTTCTTCTCATTATAGGGGACTGGAATGCTAAAGTAGGGAGTCAAGAGATAAAAGGAACAACAGGTAAGTTTGGCCTTAAAGTTCAGAACGAAGCAGGGCAAAGACTAATAGAGTTTTGTCAAGAGAACAAGCTGGTCATCACAAACACTCTTTTCCAACACCACAAGAGGCGACTCTACACATGGACATCACCAAATGGGCAATACCGAAATCAGATTGATTATATTCTCTGCATCCAAAGATGGAGAAGCTCTATACAGTCAGCAAAAACAAGACCTGGAGCTGATTGTGGTTCTGATCATCAGCTTCTTATAGCAAAATTCAAGCTTAAACTGAAGAAAGTAGGAAAAACCACTGGGCTAGTCAGGTATAATCTAAACCAAATCCCTTATGAGTACACAGTGGAAGTGAAGAACAGATTTAAGGAACTAGATTTGGTGGACAGAGTGCCTGAAGAACTATGGATGGAGGCTCGTAACATTGTACAGGAGGCAGCAACAAAAACCATCCCAAAGAAAAGGAAATGCAAGAAAGCAAAGTGGCTGTCCAACGAGGCCTTACAAATAGCAGAGAAGAGAAGGTAAACAAAATGCAAGGGAGATAGGGAAAGTTACAGAATATTGAATGCGGACTTCCAAAGAATAGCAAGGAGAGACAAAAGGGCCTTCCTAAATGAACAGTGCAAAGATATAGAGGAAAATAATAGAAAGGGAAAAACCAGAGATCTGTTCAAGAAAATTGGAGATATTAAAGGAACATTTTGTGCAAAGATGGACATGATAAAGGACAAAAATGGCAGGGACCTTACAGAAGCAGAAGACATCAAGAAGAGGTGGCAAGAATACACAGAGGAATTATACCAGAAAGATCTGGATGTCCCGGACAACCCAGATAGTGTGGTTGCTGACCTTGAGCCAGACATCCTGGAGAGCGAAGACAAGTGGGCCTTAGAAAGCATGGCTAACAACAAGGCCAGTGGAGGTGATGGCATTCCAGTGGAACTATTTAAAATCTTAAAAGATGACGCTGTTAAGGTGCTACACTCAATATGCCAGCAAGTTTGGAAAACTCAGCAGTGGCCAGAGGATTGGAAAAGATCAGTCTACATCCCAATCCCAAAGAAGGGAAGTGCTAAAGAATGCTCCAACTACCGTACAATTGCACTCATTTCACACGCTAGCAAGGTTATGCTCAAAATCCTACAAGGCAGGCTTCAGCAGTATGTGGACCGAGAACTCCCAGAAGTACAAGCTGGATTTCGAAGGTGCAGAGGAACTAGAGACCAAATTGCTAACATGCGCTGGATTATGGAGAAAGCCGGAGAGTTCCAGAAAAACATCTACTTCTGCTTCATTGACTACGCAAAAGCCTTTGACTGTGTGGACCACAGCAAACTATGGCAAGTTCTTAAAGAAATGGGAGTGCCTGACCACCTTATCCGTCTCCTGAGAAATCTATATGTGGGACAGGAAGCAACAGTTAGAACTGGATATGGAACAACTGATTGGTTCAAAATTGGGAAAGGAGTACGACAAGGCTGTATATTGTCCCCCTGCTTATTTAACTTATATGCAGAATACATCATGCGAAAGGCTGGACTGGATGAATCCCAAGACAGAATTAAGATTGCCGGAAGAAATATCAACAACCTCAGATATGCAGATGATACCACTCTGATAGCAGAAAGTGAGGAGGAATTAAAGAACCTCTTAATGAGAGTGAAAGAGGAGAGTGCAAAAAATGGTCTGAAGCTCAACATCAAAAAAACTAAGATCATGGCCACGGGCCCCATCACCTCCTGGCAAATAGAAGGGGAAGATATGGAGGCAGTGACAGAGTTTACCTTCCTGGGCTCCACGATCACTGCAGATGGTGACAGCAGCCACAAAATTAAAAGACACCTGCTTCTGGGGAGGAAAGCGATGAGAAACCTAGACAGCATCTTAAAAAGCAGAGACATCACCTTGCCGACAAAGGTCTGCATAGTCAAAGCTATGGTTTTTCCAGTAGTGTTGTATGGAAGTGAGAGCTGGCCCATAAAGAAGGCTGACCGCCGAAGAATTGATGCTTTTGAATTGTGGTGCTGGAGGAGACTCTTGAGAGTCCCCTGGACTGCAAGGAGAACAAACCTATCCATTTTGAAGGAAATCAACCCTGAGTGCTCACTGGAAGGACAGATCCTGAAGCTGAGGCTCCAATACTTTGGCCATCTGATGAGAAGAGAAGACTCCCTGGAAAAGACCCTGATGTTGGGAAAGTGTGAAGGCAAGAGGAGAAGGGGACGACAGAGGACGAGATGGTTGGACAGTGTCATCGAAGCGACGAACATGAATTTGATCAAACTCCAGGAGGCAGTGGAAGACAGGAGGGCCTGGCGTGCTCTGGTCCATGGGGTCACGAAGAGTCGGACACGACTAAATGACTAAACAACAACAACTCTCAAACGTTTCCGCAAAGGACTATCAGACATGTACGTCCTCCATCGCCTCATTGGTCATTGACACTAGTCCTTCAACACCGTACAAGGGCCCCATTTGAGCCCCTTGCGTCAACTGACCTTACACTACTTACCTTTAAGTCAGCGTTCCTCATAGCTATCACGTCAGCACGACACCATAGTGAACTAGCAGCCTTAAGGTCTGACTACCCTTATCTCCAGTTTTACCCCGATAAGGTCAAAATCTTTGTAGATATTTCTTTCCTGCCCAAGGTTGTCTCCCAGTTTCACCTATCCCAACCCTTGGTTCTTCCATCCTTCTTCCCATCTCCATCTAATCCTCAAGAACAGATTCTCCATACCTTGGATGTTATACGGGCTCTGGCTTTCTATATAGCCCACACTCAATCTTTCAGATGCTCAGCTAGACTCTTCATCAGCTATCAACTTCCTTCCAAAGGCCTCCAAGTTACTTTGCAGTGAATATCTGCTATCCAGCTTGCTTACCAGCTCGCTCGCATTCCAGTGCCACAAACTATGCACCCTCATCCACCAGGGCGTTGGTGACATCCACAGCATTTCTCCAAGGGATCCCCCTCACTGACATTTGTGCCTCTGCCACATGATCACAGCCATCCACGTTTATCAATCACTATCAATTGGATGTTCGTCAGAAGTCTGATGCTCCTATTGGATGTGCTATACTATCATCTACCTTGGCGTGACACCTTCCTCCAGGTAAGGTAGCTTGTTAGTTACCCAGAGTGTGATTGACAGTGGCCACAAAGAAGAACAACAGGTTACCTACCTGTAACTGTGGTTCTTTGAGTGGACCTCTGTGATTCACACATCCTGACTCGGTCTCCCCACTGTCATACCCTTCTTTTTACGCAGTGGTTGACTTAACTGAAGGGACAGCCTTGGCACCAAGGTACATATACCAGGGGGGAGGGGCCTGCACTAAAGTATCTTTTTGCTACCGCAGAAGCTCTAGAATATTCCGATGAGGCTCCATGCATGTGTGGATCACCCAGAGTGTGAATCACAGAGGTTCACTCGAAGAACTACAATTATAGGTAGGTAACCTGTCGTTAGTAAGAGATACTAAAAGCAACAAAAAAGCATTCTTCAGGTATGTGCATAGCAAAAGACAGAGAATAGATACAGTGACTCAGCTACTCAATGGGGGAAATGATAACAGATGACAAAAGGCAGAAGTGCTCAATTCCTACTTCAGCTCACTCTTTTCCCAAAAGACAGTTGCAGTTTGAGATTGATAAATAAGTAATACCTTATTACTTTGTCAAGTAATACCTTATTACTTTGAATGAGTCCACATCTCTAGGGCTGGATGAACTGCATCCATGGATGTTGAGGGAACTGGCTGAAGAACCACTGTCTATTATTTTCTTGAAATCATAGAATTGTAGAATCACGAATTTGGAAGGGGCCTATAAGGTCATCAATTACAACCCCTTGCTCAGTGCAGGAAGGGTGAATGGTGTCAGGGCTGAGGCCGTGCCGGAGCCCTGCAACCTTAGTGCAGGCAGGATCGGCCCCATCTCTCTGGGAAGAACTGCTCTAAGGTTTGCAGGACTGGGCCCTTTCCCTGCAGCTGTTGCCCAGCTCCTCAGGAGTGCCACCCATGGAAGCAGAGGACTGGGCTATATAAGAACAGGTCTTCCCCACAGACCTTTGCCTCAGCAATGAAGGTTTCTGGCTGTGCTGTTGTTCCTGCCTTGCCTCTCCTTGCATCCCTGGACCCTGCTGCCTTGATACAGTTCCTCCTGACTTTGACCCTTGGACTGTCTGACCATGATTTGCATCATCCTTCTACTTGGCTGCTGTTTGGACTCAAAATGCTAGCTGGTTGGTCTCTGCTTGGACTGTGAAGTTGGTTCTACCTTGTTCCTGTGGACTGGGTCCTGGTGCCTCTTCTACTGAACCCTGACAAAGGACTGGATGATTGGAGGAAGGCTAATATTGTCCCTATCTTCAAAAAGGAGGGACCAGAGAACTACAGACCAATCACTTTTACATCAATCCTAGGGAAAATTCTGGAGGAGATTATAAAGCAGTCACTCTCCAAGCACTTTGAAAATAATGCAGTAATAACTAGAAGCCAACATGGACTTTTCAAGAACAAATCCTACCAGACTAATCTTATATCATTTTTTTACTTCCCTGGTAGATAGTGCTGTAGACATCTGGACTTCATCAAGTCTTTGACAAAGTGCCCCATTATATTCTAATTAGCAAGCTAACTAGGTGTGGGCTGGATAGCACAAGTGTCAAGTGGATAGAGAACCAAATTCAGAGAGTGCTTATCAATGACTCCTTCTCAAACTTGGAGGAGGTAATAAGTGGAGTATTGCAAAGCTCAAGTCTGGGCCCGGTGCTCTTCAATCCTTTTCAAATTTGCAGATAACACAAAACTGATATATTATTATTATCAGTCCTTTGGCTTCATGCGGGGGCGAGGGAATGTTCAGTGGATGCATGAAATACATGACATGTACATTAAACTTTAAATGCTGCATAACTTTAAGCCTTCTTCTAGCTCCCAATGTCTTGGCATTCTCACTGAGTTGGAAAATATAGCAAGACAAAGTTGAAAGAAAAACATGATAGTTAATATTGCCGTGTTTTAGTTTTAGGTTTTTTTGTGTTTTTTTGGATATAGCTTCAATATAAGGGATCTCACAGTTGTTTCTACTTCGACCAAGGATTTCAGATGAATAGATGTGTGTTAGGGTAGAAGCAGATAAGAAACATTGCAGAGAAAAAAGGGTGGTGACGTGTAAAAGTATAATTTCCTGTAATGTTTTAATCTGTCATCTATTATATGCATATTTTTGATCTGATTTCTGTTCCTATATGTATATTTTTTGTATCTTGTGACCTGAAAATCAAAATGAATAGTTTGAACTGTTTGTGCCCCATAGGCATGAATAAGAATGAAAGACAAATTTAACATTTTTTTGGTCAACTTTCACTTATATATTTTAATTGGGCAAAATCCTGTTGTGTAAAGTTATCCAGATGTAAAGCAAATCTGGTGGCAGCAGTAATCTGACAGAGTTTTTTTCTACTATTAAAAGCTCCCCCCTTGGTCCTCAGGCACCCAAAGTCTTCCCCAGGGCAAAATAAAAACCTAGTGAGCCCGAAAAGCTGAAACTCAGGGACAGGAAGCTTTCAATTTATTTAAATTAATTATTTAGGCTGCCAGATTGTGTTACTTTAAGCAACAGGACTTTGCCCACTGTCTCTCCAGTTTTCTACACATGTTTTCTCAAATAATAATACCAGGAATTTCAGAATCCAAAATGTAGCCTAGAAGAACTGGGAATTCAACAGCTCTAGCAATGAATCCTTAGATATGAGGCATGGCTCATATAATTGTCATAAGGTTGTTGTTTAGTCGTTAAGTCATGTCCGACTCTTCGTGACCCCATGGACCAGAGCATGCCAGGCCCTCCTGTCTTCCACTGCCTCCCGGAGTTGGGTCAAATTCATGCTGGTAGCTTCGATGACACTGTCCAACCATCTCGTCCTCTGTCGGCCCCTTCTCCTCTTGCCTTCACACTTTCCCAACATCAGGGTCTTTTCCAGGGAGTCTTCTCTTCTCATGAGATGGCCAAAGTATTGGAGCCTCAGCTTCAGGATCTGTCCTTCCAGTGAGCACTCAGGGTTGATTTCCTTCAAAATGGATAGGTTTGATCTCCTTGCAGTCCAGGAGACTCTCAAGAGTCTCCTCCAGCACCACAATTCAAAAGCATCAATTCTTCGGCGGTCAGCCTTCTTTATGGTCCAGCTCTCACTTCCATACAACACTACTGGAAAAACCATAGCTTTGACTATGCGGACCTTTGTCAGCAAGGTGATGTCTCTGCTTTTTAAGATGCTGTCTAGGTTTGTCATCGCTTTCCTCCCAAGAAGCAGGTGTCTTTTAATTTCGTGGCTGCTGTCACCATCTGCAGTGATCATGGAGCCCAAGAAAGTCAAATCTCTCACTGCCTCCATATCTTCCCCTTCTATTTGCCAGTAGGTGATGGGACCAGTGGCCATGACCTTAGTTTTTTTGATATTGAGCTTCAGACCATTTTTTGCACTCTCCTCTTTCACCCTCATTAAGAGGTTCTTTAATTCCTCCTCAGTTTCTGCCATCAGAGTGGTATCATCTGCATATCTGAGATTGTTGATATTTGTTCTGGCAGTCTTAATTCCCGCTTGGGATTCATCCAGTCCAGCCTTTCGCATGATGTATTCTGCATATAAGTTAAATAAGCAGGGAGACAATATACAGCCTTGTCGTACTCCTTTCCCAATTTTGAACCAATCAGTTGTTCCATATCCAGTTCTAACTGTTGCTTCCTGTCCCACATATAGATTTCTCAGGAGATGGATAAGGTGGTCAGGCGCTCCCATTTCTTTAAGAACTTGCCATAGTTTGCTGTGGTCCACACAGTCAAAGGCTTTTGCGTAGTCAATGAAGCAGAAGTAGATGTTTTTCTGGAACTCTCTGGCTTTCTCCATCATCCAGCGCATGTTAGCAATTTGGTCTCTAGTTCCTCTGCACCTTCGAAATCCAGCTTCTAGTTCTGGGAGTTCTCGGTCCACATACTGCTGAAGCCTGCCTTGTAGGATTTTGAGCATAACCTTGCTAGCGTGTGAAATGAGTGCAATTGTACGGTAGTTGGAGCATTCTTTGGCACTGCCCTTTTTTGGGATTGGGATGTAGACTGATCTTTTCCAATCCTCTGGCCACTGCTGAATTTTCCAAACTTGCTGGCATATTGAGTGTAGCACCTTAACAGCGTCATCTTTTAAGATTTTAAATAGTTCCACTGGAATGCCATCACCACCACTGGTGTTGTTGTTAGCCATGCTTTCTAAGGCCCACTTGACTTCACTCTCCAGGATATCTGGCTCAAGGTCAGGAACCACACTATCTGGGTTGTCCGGGACATCCAGATCTTTCTGGTATAATTCCTCTGTGTATTCTTGCAACCTCTTCTTGATGTCTTCTGCTTCTGTTAGGTCCCTACAATTTTTTTTTTCCTTTATCATGTCCATCTTTGCACAAAATGTTCCTTTAATAGCTCCTATTTTCTTGAACAGATCTCTGGTTTTTCCCTTTCTATTATTTTCCTCTATTTCTTTGCACTGTTCATTTAAGAAGGCCCTATTGTCTCTCCTTGCTATTCTTTGGAAGTCTGCATTCCATTTTCTGTAACTTTCCCTGTCTCCCTTGCATTTGGTTTTCCTTCTCTTCTCTGCTATTTGTAAGGCCTCGTTGGACAGCCACTTTGCTTTCTTGCCTTTCCTTTTCTTTGGGATGGTTTTTGTTGCTGCCTCCTGTACAATGTTACGAGCCTCCATCCATAGTTCTTCAGGCACTCTGTCCACCAAATCTAGTTCCTTAAATCTGTTCTTCACTTCCACTGTGTATTCATAAGGGATTTAGTTTAGATTATACCTGACTAGCCCAGTGGTTTTCTCCTACTTTCTTCAGTTTAAGCTTGAGTTTTGCTATTCCACAGCTGAGCGTCCTTTCGACTTTGGCCCAACCACTTCATTAGCTCTGGACCTACTTGTACTTGTCCTCCACCCTTCCTCAGTAGCATGTTGGACGCCTTCCGACCTGAGGGGCCCATCTTCCAGCGTCATATCTTTTAGCCTTTTGTTTCTGTTCATGGACTTTTCTTGGCAAAGATAGTGGAGTGGCTTGCCAGTTCCTGCTCCAGGTGGATCGCGTTTAGTCAGAACTCTCCACTATGACCTGTCCATCTTGGGTGTCCCTGCACGGCATAGCCCATAGCTTCTCTGAATTACTCAAGCCCCTTCACCACGACAAGGCAGCAATCAGTGAAGGAGTGTCATAAGGTAGACAACTTATATAAATTGTTGAGAAAGAGTCCTCTGGTCTCTTTAACAACCTTCCACAAACTGGTGCTCTCTAGATGTTTTAGACCAGTGGTTCCCAACCTTGGGTAACCCAGGTTTTCTTGGACTGCATTTGTCAGAAGCCTTCATTACCAGCTGTGCTGGACTGGGTTTATGGAAGCTGAAGTCCAAGAATATCTAGGTTACCCAAGGTTTGAAACCACCATTTTAGACTACAACTCTCATCATTCCAAACGAGCACCACCAATAACAGTAGGCATTATTGTTGAAAACATCTGATTGGTATCAGGTTGGTGAAGGACATACCTCAATGATTTCCTTAATTGTAAAAGCACTGGTTAACACAGTGTGGAGATTAACAGATTTACTTTTATTTCTGTCACCATGATACTTGACCACTATGGCACCAAAACATTTAAAAAATGTTTGGCTCAGTTTATTTGTTTGTTTGTTTATTGATGTTTATTCAGTATAAAACCTACTGCATTTAGTTGTCCAAACCCTGGATATAGTGTTTGAGGTATAGGGTTGCCAAATGGGCATTGGGTCGTAGCCTAAATGCTTGTAGGATCAGGATCGAAAAACATAAATGAGATGTCCCTGTGTTTTAATCTGGTGTGATTAGGGATCTCTCTTATTAAAAACAAACATTTAAATCCAGTTTGTGAAAATAAGTTAAATGTTATTGTAGCAAAGTTATTTTGTTGTATTGTTTGTTATACTGTGTCTGCAAATTTTCACAAAATGAGGGACTGATTTAGGTTGGAAACCTAAAAATGGGAAAGACTGTGGAATAAACAAAAGGAAGTTAGCCTTCAGTGCACCTGAAAAATGTTTGAAAGCAACCATTTGGTATTATGAGATATTAATAACATTTAATATAAGTGCTATTGTATACAATGAGTTGGTTGCAGACATAGTGCTACTTAAAAGAGATCTCCTGAAATCTGTGGGACACTGAAATTATTTTAATTAGTCTCTTCTATGTAGCACTGAATCCTCATCAATATAATGCAATCAGTCTGTACAACTTGAATAAGCTTTGCTGCACAAGACTCTTAAGCATGTTTATTAAGGTCCAAAGTGACACACTAACCATGTGGCATATGTATTGAGGGAAGCATGTTAGATGTTAGACCTACCTCCCCCATCCTTTCAATCCAAAAAAGAGCTTTCTGAAAGGGAAAGGCTGAACCCCACTTTATTTAGTGTTCTGGCTCACATGGAGAAACATATGAATAAGAGTCTCCCCCTCTTTAGATTGTCAGTTTCACATGTTGAAAGTAATACCAGTGAGAGTGGTTAGCATGCTTTCCTCATTGTATATGTTCTCCATATGCTTTTAGAATGGCTGTCTGGGGCTACTATGGTTTCAGTGGGAGTCTTTTTTGATAAGCAAGTTTAAGATTGCAGCCTTAGTTCAGATTTGAATCTCTGCTGCTTAGAAGCACTATAGAAATGTACATAGTGTTTTTCTTATTCATATTTCATTTGTGGGAATTATTACAGAATTTCTGCAAATTTTATTCATGAATGAGAAATATTCAGTTCCTAATTTAGGCCTGAGGTTGTGTACTAGAATTGTGAAATTGTTTTTTAGTGGTTCAAACAGCAGTGTCTTTGTTTTTGTTTGTTTTAAAACTAGTGATTTGATATTAATTTTGTCTTGTTCTGTTTTAGATGAACTGTCAAATTCATCAGAAACTAGACTGTCCTTAGAAGATCTCTTCAGAAAAGAGTTTATAATTCACAATCCAGAACCCAAATGGATTAACGGTATGTTGTACATGTTGTTACTTGTTTTAAATAGAAAGATTTAGGACTGGGAATTAAAAAGATAAAACTAGATACTGTACTAAGCAGTCTATTATTTTGTGATAATATATTTATGTGTGAAGTGTTCCCCCCCCCCCCCCAAGACTAATCTTAAGGGCCACACAGTTTCATGATTTATTGCATAATAGTGTTGAAAAATGTTCAGGAAACTGAACAAATTGTAATCTGGCCTCTGAATGAGAGAAGGTAAAGAGTGTTCAATTCAAGTTTTTCCTCACTGAGCATTTGTCGAACTTTCTTTGTTCCCAAGTACAATACTGGTACCCAAATGTCCACACAACACAGGACTGAAACAGGTATCAACAAAATCCAAGTAGCACAAAAACCCCTTCCTTTCCAGGTTTCTATACATCACCACCAGCAATGGTAAAATTTTGTTCTGCTTTGCTCCAATGCAGGATTTGCTTGTGTGAGCCTTAGTATTGCATTGTTCCGTGCTGATTCACACATTTTAGTGACTTTGGAATGACATATGAAAAAATAATTCCAGATGTGTATGGATAGGCAATGTGCTCTAGTACATCTGGGTACATAAATACTGAGATGACCTATTCAATTCCACAACAAAAAAATAACAGAACAGTTCCCAAATGACCAGGATGTGAACAAGCTACCATTAAACCTAATGGGACAAGTTGAGAACTTAGAAAATATCCTGGTACAGAAAGAAGTTTGAGGACAAGGGGAATAGAGGAAAAGAAGCCGTGCTAAGGTTACTTCGTGGTTGCACACATTCACCCTATTTGGTTGTGAGTCTCTGTATATTATGTGTTATTGTGTAGCAGAGCAAATCAACATTCTACAAGGCAATTCTAAAAATGGGGGCAGCTCAAATAAAATAATTATAAAATTGAAATTGGACTTCAGATCACCACCACGTTTGACACAGTTGTAGCAGACAGTATGCTACTGCTCTGCACCGAATTTGAGGAAGATTGGGCAAAAGGTTTCTGAGTTATGACTTTTTTAATGTAAGGCTATTTTACCTCCTTCATTCAGAAATAGATGACCCTAAAATCCCCATATTTAAAATAGCTCATATAAATTGAAAAGACCAATCTTGTGTATCTTTAAAGAGAATGGTTGGCTCCAACCATTTTTTTTAAATTTGGAAAGAAACCAGGCTGCAGGGGCTGAAACACTGATCCTCAAAAAAGCCCTTTCAAAAGGGAAAAATAGTGATTTTATTATAAACTGACAGTGCCAGGCAGACCTCTCCTATATATCATGTGGATTAGGGAGAATTACAGGTCATCAAAAGTTCACAGCTGTTAAAAAGGGAATAAAAAATATTGGGTTTGCTTTAAAGAATGTAATGGTGTGGCAGTTCTCCAGAAAGGAGTAGATTTTGCAGTGTCTCTCCAGGGAATTACTATACAGTTTTGTAAGGCATACTCAAAGTATTTCTGTGTTGCAAAAGCGCAGAGCAATTGTGCTTGTCCCAGCTCTGAGTGCTTTCAGTAAACATTATCTCAGGATTTCTGAGACTATTTACACTTGTCGAAAAACAGTTCTGGCAATTGCTTTACATTTAAGTGAGAAGTGGTTAACTAACGGAAAAAGGAGTCAGCTTCTGGGATTTTCCGTTGCTTCGTGTCACTTTGTGAATGGTAGTGAGCACAAGAGGGAATCCTATAAATCATCTTGACTGCCATTGGTCTTGGCAACATTCAGGCTGCCTTTTGCTATGTAAAGCTTGGTAACCTTTTCTTGTTGGCAATGCAAGCATGATACTGTGCAGCAGTATTGGGCCTTCTCCTGGTGTTTTGATTCATGGATAGAAAAGCACAATAACCCACTTTCATAAACCAGAGGGTTTTTTGAAGAAATTAATGTATGAAACACTGTAACTTCTTAAGAAAAAATAGTTTTGACTTCAGTGCTGTACAGTGGTGCCTTGAGTTGCGAACTTAATTTGTTCCGGGATGATGGTCGTAACTCAAATTGGTCATAACTCAAAGCACCATTTCCCATAGGAATACATTGAAACACGATTAATCCATTCCGGCTGTTTTTTGGTTGTATCTCAAGGCGCTGGTTGTATCGCAAAGCATTAGTTCCCATAGAAACTAATGCAAAAGCGGTTAATCCGTCCACTAGGGGGAGACTTTTTTTTAAACCTAAGATGACCTCTAAGGTTAAAAAAAGGGCAGGAAAGGAGGGAGGGAGGGAGCCTTTTTTCTGGTCATATCTCAAAGCGCTGGTCGCAAGTCAAAGCAAAATTTTGCGACCAGAGCTGGTCGTAACTCAAATTGGTCACAAGTCAAGACGTTCATAAGTTGAGGCACCAGTTCTGTATTTGTGATACAATATCCAGACATATATCTAGGTTTAATGGTAACATATTTTCTTAAACTTTGGGGTTTTTTCCCCAAAGCATTAAAATGTTCTGATGAATGGGAAGACTTTTGATACTGTGGAAATCCTAAAGTGTGAGATAGATAAATGAATGTGGCTATTTGAACCTTAAAACTTTTTAGCGTTGTTTGCACTGTGGATTTTGTGGTTGTTTGCTATTACTTTTTCTGTACAAATCTTTCTTCAGTTGTAATGAGTTGTAATCTCATGCAATATTGTTTTCTATATTAAGTGTAATCCCAGGGAGGTTGGCAAGTCTTTGGGTCAGAGTCCCAAGTCCAAGTCCAAGGTTTTGGTACCAAGTCCCAAGTCTGAATCCAATTCTTTGGTAACAAGTGCCAAGCCCCAACTCAGAGTCTCTATTAAAAACAAGCTTTTTTGCCAGAAAAAAGGGAAGGGTGGATGAGTTCTGAGTTGTGCATTGAGTCCAAGTCATTGGGGTGGCGGAAAAACTGAGTCAAGCCAGAGGACAGTGTATTCATACTTGAAATATAATACCACAATATTATATTTCCTGTGTTTACTGTGCAGTTCAGCATGTGCAAGGGGATGGCACCAGCATTAGCAGCAGATTGCCAGCAGTTAAAGACTTCCTCTTTTCATTTTGAGATGAAGTCATGTGCATCCAAAATCAGAAAACTCTTTAATCTGCAGCATTCTGCTACTGATGATGATATGATTCATATTGTGCAACAGACCCACCAATTAGGATTTCATGCAAAAATTTGTAACAAGAGTGTTTTTAGCATATGGATTAATGAATTTATCTTTGTATCCCATTTGAATTAGTGCAATAACAAAACATATCAGGATAAATTATAAAAAGCTAAAAAAGTGAAATATGAGAGATAAAAAGGTAAAGGTAAAGGTTCCCCTTGACATTTAGTCCAGTCGTGTCCGACTCTAGAGGGCGGTGCTCATCCCCGTTTCCAAGCTGTAGAGCCAGCGTTTGTCCGTAGACAGTTTCCGTGGTCATGTGGCAAGTGCAACTTAGACATGGAACGCTGATACATTCCCACCATGGTGGTACCTATTTATCTACTTGCATTTGCATGCTTTCGAACTGCTACATTGGCAGGAGCTGGGACAAGCGACGGGAGCTCACTCTGCCGCGACGATTTGATCTTATGACTGCTGGTCTTCCGACCTTGCAGCACAGAGGCTTCTGCGGTTTAACCCACAGCGCCACCACAAATATGAGAGATAGATATGCACATATTTATATAATGCATATTGTCGCGTCCACCCAGTTTCCCTTGTTTGTTCTCCCCAAATACAGGTCCACTCTCTGGATGCGTTTACTCTCTTTCCGCCGACACCAGTGGATCTATAGTCCACACTATACCCAATAGGTATCACAGACACGTGTTGTCAAAATATAACTGGTTTATTCAGGTTTGTAAATCACAGATGTAAATCACTGATGTTCTTTTATTACTGTTTAAGATCTCTTATTAAAGTACTTGAATTTGATTACATGTTTGCTTGTATATACTTTCACATTAACCACTTCAACAATCCTTGTCTATCTATCTGTTTCTTATTACTTTTAACTCTTTCCTATTCTCTCTAAAGCTCCAACTTTTCAATCTCTCTTTTTCTCCTTCAATTCTCCTCTCTAACTGTCTCTAACTGTCTAACTGTCTTTCTGATCCCGCCCCTCCTGTCCTATCATAGGCTCCTGCACTTGAGCTCCACATAATGGACAGGAGTGATGTGGGCATTCCACCACATACCTCCCCCCTTGGAAAGGTTGTTTCATCGGGTAAAACATATAGTGGTTTACCCTCATGAACAACGAATGGATTACTTAGCAATATTAATTTTAAACATTTTTTTCCAATACAGTTCTCAGATACACATTTAAATCACGTTTAAATTTGTGATTTAAAGTTTACCTCACGCTTAGAGTGGAAAGACCTGTGGGCTAGCTATAGATCCCAAGCTCTGAGAAGGGAGCGCTGAGGAGATAAAAGTGAAAGCCAGGGTCATAATAGCTAAGGTGAATGAAACTAAAAAGGCTTGAATAAAGTAAATATTTCTGAAAAAAACTTGGTGTCTGAAGGCAAAGAGAAACAGTGTCTCAACCCAAGGAACAGCTTGGCTGGGTGCCAAAAGAAATATAGTAGCAATCCATGGCTGCCAGCAGAGAAGCTACAAAGTATCTCTCTCTAACTCAAAAAGGAAAAAAGATTTTAAACTGAGGCTTGATTGTCTATCTCAATAGAAATAACCAACTTATCGAAATAAATATAAACAAACATGCCTTCTAAGCGAGGGGAAAAGGTGGCAATGGGGGTGTCAGATCCTCAAGATTTACCTCACAAGGAGGGAGTCTCTGAACAGGATGAGACTCAGGAGGAGGATGCTTCAAAGAGAGAAACTGGGTTAACCTCCCAAGAATTTGAGAAGTGGAAATTGGAAAGGGAATTTCAATTACAAGAATTACAGATTAGGGCTGAAGAAAGACAAAAGGAAATGGAGTACCAATTACAAATGAAAAAAATAGAATTGGCATCTCTGAACAGTAACAACAGTAACAATACAAATGAGGGGGTCTCAAAAGTAGACCTAAAGAAATTCCCTCAATTTAAAAAAGGTGATTGCCCTGAATCATTCATTATTTTGTTTGAACGCGCATGCTGGGACTTTGATGTGAGAGGGGCAGAGCGCATGATCGTGCTGAGGTCTCAGATAAGTGGAGAGTTAGCTGAGATTTATTCTCAAATACCACAGGATCAAGCAAGAGACTATGAGGCATTCAGAAAATTGGTTTTCTCGAGGTTTGGGATCAATGCTGAGCACCTCAGACGGAAATTTAGAGAAGTGACTAAAAAGCCTGAGGAATCATATTCTCAATTGGGGGCAAATCTAGTGAGATACTTGGAGAAATGGCTAGAACAGGCAAATGTCGAGTCATTGGAAGACATGAAAAATATTATAGGGCTAGAACAATTTTATTCGGTTCTACCTGGGGAATTGAGGTATTTAGTCAGGGACAAAAAGCCCAAAAATGTTCAGGAGGCAAGCAAGACGGCTGACTATATTACAGATATAAAACACCCCAGGTTCTCTGAGATAAAAATTGGAGGGAAAGCTTGGGACAACAGAAGGAAAGAGCCCAGAGAGTAGCTCAAGAACCATCAAGCAGCTGGAAGTCATTTTAGAGGCAAGCCCTCAGAGCAGAGCCAACAGAGATATAAGAGCTTTGAAGGGAAGGGAGACAAGGCCCCATATTTTGAACAGAGAGTCTCTAAAACCTGCTATGGGTGCGGGGAGAAAGGACATTATATTGCTCAATGTCAGACCTCAAAGAATAGAGAGGTTGGTCAAAAAGGAGGGGGAAGTATGCCCAAGAAAGTATACTGTGTACAACAGAAGAGAGCGACCACTGAGGCATTTGAAACTGGTGCCATAACACCAGTAACTGCAAGGGCAGAGAGCCAGGAACAACAACTTCCTTTGGCAAAAGTTGTAGAATGCTTTTTTATTAAAAGTAACCAGGAGCTTCTTCGATGTTCTGGTGAAACTATTTATTTATTTATTTTATTTATTATTAGATTTTTATCCCGCCCATTTAGACAAAGTCTACTCTGGGCGGGTTCCATAAATATCATAAAAACAATTAAAACAGTTAAGACAATTAAATCAATAGTGTTAATAATGCTCAAGATGGGAAAGTTAAATTATAGTATAAATAAAATCAAATATTGACAGGAGGGAAGGCCTGCCTGAAGAGCCAAGTTTTTAATTGGCTCTTGAAAACACCCAGCGAGGGAGCCAGGCGGATCTCTGATGGAAGGCTGTTCCAGAGTCGAGGGGCCACCGCCGAGAAGGCCCGGTTTCTTGTTCTTTCTTTCCGGGCCTCCCTCGGCGATAGGCCCCTCAACCTTCCCTCCTGGCTATGACGAGTGATTCGGGTAGATCTAGGTGGAAGAAGGCGATCTGCCAGGTATCAAGGTCCTAAACCGTTTAGGGCTTTATACGTCATCATTAACACTTTGAAGTCAATGCGGAAATGAATGGGCAGCCAATACAAGGCAGCCAGAGTGGGAGAGATATGCTGGTATTTTCTCACCCCACTAAGGAGTCTGGCCGCCGCATTCTGCACCATTTGAAGCTTCCGCATTAATCTCAAAGGTAGCCCCACGTAGAGTGCATTACAGTGGTCTAATCTCGAGATTACGAGCGCATGGATGAGAGTGGTGAGGGCCCCGCCATCAAGATAGGGTCGCAGCTGGGCAATCCACCACAGATGAAAATAAGCGGAGCGGGCCACGGACGCTACCTGGGTTTCCATGGTAAGCGCCGGGTCCAGATGTATCCCCAAGCTGCGCACCTCACTCTTTGTGGTGAGAGTCACCCCCCCCAAAAGAGAGGGAGTTTCCCAAACCGCCAATGGAGGGGCCACCGACCCTCAGGACCTCCGTCTTGTCCGGGTTCAACCTCAACCCATTCAGCTGCATCCATTGCAGTACGGCCTCCAGACAGCGCTGAAGGGACAGAACGGCATCCACTGAGGTAGGTGAAAAGGAGATGTAGAGCTGGGTGTCATCAGCATACTGATGGCACGAAGCCCCACACCCCCTGATGGCCCCACCCAGCGGCCTCATATAGATATTAAACAGCATTGGGGAGATAATCGACCCCTGTGGAACCCCACAATTGAGACTCCACGGGACCGAAACAGTCTCCCCAAGCTGAACTCTCTGGGGATGGTCCTCCAAGTAGGATCGGAGCCAGGCAAGCGCCAGGCCACCGATTCCCAACTCGGAGAGCCTCCCCAGGAGGATACCGTGGTCGACGGTATCGAAGGCAGCTGAGATGTTGAGGAGGACCAACAAGGACATTTTGCCCCGGTCAGCCTCCCTCAACAGGTCATCCAACAGTGCGACCAGTGCCGTTTCTGTGCCGTGGCACGGCCTGAAGCCCGACTGGAATGGATCCAGGGCATTTATGTAAACGATACTAAATATCTAGCTTTAAGAGATTCATGCTCTCAGGTGACATTGTGTCATCTTGATATAATCCCTCAAGAAAATATAATAAGAAATGAAAGTCTCACCATTAAAGGGATTGGAACTGAATTAATTACTTTATCCGTGGCTAAAATAAAAATAGATTATCAAGGGTGGAATGGAGAGTGGAAAATAGCCATCTCAGATCAGATTCCTGCACCATGCTTGATAGGGCTGGATCTATCTGAGCAGGTTAAGAGTGTTTTGGTAATTACTCGCTCCCAGAAAGAAAAAGAGAAAGCACCTGAGGAGAAATATGAAAACCCTAGTGAAACAATAGAAGGGAATGAATCAAATGGGACAGCTGATTTAGTGTCATTAAGGAATCCTCATGATAATACTTTTAAAAAGGAACAAAAAGAAGATTCTACCTTAGAACAATGCTTTAAGTTGGTTAGAGAAGAACCACTAACCCCTGAGAACCCTGAAAGGTACTTTGTGGAGAAAGTCCTATTATATAGAGAGGTCTTATTAAATCCTCAGAGGGGAGGGGAAAGCATTCACAAACAGCTAATAATCCCTTTGAAGTACAGAGAAAGGATTATAGAAAAGGGACAAGATCCTGAGACAGTGATCCAGTACCTAGGTACCCTGATGAACTCCTTGCAGCAATCTCTGAAGTTAGCAGCAGAAAACTTGCAGAGCCAGCAAGGAAAGCAGAAACTCTGGTATGATAAAAAGGCCAGGGAAATATCATTCAGTCCTGGAGTGAAGTCCTGATGTTAAAACCGATTAAAGGGAATAAACTGCAGTTAAATTGGGCAGGCCCTTTTAGAATAGTCTCCAAAATGAGTGATGTGAATTATATAATTCAGGAGGAGGGAGAAACAGGTCGAAGAGTGGTTCATGTGAACATGATCAAACCTTACTATAGAAAAGAAAATGTTGTCCTATATGCCATGAAAGAAGTAGACAACAAAAAACATGAATTACCCTATTGGGAAGAGAGGGGCGAGCCCCAATATAACCCTGAAGATGTCAAGATCAGTCACACGCTAACCCCAAAGCGACAAGATGAAGCGAGGGCCTTGCTGCTGAAATACAAGCAGGTCTTCTCAAATAAGCCTGGTGTAGCAAAGGGAGTAGTGCACAAAACTGATACAGGAGATGCACCTCCTCAAGCTGTCACACCCTACCAAGTAACAGGGCCATATGTAGCCAAGGTTCGCCAGGAACTAGATGAAATGGTGAAAGAAAAAAATATCGTTCCTTCATCTAGCCCATGGGCAGCACCAATAGTGCTAGTAGATAAACCAGATGGCAGTATCCGCTTTTGCGTAGATTATCGAAAGCTGAACCATGTCACTAAGCCTGATGCATACCCGATGCCTCGGTTAGACGATTTGATTGAGACTATAGGGGGATGCCAGTACATATCCAGTTTAGATCTGACTAAGGGGTTCTGGCAAGTGGGGTTAGACCCCAAAGATCAGGAAAAGACCACGTTCTGCAGCCCTTTTGGATTATATGAGTTCCGGGTCTTAAGTTTCGGATTGCGAAATGCTCCAGCGACGTTTCAAGGACTTATGGACCAAACCTTACAAGGGCTTAGGGAATTTACTGTAGCATACATCAACGATATAGGGATCTATAGTCAGACGTGGGAAGATCACCTGAGCCATATTGAGAAAGTGCTACAGAGACTAAATGAGACTGGGTTAACAGTGAAGGCTAGTAAATGCCAACTGGGTAGCTCAGAATTAAAATACTTAGGCCATATAGTAGGGGGAGGCATAATCAAACCCCTAGAATCTAAAATTGAAGTAATCAGTAATTGGCCTAGACCGACGTCCAAGAAAAAAATTAGATCTTTCTTAGGGTTAGTCAGCTATTATCGGCGCTTCATACAAAATTTCAGCGAAATAGCTGCACCTTTATCAGACCTAACACACAAACGAAAGGCTGAAAAGATCCAGTGGATGAGCGACTGTGAGGAGGCCTTTGGGAAGTTGAAAACTGCGTTGATGACCGGTCCTGTCTTGAGAGCTCCTGATTTCCAGCGAGAGTTCACCATCTTCACGGATGCGTCCAACATCGGGCTGGGAGCCGTGCTGAGCCAGGTGGACGACAACGGAGACCATCATCTGGTGACGTTCCTGAGTAAGAAACTGCAGGCGGGCGAGAGACATCTGTCCACGATAGAACGTGAGTGTCTAGCGATTGTATGGTCGATACAGAAGCTCAGGCCATACATATGGGGAAGACATTTCGTACTTTGCACAGACCATTCCCCACTGCTGTGGTTGAGAACTATAAGAGCCAATAATAATAAGTTAATGAGGGGGGCCCTACTTCTACAAGACTTTGATTTTGAGATCCGGAGTGTGAAAGGGACTCAAAACGTGGTGGCCGACGCATTGTCACAGAGACCGGAAGACTGAGCGAAGGAAAAGAAGAAATATGTAACATAACTTATAATGGTATAGAAAATGTACTAAGTATGTATAAATAGGAGAATTAAAAATGTAATTTTAAGATGAATTAATGGTAAGTAGAGAAAAGTAACAGGATTGTATTGTAAGTGACACAAATGTTGATTAATGTAATTTTAAATGGATAAAGTACTAAGATTAATGTGCTTTAATCAATAATAACATAATATTTACTTTATTCAAGCCTTTTTTAGTTTCATTCACCTTAGCTATTATGACCCTGGCTTTCACTTTTATCCCCTCAGCGCTCCCTTCTCAGAGCTTGGGATCTATAGCTAGCCCACAGGTCTTTCCACTCTAAGCGTGAGGTAAACTTTAAATCACAAATTTCCTTAGAGTCTTTTCCTGTTTTAGTCTTTCTCAAGATCTGTGATCTGGAGTCCCTACTAAGCTATTCACTAAGAACAGAGGGTTTTCCCCACAGTCTCTGACTAACAGGTACCACAGACTCAGAAAATTCTCCTTTTTTCACTTTGGCTTACTGGAATTTTAATCGCATCCCACGGCTGCCACCACTTTGTCGCGTCCACCCAGTTTCCCTTGTTTGTTCTCCCCAAACACAGGTGCACTCTCTGGATGCGTTTACTATCTTTCCGCCACCACCAGTGGATCTATAGTCCACACTATACCCAATAGGTATCACAGGCACGTGTTGTCAAAATATAACTGGTTTATTCAGGTTTGTAAATCACAGATGTAAATCACTGATGTTCTTTTATTACTGTTTAAGATCTCTTATTAAAGTACTTGAATTTGATTACACGTTTGCTTGTATATACTTTCACATTAACCACTTCAACAATCCTTGTCTATCTATTTGTTTCTTATTACTTTTAACTCTTTCCTATTCTCTCTAAAGCTCCAACTTTTCAATCTCTCTTTTTCTCCTTCAATTCTCCTCTCTAACTGTCTCTAACTGTCTAACTGTCTTTCTGATCCCGCCCCTCCTGTCCTATCATAGGCTCCTGCACTTGAGCTCCACATGATGGACAGGAGTGACGTGGGCATTCCGTCACACATATGTATATGTATGTACACACAGTTCTGTTTGTGTGTGTGTGGGGGGGGGGGGAGAGAGAGTGCACAGGAAAATATATGAAATCAGCCATAAAAATAAAAAAAAACTATATTTAGGAATGCTCACCAGAACTTCAAGCACAACAAGCTGCTTTCAAATTTTGTACAGGATCCATCTCATTCCCATTTCTCCTGGATTGAATAACAGTACCCAAAATGTTTCAGAGAGAGGAGAGATTGCTGATTCCAGGTGTTGATGTCTAATGTGCTGAACGAGTGAAACAGAAAGCCATGGCTCTGCATGCCCAATCCCTTGAGAGTACATAAATGGGCTGTCTGGATTGTGGCTTATGTCTTTTTACGGTATAATTAAATTCCATCACATCAGCCACTGTTCTCTAATGCAATTCTGAAAGCAGTCTAGATGTCTGTCAGGCCTTTGAGGATGGTAAATGAGAGTGCATCCACTTTTAGTAGTATTGATTTCCAACATTTAATAAAAAGTGAAAATTTAAAATGCTGCCAGTGAGTGATCCAAAATGTTTAAGATTAAGGGCACATTGAAAACGTAGGATAGGATGTGTCACAGAAGTAGAAATTGAAGGAAACTGTCTTAATTTGCTTAAACTACAGTGATGTATTGCATGCTGAGGTATCAAAATGGTTATCAGATTATTCAGAGTTACAAATAGGTGAGGCTGTTAGATTAATGAATGGTAATTCATTTGCAAAAATCATGATAAAGTGCATCCAAATCACTCCAGATATGGAAGTAATGCATTAGGAAAAGTGATGTGTGGCAGATCATGGGACCTGTGACTAGTACTGACTTTCTGCTGCTTACTCAGTGCTTGGTATGGCTCATGGCTCCTTTGACTTATTTTGGTCTTCATTTGGAAATCAATATCCTGTGAGCATATAGCTTGTAGCTGCTTTTAAAAATTATCCTGCATAACAATCCAGTGTTGGATTTTACCAATGTTGAATCCAGGGATGGAAGAAATATTTCATCTCAAGAATTGCCAGGTTCCCCTCCACCCCTTAAATGAAGTCTAAGAATCTTGGCCAATGTTGTTGTTTAGTCGTTAAGTCGTGTCCGATTCTTTGTGACCAAAGGATGGTCAAGAAGAGGGTCGTGATCTTGGCCAAAGGATGGTCCAAATGGGCAATGGGATAGAATCTGGGCAAAACCTGGAAAACCAGTTAGTATGGTTTACTGGTATCTTTCTAAATGCACTCATTTTTTCACCCAATGATTCATTTAAAAAGAGTTATCCGGTGGTCATCTCAGTAGTGAATGACACAGAGCTTTTCCCTCTCCTCCAAAGTGAGGATGAAGGATAACAGGGCATCCAAAATCCCACCTTTCTCTGTTGTTGTTGTTTAGTCGTTAAGTCGTGTCCGACTCTTCATGACCCCATGGACCAGAGCACGCCAGGCCCTCCTGTCTTCCACTGCCTCCCGGAGTTTGGTCAAATTCATGTTGGTAGTTTCGATGATACTGTCCAACCATCTCATCCTCTGTCGTCCCCTTCTCCTTTTGCCTTCACACTTTCCCAACATCAGGGTCTTTTCCAGGGAGTCTTCTCTTCTCATGAGATGGCCAAAGTATTGGAACCTCAGCTTCAGGATCTATCCTTCCAGTGAGCACTCAGGGTTGATTTCCTTCAAAATGGATAGGTTTGTTCTCTTTGCAGTCCAGGGGACTCTCAAGAGTCTCCTCCAGCATTCAAAAGCATCAATTCTTCGGTGGTCAGCCTTCTTTATGGTCCAGCTCTCACTTTCATACATCGCTACTGGAAAAACCATCGCTTTGACTATGCGGACCTTTGTCAGCAAGATGATGTCTCTGCTTTTTAAGATGCTGTCTAGGTTTGTCATCGCTTTCCTCCCAAGAAGCAGGTGTCTTTTAATTTCGTGGCTGCTGTCACCATCTGCAGTGATCATGGAGCCCAAGAAAGTCAAATCTGTCACTACCTCCATATCTTCCCCTTCTATTTGCCAGGAGGTGATGGGACCAGTGGCCATGATCTTAGTTTTTTTTTTTTTTTTTTTTTGATGTTGAGCTTCAGACCATTTTTTGTGCTCTCCTCTTTCACCCTCATTACAAGGTTCTTTAAGTCCTCCTCACTTTCTGCCATCAGAGTGGTATCATCTGCATATCTGAGGTTGTTGATATTTCTTCCGGCAATCTTAATTCCGGCTTGGGATTCATCCAGTCCAGCCTTTCGCATGATGTATTCGGCATATAAGTTAAATAAGCAGGGAGACAATATACAGCCTTGTCGTACTCCTTTCCCAATTTTGAACCAATCAGTTGTTCCACATCCAGTTCTAACTGTTGCTTCCTGTCCCACATACAGATTTCTCAGGAGATAGATAAGGTGGTCAGGCACTCCCATTTCTTTAAGAACTTGCCATAGTTTGCTGTGGTCCACACAGTCAAAGGCTTTTGCGTAGTCAATGAAGCAGAAGTAGATGTTTTTCTGGAACTCTCTGGCTTTCTCCATAATCCAGCGCATGTTAGCAATTTGGTCTCTAGTTCCTCTGCCCCTTCGAAATCCAGCTTGTACTTCTGGGGGTTCTCGGTCCACATACTGCTGAAGCCTACCTTGTAGGATTTTGAGCATAACCTTGCTAGTGTGTGAAATGAGTGCAATTGTACGGTAGTTGGAGCATTCTTTGGCACTGCCCTTCTTTGGGATTGGGATGTAGACTGATCTTTTCCAATCCTCTGGCCACTGCTGAGTTTTCCAAACTTGCTGGCATATTGAGTGGTAGCATATTGAGCTACCTTTCTCTGTAGCTTCCCTTAATATAGGAATGGAAAATCTTTGGCTTTCCATTTGTTTTGAACTACAAAACCTACAGTTCCTTAACGTTCTTGGAAAATGCTGAGCCTTCTCTTAGATTTAGTCTAGGGATTATATTTATCACATGGGCTAGAGTTTTGTTGTTGTTCTTGTTGTTTTTTTTAACCCACAAAATGAAAACATGGACTTGCAGAGTTAACTGAAGCACAACCATGAACCTTTAAATTCAAAAAGCTCTTTCACTTCGAACAATAATAGAGATTATGACATACACATTTGAAATCTCAATATAGCACTAAATAGCTTCAAAGAAACAAGCTCCTCTTGGTTGCCATTTCTTTTCTTTTCTTTTTCACTATATGCCATTTTGTTTCAGCAGTCTCTTATATTTATACATTTTTGTTTATGCTTCAAAGCATAGAATCATAGAATAATTGAGTTGGAAGGGGCTTGTAAGGCCACCGAGTCCAACTACCTGCTCAATGCAGGAATGCAGTGGCCAAAATTCTATTAGTTATGCCTGCCAATGTAATGCAATTAGTATAAATCTTATTGGTAAATTGCTGCAAGTTAAGAAGTTAGAGTAGACATTTGTGGCTGTACATGACTTGGCATTCAAGAGCAGATGTTTATGATAATTTCATAAATTGTGGCAATTTACTCTGATTGCATTATGTTGGCAGTTTGGCCAATAGGAGAATAGGAACAATACATAACAACAAAAGAAACCTAAAAAGTGCATTCCATCCCTGTCCTTATCTCCTTTTACCTCAAATATACAGAATGAGCATGTGCTGTTTTTAAAGGAAAGAACAGATTGGTGGTTTCATAAATTTCTTATGACACACTGCGTACAAAAAGAAAAATGACTGTCACATTGAATCATGTTTATTTTGAGAATTAATTTTCCTATAACTAAATTTGTTTCTCTAGCTACCAGATCTTCCAGTTCCCAGCATCAGAAGAATCATTGGTTTATTTTTATTGTGTTGAAGAAAGTATTGATCTTCAACAAGTTGTCTGTTATTTTAACACACCTAATATTTTTATACAAAACAGATTTGTTAAGCTATGCTTCACTTACATGGCACCTTCATCAGGCCTGCCTCAGTTTTACTCAGATGTCTATCAGCTGCTACCCTCTCAAGGACAATAATTTCCCCTGTTCACCCTGGTGAAGGAAGACAGCCTTCAAGGGAATCTGACAAAGGCTTAGGGATCCTAGATGGTTCTCTGTGGAAATAAGGAGCCCTTTCTCACAAACTTTCTTCTAACAGTGTGCAGATTTGTAATCTTGAATAACACACCGCAGAATTCCCAGGCAGCATCACTACCTGGGGAGCTATGGGAACTGTAGTCCAAAACACACAAATCTGCATACCTCTCATTTCTTCTAACTTCCATGTAATCTTTTCCACCTCCCAGCACATGTTCTCTTAGTTGCAGCACTTCAAAGTAGTACCCATGCAAAGTGCCAGAGAAAAGCACTGATGGAAGATTGCTGGACTGAATGACTACTCCCTTCAGGAGACCATTTAACCTGATGGGTCTCATGCAGCGTGTATGAAGAGGTGGTGTTTTTTTCTTCTTCCCCTAATGGCAATTCCCACTGCTTTTAAGCGGATCGTCATCCATTACGAGTTGTCCATCAACTTTCCAACAAAGATATAGGAGGATTTTCTCCCCATTTATCCTTACCCTAGCTTGGAAGGGGGAGAGAAGTGAATGGCTTTATTTTATTTTATTGCAAACATTCATTTAAAATGTAAAAGCACTCATGGTTTTTTGAATATTTAAAAGTAATGTTTGTTTCCCACACAGAATAATCAGATAGAAGGGAATTGGAAGATGTTTGCCAACCACTACTGATTAGTACATCTATTGTGAAGGGGAAAATCTATTAAACAAATTGCCTTCTGCAGAAATAACTGCATTGAATGTATAAGATAAGAAAAAGAGAAACAAATAAACAAGCAATTGTCTTTCCCTTCTTGTCACCTTCTACTTACTGTTTCCCCATCATTATTACTTCTGCTTCTTACAACTATTTTCTCCACAATATTATTTTTCTACTCATAAAATGTAGCTCATATTATACCGAGTACTTAACATTTTATTTACCAGAGCCCACAATGTACGAATGGATTTAGTTTCATTAGAACGTATGAAAACTGTGTTGTTGTTGTTTTCCTTTTATTGATACATTCTTCCTTCTCCTATGGCTTGGTATTCTTTATACATATAAAAACTAACAAGAGAATGGTAAGTCATGATTTGTCTTCACTAACAAAAGAAAATCAAGGAATGGCCACATGTTGAAATCAGAATTTCAAACAGTGAATCCAGAAATTCCAAGAACATTTTAGAGTACTTAGTGAAAACTATTTTCATATACACTTAGTTGAAAGTATTTTCAGAATCAGGACCAATACACTTTGAGAAAATAGGAGGTCTGGGTCCAAAAGGACAGGGGAGGGATAGGGAAGTCATTCCAAAAGAATAACCCTGGACAGATTATAAACTGCTGCTATCACAACCAGGATGTTCTGTAGCAGCCAAAGTCTGTTAGGTGTTTTGCAGAAGAAATAAGCAACATGCATAGTCAGTGCAAAAATATCTATATCAATGTTCCAGGGCTCATAAGGAGAGCCCCACAGACAGAAGAGGTTCACCCTCTTCAGATTTACTTCAGAGTCATTGCTCTCCATGAAGAGAAGGTGGTTGAAGCCCATGGGAAAAGACATGAGTGTGGGATTGAGACTCAGAAGACTGACAAAGAGCTTGTTCAGATGTTCATTCGTTCCACTGTTTGGTGTGCTGTGGAGGTGCATTAGTTTGCTCTTTTTTTCTGGTGACCTCACAATGTAATAGCTATAGTAGCCCAATTTGCCTCCAGAGCACCTCAGCCCACACCTTTTTGAGTCCCTGTCAAAGACTTCTACTTTTTTGTTGTGGGTTGGTGCACTCTATATTAGTCTGTTCCTAGTGCATGCATTGGGAAAGGAAAGTGGCAGCAGAAAAAGGAAGAGGGGGAGACAAGCAGGAGAGAGAGGAGGGGGAAAAACCACTCAGGAAAAAAGGAGTTGGGTGGATTCTCCCTCCTCCTGAGTGCTGTACATGCCTGTCTGTGTCTGTGCTAAGCAGGGTGATGCACAAAGACGGAAGAGGGCAAATAGCTCTGATAGCCATCAGAGGAAGGCACTAAGAAGTGGCATCACATTGCCCCTCACTAAACCATCCAATCAGACCCTTGATATTTCTCT
This sequence comes from Intellagama lesueurii, assembly GCA_037013535.1. Classification (NCBI taxonomy): domain Eukaryota; kingdom Metazoa; phylum Chordata; class Lepidosauria; order Squamata; family Agamidae; genus Intellagama; species Intellagama lesueurii. The sequence goes on along the minus strand of JBAJHW010000001.1, from coordinate 128,456,580 downwards.
GCTGGAATAAAGAGTGTGTTCTTACAATATTTCTTCTAACGGTGTGCAGATTAGTGATATTGGATAATATCCCCCAGAATTCCCAGGTCTTCTTGTCATCTACTTACTGTTTTCCCCATCATTATAACTTTTGCGTGTTATAACTATTTTCTCCACAATATTATTTTTCTGCTCATCAAATGTAATTCACAGTCACCAAGTACTTAAAATTTGATTTACCAGAGCCTACAATGTAGCATTTCATAGAATGTATGAAAAATATGATTTTTCTTTTTCTTTTATTGCTCTATTCTTTTCCTGGCTACGGTTGAATGGTAAGTGAGGAATAAGAGCAAGGAAGATATATGAGCAAGTAGAGAGAGAGAGAAAAAAAGAAGAGATGCAGCAGAGGCATAACAATTGTGTTGGCCTTGATGTAATAAATTACAGCAAAACCTCTGGATGGGAAGTAAGGAAGTGCCCTGATTTTTAGGGCAAACACCCTCAGAACCAGGTGCAGAAGCATCAGGCCAAAATGGATACAGAGCTTGAGCACTCTCTTCACAATGAGAATTGAGTAGGATAAGAAGAATCATAGCAAACAAAGCTCAGAGATTAGAGAAGACAAGGATCAAGTAATCAGTCACAGTACATTTTATGAGTGAGTCAGGAGCCAGAACATCCCTAGATGAGTACCATAATATGCCAATTGCTCTGGCGGGAGAAAAGCCACAGATTTTTGTAGAATAAATGAAGAACACTCCTCATCTTGGAGAGTTTCCATATATTCCATTTTGAATACATGAAAAGAATTCTAAGCTAACATGAGATACTGTTGCCTGTTTGAATCTCATAAGTTTTCATAAGATTTAACAACAAAACTGAAGCTTTTAAAGCTTTTGGAATTACACTGCTTTTTTAGTTTTAAATTATAGAGAGGCATTCTCTTTCATATGCTTTTTAAATGTGTTTTTAAACCTTGACTAAGGTTCTTGTCTGGACTTTTTGTAGCTACAAGCTTACACTTGAAATTGATTTTCTGACTTAAGTATTTGCCTAAAACTTAAGTTCAATTTTCATATATTTTAAAATATTTGAGCCTACAGTTTTCCCTCACAAGTGTAAGACCGACTGTAATATATTTTGGACTTGCTATCTTTGAATTATGGAACTAAAGGTTATGTAGAGAAATAAAAGGCTTTGTAGAGAATTAACAAGTTTAGGAGTTGCCTAGAATTACTGCAACAATGAAAATACTTATAATTAGATACCCATGTGAGTTTGGAAATAGTTGTCAATGATTGTCCGGCTCCATTCTGGAATCAACCCTTTACTGGGATAATGTCAGCTATGACAAACCATAGGCTTCTGTTCTTTGCCTAAGAGGTCTATAAATCTTTGTAGGACTCCTGGGGGAGTCAGGCATCCTTATTAGAATCTGACGTTGTGGCAAGCCAGCCACACTATTATAGAGGAACCTTGTCAAAAGCCTTACATCATTTTCCTTTAAAAGAAAAGAGAAGAACATTTTAGTGTGGCGTAACTTTTTTTTTTGTCAAACCTCTTGTGTCATGTATAGCTGTACCCCCACCACCCTTGTTATTGTTTTTAACCTCTCTTGCTGGGTCTTAGTAATCACACTGCTCTTTTCTCAGGGCTCACAGATTGGCTGTTTAATATTCTGTTTAGAAATTTTCTTGGTATCAATCTCAAGCTGTCTAGATGGTAGTTACCCTGATTCCCCCCCCCCCCCGCCTTGCCCATCTTCAGTGTTCAGGGGCCTCACTTCTTCTCTTCTCTCACTTCTTCTCAAAGATCACTGTGACGTTCCACCCAGTGTTCCCTGTTTGTTTTCCCCAAACACAGGTTCACTCTCTGGATACGTTTACTCTTTCTTCCGCTACCACCAGTGGATCTCTCATCCACACTGCACCATATATGCATCAGACACGTGCTGCCAATATAACTTGTTTATTTATCTTTTGGTTTTTAAATCACAGATGTTCTTTTATTATTGTGTAGGATCACTCATTAAAACTTCTTATATTTGATTACACGTTTGCTTATTCAGGTGTTGTATTTACTTATTCACATTAACCAACTCATTAATATTCTCTATTTAGCTTTACTATTCCATTTATCTCCTTCTCCTTCTCTCTAACTCTCCAACTTTCCCATTCTCTTTCCTTAACTGTCCAAATCTCCTCTCTAACTGCCTCTCTCTGTCTAACTGTCTAATTGACTCCGCCCCTCCTGTCTTCTCATAGGCTCCTGCACTTGAGCTTCAGCTATGATAGACAGGAGTGATGTGGGCATTCTGCCACAATCACAGATAGAGGCTCAATACAACTTCTGAAAATTTCTTTAGTACCCTTGTATGCAGTTCATCAGTCCCTGGAGACCTGATTTCATTTGAAATGACTAGGTATTCCCAAACCATATATTTACCACTCTCATGCAGTAAAGTCCATGCTACCTCTTTTATTCTACCTAAATTAGATTGAACATTGGTTTCTTTTGGAATAAGATGGAGGCAAAGTGTATGTTAAGCAATCCGGTCTTCTCTCACACACATTTGTATTTCTCCATCTCCATGGAGTGGAACTTTGCTCTTCCACTTGTGTCACATATAGCTGAAAATCCCTCTTTTATTGTTTTTAACTGCTTTTGCAAATCTGAGCTTGTTTTGAATATTTGTTCTCGTCACCCTCTCCTTACAAATAATGGCTAACCATTTATACCTTTCCGCAATAATTGCCTCTTTCTATTTCCCCTCCCTACCCATTTTAAATCTTAGTTCTTTCTGCAGCTACCTTGCTTTCTTGAGCTATATCTTACTTTTCTTTTTGTAGGAGTTTTTTGTACCTTCAGTGTCTCACCTTTTAAGAAAGTCCTTTTCATTGTGAACATCATCTTCTTCATGTATTTTTGATAGTGGGACCTCACATAATATTTACAAAATCTTATCGAAATCAACTTTCTTAAATCCAGAGTGTGCATTATATTCTTCTCAGGTTTCCCATCCCCTGGTATAATAACTGTTCAGAGAATATGGCAACTTCATTCCCAACATCACACTATGTCCACCTCGCTGACCAGTTATTCTTTGTGAGGACAAGAACTTAGTGAGGACCAGATCTTGCATAGCTGATCCTCTTATTACTTTTTTTTTTTTTTTTTTTTTTTGCCTTCTGGAGGAGGGATTTGCTTTTTTAGCTATGTTTTAATGTAAAGTGTTTATCAGGTGGTGGCATATAATTCTTTTTATCCCTGCTTCAATTTCATTAAAAAAAACCAAAAACCCACTTCTCTTCACATCTTGTGAAATATAAGGAACTTCACTGCAGAGTTGTGAACTGGTCTCATGATGGTGGTTTGGGATCAAAGAGCAGAAAAATACTAGTATCCTGATACCTGTACACTTACATCTGTGGAGAACTAGTGGTATAATATTTACAAAGCAGTGCTAATGCAGAAGGTGTGTGTGTGTGTGGGGGGGCGCCATGCAATTCTATTGCTCGTTTTTTAGGGTCACATGCCTTGTTTTCATATGTCAAACAGTGACGGCAGTGGGACCATTTGACATTTCCAGAAGGTAATGCCCAACATCCTGAACCACATTTGTCCAACAGCTCCCCAGCTGCCTTCTCCAGGAACACAGAGTTCCTCCCATAATTCTTCAGATGGAAACTACCATCTTTTGAAGATTATCCCTTTTGTCATTAGGAGAAGGACAGTGAGTAGACAGTATTATCATCAGAAACCATGGAAGTCTTGTTAGATTCCCAAACACAAAATTCAGGATAGATTAGCAAGGACTGTATGTCTTTCTTTACTTATCCTCCCATGCAAGAAGTGTGTGTCTCTTTTGGAGGAATGGTGAAAGGGAATCTAACACTCCTTTGTCCCTTCCCAGAGTGGCGGTAGTTACATTGTGCTATAGCAGCTGTCAGTCTTCCTCTAACAAGTCAGGTAAATCTGTATATATGCTGTATGAACATGAATAGATAGCAGGTGAAATGTGCTAGTCTGCCGTTTAACTGCTCAACTGGATGTACCTGTTAGTCTCCACAGGCAGTAGGTGAGTGGCATATGTCTTGATGAACTAAATAAGGATCAGCTTGACATCAATACCTAAGAAAGATTTGTAAGAAATTGTTAAGCAGTCAGTTTATGAGCACTTTTTTTTTAAAGTGGTTACCAGATGTGCCAAACTAAGCAGATATATATGCTGAACCAATAGATTCAAGAAATGCTTTGGGCATAGTATACTGTGATTGCAGGAAGACTTTAGATATGATTCCTTGTGAGGTTCTTGCTGGGAAATTAGTAAATATTACAGGGCTGGACAATACTGCTTGAGTTGGGTATTTACTGATTGAGTTCCATCAATGACTGTTCATCAATTTGAGGAAAAGAGACAAGGGGGATACTGCAGAGTTCTTTTCTGCAGCCCCATGCTGTTCTGTATGACTTAAATAAAAGAGTAAAGGAAATGCTTATCACATTTTGCAGACACCACTAAACAGTGTGGGGTATCCAGACGTCTTAGAAGCCAGAAACGGGATTTAAAATGATCTTAAAAGGATGGAGCACTGTAACAAAACTAATAAAGTGCATTTAAGTAGAGATAAAGTGCTGAATTTTTGTGGAAAGAATTAGAATCAATCTGGATGATATGATTAACACATATTTAGAAGTGTGTGTGTGCGCGCGCACGCACGCATACACACGCTGTACCGTCAAGTCAGAACCAATTATTGGAATCCTAACAGGGGGTTCAAGTTAAGTGAGATATTTAAGGAATTATTTTACCAATTCCACTCCCCCAGTGAGTTTCCATGGCCAAGTGGGAATACTAACACTCTTCACCAGAGTCCTATCTATTACACCACACTGGGAATTTAGAAACAGTATATACTTAGATGGTAAAAAAGATATAGATATAGATATATATTTGTCCCAGCAAGTGCTTTTGTATCTTCCAACTTCATGTGCTTTGTTCTGTGATTAGTACCAGATGGGAGACATGGTCTTAGGGCCTGATCTCACTATGGGAACAAACTGGGAAAGGGACCATTTCTTTTGAATTTGGGCTAAAGTTACATTAACTTTTGGGGACATGGTGGCGCTGCGGGTTAAACCGCAGAAGCCTCTGTGCTGTAAGATCTATAGATCTGCAGCTGTAAGATCGAATCCACGCGACGGAGTGAGCACCCGTCGCTTGTCCCAGCTCCCGCCAACCTAGCGGTTCGAAACCATGCAAATGCAAGTAGATAAATAGGGACCACCTCGGTGGGAAGGTAACAGCGTTCCGTGTCTAAGTCGCACTGGCCATGTGACCACAGAAGATTGTCTTCGGACAGACGCTGGCTCTATGGCTTGGAAACGGGGATGAGCACCGCCCCCTAGAGTCGAACACGACTGGACAAATTGTCAAGGGGAACCTTTACCTTTACCTTTACCTTACATTAACTTTAGCCTGAATCCAAAACATTTGTGTCAGGGTGTCCTCACTTTTGTTGCCTTCACCTGCGCCATCGCCACCTGCACTGCTGCTGCCTGTCAAAACAAGGTCAGTCATGGGCGTCATGTGTGCCAGGGGGGGGCAACGGGATAGGAGGCGAGTGAGGGAGTGGGGGTGGTGGGGTGAGTGAGTGATTGGGCTGGCAGGGGGGCAGTCAGGCGAGTGAGCAATGAGGTGGGTGGGTGGTATAATTGGGCAGGTGATCAGGCAAATGGGCAAAGTGGGGGGTAGGCCAGCGATTGAGGTTTTTCTGTTCCTGTCTGGGGTGTTCACATATGTGGAATCAATTCCAATGAATCAATTCCACATCCAACTCAAAATAAATGGACCTCTGGAAGAGGAGCAGAAAAACTTGCTCTCCTGGCATGGTATTCCATGCATGTGTGTTCCTAGTGAGTATGCTAAATTTAAGTATTTTTGTTTGAAATGAGAGCCTGATATAACAGTGGTTTTTATTGTCAGTGGGATCCAGCCCTTTGTTTCCTGGTCTGATTGCTGAGTAGAAGATCTTGGATTTTTTAGCAGATCATAAGCTAAACATGAGTCTGGACTGTAGTGTGCTGAACTGGAAGGTTAGTGAAACTCTAGCCTACACCAACAGAAATACAGTGCCCAGATCACAAGAGGTGATGGCTCCACTCCATTATGTTTTCATTAGGCCTTGCCTTGAGCTAGCAGTTAGTTCCAGGCACCATAATGTAGGAAGAATTTTCAAACATTGATGTGACAAAGAGAGCAGGTAGAGAAGAGATCATTAAGAAGTAATATGATAACTATATTCAAATAACTGAAAAACTATTAGGTAATTTTCTAATCTGTTGATTCAGAGAACAAGAGCCAAACCAGTATGTTCTATGTTGCTGGGAGGTATTTACAGAATTTGAATAGTCTATATATATAGAGAGAGGGGGGGGGATGGGGGGGAAAGGTTAGTTTATCTGTACTCCAGGATCTTGAAGGTAGATTTGGATGTGCACTATACTTAATCCACTCAAGTAGCTTTTTACTTGTGTGGGATAACCACTTCTATGCATGCATATTTCAGATATCACCATTATTGATGTACTCTGTCACAGGCTGATTACATGGTAGAGTTCAGAACTCCCATCACATGCTTGCAGGAAATGTTGGGGGAGGATAGACATCATATGTGTATGTCTGAATGAATGGCTAGAGTTTCATTCTGTTTCTATACATTACAATCTTCTCATAATCATTTCAATCTAAGGTCTGGTAAAGGTCTCAACCTTAATTTCCCCCCCTCTATTTCCTCTGAGGCTGTCTGCAGGCATTGCTGCTTAGGCAATACATCTCCATACTCAAGAATATGGATGAACATATGCAATTTAGCCTTTGGTTGGGAATATATGCAACAAGGAAAAAAAGTACTATGAGATTTAGTTGATTACATTTTTGATAGTCTGACTTAATTACATTTTTAATTTACTGCTGCAAAAGTGGAACGTGGCACACATACCGACTCTGACATTTCAGTGCTAATACATTGAACCATGGGCAACTGGTGTGTATTTGTTTATGCCTGTCTGACAAAGTTTTCAGGCAATTTGTAGGAGAGATTTGCCAACCAGTAATGATTATAGCAACCATGTGTCTCTTTGACAAGTAAGTAAATGTAGATTGATTTCCATCCATTAATGGGGCTACATAAACTCATATTTTCTCTAGTGAGATAATTAAATTCTGGGCACTTTGTTAAAATAAAATTGCTCAACATTGAAACTGAGGAAAAAACAATTAGATTTTGGACAGAACTGGTTTCCCATACTGATTGGACTTCATATTCAAAATGTATTTGGATGTTTTTAATGTGTGTGTGTGTTGTTGTTGTTGTTGTTGTTTTAATGAACCACAGTGAGAAAACTACCAGTACCTTCTTTTAGTTGCTAGGACCAGACTAGGGAGCCAGTATAGTATATGGGATAAAATGAAGGACTAGAACTTAGGAGAAAAAGGTTAAAATCCCTGCTCAGCCATGGAAACTCACCGTAGGGGTGGTAATGGTAAAACCACTCTTTGAATGTCTCATACCTTAGAAACTCTAGTAAGGTCACCATAATTCGGATACAACTTGACAGCACATAATAGCAACAGAATCAAACTGCTTCTATAGCCCAGAATTCTCTTGCAGATTTGTCACCAATGGTTTATCCCCATATCTTAGTGCCTTAAAAAAATCTTGTTATAATTTTTATGACTATGCATAGATATTTGATTGAACCTAGAGTCTGCCTTCTACTGGTAGAAGAGCTCTGTCCATTGGTGGGAAGATTCTGATCCAGGAAATGAATCCTGTTGATGGAAAGCAATTGTCCTCTTTGATTTCTTCTACCCTACCCTTGCCTATGCCTCCCAGATCTGCCCCAGTGGCTTGAGCTGCCCTCTGAAACAGTGGGCAAAGTAGTGCTACGGATGTCAGAGGGAAGTGAAATAGGGAATGTCTGCTTCCTACTTTTAAAAATTAGAGACAGTGCCTGCTAGTGGAAAATAATTTGATTTCCCCACCATTATTGTGCCATTTTTTTAAAATTACCATAACTACCTTTGTTAAAAAAAAATTGTGTTGTTTTTTAAAAAAAAATCTATGAAACAGCAGACTACAATTTTATATATATACATAAAAATGAATAGCGTAAATAAAGTCCATCTTTCTCTCACACCTGAACAGACACACAGGTTTCAGGACAGTATATGAACCTCTTTAGTATGATGAAATTCTGTGCTGAAAGAGCTTTCATATAAATTCTACACTGAGCGGTCCCAATTCTATGGGTCATACCCATGGAAATTTCACCCCACCAGTTGAAAGAACGATGGATACATGGGAAAGATCACATCAATAGTTCTTTGTGGCAGTGCAAATAACTAGTCACAAATGTGTCCTTGTGTGTTAGACCAAATTTGTCTTAACTTAGATTGTTCTCTTCTGAATGTACCTTACTTTGTCAAATTGTCTGAACTAAATTTCATTTCAAATTGTAGCTATAGTTCCTAATCTGTAGCTTTTTACTACATTTCTGAGCAAAGTGCCCTGTTACTCTTGTTTCTGAAAAGTGCCAAAATGCTTCAAGAGCACTTTGGTTACCTCATACATTCCCCACAATAAAGGTATGGAGAGAAAGGGAAGAAAAGAAAAGAAACTAGTTGTTTATCTATTGTTTATTTTATTCAAGACATTTAATGGTGGGTGTTTGGGTAGTTGGGTCAGTGTTATAGTATGTTGTTATAAACCGCTTAGAGCAGTGCTTTGCACTAAATCAGCAGTATATAAATAAATAAATAAATAAATATTCATTTTGCTGGAAAGTAAATCTGAAAGAGCAGTCAGAGTTTCTAGAAAGCAAGATTTCCTATAATTCCTTACTATAAGCGCTCCTATATTTCTAAGATGCAAATACACGTCTCAAATCTCTACTCTGTAACACCTGTGTTACTTTAACTTGGTTTGACCATGAAATTGTAGCAGAAGAAACATGAAACTATTGTCCCTGCATATGCTTGCAAGCTGACCTGTGGTTTTAGGAGTGTTTGTGGTGTCATAATCTGCAATGAAATTGATGTTTCAAGTGCTGGGGTTGTTCCAAACATAGTTAAGCATTTTTGAGCTTTGTTGATTATAATTCAGAGTCAGAAAGGTCCTGCACTGATTGATGCTAAGAGGGTTTTTCCACACATGGAGCTAAAAATACCTTATTTAGTGCTTTTCCTTTCAATTTCCTCTCCCACTTTCCCAATACTTCATTTGATCAGATCAATGTTGTTCCTCCTGTCTTCTGTGCTGTTTTGATCTCCTTGGGAAATTTGCTTTTTTTGGAACTGTGCTTTGTTGCAGGAGTTTAGCACCACAACACTTCCTGTGTACAGTTCATTTCTATGTCAGAGGCTCCTAGTTTGGAAGCCTTTAATTGCCTCTTTTTTGACTTTAAAAATGGGAGGGGGGAGACTGCAGTGAGGAAGACATTTAAAGGATTTTTCTTCACTGGGTAGCTTACAGAATTGATTTCCAAGTACCTAGCTTTTGCACTACAGTGCAAATGCCAATATTGTTAATCCCCAGTCTCTTTTGGGATAAACTATGCATACGTAAGCTTGCTTGCTGTGATATTTTTACCCATCTGGAGAAGCTCACACTTACCTAAATGAAAACTTAACTGAAGACATTACGTCTTATTAGATACTGCAAAATTGCACTGCAAATCTGTTCCATTTCTTCCCTCTTCTTCATCCTTTAACATTTTATGCTAACTCTGAATGATGGCTTGTTACTAAATCTTGCAATTACTTACACAATGCTTACTTTAAACTGTATTGTAAGAAACACAGAGTTAAAGTCTGTCTGAATCTTGATTGAATTTTCGGGGATTATCTAACCCACCACCTGTCTATCACTATTTACCATTAACTGTTCTACTAAACTGTTATCAATTTCATAGTTAACTTGAGATCAGGCTTTTCTTGACAGCACCTAGCATTTTTAAAGAAAGCATATTGACATATTTCCTCTGCTGTTTCTTGTTATGTTCTGAGATGATACCTTTGTATGTCTGCAGGGAAAACAGTCCTTGTGTACAGTTGAAGATTTTCAATTTTGATCTTTCTGTTCATGAAAACAATATAGATCAAAGAATAAAGGCTTGAAGTTTAAAAATGTCATACAATGCACAGATCCCTTCTACTGTCCTTGTCTGTTTAGTCCACTGTGGCATACATTGCACTTATCCATTGAAAGAAGTAGATTAAGAAAACTGTCCTATTGTGTTAGAAACAGCACCTGTTTCCACACTTATTGCTATTGTTTTTGTGAGAGATATTTTAGATTGTATTTCTGAACTCTAAGTGCATAGATTCTGGATGTGCCCTCTTGCACTCCCATATAGGGAAGTGCATCTTGACTTTGTTTGTTCTTATGCACAAGAATCAGAAATGTCATAATGTTTCTCCTTGCCTGTGAGATTATAAAATTTCTTAGGGTGTGATGTAACATTTTTCTTATATCTAACAAACCTTAAATCTTTGCAGTGATCAAGTTTGACTGCATTGCCCCACCAGCTCTTCTTCAAATTTGATTTTCTTCCAGATTGGGAAAGAAGAGAAAGTTCTCTAGAAGCATGGATGCTTAACCTGTTCTCCCAAGAACAAGGAAGGGACAACTTCACAGAAGGAAACTTTCCTAGCTGTTGAAGGATCAGGGGGTTTATGAGCTGGGAAGTGGTGGCATTCAACCTGCTTTCTAAGGAAGAAATGGGCTGGGAAAGCCCACATTCTCACTCAAGAGTGAGAGTTAGAGTAAGCTTTGAGAATGTCAGCCAGGCATCTCCTTTCAGTGTGAACAGTGACTTCAAAGGACCAATTTTCATCAGGAACAAAGGAGAGTAGAAAGGGGTTAAACCCCCCTATCCATCTACTGTGATTCCAGTAATTATCACATCAGCAGCTATTCACAGTTTCTTTACATGGACAAGATAGATGGAAAGCATCATTTAATTAATGTCACATCAATTTTTACTCATAATCTATTTAGGTGAGGATTTTGTTTTGTTTTTGTTTGTCATGCTGATGTTAAACAGTACAATGCTGATATTCTTAGAGGTATTAAAACTTTATATAAATGTTATCCATTCTTACAATGGTTTGTATAATAAAGCGATTATAGAAGCATGAATTCTGTTTATAAAAAAGATAAGGCATGGAGATCAGTGAGAAAAATTCTTCATATTATTTTAAAAAAACGAATAGTTAATGCTTAGGTGATGTAATTGTTATCAATACGGTGGATAAAGACAATAGAAATGCAGGATGTGGAATAAATAGTGCACAGTGGAGATATTTGCATAAAATGTATCATTTGCACAATTGTTTTTGCTATTTATATTTTGTCAAGAGCACTGATTATTTTTTTTTCTAAATTTTTTTTTTAAAGAAAATTCTGTTCTTTGTATTTCCAATATTTTCACATTCCTGGTGTCAAAAGCTTCCATTACAGACAGTAATTGTATGCAATGATGGTAGGTAAATCCAAGTTTGTGTACAGGGGGCTGTGAAGCTCTGCCCAATCTCTCAGGGCACTGCAAGGCAAGGGCAGATGACCTGCCAGGAGTGCTGGCTACGAACCCCTCACAAATAGTTAAATATCAGGCCTTGGAAAATAAAAGAAAAACTGGTAGGATTCACTGATGCAGCCTTTGAAATGTAACTCTCAAAATGGGTTAACATGTGTTAAAAATGTGTTAACATGCCCATAAGAAATGGTTTTTGTTCAGTAAGTAGGATAATATTAAATATACCAATAACTTTGTTCCTGTTCTTAGGTTACTTCTGAAATGTAACTTTATTATACCTCCACAGCCCCAAAAGAATTTGTTACTATGCCAATTATAACTTGTCACTACCAGCTCTGTCTAAAGTTGAACAGTCAAGCAAATGCTGTATAAATCGTTCTCTCCAGAATTTGTACGGATGTAAAGAGATTATTACAGTTATTCCATGAGTTGTTGATGGCTTGTATTTCAAATCATATTAAATGTGTATAGGCATGATCTAAGGCCATAAAGCTTTAGTTAAGAATAAAAAAGCTATGAGAAAGTTATCCTGAGCAATTTACAGAGTGTTGCCTTGATAAATTAATTTTATTGGCTCAGCTTTACCTCTGAAGCCTTTTTCTTCTCCCAGAAGTACGGTTTTATCTGTTGGGGTTGTGATGGATTTCAAATCAAATATAAACAAGAAATGTTGCCAAAGCTAAAGAAATCAATAGAAGCCACAGGAGTTTAAAATCCTAACATGTTTTTTTTTCAAAGTTTCTTGAAAACTCTTTCTTCCTGAGCCTTCATAACTCCATTTATATATATTTCCCAAGTTTAGCTCCCTGCTTCCATACTCCTATTTGTTGCTCGTTAGAATGTGTCTTGCTTTTATTGAATAATCTGTCCCTGGGTTTGTGATGTCTTTCTAGATCTGGATTTCAACCAACCAACCTACTTGTGAATGAAGGGGGTGGGAGGGAGAGACACAAACAGCTATGACCAGACGAGCCTACATAGCTCCCTAACTGTAACTTACCAAGTCAAAGCTTATTGCCTCACTCCAGGCACGTGCCTAATGGCTGCACAGACAGGACAGATTTGCCTACCTTCCCTGGATGTGGAGACAAGTAGCCTGGAGTGCCCATTGGCTACCTCGGCTTGCCTGAGGAGGGTGGGAAAAGGGCCTATATAAGGCAACCCCAGCCTTGCTTAGACCTCTGCTGAAGGTGTGGCAACCCACCCGCCCTCCCTCAGGGTTTAATGTGAGAATAGCTGGTTGCTTTGGGGCTGGATAGGAATTTTGGGCCTGCATCACCTGATTGGCATATTGAAAAAAAGGTGAGCGGGTGATTTTTGCCTATCTCATACTGAGGGCACTATGGGACAAAGATGGGCTGATAAGGGGTGGTGTTGCAATGAAACAGGTCACACTGGCAGGTAGTGCAGATGGTGAATGGAGTAGTGGTGAGTTCCCAAGTTTACATCTGCTGCATATTGCTACCAACATCTTAGTGTTGAGGATCCTGAGATTCTGTTGTCAGGATAGCATGATGCATTGGTGGCCAGCCATGGCCACTGGCAGCCTAGAGTTGCGAGACTTGGCTGGCTGGTAGTGCTGAGGGTCATCTGAGTGTTAGCTGTCCAGGAACTGACTGTCGACATGACAGCATGAACCTGGGGCTTGAAACTCGCCAGATAGGGCAGGGGCAGGGTAAACAGGTACCTCTAGTGCCTGCCTCAGGGATTCGCACTACAGTTGGCCCCTCTGCAGAACTGGGGGAAGTTAAAAAATTAATGACATAATAAAGTATGACCCTAGTTAAACACATCACCTGTGTCTTGCCTCTTTATTTCTGGGGCGGGCGGGCAAAGAATAATCCTTCCACAATCATACATTCAATCCTAATACTTCAATAATATTTCAATAAAGTCTGCTAAACTAAGCTGCATGTAAGAAGAAAGAAGAAGAAAATTGTAAACAGTGAAGCATGTCATTCTCAGAGTTTTTGCAAGAGGATATTTATCATATTTATCATCAATCTGAGTCCCCACCCACCCCCTGCTTCAGTGTTGGAGTATCCAAGAGATAACTTGGAGTTTACTGGGGTGTGGATGAGGGCTCCGTTGTCCCTCTCCTTCTCTTTTGTCATTCGATGAATAAACAGCAGTTAATTGTTCTACCCCTCAATATCCTGGAATCATGCATGCACACTAATTCAGTTCTTTTTTGGCACATTTGTCTAAATATAGTTCACAACCCTGATTGATAGATTCTGTACAGGTTCACTCATTCCACTTAGATTTCACCATTCTGTTTTCATAGACCTAATCATATCATGGCCTTACCATGAGCCACAATAAGGAGGCCAATTCATGCAGCAGATGGGGAGGGTGAAGAATAGCAGCAAGGCATTGTAAGTTAGCTGTGTGGGCCACTCAACTTGCCATGTACCCTCTCAGCTAGAAGGCTGCTGCTATTATCAGATGCAGTGCCGTATGATATCCCATTGCCAGTGCTGAAGTAAGGATCAGCTTTCAGACAGATCTAGTCATTTTTTAAACAAAATGTGAAATCTGGGTGGTTGTGGAATCTTGCCCTTCAGTTCAGGCAGCAAAAAGCCTTGTGACAATCCCTATTATTCCTATTCAATGCAAGTGATTACCACTGATATAACAACAAAGGTTAAACTGGAGACTATAGGTTGTTATACCCTGTTCTCTCTAGATATACTTATTTTGTGGTAGTTTATGATTGTTGCAATACTCGCTGCGAAGTAGATCCACATTCCTCCTTGCAGAATATTTCTTGGTAACAGGAGCTCTGAAAATTGATGGATGGCTTTGTCAGAACCTCCCTTTAGAGGAGGGAGGCCACTTTGCATGCATCCAGTTTTTGTGTCCAATTTGTTGAGGGTGTTTCACTTTCTTCAAAAAGAAATTAGCAAAATCAATTAAGAATCAGGATGGCTCCATCCCACCCTGATTTCTTTTTCTTGACCACACTAGAGTGTATTTCTGGAGTGTGGGAGAGATAGATCCCAGAAGGTAACCTTATTATGCCCTATAACTGTGCGAAGTCATATAACCAATAGTAATTAGGTAAAGGTTCCCCTTGACATTTAGTCCAGTCGTGTCTGACTCTAGGGCGCGGTGCTCATCCCCGTTTCCAAGCCATAGAGCCAGCGTTTGTCCGAAGACAGTTTCCGTGGTCACATGGCCAGCGCAACTAGACACGGAACGCCGTTACCTTCCCACCGAGGTGGTACCTATTTATCTACTTGCATTTGCATGCTTTCGAACTGCTAGGTTGGCAGGAGCTGGGACAAGCAACGGGAGCTCACTCCGTCGCGTGGATTCGATCTTACGACTGCTGGTCTTCTGACCCTGCAGCACAGAGGCTTCTGCGGTTTAACCCACAGCGCCACCACGTCCCTATTCAATAGTAATTAGCTGTTCTAAAATTATATTTTCCTGATTCATTTTATAAAAATTATTATTCTGCATTTAATTTTATTTTGTTGAACCTCCCTGTTTCTAGATATTTTATTTCTTTTCTGCTTTCCCCAACATTGTTGCCTGATTTAGGAGCCCCATGGTGCACTGCTTAAACTGTAGTACTGCAAGTCAAGACTCTGCTCACACCCTGAGTTTGATCACGACAGGCTCAGATAGACTGCTCAGGGCTGACTCAGCCTTCCAGACTTCTGAGGTCGGTAAATTGAGTAAATAGCTTGCAGGGGGGTGGGCAATAAGTAGCCTGCATAATTAAAATTGTAAACTGTTCAGAGAGTGCTTTAAGCCCAATGGAGTGATATATAAGTAGCACATTTTGCTTTGCTGTTATCTCTTATGCTCCATTATTGATTTTTATGTGCTTTGAGCATAATCACTATATTTTTATTTTTTTCTCCCCATACAAAGCTTTACATTCTCATACACTGTGAGTTCTACCTGACTTTTAGAATGGATGTTGGATTTCCCATAGTTCAGCCAGTATCTCATACTTACTCACCTAATATGCTACAGCACATTCAGAATCTTTGATTTGCATGAGGAATTTTAAATGTTACACCCAGTGGAACTTTGAATTCAGTTGCCTGAACTAATTCCAATTTCTTCCCATCTTTTAGTAATATAAAGTAGACTTATTTTCCCCCTCCTCACCTTGTGTACAAAGTGTGAAGTATCAAGATGATTCAGTCAGAATGAATGTTACCTGGGATACCTAAGCTTGCTAGAAAATTAGAAAAAGCATTCTGTACTTATTATAAACACAAAATTTTTAAACAAATATGGCAGTATGTTGGTTAAAAATGAAATGTTTTCTCTACAGCAGTGCCTATCCTATAATGAGGCTATTTTTGTAACAAAAAAAGAAAAACTGTATTTATTAAGCGAGGTGAGGTGAACAGACTCCCACCTGTAACATTACATCTGTAATTTCCAGATCATAACTTGGATGTTGTACTACTAATTTTATAAGTTCAATGTCAGCGATCAGGCATACTCATCTATCTATACTCAATATCTATATTGAGGCAAGATCTTGTTGGACAATTTCTGAAGGTTCCGGGAGCATTTTTGCACAGGGACTGCCCTCAACCCACCCACTCACCCCCAATTTTGAGTCCCCAGACCCATAATTTTTGCCTTCTCCTGGGTCTTTTTTTTAAGGCAATAAAACATGTTTTTTTTAAAAAATGGGAAGTGGATGGCTAAGTGTCACATTCAGTAGAAAATGCTTTCCATTACAAATATTTCGGTAAAAGCCAGTAAATTGCCAGTCCAGTTGGTTTCTTTGAATAGGATTGACATGTTTTTGTGGGGTCAGTGGGCACCATTTTGCCTTTTGTTTGAGGTACAAAAATGCCATGACTTTGCAAGGTGAAAACAATGCAATTGCCAAAAAGTAGGGAAAAATACAATACAAGTCTTTCATGATCAGTATAAATGCATGTATGGCAGTAGAAGAAATTGGAGAACTGAAGGCTTTGAAAGAATTTTATTTTCTTGTTTACTGCAATATGCACAGGTTGTTTACCAGTTACACAATTCCTCTACTATTTACATTTTGCAAGAAATAAATTATTTTAATCTGAGATGAGAACAGGCTGAACAATCTTGTGTCACCTAATGTTTTGTTCCTGTAATCATTGTGATATTAGGTCAAAATAGTCACACATCAAAATTACCAGACTGTCCTGAGGAATTATCATATACTGTCTGAAATCCTGTGTATACTGTGAGGAAATCAGATGGGTTTATACTCCCCCAGGCTGCTACAGGTGGGTGGTGAGTATAGTACTACAGAGGCTCCTTCGCCTAGTTCCCTTAGAGGATTCTTTACATAGAACAGAAATGGCATCAACAGAAATTTCCACTGTTTAATTGTTTCCCTTGGCAATTTTGGAGTGCATGCAACTCATACACATTGGCTGAAATTCACTAGTAAGTTGCAACTAGATTAGGTCCATTGAATCAGTGGGAATTTAGTGAGTCATCTCCTCCATAGGGTCCATTGATTCCATGGGTCTTTATATTGGATTTCAGCCAATGTGGTAAAGTTGCATACACCCCCAAATCACCAAAGGAAGTCTTTAATTAGCGGCAATCTGTTGCTGCTGCTGCTGACATTCCCATTGTGCACATGGAGCTGTGCAACAGGATTTCAGCCATGGTCTGAAAAGTGGTATAAAATGTGGGAAATTGCAGCCAGTAATTTCCAAATCGTGTTCTTGATATTGCTATACTATAGAGAAGAATTCACTGTGGTTTTGTTTTGTTTTGGGTTTTTTGCCTTTCCCCCCCTCTCATACACTGAAGAGTAGAATATTCTGAAAATGGAGAACCTAGTGTTCATAAAATCAAATCAAACATAGAAAGATACATTCTTCTACAACAAATAAAACATCATTAGACAATCATTTAAGAATGTTTTCCAATTTCTTGGTGGTTTATGAATGATACAGTGTGAAGCATAGAGTATAGACAGAGAGATATAGATATAGTGCTGAACAATTCAGCAAATGTTATTTTTATGTTTGTGAGTTTCACATCATTTAGGGAAATGCTCTGATTCATGAACTAATATTATACGACATTAAACCACTGAAAAGTAATAAAAATGCATTTCTGCAGTTATAATTGCCTAGTGCAATGGTACTTAGTTTGGACAAAAAAGTCAATTATATTAGAATGCAATTTTTCTCTTACCACGTCACTACTATAACAGAGGGTGCAATAAATATAAAATAACATTAAGGAGTTTGCCATTCTTTTTACACATGAGCAATGGCCTTGTCTTTATCCTCAGCTCTGCATAGGAAACATACAAACCACCTGCAATCTGTAAATTAAATCTGTGGATTAAATTTACTGCATATTTTGTAGGAAATGTTTCTAGATTTCAACAAAACTATTGACAAGGTTCCTCGTGATATTCTTGTGGTCATACTGTGGGCTATGTGATACTACTCTTAGATGGATTTGTAGCCAGTTGTTAGGTCATTCACCAATTGGTTCCTTGTCATCTTTGAGAGGTAACAAGTCCTTGGCCCAGTGTTATTCAGCACCTTTATAAATAACTTGGATGAAGAAGTGGAAGGGATGCCTGTGAAATGTGCAGATGACACCAAACTGGAAGGGATAGCTTATACTTCAGAAGAAAAAATCAGGACTGAAGAGGATAAAAATGTGGACAACTGGACCAAAACAAATAACATGAGCTTCAACCACTGAAAAATGCAAAGTTCTACATTTAGTTAGGAAAAAGCAAAGCAGGATGTGCTACTTATATACCCGTTCCATAGCGTTTAAATTTGGTCAGCTTACAATTTGATTATGGATTCTACATATTTCCCAGTCCCAGCAAGCTGGGTGCTCAATTTACCAACCTTGGAAGGATGGAAGGCTGAGTAAACCTCGAACTGGCTACCTGGGATTGAACCTGGGTAGTGCACTTTAGCCACTGTGCCACAAGGATCCTTAAAGAAACAGATGCACAAATATAAGATGGGTGACAGCTGGATCTAAGGGTCATAGTGGAACTCAAACTAAAGGTGAGTTGACAGGGAGGCAGTGGCAAAAAGCAGATGCAATATGAGATACGACATCCAGATCTAGAGAAGTAATAGGGCATCTCATCAGTCAAAACTCACCTGAGTCCAATTCTGGATGCCACAGTTTAAGAAGGATATCAACAATCTGCAGCATCTCCAGAGGAAGGTAATGAGAATACTAAATGGTCTGGAAACTGAGCCCTATGGAGAATGGTTGAGGGAGCTGAGTATGTTCGCCTGGAAAAGAGAAGCTAGAGCAGTAATATGATAGCCATCTTCAAATGTTAGGAAGATGTTTTGACAGTAAAATGTGTTTGATAGTGAAATGGACTGTCTTGAAGGATGGTGCACTGTCCTTCATTGGGGATTTTTAAACAGAGGTCTCACAACTGTTAGGGATGCTTAGCTGGCGATTTCCTGTTTTGGCAGGGGGTTGAACTTTTGACTTTGGGGATCCCTTCCATCTCTACCATTCTGTCATTCTAAGCTTATGTAGCTGTGTCCATCTTAGCAGAGGAACAATTTGAAGACTTTAATAAAGGTAACCAAAGGGGGCTTTGGACCTGAAACTTGACCCTGTCTCTATATCCTATGTGTTGACCAAAATGTGAGGTAAGATGTGTGATTAGGAATAATGTCCTTTAAAATTTCCAACATAAAAAGTAGCACTGTGATGCATGTATATGAACAAAGCACAGGTATGAGAGAGAAAAATTATTGGATTCTTTAAAAGTTAAATATAAGCTGAGCTTTCAAATCTTCCTAAAGTCCTCAACAGGTAAAGATGGAGAAAACTTGGAATTAAGTCAAATATTTTAAAACTAGGAAAAAATATGGGGCCCATGGCTGTCAACAAAACAAAAGAGAGTTTTAGATTCCCCATGAGATGGAGGTGGCACAACTATCAATTTACAGGTTCTTCACTCTATGTCAGGGGTCAGGGAACATTTTTACCTTTTACCCCCCCAAAAAATTTATATACACCGACATTGCCCCCTTGATTTGAAAGGAAGGAAATCATACATTATTTGAATTCAAAATCTTATTGAATCTACACAGGCTGTGTACCGATCTAGCAGGATGCACCAAATTTAATAAAGATGTGCATTATTTTTGCTGGAACACATTGCACACCAGCCATGGGGTGGTATAGGGAGTAGTAAGGTGTCCAACGTGCCTAGCAAGTTGCATTAAATTTTTGCTAGCTCGCAGAGGATTTAAACATCATCAATGGCTGCCAGAGTGGTGCTAGCAATGACATGCTTGCTAGAGACAGCCAAGGCAGAGTTTGGGGGGGGGGCTTTTCCTACCACTTTAATCATTCTGTGTGTAGTGTGCAAAAAGGAACATACCAGGCTAAAGGTCATGTCACCCACCCTGGTGCCACAGTGCAACATCAAAGGACCAGTGCGCTATTTTTTTTATCATCATCAATGGAAAACTCAGCAGTGGCCAGAGGATTGGAAAAGATCAGTCTACATCCCAATCCCAAAGAAGGGCAGTGCCAAAGAATGCTCCAACTACTGTACAATTGCACTCATTTCACACGCTAGCAAGGTTATGCTCAAAATCCTCCAAGGCAGGCTTCAGCAGTATGTGGACCGAGAACTCCCAGAAGTACAAGCTGGATTTCGAAGGGGCAGAGGAACTAGAGACCAAATTGCTAACATGCGCTGGATTATGGAGAAAGCCAGAGAGTTCCAGAAAAACATCTACTTCTGCTTCATTGACTACGCAAAAACCTTTGACTGTGTGGACCACAACAAACTATGGCAAGTTCTTAAAGAAATGGGAGTGCCTGACCACCTTATCTATCTCCTGAGAAATCTATATGTGGGACAGGAAGCAACAGTTAGAACTGGATATGGAACAACTGATTGGTTCAAAATATACACACATTTAACTTATTTGAAATTTAGTGTTGGAAACGAGTTTTAAAGATATCATGACTTGTCAGAAAGATAAGTAAAGCAAATTAAGTGTGGACTTTCACTAGAAGCTAAAATAACCAAACAAAGGGTACTGTACTACAGTGGCATCATAAGAAGACAAGCTCACTGGAAAAGGCAGCAATGCAGGAAAAAGTGCAATGCAGTAGGCAAAGAGGAAGACTGCACATGAGATGGATTGACTCAATAAAGAAACCCACAGTCTTTTGTTTGGTGCTGCAGTCAAAGTAGGACCAGGAGCAGAAAGACTGGGATTCAGATTTTGGGAATAAACTATGATACTCTTGCCTGCTTTGGGGATGGGAAATAGAGAAACGCGATTGCTACACACTTCAGACTTCTGCTGTTCTCAGAGCTAAATGCAGTGGAGATTAACTCTGGAAGGTTCCTTTTTTCATGGTTTTATGAAAGAGTCAAGTCTCTCTCTCTCTGTGTGTATCTCTCTCTCTCTCACACACACACACACAAACCCTTCCTCCCTCAATTTTCAACAATCAGTTGCTTCAGTTCAGTATGTCCATTTCCTCTCATTACATTTAAACAAGCTTGATGAAGCCATCCGGCCCCCTCTCGCACCTTCCTTCCCACCTTAATTGAAGCTTTCCATCCTCCTTGCATCAGTTCCTATTTTCAGTTTTGAGTCAGTCTCTCTCTCTCTCTCATACACACACACACACACACCCTCCCTCCCTCAATTTTCTATATACATTTAAACAAGCTGATGAAGCCACCCGTCCCTCTCTTGCACCTTCCTTCCCGCCTGAATTGGAGCTTTCCCTCCTCCTGCTTGCAGTCACCTCCGGCAGAAGTAGTCATTCACAAGCCGGATTGACTGCCCCGGGCTGTTCTACAACCGTAAACAATGAAGCCGCCTTATCTCCGATCTCTAAAAGAACGGATTTACAAGTGCCGCAACCAAGGAAGGTAGCAGGGATAGGTGGCTTACAGTTTGAGGTTTGGCTGCAGGGGTTGGGGGATGGGGGGGTAGCACTCTGCTCATTACCCCCAGGATTTTCATTTTTATCCCATTTGGGGTAATTTACCCCGTTCCCTGACCACTGCTCTATGTGGACAAAAGCCTCGTTCCTCCTTCCACCACACAGCTTTTCCAATTGCCCTGGGTGAAACCACAGACTTCTTTGTAATTCCGTAGCAGGAAAATATGAAGTAAAGTCTCAGTCTTTATATCTTTGAAATAGAAAAATCAATTTTAGGATCACTCTAGGTTGAAAAGTCAACTATAGCCAAACTGCTTGGAGGATGGATGGCATCCTCCTTGAGGGTCAGTTCCATAGAATCTCACACGTCACTCCCCCACCCTTCAAATCATCAGAGGAAATCTGAGGAGCAGAAGAAAAAAATACCAACAATAGTAAATACAGATTGCCCTCTTGTTTTAATTTCTGTCATGTTACCTTGCTATTTATGCTACTTCTTTTGCATACATAATTTGTAGCTTATTTTGAAAAGCGATTTCTTAGCTGTTACTTTAAAGGGAACTATCACAATTAACAGAATGACATATACTTTAAAAGACATTTGCTGTGCACCCTTCAGATGGAAAAATTGTCCACTCAACTCGTCATAGATATTACTTTGCTATTTATGAAGGTTGCATTAAGTATAAAATCATTTAAAATAAGAAGTGGAGCATAAATAATGTGGTAATCATTCTTCAGCATTAACTTGTATACTGTTTTGTCATTTATACTGAACTTAAAAGCAATAAAAAAGATTTCAATATCCAAGGTTATTAACACTAGCTGTTGAGATCATTCACCCGCAGAGGTTACAGCTGAATCATTTTCCTTCCATCATCATTTCTCAATCAAGTCTACATCAGCTACTTATTCTCATCATTACAGCAGGAATCAGAAAACTCAGGGGAAGGTGAAACTCAGATGGCAACAGGTAGCTGTAGGATATTCAGGCCCAGGATCCCTCCCCCAAAGAAAATATACTCTGTATAATGAATTGAAAAGAGAGGAATGAGATACCACTGCTTTATATAGAACTGCTGGATAGCCCAGTGTTTTAGGCATCTGGCTGTGGAGCCAGAGGTTGGGAGTTCAGTTCCCCTCTGTGCCTCTTGGTTGGGGCCAGACTCAATGATCCATATGGTTCCTTCCAGTTCTGCACTTCCAAGATGGTGATATTTAAAGAAGAAAAGACACTGTTTCCTGTACAAAATCATTAGAAGATCACTATGATTGTTTCACTAAAATGCATATGCTTTTGGTCAGAGGTAGATAATCTGTGGCCTTCCGGATCTTGATGAACTATTTCTCCCCTTACCCCTCACCACTGGCTCTGCTGACAGAGGCATCAGGGAACTGGAGTGCAAGAGGCCACAGATTCACCAGATTACTTTTGATGAACTAAGTGAAAGAAAAAGGTGGTTACTTTTTTCTTAGAGAAAAATGCTAACATCGTAGTAATCTTCATGTCCTTTTTGTGAGATGCAGTGGGTACTTTGTCATTGGTGTCAGCTCTCTGTGCCATCCATCATATATAGGTCCAATGGATACTTGTCAGAAATAAGTCAAAGATGATGGTTATATATTGTCTCCTAAGAGGTAGTTGATCCAAAAGAGGGATTGTTGACATACATTTGTGTCTCCATCAATATTGCTTCTACAGGTCCTGCTGTAGTTGGCAGCGGTGATTTGCAAACATTGAAGACTTCCCACTCCTGTCCCACTGTCCCAATGGCTTTCTCAGAGCCAAAAGTAGCCTAACAGAGCCTAGGAACTTTTGGGAGGCATAGGAATTGTTTAGTTACCAAATGATCACTTAGCAAACTAAGTCAGGGACAGCTGCCAATAATTTGACAAATGAGAACTCATAAGGGCAGCAGGCCAGATACTTAATGATGTCATCAGACTTACCTAGTGTAACTATGTTGCTGGGATGCAACCTGTATTGTGTATGTTGTAGACAAAGCAAGCTAGTATTGAGCTTTAAAAAACAAAACAAAACAAAAGACTAAAGCCAGAAGGAAAGGAAGCAAATGTACTTGATGTTATCAATTACAGTTGTAAAATAGTTTTGATTAGTTTCTGATACAAAAACATTGATTATTCTTTTTCTTGCTGGAACATTCATCCAGGTTTCTTTCCTTCCCTTTCATCATTAGAATACATCATTACCCTTATTCAGTGTCTACACAGTCATTTCCTCTACAGAGTCTGTCTGTCCAGAGTAGCTAGATGTGCAAAAATTACTAACCTCTCAGTTGTGACTGTGGCTGCTTTCCCCTTACACAGCAGCATCTGGCTCCAGGCTCTAGTTCATGACATTCTAGGAAAAGAGGAAAGATGCAGCAAGGATCACTGGGTACTAGCCAGGAAAGTAGTCAAGCATCCCCTATCAATTTCAATTTGATCAGGAAATGATAAGGTACATTTGGATAGTTTCCTAGCAGCAACTCAAGTCCTCTTCTCTCATTAGAGGTCCTCACAAATCTTCCTAACAGTGAATCAGCCATTCTGTGAGTCAAAGGGATGTACAGGAGCAACATTGTGCTGTTTTACTTGTTACAAAGATGGTTGATGCTAAAAAGCAGCTACCCACAATATGCACAGGCGTTGTAAGTTTACCTCACTGTACTACTAAACCTTGGCCAGGACATATACTCAGTGTGAATAGGAGCTGAGGAATAAAGGAGAAATTTTATTGGAATTATTGACGGCCGCCAGTATAATAATTACAGCAGACCTTGGAGTGGGAAGCAATGAAAATGAAGGGCTTGGGAAAAAAATGTAGCAGACTAAGTCAGGGAACATTGCCAGTAATTTGACGAATGAGAACTCATAAGGGCAGGAGGCCAGATACTTAAATGCACTCTTATTCTGAAGTGGCAATGTTGAAGTCCAAGCCAAAATCTGTGACCTTTCATGCATCTTATGTTCTGGCAAGATCTGTGAAGCCTAATTATTAGATTATTAGGTTCATCTAAATGATTCTGTTGATTAGATCCTCTACTGTAGTGATCCACATTTCAAGAGCTCTTAATAGTTGTTATCCTTCATATTGTAAAATTGTGACAGCTCCTTTCCAGAACTTATAAAGAAATATAGATATGTGGAAAAGGCTCCAGTATGTTAGATTTTAAAATAGCTAGTCAGTATTATTTTCATAGCTTTGTCAGTGCAACAGGAGTGACATCATCGGAAATGGCCAGTTGTTGCTAAATAAAGAGTTTAATTAGCAGCATTTATTTTTTAAAAAAATTAAAGTAAGGGGCTGCAGTGTCCAAGTAAACAAGAGAGGAAATAAATTGGTACCATGGTGTAGCTGGCCATACCATAACGATTCAAATAGGAGAAAATGAATCAGAAATGGTAAAACACATTGGGACGTTTGTCCATATATATATTTCATCTGATTGCGATTCAGTACAACAAAGGTATGGTAAGTATCATTAGAACAGGAGAACATTTTCCTGGTGTGACCGCAGACTTACTGATGTTAGATATGTTTCTCTACTAAATAGCAATCACCAGTGACTCTTGGGTTATATGCAGAATGTAACTTCTGCATCAGAATCGGTGCTTTGCTGCTGAAATAATAAGGAAGTTCAGTTGCAACAAGCCACTCATCCATGCACAGTGCATATGCAGAGTTCATGAAATAGATCTATAAAACAAACAAACAAAAAGGCTCCCCCCAACACACATCAAAAACTCCTAATCATCTTGGAGTGTCTACCTTTTTTTCCATTTCAGAATCTGCATTTCTACAACTAATTTTAATGCTAGAGTATTAGATGCAATGACAGTCCTCTGAAGTCTCTAACACTCCAGAATTCCAGTTACAATAATTTAATCTTGTATAACATAATTTAATCCTATATATATATATAAAAGGATTATCAGTGGAAAGTTAGTTTGTCAGAGAGAAGTATTTTAATGCAGTAGAACAACTTAGCAATAACTGGCATGAGCTTGACTTTTTCAGTGTTTTATAGCTTTTAATGTTGCTTGTTATATGTTTGTGATTACTGCATTTTAAAAATCTTTTTTTAGTACACTTTTGTGGGTTTCAAAAAGAAGGAATAGTTTCAATGGACAGCTCGAGAAGTAAATGGATAAATGAATTTCAAAAATTATCAACAATTTTTGCCACTTCAAAATTATGCAAAAGTGCAAAATAAAGCTAATTTATTTACAAGAAAAATGCCTCAGAGGGTTTCCCAGCCTCCTGGAATCGGTTTTTAGAGTACAGAGAATAGGGAAAGGTGCAAGGAAACAGGAAGATCAGTGATTGTGACAGAAGTGAGGCTCTCTCTCTCTTCCTATTTGTGTTATTTCATCTGTCTTTTAAACAAAAATAAAGGTATGAAAATGAAAAAGTAGATCTGAGAATCTTTTATTCTGTACATAAAGCACTTACTAAACTTGAGTAGTCTCGTATCTTATCCCACTTAACAATAAGAGTCCATCTTGCCTACCCTTTCAAGACTTCGTGCTTGTCTTGTTGTGTTTTTCCCCCCTCATCTGTCTGGCCCTTTACACCTTGCTTTGATGAAGAAAATAAATCTGAATGTGTCAGAAAGCAATAGATGATTGCTGAAGAGAACATTTGGCCTTTATGGAAAAGGGATGGTTTAACCCTTTCTCTTCTACAAGCCAGGAGCACCTCTCAAATATCCCTCTGCAGCTCTTAGGAGTCCTTTGTTTACCTTTCATTTAATTTCATTTCCTCCTTTCCCTTTCTGGATGCTTGGCTTATGATAGAATTACCATCTCATAATGAATTGGGAACTTAAAAATGCAGTATTACAAAATTGGATTTATAGCCCTGAGAGTGTGTGTATTGACACACAAAAAAGTATCAAGACATCTTAAGCTTCTGCCCAAAATGGCTCATGTCCATCTAGTACAGTTGTTATTATGCGCTGCCAAGTTGCCTCCAACTTACCATAACCCAGTGAATGAGTGATCTCTAAAATGTTCAACCATTAACAGCACTGCACAGCTGTTGCAAACTCAAGCTTCTTGCTTGCTTAATGGATTCAACCCACCTCTTTTCCCGTTGCCTTCAACTTTCTCTAATAATACTGTCATTTTGTGTCCAAAGTACAAGAAGCTCATTTTCATTATTTTTGTCTCTAGAAAGAGTTCAAACTTGATTTGCTCTAACACCTGGTGCAGGGTAGTCAATGGGAATAAGCTAAACGTTTTGTGTCACCATATTTCAAATGAATCAATATTTTTCCTGTCAGCTTTCTTCACTGTCCAGCTTTCACACCCATTTACATGCTGATCAGGAATACAAGAGTGTGGATGATCTTGGCCTTGGTTTCCAGTGTTGCATACTTACACTTTATGATAGCTGCTCTCTGAAGTCTCAGCTGTTTTCTGATTTCTTGGCTGCAGTCTCCATTTGGATTAATGTTTGAACCAAGGTATACAAAATCTTCAACAATTTCAATTTCTTCACTGTCAAAATAAAATTTATATAGTTCTACTGTATATAGTTCTACTGTATATAGTCATTGTTTTTGTCATCTTAAAGTTCAACTGCAATCCTGCTTTTGCACTTTCTTCTTTCACTTTCATCAGAAGTCATTTCAAACCATTGCTGCTTACTGCCTGTAATATGGTGTCATCTGAATATCTTAAATTATTTATGTTTCTTTCACTAATTTTCACTCAACTTTCATCTGAATCTAGTCCAGTTTTCCATATTATACATTCTGTGCCCAGATTGAACAGATAAGAAGGTACATTCTTTTGCCTATGGGAAACCATGCTGTTTCTCCATATTCTGTCCTGACAGTAGCTTTTTGTCCAGAGTACAAGTTATGCACCAGGACAATCAAGTGTTGAGACACACCCATTTCTTTTAGAATGATCAATAGGTTCTCATGATCCATACAGTCAATGGCATTGCTGTAGTTTATGAAGTGTATATACAATAACACAATACTCAATACAATAAACATATTAAATGTGTCTAACAAGAAGAATGCAATTGTTTATAATGCCATCACCTCGCAGTATATAGCAAACAGTACAGAACAATTGTAAAGTATAGTATACATATCAACTCATACACATTTAGGATCCAAGGTTGACAATGAAGCATCCATGGTGTGTAGTACCTCAAAAGTTCATATTTAGTTCCTGATCATGCTTGAAACACTAGCAGTCTCAATGAGCTCTGAGCTTCTTATTTTTCACATACCACCTCACTCGTTTCATGGCTTTTATCAAGAGTCTATCCAGCATAATCTCTGGTAAAGAATCTGAAACACCCATGTTATGGAATCCTTCTCCACACATTTAATATATTTATTTTATTGAGCATTATGTTATTGTATACCCTGTTTCCCCGAAAATAAGACCTAACCTGAAAATAAGCCCTAGTATGATTTTTCAGGATGCTCGTAATATAAACCCTACTCCAAAAATAAGCCCTAGTTAAGTGAAACCCCAGCCTCCACCATTGTGCAGCATTGTGCAGCAACCAGAAGATGACATGACTGTATTTGAATAAATGTAGATTGTTGTACTTGAAAAAAATAAAACATCCCCTGAAAATAAGCCTTACTGCGTTTTTTGGAGCAAAAATTAATATAAGACCCTGTCTTATTTTCGGGGAAACACGGTATACTGTTAAGTACACTATACAGAGGTTTTTTCCCCCAGTAATAGTAGTTTTATTCCGTACTCTCTAATTATTAAATTATTAAGCGTAGACAGATTTTCTTCTAAAGTTTTTTAGTACATTCCAGTATTCAAAGTATATTTGGAATATGATCTCTAGTGTCTCTTCCTTCTCAGAATCCATCCTGAACATCAAGCATTTCTTGCTCCACATAGGGTAACGTCTTGAGCATTGCTTTGATTGCGTGAGGAATTAATGCAATCGTCCTAGAATTACTGCACTTCTTGGCATCTCTCTTCTTTGCAGTGGAATGTGTATTGATCTTTTGCAGTTTGTGTGCCATTGTTTTGTTTTTCATATTTGTTCACATATTCTTGATAAATTCAGCGTCTGTCACTTGAAATAGTTCTATTAGTATCTCATCTACTAGTTGATTTATTTCTTCCAAGCATTTTGAGAGCAGCTTTCACCTCACTTCCTAAAACTAGAAGTTCTTTATCACAGGATTCTTCTTCAAAAGGAATCCATCATCCTTGCATTACCTCTGTATAGGTAAAGGTAAAGGTTCCCTTTGACATTTAGTCCAGTCATGTCCGACCCTAGGGCGCGGTGCTCATCCCCGTTTCCAAGCCGTAGAGCCAGCGTTTGTCCGTAGACAGTTTCCGTGGTCACGTGGCCAGCACGACTAGACACGGAACGCCGTTACTTTCCCACCATGGTGGTACCTATTCATCTACTCGCATTTTTACATGCTTTCGAACTGCTAGGTTGGCAGGAGCTGGGACAAGCGACGGGAGCTCACTCCGTTGCGTGGATTGGATCTTACGACTGCTGGTCTTCTGACCTTGCAGCACAGAGGCTTCTGCGGTTTAACCCACAGCGCCACCACGTCCTGATGTACCTCTCTTTAGTTCAGTATATTTTTTCTACTTTCTCCTTATTTTATCCTGTCAGATACTACGATCCCCTGTTCATCTTTCAGCATCCTTAATCTAAATTTATTTTTTCCTTTATTTCTTAGATCTTATGGAAGAGATATCTTCTTCTTTTTTCTTTAAGTGTGTCTTCTATCATCTATCTAGACATTTTTTTCTGACTAATGAAATTGTCTCTTAGTGTTCTTCCTTGATAATATCTCTAGTTTTATATCTGTGAAGACTCTCAATCATCCAGGTGAGGTTATCTGGAAGTTGAGTCATGGCAACTGAACTTCTTTCTTACTAGGTTGCAATATTTCTTCTTGGATGAGTTGTGAAATGTTTCAGCCTAATAAGAAAGAAGTCCAGTTGCCATGACTCAACTTCCAGATAATCTCTAATTTTAATCTACAGTTCTTCTGGTTCATAGTCAACTGAGTAGAATGATGCAAATGACTTTAAATTCATAAAAAAATACTATTAAAATTATCTTTTGGTTGTGGGATTATTTTAGGATTCTGCTTTATGCTTTATTCTAAATTTTTGATATTAAGAACTTGTGGTCAGTGCCAAAATCTGCTCCTGACCTTGTTCTGGCAGAGAGAACACAACTTCTCTATGTAAAACTTCCCATTATGGAGGCTATTTAATTTCTATAATGGCCATCTGGTGATGTCCATGTGTGCAATCATCTCTTCAGTTGCCTGAGGCATGTTTTTTTTCAATAAGCACGTATTGGCATCAGAGAATTATGAGAGGTTTTTTTCTGCTTCCTTTCTGACTCCTAGTTCAAATT
The DNA here is from genome assembly GCA_037013535.1 of Intellagama lesueurii. Lineage (NCBI taxonomy): Eukaryota > Metazoa > Chordata > Lepidosauria > Squamata > Agamidae > Intellagama > Intellagama lesueurii. The sequence goes on along the minus strand of JBAJHW010000001.1, from coordinate 128,426,699 downwards.
CTCCAACCATGTTTGGGTCTGCTTTGTCGTGTTCCAGTCACCTATGATTAGCACATTCTGCTTCAGTGTATGATCAGTTCCCTCCTGCACATCTGGTATGTGCCCAAACCCACTTTATACTTTTTGACTTTCCTGGTTAATTGCAACTACGATCACTTGATTAAAAACATGCACCAAGGCAGGAGGTAGATAGGAGTTGCGAGAATTTAATGTAGACAACCGTCCCTTTTATCTTTTGTGTTGTAAAATGCAGGCAGGGATCTAAGTAGTACATTATAGTGACAGTACTGCTGTTATTGTCGTAACTATACCCTTCTTCTTGTATCCAAGGATAAAGTTACATCTATATATCTGTTGTGGGTGTCATGAAAAAAGACCTTTATTTCAGTCTCTTCAGAGAAAAATTACTGTGCTGAGTATAATCAACTACATTATGCAAATATCTAGCGTATACACCAGGCACTAAGCTTGACTAAATACTTTAACTCATCATAAGTTTTCAAGTTATATTCCAAACAAAATATTGGAATTCAGCCAGACACTAAAGTCATTTACTTTTATCTTTTTTCTTCTTGTTATCTTATGGTGACTTCTGCGCATTCTTCAAAAAAAAAAAATGTTGCCACTTAGAATAACAGCACTTCATTTTCTTAGGGGCTAGAGATAGATTTAATAGCTATGCTTTTATTTTAGTGCAACACATTAATGTGTTTAATAAACAATAGCCAGAATCCAACTGAGTATTCACACCAGTGTTAAGTCCATGGTGTAAATTTCAGCAGTGAATTGCACTAGCTAAGAAGCTGGCACTTGTATTTCTTTTCCTATGTCAAGTAACATGATTAGTGTACAACAATAAAAACAAGCACTGACTTTTTAACTAGGGGCAGTTCACCACTAAGATTCATGCCCTTGGACTTATGCCAGTGAATATTAGTAATACATTGAAGAGCCTCGTGGCGCAGTGGTTAAACTGCTGTACTGCAGCCAAAACTGTGCTCACGACCCAGGGTTCAATCCCAGGTAGCCGGCTCAAGGTTGACTCAGCCTTCTATCCTTCCAAGGTTGGTAAAATGAGTACCCAGCTCACGGGGCGGGGGGGGGGGCAATGTGTAGCCTGCATAATTAAATTGCAAACCACCCAGAGAGTGCTTGAAGTGCTATGGGGCGGTATGTAAGCAGCATGCTTTTTTTTCTTGCTTTAATAAGATTCTGACCATTAAATGTACAGAAATTTGGAATAGGATAAAAAGGATATTAATATTTTTTAAGATGCCTTTCTTAATTAGGGAGGCTATTCATTTTTGTCATATGCTGCATTAATGGTTGGAATTCATCCTTTCAAGCCATACAGGATCTAAGGCTAAAGACAAACATTGTGTGTGCAAAAGGCAAGCTTTCCCAATGGATCTTCCCCTTCCTCTTTTCCCCATTGCAGCCTCCTATGCCCCAAGAAACATCTCTCCAGGGGACTGGGAGGACATACAGAGCATTGTGAACTGCATTACTGAACTGCAGCGGGATAAGAGAATGCTCCAAACTGCAAACCTTGCAGGAACAAGGGGGAAAAGGAAAAACTTACTCACACAGTATAAGATTTCACCCTATGCTATTTTTTATTATAAAGTGCAAAATATTTCTCATTGAAAGTTATGAAATTAACATTCGTGGAAGGCTAAATAAAAGAATACACCACAAAATTCATTTTTTAAAGTGTGCAGCACCTTTAGCAACAAACGTTACCATTCTGGTTTTCATAGAGCTTAAACCAAAATTAGGCTGTTTTCAATAGTTCATCACAATTTTTTATCAAAACATAGACTACTAAAATTTATGTTGGGAAGAACCTTTTTAATTTACTTTATCATTGGTACTTTTTCTTGAATTTTACATTTGCAACTGAAGGGTAAAGTACAGTAATTAGTTGTGCATGAATAAAGGTTATTTGTGTTGGAGAGCCAAAGAACTTTTTATGAAAACTCATTATAAATCATTCATATGTGCATGAATGAATCTCAGTTTTTCTTGTGTTATGTGTTTAGCATTCTGACTCCACCCTGAGCTGCAAGTCTTCATATCAGGTTAGAAATTTGTTCTATTCTAATTTCTTCTGACTTATGTGAATAGTATAGTATATACAAGCTATATAGATATACAACCCTTAGTAAATCCTTGGATTTGCTCTCTGTATGTGTTCTAAATTCCATACACTTTGTGCAGTTAAAGAGCTAGGTTGTTGCTGTTTTTTATTTGTTTTTATTAATGAAGCTTTAATATTGAATAACATAGCTAATCATTAAAGGCTAGATCCATTGGTGTCATTCTATTGACAGAAGGAGTCACACTCATGAAACTGTCAGCTCCTCTTTGTTCCTGTGTATATTCAAGAACACTATTCATCCTTCTGGATATTTTTTTAATGGAATAGAGTAGCGGATGGGGGGAAGTCTCCTTGTGCTAGCAGTAATCCCTTGTGTCACTGTATAGTTTTTGCATTGCAACTTATATCAACCAAAAACCATGCTAGCTGGGGGATTGTAGGAGTGGTACCCCAAAACTGTAGCCACAGAACTTGGTGAAAAATGTTCTGCTGTGGAGCAGACATGACAAGAACAAAATAATTGTAGAAGTTGCATTTGTCTAACCTAGTAAATTTGTGGCACCCATATGAAATCTACTATAATGCAAGAGATAATAGTCTGAGAAATGCTAACTTTCGCAAGTTTACCCTGTAAACTTCATGACTGACAAGGGAGTTTAACCATAGCCTATTTGGTTTAAGTACTGTACAGTATAATAAATGTCTTTACATCACGGTACAGCAGTTCCATAGCTTCTTGTAACCAAAGCTATTAATCTAATCTAACAGGGTAATCATAGATAGACTTTGATTTGGCCAGGGGCCATCATGCCAGAATTAGCCACCACCCCTACTTGGATCTTGAACTTCCACTGGGTATAATTCACCAATAGTTGTTATCAATACTGTATTCAGGCATTCTTGAAGAGTCTTGCTTGAACATGTGAAGAGGAAAATGTGGTAGCCCTACCTCTTCTATTACTGCTGTGCTGAATGTATTCCATCATCGAGGCTTTCCACAAAAGAAAGAATACAGATTCCCCCGTGCTTTTGCTCACATGAAGAGCCTCCACATGTAGAAGGCACTTTCTGTAGACATTTTGCTTTCATGGGAAAAAAAATGGAGAAGGAAACAGGGCTAGCACACATCCCTCCTGACATTTAAACAAGATGCTTTGTAGATGATTACATGGGATTAATAAATCTTCATTTGTTCAGTTTTTAGTAGTTTTTCAGGCATTTTTTAAATCATATTGGAGCAGGTGTGTTGTTCCCTCCTACAGCTCACTCAACTGAAAAGAAAAATATGGCAGGCTAATTCCAACTATTAATCCCAACTAGAATAGCTCTACTGGCTGAAATCCAGTTCTGTAAATTGATTTGCAATTTAAGGTGAGTGTAGTGGTTCTGAGTGTCTAGCCTTGTGGATTTTTGGACTCTTTGGAGCACTGTCCAGTCAGGGTAGACTGGAGTGTTGGAGGCACCATGGCCAAACAAGTTCCCTAGTCAGCATCACATTTGACTCTCCTGGGTTTACCCACTCCAAAATAAACAAGGTAGTATGGTTGAATGGCTAGAGTGAGATTTCCTGAATCCAATATTTTGTCATGGCTACTGTATGTACTGCCTTTACAGATATCTATCATTCAGTGAATCTAGTCTAGTTGTGCCTAACCAGTGAATTTAGTTCTATTTATTTAAGTCAGTATTAATTTTTAATAATACACAGATATAAGCATCCTAGCGATTTACTGATCAAGGATTTTTCCCCCCAGCCAGTTGCAAATCTCTTTGAAATTCTCTGTTATGCTATTTCAATAACATGTCAAATCTGTTTACAGTGGTATGTGACATGATTGATGTTTGTTTGGCTTACGGAATAAGTAGTGTGTGAATAGAATTGTATGATTTGAACAACAGAAGAACATTTTGTAGGCATGAGCAAAAATGAAATCAGTAACTTAAATTCGATATTTTTTAGGGCATTTCAAATTTAAGAGCTACAATATGCCCCCCGACCTTTGATAGATAAATGTAAATTCAAAAAATTAGAACCTATAGTAAATATTTACCATTTGTCAATTACAACTAGTAGTTTAGAAGTTACACCAATTAATTATGTCAGTGTATTTAAAAAGATACTGTGAAAATGTTATAATTGGAGATATCACACTGTGCAAACATCTGATTTAATTCAGTCATGCTAATAGGAGGCCATTTATCCTGTTCCCAAGACAGTTGTACTACCTGCATTTGGTTCTGGTATACAAGCAAATTATACAGTGTAACCAAATACTGTAAGTTAATCAGTATTGTTGTTTAAATATTGTGCACAAAACCCTGGAATTCTGTATCTATTCAGTGAAGTATAACAAGCACAGAAAATGTAGTTTTCTAATTTGCCTCCTAGATCTGTATTATTTACATTGCATTTTCTTTCAGAAGAATAGTCCAATACATCTTATATCCTTAAACCCATTCCACTGAAATCAGTGGTCTAGATCCAGATTAAGTTGCACTTAAAAGTACACCCATATGTAAAATGGCAATGGAGATTATTGCCTTAATTTTTTAAAAAAACGTAGGACTACATTTGTGTTAAGTTTTAAAATACCTTCATATCCTTGATATTCAGGCAGACAATGTGATGTGACATTATCCATAGAGGAACATTTGGTATAGACCTGACCCCCCTGATTACATTATTTTACACCATGGGCTCCATTCTTCACCAGGTAAAATAACTTTTCCATTCCAACTATGCTATGCAGTCCATGGTCCTTCCTATCCTACATGTGTTTATGTTCCCAGATTTCGCTTCCCCCTTTGGCAGTTCCCATTCCTGCAATTCCTATTTGATCCAGCAGAAACACCTTGAAGTACTTTTCACATTTTAACTTAGTAAAAATGTGTCAACATAAAATGAATTCAAACTGTCATATATAAATTTCATTCTGCTTGTTTGCTCATTTCTGTAGACTAATATTTTGTCATAGGTTACATGGAGACAAGATCTTGTTATATAATTAGAGATGTGCAGAATAGATTGTTCAGTTTTGTTTAAACCAATACCATTTTAACATAGACATAACAATTACAATTTCTGTGTCAATCATGTAATGCTGAAGTATTTTAGTACACTAGGTACAACATTTATTTTTGGTGTGATAAGATGAATGCTTCCATTTGACTTTTTTTTTAAAATGATGTGTGTTTTTGTTGTTGTTATCTCCATATCCTTGATATAACAGCAATAAGGGAAACTGTGTTATGTGTCTTCACCCTTTGGCATATTTGGATTGATGCTCAGACATTTCTAAGTCAGAAGTGAATACACACACAAACACACACACATAGTATGAGTCAAAATATACAAGTTGTTATTCCAGTCCCTAAATTCTTAATATAATTTTCTAAGATAATGAAATTAAAAAGTGTTTTAACATATCTATTTATAGCTCCATAAAGGCCTCTTTGAGCAGGGCTAACACTTGGGTCAAAAGAACAGACATCATTCCTCCAAAGTTGGAGGCGGAAGAGCAGAAAGGAGTGAGTGAGAGCGGCTCTTTTTTTGGGGGGGGGTTGTTGGAGTGATGTGCATGCATAGAAGGAACATCTGCCCAAAGGGGTACAGAAATAACTAAGAACTCTAGGTTGCCTCTCTGTGTAAAAAGGATTAAAGTAAAACAGCATTGTGTATACCACATTTGATATAATAAATATAAAAATAATTGCAACTAAAAATAACTATGGAGACCCCCACCCATAAAACACTTTGTGCCTCTCCTGCAGGTCATGACCCCCAGGTTGGGAAACTGTGCCCTAAAAAAAACCACAGGCTTACAAGAGCTGAGCAGGACAGTTGAGGACAGGACTTTATGGAGATCTCTCATTCATAGGGTTGCCATGAGTAGGAGGTAAATTGACAGCACATAACAGCAATGTTGTTTTCATTTGCATAAAAATCAAGAACAGTGTAAATGACCCCCTTAATAAATAAAGCTGTATATAATTCAGTGTTGCTTAGGATGGCATAAAATTGTATTGACTTAAAATGTATTTATTTATCTTACAAAAATCTTAGAAAAGCAGAGCTGTAGGGCACCTATGGATCATCAAGTCCAGCCCCTGTCAAGGACGCACAGTGGGGAATTGAACTCCCAACGTCTGGCTCTGCAACCAGATACCTAAATTACTAAGCTATCCAGCAATCATTATTTATTTATTTACTGTGTTTATAAGCTGCCATAGTCCTAATGCATTAAGATCTTTTAAAAGTGGATGTTTTCTAAATTTCTCAGTATACAACTTTTGGAAACATCCACACAAAAAACAAAGCCCTCATAAGCAACTGAAGATGGAAGATATAATTCCATCTCCCCCTTGGTTAATATAGATACATATATCATCCCACCATGCATCTCAGTAGGTTAGAAGTGCATTATCAACCCATTTTTATTCATATCCAGTTATATATACTGTAATTATATAATCATCCTGAAGTTTCTCCAGTACACTTTAGGATGTTGGTAAACAAGAACTGGAAGGAAGAAGGGGATGTATAAACAATTCTGTTCTCTCAATACCACTTCACTAAGATTTAGGAGCAAACCTGAGGTCTTGCTGAGTAGTTCTTCATTTCAAGAATGAAAGAAAGGAAATCAGTTGTCCTCCAGTCACCTTTTGCCTACAGATGATAAAGGAAGTCAGAAGTCCTCTTGTGACTGGGAAAGACTTGTAGTACATCAGGAATAGAAGCAATACTGTGCCACTCAAAATAGCTTTTGACAGACCTTAATATCTTCCTGATGATTTAATAGCATAGTTCACTTGTGGAAATATTTCATCATCTTGGTGGAGTTCAACTCTTGCCTCTTTTATTGCTCTCCTTGAGTAATGATGGCCAGCTCCTGCTGCTGCTAGTCAAAATTTCTATTGGTTTTTCAGGTACTCTGTATGAAAAAAATGGCTTGGAATTGGAGGAACTGACTATCCTTGAATAAATGATTAGAGCTCAAGGTAGCTAGATTCAGCAAAGAACTAGAGCTGGAGATTAATTTTCTCTTCCAGTGACATCATTACTCCCCCTGCTGCATGACTGTAATCAGGCTATCTGTGCAATTTTTTAAAGCTTCTGTTGGTGTAAATGGGAAACTGTTAAAATCTGAACACTGAGGACCTTTCTCACCATAGGCTATCTGACTCACAGACAAGGGGTTCTTTTGGATGCAAGGGAATGATACACTAATGAAGAAAAAAGGCTACGAAACTTGATTAAAGTAATAGGAAAAGAGAAAAGCTATACAAAAATGATAAAAGAGAAACACTAACGCAAAAGAATTCAGTAAAACAAAGATCCAACCACAAAACCCATTCTGCCACCAGGAGCCCCTAGAAACAGTAGCTGGTTTATCCCATTCTGTCCCCATATTCCTTGTGGGGTCCACATGGTTTACACAGCACAAATTAAATATGGTCTAGCCTAAAGCTCAAGAGTGGCCCAAATCCTGATCCTTTTATACATTAAGGGCAGCTAGCACCAGCCCCTCAGCTATGATCACAATACATTCCTTCTTAATTGGCAAAATATTTGAAGAGTAACTCACTAATTGGTATATTGACAAGGCAATCTCATACTAATTGGCAAAATAATAACATTTGTCTCTTCAGAGGACTTCTGAAATGAACAAATTGATAACACATCGAGTTCCCAGGCAGAAGAGTTTGATATCACTGACCTTGGCCAACATGGCTGTATATACAATTTCCTTTCTCTGGTAATAACCACATGTTTTCATGATAAGTCCATGTCTTTTGAGTCAATTGATAATCACATACTCTTCTCAGACAGTTATTGTCAGGTCAATGAAAGGACATGTGAAGAGAAGCAAAACTGCAAAATAGTTTCTGAGTAGTGCGAAATAAATTTCTACTCAAGCTAAGAAAGGCCTGTAAAGCAGTGGTCCCCAACCTTTTTGGAACCGTGAACCGGTTGGGGGGGTGTGGGCAACCCCTGCACTCGTGGGTGGGTGTGGCACATTCGCAGATGGGCGTGGCTCACTCACGGGTGGGTGTGGCATGCTCATGAGCATGCGTGGATAGGTGTGGTGCACTCATGGGTGAGTGGGGCATGCATACGCGGGAGCGTGCCACGCCCACGTGTGAGCACACCACGCCCGCCCACAAACACACCCACTCACCCGCACGTGCATGCGAGCATGCCACGCCCACCATGCGTGTGTGCAGGGGGGTGGGAGATCTGTCTCCACGGCCCAGTCCTGCAAAGCCCATGGACCGGCACCGGGCCGCAGACCAGAGGTTGGGGACCCCTGCTGTAAAGGACAATACAAAATGGTGATTTATATATATGAGCCTATATCTTTATATAAGTAAGTTTAGGCATAGAACCAGGGCATAGTGGGAACAGACCATTACACCTCCTCAGATTAGATTGCATTTAGGCATCCTTCAGTCTCGAGAGACTATGGTAACATGCACTGAATAGATGTCTTGGAACAGTGTCTAGTGTGGCTGAGAAGGCCAATACGAGAGTGTCAATCCCTTCCACACTGAAGACAAATACAATCTGTCCCCTGTCCAGATCCCTGATTTTGCTGCTTTCGGGACTGCCTCTTTGCCTCGGCCTGCTGGACAAGTGCCTCTTCAAAATGGGAGAGGCCATGATGCACCACCTCCCTCCAGGCTGAACGCTCAGATGTCAAGGTTTCCCATCTGTTGAGGTCCATTCCTAAGGCCTTCAGATCCCGCTTGCAGATATCCTTGTATCGCAGCTATGGTCTCCCTCTGGGGTGATTTCCCTGCATTAATTCTCCATACAGGAGCTCTTTTGGAATCCGACCATCAGCCATTCTCACGACATGCCCGAGCCAACGTAGACATCACTGTTTCAGTAATGTATATGTACTAAAAATTCCAGCTCGTTCTAGGACTACTCTATTTGGAACTTTGTCCTGCCAGGTGATACCAAAAATGAGTCAGAGACAATGCATATGTTTCTCACTTGCACTGACTTCAACCAGTTTTGAACATTCTAATTACTTTTACCTTGTTTTAAATCTCTTGTTGGAATGTTTACAGAACCAGACTTCAAAATAACTGAATACCTAACAGAAGTCATAAATCATTGTAGGTGTGAAATGTAACCACTGTCCCTTAGAGCCAGGCATGAATATTTTACCATGTGATCTCTATATTTTACCTCCTATGTCTGAAGAAATGGGCAGAAGTTTTACAAAGGTTTACATTAAAATATAAGTTAGTGTTTAAGGTGACACAACATTTTTGTCCTTTTTCTTTTTCTTGTCTTTCTTTTTTCCCCTGATCTACTATCCAAAGTGTTTGTTGGAAATTGTTGTGTATCTGATACAAGTACATCTTGCATTTGGATAGCCAGCAAGATTGCCACAGTTAACTAGTGGTTCTTGAGGATGATTTGAACCTGACTTTATTTAACAGTCTACTTCATGATGTCATTTAATTAGGAAATAATCAGCTAGAGGAGTCATTTCATTTTTGAATTAGCATGGTCTTTTCTGTAATGTAATGAAATGCCCACTTACATCACTCTTTTCATATTTTATACTCCTAAAACTGACAATTCTATTTAGCCAAAAAAAAAAAAACACACACACACACACACAAAAGGAAAATATTGGGAAAACTGTCACTGAGCTTAGTTAAACCTAGATTAAAGTGATCTATAGATCAGTTTGTCCATAAATTTATATAAGGCCCAATGAAATTAATAGCTTTTGTGAATTAATGTGGAATCATTCTTGTTATCTGTTTTACTTTTTGGTTTATCTGTTTTAGTTCATTCCCACACTCATTGTCTTACCTTCTGCTTGCCCCATCCTGAGGTCTGCCCCATGGTTGCTTTGATTCATCTTGGAGGGGGTGCATCCTTTTCATAGGACGGCTCGGTTGGCCTTGTCAGGACTTTGTCGGAACTTTGTTGGGACTTTGTGGGGGCTAGGCAGTGTCTGGGTGGCACTCTGGGAGTTGGAAATTATCCATCTCACGCTTGTGGACAAGCATTTTTTGAATGCAGAGACTGTTTTCAGTGCAGTCATCTTGGTGGCTCCGGAGTTTCCCTGGGACATGCGTTGTGAGCTGGCTCTCTTCACCTGGGATGGACAGGCTCACTGGCAATTGGAAAACCCTGGGCTGTGTCTTTTAGCAGCAGTAACAGCGGCTTCAGCAATACGAGCTCTGGGCAATTGGAAATCTCGGGGTTGTTTTTTTTAGCGGCAGTAACAATGGCTCTAGCAATACGAGTGGCAACAGCAGCAACTGCTGTTGACTCCAGCCACGGTATATCCAGTGTTCGAGTAGTGCCAGTATTGCCAACTCCAGCCACCGCCACCACACCTCCTTTTGGGGCTGGTCTGGCCTCCTTGCTTGACATGCTTCCTTCAGCATTTGCTGCTGTGGTGGTGGCGAAGGTCCTTCTTGTCATCAGCCACCAACAACAAGAGGAGGTGGGACAACAAGGCCAGCATTTTCACCCCCAATTACACCATCCTGCTTGTCCCAGCCGAGAAAGGCGAAGATTTACACCTAAGGCATGGTGGGGTGAGGTCGGAGGGGGGGATACTTTGTCTTTCTCTCACCCCTTCCTCAATCTCTTACCTTTTCTCTAATTTGACTTTCTCTTGTTTAAAACGTATACAGTAATTACTTAATTTGTTTAATGTTTATTTAAATTGTTTATCGATTGTCAGGTCATTAATAGTGTTTAACTTATGTTAACTATAGTATTGTTTACTCATTGTTAAATTTTGTTTATTATATCATTTTTTTTATTTTCTCTCTTCTCTTTTTGTTTTTTGGAATGGAGTGGAAGGCCTGCCCACCGCCCCAGTGGAGGGCTCTCAAATATATGGGTGATTACGGGTAGAGGGAGATATGGTGTTGGTGCTCATTCCAGAAGAACAGTGGACAGATGTTTGAAGATGGTCACAGAGCTTTTCTAGCTCTGTGACCATCTGCCCGGCTCAAGGTAGCCAGCTAAGTTGCCCCTCCACTCTAAACGTGGTCCTGCTGAATGCCAGATCTGTATCCAATAAATCCCAGCTTATTCAAGACCTTATTCTGGAGGAGGATGCAGATCTGGCTTGCATAACTGAAACTTGGATGGGCAGTGATAGGGGTGTTCCTCTTTCTCTTGCCTGCCCTCCTGGTTATACTGTCCAGCAGCAAGGTAGACTAAAGGGGCGGGAGTTGCCATTGTTTATAAGAATACTCTTGAGGTTGTTAGGCTCTTTGCCGTTGTGATGCTAGGTCTTGAGGCCCTCCACGTGTCGATTGGGGCCAGGGATGGCATTGGGATCTTGCTGGCATACCGTGCTCCCCGCGATCCAGCCATTTCCTTACCGGAGCTGGCAGAGCTTTCCGCAGCACTGTTGGGATCTCCGAGGCTGCTAGTCTTGGGTGATTTCAACATCCATGCAGAGGCAGAGGTTTCCAGTCCAGCTCTTGAGTTCTTGGAAACCATGGATTCCTTGGACATGTCCCAGCATGTTAACGGCCCCACCCACATGGGTGGTCACATGTTAGACCTGTTTTTTTTCCACTGAGCAGAGTGAGTGTGGCCCGATAGTGTCAAACCTTGTGTTAGTCCCCTTGTCATGGTCAGACCACCGCCTAATAAAATGCAACCTCACAGTGGGTCTCCTTCCCTGTGGGGAGCAGGGACCTATTTTAATGGTCCACCCCCGCAGGCTACTGGATCCTATAGGATTCCAGGATGCCATGCGATGGATTCCGACTGATCTGGCTGGTGCCCCTGTTGAGGCTCTGGTGGATGGCTGGTATACTGCCACCACCAGGGCTATTGACACGATTGCACCTAAACATCCACTCCGATGCAGAGCTCGTTCACCGCCCTGGTTTAACCACCAGCTGTGAGCTGTAAAGTGGAACAGGAGGAGGCTGGAGAGCATTTAGAGGCGGAACCTGATGGAAAATAATTTAAAAGCTGCCAAGATCACAACTAACCTTTACCTTGCTAAGGTGAAGGCTGCTAGAAAAGCTCACTTCACTGTCTGGATAAGCAAAGCTTTGAACCAGCAGGGAGAACTTTTCCCTATAGTACGCAATCTGTCCAGAACCGGACACAATGATTGGCCTCCCCCTAGCATCTCATGTGACCAATTTGCAGCATTTTTAAAATCAAAAGTGGAGGCCATCTGCCGGGACCTAGCTCCTTATTTGGAAACAGTAGATCGAGCAGAGACATCCAGAGCAGCGCCTTGTCCGTTGAGATTTACTCGGTTTCAACCTGTGATGTCCATAGAGGTGGATAAGGTGCTTGATCGCTGTCGTGCCACCACTTTCTCTCTTGATTCTTGCCCAGCCTGGCTAATCAAAGCAGCCAGGTCTGTGACAACTGAATGGGCTACTAAAATAATTAATGGGTCTCTTCAGGAGGGCACGGTCCCTTTTGCCCTCAAGGAGACACTCATTATACCCATAAGGAAGAAACCGAACTTGGCGGTGGACAGTGTTGGCAATTATAGGCCCATCGCCAATGTTTCTTTTCTTAGCAAGGTAGTAGAGAGGGTGGTGGCTGACCAGCTTCATGCCCTATTGGATGAAACCAACACTCTGGATCTGTTTCATTCGGGCTTCAGGCTGCGTCACAGCACAGAAACAGCATTGGTCGCCCTGCTAGATGACCTATTGAGGGAGGCCGACGGTGGCAAAATGTCTTTGTTGGTCCTCCTTGACATCTCAGCTGCCTTTGATACCGTCAACCATGGTATCCTCCTGGGGAGGCTCTCCGAGTTGGGGATCGGTGGTCTTGCTTTTGCTTGGCTCCGGTCCTTCTTGGAGGGTTGTCCACAGAGAGTACAGCTTGGGGAGAATGTATCAGCCCCATGGTTCCTCAATTGTGGGGTCCTGCAGGGTTCGATCATCTCCCCAATGCTGTTTAATATCTATATAACGCCACTGGGTGGGGTCATCCGGGGGTGTGGAGCGTCGTGTCACCAGTATGCTGATGACACTCATCTCTACATCTCCTTTTTTCTATCTGCAGTGGATGCCGTTCCGTCTCTTGAGTGCTGCCTGGGGGCCGTTCTGCAATGGATGCAGTTGAATGGACTGAGGTTGAATCCGGACAAGACGGAGGTCTTGAGGGTGGGTGCCCCCGGCATCAGTGGTTTGGGAAACTCCCTCTCTTTTGGGGGGGGCAACTCTCACCACAAAGAATGTGGTTCACAGTCTTGGGGTTCTCCTTGACCCAGAGGTTACCATGGAGACTGAGGTTGCGTCTGTGGTCTGCTCCGCCCATTTACATCTATGGCGGATTGCCGAGCTGCGTTCCTATCTTGATGTTGGGTCGCTCACCACGCTTGTCCATGTGCTTTAGTCTCGAGATTAGACTACTGTAATGCTCTCTCTTCATGGGGCTTCCTTTGAGATTGATGTGGAAGCTGCAAATGGTCCAGAATACACCGGCCACATTACTAACTGGGGTGAAAAGATTCCACCATATTTTTCCCACTCTGGCAGCCTTACACTGGTTACCTATCTACTTCCACATTGACTTCAAGGTTCTTACAATTGCATATAAAGCCCTAAACGGTTTAAGACCTCGATACCTGGCAGAGCGCCTCCTTCCACCTAGATCTACCCGTATGACCTGTTCTAGCCAGGCTGGGCAGCTGAGGGGCATAACCCTGAGAGAGGCCTGGAAGGAAAAAACTAAAAATCGGGCCTTCTCGACTGGCCCCTCGCCTTTGGAACACACTGCCCATGGAGATTCACCTGGTCCTCTCGCTGGGAGCTTTCAAGAGTAAATTGAAGACCTGGTTCTTTTGTCAGGCCTTCCCACCAGCTAGTACTTAGCTCTTACTCTCATCTTTACCATCTTGGATTTTCATATCTTATTTGTTGTTTTATTTTTATTGTTTATTTTAATCCAATCCGTGTTTGATTGTAAACCGCCCAGAGTGGATTTCTCCAGATGGGCGGTATAAAAATCATATAAATAAATAAATAAATTAAATAAATTAAATAAATATCCTGATTTCAAACAGATAGGTGGCTCTGTGCTTCCAATGTCATTTGCATATTTATTTGCTTTAGCCTAAAGGTTTAATGGCCACTGTGATACACACCCTAGTTACTTCCCAGCTGGATTACTGTAATGTTGTCTAAACCAATGAGCAGTTCTGTATGGGGCTGACGATGGAAAGTGTCAGGAAACTTCAATGGGTCCAAAATGTAGCAGCCAGATGTTGACTGGGGTTGGTTACAGGGATCACAGAAACAAGCCCCCCCCCCCCGCGCGCATCACAGCAGCTCCACTGGTTGTCTATCAGTTACTGAGCACAATCCAAAGTACTGGTTTTAACCTACAAAGGCCTAAACGGCCTGGGTCCAAGCTATCTCAAAGACTGTATCTCCCAATATGAGCTGGCTTGGATGTTAAGATAAGACCCTTCAAGTGAGGCCCTTCTCTCAGTCCTGCCACCTTCACAGGTGTGTCTGATGGGGACACAGGATAGAGCCTTCTCTGTTCCTGCTCCCATACTTTGGAGCTCCCTCCCACAGGAGGCCAGACTGGTCCTATCTTTGCTGTCCTTCTGGAAGCAGGCAAAGACCAGTCTCTTCAGGCAAGCCTTCACGCAGTAACTAGTTACCTGTGTATGATTTATAGATAGTTTGCTATGCTTTACTGCTTTTATTGGATTTTTAGTACTACTTGTGTTTTCCATTTTTGTGTTTTCCATTTCTCAGAGTGGCATTTTAAAAAAAAATTGTATACTTATTGAGCTTTGCCTTAATATTGCCTGTTAATTGTGTAAGATGCCTCTTTACTTATTGTTCATAGTTTTAAATATTGTCTTTTAATGATGCTAACTAGAGATGGGGACGAAGCACCAAAATGGAACTTCGTCTTGGTTCGTGGGTCATCATGTTTGATGACCCACGATCCACGAACTGCCCTCCAGTGACCTGACAAACAACAAACCAATTTGTCATTTTTTAAAATTATTTTTTTGTTTTGTTTTTTGCTTTCCCTCCTCTTGCTATGCCCCGGGGCAGAGCAAGAGGAGGGAAAGCAGGGAAAGCAGGGATCAAAGCGATCACACAGCGACAGCTCTGGGATTGCTTTGATCCCTTTCCCCCTCATCTTGCTAAGTTCCACAGGGCATAGCAAGAGGAGGGAAAGCAGGGATCAAAGTGATCCCACAGTGGCTGGGGGAATCCCTTTGATCCCTCTTTGATCCCTTCCCTCCTCTTCTTATGCCACACAGGCATAGGAAGAGGAGGAAAGGGGAACCAAGCCATGCCCCAGCCCCGGGGGTGGAATTCCCTTCGGGCAGGCTTTAGCAAGCTGCCTGAAGGGAAAAACCCTCTCTGCTTATGCCCCCGAGGAACAGCTTTTTACGGCCTGCAAGTTAAACAGTAAAATCAATATGTGAGCATATTTTTCACACTTAACAATACAAGCTGCACAGGAACATTTGAGGAAGGGAGTAAAGAGATGCCTGGTATTGGACAGATGAAAATATCATAAATAATAATTCTAGGTTAATTATCAGAAACTGACAAAATCCTAACGTAGTTGAACATTACATGAATTTTCATTTCTCTTTTGTGTAGGCCATGGATTTTAATTCTACTTGAATTCTGTCTAATACATGCAGAAACCCAAAGGGGAATTTGCAACTTTTGCAAGACCCAAGAATCTAGGGATGAAGGAAGCAGTCTCTGAGGCTGCGGTGACACCAGCAAAAAGTTTCCAAGTTACTCCTCGTGAATTTTTATGCTTTTTTGTAGTGGTGGTGTTTCAGACAACAAAGCCCACCTGCCAGAAGGCTTCTACCTTTTTGTTGTTGTTGCGTGATTCATCGCACAACAATTAGTTGTATCTTGTGTGAATCGCTGTACCGATACTTTTTCTGACAAGTCACCATGTGTTGCTTCTATCAGTTATGTTGTTTGCCTGTGTGTCCCTTTTTGTTAAATTATTTTTTTTCTAGCGAAGTGTTGGTACATTGGAAAACTTATGTGCTTCATTTATTTGTGGATCCTTCCAGCAGGTGGTGCTCCTTCCCCCAAGCCCTTTCATGTTTTCCTCTTGGGGAATCTCATGATAGAGATGCAATGAAAACAAAGCCCTACTACGAGTTTGTCTCCTGGAAGAGGCACAAATGCAGTAGAGAAACTCATACCCATCAAGGAAATGTTGCCAAAACATCGATGTAACAAAAAAAAATAAATGTAAAAAAGAAAAAGTAGACATAAACAACCCAGAGGGAAATGTTCCAGTACTGAAGTGTAGCTGTTCATATCCCATCAAATTTAAGGAAATGTTGCGGTAATTCAAAAACACATCAGAATGTACACCCTGGGATATATGTCATGTGACCACAATGTGCAACTGCTCAGTGAGTAAAAGATGTGAGAAAATAGAAGGACATTTTGCTTGTGCGACCACAAGTTTGTGGCCTGAGTTTGTCTGACCAGAGAATTAGATGTGTCTAAATGGAACCAACATGTACCTTTTGCAAAACTTTTATTTTCTATTAATACTTCTTCTATCTTTTATATATGTCAGACTTTTCTTGTGGTGAACTTGAGTCTCTTTTCTCCTAGAATCTCAATGGGCTTACAGTGATTTATTTGTTTGTTTGAAATATTTACATGCTATACATATTTATGAAGGAGACCTCTTGTGGCCTGTCACGTCCTGCTCTGTGAGATGTGTATTTGCCCCTGCTTTAAACAAATTGCTACTCTGCCACGAGTCCCTTTTCCTCCCTAACTTTTGGCTAAAGGGCAGATCAAGACGAAAAGATGGGCAGTTACTTTGGGGGAATATATTTTCCTGATGCTATCCTCCTCTCATCATAATCTTTCACTTTTATCTTAGAAGCCATGTTCCAGCTAACATGGTTGTGAATCTTAGTGGTACAAAGCAAGTTAGGACATAGAAATGTCTCCTTTTAAACTCTACTCTCCAAACCTCCAGTCAAAATTAGACATTTATTAAATTTATATATTATTTATGTACTAATTTATTTATGAATATTTCTAAACTATTAAATTGTACCAGTGAAAGGCAGGAAGGGAAAATGGTATACCATTTCCTTTTCCTGCCTTTCACTGGTGCTATTATATTACTACATTGTTTTTAGTATTATTCTACCCTCTTTTAAAACCTTCTTATTTAATAGTTTAAATATTTTAAATGAAATAATACATTAATAAATTTCTAATTTTGACTGTGGTTTGGTGAATGGGTTAAAGCCTTTCTTTAGTACCAAAAGCCCCTATTCTTCCCAATGTAACCACACTGCTGTAGAATTGAATTTTCATTATTTTATTAAACATGTTGCAAAAAGTCAAAAGAAAGAGTCACAAGCAGTTTCAAAAATTAGTTCCAAAATGTTCAGAAACAGTGAAGCAAATATACATTCAAATAGGTTTGAGACTAGGGCAATTCTAGAACAGTTCCCACAGAAAATAACACTAACTATCCTAGACTACTATCCCAGGTCATCCTGAAACTTCAAGAAGGAAATATTTTTTTCTAAAGTAACTTCACTGGTCCCCTCCCTTCTTCTCAGCTGACACCAGTTCTCACTAATTAGCTATGGTACCAGGAGAGAGTTCTTCCAGGAGTGTTTTATGACCTTAGAAATTCCTTCTCACACAGATAAGATGCAGCTGGCTAAACCTTCCAATTAACAGGCAATTTCTCCCCCTCTCTTCTGGTCTAGTCATTCCAGCACAAGCCAATAAGCCTGAGTTTCAAAGGCAACTAGCAGTCGTCCTGACCAAGCATTGGGTTGGATCCACCTCATCCACTGTCTCCTTGAGAGACCTCTGGGTTGGCAGTTCCCTTGGGAGGCCATGTGGACGTAAGCCACTCCATGTCTCCCCTGCCTTCTAGGGCAGGGGCAAATCTCCCCCCCCCCAAGCTGGGGCAGATCCAGGTCCCCCGCCCAGGTTCCCACATGGGGATTTCTCACCCACGCAGACATGTAGGTTGCCGTCTGCTGTCCAACAACCGGTTGGGTCCTTTGCAATGCCTGAAAACGCCTTCCAAGTTTTGATGATTGAACACATAAACTAACAACCCAACAAAGTAATAACCATATCAACTTGTGAGCATAGAAAAGTAATGCAACCAACTAGGGTGGGCGGGCAGGGAGACTTACGTTCTGGTGAGCCGAGGCTCCAAGCCTCGGCTCGCCTTTCTTTTTTAACTGTGCCGGCAGACCAGACTGAAAACCCTGTTCCTTAGGTCCGCTGGCAAGCAGCCCCTTTGCCCTGCGCTGGCCCAATCCCCATAGGGAGTGGTGTCATTGAGCCAGCATGGGCCATCCCAGGCTCCTTTGCTGCTCGCCATGTGGTGGCGGCCATCTTTTTACCCAGCTGCTGCCAGAAGGACCCAGCAGTCGCTCCAGCCTCAACGCAGGACCGGGTAAGTCTGTGTCCCAACCTCCATTAGGGTGAAATGGAGTGAAAAGTTTTATCAGATCCTTCTCCCTACAGGGGTTTGCGGTTTTGTATCCATGGAGGAGGGTTTAAACTTCATTTTTCCATTAACATTTTATTAGTTTTTCAATATATCTACATTCAGTTTGCGTGCTTGTTAAACATCGTGTTACATGGGTTGCTTATAATTATTTGTATTTGCGTCTTGGTGTCTTCTTAGTTGTCCCTTCAAAATCTTTACATCTTTTAAGCATTTGAACCAATCATGTGTGTATTTTAGTGTACAATATTGGATATTATCATAATATTGCTCTCATAGTATACAATGTTCTCAAAATCCTCTAATAAAATACCTAATAAAAGCAATTCTGGTTTCAAATCTATCTAATTTTGAGGGAATTTAACCAACCAACTTTGTATTTTATACCAATAATAACTAAATAGATTCCTAACACATAATAAATGTTATCTAAAGCATTTTATATAGATTTTCTTTATATAATTGTTTAGCCATTTCTATCTCCACATTTTCTATCATGTCTATATCAATATAATATCTAATATATGTTAATTAAGTACTATTTGTTTTACCTCTTTCTTATGTCTAGCTTCAATTTACCTTAAGAACCACCATGTTATGCCTTTATCCTCATTAGTGATCCCTTATTTCAGTTTGATTCCCTTTTCTAATATATAAGATATGTCCCCTTACAATTCCAGAAATTAGGTGTATACATGCTTTCAATGTTGAAGGCCACCTTAATATTTTTTTCCTTTACATCTTCTAAGTAACTCCTTCTCTTGTTTGTCTTTTCCCAATTCTTATTCATATCTCTGTAAAAATTCTGCCGTTCCTTGTACCATCTGAGATCATTTTGACACATGCTCACCAAATAGTTCACTTGATGTTTATATTCATGGCCTGATGTCTTTTGTAATCCAGCCCCAGAGACAGTCCATTCCAGTACTGATTCTATCCCGGCCTGTGCTCCAGTCAAGTTCAGAACCCAGGATACAATTTAAAAATTCCACTTTGGCAGGGTTAGACTTTCTAGGGTTAATTTGTCTATTCTTCAGTCAGTCTCAAGGTCATTGTTCTGGGTTTTTTGCCAACTCTGTAGAGGCTGTAGCTATAACATAACAAGTTTAACTCCCAGAGTTGTTTAGCTAATAATAATTTTAAGAGCAAGATTTCTTAAGTTTCTAATGCCAAAGTAATACCAAACTTCCTTCCTTGAAGTATAATTAAATGTCTAATTAGTGTCCAGTTTAATTTCTTTGCGTCTCTTTGCGTCTCTTCCCTCTCTCCCAATTCACCACTGCTCAATAAATGAGGAGGATAAGAGATGCTTCTTTCTGTATATAGGGATTGTCTCGTCCAGGGATAGTCATAAAGCAGTATAGTTGTAAAAATATATCTCACCCAGTGATACCATCAATGTTAATTAGCTGATTTATCGCTTCTCTATTGCCGGCTGTCGAAGACTTGCAAGCGAGCTATTCAGCCGCTTGTTTCCGCCTGCTGATTGATTGGGGAGTTTCCCAGATCAAACGGGGGTAACTGCCATCCCCCTCATGATCAACAGGCTTCTCCCCCATTTCACCACCTCTTCAGGGTGGTTTTAACCCCCTGGGGGGTCCCAAACAGGTCGGAATTCAGCCCAGGGAATGGAGCTCTGTCCTCCTGCTGCTTTCTCATTGCAGCGTCAAGCCGGAAGTTGCCTAAACTTCATTTTTCTAGTCTGGATATAATAGGAAATTGGTTTAAATTATTTGCAAGGTGCAAACAATTTTCTTGTTGGGACAATTTAAGCAGCTACTGATTTGTTTCTGGGCAAAATCTGAAGGGCTGCTTATCTTAAAAGCACAGTCTGTCTGAAGAATCATATTTCCCCGTGACTTTGAGATCTTCAAAGGAGGCTCTACTCATAATGATGTTTTTCTTAAAGATTGTCCCCTGGTTCTGGAACTTATGACCAGGGAGGCAAGGCAGACTTTTTTTCCTATTGTCTTTCTACCAGCAGGCAAAGAACTTTTCATTTGGAGGATTTGTCTGCTCTGCTCACAAAGTGATTGTGATTCCAATCTCTCCATCCCATTGATCCTATTTTTCACGTTTCCCTGTTTTACTTGCAAGTATTCTGTATGCACTGAACGTATTCAAACCACATTGGATTGTTTTGATTGCTCACCCCACGCTTTAGGTTCCCCACCATTTTCTTGTATTATTGCAATGCTTTGGGTTCCCCTCTTAATTCTTCTCTCATCTGAATGTTGCTGTTTTAGTTGTGCAAGACATATGATCGTATTTCTATATACAGAAAGCCAGAGAGGCAGTGCAATCTTAACTGAAGAATGTGCTTGTCATAGTGCATTTGGAGTGGGAGAAGCCTCTTGTGAAATCACAACTGCTGTTGTGCTGGCCAAATCCTCTTCTGCTGGCTGGTCTCAGAGATATGCCATCAGAAAGATCTGCTAACACAAATGCCATGCTAGCTAAGATCAGAAGGAAGAAAGAGGGAAAAGAAAAGTTTTGCCAGATCCAAATTCCTCTGACCAGTGGCAACATGTGGCCTGTGATGCAGGGGGATACCTCACTGCAACATCGGCTCTCCTTCAGCCCAGTGATACAGTCCTGTGTCATCACAAAGTCAATTCAAGATGATGATAGTCCTAAGTAATTAATTTCCATTGTCCCTAGACTCTGAGAACTTTTGCCGGCTAGTGCCAGCTAAGCTGGCCATCAGCCATCTTAACTAGTTAGGATAGTACCATAAGTCTGCAATTCTAAGCATATTTACTAGGATGTAAACTTCATCCTACTATTCACCTTCTTGAATAGTAAGATTTACTTTGAGTAAACATGCTTGGAAGCTCCCATGCAGAACTCCATTGGGGCTGTGCCAGCCAGTTTGTTTACTTTCCATTTCAGATGTAGTCCTGCCCTGCCCCATGTGTTCACAGGGTGAGGCTCCCATGCAGCAGGACCTAAAATTAGAGGTAATATTGCATATTACATATAGAATTAGAGAAACTGGAGAGCCATGAAGTACAAGTAAGGGAAACCTGATGATTAAAGACACATTTCTAAACATCTAACATGAGAACTGTGAAATAACATGTGAACAACAGTAATATACAATGGAAATATCTATTTCTATGTCCGATATTTCACTAACCATATTGCTTGGAGAAGGAGAAACTAGAAGGGGAAACATTATTTTTCAACCCATGCCGCCGCCCCAAAATAAAAACAAAAACAAATCCAAGGTGCTTTGGGGGCCCATTTTACAAACACATTTCATCAGATGCAAGATTCAGCATGCCCATAAATGATGTGGGCTTCAGTCCATGCAAGCTTAAGTGAAATAAAATTGTATAATTTTTTTCTCTAAGAGACTAATATGAATACCTTCCTTGAATTTGTTTTCCAATGTGATGGGTAATTTAACCTGAATAATGTGAATCCAATATACATCCTTATGTTCTGTGCTCATTTTTTAGAAGTTAAATAAAAGGGCCACATTGTCTTACTTATGCAATTATATAACTGTTCTGTTCAGTGCAATGCTGTTCTTTTGGGTTTGCTGTTTTTACATGCTATCAAGTTGCCTCTGATTTATAGCTACTGAATGAATGGGAGGTTTCCAAAATGTCCTGTCTTCAACAGCCCTGATCAGCTCTTGCAAACTGAAACCTGTGGGTTTTGTATTTGGTCTTCCTCTTTTCCTGCTGTCTTCAACCTTTCCCAGCATTATCTTTTCCAGCTAATCTTGCCTTCTCATGATGTGCCCAAAGTTTGACAGTCTCAGTTTTGTCATTTTAGCTTCCAGAGATAGTTCAGGCTTGATTCGATCTGGGGATCAATTTTTGTTCCTGTCACCTTTCTTTACTGTGCAGCTTTTACACATACATAGTGATTGGGAATACAATAGTGTGGATGATCTTGATCTTAGTTTCCAGTGACACATCTGTACACTTGATGATATTTTCTTATTGCTTCATTACTGCTCTTCTGAGTCTCAACCTTTTTGTGATTTTTTGGCTGCTATCTTCATTTGGGTTGATGACTGAGCCAAGGTATACAAAATCTTTCACTGTTTTAGTTTCTTCCCTGTCAATGTTAAAGTTGAGTAGGTCTTCTGTAGTCATGATTTTTCACTTCTTAACATTCAACTGTAGTCCTGCTTTGGCACTTTCTTGTTTCAGTTTCATCAGAAGTCATTTCAAGTCATTGCTACTTTCTGCCAATATGATAGTGCCATCTGCATATATTGATGTTTCTTCCACCAATTTTCACTCCCCCTTTATCTGAATCTAGTCCAGCTTTCCATATGATATTGAACAGATAAGGGGCTGAAATGCACCTTTGTCTGGCACTTTGCCTATAGGAAACCATTCTGTCTCACCATATTCTGTCCTATCAGTAGCTTCTTGTTCACAGTACAGGTTAAAGATCAGGGCAATCAAGTGCTGAAGCATACTCATTTCTTATAGTACAATCCATACCTTCTCCTCATCCACACAGTCAAAGGCTTTGCTGTTGTCTATGAAGCATAGATTAATCTTCTAAAATTCTTTGGTGCACTCCAGTAGCCAGTGGATATTTGCAATCTGATCTTGAGTGCCTCTTCATTTTTGAAATCCAGCTTGAACATCAGGGATTTCTTTCTCCATATAAGGTAAAAGCCTTTGCTGCAACACTTTGAACATCACATTGCTTCCATGGGAAATTAGAGTAACTGTGGTCCTATATTTACTACATTCCATGGCACCCCTACTTGGAAACTGGAATGTATATTGAACATTTCCAGTCTATGGGCCTTTCTTTTGTTTTCCATATTTCCTGGCATATTCTTGTTAGGATTTTCACATGTTCTGTCAGTATTCCACTTACTTTGGTGATTTATTTCTTCCCAGTGCTTTCAGAGCTGCTTCCATTTCACTTTTTAGAATTGCAGGTTCTTCATCACAGAATTCCTCTTCAAAGGAGTCTGTCATCCTTTTATTTATTCTGAATGAGTATTCAGTATACTATTGGCACCTTTATTTTCTCCTAGTCAGATAGTGTGCTTCCCTGTTGGTCTTTCAGCTTTTCTAATCTAAGCTTAAATTTCCCTGTGCTTTCTTGGATCTTCCCTCTTGTTTTTCCTCTTTTCTTGTTCTATTATTTGTACTGGTTATTGTAATACAGTGGTGCCTCGCTAGACGATGTTAATCCGTTCCACGAAGATCGCTGTCTAGCGAAAACATCGTCTAGCGAAGCACGTTTTCCCATTGGAATGCATTGAAATCTCTTCAATGCGTTCCAAGGGAAAACTCAGTCGTCTAGCGAAAATCTCCCATAGGGAAACATCGTCTAGCGAGTGCGGGTCCCCGTCGGAATGCACTGACAGCTTTTGACCACTAGTCGGCGCATTCCTATGGGGAAACCTCATCGTCTAGCGAAAATTCCCCATAGGAGACCATCGTTTTGCGAAGCGCAGTAGCGATCGCAAAAAGGCATCGTCTAGCGATTTCCTCGTCCTGCGAGGCAATCGTCTAGCGAGGCACCACTGTAGTTCTCTTTTTCTCTATGTGACAGTCAGTGAAAAGCTGCATTCAAGATTATGATACTACTTCAGTCACCTTTTACTTTAGTTTCTTGCCTGTCCTTTACAATTTTAAGTGTTTCTTCCATCATCCATCTAGGATTTTCTTTTCACTTTATTATAGGAATGGTGTTTCTGCATTTTTCCTTAATAATATTTCTGGTTTTAGTCTATGGCAGTGGTGGCGAACCTTTTTGGGCTCGCGTGCCCAAACTGGGAAAAAAAAAGGTGGCGGCAGAACCGGAAGTGGCGGCGGCAGAACCGGAAGTGGCGGCGGAAGGGGGAATCCCGGCACAGAGGTGCCTCGAGACCCCACTCCGGATCCGCTGCCAGCACCAACTTCTCCGGATCCGCCTGCCGAAGCGCCAGCACCGCGGCTGCAGCTGCCTTCTCAGGTTTGGCTGCGGGGGGGGAGTAGCGATCTGGCGACTTATGACTCGCGTGCTGGCAGAAAGGGCTCCGCGTGCCATCTGTGGCATGTGTGCCATAGGTTCGCTATCGCTGGTCTATGGGGTTACAATAGTGGAATTGGGGTGATAATGTGGTTTATAATATCCCTTCTGAAAAATGCATTGTTTTTATTTTGTATGTAATGGAATTGTGTGATGGATATGGCAAAAAAAAAAAAAAGGATGAAAAAGATGGATTTCTGTATACGTTATGCTATATTTATTGTCCCTGATTCTGAATAGAAGTGTTTTGAGAAGAAATACTATAAGGCCAGGTGCACTGTAGCCCTGTGCCTCTTGGTTTTTATCGTTAACAGTGAACACAGTTTTAGAGGTGGTGACCCTCATTTGTAATATTGTCACCAAGCTGCCATTTCTTTACAACCTCACCTGGGAGGCTGAGTTGCACAAAATAAATGGGCCCTCAGGTTGGGGGGGCAAAGGCACAGCATCCATAAATAAACCTTCTGTTTTTCTAGTTTAGAAAATAAATCACTGTTGATTTTCTATGAACAGTCTTTTTAAATCAGAACAAAAGATCTAAGGTGGTCTAGCGATCTGTCTCTGGTAGGGACCAGCATGATACCTGTTGGAAATTCAGAGATGAGACCAATTGACAGTCAAATATTTTAATGATCTCCTGAATAAAACAAATTCTAATACCCACAGGCCAGTAATAGCTTAATTAAGAACAACTATAATTCCAAAATAATGTGCAAGTGTCCAGAACACTTGATCAGGATAGATGGCAAAAAGTGAGAGAAGGTTAGTACAGTTTTAACTGTGGACTTCACAACTCAAACATCTAGCCAGATTTTGATTTTAAATAGTTCTCTATTCTCCCTCCTATTTTTTACCACCTATTCTGATGAAGACAATAGCTGAACCTAAAAACTTGTACACTATTATGAAATTACAGTTGATCCTAATAAGCATGTTTTTTGCTTCTGGATTTTGGAATTTGTTTTGTTCTTATGACCTAAATCAGTGACTCCTGTTTCTAATCTCTAAAGATTATCTGGAGAATACAGTAGTAATATATGAGTGCTGTCTCTGAACATGATAGTTCAATACAATGGTGAGGCCTTTGCTATTATGCATTAGTGTAAAAATTGTGTTTTCATCTGTGATTATGTTTTGTGTTAGTTCATTCTATAGGTTAAATTGTGCCTTCTCTTAAGAAATGCTTTTTATCTTCTGTTTTAATGCCTGGAGAATATATTAGGATCGACTCAGCTTCTTTACCACTAGCATGAGAAATCACTAAGTACAATTCCATTCACAACATGCTGCCACTGGAAACAGGGAGGGGGGTGATCTTCTCAGAAGGTTGTACCTTCCCCACTTTTAGGGTGCTACAGAGAGAACATTCTTTATTCTGCTAGCAGCATTCATTCATGGACCAAAATCCAAAAGTCACAACTAGAGTAGGCCCACTGAATCAGTAGGGATTTGGTGAGTCAACACCTATATAAATTTGATTCAATGGGAAAATAACTGAGTTTCAGCCACTGGAACAGACATTTTCTGCACACAAATGCAGAGAATGTTCTCTTCACAGAAGGTAGATTGTCTGAGGAAGTATAAATGGTGAAGTGATGTGCACCTTCTAACAACCTTTCCTCTCTGCATAACTTTGGTAATATTTAGTTTAAAACACAAATTATATGACATCATCCTACTAAAGGGCTCACTTTCCTTAAGAGTGAAATGTGACAGAGAAACTGCACTAACATTGCAATAACATTGTCTACTTATTTAACAGAATAATCCTATCTCCACTTACCTAGGTGCCTGTTGAACTCAATGGTACTTCTGAATAGACAGGATTGCACTTTCAATAAATATAATTAAATGTGCAGTTGGAAGCCATTAGGCAATTTTAACATGTTGTTTGGGCTTGAAACTGCTTCCAATCAAATCCAGGACTTAGTTTTCTTCTTGATTCACTTTTGTATCTAATTTCCATCAAAGATTGATGCATACTGTTAAATCTGCACTTTAATTCTCTGTTTGAATTCCACCTGGATTTAATTTATAAGGTCAGCTTTTCATTCCCAAAGTTGTTTATTTTGCTCTCTGCTTATAAAGCATACAACCAGACTGAAGTAGTGTAGATTTGTTAGAGGTTATAACTAGTTATTCATATTTTGCACAGCCAAGTTTATACTGTGTTTGATTTCAATGAGAACGGATTTATTTGTCTTTTTGACTATCTGTGATACCCATGAAGATCCCCTCTAATACCACATCTTGAATGAATCTTTTTCTTCTTGTTAGCTTTCTTAAATGCCTAGCTTTCACCTCTGTACTTCACAACTGGGAATACCCAAGTATGAGTGATCTTGACCTTGGTGTTCCATTACACACCTTTCAACTAAAGGAGCTTTCCTAACTTCTTTATAGTTGCCCTTCCAAGTTTCGGTCTTCTTTAGAGATGAGGGTATTTGTATACGAATATCCCTGCGCAGCTGGAGTTAATGAGGGACTGCCCCCTGGGGCCAGACGCTCCACTCACGTGTCTGGCGGCGGCCTCGCTCATCCTTCCAATGACTCTCGGGGCCCTGCTCTCTTCCTGCTAGGCTAGCCATTCAGCAGCCATGCAGAGAGACTCGTCCTCCCTCCCCTTGCCTGGGTTGGCTAGCCGAGCAGGAAGAGAGCGAATACGAATACCCCCATCTCTAGTCTTCTTATGATTTCTTGGTTGCAGTCTCCATTTTGACTGATGCTTGAGCCAAAGTACAGATAATGATAATTAGATGATTTCATTGTCAAGATTAAAGTTATGAAGTCATTATTTTGTCTTAATGTTCATTTTTAATCCTGATTTTGCACTTTATTCTTTCACCTTGATCAATAGTCATTTCAAGGCATTGCTGTTTTCTGCCAGTTATATGGTGCCATCTGCACATCTTAAATGAGCCTCGTGGCGCAGTGGCTAAACTGCTGTACTGCAACCAAAACTGTGCTCATGACCTGGGGTTCTATCCTGGGTAGCCGACTCAAGGTTGACTCAGCCTTCTATCCTTCCGAGGTTGGTAAAATGAGTACCCAGCTCGCTGGGGGGGCAATGTGTAGCCTGCATAATTAACTTGTAAACCGCCCAGAGAGTGCTTGAAGCACTATGGGGGCGGTATATAAGCAGCACGCTTTGCTTTTGCTTTTTAAATTAGTGATATTTATTCCACTAATTTTCAGTCCCCCATCTGAATCTAATCTAGCTTATTGTGTGATATATCCTTCATATAAATACAACTGTGCCTGACATCTTTGCTAATTGATTATACAAGATTAAAAGCATAAGTAAAGCACAGAATAAAACAATACCTTTAAAAAATTCCCTTGGTCAAGTCATTTGAAGGAAAGCCTGCCTGAAGAGAAAGATCTTCGTCTGCTTCTGAAAGGACAGCAAAGATGGGGCCAGCCTGGCTTCCTGTGGGAGAGAGTTCCAGAGTCTGGGAGCAGCAACAGAGAAAGCCCTCTCCCGTGTCCTCACCTATGAGGGTGGTAGGAGCAAGAGAAAGGCCTCTCCTGATTATCTTAATATCCGGGTAAACTGTTTAGGGCTTTATAGATTAAAACCAGCACTTCAAATTATGCCTGGAAATGGACTGGTAGCAAGGTGAGCTTCTGTAACAGGGGTGGTGGTGATATACAATCTCTGTAACCAGCTCCAGTTAGCAATCTGGCTGCAGCATTTTAGACTCACTGAAGTTTCTGAACACTCTCCTAAGGCAGCCCCATGTACAGCATATTACAGTGCTCCAAACAAGAAAAAAGACATGTGTCACTGTGGCCACATCAGACCTCTCCAGGAATTAGCACAGATGGTGCACTAGTTTAAACTGTTCAAAGGCACTCCTGGCCACCACTAAAACCTGAGCATCCAATCATAGAGATGAATCCAGGAGCACACTCAAGCTGCCCACCTATGTTTTCTGGTCCCTATCAAGCACACATTGGATCCCTATTCCTTAATCTGTCTTTCAACTGACCAGCAGCACCTCTGTCTTGTCTGGGTTAATTTTCAGTTTATTCACCCTCATCCAGTCAATTACTGATATCAGACAACTGATCTAGAACTGAAAAAGCTTATTCAAATTTAGATGGAAAGGAGAGATAGAGTTTGATGTCATCCACGAACTGATGACACTGAATCCCAAAACTCCATAGAAGCTGTCCCAACTGTTTCATGTAGATGTTAAATAACATGGGGGACAAAACAGAATCATGAAGGATGCCACAAGACAATGGCCAGGGTGTCAAACAGGAGTCCTCCAACACCACCTTCTGAGTTCTCTCCTCCAGGAAGGACCTGAGTCACTGTAAAACAATGGCTCCAAGTCCCATCCCAGGCTAGAAGAATACCATGGTTGATGGTATTGAAAGCCACTGAGAAGTCCAGCAGAACCAGCAGGGACACACACTCCCTGCCCAGTTCCAGGCATAGGCTATCCAGCAAGGTAACCAAAGCAGTATCTGTCCCGTAACCGAATCTCAAGCCAGACTGAAATGGATCTAGATAATCCATCTCATCCTGGAACCCCTGGAGCTGAGAAGCCATGACCTGTTCCAGCACCTTGCCTAAGAATGGAGTATTAGAGACTGGGTGGTAATTATCCAGTATCATGGGATCCAAGGAGGGCTTTTTCAGCAATAGTCTTATTACTGCCTCCTTTAAGTATGCAGGGATTCTACCCTGCTGCAAGGAGGCATTAACCACTCCTCCTAACAACTCGACCAGTCCCTCCCTGACAGCTTTTATTAGCTAGGAAGGGCAAGGTCCAACAGACATGTGGTAGCCTTCATCTCCCCAAGGGTCCTGTCCATATTATCCTTGGGTTGCAGAAACTGAAACTCATTTATCAACACAGACCAAACTGGGACCATAGTTACATTCACAGGACCTATATCAACTACAGCATCCAAGTCAGAGTGGATCCAAGCAATTTTGCCTGCAAAGTGTTGCATAAATTCTTCACAGTAAGCTATGGTATGGTCTGCATTTTCTTCTTGTGAGCTAGCATGTAATAAGTCCTTGCTCACTTGAAAGAGCTCTGCTGGATGACTGTCCAGATGTTTTGTTATTTCAAATGGCTTGGCTTTGAAGGAATGTATGATCCCTGCATCTCTCCTCTATAGTGTTCCATTATATTGTTTCCATCTTCCCCTATTTTATCCTGGTCAGATAATATATTCTTTGGTTGATCTTTCAAGCATTTTTAATCTTGGTTTATATTTCCCTTCCATTTCTATAATCATCTGGAAGAGATCCCTTGTTTTCTTCTTCTGACATTCTCTTCTGTTTCTTTCCATGTCGTGATATCAGAATAGTTCTTTTATCCCTATGTGCTAGTCACTAAAAAGTTGCATTTAGTATTCTGACCTATTTTCATCACCTTTTGATTCTTTTCTGACTCAAACCAGGATCTACTGGTTGATAACATGTGGATATATAGATCCCTTTTAGCACTACTCATATAATTTTGTTATTATGTAGTCCAATGGAATGTCTACATTGTTCTTTCTTGTTGGGAGAGTACTTAATTATGCTGTGAACCTATAGTCACTCTCAGACCATGCTTTCATAACCAGGCTAAGAATATATTGGAAATGATTGGAACCAAGGTGGCTCTTCTTATAGCCAGAAATTATCACTTGGCAGCAGCAGAGACAGCAGCAGGTTGGGGATGCCCAGCGCAAGAGTGTATATAAAAAAAGAGCCAGTCTCTTGTTAATGAAATGAACCGTGTTTCCTTCCAAGTACTTTTTCCAGAGGCATTCCAAATACTAGGCTTGGTTATGGATGGCCACTTGTCTCCCTCCTCCTCAAATAATTTGAATAATAAAATGTAAAAATGCATTCATTTTTTCTGCCAATCATTTTAAAAATAAATCCATCATTTTGTCAAGTGGCCATCAAATGCTTCATTATCCTGTCTAGGAAGTGTTCTTTATCACAAAAAGTGCCGTTCATTGGATTGACACTTTAACTGAAATTAATGGTGATTACCAATAATTACTATACTTTCCACACTTATATAATACTTATGTGCATGTACTGTTTTATTTTAGGATCTCACAGCACTTTGTATGCATTCATTTCCAGTGCTCATATCCCACCACAAAAAGTGGAGTTTAATGGTTTGTACAGCAAGGGATGTGAAAGCATGCAATGTCCCTAAATGACTTTTAATGCAACTTCTCTCCTTACAAAGACCAGGCTTATTCTTTAAGCAGAACTGATTCATTATGGTATGTTTAGGGCCAGGACTGAATCATTTATTTCTTTAAAATACTTTTAGCCCACCTTTTGCCTATAAAAGGAACCAAGGTGGCTTGCATCACTAAAAAATAATATTTATAAGCTAAAAAGAGTAAAGATACAAATATTTAAAAATATTCAAACACTAAATCACTAAAAATGGTAATCAAAATCAACATCAAAACCACATTCAAAGCAATAAGGCACAACACTCCATTTAGAACCCTCTCTTAAGACAACCAGTCAGTAAGGGAGAGCTTGCCTGTAGAGAAAGGTCTTTGCCTGCTTAAGGAAGGACAGCAAAGATGGGGCCAGCCTGGCTTCCCATGGAAGGCAGTTCCAGAGTCTGTGAGCAGTGGCAGAGAAGGCCCTCTCCTGTGTCCCCACTAAGTGTACCTGTGAGGATGGTGGGACCAAGAGAAAGGCCTCTCCTGGTGATCTGAACACTCGGGCAGGTTCACAAAGGGAGGCACAGTCCTTGAGACAGAAAACTGACATCACTGAAAGATAAAGAAACAGAATACAAGACAAAAGTCAGTGCAGTTTGTTTACAAATTATTTTACAATTTATTTTACACAATATTACTTTTTTGTAGTTTTCTTCCTTTTGTGCTACAATAGTATGATTAAAGTGAACTAATGGATAATATAGCCAGAGTTTAGCACAATAAACATCACTGAGCCACTTTTTAAAATTAGTATTTCATCCAGTATTTCATTTCCCCCCATATTTCTGACGAAGTAGACTTGTCCACAAAAGCTTTCATTAAAATATAATAGTCTTTAAGGTGCGACATGTTTTTGTTTTGTTATGTTTCTTTGGATTTTACTTTTTATCAGTAATGCTAAAGTGTCTTTGTGGAGGATGAAAGTCAAATCACAGATAAAGCACCATGGTCTGCAAGTTAATGAAATAGCTGAAGGTTTCTGTAGAGGTTTGCATATCTGACTGTTGGATGAAACAGCTGCTTGTGCCCTAGGAATCCATTTTTTGTTAACAACTGCTTAACCAAATAAAGGTTTCAGGGGTTAAGACAACATGGCCAGTGTTACTGCTTTTACATGGGACAATTGGTCTTGTTTTACACAAAGGAGTAGGATGGGACTACACTGATGTGGTGGAACCACCTCCATTAGTGAGGTCAGATGAGAAGAAGCACAGAGACATTGTAATTATCTCTGGATAATCAACAATATTAGATGCTGCTAATGAAGTCATTACGTCAACCTA
This sequence comes from Intellagama lesueurii, assembly GCA_037013535.1. NCBI lineage: Eukaryota > Metazoa > Chordata > Lepidosauria > Squamata > Agamidae > Intellagama > Intellagama lesueurii. Next base: position 128,394,601 of record JBAJHW010000001.1, on the reverse strand, counting down.
AGCACATTTTAATATATTGGATGGACAGTGATGTCTTTCCTTCATTGAACAAGTCCATTAGCTTAGAAGCTATTGCATGAAATGTTGTGCCTTTGCTAATCCTTAATGTACTTTTCTATTAACAGATACAGAAGTGGTGTATAAAAACAGGCATGGACATGTTGTTAAACTGAATGTAGAAACAAATACAACTACATTATTGCTGGAAAATACAACTTTTGTAAGTACTGATTTTTTATTAGTAGTATATGCATATATTGATGAGTTTCCCCAGCAACTGTATTAAAAGATTTTATTAAACTCCAGAAAACCACACAGCTGAGTTTTTACTGAGCAAAACATTCTTTCCTTAAATAGCAGGTATCCCTCTCTGTAAAAAACAAGCAAGCAAGCAAACAAACAAAACCGCAATAAAACTACTTTATTTAAATTTTTAAGGAACAGTCTCTGACATAATTTTCAGTGTGGCGCGGAGAGCTGAGCCTACTGCCTGGGAACGTCTTCATCTTTGTTCCAGATTATTTCAGATTAGAAAGATAAATTGTTGCTTGGCTCATTCTTCTGTGCAGGAGCAAAGAACTGCAACATCCTTCTTTCTATGAGACGTTTATGAAATGCCCTGACACCTTTGATAGAATTTTTGATGGCAAAAAGCATGTTTTGAACAGAAGTACACTTTTTTTTTTTGCACAAAAGTAGTACACTTTTTTCAAAAAAAGTAAAAAAAGAAAAGGGTCTTTGCTTGTTTTACCCTGTTCTTCCATCTTCTCTCTGGAGAAGCCTATCAGGGAGTGTCAATGGCAAGCATCAGTGTAAAGGATTTTTTTCTGGCTTCATATTCTCAGGATTCAACCAGACATTTTTCAGATATATTGGTCAGTTTAAGATTGCTGACCTTTGGGACCACACCTGAAAACAGTGTTTGAGTTAGAATTCCATGTATAAGGATAATGTTTTCTGAGTACGAGGATGTACCTGCTATAGCACACAATTCTCTGCATATTCAAAACTGGACTTTAATATTCATAGATTTATAAAAGAAGTGGTGATACTTGGAAAAATAGGATGAACATGTAGTAAATGTCTTTATTTCAAGAGGGGGGGAAAGAAACCCTGCAATTTCCCCTAACTACAGTTACCCTCATTCCAGAGTTATTTAAAGGTCAGTACAGCTATATATAAGGAATGTGGTGGTGCTGCGGGTTAAACCGCAAAGCCTCTGTGCTGCAAGGTCAAAAGATCAGCAGTTCGAATCCATGCGACGGAGTGAGATCCCAGCTCCTGCCAACCTAGCAATTCGAAAGCATGTAAAATGTGAGTAGATAAATAGGTACCACCACGGTGGGAAGATAACAGCATTCCGTGTCTAGTTGCGCTGGCCACGTGACCACGTAAAACTGTCTACGGACAAATGCTGGCCCTATGGCTTGGAAACGGGGATGAGCACCGCCCCCTAGAGTCGGACACGACTGGACAATTTGTCAAGGGGAACCTTTACCTTTACCTTTACCTTACAGCTATATATAGCATATGTATAACAAATACTAAATTAGATTAAATCCACTCCCTTCTCAGAGTAAATTCTAACTCAAAAGCCAATTTATGTTAGTCCCAATTTGTAGTGAGGATGTGCTTTTTTGTCTTTCCTCACAGATTCTTTAATGAGAGAGAGAACCATCCATCTGGACAGACTATAATTGGCAGGCTATAACACAGGGCTGGGCAGCCACTGTTTATCAGCCATTAAACATAGCGAAAAAAATGGAAATCTCTGATATTAAAATACAAATTGCATTCCTTACAAAAGTATTAATATATTTTGGGCAGCCGGAAAGGCATGCCATGGGATTTGTTCTCTTCTCTCACTTGTTTCATTGCATGACTTTCTACTTTCAGCATCGCCGTAGTTGTATAAATAGTTTCTGAGTTCAGAGCTACTTTGCCTACAGCAGAAACTAATGTTTGTGTCAATGGACTGTGTGAGAGCGTAAGAATTGAGACAGCAGGAAAGGCCTGCATTGTGGTGTTGTGTAATTCTTTCTCTATCTGACTATCATGATTGCAATCTGTGATGCTGGCAATACTTGTGGTCACGGTTGTCAACTCCATTCTTGGGTGAAGAGAAGAGGCTGGAGTTGCTTGTCCAAGGAGCATCACATCCTCATGTGTCAACCAGAGAATTAAAACACAGATCATGAAATGTACTTTTTTCAGATCGGGCAAGAAATTCAGTTGGCTACTTGTTTTACATAGTTACGCCCAATTCTGCATCCAGTAGAACAGGAACATACTATGTCCAAAGGATTAGATATTTGCCTTGAATAAATAAATCATGTATTTCTAAATTTACTGCTAGTTACAGGTGTTCTTTTGTTTGTAAGATGGCAGTGTATCAGATAGTTAGATCATTCAGCTATGTCATTAAAGAGCCATGCTAAAATGGAAAGCTGGGAATGGGAGAGAGTATCAGAAAAAAATAATAATCTAAAAATAAAGAAAAATATTTTAATGTTATTTTTCCTGTCACAAGCTTTTCCTGTTCTCCAACCATTTGTCATTCTCTGTTTTTCTCTACCTTGGCTTAAAATGATTGTTGTTTAGAATTCAAGAGCTAATTTTAATTGTTAGATCGAACTATGGCAGGTCCACTGAATAAATGGAATTTGTTAAGTCAACATTTATGTAAATTCCATTGATTAAATGGGTCTAAATTTTGGGTTCATTTCTAAGGTTTATCTTAAGAAATATTCTTGCTTTCCTTGGACCTCTGCACTTCATCTATGGCATCATTTACGCACTATGATGCTTTACAGCCTAGCACATGCTGTATGTCTGAACCTAACATGTTAAAAAGGTTACTTCAACTGTAAGTGAGAAAGGAACCACTTCCTTTCTCCCATCTTCAGATGTCCCCTTCTGTGGGAATGCAAACAAGACTAGCTATGCTACTTCTTGATGATACCTGAATCAGCTACATTCATGGGACAATATATGAGTGGCTGAGTATACTGCAGAGCTGGAAGGGACCCTATGGATCATCAGGTCCAGTCCTTGTCAAGGAGGCACAGCTGGGAATTTAACTCCCAACCTCTGGTTCCACATTCAGATATCTAAACCACTGAGCTATCATGGTCTGTGCTTGATTTTTAATAAGCTGCCATGTGCAGAATATAGGATTTCTATGACATGTCATATTTTTTTCTGTAACCTATGTTTGAGCTTATGGGTGGGTTAGAACATGTTTATGAGTCATCTGGTGAGAAGAGCCAGTTTACTCATAAACGTGTTTGAATGTGCATACGAGTTCCAATGTAGGTTGCAGAGAAAATGTGAACTGTCATAGAAATCCCCCCCCCCCTAACATTTGGGCATAAGTCTGTATGCCACAATCACCAATGACAGCAAAATTCTGTATCATAGAGATAATTCTGTCATACATTTGAAGATATGTTTTTGGTGGGGTTTTTTTTTTTTTCAAAAAAATCACCTCTAAGTATATTTTATTGGACCTTCAAGGATATTTGGTCTTTAAGTATAATTTAATCAATTATTCAAAAGACCTCCAGTTTATAAATGTGGGCTATTGAGCTTCTGTATTTGAGCTATAAATTCCATTTATTCAGAATGCCAGGAACAGGCCCAATATTGCTGCACAATATTGTGTCTGCAGAGCCAGCAGGAAAAAGGATGCCAAGTTTTACATAGCAAAGGGCAGCTTGAATGTTGACAACACCAATGACAGCAGTCAAGATAACCTACAGGATACCCTCTTGTGCTCGCTAACATTCACAAAATGACACCAAGGAAGGGAAAAATCCCAGAAGCTGACTCATTTTTTCATCAGTTAAACACTTCTCACGCAAATACAAAGCAATTGCCAGAGCTGTTTCTTGACAAGTGCGAATAATAGTGAGCAGAAGAGGAAACCAAAGCAGAGTGTAGCCACACACATATACTGGATTTTAAATAAGCCTATTTTAATCATCGCAGAACAAGGATGAGTAAGGTCCCATGGCAGGAGATCCTAACAAGAAAAGGAGTCCAAGAAGGGTGGGAGTTTCTTTTAAAATAAAATAAAATAAAAAGCACAACTATTAACAATTCCAACAAGAAAAAAAGGTGGGAGGCAGCAAAAAAGGCCAGTGTGGCTTCACAAAAAGCTCAAGGTGGACTGAAAACAAACAAAAAACCCCAAAAGAGACATGTATAGGAAGTGGAAAGAAGGTCAGGTCACCAAGGATGAGTACAGACAAGTAGCAAGGAAATGCAGGGATGGGATTAGGAGAGAAAAAGCAATAAAAAAAACATTCTTCAGGTATGTGTGAAGCAAAAGACAAAGAAAAGAAATGGTGGCACAGCTACTCAATGGAGATGGAAAAATGATAACAGATGACAAAGAAAAGGCAGAGGTGCTCAATTCCTATTTTAGCTCCATCTTTTCCCATAAGACAGACTATGAACCTCCAGACAAATGTGAAGTGCAAGTGGACAGGATTGCAGCTGGAGATTGATAAACAAATACTCAAGGAATACCTTACCACCTTGAATGAGTTCAAATCTCTGTGAGTAATACCTAAGTTTATCTTGATCAGATCTTCCTGGGAACTACTCTAAAACAGACCTCAAGAGTCTTGTACACACTGCTACAAACAGGAGACTGTGAAGAATGATGTGTGCCAAATTCACAACCAATTTTTGATCACAGGAACAAACTCTTTCATCATATGAAATTACTTCTGGAGCAGCAAGTGGCAACATACCTAGACGAGACTTGTTGAAGGCTTTTCTATAATCAATACTTGTAAGATCGACAAAATAGGATGGAAGGGTCGAAAGAGGAGGGGAGATCACTTTGTAGAAGGGTGCAATTCTTGAGGTACCCAGGGAAGCTACTTCTGTTTGGGCACAGAGCTCTCATATACTCTGTTTTAATGAGAATTTCACTGTAAAGAGAAGATGATGCCTCACGTACTCTTCTGAGAACTCTAGTTTGGCAGCAAGATGCAGTAATTAATATTCTTAGAAAGTGATGGTGGGGTCTGAAAAGGAGAATTTCAGAGAGAAGGAGAAAAGGCTGCACCTGGTCTGGACTGAGAATTTGACTACTCATATTATATTTTATGTTGATAAAGGAAGTAAAAAAAAGAAGGGGAAAAACTGAAATATGTAGTACCTTGAAGACTAACCATTTTACCTCAGTGTGAGCTTTCATGGATCAAAGTCTGCTTCCTTAGATCTGTTCTGATCTGCAAAAAAATAGATTTCTGATTATTATTTTTAATGAGGCAACAACCATTTCCTGAGAAGGTGAAAACAGTAGCTTTAATGTGAATGAGTGCTACCATGTTCTGTTTTTCTTTCTTTTCTTTTTTTAAGTTTGTTTTCTTTTGCCAACAGGCTGAGACAGACTAACTGAACTACTTCTTTGGAATTTACTTTTCATAATGCAATCAGCCACTGACATCAGCAGATATCAAACAATTTCTATATTACTTGTAGTTTGCATTGCACAAATGTTATCTTAGAACTGCACATTTTGTTCATGAAAGAAGCTCTCTCACAAAATTTTAAAAAGTTCTGTCAGAGGACACATCTGTTGTTTCTGGAAGACTTAAAAGCCTAGCCACCGGGATGAGAGACACAGAGAGAAATGGACTCTCAGAAATCTGTGCCAATGGGTAGACCTACTATCTAGAATCCCTCAGTTTATTCCTGAGTGCATCTCAGGCCCCCACCCCTTCCTAAATTCCCATCTCTTCCTAAATTCACAGCTCCCCCATTACACCTCCCTGCTATAAACCAGCACACTGGGTAATTTAATAACAGCATTTGAGTACACAGTATTCAGATTTACAGTTTCATAGGGACCCTCTTCCCCACTTTGAAAAAGGAGGACTTGGAAGGATAATGAACTGTTTTTGCTAATGTCATTAGCATTATAGGGTCACTACTGTCCAATCACAGCTGTATGGAATGCCTGGATTTCTGATTTAATGTTTCTAATGTGGCAGCAATCACTTCCTGTCTGGGTAGATGAAATTGCTTTAAAGTGGACAAGGAAATTGCTTCTAAAGAGTGTGTTGATAATTGTTATCAGAATTAATTGGCAAAAACACTGAAACATTGCTGCAAACAGGCTAGGTTCTTAAAGAAATATGTAGGTAGAATAGTGACTGTACATTTTGATTTCTACATAAGCTAGAGACTTTTTTAAAAAAGAAAAAACTGGAATTCATGTATGCTAAAGACTGTTGTGATAATATGTTCATCAAATATAGAATATGCTATAAGCTGTCTTCTGCTGATTCTGTGGTATAAAAAGGGGATATGCTAATCTAAAAAAAGCCTGGAAGTGATTGCAAGCAGGTGCATTTGTATAAAAGCCATACCAAAACTAAGATAATGCTTTTGTAACCTTACATTTCAGTATGTTACATTTCAGTAAGTCTATGATTTTAGAGTATCCAAGTCTTGTAGAATTTGTAGGAGCAGCATCATTAAAACAGAACAAGTGGCAGTCATTCAAGTCCCCTGCTGGTTCAGAGCAGCCTTCTTCCAAAATGGTGCAGAGAGTCCAAGTCTTACAGGCAGACTCCCAACGGGACTGAGGCATCAGAACTAGATATCTGTGTATGAGTGTAAAATTGGTGGAAGGAAAAATTGGTGGAAAACAATTGGTGGAGTAAACATCTATGCTTTAAGATATGCAGACAGACAAGACTATATTACTACCAGAAGACAGCAACAACTTGAAATGACTACAGATGAAGGTTAAAAAGAAAGCGTAAATGCAAGATTATAGTTAAATATTAGGAAGACTAGAAATTGTGAGAAAAGAACTGCACAACTTTAATATTCAAAGTGAAGAAATCAAAATATTTAAATATTTTCTATATCTTGGTCTAATCATTAGTCAAAATGAAAAATGCAGCCAATAAATTAGAAGAGAACACATGGGAGAGCTGTTATTAAGAAACTAGAAAAGATTCTCAAGTGTAAGGAGGTGTCACTGGAGACTAAGGCCAAGATCCTCTGTATTACAATATTCCTTGTTTTTATGTGTGAATGTGAAAGCTGAATAATTAAGAGAGCTGGGGGGGGGGGAAAACTCATTTGAAATGTGGCATCCAAGAAAGTCTTTATAGGTACTACGGACAGACAGAAAGACAAATAGATGGGTTGAAACAATGAAGAAATGTGGATGTCCTGAGAACTTCACACACATCATTCAATAATTCCATCATTGTATGCAAGCTTGTATCATTGACAATGGTATCCTCTCTGATTCCTTTCCCACTACAAATGGTGTAGAACAAGACTATGTTCTTCCAACTCTTTTAATTCTTATGTTTTCTGCAATGGTCTGGGATGCTTAAAGGGAAGAAAATGCTTGTGTTGATCATTAATATTGTACTGATGAGAAACTGTTCAATCTGCAACATCTGTAGACTGTAACTAAAATCTTATTTTGCACAGTGTGTGAGCTTTTATTAGCTGATGATTGAGCTCTGAAGGCTACCATCCTTCTGAATATGCAAAGAGGTCTTGATGTATTCTCCTCAGCATGTAACAATGTTGGGATAAAGATCAATACTGGTAAGACAGTGAAGATGTACCAACCTGTTCCAATAATACCTTATGAGGAGCCAGTTTTGAAGATACATGCACACACAGCTTTACTACAGTGGATAAGTTCACATATCTTGGCAGCTTTGTCTCTTGCTTCATTCTCATTGATGATAAAGTGACCTCACAAATCAGTAAGGCCAGCACTGCCTTTGGAAAACTTAGATCCTTTGTGTGGAATGAACATGGAATCAATCTTTCTGTTAAGCTGAAAATGTACAAAGCTGTTGTTCTATCCTCTCTATTTTATGAAGTGGGGTCTTGAACTATCTATCAATGCCATGCACAAAAGTTCACTCACTTCTCTTTGGAGAATTTTCAACATCATATAACAAGATAAAGTCCTTGAAAATGAAGTCTTAGAGCAAACACAGATGACAAGCATTTTTATAATCTTGGGACAACAACTTCAGTGGTTGGGCCATGTTGTTGGGATGTCAGATGATGATCTCCCAAAAGTATCTTCTTTTGAGAGCTTGTTTCAGGTGTTTGATTGTGTAATGGACAAAAGAAACAATTCAAGAACATGCTGAAGACAACATTGAAAAAATGAAATATTGACTATGTCAATTAGAAAGTTCTCACTCAAGACCAAAGTATCTCAACAAATTCTATCAAAAAAGGGGTTAAAGAATTTGAAATAAGGAGAATCAAAGATGAACAAAGAAAGAGAGAAAGCAAGTTGTAACATCTTAACAGCCCAGTGAGTCCAGCTAACCACTCCCACTGTTTTTGTATTTTTGTCAGTCTTGAATTTGCAAGAGCTGAGCAGGGCTATTGACAATAGGACTTTTTGCAGGTTCCCAATTCATAGGGTCACCATAAATCTGATGTAACTTGACAGCACATGAAAACAACAAATAATTTGCACTGCTACAAGGGGAGCAAAAAGTGTTTTATTATCCAACCCTCCTTTTTTTTATTTAGGCATGGGAATTTGCTGTCACCTGAGGGTTGGGATTGATAATTTGCCAAAACTTTAAAAAATAAACCTTTCATTGTGAACTGCTATTTCTTGAACACAATTGGCAAAACTGTGAAATTTCAGTAGCTGGGTGTCAATCTCCTTTTAAAGACTCTGTTAAAAGAATACAAATGCAGGAGCAGGTGATACCTTTATTAGACAATTAAAAATCAAGCAAAGAGTTTTCTTTAAAGATTCTTCTAAAGTCTGTATTGAAAAATTTGTGCCTCGTTCTCCCTTCGAATGTAGTTACACTACACTACGTAGCTGTACAAGTCCCACCATTTTAGAATACTGAAATGTTAATATTGCTTCAATTTTCCTATTTTATTTGTACTCATTCCATTTGGTTATTTTTTTTTAGTGTGCATTACATCATTATTGGTTTTCAGCTGAAATTCATTCAATAATAACAGCCTACTCCCAATGGCGAGGTGTGGAGATGTTTCATAAAAATTAGATTAAATAATTTGAATAAGTAATGATACATCATTATGTCATTATTGGTTTTCAACAGTGAGATGTGGGGAAGTTTTATGACAATGAAATTGAATAATTTGAATAAATAATACACACCAAGCAAATGAGTAATTTAATAACTAAAATGTATATTTAAAAGGGACAGTAATTTTAAAGAATTTAAATCATGCAAAATATTATCTATGCTTTAGCTTTAAAGATTAATGCAAAATGAACACCATCTGATGGCCTGCACACTCACAGATGGAAAAAAAAAGCCTATGTTAAAATGATTAGTTTCAAAGACTTCTTCATTCTAGGATGCCTTTTGAAAAGTCTCCTTTGAATGCAAACTGTGGATAGTCTCAGGGCCTTTTCAACTGTGCTCCCTTGGTTTTAAAGCCCCGTCCTGTCTTCTTCCTCAGCCTGACAGTGGGATGTAAATCTATGCTTGTCTCGTGTGAAGATGAGGTGCAAAAGAAGTGTCCTTCTTGCCTACCAAGTGGGCACAATATCTTTTCACACTCTAAAAGACAATTCTCACATTAGGAACAACAGTCTTTGTGCAAATTACATCAATTGTGCATTTGCACAAAGTGATAATGTGTGCTACTTTGTTGTATAGACTTTGAGGGATCAGAAACATTAGATGGAGATTCTGCATCCTTTTTTTTTTAAAAAAGAAAACATTAGCAAGTTGTTGTATGACTCCAGTGCGTGTTTTGCTTTACAAAGGGAAAGGGCACTATTTCTGTGCTGAGGTATTTTGCACAGGTTGCAAATACCTTGATATTCGCAACCTGTGCAAATCTATCCCTTATTCGCAAAGGGATAGATTTACTGCTTTTTGTGTACTTTTCTTAAGATGGGACACCTCATAGTGCCAAGACACTTCATCAAGATTTCTTGTCATTTAAAGATGCCCCTAAATCAGTGGTTTCCAACCTTGTGTCCCCAGATGCTCTTGGACTACAACTCCAAGATGCCTTCACCACTAGCTGTGCTGGCCAGGATTTTTGGGAGTTGTGGTCCAGGAACATCATTTAGCCGTGCTAAATCAATGGTCCCAATAATCTTTATCTCCCTCTCTGGTTAAAATGCCTTTTTTTCAAAAACAAAATACATGTTGCCCTGGAATGCACACATGGGTTACAATGGCTGGGGAAATTTCTGGTAAGTTTCCTTGTTTAAGCATGCTCTAATAGTGTGACTTCAGAGAGCACACTAGGGATACAATATAATCAGCGTTTTGCAGCAGAGCACAGAAAGTTAGACCAATGGTCCATCTAGTCTAGTGGTGTCATGTCAACTCTAACTGGCAGCAATTCTCTGTAGTTTTAAACAGGATACTTCCCTAGTGCTTACCTGGAGATCCCTAGTATTCCTTGTTGGTCTACATCCAAGTGCTAAACAGACCCAGCCTGCTTAGCATCTAAGATCAGAAAACATCAAGTTATTCTAAGTGCTATGGAGGCTTCCCCAGTGCTTGTACCTGATCAGATAAATTGTACAGAGGCATCCATAGCTTGTATTTAGCTTAAAGGGAGGGAGGTGAGAAAAGATATTATGTTTAAAAAGAGCAATAATGGTAATTTTGGAAAGGGAGAAAAGTGGAACAACTGACTTGCATAAACTCTGACCTTGTGGCTTGAAAAGGGAATTTGTAGCTGATCAAATGAAGGAGAAAGCCTATTGGATGCAATGGAACTTTCTTTGAAGTAATTTGATTTCATGCCTGGGAGGTGGACCATAGAGAAAAGTTTCCCTCTCCAGTCCATTCTTCTCCAGAGTCTACTGAAGTCAGACAAAACTGCTGACTGCAGGTTGGGAACTACTCAGATGGGCAGCATAGTCATATGGCACTCTGGGCTTTAAAAGACCTTGTTGCCTATTCTAAATTTCTCATTCCTGTAGGGTAAAGAGGGGCACTGTCATCTGTGAGCATAATCTATTTTAAACATTTCACTCTGTTTTCCTTTTCAGTTTGAATGCAAGCATTTCAACTACAAGCAGATATTATTCTTTGCATTTTTAAATACCTCATGCTTGACCTCTTTGTTCTTTAGATAGAAAGTGTCTTCAGATACACGTACAATAATTCTCTTCAATGGTTCTGTTGCTTCAAGTACACTTTGATCCTTCCTCTACATAGATCCATTAAATTCTTTCTGACACCACCATTACCTCCTGATTAAATTATAGCCTTGAATTCAATTGGGTGTCATGTATTCTTATCGAGACATAAAGTGTTATTAGTTTGATAATGCTTCTTTCTCCTCTATTACATTTGCTACACCACTGCAGATTTTAAATCTTTTGATTTATTGATTGATTTATTTTTTTTAAAGAAAAGGTGCTCTATAAAATGTCTGGATCAGAAAGAAACTTGGTGAGAAATGGATACTTTCTTGTCTCTGAGTTTTTCTCAGAGATCATGCTGACTTTTTCTGTGTAACAGTTTAAGGCCAAGATAGACTCAAACCTGCTCAAATAACTGGCAGCTGTTCCACCTACTGCAGTAGAGATAGCATATTTACCTTTAGACAGCATATTTACCTTAAACTTAAAAGTAGAAAGTCTGACACAAAAAGCTACTTTAGGGTATATTCAAAGGATAATTTCCACACAGTGAGATATTTTGAAGAGCAGGTCAACATCTCACATTGTTTTTGAAATTCTTCCAGTGTTTTAGAATCTGCTTTTGGTTATTTTTAAGAGCCTTTCTGTCTTGGTTCAAGTGTCTATATATTTGAAATGAAAAGACAAAGAGATATTCAGGTAACAATATGATCAGTACTCTCTTCTCTTTACAGGTAACATTCAAAGCCTCAAGATATTCAGTTTCTCCAGATTTAAAATATGTTCTCCTTGCATATGACATCAAACAGGTAAGGCAGCTGGAAGAAAAAGAACTAATGGAATACACAGTAATCAGATGTCGAACCATGTAGTAAAAATATATTTTTATGATTTTTATTTTACTTACTTTGATATGAGTGACAATATGAGTTCATGAGACCGAATCAAAGTCTTGGTGTGGTTTTGTTTTCCAGATTAAATTTTGTTTGGATGAGAATTTAAACTGATGCATTGCTAGTCATTCTTTTTGTTATTTTCCATAAGGCTGATGATTTTTAAGTGTGATTGCCCTTACTGTTGTTTATTGCTTTTGAATACTGATATTTTCAATTTGTAATGTAACTCTATGGGTGAAATCACATGTGCTGACAGAGAAAGATCTCCTACTTAAAACCAAACAATTACAAACAGCATTAAGGGGAAATGGAACAGATGAGATAGGTACCACATGATTATATATGGAGTACTGAAATACTACAATTGTTGTTTCATTTTGTAGAAAACATACATAAGAAGGGTCAGTGTTTGGGAGATTATTGCTATTCAAGTGACTTGCAGAATAGTTTTTCTGCCTTATGTACACAAGGCAATGAAAATTATGGTTTTAAAACAAGAATGGCAAATTCTGCTTAAAATACTAAAAGATTTAGAAATATGTTTCTAATCAGCGGTCAAATATATTTTGGAGGAACTGCTTTGTCATACTATACAATGGTACAAAATATGTTTTCTCTTTATTCCTTCTTTTGTTAGTGGTGTTCACTGTATTTAGTTTTGAGAAATAGAGTCTGAAATGGCAATGGGATGTCTTTAGTAGGGCTGGCACTACTGTTTGGCAAAGTAAGGTGACTGTTTCAGACAGCAGATGATGAAGAGCATGGAGCTGACAGATCTGTTCTCTACCACTGTAAACTATCCTGCTTTCTTCCACTGCAGTTGATGGTGTCGTTTTGTTGTCCATGCTAAAACAATATTAAGCTGATGTTTTGATGAGCTTTTATACAGTAAAACTGACTGGGAAACTTGTCATGTTGTATTTTGTGTAAGGCAGCAGTATTAGGATAAGAATGGAGTTAGATCATACCACAAGTATCTTTGTCAACATGGTGGATTATCATGAAGCATGAAAAATGCACACTCATGGATGCAGCTAGGAAGCCTACATTCTATGGTCTGAGACAATGACCCCACCTCAGTCTCTCACCTTTATTAAGTCTGGGTGAAGGAAAGCTTCCAAAAACAGGAGTGTACAGAGGCTGAATTGGAGAGGTCTGAGTTTTGAACCAATCTAGTTTAGGGTGTTCAGTGGTTGACCTTCTAATGCAACTGCTCAGTTCCAAATGTAGACCATGGGTATCTAGTTACTATCTCGGGTTGAAGAAAGAGCCATAGTCAGGGCATTACCAAGATCTATAAACAATATATTTGGGATTCCCACCAAAAGAAAGATTGAAATGTGAGTGGTCCTCAAAGGGGTGCATTAAGATTATTTAATAATTATTTACTAGGTAATATTTGCCTCTTTTAGTCCCATTTAAAAATGGTAAATTGACTGTATGCATGCTGCTGACTCCCCTCCTCAGTCAAGAGGTGGCGATTCCTCCATTCCCAAATCCATTAAGTCGGCACCAGTGTCAATAACAACAAGGTTTATTACACCAGGGGAAAGGTAAATTGACATTTAACAAACTAGTCAACAGATCCGATTGGGATCCCTGTCCCTGCATTTTTTCTCCTCACAGCAATGGGGTTGGGGAGGAGGATGAAGGTATTGGTGTCCTTCACCTCCTCTGCCTGAAGAGTTTCCCCCAACTCCTCCTGAGTGTCTTTCCAGGTCCCTTCCTCCTCTTCCTCGACTGCTAGGTCCAATTCTCTTCCATGTCCCTCTCTCTGTCTGCCACCTCCACTTCCTCCAACAACTCACTTCTATCCTCTAATTCCCAACACCCTTTGTCCCCTTCCCCATCCTGTAGAGGGTGCTCAGTTGGGAGATGGTTAGCTGCAATAACCGGGGTTTTGCTGGGAAGGGGTTCTATTTGAGATTCCCCATCCTTAGGTGTTGGGAGGGGATGTATTGCAATCTCCAGAGTTTCAGTGGAAGAACTCTCTGTTTAGGTTGCACCATCCTGCAGCATGTGTGCAAACACCAAGGTGTCTTTCCTTGGCTCCTGTAAGACAACCTTGGTTTGTGTTGCAGTGTCCTGTAGCTTGGGTTTATTTTGCATGATCTCCCTTAATAAAGTAGTTACAGTACCCTCTTGTGGCCCTGGTCTGGGGCTAGACGGTCTGATGGAGGTGTCTCCGCTGGCCTCCACTCACACTGTATAATTATGTGAATGTTTGCTAAAAAGTTAAATCCTACAGAAAACAGCAGGACTTATTCTCAGGGAAATGTGTTCTGGTTTGAAGCCATGTATTTACTCTGTATAAACAGTGCTATAAAGAGTGGAGATGTTTTGCCTCAAAAGGCACTTCCATGGAGATACTAGTATCTTTTAAAATGGAGAGGGAACAGAACCATACATTTCACCCAACATTTACCATGAAATAGTGATTATAGCCATAGTTATTTTGATGTTTAGATTAAAATTAAATGTAAAGTTAAATTAAATAGCTGAATATTTATTTTTCTGTTGTCAGCATTTTCTTTAATCTATTTTTATGCTTCAAATTACAAACTTTAATTAAATTTGCAGTTGTTTCAGCACAATTTAAAATATCCCTTATGCATAACGGAATATAAATTTGCATGAAAATAAGCTCTTTGAATATAAAAGTAATAATTGAATAAATTGTTTGAATCATGTGGATAGAACGGAAAGCTGTTAAATGTGTGTTGGTTTCTTTCCAGCTGTTGCAACGTTGTTGTATCAACTTTGCTACTAAAAGAATATGTACTGATTCTTGTGCAAAGTGTTCGTTTCAGGTTTTGCCTCCACTGTGGCACTGTTTTTCAGTAAATATGTTTATTTACCTTTTCTAAATATAATTTTCATCCTAAATTGCATTAAAAGGAAGATAGGTGCCAAAAACTAGGATACAGAGTTATTTCTTACTTGAGCTCAGTTTATTGATTTTTTTTAATCACCCGTCACCTTCTCTCTCTGTCAAAATAAAAGATTTTGGGTCTCATTAGAAAATGTCTCATACAGCAGCTACTGATAAATTGTACTGATCTTATTATAAAGTGAGTACTGACAGGACAAAGATCACTGAAATATCATTACTTTTCCAGGACTGAATATGAAATACTTATTCCAGGCAGGACTGTCGTGTACCACAGAAAGACCTGAACTTCTAATTAGGCAGGACAGAGAGAGGTTAGTGTGTCCTGACTCTTCAGATTAAGTTTGAGCAAAGTTCAGGAGTTCTTAAATCTGTGATCTATACATAGATTCAATACATTGACTGGCTAATAGAGCCCTGAAACTAGTTGGGAATAGAAGACACTTGATTATTCATCCCTTGTTCATTTTCTCTTCTCTCACTGCTAACCTCTGACATTTGTGTTCAAGTTCAGCAGTATGAAATAGTAATACATTGCGGGATGCATATATGGTGCTGTGAATGAAAGCAGAGAGAAGCAGAAACTCACAGTTGGAGTGTAATAGTGAAGGTGTACTGTATTTCTCAGCCCAGGATGCATTATAGAGAACCCCCCCCCCCAAAGAGGATAGTAATGCAATGTTGTTGTACTGTCACAGCTGTATACATGAAATCGGGATCTTTTTCAATTGGGCAACACTTTGGGATTGCATAATGCACTCATAGCCTAACCTACAGTGTCCAGTGTAAGCCACACTGCAGATATGTCATTTTTAGACCTTTCTATTAACATAATTTTTACAAAATACATGTTTGAAATAAAATTGTGGAGAGAACAAACATTTACTTTAAATCTATTTGGCAGACTTACTAAATTGAGGGGGGGGGAATTAAAAAAAATGTGATCACTGTCATCCAAAGAATATTCCAATATTTTTCCAATATTTTCGTTGATAAATTTTGAGCTACTAGTTGTCTCCTCTAGATGACAGAGTCTGAAACCTAGTAGTGGAACTTACATTATGTAAAGTTGATGACGTTATCAGCTGCAACAGTTTTTTGTAGACTAAACATTACTGACTTTTCCTGAAGGTCCTGAGGCTCCCTTTAATTGTGGAGAAAATGCTGGGGGCTGTGGGAGACGGCAAGGAATCTTTAATTTCTGAAAATCACCAATGCTGGGATGATCCCCATCCTGCAGCCTTCAAATGCTTATCCTTGATGTAAAGAATCCCAAGGGAGGTTTCCCAAGGGGGAATCAGAAAGTGTCTCCAGACTTATGCGCTATAAGTTTTGCTACTGGATGTTAGTCAATAGTTTCCTCTTTCTTTGTCACACTGAATATTTAGCCTAGTTATTTATCTGTAGTAAGCCTTTTAACATACTGTAGGGTCCAAAGTATACCACCTTCACAATTAAGAATAATAATGGTGTGCTGTCAAGTCAGGTTACCATTCCCTTCTCGTGGGCTGCCCTGGGACTGTACAGCTTGCCCAAGGCCACAAAGGCTGACTCTTCTGGCATGCACAGTGGGAAATCGAACTTCCAATCTCTGGATACCTAACTCACTGAGCTATCCAGCCAGCACCTTCACAGTTAAAAGGTAATAAAACTGTTGTCTCCAAGGATTCATTTCTTCAAAGCTGCCCTGTTAACTTGCAAATGAAGCGCTTTATTTACTTCCCAATGACCAATTACACACAAACACAAACACACATATACACATACAGAGCAAACTGATTTGCTGCTTGTGGGACTTCAGAAACTTTGTAGTAGGAGAAGCCCATGCCTAACATTTTTTAAGGAAGATTGGCTTGGCTTGACTTCCTTCAAAGGATTACATGAGACACTATCACAAATATATTACATGGAAACTTGTGTAATCCTTAAAATACTCTTTAATATTATATACGAGTATATTCTTCTTTTATTTTTTACTGAAGGGGAAGAGGTGATTTTTGGTTCAGTTTTGGAGTTGACAAAATAGTAATAACTTTTACCAAGATACAGAAGTGTGAAGTACACAGTAAAGGTAGCAGATTTCTTAAAACTCTATGCATTCACAAGGTTTCCAGCTTTGTATTTCCACTGATTTGGAAAGGTAAAGCACAAATGCTAACAGATCCTATGTTTCTGTCTCTTGGGAAAACAATATTTGAACAATGTTGAATTTGGCACTAAACATTCCATCTCCATGGATACCATTGTATCAGAAATTCACTGAAGCACTGGCCTTGTTTATCAGTTGTCACGACCTGTCTCCCCCCCCCCCCCTGGAATAAATAGGCAAGACACAGGTGATGGGATCAACTCGGCCACTTTATTGAATAGGTAATGATAACTGAAGGGACGTGGTGGTGCTGCGGGTTAAACTGCAGAAGCCTCTGTGCTGCAAGGTCAGAAGACCAGCAGTCGTAAGATCAAATCCATGCGACGGAGTGAGCTCCTGTCGCTTGTCCCAGCTCCTGCCAACCTAGCAGTTCGAAAGCATGTAAAAATGCGAGTAGATAAATAGGTACCACCTCGGTGGGAAGGTAACGGTGTTCCGTGTCTAGTTGTGCTGGCCACGTGACCACGGAAACTGTCTAAGGACAAACGCTGGCTCTACGGCTTGGAAACGGGGATGAGCACCGCGCCCTAGAGTCGGACACGACTGGACTAAATGTCAAGGGGAACCTTTACCTTTACCTAATGATAACTGAAACTATTCCCAACTAGGGCCTGGGGTAGTGCGGATCAGGCTTGAGGCCGAAGGTCTCACCGGACCCTCCCCCCAACCATATAAGGGCGGGTCCCATGCCCCATTGTCACGCAGTCCCTCAGACAGCACGACGCTGGCCAGCGCCTAATGCAACCACCCCCCGGGCCCGCAAGTCCCCTCTCATTGGCGACCCGAGGCCCGGGGAGGGCCCCAGCCTGTCGTTTCCCCAGGCCCTGTAACCTCACGATCCGCAGGGCCATGAGGTCAGACGGGCTATCACATTCCATGTAGTCCCTGGGCACTCACCAATTCTTGTTGTTTCCGCACTACCCGCCAATGTGACCGTAATAGGCAATAACTATAACATAACAAGCCTATACCTACACCAGTGTGGGATAGGCAAAAAACCCCACCACCTACCGGCCAATTAAGGTAGCAGGGAAAAAATTCCTATCCGGCCCCGAAACAGGCGACCAGTCAGACTCACACAGGGTTAAGGGCGGGAGGGTGGGAAGACATCCACGGAAGAGGCCAGGGCGATGCAGGAGTGAGGTTAAGAACCACGCCAACGACCACCCCACTAGGTGATGCAAAGTGCAGTTGCGTCTTGCCTCATTCAGTGGGGGGGGGGGGGCAAAGAGGCTCCGCCCACCAATGCAATGCATGGCGGCGGAGCAGGCATTGCCCCCCCACCAGAATAAATAGGCAAGACACAGGTGATGGGATAAACTGGGCCACTTTATTCAATAGGTAATGATAACTGAAACTATTCCCAACTAGGGCCTGCGGTAGTGCGGATCAGGCTTGAGGCCGAAGGTCTCACCAGACCCTCCCCCCAACCTGTCCCTCAGACAGCACGACACTGGCCGGCGCCTAATGCAAACACCCCCCGGGCCCGCAAGTCCCCTCTCATTGGCAACCTGAGGCCCTGGGAGGGCCCCAGCCCGCCGTTTTCCCAGGCCCTGTAACCTCACAATCCGCAGGGCCGTGTGGTCAGACGGGCTATCACATTCCATGCAGTCCCTGGGCACTCACCAATTCTTGTTGTTTCCACACTACCCGCCACGGAATGGTGCTAGCCTAACTATGCACCATTTCCCCCACCATGCCGAGCAACTCGGCATGCAGGCCCTCCTGCACATCATTCAAAAACACTTCGGTACCCTGCTCTGACAAATGAACTCCATCATCCCTATATAGATCAGGCCTGGTCAACTGGATCTCCAGATGGCCAATTACAGATCCTAAGCCGTTGCACATTGCTCTGCACACTTCCTTGTTCACTTTCCTCCTGGCCCTGTTAATACATTGCGGGTTGCAGCGCTCTCTCCAGGTATAACGAGGAATCATTGTGGACCAAACGATCTTCATAGCAGGGAACATGCCTTTCAACTCCTGCAAGTCCCTCAATATTTCCAAAACTATGACCTTTCCAGGATGCCTGCCAAGGTCATTGCCACCCAAGTGAACCAACAATATATCTGGGGGCAAGCTCAGAACTCCAGTGAAAACTACCTCCCGAAACTCCTCCCACAACATCCCCCGATGGCTATTCCACTGCAGCCAAGCGGTGTCTCCTAGGCCTAAGTCACATCCCCATGCTGACTTGGCCGCGTGCCTGGCTGCCCAAAATATAAAGCTGTGGCCGACAAGAAGGATCCTTCGCCTCAGTGTATGTTGGTCAAAACCTAAAAGCAAACAAAACAGCCAGAACGAGCCTAACACTGTGGCAAATCACGCACATAGAGACTGAAACACCTGGATGACTATCGCCTGATCCTTTTTATGGCCTCAGGGCCGTAACCTAACATGACTGCCATTGAAGCTGCCCCAATACGAAAGGAGTGCGTACAAAAGCACCAGCCTTGCAAACCCAACTGCCCCAGCACTTGTTGAGTAAGCTTCCAAAACTGGTACCTGGTTAACGGATAACCATCCTTGTGACAGAACAAACACCCCTGTACGTTTCCCCTGTGCCTTAAGTATTGCACCATGGCCTGAACCGGGCATATTTCTGAAACAGAACATCTACCCAAAGTGATGTGGATCTCTTTGGCTGACTGATCAGTCTTAGATCGCCGAATATGCAGCTTCACTTTCTCCTTAGTGACCACCACGTCCAACCACTGCAGCGCAATGGCTGACCTATCAGCTTTTGCTGATGCCACCAACTCACTAACTCTCAGCGCACCAAAAAATGCTATCATGGCCGCTGCATGCATCAGAGATGCCTCATATTCGTCCCTACAAATGGAGCACCATAACTCACTAAGCTTAGAAAGTATGTCCGGTGTCAATGGGGACCTGTTATCTGGAACCCTAATGCACTCCTTATTCCATCTGTGACGATCGCCCACGTCACTCATGCCATTCATATTCATGAGCTGATCTGCATGAGCCTATGAGAGGACTGGAGAGGCGGAGTCAGCAGCTACATGAGGCTTGGCGGGAGAAGGAGGAGTCAGATAGGGCTGGTTAGTCAAAGAGAGAGAGGGAAGAGATACTGAGAGAGATAGAGCTGATTAGGAAAATAGGTAGAGAAGGTGGTAATGATATAGCAAGAGAAAAGAAGTATGTACTGAGAGAACTGTTGATGATTTGCTTGTGTATAATGTGTATCTGAGAAACTTCTGTTATTATTCAATCTGCTTCACTTCTATAAATAAGTTCTGTTTCTGTTCACAAGTCAAGTGTTCTGACAAACGTCATTTACATTGTGGATTGAGGTAATCCACTGGTGGCAGCAAGAAGAAAACACGACATGAGCCTTTGTGAGGGAAAGACAAGCAGGGGCCACAAGGGCAAATGCCACACCATCCCTCAATCATCTTCCTGATCCTGAAGTCCGCTGTAGAATCTAAAACTCCTAATGACTTAGCCTGAAACTCCAGTGCCGACATTTTGCCTTGAATAGAATTAGGAGCCAGGCCTTTGCAGTACAAAGAAATTGCAAACTGCTGCAGGTGGTCCACAGGCACTGGCCACACTGGTTCTAAATCCCCTGCAACCCGAAATAATCTAAATTCCTCGCTTACTGCTGCATATACTCGTCGGGTCCTCGGTGCCAGTGCTAAACCCATTGCTCTATGAGCCTCCCTTCGCCAATCTGCCATACCTCTGATGGAAGAACCTCGGGCCACCTGCATGCTCCTGGAGCCAACACCCTGAACCGCTCGATCTGTTGACGGGACAGGGCATCAGCAATGCTGTTATCAAGGCCAGGAACATGTCTTGCTTGAACCACTATGTTAAATTGCAAAGTGCGCAACACAAATGCTTGCACTAGCCTCATAACTCTCTTAGACTTGGAAGTCAATGTGTTGAGAATGTGAACTACCGCTAAGTTGTCACACCAAAATCTTACTACCGTATTAGCCCATTCTGGAGCCCATAAATACAGGGCACCCAATATGGGGAAGAATTCCAAAAATGTAAGGTCTCTTGTGAATCCCTGTGTATGCCAATCAGTCAGCCAACTCTCAGCGCACCAACGCCCTTTAAAATAAATGCCGAACCCGACTGAACCCACTGCATCAGTCTGCACTTGAAGTTCATCTCTCAAACTAATCTCACTTCTCCAAAACGAAACACCATTGAAACTGCGTAAAAATCATAACCACAGTCTTAAATCCTGCCTCATTCCCCTTGTCACCCTAGTCCTATGAAAGAGTTTACGCAGGCCACTCATAGCGTTGCATAGCCTCCTAAGGAAAGCTCTGCCAGGCGCTATCACCTTACAAGCAAAGTTCAACTATTTCTTGAAGCTCCCTCAGGGTGACTTTCTTCTTTCCCACTAACTGTTCGAGCCTTAATCAGTAATTTTTTCTAACGACAACCTACAAGCCTGCTGCTGGGTGTCTAACTCTATCCCTAAAAAAGTCAGGACTGGAGACAGTCCCTCTGATTTCTCATCCGCTAGAGGGAGCCCCAGTTCTTCGGCCATCTCCTGGAAGGCCGCCATCAATGCTCCACATCTACCTGAATCTCGTTGCCCACGAAAAAGAAAATCATCTAAAATAATGGGTGGAGCTTCTCAGACCTGTGGCGAAGCTCCCATTCCAAAAAGGAACTGAATCGCTCGAACGCTGCACATGAAACAGAGCACGTGCCAGGAGGTCGGATGCGCTGTTGGCTTACCTGAAATTACATTGGGACACACCGAAAATACCTGTTTTTTTTTCGCACTACCTGCCAGTGTGACCAAAATATTCCACCAAAATGCCAACTTCCCCTTTCCAGTGTGGGATAGGCAAAAAATCACCCATCCAAAGGCCAATCAGGATGAAGGTCAAACATTCCTATCCAGCCCCTTAAAGGCGACCAGAAAAACTCACACTAGAACTAGGGTGGGCGGGTGGGTGCCCGAAAAAGAAGAGGGCAGTGTGAGGGGGGAAAGCCCCTTAAGTAACCTGGCTTTACCCCCTCCTACTTGTGAGTCACGTGAGACTAAACAGTCTCACGTTATCCCAGGTGGAGGGCAAAGAGCCAGCCTCGCTGCCCAAAGTCCAGGGACTTGGCAGCGGCTGCAGCATTTGTGTCTGTAATGACAGCCCTTTCTGGCGCATGAACCCCGCGAATTAAACTCCCAACAGAGCCGACGGGGTTGAACCACCTGCTCCGCTCCAAGACGGGGAGTATTAACCTGACCAGCTTTCCGTATGAGATGCCCACTATCAAACCTGTCTCCTTGTGCTGGGCGTGCTGGTGTCATACTTTGAAGCCATAACCCAGGGTGTGGCTCATCCCATCTCATATTCAGGTGAATTGCGGCTCTCATACGAAAATTTTCTTCATAGATAAGCCACGTATGCCCTGGAAAATCCACGTACGCCCTATAAATAAGATCTAAGTGTTGGAAGAGGGATTGAGCCCGCCATGGCTGAGCCTTGACTATCACACCAGCGTATATAAGAAAACCCGGCAACCAATTTGCCCAGATTCTCTCTGGTTTGCGACGTCGACATCTTTCCTTCTCCACCTCATCGTCCTTATCTACAGCTTTGGGGTCCACCTCACGATTAAGCAGGCTAAAGATATCCACGTAATTTCCTTTTCAGATCCATTCCTTGGTGGCCGGAGTCAAATGATCCCCCAGTGGTAAAGCATAGTCTCCAAAAGGGAGAGCCATGAAGGGAACAGAGTTATACCCTGTGTCTGGCACTGATGGGTATGGCCACACTCCTACACCTGATGTTGGAGCCATTGGGGTAGGGAAACCAGCCTACAGGTAAGGTGCCTGCCATGCTCCGGCCCCTGGTCCAAAAATCGGTGCCCTACTGCCTACCTCTCTAGGGCCCTGCCACGCTGCTTGTAAAAAGCCAGGTTGTTCTGGCAAATGAATACCATAACAATGCCAAGATAGTGTAGCCCTATTAAAGTCTGGTGCCATGGCCAGCTCACCATACGCCAAGCCTGTATTGCCCGCTCCGCTCACTGAACCACCACCTCCTTCTGCATTGGCCGATGTCCCCACGTCGCTCCTCTGAACCTCCTTCCACTGGGCTGAAGTACCTGGCCATTGCCGGTCCTCCAATTCCGAACTCCCTTCCACGGCAATCTAGTCGCTATGCTCTTCATGGGTTGCGCTGGCCATTGCCCTCGTGGATGTGCTGGGACTACTATGTTCCAAAACAGCAAATCGAGATAATAAATCCTCTGCTAAAGTTTTCAGTTTAGCCTTTCTGTGCGCCTCGGAATCCCTAGCTGAGCGCCTAGGCTGGGAGCTCACGCCAGCTGGTTGGGCACGCCCTGCCTGCTGTTCTTCCAATGCAGAAATTTTGGCACGCAGCTCTTCCCAAACTGGCCAAGTCTCTTTGTCCGATGAAGATAGATCAGTAGGGGCTGGGGCAGCTCTGCTTTTGGCCGGTTGTTTGCCCTTCCCCTTAGCTTGCCCTTTTTTAGGGGCCATATTTATTGGAAGGGGCCCTAAGTGGTGAGTCCAAACACATGCCTAGGAGAAGATTCCCCACAACCCGGCCTCCACACCCTATTAACAAGTGTAAGTTGCAATATGTATTACTATTATTAATACTAATATTATTATAATTAATTTATGTCGATTTTAATCAATCCAATATTTATTTATTTATCTATAAGTATTTATTTATTTATTAACTTCTTTATTTATAACCTAATAACTTATTGACCTGTATTAAAACACAGTAACAATATACAAAACAACAACACCAATATCCTGCCTAGGCTTAATGGATTAACAGACCAATAAACTGGGTCTGCTAAACTCAATCAAAATAAACAAGTTTAAAGAACTGTGCGGGGGGCGGAAGGGGGGGCAGGAATGCTCAAGTAAGGGGAAACCCTCAAAGGTGCCCAAACAAAAACCACAACTAATTATCCTCAGCCAGGGGGGGTGCCCAGACACCCACCTACAAGCACAGGGAGCCCCCGTTGGGGCGCCCCCACCCCCATGGGTCCCAAAGCCCACACAAAGGCTGCTCCTTTTTCCCCTTGTTTCCTTTTTCTTTCTTATTTTCTTTTTTAAAAAAAAATATTTATTTTTTAATTTTTTTTAAAAAAAATATATACAACTCCTCTTCGTGCCTAAACAGGCACCTCAAATAAAGAGGGCTCACGCCCACAAACCTGGAGGGGGTGCCAACGCACTGCCTCGATCGATTCACAAAACCGAAAGTGCTGCGCCACGTGCGTTTTCGCCGAGTGCAGCACCGACCCGATCTCTCCAGAAGACATCCACGGAAGAGGCCAGGGCGACGCAGGAGCGC
The DNA here is from genome assembly GCA_037013535.1 of Intellagama lesueurii. Classification (NCBI taxonomy): domain Eukaryota; kingdom Metazoa; phylum Chordata; class Lepidosauria; order Squamata; family Agamidae; genus Intellagama; species Intellagama lesueurii. The sequence continues at coordinate 128,370,204 of JBAJHW010000001.1, read as the reverse complement.
GGTTAAGAACCGCACCAATGACCACCCCACTAGGTGATGCAAAGCGCAGTTGTGTCTTGCCTCATCCAGTGGGGGGTGGCAAAGAGGCTCCGCCTGCCAATGCGATGCATGGCAGCGGAGCAGGCATTCTTCCAGTTGTACATACAGTTTTGTCAACATAAGCTTTCCACTGGTGACACAATAATTTTGGAGAAGAAAGTATTTGGGCTGTCAATTCATAACAAAATAATAATAATTGATCAGTCACCTGCTAGTTAAATAAACATGCGTATTACAACACTAAAACAAGTGTACAGTGACATATTCTTTATTCATACAATATATATAAAACTTTTTGCTGGTACAACAGGCTTTTTTGAATTTATTAAATTTACTATTAGATTTAAACAACATAATAAAAATATAAAATATGTGACCCTAACGCTTTAGGAAGACAAATTAACATTTGTCCTTGCTTAATCTTACTTTTTTCCAAGCCAGTTAGTCATGTTGAAAGTTTCACTTATATATTTCAGGGTGGATGGTTAATCAGTATGTAAATGGATATACACATTTTAATGGCTGTTCAGAGTAGAGAGATACATGAACAATGCAGTTCCTGATTGGTCCTTTTTAGCTGGATACTCAAGGATACTAGTGACCTGTCCAAGTTTACTGATGGCACCAAATTATTTGGGTTGGATTGCAGGAAGTTCCAAAAGAGATACCTCCAAACTATAAGAAGAAGCATTAAAATGCCAGTTGAAATTCAATCAGTGTATAGTATAGGCATCCTTCAGTCTCGAAAGACTATGGTAACGTGCTCTGTATGGAGGACTTGGAACAGCGTCTAGTGTGGCTGAGAAGGCCAATTCGAGAGTGACAATCCCTTCCACACTGAAGACAAATATAATCTGTCCCCTGTCCAGCTCCCTGATTTTGCTGCTTCCGTGACTGCCTCTTTGCCTCGGTCTGCTGGACAAGGGTCTCTTCAAAATGGGAGAGGCCATGATGCAACGCCTGCCTCCAGGCTGAACGCTCAGATGTCAGGGTTTCCCATCTGTTGAGGTCCATTCCTAAGGCCTTCAGATCCCGCTTGCAGATGTCCTTGTATCGCAGCTGTGGTCTCCCTCTGGGGCGATTTCCCTGCACTAATTCTCCATACAGGAGATCTTTTGGAATCCGACCATCAGCCATTCTCACGACATGCCCAAGCCAACGTAGACGTCGCTGTTTCAGTAACGTATACATGCTAAAGATTCCAGCTCGTTCTAGGATTACTCTATTTGGAACTTTGTCCTGCCAGGTGATACCAAAAATGCGTCGGAGGCAACGCATATGGAAGGTGTTCAGCTTCCTCTCCTGCCGTGCACAAAGGGTCCAGGACTCACTGCAGTACAGGAGTGTGCTCAGGACGCAGGCTCTATATACCTGGATCTTGGTATATGTCGTCAGCTTCTTATTGAGCCATACTCTCTTTGTGAGTCTAGAGAACATGGTAGCTGCTTTGCCAATGCGTTTATCCAGCTCGACATCTAGAGAGAGAGTGTCAGAGATCGTTGAGCCAAGGTACACAAAGTCATGAACAACCTCCAATTCTTGTGTGGAGATGGTAATAGAGGGAGGTGAGTCCACGCCCTGGCCCATGACTTGTGTTTTCTTCAGGCTGATTGTTAGTCCAAAGTCTTGGCAGGCCTTGCTAAAACAATTCATGAGTTGTTGGAGGTCTTGAGCAGAGTGGGCAACAATGGCTGCATCATCGGCGAAGAGGAAATCCCGCATGCATTTCAGCTGGACTTTGGTCTTCGCTCTCAATCTAGAGAGATTAAAGAGCTTTCCGTCTGATCTAGTCCGGAGATAGACACCTTCTGTTGCAGTTCCAAAGGCGTGCTTCAGCATGACAGCAAAAAAGATCCCAAAAAGGGTTGGTGCGAGGACACAGCCCTGTTTCACTCCGCTTCGGATGTCAAAGGGATCTGATGTTGAACCATCAAAAACTACAGTGCCTTTCATTCCCACATGGAAGGACCTGATGATTTCAAGGAGTCGAGGTGGACATCCAATCTTGGGAAGGATTTTAAAAAGGCCATCCCTGCTAACCAAATCAAAGGCCTTTGTGAGATCTATGAAGGCGACAAAGAGTGGCTGTTGTTGTTCCCTGCATTTCTCCTGCAACTGTCTGAGGGAGAATACCATGTCAGTGGTGGATCTATTAGCTCGAAATCCACACTGTGATTCTGGATAGACTCTGTCTGCGAGCACCTGGAGCCTCTTCAGCACAACACGGGCAAGCAGCTTCCCTACAACGCTGAGAAGAGAGATGCCACGGTAGTTATTGCAGTCGCCCCTGTCTCCTTTGTTCTTGTACAATGTGATGATGTTTGCATCCTTCATGTCCTGTGGTACTCCACCTTCCCTCCAGCAAAGACAAAAGATTTCATACAGCTCGGTAGTGATGGTCTCTTTACAGCACTTCAGCACTTCAACAGGGATGTTATCCTTTCCAGGTGCCTTGCCAGAGGCGAGGGAATCCAAGGCCGCTTTTATTTCTGCTAAGGTTGGTTCGCTGTCCAACTCTTCCAAGACAGGCAGGCACTCAATGTTATTTAATGCTTCTTCGGTTACTACATTCTCTCTGGAATACAGCTCAGAGTAGTGTTGCACCCAGCGGTCCATCTGCTGTGCTCGGTCCTGGATGATCACGCCTGTAGCAGACTTCAAGGGAGCAGATTTCTTCTGTATTGGACCTAAAGCCTGCCTGATACCGTCATACATTCCTTTGATGTTACCTGTGTCCGCTGCTATCTGTATCTGAGAGCAGAGCTGAAGCCAATAATCGTTGGAACATCTCCTGGCAGCCTGTTGGACTTGGCTACGAGCAGCTCGAAGAGCTTGCAAGTTGTACTTGCTAGGACAGGCTTTGTATGCTGCTAGAGCTCTCCTCTTATCCTCGATGGCTGGCATCAACTCCTCCGAATGGGCTTCGAACCAGTCGGCCATCTTTTTGGTCTTCTTGCCAAATGTGGACAAGGCGGTGTTATACACAGCGTTCTTAAAATGTTCCCATCGTTCAGGTGCATTTGCATCAGCCGGGCCTGGAAGGGTTTCCTCAAGCGCTTGGGCAAATTCCTCCACTTTTCTTTGATCGCGAGTCTTGCTGATGTCAATACGTGGTCTTCCTTCCTTTTTCGTGTGATATAATCTCTTTGTTCGCAGTTTTACTCTACTACACACCAGGGAGTGATCAGTATCGCAATCAGCACTCTGGTAGCTGCGTGTGATCGTAATACTAGGAAGGCTAGAACGTCTAGTGAGGATCAAATCGAGCTGATGCCAATGCTTGGATCTTGGATGTCTCCAGGAAACTCTGTGTTGAGGCTTCGTATTAAAGAATGTGTTGCTGACGCAAAGACCATAATAACAGCAAAACTCCAGCAAGCGTTGGCCATTTTCGTTCATCTTTCCAATGCCAAAACGGCCTAGACAAGTGGGCCAAGAATTGTGATCAGCACCAACTCTAGCGTTAAAGTCTCCGAGAATGAACAGTGCCTCTCTTTCAGGGACTTTTTTGATAGTAGCTGCCAGATCGTCGTAGAATCAGTGTAAAGTGCTGTTAAAGGAAGCCAGCATCACACAACCACTGGGACCTGTGCAGGCAGTGACTGAAGAAGAAAAGGGATGTTGTGTTCAATGAAAATAGGCCTACTCAGTTACCCTTTATCCAGTTGGCTTAAACCACATAGAGGGATCAAGTAATTACTCCCACCCCACATTGCTACTGAAGTGACAGGCCTGAAAAGGAGAGACTTGTCAATGTGTGAAGGCTCTCCATGCAAGCCAAAAATTTCATTTTGGCTGGCATGAAAAGTCTTCATGGGCTGGTGACTTTCTCCTCTTCAGACCTGCTGCTTGGAACTCATTTCCGTGCTGAATTCCTCATGGTGCTTCCACTGGCCATCAAATATTGTCCACAGGCTTTGGCAACTGGAACAGGCCACTTAGGAAGGGGCTTTTCATGGTGATGCTGAACTTTTTTTACTTTTACATTTTTATGGTGTGTTTTTTTAAAAAAATCTTAATGCATTTTATTCAGAAGTTGTTTTAATAAGATGGTGTGTTTAACTGGGTTGCCATATTCATAGTATTTTAGGAGCTCCTTTTATAGAAGAAGGGCTCTTGGGCTCTTCTTTTGGAATAAAGACAAGATATTAAACAAAGGAAGAAACATTAGTTGCAGTGAAGTTGCATCAAAGTTTTTTAGACCAATTTTTTAGATCTTCTGTTATTCCCTAAACACACTGAACAAACTCATTCTTCCATGCAGTAATCTGCAAGGGTTGATGAATAAATCAATCATTTTTGCAGTAACTCTACATTGTCATACAGGATATGAAGAATAATTTTACACAGGGTGGCTGAGAGACACTACGTGTTATAATTAAAGTTATGCATCTGTTGGGAATCAGAAGCTGCTCCTGAAATCCTCCTGATTTTCAAGCACAACATGTTGAGCATCAGGGGAGTTGTTTTCAGTGGGTCTCCATGCAACCCCTCTGAGCACAGTAAGTTTCTGTACAATCCTTTGCATCCTGCTTATTTTAATTATCACTTCAGACCTTTTATTTTATCTGCAGGCACAAATCCAGGCAACCTAGAAAACAGCCCTCACAAACAACAGCACAATTTTCAATCTACATGTTCAAAACATGTTTGCAAATCCAATTTTTAGAAGACACTACTTTTTAATTGAATGTGGTGCTTATTACTGTGCTATGCTTAAAAATCTTCAGCAACCCAGAACAATGTGCTATGTGCTGTCTCTCCATCATTAAATATTTAAACAGGATGTCATTAATACTGACAAATTCAGCAGCACTTAATCTTAAAATAGGCACCTATCACAGTATTCTAAATTCAAATCTACCTGCCAAGTAGTATATATTGTTTGTAGGTATTCCCAGGTAAGAATTAGCATCTCCAAGAAACAGATTCTCACTTTTTAAAAGTTCTTCACATGGTAGCATTTTGTCTTTTGGTGAAGCAGTGTAAAATATCATCTTTCACCATTCAAAATAAACTTCAATTTTATAAATGCTACTACCTATTTTTAATTAAAAGGAAATATGGATATATTTCCTGGCCTTAGTTACTTATTCTGTGGCACACATCTATGTTAGCCTAATGGATGGGAAGGAGTGTTTGAAGACAGTCCAGAAAAGTGCAATTGTGTAGAAGGCAGATGCCATCTTAGGTGGGATGGGCATTGTGACCACATGACTGATGTGCTGCATAAACGGCACAGACTCTCATTTCATTCGAGGGTAAATTCAAAGTGCTGGTTTTTTGACCATTCACTTAGGACAAGAATGCAGGAAGGACTGCCTGTGTCCATATGTTTGTACCTGTACACTGAAGTCTTCAGATGAATGTTCCTGTTGCACCCCAACCAACTAGAGTGAAGAGAGTGACTATCACAGGCAGTACCTTTTTGGTGGTCATTTCTAGTTGTAGAGTACTCTTCTCAGAAATGCTTACCTGATGCCTGTGTTGTTCACCTTTGGTATTAGATGAAGACCACTTTTATTTTTCCAGGATTTTTAGATAAAATTTCAATCTTTTCTTCTTCATGCTCCTTTTGTGATTTTGTGCTTTTTACCTTATCACACTATAACTGAAAATTGCTTGTTATGGTCAATTTTAATAATAATTTTTAAATGATTTTAATTATGATTAAAATTTTATAATTCTAATTGTACTTTTAATTATACAACTGTGCAAATTTCTGATTCTGTATATAAAGAGAGAAATAGAATGTGGGACTTCAGAATGTTTATAATAAGTCTATAATAGGCTTATGATACATAAAAAGAATTCTACCTGACGTAAAAAATAATGCAAATGACTGTAGAAACACATCCTCTTTGGGAATCCAGTGCAGGAGAAAGACATATGTAATGTTGCAGAGTTTTGAATTCCTGGTAAAATTCTCTTTTTACTTCATAGTAGAAGTACACAGATCCACAGACGAGAATAACTTCAAGTTACCTCCTTTCTCATTAACTGATACTTAAAAGTCTCAATAACTCACTCTAAGACATTTGTAGGAGAAAGAATAAAAAAGTTTCTTTATTGACAATTCTTGAAATTACAAACTTTAGTATACTGCTTTCTTTACTCTACACATGCTAGCAACTAGCAACCAACTGACAACGATTAGTGCTGGACAGACAGATAATCACCCTAGCCCACAAAAGTCCCTCCCAGTCAATCAAACTACAGACAGCATGTGAGGTTGCAAATAAAAACTCCAACATATAGAGGTGACCATGCAGTCCAATGCTGAGAAAATTTCTTTGTGCATGATCCCATTACACATGGGAGACTTTCTGTGGCACTGAAAGGTGTAGTGTAGCTCTTGGTCACACAGTCCTCCATGCACAGGCACTTTGCTAATACACAGTTGAGGTAAATTAATTGGTAATTTGAATTCAATTTTGTTTTCAACAGCTTTATTTCATCTTCATGGAGATTTCTTGGCAACTTTGATGATAAAATTAGAGGGGAATAGTAGGAATATTTAAAGGCCTATAGGATTACAGGTCTTTAAATGCATTTTTTGTGAGCTAGGAGAATTTATTACAGGTCCACTGCCTTTGAAAGAAGGGTGGATATACCAAACATTCCTGTTAATTTTCCTATTGAAGGAAGTCCCTGCTTTACTCAATGGGGCTTATGCACATTCAGGATTTCAGCTTCCATGGCTATGTAATACCTGGGTCCTTTATAAATATATAGTTTGTACATCAGAAATAGTTCAGGAAGGCATTCAGGAGTTCTAGTTACTAAAACGTTCATCTTTACATCTTCACACTGAAATAGCTGCAAAAAGTACCGTATTTGCCGGCGTATAAGACTACTATTTTACCCTGAAATACATGCCTCAAAGTGGGGGGGGTCGTCTTGTACGCCGGGTGCACTTCAGTTGGAATAGATATACCGGTAGCTTCCACCTTTTTCCCCTGAATTTCCAGTGCAGAGAAAGCCTCCCTTGTTGAGGCTTTAAGAAGAGGGGAAACCTCCAACAACACACAGTAAAACGACCTCCCTTGTTGAGGCTTTAAGAAGGGGGGAAACCTCCAACAACACACAGTAAAACGACCTCCCTTGTTGAGGCTTTAAGAAGGGGGAAAACTTCCAACAACACACAGTAAAACGACCTCCCTTGTTGAGGCTTTAAGAAGGGGGGAAACCTCCAACAACACACAGTAAAACGACCTCCCTTGTTGAGGCTTTAAGAAGGGGGGAAACTTCCAACAACACACAGTAAACTCAGCTCCCTTGCTGAGGCATTAAGGGAAAAAAAGCCACCAACAAAACAGCACAGAAACATATCCGCCCCAGCCAAAACCCACCCAGAAGTTTTTTAAAAGGAGAAAACAGCAGCTTACCTCCTTGCAGACACACACACACAGGCTCACTCGGAAAGCTGGAGCTCTCTCAACTGCGACACACCCTATACAGTAATGGCCGACAGACCTAAAGCACGAAGAAGCAGCCTCGGCGCCACCTATAGTTAGAAAGTTGAATTGCCCGCCTTTTTTCCCTGCCTGTTTCTGTTCTTATGTCGAAGCTCCGTGCGCAAGTCGAAGCAGTATTTTTCTATCGGAGCGGTTCGTAAGTCGAAACGTTCGCAAGTAGGGACGTTTGTAAGTCGAGGTTTGACTGTATTTATTTTTAAGTTTCTGTGCTTTTCTTTCCCATAGGAATGCATTGTAATTAATTTTCAATGCATTCCTATGGGAAATTTCGTTTCACAGGACGATGTTTCCTATGGGAGATTTTCACTAGACAGGGAGCAGGGACCAATCCAATCAGGCTTTGTATACAGCCAACAGCCAACCACAGTACTGCACCATTGTACAGTACAGTACAGCATAGAAAATGTCCAGCAGTCAAACTCCTATCAACCCTATCATGGCACCAGCAAAAAGAAAGAAATATGATGCAAGTTTTAAACTTAAAGTTGTAAACTTTGCCATGGAACATAATAATTGTGCTGCTGCAAGACAATATGGAGTAACAGAAAAGATGGTTCGGGACTGGAAATCAAATGAAAAAGCATTAAAGAGTATGCCAAGGGGTAAGTGTGCATTAAGAAGAGGCACCCCACACTGGCCAGAACTCGAAAAACATGTAGCAGACATGGTGGCTCAGCATCGCCAAAACGGTTATGTGGTGACACGAAATGCAATACGCTTGTTTGCACTTCAGTGGGCCAAATCTAACTCAGATTACAGCAACAATTTTAAGGCCACTATATCCTGGTGTAGTAGATTCATGGCAAGGCATGATCTGACACTAAGGCAAAAGACAAAAATTGCCCAGAAATTACCTGCAGATCTGGATAACAAAGGGGATAGTTTCCATCGATACGTAATACAACAGCGCACTAAACATGGCTATGCGTTAAGTAATATTGGAAATATGGATGAAACTCCAATGAATTTTGATATGATTGGAAATAAAACTGTCCATCAAAAAGGTGAAAAAACTATTTTGATAAAAACAACAGGACATGAGAAGTCAAGTTTTACAGTGGTACTAGCATGCACAGCTGATGGCAACAAACTGAAACCTATGATTATTTTTAAAAGGAAAACAATGCCAAAACTCAAGTTCCCTGCTGGTTGTTTTGTGCACGTGCATGAAAAAGGCTGGATGGATGAGGGGTGTGTGAAACTATGGCTGGATAATGTATGGAGCAGACGACCAGGTGGTCTACTTCAACAACGTAGTCTACTTGTGTGGGATATGTTCAGGGCTCATTTAACTCCCACCACCAAGGAAAGGCTTGCGAGAATAAAAACAGATGCAGCAGTTATTCCTGCAGGATTGACATCATTGGTACAGCCCCTGGATGTGTGCCTAAACAAGCCGTTTAAAGATCGCATTCGAGAACAGTGGAATGAATGGATGGTTAGCGGCGAAAAGTCATACACAAAAGGAGGAAACATGCGTGCTCCACAGTTGGATATTTTGTGCCAATTTGTCATAAAAGCCTGGAATGATATTGATGCACAAACAGTAATCAAGTCTTTCAAGAAGTGTGGCATATCAAATTCATTAGATGGTATGGAGAACGATTACTTGTGGCAAGATGAAGAGGAAGCTGAAGCTGAGGCCACATCTGACACGGAATTAGATCCATACGATGACTGCCTTGCAACTGTATCCCAAGACATCATTGATGAACTTTTCAAATCAGATGACGAACAGGAGTTTGAAGGCTTTTAAAGGGAAACTGTCACACCAGCAAACTTGCTAGGGACTTGCCTGGCACTTGCTCTCTCCCTCTATTTGTTATCTTCCTTCTATCATTGACAGTTCCAGTTTGGTTAACAGCTTAGAAAACAAACAGCATGGCAGCTCCCATAGGTTTATTGTTCCATTCAGCTTTAGTGAATTAGCCTCTGGCATTTATGCACTGTTTTATGTTTACTGTACATGTTTGATAACATACAGCCTTGTGACAGTTTTCCTGCATGTCATAAGCATTTGAATATAAATTAACATGTTGAAATCAAATCTGATGTTCTTTTACCTTTTATTTGGTGTGTGGAAGGTGTGCGGAAGAGGGGGTAGTCTTATACGGCAAGTATATAACAAACTCTATATTTTGAGTGGAAATGTTGGGGGGTCGTCTTATACGCCCAGTCGTCTTATATGCCGGCAAATACGGTAAATGGTTTGCTGTCCAGCTGGAAAAAAGTAAATGGTTTGTAAAATCAATTCCATTAGCTTAGGACACTATCCATTCAACAACAGTCATTGCTGGGTAACCTGTTGTACACCACTGTCCAAGTTATACTTAATTCTTAAGCCCTATCTAGGTTGATCAAAAAAGAGTTAACTTGAAAGCTTAAGCAGGGAACACCTGCCTGCCCACTGCTGTCTCCACAGGCAGCAGAAATGTGTGAAGACAAAAGTTTCTGCTACACATGGAGAACAGGCATATGAATCATGAAAATATTTCTTTTTGTTTCATTTTGGGTTCTTTCAGGGGAGAAAATCTTTTGTTTTCCTGTTTTCATACACCAGTCCTTCCATTCTACACAAAAAGAAAAGCCTCTGATGGGTTCTTCTATTCCAGGTTTCCCATTCATGTATCCTGGCTCTCCAGGAGTCCTAAAGAACCCTAAAAACTACTTCCAAAAAGCAGAGGCAAGGCAACAGAGAATCAATATACTCCAAAAGCAGGCAACAGTAGATGAGAAAGAAAAATTATCAAAAACCTCTCAGAAATATACACCTTTAAGAAAATAAATGTACATTGTTAATATACATTCAGTACATTAACAGAATAACAATTTAATACATCAATCAAACATTGAAAACACTCTTTCACAGACACACAAAGGGGCAGGGGGAAGTAGCAACAGAAACACATGCACACAGCCCCGTCTCCAAAAAAATCACAAAAGGCAAGCAAGCAAATAATGAAAGGAGAAAAACAAATCAACCAACGTCCCCCCTCAATCAAAATGAGATATGGGGAGATTTTTCACTCCCTCACCACTTGATTATTCTCCTGTCCTCTCTTCTTTGAGTCCAGAAAGCAGGAATCCCCAAAGAAATCAGAGAAGGAATTTTAAGAAATTTTAAGAAATATCCCAAAGAGGCACACATGCACAGGCAGCAATAATAATAATAATAATAATAATAATAATAATAATAATAATAATAATAATAATAATAATAATAATAATAATAATAATAATAATAATAATAAAGAAATGGGGATGAATGGTCTCCCCCAAAATAAAATAAAAAAGACAAACAATGAAAGGGTCCCCAGTGGAGGCACAAGCAAAGAGGAAGCAAAAGCCTATGGAGGAATTTCTTTCCTGGGTTCCAAACTCTTCTATAGATTCAACCTTTTCCTCCCCCCAGATGTCTTTGCAATACCCCTCCTAAGGCTATTGGATGCAAAATTTGTCAGGCAACTTGATATACAGATAGTGATAATTTTGATATACCAAGGGTAAAAGAAAGGTTAAATGAAACAGGGAGACTTGAAAGAACAGAAAACTTTCACATACCCCTCTTTCGTTAAAATGAATCATTCTTGTTTTAGAGGCTCTGTTTTGGGAATTAATGAAAGAACACAAATGTTCCATGTAAACACAAATGTTCCATTCCTAATGGATATTCAGGGTCTGCTCTTCTGACAATACTTCTTCATGTGAAGGGAGCAACAAGTAACCCTCTTCTAAGGGTTTATAAATTTCACAAGGCCATGCTTACAATAGGACTTGTGAACAGTATTCCGCAGTAACAAGGCATGAAAATTTATGTAGACAGGTAAATGTGGTGTGTGTGTGTGTGTGTGTGTGTGTGTGTGTGTGTGAGAGAGAGAGAGAGAGAGAGAGAGAGAGAGAGAGAGAGTGTCAACAGTTAACTTTTTTTAAAAAAATAGCATAATAGGCAGAGATAAGGAAGGAAAATAATCAGATGTGCTTCTTATAATTATCTCATAGTGAAGCCCCCTGACCATCAAAGGTGAGTACAATCAGACTGTTGGCAACTTTTTCCCTTAATGAGTAGACTCAGCAGGAGTGGTGACAGCATCGGCAGCTGTTAGTATCTTGAAAACATATATCTTAAAAAGGTCAAAAAATCAAGTTTACGGACAAGAAAGGCTGGGTACTGGCCATATTAATTATTTTATGTATACAGCTTAATTATTCAGAGGGACAACAGTGTTAACGTTTTATGGCCTTAGAATTTAATACATAAACTCAAGTATTTTAAGGCAACCACTACTGTATTTCTTTCTAAAAATGCATTTTTTAGTAAGAAGATGTTGTTCTGGCTAAAATCGAACTGGGGGAAGCAAATTTTATTGATAACCATTCCTGTATTTGTCTGAATTGCTAAGAGATATTACTCACTGCATTTTGTCCTTATTGCTTCCTGAGGCTGTCTGCCCTTTTCCCTCTCGCTCTGTTATGTCACATGACAGGATTAAGGTCTATCAGGAACTTGATACCTTATAAAGCATATTCTTTTAATGTTGGGCAGAGTATTTGCATTAGATTGATCTGTCATTTAATTTTCAATGGTTATTTATATTTTATTCAATATGTACATGATTGCTTGAGGAGCTATAGATCCCACATTTTATTGAATGATTCTACACTGAAGGAAGATTCAACCTTTCTTAACATGTCCCAGGTCTCACTTTCAAATAGTTACATTTAGTTAAGAGTATTCCAGGAATTTGGGTGTGTGGAAAGCGACTGCATGGTATATTTGTCTCATTTGCATACAATGGCCGAAAACCTGTTGCTAAATATTGTAAATCACACTAGAGCATTGAACCAGCAGGGATTTAGTGAATGGACCTATCCAAAAGTTCAATTGATTCAAATGGACCTACTGTAACTGCATCTTTCCATGCTAAAGCAAGTCCTGGAACAGGCCTATTTGAATTAATGGAACCTATGGAGAAGTTGACTAACCAAATCCTCACCATTGTGTGCACCACTACAATATAGTGCACATGTCTGTGTCCATTAAAATAATAATTAAATTTAAGATTCTGGGGAGGCAAGCACTCTCTGTACCCCACATACTTTTCATAATTTTATACCATAGTATTTTCCTACTTCATCAAGAAGTACTTACATACTGCAGCCATTTCATATTTCAGTGGTGGAGGCAAAATAAATGTTGTATGAATGTTTCTATAAATAGATAGATTATGTTTTTATAAAAACTCTGGAGCCAAAAGCCAATGTCATGCTATCCAAAGAGGAGGATTATGCAGCATTTTTGTACAGACAGTAACACACCTCTGTTCTCTTTTCTATGTCAAGCCTTTTATATCAGCTCAGAAAAGGTCCTTCTGCACAAGATAAAATCATAGAATCACAGAAAAGTGAAGTTGGAAGGGCCCTACAAAGCCATCAAGTCCAACCCCCTGCTCAATTCAGGAAGACAATCAAAGCATATCTGCCAGGTGATTATCTAGGTTTTTCTTCAATGCCTCCAGTGTTGGAGCACTCACCAACTCCCAAGGTAACTGGTTCCACTGTCGTACTGCTCTAACAGTTAGGAAGTTTTTTCCTGATATTCAACCAAAATCTGGCTTTCTTTAACTTGAGCCCATTGTTGTGTGTCCTGCACTCTGGGATGATCGAGAACAGATCTTGCCCCTCCCTCCTCTGTATGACAGCCTTACCAATATTTGAAAAGTGCTATCATATCACCCCTCAGTCTTCTTTTCTCAAGGCTAAACATGCCCAATACTTTCAGCCTTTCCTCATAAGGCTTGGTTTCCAGCCCCCCTTGTCGCCCTCCTCTGAACTTGTTCCAATTTGTTAGCATCCTTCTTGAAGTGTGGTGTTCAGAACTGGACACAATACTCAAGGTGAGGCCTAATCAGTGCTGAATAGAGGGGGACTAGCACCTCGCGGGATTTGGAAACTATACTTCTATTAATGCATCCTAAAATGGCATTTGCCTTTTTTGTAGCCACATCACACTGTTGGCTCATATTTAGCTTGTAATCTACAACAGTTCCAAGATCCTTCTCGCTTGTAGTTTTGCTGAGACAGGTATCCCCCATCTTGTAACTGTGCAATTGTTTTCTTTTTCCGAGGTGCAGTACTTTGCACTTATCCCTGTTGAATTTCATTCTGTTGCTTTCGGCCCAGTGCTCCATCCTATCAAAGTAATTTTGAATTTTGTTTCTGTCTTCTAGGGTATTAGCTATTCCGCCCAATTTTGTATCATCTGCAAATCTGACAAGCATTCCCTGCATGTCACCTTTCAATCTAAGCCAATATTATCAGCAATAGTTTCTGCTTTCTTTCCCTTTTCCCTTTAATTTACAAATTTTAATTTACAATTTTTTATTCTGATTTGAATCTGAAGGTGAGCTGAAAAAGTACTTCTGCCCCAGAGGTTAATGATGGATATGCCATTTAGACATGTTACCAAGATTAAATTTTCACCTGCTTCATATATTGTCTCTAAGGATCCCTTTGTATCATTAACATTAGCAATTGCAATAGGTTAGTCTAAAATTGCTGAAATTACCCAGCTTTTTCATATGTCTTCTCTTAACTTAGTTGACTGAGTTGGATACCTGGTCGCAGTGCCAGTATTAGAGAGTTTGGCTTCCTACTGTGCCTTTTGGGGGAAGAGCCTGTCTCTCTAGCATTGATCCAGAGCATTCTCCCAACAGAAGGGACTAGTAAACCACTTGCAAGTACTATATAAGCAGAACCCTCTCAAAAAGGTCTCCATAAATTAGAACCAGCTTGATAGCATGTAATGTTGTAGAGTTTTGAATTTGTGGTTAAAATTCCTCTAGCTGCACAGCAGAAGTGCAGGGATTCACAGAGCAGAATAGCTTCAAGTTACCCAGAGTAGTCCACTCCTTTTCCCATTAATTATCACTTAAGGTCTCAATAATAGAGATGGGCACAAATAAGAAAAAATGTGATTCATTTTTATTTGTGATTCATCAAGGTTGATGAATCACGAATTGGAAATTTATGATTTTTCAATTTGATTTCTAAGTTTAAATCCCTATAAAATGCCCTCCCAAGAACCTAGAGATACCAAAATCACAGAGAAGCTTCCCCTGACTCTCCTATACAAGTCCTGCAAGTTTGGTAAAGTTTGGATTTCAGACGTCCAAGTAATATATCCACAAGGAGGGTCCTCCCAGGAAGGTTGCCTCTAGGCACCTAGAGACACCAAAGTCATAGAGAAGCTTCTATTGATTCTCCTCTACAATCCCCCCAAGTTTGGTGAAGATTGGGTTTTCCCAAGCCAGTTGCTAAAGGGCATTTTCCTGGGGGACCCATTTTGTGGGTATATAACTTGGATGTCCAAAACCCAATCTTCACCAAACTTGGAGATTCATGGAAAGCTGCTCTGTAATTTTGGTGTCTCTAGGTGACTGGATGGAACTTTCCTGTGGAGGCCCTCTTTGTGGGTGTATAGCATGGATATCTGAAACCCAATCTTGACCAAACTTGGAGGGATCGTAGAGGACAGTCAGAGAAAGACTCCTTTCAAATTTGGTGCCTCTAGGTGCTTGGGGGCATTTTATAGCCAAACTAATCAAAAATTGCTAAAAAATTATTGATTCATGATTCAGTGGGGCATTGATTTGTAGGAATACAAATGGTCAAATTAGCGATTTTTGAACAAATTTGGTGGTTCATTTTTTTAATTTTAATTAATGGCCATCTCACTCTGAGACATTTACAGTAGAAAGAATAAAAATGTTTCATTTATTTACAGTTGTGAACAAGGACTAGGTAAAAGCCAAAGCAGAATGGAACAGAATAAGGACTTCTTAATAAAAATTGCTGCCGAAAACAATGGAATGTACTGGACAAACATCCAAACAATATTTTAGATCTCAAACCGAATGAATATTGTTCTTTCATTTTTATTACCCCCAAACCCGCCAGAATGGAACACAGTTGCCAGAATGGCAACTTCTGAGTAGGATAACTGAACCAAATTCACAACACGCATGTGGCTAGATGAGCCAGATACAGCAAGCCACAAATCATCTGAAGAAACAACACTCCAGTACCTGTTCCAAGCAGAACATCAATATTGCAAAAAACAGCCCAGAAGAGATACTTGACTTTGGCATCAATTTTTATTCAGAAGTCCCTAGTCCATTCCATTCTGGGTTTTTCCTAGTCCCTTGTGAACAGATCAAACAGCAAACTAACAAACATGACTGCCTCAATAGACTTTGAACAGATTCTAGAGAAGGGGAAATGCAGAGCAGAGAGGTGGAGCTCTCTTTGAATTCAGAGGCAGGGACGGAACAATTAATTAAAGCTGGAGAGATTGACAGTCACCCCAGTCCAGAAAGGTCCCTCCCAGTCACACCTTCTACAGACAGCTGCAAAAACCCCAACATGTAATTATTCTCTTAAGATACAAATTCTGTTCTTCCCCGTCTTACACTGCTATGATGTCTCTAAAAGTGTTCAATATTAAATATTCCTCTCCCTTCAACTTCTGCTTGTTTTTTTAATTTATTGTCCTCCAAAAGAAAGTGTTTTTGTTACTGACTTACACCTGTCAGATCAATAAATAAAGATAAAATTCCTTTCCTCCTCCCTAGTTACGATCTCAGAGGAAATTACTGAATTTCAAAGGAAGTATCAGTAGAGTTATAAAGTCATAACAAAAGCTTCTGAATGGCAAGTCATACCCTTTTTTTCACATGGGTAGAGGTTTGATGCCTATTAATTTTAAGATTCTAGATTGTAGTGTTTCCATTATTTTTTGGTCAAGGACATAGCATAAAAGAGGAAGGATATAGTTTTTATGAAACAGTGTTTGAACATGTTTTCTTCTAATATATGTTTAATGGGTATCAGGGCAAGCAGCATGAGCCATATCTAATTCAAGGACCTACCCCAAATGAGAGGTACTGTGAGTACCATCTTCTTTTTGCCTCAGAGGCCTCAGCATAGTAATGCTGTGTTGAGAGAACTGTACAGAGGCAGATGAAAGAAAGAAGATGGCAGCTTTCACCACTTCCTCACTGAAGAACAAAGAAGGAGGGTTAGTAATGTAACCAAGTCAGGGTGACCAAAACTTTCATAGATTCCCTGTGTTTTAAATAGGGTGGCCAGTGCTCCATCCCTAAAACAGGAGGGCATACTTCACAAAAAAAGGAAGACATTTTCTCATTAATACTAATTTAAACTAATAGATCCAATTATCATTACAAGTAGACATTAATAGTGTAATTTAAGTAGAAATACACTCCTGCTTGCCATATTTCACAAGAATGTGACTAGGTAACCACCTTGGGACACAGCATAAAGATAAAGATGGGGTATCAATCAATCAATCAATTGATCGATCAAGCAAACAAAGAAAGAAAGAAAGAAAGAAATGACTTGTGTTTAATTATCTGAACGGAACTCTCTGAACTGTCATGTGCTGTGTATTTTCTGTGGCTTACTGAAAATGGTTATGTGTAGAAAGAAAATAAACAGAGGTCACTGTAATATCTTGCTAGGCAACAATCAGTTATTTCAGAGGAATGATCTGAATAGTGTTTCCAGAATGTCCATTCCTGATACTGACCTCATATCTGAAGTTCATACAGAATTGAAATATAATGCCGCATCCTTTCTGTCATCCATCAGGAGTTATATTGGTGTGTGTACATGTAGTCTGCATCTTTTCTTCCTAATGATGCTCCCTACTAGAGATGGGGGTACAGTGGTGCCTGGATTTACGACCATAATCCGTTCCAGAAGATGGGCGTAACTCGAAATGGTCATAAGTCGAAGCACCATTTCCCATAGGAATGCATTGGAACGCGATTAATCCGTTCCAGAAGAAAAAAACACACAAAAATAAATAAATAAAATAAATAAAAATAAAACACTGCAAGCCCCATAGGAACATGCTGGGACCGAAAAACAAACACACCAAAACACAAACAAAAAACCTGCAAGCCCCATAGGAACGTGTCGGGGCCGGAAAAAAAATTACAAAAAAACCCCACAAACAAACAAAAAAACCAATGCAAGCCCCGTCAGAAAGCGTCGGGGCCGAAAAAATAATAATCCCAAAACCAAAAAAACCCAGCCAGCCCCATCGTGTTTCGATGGGGCTGGGAAAAAACACACAAAAACAACCCCCACACACAGAGTCAGCCCCATCGGAATGCGATGGGGCTGGGGAAAAACACACAACAAAACACAAAAAACATCACAGCACAGAAACATAACCCCCCCAAACCCAAACCCACCCTGCAAAACAAAGTAAATGTACTTACTCAGGAGCAGAAAGCAGCTCCAGGCAGTCCGAAGCCTCCTCCGACGCACTCACTCTAACCGTTGGGGCGAAAGAGCTACAAAGAAGCAGCCTCTTCGCCTACCAACGGTTAGCAAATTTGAATTTCCTGCCTTTTTTCCCTGCCTTTTTCCTGTCGCAACTCGAAGCTCCGGCCGCAAGTCGAAGCAAAATTTTGCGGCCGGAGCTGGTCGCAACTCGAAGGCTTCCTATCACGCTGTTCTCCACAATGGATTAGCCACTCTCTGACCTCGCAGAGAGGCTTGTCATCCCACCTCCTGCCAGGACTGGGTAATCGACTGCGGACAATGGTGTGATAGGAAGCCTCAGCGGAGCCAGCGGCAGTGGCAAAATTGTGAGTGGACAGTCTGGCCCCATGGGGCCGGACACTCGTTATTTCCACCTGTGTGGGGATATTTGTATACGAATACCCCCATCTGTACTCCCCACCATCACCATTTTAATTAAAAAATGAAAGAGGGTTTAGATATATTTACCAATTAAGCCTTTACCTGCAGGGCAGTGTGACATTTACACATCACCAAAAAGGTCAGCGCTCTAAAGAAGGACATACTGTCACCCCAGTTTCCAGTGGTAAATATGTATTGTTGATAGCATCACACTTATTATAGAACTGATGGGTCCCTTCACTGGGAGAATGGGGCCTAAAAATGATACAAACAAATGATGATATTTAATATTTGTACAGTTCCTTTAAATCACTTATCCCTTGACCTGGTATTAATTTAACTGAGGCAGATTATTGAACTAAAACAGAAATTTATTTCCAAAGCTCTCAGGAATGAAGCTTGATGGTTAGTTTATTATAGGCACAGGTTCAGGTTTTCTTATTCAGTGTACCCACAGGAGCTCCGCACACAACTTTGAAACCAAGCAGCAACTAAAAAGCCAGTCTCTTCCAAAAAGGCTATTTTATTGAAAAAAAACAAAAGCAAAGCATGCTGCTTATATACCACCCCATAGTGCTTTGAGCACTCTCTGGGCAGTTTACAAGTTAATTATGGAGGCTACACATTGCCGCTGCCCCCCACCCCAACAAGCTGGGTACTCATTTTACCAACCTCAGAAGGATAGAAGGCTGAGTCAACCTTAAGCCGGCTACCCGGGACAGAACCCCGGGTCATGAGCACAGTTTTGGCTGCAGTACAGCAGTTTAACCACTGCGCCACGAGGCTCTTCAAAAGTATCCTAAACAAAAGTATCCTAAACTCCTTCTAGGACCTTTTTGCTTCCAGAGGAAAATACATAGGTTAGTCCTCTCTGGCCAAATGTCTGTTACCTAAAATCTAACCTGCCCCTTCCTGAGCCAAATCCTGAGTAACTTTAGTCATATCCAAGCCTTCACTGCAACCATGCCCCACCTGGCTGTCTTGCTTTCCAAGCACAATCTAAAAACTCTTGAGAAGTTATAGGGTCAGACTCTCCATTCCATATATCCCCCTTTCTGCTGATTGGCTGTGGATTTGTCATGATGAAATTGGCTATGAAATCTTCAGAAACATAGACAGTTTCCCTGTCCATTGCAGCAGCCAGTGCTGAACTATGAGGCAATGTGAAAAAGAAGAGGAAGGAGAAGGAGGAAAGAAAGAAAGAAAAAACAGAGCTAAAACTTGTGTTATCCTGAGTCACTATCTGGAGCTACTGAACACTGATATTTGCATAACTATGTGGGTGTTGGTGCTACCTGTTGCAGATACTTACAGTTTACAGAAAAACTGTAGAATTATGTACAACATGATACATGTATTTAAATGAACTTGTTATTTTTTTTAAAAAGAGACTTTGTTTGCAAGCACTTAAAATATGAGTCATGTAGTGGAACCCTAAGAAATAGAATATATAGATAACCTAAGGTTGGCAAGCTGCCAAGAATGTGACAAAGTTGGATGGTGACTATGAGTCTTGTAAAGTTTTCCATCACTTTAGAAGCCACTTCTTGAATATAAAACAGTGGAATCAAAAAGTCAGGCTGTGGTTGGTCCTTTACTGAATAGTCTACTTGAAATCATTGCTCCTTAGTTAAAAACCAATGAGATGTCAGATTGATTGGCTAGAGGGTACAGGCTGAAGAGAATAAAAAGAGCAGAAATAGTACTGCTGTGGGGAATTTGCAGTAGGGAATCAATCTGAAGATGGTCGCTGAAGAATAATGGAAGAGAAGGAACTGGAAGAACTGTGAACTGAGATATAAGAGATCAAAGCTCCCAGTAGGTGACCATCTAAAGAAGAAGCAGTCAAAACACAGAAATCATAGAAGACCAATACAGGGAAGTCCTGCAAGTAAGGGATGACTCCAGCTGCATTCCTACATAAAAGCTGAAGGCTGACTTTCAGTTATTTGCAGTTGTTCTCAAGAAGCTATCACTCCTGAGGAAGAAGGGACTGGAAAGTGTTCGGTAAACAAGGGCAAACGAATGTGTATGAATGTGTTATATAAATATGCATACCATTTACATGGAAGTACATGTGGAAAAGTCAAATAAACTAGCAATTGGATGTTCAAGAAACAGAAATATGGACTTTGGTTTTCTGAGAAGACAAATATTTCTGGAGATAAGATGACAGAATAATACTTTGACATAACCAGATTTATCTACCACAGAGGTGTGGTCCACATTCTTACTGAAAGGCAGTGGCATAGCATGTGGGGTAGTGCCGATCCCTGAGGAACCCCACACCGAAGGGTCCAAGGGGCCGACACCTCCTCCCCTAGCTGAACTCTCTGGACATGGTCCTCGAGGAAGGATCGGAGCCAGCTCTATGCTAAACCCCCAATCCCAACCTCAGAGAGCCTGTCCAGGAGGATACCGTGGTTGACAGTATCAAAAGCCGCTGAGAGATCTAGGAGTGTCAACAGGGTGCATCTGCCCCGTCAGCTTCCCTTAAAAGGTCATCCTGCAGAGCAACCAATGTCGTCTCAGTACCCTGTCATGGCCTGAATCCAGACTGGAATGGGATGCTAACCAATCTGGTGTAGTAATTAAACTGTCAATGGGACTTGGGTTCTAGTCTCCATCAATCCATGAAAGCCACCTTAGGCCAGTAATTTTCTCTCTAAGCCTAACCTGCTTCTTAGGGGTATTTTGAAGGAAAGGTGGGAAAGACAGCCATGTACATTGCTTTGAGTTCACTGAAGAAAAGGCACATTGGAAGTGTAACTGAGGGTAAAGTCCCAACAGTTAATTTGTGCATTGCATTAAACCAGAACTTCTAAGAATTCCAGCCTGTGGGATAAGGTTGAGCATTCTGATGCATGCTGCCTGACTCCTGCCAGCAGGAAGACACGAATAAACCAAGAAACCCATTTTAGCTTGTTTAACGTTGCAGCCGACTAGAGCCAAGTCCTACCATTCGGCATGGTGACGTGTCTGTCTTAGGCAGCACAACCAGGTTGTCATGAAAGGTCAATAAATGCCTAGTTACTTGCTGTATTATTGTTATTGTTACTGTTTTATTGCCAATGAAGGGGAAGAGCACATGGGAGATTTTTCTACATTAAAAGCCCAAAGACTTTTTGACTGCCTTAAATTGCTTTGAGAACAGGTGTCCTAT
This sequence comes from Intellagama lesueurii, assembly GCA_037013535.1. Classification (NCBI taxonomy): domain Eukaryota; kingdom Metazoa; phylum Chordata; class Lepidosauria; order Squamata; family Agamidae; genus Intellagama; species Intellagama lesueurii. The sequence goes on along the minus strand of JBAJHW010000001.1, from coordinate 128,348,790 downwards.
TGGCCGCTTTGCTTCTGGCTTCTAAATAAAATACGCAGTTTAATATTTAATATCTAATTTTAATGCCCTGTTCTTGGATGCATATCTTAACACGGGGAGGGGGTTTGAGTGTGTCAGAGAAGCTGAGGGCAACGCCATCAGGCGGCTAGACTTCCATTACGAGCCTGAACTCCTAGCAGCATCACCCGAGGTAGAATGGTCATAGACAAGGAGGTACCAGATTAAAAGGCATCTACCCTGTTCAGGAATAATGGACGCATCAGCAGAAGAAATAAGTAATTCCAGTGATGAAGGGGGCAAAGAAGCTTCTGGAGAGCAGCTACTGGGCAGTAGCTGAAGGTGATACTGGCAGAGGATCTTTCTCAGCAAATGTCAGCATTTATTTATTTAATCAATTTGTTTATTTAAAATATTTTTACCCCGCCTTTTTCCTAAAAAGATTGCATTTAAAAACACATTAGAAAGGATAAGATGGCAGTAAGTCCTTTCCTAAGAATCTGAAGCCAAATTCTGGACCTCAGGTTGCATGCACATGCTCCTGGATGGAGGTTTCCCCTGTCTAGAGGAACCAAGGAGTCATGATTGGTCTGTGTGTGATTTGCACAGTTGCTTTCCCCCACTAAATGTGTGAATCAGCCACTAGCGTGGTATTCCACAGGAATCTTTTGACGAGATTGTTAATTATTAAGACTTAGCTGCCACCCCTTCTAAACTCCTTTCCACCCCCTTTCCTTTTCCATGCCTTCCAAACTCCTTTCCTCCCCCTTTCCTTCTCCACCCCTTCTCAACTCCTTTCCTCCTCCTTTCCTTTTCCACCCTTCTAAACTCCTTTTCTCCCCCTTCCCTTTTCCAACCCTTCCAAACTCCTTTCCTTCTCCACACCTTCTAAAATCATTTCCACCCCCCTTTCCTTTTCCACCCCTTTTATACTCCTTTCCGTGCCCCAAAAGCACGGTAATCTATACACCCGGGTAGGTGGGGCTCATCAGCCTTGGAAGGCAGCCCATCTAGGAGAAGGAAAACTCCAATTTCAAACCTCCACTGCCTTGTGGCTATATCCAGAGATGGAAAAGGCTTCAGGAGTTAACCTTGAGGCAAAATCCGGAGCCGGAGTCCCGGAGGCAGTTCGCAATGCTCTGGCAACTCCTGCAACATCGCTGGAACCAGTTGTATTGGCTCTTACCTTTCCATTGGACTATTTCAGTGATGTGGAGAGGGGGGCTTGCTGCTTGGGTAAACAGTCTATCCTCCATATTATTTTACCCAGGCTTCGTGCTCTGGAGAGGACACTTCAGCTTCACATACAGCGTCAAAATAACATGGGAAGCAGCAGTTACTGGTTATAAGTCTTTGCTCAATTGGCGTAGAGTGTGATGCCAGGGGCTACTTCTGATGGTGGGAGAGGTCATTGCACCTCACTAGGTATCTACTGCCCGCTTTAAGTTGGGCAGCCCCCAGCCAATAAGGTGTTGCCTTGCCATGGTTTGTTAACCTCACAGGGTGCGTGGGGTTTAGGGTGAAAGCTGACAAGCAAATCAATAACCCTGCACCATGCAATAATCATAAGAAAACTTCTGCCCTAAAGCTGGGCATCTGGAATGTTCAGACAATGACCCCTGGCTTTTCTGAAGACCCGCAGTAAATAGACAATGCGTGCAAGACAGCTATCATTGACATGGACCTGAGTAGGCTGCAGATGGACATTGTTGCCCTGCAAGAGACGAGATTGCCAGACTCGGGCTCTGTCAAAGAAAATTTTTTCTCATTCTTCTGGCAGGGAAAACCATTGAATGAGACCAAGGAAAATGGTGTTGGCTTTGCGGTTAGAAATACTCTGCTGAGATCCATTGTTTCACCTACAGCGGGGAGTGAAAGAATCCTGTCTCTGCAGCTCCACTCATCAGCAGGACTGATCACCGACATTAGTGCATATGCACCAACACTGTCGTCTACAGCAGAAGTCAAAGACAAATTCTATGACGATCTTGCAGCTACTGTCAAAAAATCCCCGAGAGACAGCCGCTGTTCATTTTTGGAGATTTTAACGCTAGAGTTGGTGCTGATCAAAATTCTTGGCCCACTTGTCTAGGCTGGTTTGGCATTAGAAAGATGAACAAAAATCGCCAAAGCTTGCTGGAATTTTGCTGTTATTATGGTCTTTGTGTCAGCAACACGTTCTTTAATATGAAGCTTCAACACAGTTTCCTGGAGACATCCAAGATCAAAGCATTGGCATCAGCTCGATTTGATCCTCACTAGACGTTCTAGCCTTCCTAGTGTTACGATCACACACAGTTATCAGGGTGCTGATTGCGATAATGATCACTCCCTGGTGTGTAGCAGAGTAAAACTGTGCAGGGTTCAACCATCTCTCCAATGCTGTTTAACATCTATATGAGGCCACTGGGCGAGGTTATCAGGGGGTGTGGAGCATCGTGCCATCAATATGCCGATGACACGCAGTTCTACATCTCCTTTTTGCCAACTACAGTGGATGCCATTCTGTCCCTGCAACGCTGCCTGGGGTCTGTATTGCAATGGATGCAGGAAAAAGGGGCTGAGGCTGAACCCGGACAAGACGGAGGTCCTGAGGGTCGGGGGGCCTACCATCAGCGGTTTGGGAAACTCCCTCTCTTTTGGGGGGGTGACTCTCACCGCGAAGAGTGAGGTGCGCAGCTTGGGGGTCTATCTGGACCAGGCGCTTGCCATGGAATCCCAGGTAGCGTCAGTGGTCTGCACCGCTTATTTCCATCTCTGGCGGATAGCCCAGCTGCGTCCCTATCTAGATGTTGGGTCGCTCACCACTTTGGTCCATGCGCTCGTAATCTCGAGATTAGACTACTGTAATGCTCTCTACGTGGGGCTGCCTTTGAGATCTATGCGGAAACTCCAGATGGTGCAGAATGCGGCAGCCAGACTTCTCAGTGGGGTAAGGAAACATCAACATATTACTCCCACTCTGGCCGCCTTGCATTGGCTGCCCGTTCGGTTCCGCGTAGATTTCAAAGTTTTAATGCTTACGTATAAAGCCCTAAATGGTTTAGGGCCTCGCTACCTGACAGAACGCCTTCTCCCACCTAGATCTACCCGTATCACCCGATCTAGCCAGGAGGTGAGGCTGAGGAGCCTAACGCCGAGGGAGGCCCGGAAGGAAAAAACAAGAAACCGGGCCTTCTCGGCAGTGGCTCCTCGTCTTTGGAACAGCCTCTCTCCTGAGATTCGCATGGCCCCATCGCTGGGCATCTTTAAATGCCAACTGAAAACCTGGCTGTTTAAGCAAGCCTTCCCTCCACCCACCATCTGAATTTAGTTATTTTGTGTTTTCTTCCACCTTGGATCATTGTTTATTTAGTAATATATTATGATTTTAAATTGTTAAATTGTTACATCATATGTTGTTACCCGCCCAGAGTAGTCTATATGACTAGATGGGCGGGCTATAAATGTAATAAATAAACAGTGTGGATTTCGAGCTAATAGATCCACATGGTATTCTCCCTCAGACAGTTGCAGGAGAAATGTAGGGAACGACAGCCACTCTTTGTGGCCTTCATAGATCTTACAAAGGCCTTTGATTTGGTTAGCAGAGATGGCTTTATGAAATACTTCCCAAGATTGGATGTCCACCTCGACTCCTAAACATCATCAGGTCCTTTCATGAGGAAATGAAGGGCACTGTAGTTTTTGATGGCTCAACATCAGATCCCTTTGACATCCGAAGTGGAGTGAAACAGGGCTGTGTCCTCATGCTAACTCTGTTTGGGATCTTTTTTGCTGTCATGCTGAAGCACGCCTTTGGAACTGCAACAGAAGGTGTCTATCGCCGGAGTAGATCAGACGGAAAGCTCCAACTGCTGAAGAGCTCCAACAACTTATGAATCATCTTAGTAAGACCTGCCAAGATTTTGGACTAACCATCAGCCTGAAGAAAACACAAGTCATGGGCCAGAGCGTGGATTCACATCCCTCTATTACCATCTCTACACAAGAATTGGAGGTTGTTCACGATTTCGTGTACCTTGGCTCAACAATCTCTGACACCCTCTCTCTAGATGTCGAGCTGGATAAACGCATTGGCAAAGCAGCTACCATGTTCTCTAGACTCACAGAGTATGGCTTAATAAGAAGCTGATGGCATATACCAAGATCCAGGTCTATAGAGCCTGTGTCCTGAGTACACTCCTGTACTGCAGTGAGTCCTGGACCCTTTGTGCACGGCAGGAGAGGAAGTTGAACATATGCGTTGTCTCTGACGCATTTTTGGCATCACCTGGCAGGACAAAGTTCCAAATAGAGTAGTCCTAGAACGAGCTGGAATTTTTAGCGTGTATACATTACTGGTTCCTAAAGAACAAATACTTCCAAATCAAACTGTTACAATCAAGGGAATAAGTTCTACTCCAGTGATTTTACCTATGGCTAAAGTAAAGATAAACTATCAAGACTGGGTTGGAATTTGGTATGTCACAATTTCTGATCAAATACTCGAACCTTGTTTGATTGGATTAGATCTCACTAAGCATGTGCAGAGTGCTTTTGTAGTAACACGTTCCCAGGGAGAACAGTTAACAATCCCTGAGGGAAAATTGGAATCCCTAACTTCTGAAAGTAACCTGGAAGGCCCCAGTTTAAATGAAAACTCTGACGTGGATGAAATGGCAGAAGTTATATTTATGAAAAACTTTAATAATTCATCATTTGATAAGGAACAAAAGGAGGATACCACCCTTATGCAGGGCTTTGAGAAAGCTAAGGGAACTCCCTCTTCATTAACGCCTGAATGCCCAGAGAGATATATAATAGATAACAATCTGTTATATAGGGAAGTTTTGTTAGCACCTGAGAGGGGTGGAGATGGAAACCTTAAACAACTTATTGTGCCTGAAAAATATAGAGGCAAGATTTTAAGCAAAGCGCATAGTGATGCTTTTGGAGCTCACATGGGAATGTCGTGTATTAAACAAAGGATTGCAAGGAACTTTTACTGGCCAGGAATGGGTCAGCAAGTTAAGCAGTTTTGTCAGGCTTGTGATACGTGCCAGAGAAGGGGTACTGGAAACGACAAAACTAGGGCTAAACTGTGTCTTTTACCTATTGTTTCAAACCCATTCCAATGGTTGGGTCTGGACATGGTGGGACTCTTGCCCAGGATGACTAGACGTGGAGATGATTTCATCCAGTCTAGTATAGATTGTGCCACTGGATGCCCTGAGGCAGTGCCCCTAAGAAAAATGGTAATAAGCTTCTAGTAAAGCTGGGTGCATGGGTAAATGCCATGGATCTGTGGCAATTCACTCCTTTGCATGAAGCTGATGCTAAGAATAGAGGGGATGTATATTCCCTCTTGCCAAGTTATGGTACTGACCCTATACTGTTGCATTACCATGATAAAAGTACAATTGATTGGGCTCCAACACCTCAGTTAAAAAAGTGACGGGCATATAAATTTAAAGGTCACTCAGTGCTACAGGCTGCTAAGGAACTGGATGTTGCTCCTGTGAAAAAACACCTTTCTCTTGAGATGGTGAACTTCAAACCTCTCCAAACTCATGAGACTGCTTTGAATTGTGCTGCTGCATCTCCATATCCCAAAAGAAAGTAAGTCTGTGAGCTGATTCTGAAAAAAGAAGCCCACATTAAGGAAAAGACAAAAGATTTCCTAACACCACTTCACTTTGCTGCAGGATGCAGTAATGTGTCTGTGGTTAAGTGCCTTCAGCAGCATGGGGCAGATGGTCATGCGGAGGACGGGGGAAACCTTGTTCCTTTGCACAATGCTTGTTCTTATGGACTCTACGAGGTGGCTGAGCTACTTGTTGGACGTGGTGCAGTTATTGATGTGGCTGATTTGTGGAAGTTTACCCCTTTACCTAAAGCTGCTCTATTAACAAGCTTAAAGAGGGTTCAACAAGCAGCTGCAAAAGCACTTAAAATCCTGCTAGGCAAACCCTTGCCCGAGAAACCAGATGATGGAAGTCTCAACACCTCTGAAATAAGCCATGTGTTTGAGATTTCACCTAAAAGAAATTTGTTGGTGAATCTTAAGGTGACCCGTGATAGTGTTTCCTCACTTTGTGCGACTAAAGTTCCTGTGGGCGAGTTTATGGGTGAGAGTGAAAGCCAGAGCAATAAGATCTCAAAGAAGGACACAGCCATAGATGTTCTGGAGGAGGAGAAGAAACTGCCTACCCTTTCCCCAGCTGAGAAAGTGAAGCCATGAGCCAGAAAGAAAGCAGGCTTCACCCGGAAAAGGCGAGCGGAGGAAATCCAGTGGACGTCTGAGTGCCAGGTGACTGCTGATCGTTGGAAGAGAGCGCGGACTTCAAAACCAGTCTTTGTTGCACTGAACTCAAATCGGGAATTCCTCAGCTGTGTGGGTGCATTGAGCATTGGACTTGGAGCTGGACTGTGCCAGGTGGATGACAGTGAGAGTCTACGCACAGTGTCTTTTACCAGCAGAAGACTTCAACCTCGTGAGAGACATTGGTCTGCCATCGAGAGGGCATACTTGTCTATCGTATGGACCTGGAAGAAACGTAAGCCATACAGATGGAGAAGAAAGTTTATCCTGTTCACTGACCACTCACCTTTGAAATGGTTGAGAACTTTGCAAATGAACAGTAGCAAACTGACCAGATGGTCCTTGATTCTCGAAGATTATGACTTTGAAATTAAAAACATCAAAGGATCTTTAAATGTGGTAGCGGATGCTTTGTCCAGAAGACCCAGTGATTAAGTGTAAATGTAAATGTTTATGTTTTTATCTGTAATGTGTGATTTAATCTCGAGGAAAATGTTTATGAATGTATGGTTTCCAGGACTTTATAATATGGTAAGTTTAAATAGTAAATGTATTACTTGATAGAAGCCCATGTGGCAAGTATGTATAAGTATTGGTAAGTTGTTGTTATATGTGCATGTACTTAGCTGTTTGTTTATGAGGCCAAACTGCTGGGTTTCCCCTCATAGAACAAACTTCTTAAGGGGGGAGGTATGTAGCGATCACCCCTGGTATTAATATTCAGCAGTGTATTTGCATGTACCAATGAGAGCTGTCGGGAGGCGGAGCCAGAGAAACTAGAAGGGAGTCAGAGTCTAGTTAGTTCAGTCAGAGAGGCAGAGTTTTGGGGGTTTGAGGCAGAGAGAGTGTTTAAGGAGTGATTAGTCAGAGTGTGACCTGTATTAATTAAGATAGAAGAGGTTAAAGTAAAATACTGAAGCTTTGTGTAACTTTAAGAATGTGCTTAAGAATTATTCCTGAAACAACTTGTAATCAATAAACCTGTTTCTGTTTAAAAGTTCAGTACTGAATAGACTTTAGTCTTTCATAGGAAATACAGGTTGATAAAGAGATCAACTGGTGGCAGCGTGTTAAAGGGCGTGTTGGGATACTCGTGTGAGCTCTGTGTTTGGTGAAACAAGCAGGGGCCACGGGGTAAACGTCACAGCATGCAAGGGAATGCATGTATGGGATTCACAGAATGATGGACTAGGACTCTGGAGTTCAAATCCCCACTTGGCCATGGAAACTCACCAGAGGTGTGTGTGGTGGTGGTGGGGTGGAACTGGTAAAACCACTCTTTATCTCTTTTACCTTGAAAGCTCCATTAGAGTTGTTATAAGTCGGTTCTGACTTCACAGCACAGAACATATATGCAAGGGAAAGCTATATACTAGACACGGGGGCTTTGTATTCATATCCCAGGGGATACAAATATGAAGCTCAGCACCACAAGTGCCACAGCGGTCCATTCCTGCCCCCTGAACCAGCCTAGTCCATTCACTGGGCTCCTCGCAGTGCACATGTCTGACGGCAGTGACATTGTACCAATCATGGACATAGTCCCGACAGCACTGCCCACCTCTCCCCTTAGTCAACCACTCAGCAGTGAGTGGGGAGACTCATTTTCCCACCTCCTTGCCAGAGCGGTTGGCTGTGGGGAGAGGTGGGGCAGCGTCGGTGTCTGCGATTGTTGCAGTGATGCTGCTGTTGGATGCACACACTGTGAGGAACCCGGTGAGTGGACCTGGTTGGGGAATGAGAATGGGCCACTGTAACACCTGTGATGCCAAGCTTCATATTTGTATCCCCCGGATACGAAACGCATTCCCCAAGATATAAATACAAAACTCCCATGTCTACTATACACTTTTTGTGGGGAGGGATTTGTTTCCTCCATTTATTGGAGGAGGGAATTTTATGGAAATGAATAAATGAAAAAACTTACCATAGAAATCCCCCAAATTATGTAACGTGTAAAATTTCAAAACTATGTATACTGGGTGTAGAAAGTTCTGATGGATAAATTTTGTCTGTTCTTTTGCTCAGTTTATACAAGCTGGTAAATTCATTTGACATCCTTCTTTAGAGCTCTGTGATTAGAAATAAAAAGGAGCACCTGGTGACGTCTTTACTTCATTGGAAGATAGAGCTGTCAGTCACAATCCACACTCCTAGAGTTTTCCTTATTTGGAGAGCATGGAGAAAAGTTAATTCTTCTATAAAAAGTGGGTGTGTATTTCCATTCCTTCAAATCTTCAGCAGTAGACCCAAAGCATCACAGAGAGCCCAGTTTTATTTCGGCAACTTTGGAGGATGCCCACTTTGCTTTGGACAAGTCCTGAATTTCTCCCAAAGTTGCTTTGCTTCAGAACAACTTCATCATCATCAATGAATGGGGCGGATACCCCCCTTAAATGTTGGGAGGAGGTGCCCCTGTCCTGGTCCACGTACTAATAAATATTTGTTTATATTGTTTTTCCACAGTTGAAAGGTGTGGGTTTTTTTTTTTAAGGGGGGGATTACTGCTGGAATACTCATGTCCCCTCCTTCCCAGTTATCACAGGTCAACAGTGCCCACATTATCGAAGCACAGTAGTAGAGGGGCCTTTGGCTTCAAAAGTAACCCTTCACACCTGAAATTTCTCCCAAACTCCCACCCACAGAGACATCCTGTCACAGGTTTATATGAAACTTAAGGTCATTTTTATCTGTGACTGAATTCTTTTAATTTTTCAAAGAGATCTGAACTAATCTGACTTGTTGAAGAATTTGTAGGCAAACATACAGTATAAGCTCAAATTCTGTGTACATTATCATTTTGAGCATTTTTTAATAAAAAGAATACCTGAGACAAATCATATTACATTATCATTTTGAGCATTTTTAATAAAAAGAATACCTGAGACAAATCATATACGGAGGATGTCCTTAATTTGAAATTTTCCCACTCTGAAAAAAAAAAAGATATACTGGGTTGAGGCTGGCATTGCTGCGACAGGGTCAGAAAAGAGGTGACATATTGCTTTCCTTCTTAATATATTGCCATTAGATTTGGAAGAAAAGAGGTCTGTTGATGGTTCTCAACAGTTTAGGGACCTTTTTCTGCTGTTGGGAGAATATGAGGACTTACTGTGTTTGAGCTATGAAGAGTTATGTTTCTTTTCTGGTTTTAACACAATACAGGAGAAACATAGCCAGTTACAAAGCATGGTATAAGAAAATAAAGGAAATAATAATGAAAGAACTGAATATCTTATAAGAATTGAGGTGCAGGAGCATTGCTATTAGTCTTGCCATACAGTGTAGCGTTTGTGGGTCTCCCTCTCCATTTGAAATCAGAAAAGAGTCTGAACTATAAATACAGCTTTGGGATAAAAACTAAAATTATACTTCTAAAAGTAGAGCAGCAGGATAAAAAGAGAAGATGAGAAGTAGCTGTTTTTATTGATTGGAATGCTGCTTTCCTATGGTATACCCTAGGAAATACATTTAGAATGGAAGAGTTTGATACAGACACTATTGCTACCATGAAGATTCATATTGGCTTGTGTGTGTGTGTGTATATATGTGCCAAGTTGTAGAATTGAAGTATGCTGCTGAGAATCAAAGTAGCAAAGAGAATCCAGCACATGGTAGCTCTGTATACAAAGTCTGTTTATATGCTCGCCTGGCAGAGTAAGGATGAGAGGAATTTGATTCTAGCATGCTGTGAGAATTTCTCCCCATGGAGAACTACAGTGTAACATATAATTTTATTTAAGGATTTCAAATGCCATTATTGGAGTGCCTTTTTGAAGTGATTTAAGTGTAACAGAAAATTGTCTGAATCATCCTTGCAGCATGCAAAATCCAGATATAGGCATCTGAAAAGAGTAACGGATCTCTTGTTGTCTTGGACTCTCAGTTGGAGGCTTCCTTTTCTACAGCTTTCTTTTCATAGCAGTGATAAAGATATCTAAGCTGATAGGAGTTCTGCATTCATATTTTTCTCCCAGAACGTGTCACAATAATTATCATTCAAAATGGAAAATGTCTCACTGCTCTGTCAGGTAAAAAAAAGTGGGGCAACTGAAAAGCAGTATTTGGAAACATTAGGAAATGGACATGGAAACCAGTACTTGTGTTGATTATCAGTTACTGATTGTTCTCCAACTAAAAGAGAGGATGTTTATTACAAACATGCTTTAGAGTGGGATTATGCTTCAGATTTGAAACCTAGAAGAAGATTGGTACTGTTGGGACATATTCAGGAGATGTCCCAATAATGACAATGGAAACAGTTACCTGGAGAGGTGGTGAGCACTACAATACTACAGGCATTCAAGAGAAAGTTAGACAACCATCTGTCAGATTCTTTGATTCGGATTTGTGCATTGAGCAGGGAGTTGGACTCGAAGGTGTTATAAGACCCTTCCAGTTCCATTACTGTATGATTCTATGATTGTATGAAATCAAGGTTAGGGTGTGCCAAAATGGATTAAATCAGAATCTAAACAATTATGAGTACCCTGTTTCCCTGAAAATAAGACCTAACCTGAAAATAAGCCCTAGTATGATTTTTCAGGATGCTCGAAATATAAGCCCTACCCCAAAAATAAGCCCTAGTTAAGTGAAACCTCACCCTCCACCATTGTGCAGCATTGTGCAGCAACCAGAAGATGACATGACTATAAAATAAAACATCCCCTGAAAATAAGCCCTAATGCGTTTTTTGGAGCAAAAATTAATATAAGACCCTGTCTTATTTTCGGGGAAACACGGTATCACTTAGCAATATGGTTCCAAAAAGAGAGAGAGACTTAGATGCTGTGTCCTCCAAGCCACATAGGTTTATCCTCAAACTATCAATATAATAAAACAGAACAGCATGGGAAGAGATGAGAGGGCTTTGTAACTGATAGCTCATTTATATAATCACAGTGAATAGCTTACCAGCATTCTACTGTTCAAGTACATTGAGAAAGGGATATTGACTATATTACAAGACTCTTCCAGTGCTCTCTGCTCTAGTTCCCTCTTCCAAAAACATAAACTTTAAAACAGTTTTAGTGGAATCTGTGGGATCTGGGAGGCAAAGTATTGGGTGCTTGCTTGGAAAATGATAGATAATAAAGTCCTTCAGACAGTGCATATTCCTCTGTACCTGGTTTCACATTTCTTTTCTTTGAAACATTTAGAACAAAATAAGAATTCTGGTTAAAGAAAAGAAAAAAGAAACAACATATCTTCAGTATATGTTTTGATCTATTTATTTTTCATTAGTTTCAAATGTTATACTTGATCAATTTTAGATGTTGTATATTTTATTTCTAAGTTAAAGATCTAAAGGTCTTATTTAATGGTCTTGGACTTGATGAGCTAATGTCCATTGGCTGCAATCAAAAATGTAATTCAGCCTATTTTAAATTATCGAGTCAGCTACCAAAGACTGTAACACATGGAAGCAGAATACATAATTTGAAAGGAGTACTCACTTTGAAGTTGACATTTCTTTTATATACTTTGATTGCAACCGTAGATATGGAGTAAATGGCATATTATGCAAAGTGAATGTTTAATTATAATGAGAGACTTCAGTTGAATATTTCTGTTTGATTAATAACCTATCAGCAGATAAAATATCATTTAATTATTTGAATTCTGATGTAAGCAATATAGCTGATGCTATGCAGAAAATGCTTCTTTGGTATCCTGACCTACCATTTCGACCACCTTGAAACATGTGTTTGCATATGGTATGCTTAACATAGCTGGATGTGGAACAGCATTTGGGATATTGCAATGCCCTGCATTCAAATCTTGCATGATATCTGGGCTGAAAGAAGAAAGATAAGCTACTTGGATGTGTAGCAAAATGTTTCAACCTAACAAGAAAGAAGTCCAGTTGCCATGACTCAACTTCTAGATAACCACACCTGGATGACTGAGAATCTTCACAGATATATAAAACTATATAACATGCATATGTAACCACTATTATAGTGGTCACAGCTAAAGCCCCATCTCTTCAGGCAGGCTTTTAACAGTCATGATTGAATCCCTGAATGCCTTCTTAGAGTCAGGTAGTTTTTAATGTTCACTTGCTTTTAATTATTTAATTGTATTTTAATTAGCATATGGTTTAATAGTTTTTAATATTTAACTTATTATGTTTTTAACTCTATTACTTTTAATATTGTGAGCCGCCTCGGTCCCCTTATTGGGAGAAAGGCAGCCAATCAATCAATCAATCAATCAATCAATCAATCAATCAATCAATCAATCCCAGTTGAATATATCTATACAAGAAAGTCAGAGGTACTGTGGGAGGTGTCTGACTTGGCTACAGTGACACATGGAGGGGGTTCTCATCTGGTGACTAAAATTTTCATTTGGTGAATGAAACCAAAAAGCCAAGAGATTCCTTGTGAAACTCAGAGAAATTGATCTAGATTTCACACTTTTCACAAATGTAAGGATTCCTTCTATATCCGGAAGGCTTTTGATCAAATGGAGAGTCCAGCAAACAGAATGGGAGAAATAACTTTTTCTGTTTCTTCTCTTGCCCCCTGAAGTCCCCAACTGAACCTCACACACTATTCCAGACAATTCCCCAAGTCTACAGAGCACTTTTTGGAGTGAAAGTATCTCAAAAAATCAATTGGGAAATGTTGCTGCATTGAACTGGCAGGAACATATCCTGAATGGAACTCCTCTAAGGGAATGCAATCACTAGCCTGGATCCAAGCCAAAAACTGCAGATTCTGAGTTGTCACTTGAGTAGATCATCTTATGTCAATATCTGAGAGCCTGGTAATAGATAGGGGCCATCTATAATATATATCACACTTTTATTTTTCTTAAGCTCCTATATGTGTTTGGTTACATTTCACTGTTGCTACGTCCTTAAAAATATATGACTGCTTTTGTGGATTTTTCCATTAAACATATCAGGGTTGCAATTGGTGTGCTACACTTACACAGTACATGCTATAGAAAACTGGCTTAGCAAACAGAAAACTGGTTATCACATTGGCAAAGAGAGAGAGAGAAAAATTATGATGTTGCTTATGAATAAGCTGTATATGTGTGTTCTGTGCTGTCAAGTCAGAACCAACGTATAGTGACCCTAATAGAGCTTTCAAGGTAAGTGAGATATTTAAGGAGTGGTTTTACCAGTTCCACTCCCCCAGTCAGTTTCCATGGCTGAGCAGGGATTCGAACCCTATTCTCCAGAGTCCTAGTCTGTCACTCTATCCACTACACAACACTGGGAATCAAAACAGTTTGGCTGAAATCCAAAACTAAATTGAAACTAGAGTAGACACATTGACTCAGTGGACCTTACAGAGCAGCTGACTCACCAAATCCTCACTGATACAAAGCTGGGACCTACTACTAGATTTCAGCCTTTGATTTTTACCGCATAACATGTATGCATCTTTTTTTAAAAAAATTTTTTGAAGAGATATTTAAATTTGAAGAATCTGATTGTCCTTGCAGAAAATGAGAATATTGTGCATATTATGTTGTGCTGGATGACTGAAGAAAAAGGATATTTCCAATGCTTCAGTATGCAATTACATTTACATTTTCACAAATAAATCACTGAAAATCATTGTTTTACATGCTGAAGTATTTTTGCATCATGCTGAAATGAAACATAGACGTATTGCAAGATCCCAACCATAAGCTTAATAGCAAGGATTTGTAAAAAATAAATTAGTATCACCAAATGCCAGATTCGGTGATATTGCAATACTATTTAATATTTCAAATATGTGAGGAGTATCAGGAAATTACAATTAGCAGATGAGGCCAAGTATCAGGCAGCATGGAAACGAGACTGGGGGGGGGGGGGGAAGAAGAAATATAATGGAAAGACAAGTTAAGAAGAAAAACAAAAGGATGACTTTGACACAACACCTACAGATTCTGAAAATAATAAATCACCTACATTAACCTCACAGTGGGATTCTACAGCAGTCTGAAGACACTTTGATAACAAGGCAAAAATGTGTTCATAATATGTCTTCTCCTCTGGCATTGAGCCATGGGTGCTTTGATCCATCTCCGTTAGGTCTGGATCCAAAGTACACAAAGCTTGTAGCCACATGATAATGACACAGTAGATTCTTTTGGATCTGTGTGGTAGCTCACCCACCCCTGCAACGATACTGGAGTATATTAGTTGCATTCAGGGCTTGAAAACAGATTTTGCAGGTAATGGATAAACTGGGTCTTGGGTTTTTTTGTTTTGTTTTGCACCACACTATTCAGGGCCATGTATTACTTACACTGTTCTTTGGCTTTTAAAAAAATATTTGTCATATCTTGGCAGGGAGTGTAAGCTGGAGAAAATGTGTGCTGATTAACATGCTGTGCTGAGCACCTGAAGGCACCTTCTGTTTAAGGGATAGCACCCTGTCAAACCCTTAGTGCTGGTTGGCTTGCAGGGGTGAGAGCAGACACAACCTTGTGAGCCTTTGAGGGTTGTCCCTCCCTGACACTGAGTTAGCAACAAGAGGTTACTTATCTCAGCCAATAAAGAGGCGGTCTTATTTGAATCTGACTGCTCTCTCATGTCTTCATTCTGTGCAGAGGTGTTGGGGAAAATGTTGTTTAGAAGAACATGCCTTTTTGGTTGGCTATTTTGGCCTGACAGGGGAAAGTTAAGGTCCATTGAAATTAGAAATATGTGGGACATAGGGGAAGATTGCCATGTGTTTATATTTTTCAGTGCATTTATATTTCTGCATTTAGAAGTATAAACAGAGTAATTATCACTAATTTTCAATGAGATGCTGACAATTTACATATTGTTTTGGTCTTTTCACTACCTTAGATTGTGTGATTCAGTTATCACTGACATAGGTATATTATATATTCTTTAATAAAAATGTATAAAATTTATAAATTATAGTTAAAGAAAAGATAAATGCAAATGAAACAAACATAGAACACTGGTAAAACATCAGCAAGAATTAAAAGCACCAGATGCTGAGTTTAAAATGCTATAATATGACAGTATAGATTAGATTTTGGTCAAAGAAATAGAAATATAGAGAAGATACTGGTACTCCAGATAAAGAAACAAATGTTCACCATGTCATTCTGGAAACAGTCCTCTTGGAGTCTTTCTTGTTTACATGTGGTAGAGTTGTGAATCCAGAGACCTCTCAGACCCACAGCATTCTGTGGTATTTTCTGTTATTTCTTTTCCCTTCCTGAGATTTTCCAGCCATCAAAATTTCCTCAGCGTCTTATTGGAAAAAACCCTGTGCATAATTTCTTAGCTACTGGATTTCTTATCAAAACCTAGAGAAATATTACCTACTGTTATATATACAAACTATGGCTGAAGATCAGTTGACACAACATTGATGCATAAGTGGTGATGGTTCGGAGGCTCCTTTCAAATCTCTCTTCCTCTGATGTTAATATTGGAAAATCATCACCGGTGATCCTGTCACTGGATCAGGACATCCAGTGGCAATCCAGTCATGATTTATATAGATTAAAGGCTCCCCAAAGGCTTCCCCAGGGCAAAAGCGATCCCTATGGAGCCTCTGAACTTGAAGTTGAGAAAGCAAGTTTCAAATTAAATTAAATTTAAGATTAATTTAGCTGGGTGATGACTCCTCACAATTTATGCCTGGTGGAGATGGGCAACAGGATTTCAGCCAATGAATGTTAATCAAAGTGTCTCTAAGCATTAGTCATAATGGGCTATTACTTGGTTGTTAAGAATAAACAGCAAACAATGAGAAGGCCCTCATTTTGGCAAATGCAAATTCACCCAGATAATAATGGGTCCTCTCCCCCCCCCACCTCCATTCTTCCTGCATTGTGGGATTTAGGGTTTTTGTTGTTGTTGTTGTTGAAAAAAGTGGCAGGAGAAACTGGTATCCAGCTCTTAAAAGAGCTTCTGTAGATCTCATCGCATGTGGCTCCTTCTACTCTGTGTTATGCGACTGGTTATATATGAGGCAACAGTGAGGCTAGCCTTCTAATTCATTATCTGGAAGTTGAGTCAGACTGAAGAAGCTACTTAGATGAGTAGCAAAACGTTTCAACCTAATAAGAAAGAAGTCCAGTTGCCATGACTCAGCTTCCATATAACCCTACCTGGATGACTGAGAATCTTCACGGATATATCTAATTCATTGTTTATTGACTAATATAAAAAAGGATGCACCTTTTATCTTGCATGCTTCGACTAAATGTCCCACTTTCATAGTAACAATATGCTTATCTAATGGTACACTTGCTGTCAACATTTGGGAATTCTTCTGGCAGTTTTACAATTAGTACTGGTGTAACTATAGAAAAACGGAGAGCTCTAATTGTAATGGGAGTCAGGGAGCTTACATGTAAGTCAAGCTTCCCAAATCCCCACCTCATTCAAAAAGCAGACAGACCTTGATGTCTGTAGTGGAGCCTGTTAAATGTATTTGGTTGAGCACAGTTAGAGATCTCTAATAGTTGTTATGCCCACTTTTCAAGGTCTCCCATCACAGGAACACTACACTGTAAGTATCTTCAGCAAAACATGGTTGAAATGCCTTCTCACCCCCCAGTCAGGTGTCAATGGTCTGATTGATATCTGGGTGGTGGGGGAACAATGGGTATGAGACTTAGATGTGCCCCCCCCCATGATTAGCCTCTTACATTTTCACACATAAACCTGAATGCATCTTTTCTTGGTATAAATTCACCACATCTCCATGTATATTTGTACTAGAGATGGGGTCGAATATTTTTAAAAATCGCTATTTTCGACGAATATAGCCGATTCATCATATATTCGTCGATCCGTATTTGTCAAATTTTAAGTCCCGATGAATATGACTTGACAAATATTTTCCTGGTTTTATTCATCAATTCGTCAATATTCATTACCCTTTTGGGGGGTCTCTATGCCATTTCTGAGCTTGCTGGTGCCAATCAGAAGCTCTGGTCCATCAGGAGATCCTGGATTGGCATGTTAGGCAGCCAATAGCGCTGCTGAAAGGGCTGTGGGGGGGTGTAACTTTTTTTTTGTTTAGTTGTTAAGTCGTGTCTGACTCTTTGTGACCCTATGGACCAGAGCACGCCAGGCCCTCATGTCTTCCACTGCCTCCCGGAGTTTGGACAAATTCATGTTGGTCGCTTCGATTACACTGTCCAACCATCTCGTCCTCTGTCGTCCCCTTCTCCTCTTGCCTTCACACTTTCCCAACATCAGGGTCTTTTCCAGGGAGTCTCCTCTCCTCATGAGATGGCCAAAGTATTGGAGCCTCAGCTTCAGGATCTGTCCTTCCAGTGAGCATTTTGTTTCCCTTCTCTTCTCTGCTATTTGTAAGGCCTCGTTGGACAGCCACTTTGCTTTCTTGCATTTCCTTTTCTTTGGGATGGTTTTTGTTACTGCCTCCTGTACAATGTTACGAGCCTCCATCCATAGTTCTTCAGGCACTCTGTCCACCAAATCTAGTTCCTTAAATCTGTTCTTCACTTCCACTGTGTATTCATAAGGGATTTGGATTAGATTATACCTGACTAGCCCAGTGGTTTTTCCTACTTTCTTCAGTTTAAGCTTGAGTTTTGCTATAAGAAGCTGATGATCAGAGCCCCAATCAGCCCCAGGTCTTGTTTTTGCTGACTGTATAGAGCTTCTCCATCTTTGGCTGCAGAGAACATAATCAATCTGATTTTGGTATTGCCCATCTGGTGATGTCCATGTGTAGAGTCACCTCTTGTGTTGATGGAAAAGAGTGTTTGTGATGACCAGCTTGTTCTCTTAACAAAATTCTATTAGCCTTTGCCCTGCTTCGTTTTGAACTCCAAGGCCAAACGTACCTGTTGTTCCTTTTATCTCTTGATTCCCTACTTTAGCATTCCAATCCCCTAGAATGAGAAGAACATCTTTCTTTGGTGTCAGTTCAAGAAGGTGTTGCAAGTCTTCATAGAATTGGTCAATTTCAGCCTCTTCAGCATCGGTGGTTGTTGCATACACTTGGATTACTGTGATGTTGAAAGGTGTAACTTTTACAGAGGCTTTAGAAGCTTTTCCCCTACAGCCATTTCCCACTTCTGTTCTGATTCTCTCCAGAGTGAAAATAGTTGCTGTTGGCTGGTGCTTGTGTGCTACTTGCTTGTTAGCTGTGGCTGTGCTTTTTTCACTTATGTGGCAGCAAAGCAGACAGTTCTTTTTTGTTGTTGTTCATTTTATTTCATTTATTTCATTAGTAGAACTTTACTGGAATTTGGGGAGGGATTTCTTTAGCAGATTTCAGTTAGCTTAGGCTACCTCTTTTTTGGAGACTTGTGTTCACGGTGGGTGGGGGGAATTTTGTGTGTGACTGTGGAATCCCTTTCCCAACAACATTTAATTCCTGTGGTTGTGTGTGTGCCTCACTCTGAGACTTAGTTGGCAGGGCTTTAAGTTTAAAAAACTTTGTTACTTTTGGAGGCTTGTGTTAACTTGTGTCTCTTCAGGCACCGTGGGTGGGGGGGATTTGATGTGTGACTGTGGGCCAAATACCTCAGTGCTCGATGGGGCCACACAGTCTACTTTGCTGCCATGTGCCTCAGTGTCCGATGGGGCCACACAGTCTACTTTGCTGCCTTGTGCCTCAGTGCCCGATGGGGCCACACAGTCTACTTTGCTGCCTTGTGCCTCAGTGCCCGATGGGGCCAAACTCTACCTCAATGACAAATACCTCATTGCCTCCTGGGGGCAAACTCTATGTCACTGCCAAATGTGATGTTGTTGAAGACAAACTCTACCTCAATGCCTCATGCCTCTGTGTGCCTGCCAGAGACAAATCAAACTTCCTCAATGCCATCTGCTTCTGTGCTGTGTAGTAAACTATCCTGGGGGGAACCAATTTATGGGTGAATAACTCAGATGTTCGATATCCAATCTTCAGCAAACATGGCAGGCATGTTGGGGAAAGACATAGGAAGCTTTGGTGTGATTTAAGATTCTCTAAGTACCTAGGGGGAACTTTCCTGGTGGTGTCCTCCTTGTGACTATATAACTCAGGGGTCCACTACCCAATGTTCACCAAACTTGCTGAACTTGTAGAAAACTGTCTTAGGAAGCTTCTCTGCTTAATAATAAAAAATTATTTATTATTAAAAAAAATAATAAATTATTATTTGGCTAACCAATTGAGGTTTATTGGGGAAATTATATATAATCCAGAAAGGCTAATTTGGTGGGAAATGGAATCATCAGAATTACAGGCAGATATAGAAAAATATTTATTCGGTATAGTTAAGAAAGATAAAATAAGTGAAATTAATAACCCATTTTAAAAGACATTGTTAAATATATGGTATAAGTGCAAAAAGAATTTATGTTCATCATACTCCCCACTTGGATTAGTGACAGAAATAGAAAATTTTCCTACCAATATGAAAGTGTATGTGGATCTATTTAAAGAAAAGAAAGTGATTAGATTGAAAGACTGGTTGTATAAAATGAGATCGACAGATCAAATGAAACAATCTCTTCAGAATAGGAGCATTTCATGGTTGAATTATATACAATTAGAAAGATGGACTAATGAATGGGTAAATAAATATAATAAAGGTAGAGAATATACAAAGTATGAACAATTTTTATTGTCATATGAGGACATTCGGATGACTGACTCAGTGAAAGGTACTGTGAGTAAAATTTACTTACTTCTTCTTAATTTAGAGGAAGAGGAAAGTGAGAAAGAAGGATTAAAAATAGTGTGGGAGCAAGATATTGGGAAAAGAATAAATGAAGAAGAATGGAGGATGATATGGAAAATGAGGGTGTTAAGATTTATGTCAGTAAGAATAAGGGAAATTTTTTTAAAATTTAGTTTAAGATGGTATTTAACACCGTCAAAATTAAATAAAATTAATGCCAATCATCCGAATGTCTGTTGGAAATGTGGGAAGGAAATTGGTACATACTTTCATATGTGGTGGGAATGTGAAAAAGTGCAAAGATTTTGGAAAATTTTTTTTAAAGAATTAAGCTACATATGTGAAAAAGATATAGAATTTAATGCTGAGATTGCTTTGTTATCAATATATGAGAATGTGGAATATGACAAAATGACTAAAGAATTGATAACCAATTTATTAACAGCAGCTAGATTGATTATAGCTAGGCAATGGAAATCAAAAGTCGAATTGAAAATTGAAGAATGGTATAAAGAAATATGGAATATAGCAATAAATGATAAATTAACTTGTAACTTAAAGGTTAAGAAAGGAGAGTTGAAAAAAATAACTTTTATGATATATGGGGTAGATTTTTGGAATATGTGTTAATAAGAGGAAAAGGGAAAGCTCCAAATCAAGAATCAATGCAGTTTTGGAGAAGAGGACAATAGAAGAAGAGGAAGAAGAAGAACAATAAGGAAGAGGAAGATTATGGCAAGAGGTCCCGCATATGGTGGTGGGGAACACAGTTAAATTGTATTTTAGTTCGTATGTTATATGTTTTTGTTTATGTTATAGTTATATAATAATTAAAAATAAAAAAATTTAAATAAAAAAAGGAAGCTTCTCTGAAATTTTGGTGTCTCTAGGTGGTTGGGGGTCAGTTTTATAGCATTTTAAAATGAAAATGAATTGACAAATCGATTCATCAATTCATCGATGATGATTCGTAAATTCATATTTGTTGATTTGTTAACCTTGACGAATCACAAATCACAATGAATCACCATTTTTTTATTCATCCCCATCTCTAATTTGTACATATATTGATGTCAGAGTGTAACCCTATGCCTGTCCAGGAGACACAGAGATATCATAATGTTGTTAGCTTGTCACATGAATCAATTCCCACACCTCAGTCTTGTGGTTCAAGATTATCAGTGAAAGCCTGATTTCTGCAACTAGATTTTACTCCATTGCCTGTGCAGGAAGATTAATGAGTTACAATATTACATTTTGCTATTAACACAATTACTACCAGAGAATCTTTCAAATGGGACAGAGAGTGCACAGTTGTTCATACACTGCTGATGTTGCTGATGAAATTCAGCAATGCAGCAGCAAAAACCATTTTATTTTAAAAGACTATTTTGCCTTTAAACAAGGCTTTTAAACAAGGCATATACTTCCAGCCTGTTCTGTTTTTCAGTAAATCCATGCTCCTCCAGGCTTGAATACCCTAAAAGCAGGAATGTGCTTTAAAAAAAGAAGGATGGAGAATGTGTAACCCAAGGCAATATGGCATTTTTACAGTGAAAGCACCTCTTTCCTTCTTTGAACTCACCAAACATCATTGGTACAATTAGTGGCGGCAGCACCACACAGCCCAGTGGATTTGGGAAAGAGATGGCCCCCAAACTGATGGGAATTGCCTGGCTCTGGCATAGTCAAGTTCTGGAATTTGGTATTACAATATATAACCCGATATACAAAACCTTTAACAATCTCAATTTCTTCATTGTCAGCATTAAAATTGTGCAGTTCTTATGTAGTTATGATTTTGATCTTCATGTTTAACTGCAGTCCGGCTTTACACTTGTCTGTTCAGTTGCTTGAAGCATATACTTACAATAAAGAAATTGTTGGCTTCAGAGAGCTCTACAAGTCACTCTCCTCCTTCAATACTGACTTCTAGAGCAAATTTTCCAACAATATTTGATTCTGCTTTGTTTCCTAGTTTTGTGTTCCAGTCACTTATGATTACTGTATATACATGTCTTGTTTTAGTGGGTGATCAATTTCCTCCTGGATGCTTGTATAGAAGCTTTCGATTTCATCTTCAGCATCTGTAACTGGAACATAGACTTGAATTAGGATTATGTTGATTGATTTTCCATGGACTTTAGTGGATATTATTTGATCAGACCTTGCATTATAGCCCTTAACTGCCAGTTATAGATCTTGCTTCAATATTAGAACAATTCTTTTGAGTTTATCATTTCCAGAGTGGAGCACTTTGTAGATGTCTGACTGAAAATATCCTGCTCGAGTCCACTTTAGTTCACTGACACCAAACACTGCAATGTTTATACGTTCAGTTTCTTGCTTTACATTTCCCACTTTACCTAGATGCATACTTCTCATGTTTCATGTTCCAATTTTGTGTTGTGCAGCAACAGACTCTCCTTTAATTTCTGTGCACACCAGCCACTAGATAGCCAGCCTTTCAGCTTTAATTTAGTTGTGTCATTAGCAACAATGCTATTCAAATTTGCCCTTTGCTCCAGCAGATACATTTCTGATAAAGGGGGCAATATATAACAAGCTATCTCGATTAGCCCCTTCTTAGATGCACACCTCACCATGGTGGAGGGATTTAAGTGTGTCAGTGACACTGCAAGCAATGACATCAGAAGGCCAGATTCCATTCTGAGTCTGGATCCTAGCGGGGTCACGCAAGGTGGACTAGTCACAGCTGAGACACCAGACTGAGATGCATCCACCCTCTTCAAGGGTAACCACTGCATCAACAACTGAATTTGGAAAGGGCTTATATATAGTTAAAGGAGGCAATATATTCCAAGCTAGTAAAGATGGGCACGAACTACCAGTTCAGTTGTTCATGCCCGTCTGTACAAGCTAGTAATGATAACTTGGTGTATATTACCTCCTTTATCAGAAGCACTGTATCTGTCTATATAGTTTGGAAACATGAGTTGTGTTGAACTCATGTCTTGTTTGTGGGTTGCCCATAGACAACTGCTTGTCTGCTGTGGGAACAAAATGCTTATCCAGCAGAGCTCTTATGATTTTATATTCAGAATAATTACATAGATTTTACCTGTATGTAATATTTCCTCTATAAATGTTGTGCTAATTCAACCAGAGTTGGTTTCAACTTCACACTATTTTTCATCATAGAACTTGATACAAATTCTGAAATCTAGAACCAAAACACCGATTTTAAAAATCACCCACCCCATTCCTAAAGCATTATAACTATGAGCAGCTGTGAATCCAGCTTAGTGGAAGATATAATTGTACACAGTTCTCTGAAATACCTTCAAAGAGGGCTTTAAATATTTTATAGTGAATCAGCCTGTACAAAGTGAGAAGCATGAGAAGTTTTATTTGACTTCATGTGTCATTTATTTTGATGAAAGCTCAGACAAGGAAACATTTGCATGTTCCTCTCTAGTCTGTAAATGGTCGAATTAATATTACTTTACCAATTTTACAACTCCATCCAATTAAACTGAATTTGAAAAGGGGTTAATAATATGCATATACAATGTAATGTTACATGTCTGTAATCACTGTAGTTTTATGATTTATTTATTCACGTGGAATGAAAAGGTGTGATTTTCATATCAACCAAGTGAAAATGGTATGAATGAGGAGGAGTGTTCTCATTCAGGGCCCCAAGTAGGCAGGAACTGGAACCATATCCTTCTGGTGAGGGTGTTTCATTTTGTTTTAAAATGAGATGCGTTTCAGGAGAAAAATGACATTTAAATCTCATCACCACAAGTCTTCCTCTCCATTTGTATATGGGACTTAAATGTGGTCTATGTGTTCACCCAAAACAGTATCCTTTTTGCATTCTCACTGCTAAGCCTAAACCTGAACACTCTGTAGCTGGGGAAACATAAAAAAAGATGAAATACTTTACTGCTTAGACGAAGTCCCAACCCAAAAGAAAGACTTTCAGAGCTTCTGATAGATCCTTACTGTTATATGTTGTCAAGTCACTTCAGAATTATGGAGACCATGTGATCTCCATAATGACCTCCAAGAGGTCCTGTCCTTAATCTCCCTGCTCAGGTCTTACAGACTCAAGGATGTGGCTTCTATTACCAAGTCAATCTACCTAATTTTCTGTCTTCCCCTTTTCCTACTGCCTTCAACCTTTCCTAGTGTTATTCCTTTTTTTAATAAAAATGTGCAGTAGCACCAAAATTCACATTCAGAATTTGAATTCAGAATTCAGAACTACAGACCTTCAGATTTGGAATTTTAAAAATTTGGAATTTCCTGATATCTGGTATTTTGTTACTACTATATACTATATAGTCAATAGTTTCCCCTTTAAAAAAGCAGGACTAGGCAAAACATTTTAAAAGGATTTGCCTGTGTCCTCTGACATCTTCCCAGTGATCATGCCAAACAAAAAGAGTGCACCTCAGTACTGCCGAGGGAGATGACTATAATGGGTGTACTGACTGAACCCTGAATAGTGAGAATGCCAGTGGGAAATACCAGCAGCATTGGGGAGTGTTACCAAACTGGCCAGGTTTGTACAACACTCCTGCAGAATGCCATTTTTGCCAAGACATGTATGTGCATGTCACAAACTATTTTAACTGGAAAACCTGTCTGGGCCAGGTCAAGTACAGGTTAAAAGCAATGGCTGAGAGGAAATAGAGGAAATAGCCTTGGGTCTGAAGGTGAGCCAGGCCTCCAAGAAGAAATAACAGAAATATAGCTCTAAATAGCATCTATCAAAATTACTTAGAAGACAGTGTATATTCCAGCCAAGAGAGATCAGATAAATTAGATCAACTTCTTTTCTTTTTATACTGCAAGGCTTGTCTGGAGGTCTGAGAGAGCAAGCATCCTATAATGGCCTGCCCATATTCTTCTTCAAATTTAGTCAAATGTCCTGTTCTATATCCAGTGTCCCTGGATTAGTCAGGTGGAAAAATAATCATCACAGCAGAACAGGACACATGACTAAGAAGGGGCCAGCCTGACTAAAAATAGATTTTTAAAAAGACACACAGTAGCCAAATTGATTATTCTAGGGGAGAGTTCTGAGGTGAATCCTCTTGGGTGAATCTTCTTGCCATATCTCTGCCTGAATCCTGCTCTGGCTGATCCCTGCCAGCTGGAGTCCCAACACTCCCCAGCTCCAAGGCAGCCTAACAAGACCAAGGAGAGGTAATCTTTGTCACCTCTAATCTATCTTCTGGGAGTATTTTCCCTACACACTGGTGGTTCCCCAATTCACCACCCCTTTTCTTTCTCTATATATGTGTATGGTTTAGGAAAAGCTCCTTCATTTCTTTACTCTTCTCATTCATATAGCGTCTCTGCAAATAGTCTGCTCAGACACTGTAGAATTTTGCAGTAGCACCTTAGTCTCAGAACCCTCTTAGCCATGCTTCTTTTGAGTATATATTTCCCAATATTCCTTATGTTTAATCTTTGATATTTTCCAATATAATATTGTGTGTATATTGTTATCATTAAAATGTCCCCTATGAACAGCTTGGTGAGAGTGTGATATATTCAATCAAGATGCACTATTGCCATAGCTCAAAGATTCCCTTATGGTTGTGTTTCTGAGCATATGTGAATACACACGGGTGTTCTGAGAGCATACCTGATAACAGGAAGCAGAAGACAGGACACATTAGGGAGTGAGCAAATGCCCTGGGCATCACTGGCAGACAGATTGGAGCAGCAGGTAGCCTGTGGTGGGTGGGAACTGTGCCAAGAGCATGGGGCACAGCACAGTTGAGTGAGAGTACCATCTTGGAGTAGCAATTGGAAGAATGAAAGAGGCAAAAAGTGGAGGCAGATGACTGAAGCATGGGATACCTCACACTGAAAGCAGAGTGTGTCATTCTCTCTTACTTAAAGGGGACTTCAGGGAAGCCCAGCAATGGTAGGTTGACCTTAAGAAAAATAAAGGTTTTCTACAGATCCAGGTTCCAGACATGTGTTGATGTGGACTGACAATGATTGTTGCCTGAGAATACTCTCTCACTGGGCACACTAAATGGTGGGCAGGACAGCAGTCCCGCTGCCACCTTGGCCAGATTTTCCCAAACAGGAAAAGTCAGCAAGATAAGGGATTGGTCTCTTTTGGCGTTCAAAGTTCCTGTGTGTATGCCTCTACATCTGCCTCTCTGCCATGTCCTTCCTCTGTGGTGGTGTCTCTGGAGGACAGGCCCCCGAAAGGCTTGTCAAGACAGTATCCCAGAAAGCAAGACATGTTGTTGCAGCAGTGAGGGACTTAAATTCTAAAATATAACTGTTGGTACTGCTGTTTGGGATGCTATGAACATTCCTAGTTTCTTCCTGTTCCATGTGACCCCTCAGTACTAGGTGGACTTCTTCAGTAGCTGGTGCAGCATGAGATGGTAAGTTGGCTGACATCTCTCCTCCTTAACTTGCTGCTGTTTAATTTGGGGATCCAGGAGGACTGTAGAATATACTTATCTTTCTTCCACAAGGATGCAAACCTGTAATGGATCAGGTCCTTTAGCTTGCTGGCCAGGGCCACCGGGTCAGAAACAATGCTTTTCTCCCTCTATGGAATCCTCTATCCACCTAGACTGCCCCCTCTTTATGCCCTCCAACATGCTAACCAAGCCAATATTGGGATCACCTTGCTGGAGATGGCTGTCCCCTGACTAAGGACCTGTGTTTTACTCTCAAACCTTTGGAGGACCTAGACTCATAATGTACCACTCTTATCTGTCCAGAGGAGCAGCTGCAACAATGGAAGTCTCTAGTGACAAATCAAGGGATACCCTTTGCTGCTCCAGCACTCTTTCAAGCAGGTAGGAAATGGAATTTCATTGAGTTGCCACATCTTGGACTAGGTGATACAGTGTCAATCCCAATTTTTCTTGACTCTGTTGCAACAGCTCACTGCCCTGGACACTGTGATGAAAATGCCATGTTACCTTCCTGTCCCATTCAATTATATAAGATACTCATGTATCTTCCGTGCCCTGCAAAGCACCTGGAAACTACTAGGTTGAGGTTTTGGGCCTGCACCTCTTTCATCTTCCCAGCCTGTACTGCTGCCACCATCTTCGCCCCATTGTTTGTGACAATCAGATCTTGCCTTTCTGTAGTTCACTACTGCACCATGTCCTTCAGAGCCCCTTAAATGTTGTGAGCTGTGTGGCTGCCCTCCATCATATCCACTTTCAGTCAGGGGGCCCTTGTGTGTTGCTGCTCTATGCCTGATGGCTCCACCTCCCACCAGTGTCCTGTCAGGGAGAGATAGGCATGTTCCCAACCCTGGCTGCTCCTAATGTCACTTGTCAAATGTACCACCTGTGCCTTGGTCAACTGCTGCTGTACCAGTTGCCTGAAACCCCAAAATAAATCTAGCACCACCAGATAAACTGGTGTCTTTAAGTTTCATTTCTCAAGAAATTACTCTAGGATGCTCAGACATATATGTTTCACTTTCATGTCTTTCTTTAGTAAACAGAAACCTAGTCTTTTGCTTTCTAAGCTATTGAAGTAAATGGGAATCCAAATATTCAGAATTATTATTACAGTTATTCAGAACAATCACATTCAGATTTGGATATATTTGAAAATATCCGAATATGGCATTATTCGGTGAATTCTAAATATTTCCAAATGTACATCTCTACTTTTCAAGTACACCTTGTTCTTTCATGAGAAGTCCAAAACGCAATAGCCTCTGTTTCCTTGTTTTAGCTTCTAGAGAGAGTTCAGACTTGATTTGCTTTAGAACCCACTTACTTGTCTTTCTGGCAGTCTGTGGCATCTGTACAGTTCTCTTTCAACACCATATTTTGAATGAATTCTTTTTTTTTCTGTCATTTTTTTCACTGTCCAACTTTCAATGAAAGTGAAACATTGTGTTCATCTCCTGTTCTATAGATAGGAAGACTTTTATACCCATCCCCCCATCCCACAAGAAATATTTCTGTCTGTCTGCATCTAAGGACTGGTATGAATGGGAGAGTCAGTCTTGAGACAGAGAATACTTTCCTTCCAGTTAGGTGTTTTGAGGCATATGAAGAACTGAAGTAAGTTATGATCTACATGAAAGTTGTGATTGATCCTATATCCATGTATTTTTAAAAATAGTCCAATTGAACTCAATGGGACTTACTCCCAAGTACACATGGATTGTACTAGTCAACTAAATAAAATATAAAAGTGGATTTATATCTACACTGCAGGTTCTTCCAGCCAGGTGATGGCAAACTGAAGCATAATAAATGAGATAGTTTTACCTGAGAAGTCTTATTAACACACTTAGCAAAGTAATCTTAAGATTGCTGTAGGAAATATTTATCAGTTAACAAATATACTGTAGGTAGGTAACTTGATACTTTCTTGGATCTTTATTTATTTTATTTACTTATTTAAAATATTTTTATCCTGCCTTTCTCCCAAATGTGGTAAGTGATGTGGCCATGAGTGGACTGTATGCAGGTAGAGAAGTATCCTGTAAAAATGGAGCACAGCTTTATACAAAAGCTACAATAATGCACCTGTAACCAATTTCACTTCATAAAGATTGAAAAACCTGTGTCCTGGCAGATGGGAAATTCAAATTATATAAATACGTCAACAAAATTACCAAATGTTGACAGACAAAGGAACATGAGCAAAATAAAGTTAATTCTCTGGAGCCTGTGTTAATACAGGCTGCACCATCTGTACTATCAATTTGTGCTGAAATACGTATGACCCAAACATTTGATGTAATGTATTCAGGAGCAGATAACATGAAAACTCAACAATATAGACAGTTGTTCCATTCTCTAGAAACTTATACTCTGAATTGAAACCTCCTTCGTCTCTGGATTAACATGCCAATAAATAGAGGAAAAGAAAATAGCATCTTCACAGAATAAAACACATAGAATGTGAATGTTTTGTGTCTTGTTGCATCAGTCTCCTCTAGTCAACTGTGACTCTGGTGAATTTGGTTGGGTTACTGTACTCAGAAGTTGCTATTCGATTTTGCTCTCTAGAATTGGATTTTTAGCTTAGAATGTCAACTATAATGTGGTCTCTGTGAACCTTCTGTGGTTTGATGCACCAGCCCCTTCCAGTCACGTATGACTGGTGAAGTTGTTTGGCTTGTTCGACTCTGAAGCTGCTGCTTTTGGCCATTCTATCCAGTTCTGGCTGGTTTAGGTCATTGAAGTATTAAGAGTAATATCTGATGGGCTTGCTTTCTAAAATATTGTTCTGAGTTGTGTCTACCACATCTGATGAGTTTTGACATCAATTTTTATTATCAAGTGTCCATTCCAGCCTGTTTTATCCATTCCAGATTTTACTTAGTCACCCCAGAAAGATTGTCCACAATATTGCAAGCCTCTGCCAGTATCAAAAAATTTAACAGGCTTTTGGTTCCTGAGTTTTTTTGTTTTGTTTTGTTTATTTGCCAGCATAACACACTTATCAGGTATCCCAGGCAGTTCCTATGTGCAAAAGTAACTTGAAACTCTATTGATATTGATCCAAATAATTGTCTAACTAACTGTGTAATCCACTAAAAACAGAGCCCTGTAGCACCTTACATATACCTTTATTGTTGCATGAGCTTTTGTAGATCAGATGAAGTGGCTATGATCCATGAAGGTTTGTGCTGTGACACATTTGCCGGTTTTTAACTAGCAAATGTATCCCAACTTTACTTTTTACTCTCAGCTGAAAGTGTCTGAGATTGTACTCAACCTGGAAAGGGAATGTTGGCAAGCATCCCATAGTTATTCTTACCAGCTTCTACCTCCAAGGAAGACTACTTTAAAAATGGTCCTCAGTCATTCCCTTGGACTGCTTTCTCCTTCCAGGGGGAACTGGCTGATTCCTGGACTCAGCTTGTCATCTCTGTTAATGCAAGCCAGGAAGGACAAGCATGGAGTCAACAAGTGGCAGACTGTGCCACACCTTGTCCCTTGTCCTCATGCTGGAAAAGGAAATTTGTATATTGAATGTCTCCTTAACATGAAGTTAAATCGAGACCTTGTAAATATATAAATTGAAGTTTTCTGGTGCAGTAAATTCATTGGAGGGAGTAGAAAAGCACACGCGAAAGTGGCCCAAGAGAGGTGCCAGAGGATGAAGATGGAGATTAGACTGCAGAACAAATTTACTTTATGCACACAATTTTGAGGCATTTGAAAGGGACTGATTCTGTTGCTTCTCTGCCTCTCTATCCCCCCCCCCACTGTTTTCTTTCAGAGGAATATGTTCTTTTGTCTTAATTGAGCCAACCCCTTCTTTTAGGAACAGGAATGGATCTGTTAGTCTTTTCATTTCACCAAATGATGGATAACATTTTACTCTGCTAGAATAAAAAGATCATTCACATACAAAAAAATCCACTTAGATACTTCCATGCCTTCATTTCTAAACGCTGCCTGTCTCTGTGTACAAAATAGACTTATTGAAGAGGAAACTCTTGAATAGGGGTTCCCAGGAGAGTAACAGCTGCATTTCTGTGCTACAAATAAACTAAAAATATTTTGAACAAACTTATAGAAAGGACCGAAAGCTTTGAAATGTGTTGCAAGGCCAAGTCCTTTTATATCAGATTAGCCAGAAAATGTTTTTAACTATATGTAGCATAGATAAATAGGTTTTCCAGAAATGCTTCCTATTGTATTTTACTTCACTTCTGTTTTTTCTTTCTGCAACATGCTCAGTGTCAGTTTTTCTCACTTGCCTGATTCCATGTCAGGTAAAGAGGTGTGTTTTATTTTTTGGGCACTGACTGTGCTGTTTGTGCCTTAAAGGTAAAATCTTCTATCTGTGTGTCTTGCCTGTCTGGTGGTGGTTTTTTTTGGGGGGGGGGGGGCGGGGGGCGGGTATACAATTCTTTTTTTTTAATTCTGAAAGAAGTTTGCATGTCTTCTGATTGTACTCATTAGGCATAGCTTAGTAACAGCAACATAATTAAAAGGAGTAATATTGATACGTAGAGTAATAGAGCTGATACTTAACATGCTACATTTGGGTCAAAGAAATACACTATACAGTAATTTTAAATGACTCACTCCTGACTGTTTGTTAATGCATTTGCATTGGCAGCTTGTAAGACACATAAGGGATGTGGTGGCGCTGCGGGTTAAACCGCAGAAGCCTCTGTGCTGCAGGGTCGGAAGACCAGCAATCGTAAGATCGAATCCACGCAACGGAGTGAGCTCCCGTCGCTTGTCCCAGCTCCTGCCCACCTAGCAGTTCGAAAACATGCAAATGCGAGTAGATAAATAGGTACCACCTCGGTGGGAAGGTAACGGCGTTCCGTGTCTAGTCACGCTGGCCACGTGACCACAGAAACTGTCTTCGGACAAACGCTGGCTCTACGGCTTGGAAACAGGGATGAGCACTGCCCCCTAGAGTCAGACACGACTGGACTAAATGTCAAGGGGAACCTTTACCTTTACCTAAGACACATATTTTCCAAAGTCTGCTAGCATTGTTACTAGTGTTATTTTTTTCTATATTACCAGATTATAATGGGAAACCTGAATGTTATTACATCTTCAAGCTACATTTATGCCTAAATAATCCATATCACTTGATTTGACTAGTATGGGAAAGTTGTTACAATTCGTATTAGTGTTTGTCAGACAGGAAACAGAAGCTTTTACCAGTTTTGATTCAGGAATAATTTTGAATTGAGAGGTGTAACACTGAACAGATTATTACCTAATTTGAGCTTGAATAAAAGAAAATATGATATTGCATTGTCTCATACACACAATTGCTAACAGTTAGTGAATGAATGAGGGAGCATTTTTTAAATAATGTTAGTAATTTAAATCTAGCAACTATGATGTAACTGTGATGAAAGTGGTCTTTATAATTTATGTAAAAGGATAAACTAGGATCTCGACTAATAATATTAGATAATTTCTGCCAGTATCATTATGATTCATTCTAAATCTCTGAACTTTATGCCTGAAGATAATCTTTTTAGAATTGAAATTAGAAAATTTACATTACGTTTCATTCCAGATTAATCAAAGCAACTAACTTCTTTTTTATTTTCATAACTACCCACATGTTTTAAAACAAACCTTTCTATATTTGACTTTATATGATGTAGACTAATCAGCTTTTAAAATCACCAGATTTTGCTACCATTAGTCAGTGAGAGTAGTTAAAATATCAAAATGGAGACAGTTCATACAAAACATTGTTATAGATATGTTTCTCAAACTCTTACATTGGTCTAGAAGGTCTTCCAGAAATGCATCCTATTGTAATGGATCACCTGTTTTTAGAGGTTATGGAAATTATATTTTAATTGTAATATATTGCTGGTCTTTGACCGTAAATAAACAATTGATTGATTGACATCCTTGACATCCGCATCCTATTGTATTTTACTTCACTTCTGTTTCTTCATTTTGTATCATGCACAGTGTCACTAGTTTTCACTTGCCATTTCTGCATCCAAATGAATTTCTTTGCCTTTCCTTCCCACCACCACCTTTCCAGATACAGGCACCATAGCACTAGGATCATTTTAAAGGGGAAAAAAAGGTAGGCAGGGGACAAGCCACACAGTAATAATTGATAGATATACTGCGGAGGTACCTTTGGGAACTACCCACAAGAACCTAATACAGAGCCTTGAAGAAGATGATTTATCATTGAAAGCTCGCTGTTTGTTTTTAGTTTTTGTTTTATATTCTTAATGGCCAATTAAAGGTATAACCTGTTCCTGCATTTGTATTGTTTCTACAACCATGCAGCCTTTTCATGATTTCTCCTGACTTCCTGATTTCTTATCATTAACTGTCAAATTTGGGACATTCCCTTCCAGACTTCATTTTGTCATCTGCCAGCTGAGATTAGTGATTTAGCCTGTGGGTGGAGGGGGAAGATGAGAAAACAAATCCGTGACTCAGCCAGAAAAGCCATGGGGGGCAGTCAACCTCCTTGTGTTCAGCCAGAGCCTGAAGTTCCATGCCAGCCCTCGTGGATGCGGGCACACCTTGGAAGCAGCAGGAGGCACTTCTGTCCAGAGGTGGACAGCCAAGTGACAGCATAACTGGGTCAAAAGGAAAAAATAAAGTGGAAGTGGAAGGAAAAAGGAAAAGAAAAGAGAGACCAAAGGCCCAGAACAATTCAAAGGCTGTTTCTTGTCCTATTTTTTTTCAAGATTGAAAAAGAGGGTATTTTTGCTCCTTCCCTTCTTACTCTCCCTCTTCCTCTTCTTTCTCCATAGTTTCTCTTTTGGGCTCCTGCCATGTTCTCTTGAGGTGGCATCAGTCTCAAAGGAAGGCTGCTCCATCACCAAACTGTTGCACCCCACTCTCCACATTTTTTTACCTACTGTGTGAAGTGAGAGACATGTATTTTGAGCAACAGGGTAACCTTACAATCGAACGTGTTATTTTTTCCCCTGTCTGTAACACTGTAGCACTATTCCACTTTGAAAAAATGAAAACAAATAAAACAAATATTAAACATGATGAGGGACTTGGAGAAATCACTTAAACCCCTTCTGGCCTGCCTGAGGAGAAGGGAGGAAGTAGCTGTTCTTCACTTTGAACGAAGCAAAACCTTCATTTGCAAAGTGAGAAGGGGTGAGAAAGGAAGGAGGAGGCAGTGGCAGTAATGTCTCTACCACTTCTTCCCCCACTCCTGATCCCCCACTGGTACCATGCAGCCAAACAGTTTCTCATCCACCATCCGTCAAGGCATTGATTTCACCCTCCTTAGCAGCTTGGCAGAAAGCAAGCAAACTGGCATGCATCTCTGGATGGCTTCTTGTAAGTTCCCTCTTCAGGTGTGCATGTAAGCCAATTCTGCCTCCCCCCACGGCTTTGTTTTTGAAATTGGGATGGAGGAGAAGCAGCTGAATGACTCATTCCTTCTCTTTTTTTAATTAAAGACATGGGACCCAGAAGAATCAGAAGCTGGAGCCTTAGAATGCTAATTTTGCTTATAAAAGCAACAATTTTAAGACTGTGTAGGCTCCTTGATTGCTATAGGCTCCTTGACTGCTACACAATGCATCTTACTACTGGATTAAAAATTGTCCCAAGAGATGCACACACTGACCCAAAAACCACGTGACTTTAAACCAACTTCAAAAAACCCTGATCCAGCTTCTGATTTATTTTAATAGAGTAACCGACCCCTTGATTAGTTACTAGAATTCAGTATGTCCATTTGTGTGCATGCACAGATAAATACCTCCATTCTTGTGGATAGTTCTTCTTCCACTTTTAGTTTCTCTTTTCTTGTTGCTGTGTTTGTTTGTGACAGTGTTAAAGTTCATAGTAGCCATCTCTTCTGTCCTTTTAGCTGTGTTCTCTAGACTAGAGGTGGGTAAAATTATGGCAGAAATAATTTTGATGGTGTTTATAGAATGTTTGCAACACCAATGACAGCAGTCAAGATGGTCTACAGGGTACCCTCTTGTGCTCACTATGATTCATAAAATGACACCAAGCAAGGGAAAATCCCAGACTCCTTTTATTCATCAGTTAACCACTTCTCACCCAAGCACAAAGCAATTGTCAGGCTGTTTTTCAACAAATGTGAATGGTAGTGAGCAAAATAGGATATCCTGTAGACCATCTTGACTGCTGTCAATTCAACGTCTGTGCAAAATTTGGTGCTGATTCGAAATTCAGTTTCACAGACAGACAGACAGACAGACAGACAGATAGATAGATAGATAGATAGATAGATAGATAGATAGATAGATAGATAGATAGATAGATAGATAGATAGATAGATAGATAGATAGATAGATAGATAGATAGATAGATAGATAGATAGATAGGGCTGTCTGCCTTTTTAGAATTGTCTTGTAGAATGTTGATTTGCTCTGTTGCACAATATAATTAAGAGTTTAAGCATAAGAAATTTAGAGTGTTAGTGAGTGAAAATACACCCACATCACCTAAAGCTATACAGTGGTGCCTCGACTTACGAACGTCCCTACTTACGACCATTTTGAGTTACGACCAGCTCCAGCCACAAAATTTTGCTTCTACTTGCGACCGGAGCTTCCACTTACGAACAGAAAAAGGCAGGGGAAAAAGGTGGGAAATTCAAATTTCTAACTGTAGGTGGCGACGAGGCTGCTTCTTTGTAGCTCCCAGCAGTTAGAGAGTGTGCATCAGAGGAGGCTTGGGACTGCCTCCTTCTGCTTCTGAGTGTGTGTGTGTGTGTTTGTAGGGAGGCTTCGGGCTGCCTGGTAAGGTAAGGTGCTGTTTTCTGCTTTTTAAAAACGGTTCTGGGTGTTTTTGCAGCATGGTTTTGAGCTGGGGGGGTTGTGTTTCTGTGCTGTGATGGGTCTTGGGGGGGTTTGTTTGTTTTTTGGGTTTCCCCCCCCCATTTCCGATGGGTCTTGGGGGGGTTTGTTTGTTTTTTGGCTTCCCCCCCATTTCCGATGGGTCTTGGGGGGTTTGGTTGCTTTTTGGGTTTTTTTCCCCATTTCCGATGGGTCCTGCATGCTTCCCTTGCTTTTTCCTTTGTTTTCTTTGCATTTCCGACCTGCCCCCTTTGTTCTCTGTGCATTTCCGATCTGCTCCGTTAGTTTTCTGTGCATTTCCAATGAGTCTTGCATGCTTGGTTGCTTCCCCCCCTTTGGCTGGAAGGGATTAATTGCGTTTCCAATGAATCTTGCAGTGATTTTTTTTTATTTTTTGGTGATTTTTTTCTTCAGCCGGAACGGATTAATTGCATTTCAATGCGTTCCTATGGGAAATGGTGCTTTGACTTACGACCATTTCGACTTACGTCCGTCTTGTGGAATGGATTATGGTCATAAGTCGAGGCACCACTGTACTTTACTAAGAGGTGCCTGAGTAGTGCTTATAAAGCTTGAAGAGTGTGTCATCTAACTAATGTAAAAATTAGTGGAAAGGTCAGCACACACTCAAACCAGAACATTGAACCACAGGTCTCTGAAGTAGAATGGAAAAAGAGAAAAGATTTCCGTTCTGATGGCACCAGATATCGAAATCCACCACCGGATATTGCCCATTGTCTCGTGTATTCTGTGTTATCACCAGATTCTAGTCATTGCAAACTATCAGCAGAGCAGGAATGACAGATCAAGTTGTTCTTTAATGTCACTTTCAGTCTTTGTTACCTAAAAGTACAGGATGTGACCCACCCTCCCTTGTGCTGCAGGCTACCTTTCTTTTCTGTACTAATGTAGGTTTTCATTGTGCCTGTGTCGCTCAGTTATCACACCCACAGAGTGTCTTCTCTCCAATTCCTGCTGTTCGTTTCTTCAAACCCTTTGAGGCTCTGTCCTCCTCTCTCAGGTATACTGTTCTTTCATCCTATTGATTTCCTCCTTCCTCGCTGCATTTTAATTGTCTCTACTCAGTCTGCCCCCCTCCACTTTTTCTTTCCCCTTCTCAATTTTTGGCTTTCTTGTCTTTGTGCCTTTGGCACCTTCTTGACTTTATTTTTGCATGTTCACGCCTTATGTTTGTGCAGCGTCCTCATTTTCTTGTTGACATCAAGCAGCTTTTTTCTCTCTCTCCTGCCCACTAAATTTCTTTACCTCGAGGAGACAGTTGTTGTTTGCTGCTTTTGTTCCATATTTTTACTCTACAGGAATGCTTTGATTTCTATTCCAGCAATTCCATACTACCTCACATATTGCACCTATTGTTGCTTGCATTAGTCAGAGGTGGGCTGGGTGTATGTGCCTAGAATCAGAGCCATTTCCCAATGTCTGATCTTCCATTATCATATATTTGAGGGTTATTTAAAAAGAGATGAAGATTTTTAATACACTACAAAATCTATTACCCAAAATATTGCAAACATACTAAATATTAATGGATGTGTCACACAGAGGTGTAAGAGAAAATGGTGCATTTTAAAATGAAAAACACACTGTCAAATTAATAATAGACCAGTTACTCCTTTTTATGTTATATTCTTTATTTAAAAACAACAACAAAAACATTGATGAAATTTGCTGTAATGCCCTTCATCCATTTGCAACCCACTCTTTTCATATTTGCTTTCACATTTGGATCATGTCTCCATCTGAAACTTAGGAATCTTGGGGTGTCATAAAAACTAGCACATTAATTATCATGTAAGCCTTTGAGAATGACAACCTACAGGTGCATTATCCTATAACTTAGAGGCATGTTGGGAATGGAGAGAGTGCAGTATTGTAAACAGTGTGTTCAGAGGAAGTCATATCCTTGCTGAGCTGGTGCAATTCTGAGCAAATACTACCAAGGAAATACATTTATAGCCTCTGACAGATGACTATCTATGTCAATATTCCTGACCATCTACAAATCGTTTACAATATGAAAATAGTATTATCCATTCCATTATGCTTATTACATTGTTAGTTCATATAGGGGCATTGTTCAAATGACACGTTTTGGAACAGTTCACTCAGTCTTGGTATTGCCTACAGCTTAATTAGAATAGAACGTCTAAGCTCTTTTAGAAGGCATTTCATAAGCCTGCTACTGAATTATTTTGGATCCTGTTCACCAGTTACCCATAAGATCTGACAAGAATTCACCTTGGTGTTATTTGTTGTTTGCAGAAAACTGGTGATTCTAGTTGGTATATCTTGGTGCTAAATTATTAAAAAATAGATGTCACTGAAAGGAAATTTCTAAACTAAATGCATGAACATTATCATGGGTTATGTTAGAGCCATAACTAATGTTGGCTTTATTTCTCCTGTCATGGAACTCTACAAGAGGCCTAATTTCAAAAGATAATGTCAGATGAAAAATTAAAGTGTCAGTGATATGTGATGCTTTCATACATAGAAACCATTTTATTGAGCAATTTTCAGATTGTTAGATACTAACAGAAATGATTGAAATTTGTATCCGAAAAATAGAATGGGTATCTGTGAAGGAAAGCTGGAGGAAAGTGAGCCGTCCTCGACAATAGAAACGGCTAAAGAGGAAAGAGGGAGCTGTAGGACGGAGGCTTCAGAGGAAAAAGAAATCTTAATAGAGCAAAAAGGGAAAGATAGAGGAGATGAAGGGGAAAGTAGAAGTCTACCTAGTAGAAGAAGGAGAGAAAGGAAAAGAGGAGGAGCTTAAGATGTCAGTTTGGGAGGAGGGCATAAATACTCAAGAGGAGAGGAGGTTCAGGAGTAGATTTGAAAATGAGGGAATGAGGAGGAAGGAGGAGCGAGATAGAAAGGAGACGGAGACAAGTTATGAAAAAGTGTGCGGTCTCCTAAAAGATTTTCCGAACTTGAGAGTTGGAGGGTTGTTGCCTGATCCGGAGCCTAAGAAGGAAGGAGAGACGGTGTACGAGACCCAAGAGTGGACTGTAATTGTCTTCCCGCGGGGGCAAGGACGAGGCAAGAAGGTGATTAAGACCCGATTCTACCTATAATATACCACCTAAAGAAGAAGATTGGGTGAGACACCCATGCTGCGGCACCATCTGTGCGGTGAGGAGTGCCCCTCTACGGAACCCCACCGATCGCGAACGTTTTGGCCCAGCACCCCAATGAGCTATCCGGACTTTCAAAGAGAGTTGGCCTCATCTAGTTACGGCCCATTACCAGATTTATCATGTTTTGACCCAGTTGAAATAGTTGTTGAGAAACCAAAGATCAATAAAAGCGAAGTTATGAATAGTACAGACAAGTCTCAGTCGTTATTTCCCACCAAAAGTGAGGAACTGCCACAACATTCAAACGAACCCGATCACAGTATCTCGGTTATTTTAAGGCAGTGATGAACGTAGTGGCTGAAGTCTTGTAGCACAGCATAGTAAGTCGCCTTCTCGGCCCATTGAATTAATGGAATTTACAAAGACATTGACTCACAAAATCCCCACTGATTCAATTGACTTACTCTAGTTGTGACTTACAATGCTAAACAATGGGATTTAAGCAAGTGTATCCCCTCCTCACACTCAGCTTCAGTGGGTATCACATTTGCACTCTTGTTTAGTTACAGTGAGGATAATTGATTTTGAATTAATTAACACTAAAAAAGATGAATTTTTCATGAGATAATTAATCTTAGTGAAAAATGGTAAGCAGAGCAGGTTTTCTAGATGTGCTTTTTTTGTTTAGTCCTCATTGCCAGTGTTTTTTTCTTGTGAGATGAATTACATGTCTAGAAATATCTCTCTCTTTATTTATTTTGGCTTGGCAACATGTTGTTATGCTAGTAATATTTCACAGCCAAGAGTGTTACTACTATCCATAAATTTTGCCCAATGATAAGCAATAGTCACAATCAATCATGACAAGTAATTGATGTTGATTGAGCAAAATAAATGTGATACTTTAGGAAGTTATGACCTTGTCATTTAACTTCCTTGGAACTGTTTCAGATTGACTCTTGGTTGTTGTTGTTGTTGTTTTTAACTGATGCATTTAAGGAAACACAACATGGTTTCTGTGAAGACCTGCAGAGTTATGATACTGAAGGTAGATGAATCTGCTATTTTGTGGAACTTGAGGTCCAGCTAACAGTGGCCTCTACCACATATGCAGACTCCCATTGTCAAAGTGGGACTACATCTTATTTTCTTTTCCCTGCTGCCCCTCCATGTGACCCACAATTTTATTCCCAATGGTTAATGGAATCTGTTTGGTCTCCCACTTGCAGAGAGGCGCAGATAGATCAAACTGGGAATCAAATACATGGTAACAGAGAAAGGGGTACCGCTTTTTACAATGTTGTCTAGTTCACTGGCTTTAATTCTCTAGTTCAAACAATATTGATCCTTCCTGTTATTTATGACAATAATTTGCTGAATTATATATTATAGCAAAAGCATTTACCCCAAAATATGGTTACTAATTCACACTAATGCCAACATATTTCAGTCTATTGAATGATATCGTTCTGGTGGTATCAGTAGCTTCTGTTGTTGCAGCCAGAGTATTGACCTGGACTGGTTTGTAGAGACAATTTCACTTTTCTGTTACAGTACTGTCACTAGTTACTGGATCACTTCACGGTGTTGGTGATGACCTTTGAAGCCCTATATGGCTTGAGAGAAGGCAGGTTGAACGCCTGCATTTTCTCATATGAGCTTGTCTAGGGTTTAAGAAGCATAGGAGAAGCTTCTCTCTCTTTCTGGAGGAATATTTTATGGAAACATGAAAAAGGGCTTTCTTGGATGTTCTCAAGTGTGGCACTGCTGAGTGAGGCCAAACTGGCTCCATCATTTGTGTTCTTTTCACAAATGGTAAAGATATTTTCATTTAGACATTCAGCTTTTAAGCTGATTGTCTGCTGAATTACATTTTAACTGCTGGGTTCTTTTTTTTAATTGCTTTTAGAAATTGCTTTTGCTTTTTATGATCATAGAAGAACACAACTATTTCCATGATTACCCTTCTGCACGCAGTAGAATCCAACAATATTCTGGCCTTTATGTCTTCATAAATAATAATGTATTAGGCATGTGCACTGTCTCTGGGGAAATGTGCAAAAACTGAATAGATTCATGGGTGTTGTGTGATTCAAGGGTGACTATAGGGCACAGCAGGGAGCCATGTTCAGCCTAGGATAGAGGAAAACCACAACAGATCATTTGTATCCCATTCAGAATTCACAGGATTAAAAAGATAGTTAGCTATCTATGCTGAGGAAAGGGGAAGTCAAAACTAATACAGTACACTAAGCTAACGACAGCAGCAGCAGAAGGCAAATGACAGATGAGCCTCTAACATCTCTTCCCTCAACACTCCAACCATTGAGGCATTAGGATAGGCTCAGACTGAGGTTGCCACACATATATACCCCTTGCATCTGCTTTGTCAATGATTTTACAAAGATTTACACCATGATTTAGATTGCCTTTTTGTCTTCTGGAGAATTCTTGTTTGTTTGTTTGTTTGTGTGTGTGTGTGTGTCTGTCTGTCTGTTCTCTCATTCAGCTTATAATAAACTTGACTGAAATTGGATTGAGTGTGTTTGTGTGTGGATGTGGAAGACTGGGCACACCGTGAGTGGATTAGAAGGCTGTATACCCCCCAAACCCCAGATCATAGTCATTTGTGTGTCCCCCCACAGGATTTTTTTTTCTGGAGACCCAGAAACACAGAGATGTCACAGACCCAGGGACAGAGCAGGTTGGAATGTCTCCCAAAGGACACAGGAGTGGTCAGTCCTGATCTGTATGACACATCTCAAAGATAAATTGAATGAATGACTAAATGTCAAAGACCATTAAGTTTCCCAGGTGTCCTTAGTCACTCTTACTGAGAATTTGGAACTGTATAAATATTCATCTCTAACGACTGTATAAAATAGAAACAACAGCAAAACAAAACATTCAGTTAAATCTGTGTTTGACAATGCTCTCACTCTGAGTTACCATATCTCATGGAGCACATGTGTGCAGCCGTGTTGGTTTTTTGCATCCAGAAGCTGCCTTTTGCAGAGTCAGACCATTTGTCCATCCAATTCACTATTGGCAACTCTGACTGACAGCACCATGGATTTAGGTGGAATTCTTTTGTAGCTCTACCTAGAGATTCCTGGTGTCTCCTATCCAAGTACTAAGGAAGCCCAACCCTGCCTAGCTTCCAGAATCAGCTGAAATCAGGTGTGTTTGGGTTGGAATGAACTTTATTTTGTTATACTGACTGTTTGACAAAAAATTATTTTTGACTTTATTATCATTATTTGTGGCACTACTTGTATAATTGGTAGATACAACGTGGATGTGATTTTCCTCCTACCATCCATCAGTTCTATATTGCCATGGGCAACTGGGATACTGCTAATAATTGTAGTTTATTAACTGCATAGTGTTTTAGTAATACAAAAACTATATATCTCCTTTAGACAGAAGAAAGAAAAGAGCATGTCATTTTTGTTGCTGCTTGCACATTCCATAAACAAATTAAGTACTGTTTCTATTTTCTTTTATTGCTATCTTAGCTGTGTCAGTTATCTATAAGCTGAAGTTGAAGGATTCATTGTCTGTCTCTTCTTTAGCATTCAAAATGTATACAGTGGTGCCTCAACTTATGAATGTCTTGACTTGCGACCAATTCGAGTTACGACCACC
The DNA here is from genome assembly GCA_037013535.1 of Intellagama lesueurii. Taxonomy (NCBI): domain Eukaryota; kingdom Metazoa; phylum Chordata; class Lepidosauria; order Squamata; family Agamidae; genus Intellagama; species Intellagama lesueurii. The sequence continues at coordinate 128,306,846 of JBAJHW010000001.1, read as the reverse complement.
TCCGGTCGCAAAATTTTGCTTTGACTTGCGACCAGCGCTTTGAGATACGACCAGAAAAAAAGGCTCCCTCCCTCCCTCCTTTCCTGCCCTTTTTTTAACCTTAGAGGTCATATTAGGTTAAAAAAAGAGTCTCCCCCTAGTGGACAGATTAACCACTTTTGCATTAGTTCCTATGGGAACTAATGCTTTGAGATACAACCAGCGCCTTGAGATACAACCAAAAAATGGCCGGAATGGATTAATTGCGTTTCAATGTATTCCTGTGGGAAATGGTGCTTTGAGTTACGACCAACTTGAGTTACGACCATCATCCTGGAACGAATTAAGTTCGCAACTCAAGGCACCACTGTAATGACAACACTGTTTACATGTATACCAAAAATAAAAGCCAAGGAGTTACAGTATATTAAAAATAATGGATTTATTTCAGGATGATTTCATAAGTTACAATCCACTTCCTCAAACACCCGCTTGAAATAAATATATTAATCTTTAAGGTGACAGAACTTTATGAATATGTTCCTTTTCCATTGTGTTAATACTTTTTTTAAAAAAAGTTAATAGAAGAAAATCGAACATCTTCTTACTCCATCAGAACTAATGCATTTATGCCTTCATATGAAACACCTACACCGTACAGTGATAACTGGATTCAGAAACTGGACTATTGATTTGAAATAATCTCTAGTAATCTTGTGAGATGATTGGCAGTTGTGGCAAAAGTAACAGTCTTTTTAGCCATCTACCCCCCTTCCATAGATCTTGTCCATTCTGCACTTGTTTATTTCCTTTTTGTTTTTTTCCAAAAGTTGGTATATCAATACAGAAATACAGCACTACGCAGCTTCTTTCCTCCTCCCCTTTTCCCTTCCTTCCTCCTGGCATATCAGTCCCTCTCAGGTCTTGCCAAGGCTTCTCTCCTTTTCCCCTTTTGCCTTCCATCCCCCCTGCATATCTTTTCCCTTTTGTGTCAGGAGGAGGAAGCGAGTTTTGAAATACTTGCAAAATATTGTGAAGAGCAGGGTTAAATAAACTGCAACACTGCTTTCTTTACTATTCAGAGCAGGAAATCTGAAGCCCTCTTTCATCCACAAGGGTGGGGGGAGGCTGTCTCCTTCTGAGCAATGTATTCATGTTGGGTTTTTTGTGGAAGTGGCAGCAGTGGATCCTAATACTAATTTGTTGATATACCTTTAATATTTTTTTTAAAAAAAGAATACAAGCACAGTGGCCAGAAACCTGACCCCTTTACAAAGGAAATAAATCAACAGCAATGTTCACACAGGCTCAAATGATAACGAATGAAGTGATTCATCATTGATACAAATAAAACAACCCTCCCGGTGAAGGGAAAATAAACTGGAAATAAACTGCTGGCCAGGAAAATGAGTCGATCTTGGCTGTGTGTCATGTGCTCAGAAATTTATGAAATGATCTAAAAAAAAAACCAAAATAGCCATATTGATATAACTAAATAAATAACCGGGGTTCTTTTGCCGGGTGTGATCAGGCCCTAAGTCTCTATTTTTGTTCCCAGATCCTTTGGGACAATCTGTTCTGAAATCTTTTCAACCTCATCTTAATCATCCAAAATCTTCCCCATTGAAAGATTACAAATGGTTTCTCTGAAGCAGTCCACTGGCTCAAAAATGCATATTTTTGTGGTTTCCATGCTAACCCCAAACCCTCAAACACACTCTTCAACATTCCTCTCACCTTTCAGGTGAAAGAGGTGTGTGAGGTATTGTAAGCCCCCCCCGCCCAAATTTATTCCTTCTTCCTTCATTCCTCTGACATGCTGTCCAACAGCTAAAAGCTTTGGAGGAGCACAGAAGAGATGTGCTCTGTCATGTTGCTAATTAGGATGTCACAGTGACAAAGAAATTGTAAGGGTAAGAGATAAAACCTCCCTTTGATTATTTTCTCCTGTATTTTCGTTATTGCTCCTGCATTTGCTACTTGAAAGGTAAGACTAGAAAGGCGGTGGGGTGGGGTGGGAGGGTTGTGGGAGAGGTCAGCTGGCAGCGATGAGGAGGAATGGCCATTTCCTCGTCTTCTGACCAGAGAACAATTTGGGACCATTTAAACTTATTCCTTTCCCTGGCATTATTTTCAGGAAGGAAGGAAGAGGCAAAATGTAGTTGCATTTTAAAGACTCACAGTTTAATTTTAGTGTGAGCTTTTGTGGAATCCACTTCCTCAGACACATGAGTGCAAATAAATATCCTGTGGATTTATGTGTATCACCATGACTAGGTGAGGACACAGATAATGAACAAAGTGACACTGGTCTGTTAATGTGGGAATGAGACTATCAAATTGTTAATTTTTTTAATTAGCAGGTTCTGGCCAGCTGTGGGCCAGGTGGACTTGGCTATCACAGGAATTCAAAGACATGTTTCTGGGACAGAGATAAGAATCTGTCAAGGGAGATAACTGTTTTATATCTACCAGATATTACAGAAATATGGGTCATTATTATGTGTAGTGCACTAAGAAGCTGTGATCTCAACCCTTAGAAATGCACTGGAACTAGTTTATGTAGCCACTTTCTGTTGCCTACCTCTCAAGTTTCCCTTTGCAATTCCTTTTTATACAATAGCCACTTTGAGATCCATAACAGGGTGTCCTGGGAGGTTGAAGCGTTCTTAAACTGGTTTCTCTTTGTTACTATTCCTGATTTCAGATTTGTTTCCATTCATACTTCTGCAAAGACATTGTCCCATTTGTTCTCTGCATAAAGCAGAGGGCTATTGTTGGCAGAAGATGTCATAGATCACATTAGAGGATAAACAAGTAAATAGGCCTTTGATATTGTGACTGACAATGTTGGGGCTCTTGGCAAATAGCATATACGTACCTCAGGGTTCTGTTTTATCCCCTATGCTATTTAACATCTACATTAACCTGATGGAAGAGGTTGTCTGGAGTTTTGGGTTCAGTGTCACCAGTATGTGGACGACACCTATATCCATCTCTCCTTGCCATCTAAATCTCAGGAAGTTGTTTGCTGTGTCCTTTTTTTGCACAACATTTTTTTTTCTGAATATGGATATCTGTGTGTATTCCAGAGAGATAAAGAGAGATAAATTCGTCTAAAATCAGAAAGAGATAACAGGAGTGCTGAGCTATGAAGTCAATGAAAAATTAGCAGCCGAGTTGTCTAGAACCTATGGAGAAACAAGCAGCTTAATTGTTAGTTTTCTTCCACTGGTCAAGTCCAATGCTCCAGTGCTCACCAGTGGGCATAGTGCTAGATAAAGTCAATGGATAAGGATGAACCAAAGATGCTAGATTGTCAAGACAGAGGTAGAGAATGGTGGCACATTAAAGTTATAGTGTCAAAACAAAGAAGGTATGGAAAAAATGGAAAGAGTATGAAGTGTAAAGACATGTAGAATCAGGCAAGGCATAAGGAGGAAATGTAATATACTAAATGTGTAGAAATGTTTAGAAAACACACACATTCACTGTATTGTAGGGTGCTTTCTTTTTTAGAGAATATAATCTGCATTCAGATTTTATCAGACAGCTGTGTCTGCCTCCATTGCTGAATCTGTAACTTGAATGGACATCACCAATGAGTTTGATGCTTTAATATAGTACTCAAGGACTAGTGTGTGATCATGATTAATGTAGAACAAATGATAGAGGAATTAGAACAGAAAATAATAGACGTATATAATCAGAACTTCATTTTTAGCAGTACTTTCTTCTAGAGGCTGCTGTGTCCTTCCCTACTCCATATGAATGTGAGTCCTATCTTTCAAGTCAGATTATTGTAATACCTATATTTTTTCAAATTAATATTTTCAACAAATGACTCATTATAGGTTTTTACTGTAAATATAAAGGAAGAAATTAAGGATTAAACAGAAGAGATAGATAGATAGATAGATAGATAGATAGATAGATAGATAGATAGATAGATAGATAGATAGATAGATAGATAGATAGATAGATAGATAGATAGATAGATAGATAGAGATAGATATAGCTATAGATAGATAGATATAATAGATAGATATAGATAGATAGATATAGATATAGATATATAGTATATTTCATAATCTATGTAATTTTAAACCATTCAGAACAGCTCAATATTGACTATTTGACAGTATTCTGACAATATGTGATTTGCTTCCTAGATATTAGCTGTAAACAATGTAATGGTCTTTTAAAATACTGAATAAATGTTTGTGTGATTTTAAATGAACTTCTTACACATTGAGAGCTAGACAATTCCCTAAGACATTTTTAATTGATTTTGGTGGCTTTTTGTTCATTAACATAACACCTAAAATATGTTTTTAAAATATAAATTTTTAGAATATTTTTTTAAAAGGGCAATTGTAAGCTACACCATTTCTTAATAATAGTTACTTCTGGTAATAGTCGCCTTTTAAAAGTACATGCAGCCACATTGGGTCTGCTTTTCCACAATGCTCTTCCACATTTCCGGAGACTGCATTTGGAAGTTGTGAAGTTATGAACGGATCCAGTTGTGTTGGTCTTTCCTATGGCTCTTCATTGTCCTCCCAGAGGAGTGTCAATTCACAGTGGAAAGAACTGGACAGTCTACATTGCTCTACGTGCTTGTCTCACTCAGACAATGTGTCTTCTCCACCATATGAGAACAAATCATAGAAAAGTAGCTTCCATGCTGCTTTAAAAGATAATGGTTTTGAATGTGTTATTGTATTCACCCTGGAGGTACATTGGAACATTGAAATGATAAGATGTGCTGTAGAATGTACTTGGAACAGATACCCATTAGAAATTTGAAATTGTGGAATGGGGTTTCAAAAATTGTTAGGAATTTCTGGATAACTACAGCAAGTACTAAAGTGTGGGCTTCCTTTGGATAACTCTAAAACATACTGGTTTCTTGAGAATTATTTTACTCAGTCCTTCCCAGAACTTTAAGACACTTTAAAGAGACACTTGGAAAACTCAGATACATCTGCCAGCTTCCTTGCCATCCTTCTTTTCTTCTTTGCTAAGGAAAACAAAGCAAAAAGATCTACCTTGGGAAGAGGCTTAAAGTCTTCTTGTAGACGATTCACAGAAAACGTGGGATGATAGTGAAGGCAGGGTGTGCACAACATTTCATGTTAGGCCCAGCCTAAGGGAGGGAGGCTTCATCTGAGTTAAATGTAGGGATACGCTTTTCAAGCGGGAGTATTTTGAGCTCCCTTTATTCAAAGTTTGATGATGTGCCTGTGTCCGCCAGGAAATGGTCTGACATTGCCTTGCAGCATCATACTTCTGACATTGAGAGTAGTAACCTGCAGGAAAAAGGATGCCAAGCTTTAGCATAGTAAGGGTCACCATGAATGTTTTCAGCAGTTAAGATGGTATGCAGCAGCCATTCTCAACAGGGGCCATATGGTCCTCTGGGGGCCCTGGCACATCTGAAGGGGGCCACAGACTGGAAACAATTCTTTACACACCACCTTATAAGGTTCATTATGTGACTGATACAATCCTGATTTGGCCTATATTTCTTTCAAATTGAGTTTATGGCTGTGGCCAAAACCAGGTTGAGAATGACTGGTCTACAGGATGCTCTGTTATGCTCACTACCACTCACAAATAGACACAAAGAAGAAATATGGCACCCAGATACCTTTCTTTTTACCCGGCAAGTGTTGGGTTACTATCCCCTTAAGCAGTAACATGAATTTCACATGTTTTGCTGGCTCCGCTGCTGAGCGTGTTTTGGCCGCGCGGAGCTTCTTTGCCTCCTTCCCGGGATATTGTGAGACAGGAGAGTCTCGCAAATGCGACCTGGGATGGGAGGGAGAAGGAACACCTACTTAAGCGTGGCCCCCCTCCTTTTGGCCTCTTTTCAACGCTTGCAACCCACCCTCCCGCCCTATGCACTACTGTGAGTTTTCTGGTTACCTTTTGGGGCCAGATAGGAATTTTTGACCTGCATCCTGATTGGCAGTTGGCTGCGGGGATTTTTTGCCTATCCCACACTGGTCGAGGTGCGCAGGCTGTTTGAAGGGGTGGATAATAAATGGTCACACAGGCGGGTAGTGCAGATGGAACAGGTTTCGGTGAGTCCCCTTGCAATCACAGGTAACGTATAGCTCATCCAACCTCCCAGCACTGCGGATCGTTTACAGTGCATGGGGGGGGGGAGTTGCACTGAGGCCACACCCAGACCGATGGTCACCAAGGGGAAGGTGGCTCGAGGTCTGGGGGTGGTCAAATTTGGGCCAGCCAGGGTCTCGCTGTCTTCAGGACCGCGAGACCTCGGGGCTTGGTACTCACCCATTTGTTTGGTCAGGGGTCCGGTGAGACCCCAATGCCAAACCTGATTCTGCACTACTGCAGGCCACCTCTTTTATGGTTGGCTATAATGGTTATTTAATAAAGTGTGGCCCATGTTTTTTCCATAAAACTTGTCTCGCCTCATTATTTCGGGTTAGAGGGGCAATGACCCCATGCAACCCAGTGCATAGCAATCCAGACATCAATATTTGAAGAGAAAAAAAAGGTTGAGTCAGTATCCTTATATATTTGTGTTGTTGTTAGATGCCATCGAATTGTCACTGTCTTATGGCAGCCCCAACTAACAGGGTTGTTTTTTGTGTGTCTTAGATGTTCAAGGATTGGTTTATCATTGCCACCTTCCTACTGAGTTTCACAGTGTGATATCCCACCCAACAAATAACAGTTGTCATTTAATCCTAACATTCTGCATTCATGATGCTCATGTCTGCTTTTTCTTTCCTGTTTTATAGGTGTTTCATTATTCTTTTACGGCTTCATATGTGATATATAACATACATACGAGGTAAGACAGTGTTGTATAGATGCTGTTCTGAGCTGTGTAATGGTGCAAATGTCTTCAAGTAAAATGTTTACCTTTTTTCAAGGGAAGTTTGGGAGTTAAATCCTCCAGAAGTAGAGGACTCAGTTTTACAATATGCAGCATGGGGTGTACAAGGACAACAACTGGTAAGAACAACAATATGCATGTTTGTTTTGGCTTTTTATCTTTTAAAAAACTTTACCTGTTAGTTTGGCATAAATCTGAAGAAGGACATTCCATTCCTTGGGTTGTTTCTCTGGTTAGGTGTAAATCCTAATTAATTTCAGAATACTTTACAATTAAAAAATACTTAACACATGAGGACTTCTCGGTTCATACAAAGTGTATACACCAAATATGGACGAGTGTGCTAGACTAGCTCCCATCCATCATATATGGGATGGAAAGAACTTGATGTTTAAAAAGTGGAAGAACAAGAGATAGTGATGTTCAAGAAGGTGGGTTGCAGGAAGGTATGTTTCTGCCAGTCTGCCTTAAGAATAGTTCTAAAACTACAGCTTGTGAAGAATATAGTGACTATCTAAGATAATTAACTAAGCTACTTATTTGATTGACTTAGTGTGTATACCTGTGCTAAACAATCTGTGCTAGATACTAGTCTACTAATCTAGGTTTAATGTGTTGGAACCATGGTGACATGGATGCTCAACTTCTGTAGTGCTAGCCCTTCTGCAGTATACCAGACCTCAATGCTGATGTAGCTTTTTATATGTTTTAACATTTTATACAATACATATATTTTAACCTTTGTGTTTTCCCAGATAGGAATTATTAAAGATGGTGGCTGTCGCTTCCCTTAGGGCAACAGAGCCTGCTCTGTCTGCTTATGGCCTGCTGATCAGCTGATTGGTGGGCCATAGGGAAAAAGGGCAGGCTAGGCTGCCCTAAGGGAAGTCAGCCACTGTTTGCAAAGATGGTGGTGTGGGCAGCAGCCCTGGTGGAGGCCCTGGCAGCGGCAGAGGCAGCAGAAGGGAGGTGACAGAGGCAGTGGGAAGGGGACCAGGGAAGGTTCTGGGGGTAGGCAACAAACCAGGTGTGCTCACTGGAAGGACAGATCCTGAAGCTGAGGCTCCAATACTTTGACCATCTCATGAGAAGAGAAGACTCCCTGGAAAAGACCCTGATGTTGGGAAAATGTGAAGGCAAGAGGAGAAGGGGACGACAGAGGACAAGATGGTTGGACAGTGTCATCGAACCTACCAACATGAATTTGACCAAACTCCGGGAGGCAGTGGAAGACAGGAGGGCCTGGCTTGCTCTGGTCCATGGGGTCACAAAGAGTCGGACATGACTTAACAACTAAACAACAAACCAGGGGGTTCATAAATAATCCTAAAATCTGTTACTTCTGAAAAGTTTGGGTTCTCCAGTTTAGTCAAACCCAAACTGAGCCGAAGCAACAAACTGGTGATGTTTCACAAATTTCCTGATTTGTTTTTGGCTTCATGCCCATCTCTAGTTTTAACTGATTGCTAGTCTCATTGTGTTTTAATTCTTGCTTAATATTGGGGCAGTAAGAATAGAAAAAGAAGTGGATTTGATTAGAGAGATGAAAATATTTTAAATTCATTTTGGTAAAACACAAGTGTGTAGCCTAGCATGTGTGGGTTGACACTGTACACTAGGGTGACACTGAGAGAAAAAGAACAAGAGAGAGAGAGAGAGAGAGAGAGGGAGGGAGGGAGAGGGTGCACTATGAAATTGCTATATAAATGCTCAATATTATTCTAAAAATTTTGCATTAAACTTTGCAGAGATTTTTGTATACACTTTTGTCCCAGACCAGAGTTCCATTTGTGGATATGATACCTTATTTTATATGATGCAATGTATTTGTTACGGTTGGGTGACCATCTCATAGCCTTATTTCATAGGAAAACTTGGTCTCATACTCCTTTGTAGTGAATAAGGGGCTTCTTGAAGGTGGCAGAACATATCATGAACACGGATACACTGATGAACATAAAAATCTATACATTATATTCAGATTATAGCATTTGAAAAGCATTGTCTATATGCTTTATAAATAATGACCAGAAGCAAAGATAACTGAAGAGCTTTGAAGCATAAGGGAAATTATTTAAAACTGACTTGTGTGATCTGCAAACAGATAACTGTTCAAAACTGAGAATGACTCATTGTTGCCTCTAGGCAAGAAGGTGTGATGAGGGCATACGTGCAGCTTCTACAGAGTTAGAAATTCTGCTAAGAGTCTGTATAATCAAGTACTCAATAAGGGTATACTGCTTCTTGCGTCGTTAATCAAGATGGCATGAATGGAAAAATGCCTCTAGTTAGGAAATGTCACATTAAACAAATAGGGGCAGGAAGCAATGCTGACGTGAGAAGTAATTGCATCCATCTGGAACATGACTGGTAATTTTTAAATAATTAACTATGCTAATGTATTGATATATCACTGCATCATGGCAAAATTAAAAATAAGAAATGCAAGGATTATATACTGTTCAGTGCACTGGAACTTTAACAATATGATCTTGACAGAAAAGCAGGTAAAAGAACAGATGCTGAAAAGGATTTAATGTTTAAACTGCAGAAAGTGTTGTAGGAAGATACCTAGTAGGTTTATCATTTTGCATAAGATTAATAGAGTGAAGAGTAATGAAGAGTGGTGACTGATCATTGCTTCATCAACTTGCACATCCCTGAATATTTGGAAAATACAGTAGCATGTCTCAGTATAAGAACACTAGAAAGAGGGAGTGCTTCTCATCTTAGAATGGCACAGCTGGAAGCGACCTTATGGATCATCCAGTCCAGCCTCTATCTATCAGGGAGGCACAGGAGGGAATCGAACACTCAGCCTCTGGCTACACAGCCAGATACCTAAACCACTGGGCTATCTAGCTCACTGGACAAGAAGAATTGTTATGTAGAGGAATGGCACTGGAGGAAAAAAGAGGTTTATGCCTATATTTTATGTAGCTCCAGGTCCAGGAACCATAAACCAAAACACTTCTGTAAGACAGTGCATGCTTCCTTTGCTACTGCAAAACACTGTAGTTTTTGAGGACACAAGTATTATTATAAAGGGAGAAGAAATGTTCATGTTCCCTGCATGTTACACATTGCTGCTAAAGTGTTTGTGAGGAAGGAGTATGCTCAAAATTTGTTGGGCTTGAAATAAGTACCTTTATCTAGCACTTGTTGTTTCTCCCCCCCCCCATTTCTTTTGCTGTCCATGGTGTTGGCCAGTTTTAGCTTTTTGTTTAAATGAAAATGAACCCAGATACAGGAGTTCCATTTTAAATATGTGTAGGTTGGGAAAGGCAAAACTATTTGAATACACTACTAGGAAAGAAGGAAAGCAGCTTAGATGATGTGTTATGTGAATGCAATACGTATCTCCATTTTAAGTTATGCTCATTTTGGGTTTAAATATTGCCTTTTAATGATGTACACTTTTAATGATATACTCGTTTTGTTCTTAAATAATGTGTTTAAATGCTGTAAGTCGCTTTGGGTCCTTTTCTAAGGAGAAAGGCAGGTTTAAAATATTTTAAATAAATAAATAAAATGTAGATAAGGTAAGTTTTCAAGTAAACAGTTTTGTTGCTTTTCATTGCTCTATAGAGCAGGGAGTAGCAAAGTTGGCCCCTCCCATTGATGATGCAAAGAATTTTCCTTTAATACTTTATACCTGTAGTTTTAGGGTGTAATCTTAACTAATCAAGATATCTGGGAGCTGGCTGAATTGACACTAAACCAGCAGAGATTGTGCTGAATCCAAATTCCTCCCAGCCGAGAGCTGTTGGCAGTACTACCTTAACCCTGGCCCAACCTTATTTTGGTATGGCATGGTCACTGTGAGTATGGATTTAGAAAGCTTTGGCTTTGGCACAACTCAGCTTTTCTGCTGCTTTTCTCCTTGTCTACCTCCCCTTTTTAAACTCTTCTGCTGGCTCAGAAAACACAGCAGTTGTGCTGGCAGAACTTGCTGCAGATTTCTGAATTTTTGGGTGAAATTCCTCTAGCTGTGCAGAAGTGCAAGGATTTACAGAGCAGAATAACTTCGGGTGCCCACAGTAGTCCACCCTTTTTTTAATTAACTGGTGCTTAAGGTATCTATATTTTACTCTAAGACACTAGTTGAACAGATCAAACAGCAAAGTGACAAACATGATTGCTTTCAGGAACAAACCTCAACAGACCTACTGCTTCCAGAGGGAAAATGCACTGAGCAGAGGCGGGAGTCTCTTTGAATTCAGGGGCAGGAGGGAACTGTTGGTTAGTGCTGGATAGACTGACAGTAACCACAGCCCAGGAAGGTCCCTCCCAGCCACACCTTCTCCAGGCAGAATGCAAGGTTGTAAAAACTCCAACAGAACTGAGATCAGCTAGCACAGGACCTGTTGTGGTAGCATAAGAGGTTTCTTCCCATTCCAGACCAGCTAATGCTGTTATATCTTTGAATTTGGATTACACTGCTGTGTCTTCGACCACTTAAGAATTACCACTAGGAAATAAGTTGTACTCTCTTTATTAGTACTGGAATCAATCAATCCTATGTCACAATAATTTGAGCTATTGAGTAGTAGTCATAGAATAACCTGAACACCTTGCATTTTACTCATCGTAGCAACTGTTGAGATAAAACTTATTCTCCTTTTAAAAATGCACTGTTCTCAATACTTTTCTTCTGCTCCTCTGTGTAAACCATTAGTTTTCAAGTCCCATAAGATTCCTCTCTTCTAGATAACAGCAAGACAAGGAGCATGCTTTTTTTCTTCTCATCCAAAATTTGCTATAATTTGTGCAAACCATCTCAGCAAAAATCAGTTTCTTTTTATTTTGGAAGCAGACAACGGACTATCAAGAAATAAACGTAGAGTGGCTAATATTTAATAAAAGATACACACCCATCTTCCAGAAACCTGTGATGCTTCTAATCCTAAATTCATGCCACAAATCAGCAGCCATGATCATTTTGCACAGTTTGTGTTATTTATGCTAAAAGATTATTTGTGCAGAGTTTCATCCCTGTCCCTGTTGCTGGACTACAACTCCCAAACTCTCCTCTCTACTTGCTATACCGAGGAGGGCTGGCAGGAGTTGCAGATCAACAACATTTTGATGTCTGTCTGTTTATTTTATTTATTTATTTACAAGATTTTTTTAGCCGCGCCATTACCAGTGGTCTCTGAGCGGCGTACAACAATATTAAAACTTTAAAAACATTAAAACCATTAAAAATAGGCAATAGTATAATAATATCCTATATTAAAAATCATTAAAACATTAATATTAATAAATCCTGCTGCTCATATGGTCAGCTAAAGAATACTATTTAATTAAAATGCTGGCTAAACAGAAAGGTCTTTGCCTGGCGCCGAAAAGCCAAAAGTTTCGGAGCCAGGCGGATCTCTATAGGGAGGGCATTCCAAAGTTGGGGGGCAACAGCCGAGAAGGCCCTATTTCGACATGCCATCCCCCCTCACCTCTTTCAGGGATGGCACCTTCAGAAGGGCCTCCTGGCCTGATCTTAGAGGACGGGCAGGCTCGTATGGAAGAAGGCAGTCCTTTAGGTAACCAGATCCTAAGCCGTTAAGGGCTTTATATGTCAAAGTAAGCACTTTGAATTGGGCCCGAGCAGGCAGCCAGTGTAAATTTTTCAGAACCGGCGTGATATGAGTCCGTGCAGCGGCACCACTTACCAGCCGCGCAGCCTGGTTCTGTGCCAGTTGCAGTCGCCGGACCATCTTCAAAGGCTGCCCCATGTATAGCGCATTGCAGTAGTCCAATCTGGTTGTTACCAGTGCATGTGTGACTGTTGCCAGGCTCCGCTCATCCAGGTAAGGGCAAAGTTGATATATTCTCCGCAGCTGTAAGAAGGCACCCCTGGACACCGAGTCCACCTGGGCTTATCTTGCCCTGCTCTGTAGGGTTGAGGCATTTGACACATTACTAGGGAAGCAGTAGCAGGGTCATAAATCAGTAGCCACAAGTCTTCCGGATAATATGCGAGGAAAGGGATTCTCTCTACCATTCTACTTTTTCTGGAAATAGATTTCTAGTAAGATGCTTTTCCTTCCACTGCAACCTCTGACCTCCTAAAAGAACATTTTGCGGTCTCTTAAGATTTGACTTCTGGTATGTGTTGCATATGCATTTCTTAATAGAATGGATTCTGCCCTTTAAGTTAGCTCTTTCATATTTAAGACCTTGGCAAATCTCTCAACAGTTTGTCTGTAGAGAGCCTAGTCATTAATTTTCATATAGAGAAATTGCTTAATTCCTGTAGACAAAAAAAGGATAGAAAACAAGGGGCCTCAGTTCAGAGGAGATATCATGTCTTATGTGTTTCATGCCATTCGTTATACTGAAAGCATTGTACCTGTGGAAAATGAATGAATGCAAATAATGAATGATTAATGTGACTATATCTGTCTGCGTTCTAAATGCATGCTTTACACAGAGAAGCAGAAAAAAGTATTTCAGTGTATGAAAATAATACATTTTGCCTCTTAACATTGATATCATCACTAAAATTCAAGATAGGATATTCCTATGATTAGTACTCACTAAGTCTTTTCTTTTACCATGAAGTGTGTTTGTTGCCAGTAATATAAATGCTCCTTTTTGTAATTCCTAAGTTGTCAAAGGTAATTCAAAACATGTATTTCATGTGGTATGATATGACAGTAGTATGGCATAACTTAGAGCCTGTGACTTATATCCCCAGCTGTGGGACCAGGAGGCCACCTGCACAAGGATGGGAGATTTGCCTTTCTCTCCAGTGCCACTCCCTGTGCACCACAAAAGGCAAGATTCAGCTATGATCTGGGACAGTCTGTGGAGCAGCACAATATTAGCTCAGAGCCTGTTGTTTCAATTTCTTAAAAAATAATAAATGCAGATGTGCAAAAAAATATTTTGACTCTTTGCATAATACAAAGATTATTCACTTCCCCAACTTCACTACAAATGGTATTAGGGGTTAATGAGTTTCATAAAAAAAATTTTCAGTGAGAATCTTGCTACTGATCCAGCAAATACTGCATTTCCATTACTTTGTGAAAAACCTCATTTTGTTTTTGCATGATCCCAATGCTGTCTGCATTGTTTGCAAGAAACCCTCACTTTAGAAGGTGGCTGCACTTAATGGTAACTCTCAATCAAGTACTCTTGGAAGATTCCTATCTTTTTTCCACAGAAAAATATCTGTAAAATATGTTATTAAGCCTTAGCTGTGGATATTTTGGAATCAAACAGACTCAGCAGTTCAGAACCCAGGGACTGACAGACAGATTGAGAAGAGTTCTTGACAAAACAAACACACACACACAGAAACAAAGACAGAGAGACAGAGACGGTGTGCCACTAGTCCTATGATAATCCAAGAAAACAGCATAATTTGACTGGCATGTTGAACAAACCAACCAACTGGAAATTGGTTTGGAGTTCCTTACCTATAACCTTCCAGCAGTTATATTTTTGTTTTTCAAAATTTATCATTTTAAAGTTTATGTGCCAAAGAAAGTAATGGTGGCAATTCTCTTTACTTTGGTTCACAATAGTGAAGCAATCATCATCCACAATTAAAAGCCTCAGATCACCATAATGCTCTGTTGTGATAACACTAATATGAGTGTGTTATTAGTGACTGCATACATATATGGAAGTCATATATGTATTTGAATGCATACATATATGACTTCCATATATGTATGCATTCAAACCCATGATCAATTCAAGGTTAATGTTGTCGCTTTTTCTCAAACATAGTGGGTATTACCTGTATAAATGCCTAGATTGGTTGGAAGCTGAAAAATCCATCATTCAGCATCAACTTGTTGGTAGACCTTGGTCTAGAATTCACTAAACTCTGATTTTTGTCTAAGGATACAGAATAGATTGAGACATGAAGGGAAATGTGAAATCTATGCAATTAGCACACTCTTTCTCCAGCTTAATTATCACAGAAATAAGGACAAAGACAGTTGGAATGGAAGACAGAAGTGATGGCAGATGCATTGATGGTCAAACATTTTTCACCACTTAAGTTCTGATGACGTGCTAACTGTATCAGTGCACAGCTACCTTGCTTGAGATATAGAGGGGACACCCTCAGAACTCATAGTCTGCTACTGCTGACTCTAAGAAAAAGAGACACTGCTATGTTTATGTCCAGTGACAGAAAATTTCATTAACAATGTGCTTCATGTGACCATTTTGTCTGTCTTCATCATGGAGGTGAGAAATGACACTATTTGTTGTATAGGCTGCTTGAGCATTATGTGCTATTTGGGAAGACTATGACATGCATTGTTTTTAACTACCAACATATAACTCATTATTACTATACTGTTGTACTTAATAAAACTATTACACTTAGGTCTCACATATGCTGGTACTACAATCTGTTGCTTTTTGAACAATATAAAAGTGGTTTGTGATTTTATTGAGGAGACACTGGTGATACAGAAGTCCAGATACATGAGTTCTAATTAATTCCAGGCTGCAATCAATTAGGGAAAGGATGCATTAATCATATTGCAATGCAACTGAACAATATAAGCAGACGTTTATATTATGAACTAGTTAACTACAAAATATAATAACATTACTTAATTTAGTGATGCCTGTCCCTCAATTCCAATTCCCTATTGCAGGGTTATTCTTCCGTTTTCTGTTCCTCTGTGTGTAATGCATACACAGAACTAGAAGACTTTTTGTGCATCCCTCATGAAAAGCGAAATTTATGTAACTGGAGAGTTGAATTAGGAGTTAATACAAGAAAGAGTGTGGGTGAAAGTACTGACTGTGTGTGAGAATAACACAGAACAGCAGGGAAACAATGTTCTACTTTTATCAATCATGAACAGCAGCTACTTCAAGATTACTTAAATTCATTGTAGAATTTACTCTTATATTCTTGCAAATTGTGGACACACACGAACTATTTAAAATGCAAGACTTGCTGTTCTTAATTTGCATATTGCCAAATGTTTAGGCATCAAGCTGGGATAGTACTATAGATACATCATTTCTCTGTTGAATGATAATTCTAGTCAATGATAATAACATACACCAACTTTAAAAATATATAATTGGCATACCATATATTGCATCTGTGTTTTGGAAGACATCAAGTTATGTGTTTACATCATCATAAATTGTATTTCACACTCTTAAAAGGTTTTGTCAACTCTCTGAGTAAAAATGTTATATGTAATTTAAACAGGAGAAAATCTGTCAAAGTTCATGAGACAGGTGGAAGCTTATTTAATGATAACTAAGGCTCTTTCTAATGAATACATTAAAGGTGTTATTTTTATTTGTGCTATTTCAAAGCCTTTTGCTAATCTGCTAGAGATGAAACAGTTCCAAATCACAAATAGAACTATTGAAAGGTTTCCTTGTATGCTTCTTTTTAATTTTAGTCATAATGAGACAAATAGTAATAACTCTGACAGCAAGATAAAATGCTTCTTGAATACATTATGAAAACCATGTGTTGATAACTGAGTTGTAATTAGGAATCAACCCCAGGACATTTTTTAAATGGCTGTGGGCAAAGAGTTTCCAGCCATGCTGTCTAATTGCATTTGTGTACACTTGTCTTTATATATTCTTCACCAGGGTATGTGTGGGATTGTTTGTGGGTAAAATATATGGTTGAATGAAAAGGCTCATCTAATATGAACCCTCCAAGAGTCGGCAACTGTTCCTTTTAAACATGTCAAAGCCAGTCTGGCTTGAATTTCATCATTTTCCTATTTAATTACCCGAGTTTCCAATTTAATAGAAGTTTTAACTTTTACCAAAAAAAAAAAGAGGAAAAAAAAGACATGGACTATGGTGCTCTTGTGAGCAGTACCTAATCTGAAAGAAAAGAGCAAGAATTTTGCTGTTTCAGCATCCCTTAGGCCAGGAACAGATGTTAAAGGAGCCTCGTGGTACAGTGGTTAAATTGCAGTACTGTCGCCAAAACTCTGCTCAGAACCTGGGTTCAATCCCAGGTAGCTGGATCAAGGTTGACTCAGCCTTCCATCCTTCCAAGGTCAGTAAATTGAGTACCTACCTTGCTTGGGAGGGGAAATTTTTTAGGCTGCATAATTAAACTGTAAACTGCCTAGAGAGTACTTTAAGCACTATGGGGCAGCACATTTTGCTTTTTTTTTTTAAGACAGCCCATGATTATAGATGAAAGCACATTAATGGTGGAGAGATCCATCATTAATCCCACTGCTAAAAAGAAAAACCCTTTATTTATTTTGAAATAAATAAATTTATTATTATTTAATAATAAATATTTAAATTGGGCTCAGCATGTTTTAGGTAGATTTAAAGTTGGGTGATTACATGAGGAATGTGCAAGCATGAAAGGGGATCATGTCATTTTCAGCAATAGCATGTTGTTGTTGCTGCTGGTGGTGTTTTTTGCTCCGCTGCCAGGGGTCCCTCAATTTAAATGTGGGTGTGGAATCAATTCATTGAAATTGATTCCACATGTCTGAATGCCTGCTTCCTCTCCCTCCTGCTTTCCTCTCCACCTGTGGGGGTGAGCATGTAGAATGGAGCAAGTCTTCTGAAAGAACCTATGAGGAGCTGCTCTTGCTTTCTCTCCTTCATGCTTTCCTCTCCACCTTTGGAGCAAGCCTTCGTCAAACTCTATGAAAGAAGCTCTGAAGAACTGCCCTTGCATTCCAGACTCTCATACCCACTCCCAAAGGCGGAGACAAAAGCAGGAAGGAGGGAAAGCAAGGACAGCTCTTCAGAGCTTCATTCATGGAGTGTGTGCCGCCACCCATCAGCTGGGCAGCTCTGAGAACAGTAACAGTGATTTATAATCATGTGACTGTCACATGATTATAAATCACCCTAAACAACACCGCTACATATTCCCATATATTCCGCTGTATATTGGAAATATAAATGAGTGCTGGGCAGTTTTTCCAGGTTTGTGAACTCAGACTTGGTTAATAATAAAAATTAAAATAAATAGCCACAGCTGAGAAAATCAAAATCTTGACATTGTATTTTTCAGATTCCCTCATTAATTCCAACATGTTCCTGGACTTCAGATTTGTCTCATCAGATCTTTTCCCAACATATTTTGATATGAATGATTATACAGATTGAAATATTATTATAATTAGGTATTTGGCAAATTGTGGTTTATTCAGCTTTATTCCATAAAGCAGTGGACATGGCAAGTTGCAAAGTACTCAGAGTATTCTCCATAATTTCTTCCAACCACAACTTCATTTGATTACACACTTTCAGAGACATCCAGGTTCACGGTGAAAGTGGAAGGCTCAGTCTGCTCAATGACATTGCCTCGCAATGAGAAAAAATAATATTGCAAGTACATATAGATTTTTTTTCTTTTGCTTCAGAACTTGTCCCTAGCACTGAACATCAGTATAGGACTGAGCCGTGAATTTTTCTTCCACTCTCATGGAAACCCAGGATCATCCAAGGAAGAGAGACAAACCATCAGTCTGTGAAGGTTCCTCATGTGAATAGCAATCTTGACTTTCCTGTCTTTTGGTTCATGCAGAGAGCTGTCACAGACCACTCTCTTCCCACCCACCCCTTCAGACTTGTCACTTCATGCTAGCAAAGCAATGACAGAGCAGGTCAGACTAGCTTGCTGTCTTTTCTTAGCCCACCCAGATATTGCAAAAAAAAAAGAAGAAGAAAAAGAACAGATCTCAGTTGCTGTGTCTTTAGAGGTGTTATCAAAACTTCTTATTTGACTGCACAAGTACAGAAAAGTCTGTGCCAAACAGCCCCTCACAAGGTTGTTCCTCCTGAAATCTGCGTATTCAGAATGAACACCTTAGATATATACCAGAAATTCTAGTAAACAGTAAGGGGATAATATGGAGTGATCTTGAGTTTTACAAGATTAAGGAAAATATGGAGAATTTGTTTTTTAAGAAAAAGTTAAAGGCTATTATTAAAAACATAGATAACCCAGTTTTAAATAATATGTTGCAATGTTGGAAGAAGTATAAGAGAATGTTGAGTCCAAAGATTTCCCCATTGACACACGTGGTGGAATTACACCATTTTCCAGATAACCTGAAGGATAAATTATATAAGGTTTTGTTAGAACAGAAAGTTATCAAAATTAAAGATTGGAATAAGAAGATGTATAATATAGAGAGAATAAAAGAGATACCGGGAGGAGAAGGAATTACTTGGTGAAATGTAAAACAGTTAGATAATTGGACCAAGGAATGAGGGGGAAAGGAAGGAGAATGTAGGAAAATGACTAACTTTGAAGAAATTATTGAAAAGAGGTAAGAGATGGATGCTAATATTCAAAGAAAAGGGATATTAAGTGTAATATATAAGATGTTAATAGAGAATCAATATAAAACAATAGCTTTGAAAGAGATAGGGCAAGGAGATTTCAATAAAGAAATCAGTGAAGAAGTATGGAAGAGGATCTGGGGGGAAAGAATAATGAAAAATATGTCTGTTAGGGTAAAGGAAAATTGCAATAAATTAACTTGTGAATTGAAAGTTAGAAAAGAATTATTGAAAGTAAATAGTTTTAATGGAATCTGGAATCCTTATATAGAATACGTATTTACAAAACATAAAGTTATACCCCAACACACGAATCATATTTTTGGAAAGAGACAGGGTACATAATAGAAATTAAGATGAAACATGTCAATGAGAATATATATATATATAAATTTATATTCCCGATGCTGATGGGTTACATTGTATATTTGACTTATGATTCTATTTGTAATTTATGTTTTTGTTATATTTTGTTATACGTATTAATAAAAAAAGTAAAAAAAAGAATTGACACCTATAAAAAAGCTTTCAATATTGTGAAATTGGACTATTAAGCAAAAGTGAAAATCTACAAACAAAACTTCCCCACACTCATCTAATGGAGGGGGTGGAATTGCCACAGTTTGCATTTTATATAAATAAAGCAGTACATAAGTAAGAGTATAATAATTGTCACCTGGAAATGTGAAATATAATTGTAATATGGAAACTATAACTGTGAACATATAACTTGAATAACTATGAATTGCTTGGGACAGATTACTTCAGGTCAAAGAGATAAAACTTTAAAAATAGGGGTTGGCAGCAATGTACTTTAGACTCCATTGCAGAGCAATTATAAACCTCCCATTCATTTCCATGTCAATGTGCACGTATAGCAGAGCTTATGGAAAAGTCTATTGGGTTCACAACTGTAGTAGCTCCTATTAAGAATGCATGGTGTTTGCTACAGAAACAATCAGATAAAAGAACTTGTTTTTGTTTTTCCCTAATCAGAGAAATTTTGCTTGAGTATCAGAGTTTATGAGATTTTTCATTAGCCTTCTACTGGTGAAAGCTTCAAGCTTGGCAAGAATATTTAAACAGTGGATAATTTTTTTTATAAATATCCATGTCTGTAAAAAGACTGGTGTAACGTAAGCTAGATGCTACCTAACCAGCAAGAGGCAGGGAAGCCAAGCCAAACCAAGAAGCCAGGGTGAGGAAAAAGATAAGGAGACAGTGGCAGCTGCAGAGACAGCAGCACAGAAGCTTGTTGCTGCTCACACATTCAGGTAAGTAATTTCATAGTGTTGCTAAAACCTTTGTAGGTCTTGCATTTAACTTATGTTTAACTCTGTATTTGATAGACTTAAGGAAAAATATTTGAATGTACAGTATTGCTTCATTTAATTCTTCATTACCTTTGCCTCTTTCATTTTGCTAAACAATAAATGAACTACAGGTTATTTGTTTAATCTGATTCAGATGTTCATAGTAACTCGATGCTTCAAAATAACTGAACGTGGGATATTGTGTCTGCATGCCCAATGCAAAACTCCAGGAAACATTGCCCTGCGGTACTGTGCCCACATTGCCAGCACCAATCTCAACAGTCAGGATGGTCTGCAGGATCCCCTCTTTTTTTCTTTTTTTTTAATCATTCAAATTATATAGGCAAGCTTTTTATTTTCATTTCTTTTAAAAAAATACATTTTATTGGTTTTTCAATCTATCTACATTTGGTTAATGCTTATCAAACATCGTGTTACATGGGTTGCTTACAATTTTTTTTTTTTTTTGCGTCTTGGTGTCTTCCCAATTGTCCCCCCAAATTCCACACATCTTCCGATCATTCAAACCATTCATGTATGTATTTTAGTATACAGTATTGGCTATTATCATAATATTACTCTCATAGTATACAATGTTTTCAAAATCCTCTAATAACATACTCAATAAAAGTCATTCCAGTTCCAGATCTATATAATTTGAGGTAATTTAACCGACAAACTGTAATTTATACCAATGATAACTGAGTAAGTTCTTAACACGTAATATATATTATCTAGAGCATCTTATACAGATTTTCTTTGTATAGTTGTTTAGCCATTTCCATCTCCACAT
The DNA here is from genome assembly GCA_037013535.1 of Intellagama lesueurii. Lineage (NCBI taxonomy): Eukaryota > Metazoa > Chordata > Lepidosauria > Squamata > Agamidae > Intellagama > Intellagama lesueurii. The sequence goes on along the minus strand of JBAJHW010000001.1, from coordinate 128,285,602 downwards.
TTTCTATCCTATCTATAACAATATCATATCTAATGCATGTTCATTATATACTATTTGTTTACCCCAACCTTATATCTAGCTTCAATTTACCTTAAAAAATAACAAAACCATATTATGCCTTTACCCTGATTAGTGCTCCCTTATTTTAGTTTAATTCTCTTTTTTAATATATAAGATATGCCCCTTTGCAATTCCAGAAGTTAGGTATATACATGCTTTCCAACATTGAGGGCCACCTTCCTGTTTTTCCCTTTTTCATCTTTCTATGTAATTCCTTCTCTTAATCTTTTTTCAATTTTTGTTTCTGTCTTTCTAAACATTCTGCCATCTATTGTGTCCTCTAAGGCCATTTTATGCATTTGATTTACCTCCAATAGATCTTTATACATTTGGTCTATCTCCAATAGATCTTCCAGGCTATTTTTAATTGATTCTGCTGATTTTCTCCTCTTATCTTCCCTTAAGACTCTCCTCAACTCCACTAGGTTTTCTCCATTAATTTCCTCCAGCCCTTCTTTAGGTTGGCATACACCATCCACCGCCCTCTCATTCCCTTGTTCATTATTTCCTGTCTCCTGTTGACTATAATTCTTCAACTGCACTGGGAATAATTTTGTCTGTTCATTGTGGGATCTCACTATTTCTAAGATTGATTGAAGGGTAGATTTTGTTTCCTCCCAAAATTGTTGTGTCATTATGTTCCAATTTGTCAAAAAATTGTATTCCAAGTTAAAGTTGTCCATATGCTTAAAGTAATCAATCCAGTTCCATTAAGCTTAAATCCAGTTTCCGACGTAGAGAATTTTCCCCGCCTAAAAGCTCAAGGTCCCATCCAGTTCAACATCCAGGATACATTTTGTAAGTTCCACTTTCGCTAAATTAGGCTTTCTAGGGTTAATTTGTCTGTAGTTCAGTTCCGTCCTCAAAGAGAAAGGGAGTTCCAAACAGTCATAGAACATTCAAGGCCATTGGTTCTAGGCATTTTGCCAGTGCCTTAGATAGCTGTTACACATAGCATAAACAGATTTTGTCTTCCAAATTTGTTATCAGTAGTGTTTTCAGGAAAAAAAAATTCTTAAGTTTTAATACCGAACTTCCTCCCTTTAAGTATAATTTAGTGTCTAATTAATGCCCAATTTATTTTCCTTGTGTCTCCCTCTGTCTCTTCCTCTCCCCAGCTTCTCCGCAGCTCAATCAACGATGATGGAGAGCTGTGAGACGCTATTTCTGCTGTAGAAGTTGTCTTGTCCAGGGATAGTAAATAGATACAGTTTTTAAAGATGTTTCTCACCCGTTTGTAGCACGATGTTAATTAGGCTGCTTTATCGCTTCTTCATACCCGGCTGCTAGTTCAGCTGCTTGTTTCTGCCCGCTGGTCGATTGGGGAGTTTCCTGGATCAAACGTGGGTAACTACCGTTCACCTGTGATTAACAGGCTTCTCCCTCGTTTCACCACCTCTTTGGGGTGGTTTTAACCCCATGGGGGGTCCCAGACAGGTCGGAATTCAGGCCAGGAGACGGAGCCCCATCCTCCTGCTGCTGTCTCGTCGCAGCGTCAAGCCGGAACTTCTGCAGGATCCCCTCTTGTGCTCACTTAGATTCACACACAAATACCAAGTAAGGGAAAATCCCAGCCTGTCTCCTTTTTTCATCCTTTAGCCATTTATCACCCAAACACAAAGCAATTGTCATGGCTATTTTCCTACAAGTTCTCCAGCTATTCATTGATTAGGATCTGATTTTGATTATGATACCCCAGGGTTCTGTGGTAGTCCTAATTTAATCATGTGTATGTGTTGCATTTATGCATACTGTCCTTTTGGCTCTGCTTAGTTCTTCCTTTGTTCAGGCCAATCACTGCATTGTAAGCCAGTTGGTCTTATGTTAAGAAATATACCCTTAAATATGCCCTTAAAACATTACTTCTTGTTCCATCCTGTGGGAATTTGGAAAATGTCTTCCTTAAACTGGGGCAGTAGTCATTAGGAAGATGTTCTGACTACAGTGTTCTGACTACAGTGAAGGTGGCCCATCTCCTAGCATTCTCCAAAGATTCAGAGCACACTGATTTAACCATCAGTTATGAGGACACCCGAGCATTACTTGCTGTAAGTCTGCATAGGAACTGGTGGAGGGACATTTCTGGTTCTGTTCTGATTAAAACGTGGCATTCCATACATGTATCCAATTAAACATAAAATTAGATGCAGTAGTTCTCTAGATAACATGCAGTTCTAAAGATGATACCACCAGAATATTCCTGTCAGATAGATAATGTCACTACTGAAACTTAAGCACAGCAGGAGTATTATATAGCTTTTCTTCTTTCTCTTTCTTCTTTCTCTTTCTCTTACAAACCTATGAGCTGCCTTGAACACTTCGAAGATTTATGACTGACAGGATATTCTGAGAAAGAAACAATGTATCTGTAATGAGCAGATCTAAATGCAACTTCTCTTGCTTGCATAAACATTATACTTTTGTTTTAATCAAGGACTCTCCCAGGGATAAATTTCTTTTTCTGTCATTCACGTTGCTTAGAAAATTAGCACCTTTTCAGAACCAGTGTAGTAACAGCTGGCTTTTATTATAACCATGTTTTATTGCTCATCAGACATATCATCACTAGTGTGAGAGGTACCTTGTAAATGTGCTCACACATTCAGAATAAAAGAAAAGATTCATATCTCTTGAATCTTGAATGAGTTTTAAATGAGATTAAGGGGATCTAAAATGGATTACTATTTCAGTTTTACAAACTCTTTGCCTCCCTAAAGTGTATTGTCCCTATCAGAATAACATAAGGGAGCTTTTTTCTCTCCTCCTCCATCTTATCTGGCCCAAGCATATGGATCGTCTTTCTCCTGCTTAGGATACCTAATGGCCTTTGTTTTGTCATGCTGACAAAGAGCCGGCCCAAACAACCACCATCATTTTACTCACAGATCTCTTCCCCGAGTCTGGGATCCCCTCTTGGGCGAGGTTGCCTTATCTAGACGTGCGAGATCCTCCTTAGGCTTCCTGCTGGCGGTAGCGTTGGCTTTATGGGGTGTTTCAGCTTTGCTTCTTTTCGGAAACGTACAACTAAGAATTCTTATTGTTATTATTGTAATTGTTTAACGGTAGTAATCAGTTTGGTTTGCCATATAACACAGACAAAACATGGAAACTAGCCTGACAGCTGCCTTAGGTAGCCCCCAAATTTTCAGAACTGTTCACAATGAGTGCACACTCGTCAGACGGTATTTTTTTATTGTGGGCTGGAGTGCTTTTCCATGTGCTTTAACAGCAGTGGACCTCACTTAGAAACAAACAGCCCCCCCCAATCATGTGTTGTACTTCTACAGCCTGATCCTTTGCATCCTTATTTTACACCATGTCTTACACATTTCATGAAGACTCACAAGTGAGTTTTCCTTCAGGCAGTTGCAGGAGAAATGTAGGGGACAACGACAGCCACTCTGTGGCCTTCATAGATCTAACAAAGGCCTTTGATTTGGTTAGCAGGGACAGCCTTTTTAAAATACTTCCCAAGATTGGATGTCCACCTCGGCTCCTTAATATCATCAGGTCCTTTCATGAGGAAATGAAGGGCACTGTAGTTTTTGATGGCTCAACATCAGATCCCTTTGACATCTGAAGCGGAGTGAAACAGGGCTGTGTCCTCGCGCCAACCCTGTTTGGGATCTTTTTTGCTGTCATGCTGAAGCATGCTTTTGGAACTGCAGCAGAAGGTGTCTATCTCTGGACTAGATCAGATGGAAAGCTCTTTAATCTCTCTAGATTGAGAGCGAAGACCAAAGTCCAGCTGAAATGCATGCGGGACTTCCTCTTTGCCGATGATGCAGCTGTTGTTGCCCACTCTCTGAAGACCTCCAACAACTCATGAATCGCTTTAGCAAGGCCTGCCAAGACTTTGGATTAACAATCAGCCTGAAGAAAACACAAGTCATGGGCCAGGGCATGGAATCACCTCCCTCTATTACCATCTCCACACAAGAATTGGAGGTTGTTCATGACTTTGTGTACCTTGGCTCAACGATCTCTGACACCCTCTCCCTAGATGTCGAGCTGGATAAACGCATTGGCAAAGCATCTCAGGGATCCATTTGATCCCTCTTTGATCCCTTCCCTCTTCTCATGCTGCACGGGCATAGGAAGAGGAGGGAAGGGGAACCAAGCCATCTCCCATCCAGGGGTGGGATTGCCTTCGGGCAGGCTTTAGCAAGCCACCCAAAGGGAAAACCATTCTCTGCTTATGCCCCCAAGGAACAGCTGATCTGTGGGCGCATAAGCAGATAGGGAATGAAGGGACGAATATAAAAGGGTTATATTCACTGCTTCGTATTCGTTGCAGTCTCTGGACCCCAAGAATATGAAGCAACGAATAACTGATGAATCAGGGATAATTAACAAATATCCTGATTCATTTTTATATCCGTCCCCATGTCTGATCCTGATGCAATAGCGCTTCCAATAACATAATGTCTAATTTACTGCCATGTTTTCATGTTATTTATTTTATTGTATTTTATTATGTCTCCTGTTGTATTTTATGGTATTTTGTTTTGCACTTTTATAATTTATTGATGTTGTTGTGTTTTGTGATTCTATTGTTGTTACTGTTTAGTTGTTGCAAACCGCCCAGAATGGCCTTGGCTGCCAGATGGGCGGTATAGAAACCAACCAACCAACCAACCAACCAACCAACCAACCAACCAACCAACCAACCAACCAACCAACCAACCAACCAACCAAATAAATAAATAAATAAATAAATAAATACATAAACAAACAAACAAATAAATAAGAACCTGACCCTCTTGCAAATGGCATGTGTGTTTTGGTTGGAGCCTAGTTAAAAGTGATTTGTTGACAACTTTCTTAAAATAACTCTTTTGCTCACTTAATTTTTTTAATGGCCTAGTCTTAAAGAGGCTCTACAGATGACTGTATATGTGACTGTATATGTACATGACTCTATATTTGTGCATGTAGATTTGCAAATTTTGTTTTATGTTTATAAGATTCCCCCCCCCCCTCCTTAGCATGAATTTGTAATCCCATCACCTCCTGGCAAATAGAAGGGGAAGATATGGAGGCAGTGACAGATTTTACTTTTTTGGGCTCCATGATCACTGCAGATGGTGACAGCAGCCACGAAATTAAAAGACGCCTGCTTCTTGGGAGGAAAGCGATGACAAACCTCGACAGCATCTTAAAAAGCAGAGACATCACCTTGCCGACAAAAGTCCGCATAGTCAAAGCTATGGTTTTTCCTGTAGTGATGTATGGAAGCGAGAGCTGGACCATAAAGAAAGCTGACTGCCAAAGAATTGATGGTTTTGAATTGTGGTGCTGGAGGAGGCTCTTGAGAGTCCCCTGGACTGCAAGGAGAACAAACCTATCCATTCTGAAGGAAATCAACCCTGAGTGCTCACTGGAAGGACAGATCCTGAAGCTGAGGCTCCAATACTTTGGCCATCTGATGAGAAGAGAAGACTCCCTGGAAAAGACCCTGATGTTGGGAAAGTGTGAGGGCAAGAGGAGAAGGGGACGACAGAGGATGAGATGGTTGGACAGTGTCATCGAAGCTACCAACATGACTTTGACCCAACTCCGGGAGGCAGTGGAAGACAGAAGGGCCTGGCGTGCTCTGGCCCATGGGGTCATGAAGAGTCGGACATGACTAAATGACTAAACAACAACAACAAATTGGGTGGTAGTTCACACGATTGACATTAAGAAGAAATGGTGTTTCAGGGGAAAAAAATATTTTTAAAAAACGTTTTTTTATGCCTAAGGCGTACACTATGTTTGCTAGATCTATACTCACAAAAGGTGATGAGAATTGCCATCCAACATGTGGCACACCACAGTTGCCCACCTGTTCTCTGTAGTTAGCCTTTTCTCTTTCTTCATCACTGGCTGCACTCCAGCCAAAAGGAAGTAGCTAGAAAAATATTTGCTTTTCCACCTCAAGGAAATGAGATGTGCTGTTCCCACTTATTAAACTCCTGACGAACCATAGAGGAGGTATAATTCTTCTTGTTATTCCTGCTTCACATTTGAATAGACCTGAAGCAAGAACTAGACTAATAATCACCTGGTTTCCATAGTTCTGAATGAAAAGAAAGCCAGCAAAATTCAATACAGACATAGAGGCATTTAGTTTGATGATAGAATAAAATGTATTACATTGAGCTCAAATGTAATTGTGAAATATAGATAAATGTAAATATACATTTAGACAGAAAAAAGTGTACTCTGCCAAATACAATGGCTTTGTTCCTCTCATCCCCATTTCTCTAATTACTCTTGCTTCTGCAGGGAATTGACCTAGGCGATCCGCTGTTTGCCAAATGAAAGTGTGTCACTTTCTTCAGGACTACTCTCATTTTACACATTTTTATCTGAATCAGTACTTTAATCCTGATTCAGGATTTGGAATTCTGGGAATGTGGGCTTTAATATTAACTGCACAAATTTTTAATCTCACAAAAATATAGTTTTAAAGTGTGTGTCCAGTTTTACCTGAAAGCTTAGTAACTAAAGGAAGGTTGTGACCTACACTTTGTTTGATTTCTAGTCTCTTTTATCCTATCTCTGGTCTTGTCTTGTACAAAGAATAAGTGTGATTAGCGTTGGCAAAAAATAATAATCATAATCTAAAGCTGTAGTCCTATAAACTCTTAATTGGAACAATGTTCTGTTTGACTCAGGGGAGTTACACTTTAATATGGCTTCTGTGCATAGAAGCCATATTAAATATTAACCTTTAGGCTCTTTCTTATTTTATTACCTTTGTCTTCCTGCATAAAAAAAACATGTCTCAGAAATGTTACTTTTAGAAGTAGTGTGGTTAATGTCAAAGGGAGAGAGTACCCAATGATTTTATTTTCTTTTATTTTTCTTGTTCGTTTAATTTTTACCCCAGACATTGCGTCCTTATTCCTTGATCTGCCTTTTGACTGACCAGGAGCACCTCTGTCTTGTCTGGATTAATTTTGAATTGCTTTGCCCTCCTCCAGTCCATCACTAATACCAGAAGATGGTTTGGAACAAAAATGACTTTCCTGGAGGGAAAAGAGAAATACATTTGGGTGCCATCAGCATACTGGTGGCAGTGAATTCCACCACTCTGGACAACCTCTCCCAGCAGTTTCATGTAAATATTAAATAGCATTGGGATAAAACAGAACATGGAGGAACAGGTCATTGACCAGAGCATTGCAGAGGAATCCCCAACACCACCCTTTCACATTGCCCCTCCAGGCAAACAGTGCCTTCAAGTCCCACTCCAAAGAGAAGACCCAGAAGGATGCCATGGTTGATGTTATCAAAAGGCATTAAGAGGTCCAGCAAAACCAACAGGGACATGCTCCCCTGTCTAGTTCCTAGCGTAGATAGTCCACCAAGCTGACCAAAACAGTTTCCATCTCATAGCCAGAACTGAAATAGATCTAGATGATCCAAATCATCCAGAAAACTCTGAAGCTGTTAAGCCACCACATCCTTCAGAGGGTCATCTTCTTTATTTATTTACTAATATTTATGCATTGTTCAACGTTGCTTACTTTAGGGGAAAATGTAAATGATATTCAAACAACATGACATTTCTGGGAAAGCTTGTTGGAACAAATACACCTCTAGTTGAGGGCAAGCCCTAAGAAAGATCAACACCTGCACAGTTTTTAATAGAAAGGATTTGCAGGAATTGGGGCCTACTCCAAGCTGCCATAGACCAGACATCCAGTATTCTAGGCATCAGGAAAAAGGTATCTCCTGGTGAGTCAGAATCAGAAGAATTTGTCAGAGACTCAGATGATCTCTGAAAGGTTCTGGTTCCAAAACTTTAAACCTGATCTAGTAGGATATAGGCCACCAATGCATTTACTTTAATACAGGTATGTAATCAGGGCAACACTTAGGGACAGGCAAGCTGTGTTGTCTGCAAGGGCATAATAGAAATAAAATTGACCAAAATGGCTTAGACTGAATCCCAGCAAAGTAGACCTGATTAAAAAGTCCCTTGAAAACAAAAGGAGGAACAGGGAAAGCTTCATGGAGGGGCCTATATCAGAGCAGATGCCCTCTTATTGTCACTGAAAGCACTCCAGGCCCATCAGGTAACGAGTTCACAGTGAATGAGTGAGTGACGTCCACCTATGATTTCCATAGAAAATGCCACTGAAATGCCATCTTTTATAGCAGTTGGCACAAGGAAAGGCATTGAACCATGTGAGGCCAGTCTTTAAGGAAGAAATCTTAGCTGAGTGAGTAGTTGAGGAAGCTAACAGTAGGCCACAATGAGAAGACTTGAAACAATGAGCCCCAGGAAATGGAGAGAAGCTCTGTCAAGAAGAGTTTGGAATTTGAAGGAAGTACCAAGAGAACTGCAATAACCTCATCCCTATTCTCTTAAACTCATTTAAGAAGGAAAAATGAAGCCCACCTTTCATTCTGTTTGATCCCAGGACAAGGAGGAACTGCAGGCAAGAATTATCACATGTGTCTGTTGCTCATATGCAGTTATTATCATGTGTGGTGCCCGGCTTTGTACGCACATGCATAGTTCCTTCCAGAGGGCAGCAGCAAGACATCAACATCACACGTACCCTCAGCCCTTCAAAGCTGACCATGCAGGAGACACTCCTTGCCCAAGCTATTGTTTGTCCTTGGGCCAGTCCTACATATAATATTCTTCTTTCAATAATGTGGGTTTGGCATTCTGTGTCATGTCCCATATTACTGGGTCATCTTCAGAGAGAGAGGAAGATCTTATACGTTTGGAAGAGACCAGTACAGATGGGGAATTCAGTGTTGCAGCAGTTAAATGTTCTGCCAAAAGGTTCAGGAAACAGAACAGCAGATGGGGAAGCTTTCTAGAATAAAGAGGGCATGACAGATGTGAGACCCATTAGTCCAAAGGAAAGATGGTGACTGAAGAGATCCAATCACAAGAAGGCTCAGCATCTCAAGGCTTCAGGACTGGTAATTCAAAATGGTTGGATACTAGGGAGACACTGGCTAAGGAACTCTAAATTTGGGGTGGTCAGACAGAGCTTTTGTGGGAAACTTGGATATTAATCTCACCTGCTCTCCACATTACCAGTTGTTATTCTTGGAACCTTTGATGGATGGAGTGCCGATGACCTTGCCTCTGTCTGCTCCCTGTTTTGTAGGTGACTAAGCTATTGTACTGGACTAACAGCTTGACCCACAGCCTGTACAGACGTTCTGTGCTTCAAAAAGGAATGGCTTAACTGCAGCTCCAGCATTTGCTATCTTTTACTCCTTACATTCTGTACAAGCTTTTGCCTGCAAATTAGTATTAAGTGCTGCTTCATTTAAATCACATAGCAGTATTCCATTCTCGAGGTTATGAATAAACACATACACTGGTCAGGTTTGTAGGATTTTGACCAACTAAAGATACTAAATGGCAATCCTAGAATCATTACCGATAGCACATAATTAAAAGACAGAATTCCTTATGTGATGACAGACATCCGAGTGTCATAGTAAAAGCTCTTTATATCTCCTTAACTTTGCAAAACTAGTTTTTTTTAATTTTGTGATTGGTATTTGGAAGGTAATCAAATACAGATTCCTGAGACATTAAGTTCTTTCAGAATTGCATTTGCAGAACATGACTGTGATTTCAGCTTATACATTTGGAAGAGGCCTGTACAATGCAATTTATGAGACATTAAGTCCTGTCAGAATTGCATCTCACCTGTGAGAGGTGAAAAACCTGTATAAAACCCTTCAGAACCTTTAAAAAAAAAGAAAGAAAAAAACTATTACTTTTCTTGTTACTGATGCTGTTACTGCTCAGGGAGTAAAAATGAAAGAAAACAGGAGAACATTTCGCTGGTGTGGCTACAGCCTGAGTGGGGTTGTGCCTCCTCTGATGAAGCAGGTGCAGCAACTAGAGCAGGAGTGGGCAGCCTCCAGATGTTCAGGAGTTGCATTCACTCCCCAGCCGATAGGCCGGCATATGCAGAGACAGCAGGCCTCCCTAGCTGCCGCAGCTGCCCCTGCCACCACCGCCGGCCCCCGCTGCCACCACCTCCATCATCCTCAGAGGCAGCAGGCCTATATTCCCTTCCCAGAGCTGGCTTCTTCCTCTGCACGTGTGCCGGCCTGTCAGTTGGGTGGCAGGTGCGTGAGAGGAGACAGCAGCTGGCCCCTAGAAGGGAAGCCAGGTCTGCTGACTCTGAAGATGATGGAGGAGGTGGCAGGTAGGGAGGCTCATCCCTAATAGGGACTGAAAATGCAACTCAGAAAAATGGTTCCAAGTTGCAAGTCGAGTTGGAGTCTTTTAAAAAAAGACCTGAGTTGAGCTTCCAGTGCTTATGTTGGACTCAACACGAGTCCCCATCTCTGCCAGATACCCAAACCACTGTTTTTTTAAAAAAAAAACACTCTAAAAGCATCTTAAAATAACTCTAAAAGCATCTTAAGTAGAAAAAGTATATTTACTTACAGTTGTGATCTTCAGTTCTATTCTGAAGTATATAAAAAAGAAGTCACCTTCCCACTGAAACCCAATGTTAGACTGCATGCAAAATTATTATTTACTCAAAACTTTCTCCATCATATATGTCTACACACGGGCTCAAATTTCATTCAGTTACATCTGGAAAGAAAATGTGAGCATTACATATTGATAGTCATGAAAAAAATCCATATATACATATTTTTGATGAGTTACTTCCCCTATATTTAATGTGATCAGTTGTGTATATTGTTAAGAATCATCTCGAGAAAGAAGGGGAAAAGGGAATAGATATACAGCTAGTCCCTTTGGGAAAACTTAGTGAAAGCTGTGAATTATTTAAGTACCTAACTGGCAATATCACATGAGGAAGAGATGTTATATAGGCGAAACTCTTGATGTAATAGAAGCTAATGAATTGGATGTTTAGTCATTAATAGAGAAGCTGACCAGCTGAATGTAAGCATGATGTATATCCCAAAATTTATTTCTGAAAAAAAGCTTTCTGGAAACCAACCTAAAACAAAATCTCATTACGTGATCATCCACTGATACTTGTGTCAAAATAATATCCATCACATTTGCAGTGGCTTTTATCTATTGTTAATGTTTGGATCTGCCACTCATGTCCATTTTAACCAGATAATGTTCTTTTGTTATGCCCATTTACTACCTGTACTGTACTTAAGTGAAAAGAATAGCCAAACCAATAAAATGTCTATCTATTTATCTGGTTCCTTTAAAACCTTTTCTTCAAAATATAAATTCTTGGGATGGCTCTATTTTTATCTGTCTTTTTATATGTTTCACAAATGTCTCACTAAGTGCCATGTGGTATTATAGGGTGACAGCACTCCATTAGAAATTTCTTTACAGGCCCAATTACATTCAGCTCCTACATCATTTTATTGTTCAAAATATCCCCTTTTCTTCCTAGTAATCAAGATGTCAACATGAAGGCAGATCTGATGTGTTTTATGACAGTATGAGTGTTTCAAGGGCAAAATAACACATGTTTCTGGCAAAACAACTGGGCAGAATTGATTCCTTAGACTGCAATCCTATACCTAGACCCTAATAGCATGACCCATTTAATGCAATAGTACTCACTTTTGCATAAGCATGCAAATGACTGTGCTGCAATTACAGCTGTGTGCCTAGGGCTCCACTCTAATTGTGGGCAGAGGAACTGGGATGGGAGTGGGGCAGACAATTTTGTGGAATATAACCAAGGGGAGGAGAAATTCTCTGACAGTTCCTCTAAAGTGGGGCTCATAATCAGCAATGGTTGTAGCACAGCTGTGCTCTTCTTGAAAAGCAGTGGCTCCCAACCTTGGGTTCCCAGATGTTCTTGGGCTAAAACTTCCAGAAGCCTTCACCACTAGCTATTCTGACCAGACTTTGAACGACTTTGAACTGGGAGTTGTCATTCAAGAACATCTGGGTTATACCCAAGGTTGGGTATAACTGCCAAAAGGATCTTTATGTTTTTCAATGCCACTGCAAGTGCCAACTATTGCCATTATGTTGACAATCTAGGTACCATTGTACTCCACAGTGCCCTCTATTTGTTGTATGGGCTTTGAGTGGAAAGGTCACAGGACATGGTGTAGCCACACAGAACATAGGAGAACATTCCTTCATGTGGAAGAGCATGTGACAGAACACTGTAATGCCTGCTTTGATGGTTTTCAGAAATGTACAGTAGAAAGTTTTTCCTTCAGTAAACGTTATTTTTTTAAAATTCAAGCAATTTTTTTTTACAAAAGCACTGCTGCCAATTGGCAGAAAAATAAGTCCTAATATGTTGGGTGGGGCTTACATAGGACTATGCTGTTACATTAAAAATAAAAGGAACGGAAAGGAAAAGAAAAGAAAATATTAGTTGAACCTAAAATATTGTCAGTATAAGTTCTGCTCAGTTATTTTATTATTTACTTACTAAAAATAACATTATAGAAATGTAATGCTGTTTTTCCTTTATTAAGAGGGGGAAGAAGAAGGATGGAAGGGAATAAAAAGAACACTTCAAATAATTATACTATTTCAGTCACCGAAGGAAAGGCAGGGGATTGATGGGAGGGAATTGGCTTCTATATACTCCTTGGCTCAAATTTAGCATTCTTTAGTTTATCATTCTGTTGCCACATAAACATTATGTAATGGCACTTGTAGCGATCGTCTCCTGTATGTATTTTTTTAATGCTTACTTTTATTCACTCATTCTCACTATTCTCTCTGTTGGCTTCCACTATCTTTTCTCTCTCAGGTCTTGCCCTCTTCCACAGAGGTCTGCTCAGAATCTCCTGTTTCAGGACAACTTTAAGCATCTTGTGGGGGGATGGAGGGTTTTTAGTCTCTGCATGCTGGGGCCAAAAACTTTGCAATAAAGTGCAATTTGACTATGACAGGTCGTAGCTAAAAGAGTGGTGTTGCCCATTAGACACCCCATCCATCACAGAATCTGTCTGAAAACATTGAAAAAACATTAGCAGCATTCTAGATTCAGAATGAAAGTGAGTGTGCATGTTGTACTTTTGCTAGCTAACTCATAGCTATTCACCTGGCAGGAAAAAGTTCCAACAACTCATTAATCGTTTTAGCAAGGCCTGCCAAGACTTTGATTAACAGTCAGCCTGAAGAAAACGCAAGTCATGGGCCAGGGTGTGGACTCACCTCCCTCTATTACCATCTCCACACAAGAATTGGAGGTTGTTCATGACTTTGTGAATCTTGGCTCAACGATCTCTGACACTCTCTCCCTAGATGTCGAGCTGGATAAACGCATTGGCAAAGCAGCTACCATGTTCTCTAGACTCACAAAGAGAGTATGGCTTAATAAGAAGCTGATGGCATATACCAAGATCCAGGTCTATAGAGCCTGTGTCCTGAGTACACTCCTGTACTGCAGTGAGTCCTGGACCCTTTGTGCATGGCAGGAGAGGAAGCTGAACACGTTCCATATGCTTTGTCTCCGACGCATTTTTGGTATCACCTGTCAAGACAAAGTTCCAAATAGAGTAGTCCTAGAACGAGCTGGAATTTTTAGCATGTATACATTACTGAAGGAGCGACGTCTATGTTGGCTTGGGCATGTCGTGAGAATGGCTGATGGTCGGATTCCAAAAGAGCTCCTGTATGGAGAATTAGTGCAGGGAAAGCACCCCAGAGGGAGACAACAGCTGCGATACAAGGATATCTGCAAGCGGGATCTGAAGGCCTTAGGAATGGACCTCAACAGATGGGAAACCTTGACATCTGAGCGTTCAGCCTGGAGGCAGGTGGTGCAGCATGGCCTCTCCCAATTTGAAGAGGCACTTGTTCAGCAGGCCGAGGCAAAGAGGCAGTCCCGAAACCAGCAAAATCAGGGAGCTGGACAGAGGACAGATTATATTTGTCTTCAGTGTGGAAGGGATTGTTATTCTCGAATTGGCCTTCTCAGCCACACTAGACGCTGTTCCAAGACCTCTATTCAGAGCACATTACCATAGTCTCTCGAGACTGAAGGATGCCTACTACTAGACTCATATGGTATGAAGACTTCAATAATTGAGAATTTCACCTCACCTGTGTCTTCCTCAAGTAGTCTGAATAAAATATGTAATAATCATCACCAGCATTTTAGACATGCAAAAATAAGAATAACAGAATAAATGTGTCTGTTTTCAGCACATTCCCTATTCTAATGAACTTCAGCACATTCATAGACCTCAATAACTAAATCAATGTGGGCAATTTCTGGGAGCTGAGGTCTTCATGGACTTCTTCGAGCCCATTGGGGGCCGCTCATCACACTCAATCACCCCCCGGAGCAAGAAAGTGATTTCTACATTTCAAAATTGAATCTCTCTTTTAAAACAAGGGCATGCTCCCCCACATCTTTCAGTGCAAAACTGCTTGTAAACTACCTGTTTCAAAAGACAACCCCCCCCCAAACAAACCACAAACCCACTCTTAAAGGGACACTGCCATTTTCAGAGGCAGCAGTTGGATGAGGAAAACCTTAGACTGGTTTAGTGCAGGTGGGGTTTCAAACATGAATGCAGGCACACAATACTGTGACCCCTTTGTTGCTGAATATCCTGTAGTGGACAACAGGTGTCATTTTTATTAGCAATACCTTTTAAGACTTACAATAGAACAGAATTCTTAAATTTTTGTTTTGTTGACTTGTATTAATCAAAGGGCCCTTTTAATGCTACACATCACAGAAAAGTCCTACTTGGGTATGAATTGTACTCACTATATCAAGACAGCTGATGTTTGATATTATCTATTAGTATGAAACATTAAATTTTAAGAGGTTATTAAATCTGATGTGCAGTAGTAACTTGTTATAAAGCTTACTGATCCTTGTAACTAACAATGAATAATTCCATTATCTTTGATGTGTTGCACTTATCCAGTTGTTTTCATTTATGTAGCCAACCACACAGGCCACACCTAAACTATGAAACTTTAATTATAAACACTTTTCCATTCTCTTAGAAAATAGAAGCTTCCAGCTAAGTTAATAATTGTCAAATAAAATACAAAAAATGCATATATTTTAAATATTGTAGAGATAGCCTTTTCATGTGAGAGACATACTGTCTGTTTCTTTGTGAAACAAAGTATTTACACTGTTCAATTTTTTGTTTCTTTGTGGACTATTTATATGCAAAAGATGTGTTTATGTCTAAGTGTTTGACATAACTTAAAAATGGTACTGAGGCCTGTTGGTAAAACAGCCAGCAAAACATTCACTGTATTCCAGCTGTCCAAATCCAAGCAGTTTAATTTGCATATTATGCAAATTTGACAGTCCAATTTATATACCATACAGATTTGTTTAATATGCTAATCAATGTAGATGTGTTGTATTATGCAAATTATGCCTATCAATTGTTGCATTCTTTTTCTACTGGTATACTTCAGCCTTGCAATAATTTATATCATACTCACTGATCTGAGGACACTAGTATAATGCCATGGTTGGTTTTGGAACAGAAAGACACAAGTTCAAATCTCTGGTCAGTCACAAAACTAACTTGGCATGCTGTGGTTAGTCAGTACTTCCTTGCAGGGCTGTTTTCAGACTAAGCCGGGAGAAGAACCCTGTTAGGTAGCCATGCGCTCTGCTGGTGAGTGTCTAGTAAGATTCTTAGGAAATCATTTTTGCCGTCACTTTTTACTAGTGGCAAAAACAAAATGCTATAGTTCGTGAGAATATGACAGGAATCTTCTACAAGTGACTCACTGTCTGCACCTGATCTTTGAGAAGAAGCAAAGGGGAAAGTGAGGGCAAGCTGCATTGATCAGAGGAAAATCCAAGATATGATTTCCTTGAAAGATGCAGATTTTGAATATATTACTATAACTGGAAAATACCCTAGTTTCATTTTCTTCACCATAGTTCAGATGTCTTGATATAGCTGATTTCTGACATACACACACACACACAGAGAGAGAGAAAGTGCCAGTCCAGCATCTCACCTGCATCCTAAACACTCACCCCTCTAGCTATAGTTTTGTTTCACTGTTGTGTTATACTAGGAATGAGATTCATGAATTACATCCAGAATGCCTCAGCTAGAACAGTAACTGATCACACTGGCTGAGAGATCTAGGAGTTGTAGTCCAGGAAGGTAACTCTGCCAATCTCTGCTTTATTGAAGTGTAAGACTCATTTGATCTAGTAGGACATGTCTCTGAAAAGAGCCATATCAGGACAAATACTTGTAGAAAGTATATAGTTCCTTCTGATTGTTTGAAGCCTCTTCCCAGAAATTTAAGATGGGCAGCAGCCATAAGCTCAATAACACCAGAATAATAATAAAAATGAGGATATTTTAATAATTTCTACTCCCCCCTCCTTTTTGCCAACAGTTCCTTTCCTCAGGGCAGCACCTAGATAAGCTCTTACCTAAGGTCACAGAGGTGTGCGTGTGCGTACAGGAATTGGAACTTAATGCTTTTGGAAGGAATCACACACTCACAGTCCAATAGAATTACAGGACTGAAAGGGTCCACAAAAGTCATCCAATTCAACTCACTTCCATAGCAGGATACATACGAAGATGCCTGGAGCTTAGAAAACTTCTTCTTTTGGACTACAGCTCCCATAAATCCTAACACAGCATTCATTGCTATGGTTCATGTTTTCATGGGAACAATCCAGTCACTTCTGCAAACAGACTTTGGTAAACAGATGTCAGCTGTTTGGAGAAAGAGCAATGTGTTCTCAACATTGCAACACTTGCATTGGTTCCAGCCGCTGGACGAACGTGTTAACGTCCTGGAATGGCGCAGCTGGCCTTTGCCACCGTTCTGGAGGACGAGAGACTGCCCAGGTCACATGCTTTGAGGGAAGGGCGAGCGTGACTATTTAAGGAAGCGCTCGCCCTCTCTGCACCCTCTTTCCTGTTCGGGCCCCCACCTGCCCTCCCTATTTCTAGTGTGATTTATGGTCGCCGTTGAGGGGCCAGATATGAATTTTTGACCTTCATCCTGATTGGTTATTGGATGGCGGGATTTTTCGCCTATCCCACACTGGAGAAGGGTTGTTGGCAATTTTTGGTGGTAAATTTCAGTCACACTGTCGGGTAGTGTGGAAAAACAGGTAGTCTCGGTGTGTCCCATTTGTAATTCAGGTAAGCCAACAGCGCATCCGACCTCCCGGCTCTGCGGATCGTGTGATTACAGGGCCGGTGGTGGGAAGATGCGCTGGGCCACTTCCGGACCAACAGTCATCAATTAAAGATGTCTTGAGGTCTGGGGTTTATTAGCAGCCAGCCGGGTTCCTGCTGTCTTTAAGACTGTTGGAACCTGGGGCCAGGGACTCGCCCATTTATTTAGATACCCTGCCTTTACCTGTTTCCGCACTACAGCAGGCCCCTTCTTTGACGATGTTGGCGATATACAATTTGATCTGATTTAATAAAGTGTGGCCTGTATTTAATCCACATCATTGTCTCGAGTCTTTATTCCGGGACTGGGTGGGCAATGAAATTGTGGATGGTTTCACTCGTTGTTTTGTTTCTCACAAATAGTAGGTCAAAGCACTGTACATTTTGCCTTGTGCCTCCAATTCTATAAGAGCTAGAGATTTAGGGGGTGACTAAATTGACAACTAATGTGGGAAATGCTCCAGGACTGGGATAGTCAGATTTGCATTATTTTCCATTGACAACACAACATACAAGACAATCTGAATCAGCCAGGTGATTTTTCGCTCAATCCATTTTTTCCCCTCTGCTGCTGGGGCTGCTACCTTTTTTTGTAGTGAATGGATTCACATCAGGTCAAGCAGTGTGATCACTCGAGCCAATGTGGATAGATTTGTAGCCACTCTATTTCAAGCCTTCCCTCCTCCCCTTGGCTACAGCAGCAGTGAGAGAGGCAGGGCAGTGGAGAAACTGGCTGCCATTTGAACCCTCTCCTTCCCATACCTAGTGCCTAGATCTGCTTATTTTCTCTTTCACTTTCTGTTTTGTTTCTATTGTCTTTTTTGAAAAGATTTGGTGCTTTTGGGTTGGGACAGTAGTTCTCAAACTTGGATATCTTACATGTTCTTGGACTGCAACTCCCAGAAACCTTGGCCAGCACAGCTGGTGTTGAAGACTTCTGGGAATTGCAGTCCAAGAACACCTGGGTTGCTCAAGATTGGAAACCACTGTGCTAGGCCATCTAGGTAACCCAAGGGGAGCCAACAATGGGTCAGCCAACAGAGAGGAAATTATCAATCAGCCTTGTTTGTAGCTTAAGGTAGTTCTGCTGTAACCATGAACCTGCAAATCTGGAGGTGCCAGAGTAGAACTACTTCAATAACCTGCAAACAAGGCTTTTGAGTGCCAGTTTCCTCCTCTCTCTATGTTGATTCCTGTGTGGTCAGCTAATGCAAATTCCCCTACCCTAAGGAAACCTGACTTCCTGGGTGTGACTTCACAGCATTGCCATTCACATATTTCCTGCTGTGTAGTTATGCCCTTACTTTTTAGGGAGGGAAGTAAAAAAGGGAAGCTTGGAATCGGGGCCCGATGATGGCCCAAACAGGCACTATATGCACTTCTAAATTTTGCAGAAGTGGAACCTGGCTACACAGATAATATGGTAATGCTAGCCACAAGTGCAATTTCTTTCTTTCTTTTATCCTTGTGCTTCAGCTATAATGGTGGAAACTGAGGTTTCTCTCATAAGAGAGTGGAAAAAGGCAGTCCAATGTACAGTTCATAAGAGCACTTTGAACAGGATGTAACTTAGGCATGTGTCACTATGGTCATATCAGATAGCTGCAAGAATGAGCTTAGTTGGTGAACTTGCTTCAATTGTGCAAACATACATCAGGCAACCAGCAAAACTTTATCATCCATGTTCAGGGCTAAATCTAGCAGCATAAGAGAAGTGTGAACCTGATTGAAGGGGAAGGGTAACCCGATAAAGAACAGGAGAATACCTGTTCCCTCGTGTGTCTTTCAGCTGCCTAGATACATTTTTATCTCCTTCTTTAAATCTTTACTTTCATCCAACCCATTACTGATACCAAACACTGATGTAGAACAAGAATAGGGTCCTTGGATTTGTGTGAAAAGGAAAAGGTAGATGTCAGAAACCTATTAGTAGTACCAAATCCCAAAACTCTGGATATTCTCTTCCAGAGCTTTCATCTTTGTGTTAAATCAAGTGTGGGAAGATACAGAAACCTGTGAAACACCACAGGTTAATGGTCAGAGCAGTGAACCCGAGCTGCCAACACCACCTTTTGAAAGTCCTTCTAAAATATGGAACAGTGTCACCATCCAAGAGTGATGCAACAGAAGGATACTATGGTCAATGTTATAAAAAGTACCAAGGGATACAGCAGAACCAACAGGGAAACACTTCCTAGCATATACCACAAATGTTACCAAAGCATAACCAAATATCAGCGCTGTCCCACAATCAGATACCTAGATAATACATCACAGAAATGCTATGTTATAAAATGTTATTTTAAAAAAACAGAGCTAAACATTAATGTAATAGTTATATAATTCTACATAGAATAATTAAAGAGATGTGATTATTACCAGCATTTAATCTCCCACTAATCCTAATCTTTCCTAAGGACCCATTTATTAAATAATAAAAATGAATGGGGTAGTCAAAGGCTGCAATGTGACATAACATTAGAATAGGTATAAAGGTATCTCTGTAAATATTTTTAAGTTCCTAATCTCTTAATAACTTTCAGTAAAATCTGTTCGGCTGCAATCTGGTTACACTGTCCTAGAGTTAAGTTCCATAAAGTACAATTGGATTTGCTTTTAGTTAGACACACACAGCTTGTATGAGTGAGGGGAGGGAGTAGAAACTGCTCTTGTCTTTATGAATGTTTGAGAGAACTAAACATCTGATTGGAAGGCCCTCTTGAAGTGCCCAGTAGCCAAAGCTGAAAGTATAAAAATGGGGACATAAGTTATTTTAGTAGGCTTAGTTCAGTCATTCCCAGCCTTGGGTAACTCTGGTTCTTGGACTGCAGCTTCCAGAAGCCTTTACTACCAGCTGGCAAGGATTTATGGGAGTTGCAATCCAAGAACATCTGGGTTACCCAAGGCTTAGTTGTATCTCAGGAAAGATGCTATGCTCATTTGTTGTCCTGCACCAAGGACTGCACTTCCTGCATGCTCTGAGACTATGCTGAGGCTATGCTAGAGTATGAATAGTAGATTAGTTATCTTTCTTAATTTCTTGTGTGTTTGATCTATATTGCTCCTGCCTCAAGCTTTTAATGGATTATTTGCTCTAAAACCTTTTTAGATTGTCCTTGCAGCTATTGAGGTGGTTTATTCTGCTTTTTGACTTTTCACCATCTTCAATAAAATATAAAAATTATTCATACAGTTGTGTGACTTAGATGACCCTATGAATTAGTGGCCTCCAAATAGTCCTGTCAGGTTTTGCAAACACAAAGTTGTGGCATCTTTTATTGAGACAATCCATCTCATATTTGGTCTTTCCCTTTTTCTGCAGAGTATAGCTTACACATCAGAATACTTAAATGTTGGGGCGCTCTCATCATATGCTTTTCATGATACACACAGTCAAAAGCTTTGCTGCAGACTACAAAGCACTGTTCTTCTTCTGAAATTCTTTGGTATACTCCACTAATTTTTGGCAAACCATGATGCCAAGAAACAAAAATGGCATATTGTTGAGGAGGACAATGGAAGTTTAAATGAGTTTCAAAAATATGAGGAATATAGCTAATGCCCTAATCCTAATCCAGCCACAACCCTAACCTCACTGCTAATCTTCAGATACATTGAGATTATCAGAGAGTCAGAAAATACCCAGAATTCATGTAATGCAATTTCTGCTGTTGTTTTTATTCTTGTCAATGTGAGTTCAGTTGACTTGGGGAAGGCAGTGAGGCTTGAGTCGTGATTCCTACAAATAGTTTCTTCTTCATAAAAATGAGTCTCTTTTAGCACAAAAATAAAGCCATGCCACTCAAATCAAGCTTGTGTCACTCATTTCTTTCTTCTGGATTTATATATGTAGCAAACTGAATCACAATGTGCTTGTTAGCACCAAAGTGAAGTGTCTTACAAATGGTAGCTTTAGTCTTCAGAAAATAAAATTCTGGCTAGCAGGTTGTTTCAGAATGGGAAATAATTGGAGTGCTATTTGAAAAGAAAGAAGTTTGTGTATATTCACACTGAATAGATATTTTTTATATATAACTGGTTTTTTTTTACATTTTCAGATATTCAAAATTACTGTCAACTCACCTTCCCCTCTCTTTTTTGCACAGCTGTGCAAAACAGACTCTTATTCAAGTGTGTGGGAATGTTTGAGCGCATCCACCAAGTCTGTGCAAGAACTGATTTAAGTTCAGAGCCTGACTGAGTGACTTGGTTTCAGCATGATTCATCTTAGATCTGAATCTAAACAGAATTCCAAATCCAAATCCAGGTTTGGAAATCAGAATTTTTATCTCCTGTTAACCTGCATTGCAAAACAAAAATGTACAGAATATTTTTGAATTTTGACATGCATATATGAGAAAGTATGTGTGATTTGGAAATAAGGTAGCCACTCATAGTGGATCAATTATGCCAAATTACAGAAACATGGGTTGAGAGATTTTGCAGCAAGCAGGTTTAAAATTTATGTCAAAACAGCTAAGTGCATAAAATTTTGAGTCATCGCTCAGTAAGGAGATGAACCCTGTCAAATTTTGGGCAAATTGGTCCAGAGAATTTTTGTGCTGCCCACATTCAAAATTTATTTCTGAAAGGTAACTAATATACTTCGTAATATGTATCCAATCTTTCTAGTGCCTTGAAGTCAAAATCAAAAGTTACTCTAAAAAACTAGGTTCAAAAGAGGAGAAAGGGGAGAAGGAAAGTGCTGCTGTTTGATGAAAGTACTACTGAAAACAAGACAAAAATCTGAGACCAGCATACACTTTCACTCAGCTAAGAAATGTAGAGAATAGAGAAGGGTGAGATTAATTGGGATAAGCTTGGGAAAGAGGGATTGAAGTTTGGATTCTTTTGGGGTAAAGAGATGAGAAGTGCATGCTACAGTAAATATAGAACTGCCACCAGATTCCAGGACAGGTTCACTCATTATTACAGTAGAAGAGAAAAACAATAGATGCCTTCCCTCAAGGCATGTGTTTGCAAAATGTTGCTGACATTTTTCTCTCCACCAAAAGCTGGAGCTGCCAGTGAGTAGGTTCCAGCTCTCTTCTCCCCCTCCGTGCTCATCCACCCTAGTGTTTTTCTGACATGTTGCTATTTTCCATCATTATGGGACACAGTGTGTGGTGTTCCTTTATTTTCTACATTATAGAATTAGTCTGAGGTAATTCAGACCTGACACCAACTCCAAACCAAATATTTTTGGATGTATAGTTGGTTTACATTAATGTATCTACCTATTGGTGATTATTTTATATTTTGTATATCCTTTTTCTTTCTTTTACTCCCCCTCTTCTTTTTCTTACCCTCTTTTTACTTTCTTTGGCTTGCTATAAATAAATTTATATTTTCTAAATGAAAAAATTTGATCCAGGTAGGACTGATCTGATCCTGCTCAAACCAAATTAGATCCTGGATCAGACCAAATTAGTACAATTCAGTTAAGAATGTTGGACTCAGCTGAATCAGTTGCATGGGTCCAGTATTAGCATATTGAACAACTTAGCATGAGTTGAGAGTTCTTTGATTAAAGAATGGGATGTTGTGTGTCCACTGTATCAGGGACATGGAGCTGGATGTAGGTTGCAGTAAAGAAAGATATAATGTTAGCTAAATTCATCTAATCTCTCTATGAAATAGTATGGAACCTATCAGGCTGGGCATTATCTGGGCAATGCTGGGACTGATGCAGGGCCCACTAAAGAAATATGTGCAAAATAGATTCAAAAGAAGCTTTGTTGGGTTTGGCATTAAAGAAAAGCATTAGAGAGAGAAAAACTGCAGCCTTGATCTTAATTTTCCTAGAATGCCTCTGGGCTTCAGTATAGGCCCAGGGATATTATGAGGAAAGTAAAACTGGGAGTGGTTGGTTGGTTGGTTGGTTTCAGTGCTGGGCTGTGCCATACTACTCATGTGCATTCTCCTCTGATTTCATGGCATTGCTTAATGAGCTATCTTCTGGCAAGCTCACTGGTGCTATCCCTGAAACTCAGCAGAGAAGAAAATGGAGCATCAATAATGGCAGGACTCTGCACAACTGGAACTAATAACACAAGTTCTAGGACTTCCAGGCAACTAGGATCAGGGGATCCTTTTAACAGTTCTATGTGTATACATGATTTTTCTACTTCAGTCTTGCTCTCCAGAGCTAATATCTCCTCAGAACAGCAAGAAGCCATTTTATGTTGCAGAGAAACTTTATAGGATTGTAAGATTGTGTCAGCTGGCTGGATACCTGAGTGAGTTAGGTATCCATTTGTGAAGTCAGAGATTGGGAATTTGATTTCCACTGTGTATTCCAGAAGAGGAGCCAGCCTGTGTGGTGCAGTGGTTAAACTGCTGTACTACAGCCCAAACTGTGCTTACGACCTGGGGTTCAATCCCAGGTAGCTGTCTCAAGGTTGACTCAGCTTTCAATTTTCCGAGGTCGGTAAAATGAGTACCCAGCTTGCTGGGGGGGGGGGGGGGCAATGTGTAGCCTGCATAATTAACTTGTAAACCACCCAGAGAGTGCTTGAAGCAGCACGCTTTGCTTTGCTTTTTGCTTTGCTTTTTGCCTTGGGTGAGCTGTACACTTTCGAGGCATCCCCAGAAGAAGGCAATGGAAAACCATTTTTGAGAACTCTATACCTAGAAAACCCTGGAAAGCGTTGGCATAAGTCAAAATTGACTTGATGGCATGTAGTTATTACTATTAAGATTGTGTCAGCAGAACTGTGGCAGGCATTTTTGTGGGCTCTCACAGACATGTGGAATAATCCAATGTGGTTCTTCTTTTCATATCCTTAAATTAAGTCCTTCTGGTACATGACAATTTCCTTATGTTTATCCTACAAACTCTAATCTGGGGATATCTTTGCATATGTAAGCGTGAAAAGATTTAGTAGATTGTCTTCTAGCATGTGCCTCATTCAGCTTAATCAATTTCCATTTTGGAGCAATTTTAAAATGTACATCATTACAGAAATTCAGAAAATGCAAGAACATGTTTAATGGAAAACTAAAGTGACTTATCATTTTCATAATTGTTCTCTCATACACCACTGTACCATTAGAGAATATTGAAATTGTAATAATCTATTAACAGGAGCATGCATGTCTTTTAGTTATAATTAGTTGTGTGGAAGAAGATTAAATCTATCCTTTATCGACAAATGGTGTTTGCAAACCTGGTGTATGGCCTATTTGATTTAAACCACAAATAAGTTGTAAGGAGAGAAGTAGCAGGTTAGGGACGGAAAGTAGTAAGTAAGGCTATCAATAATAAAGAAACTATTCAGGCATTCAGAAGAAGATTTGTCTGAATGCATGTCTGAATTCATGTTACTGTCTTCACGCGAAGGACAAGCTTATTCTGTGCTACACATGAAGTCTCTCCATGCAACCAGGAATCCTAATTGTTCAGGCTCTCCAATCACGTGAAGTATCACCACAGACAGCAGAGGATTTACTCTTATTACTATCTTCCATCTGAAAAGAGTAACTGGCAGGGGTGGGGGTGTAGCTGTCTCCTTATGCATTCCAAGGAATCATTTTTTGCATGCCTGGATATGGCTATAACTTTTAAATATAGTAATGACCTTATTTTGTGCTGCAATGAGAGTGTTCAAGGATCAGAGCCTTACTTTCTATTGAGATTTGACATATTTTAGATGTGTTTTTCATTTTTCTTCTTTAAAAATATTTAAATCATTTTAAATGATAAATTATAAATATTCTGCAAGTATGAAGAAGAAAACTGTAGAAACTCTGGGCCAAATCAAATCAGTAGTTCCAGCTATGATAACCACACTTGAAGGATAAATCAACATTTATGTAAAACCATTGATTCACTGAGTCTGCTCTAGTTGGGATAGCAATAGAATCTAAGCCTGTTTTTCTCTCAGTGGCTAAGAAAATATTCATGAGTATCTACATAAATCCTTTTATCTTTCCTACCTAAATTAGATTTATATTTTTGAAAATAACATCTACTACCAGCCTGATGTAAAGAGTAGCTCTTTGAGACTGACATCCTCTGGCAAAGAAGGAATTGTATTTAATGGAATTGCAGACTGGTTGTATGAAGGTAAGTTTCTTCAGAGACTATTTATTTATTTATACATAATGTATTCTAAGTGCAGCTGTTCAGATTTTCCTGGGAAAAATCTATTCATTCTAGGACAATGTTGTTGATTGTTCTTTTGTACTTTTAATGTTCTCTTGCAAATTGTCTACATTTGCAACAAAGGCGTGCTATACATATGGAATAAGTAAAAGGGTTTGTTAGTAATCATTTAAACTTTTGGAATCTTGTTTATTTTTCTTGCTTCAAGATGCACAACTGTATCACAAAGGAAAAAAAGAAATAAAGAACAAACACATTTCTAGTAATACACCTGAAAATTACTATATTTACTGTCTAGTAGTATATTTTTGGTGATAGGCCAGAAAATTACTGCTTTTTACAGGAATGTATAAAGTGGTGCAGCTGGGTAATTTTACCCTTTCGACTTAATGGCCTTATGCCAGCCCCCTTGTCACCAGTTGGTGATGAGTACTACCTTTCTTCATTCAGATGTGGGAAGCTAGCCCTGCTGCATTTCAAGGCCCACCTGATCATTCTGTTGTTGGCAGCCCTTGACATCTGTCCTACTGCCTTATCCCAATGGCACCATTGCCTGTGTGCAGTAATTGCATGTGATTATGGTCTACCTCTAAACGCACCACTATTAATGTCTATTATGTCATGTCAGAGTTACTATAATAAATGTTACAAATATTTCTACTGGGCACACAAAAATATAGAGAGATGCAAAATCAACCAGAGCCCTGAAATTAGGTGCTGTGATTATTTGAGATTCAAAAAATCATGCCTCCCACAGGGTAGCAAAAAAATGGGTATCCTAGTTGCCATTTTTCATTTCTCCTTGCCATATCTCATTGTATTTCTCCTGAAGCCATGAAAGGAGAGGTAGCCATTTCCAGAAAATTGCCACATATTCTTGAGAAACCTGGTGCCTTTCTAACCTTTTGATATCAAATGCATATGTAAGGTTTATAACTTTTGTCCAACACAACACACAGTCTAAGTGTACAAAATAATCCAGTCTTCACAGTTTGCTTCCTGTTTCATTTTTCATCTTTCTTTTTAGTAGTGTAAGGTAAGAATTTTGCTAATAGCAGAAAGATATGTAGACAAAACTAGTGTACCAAATGATCTTCAGTGGATTTCCAAACAGAACTGGAATTGCCCTTAGAGGACTGGTCTATCACCAGCTCGCAGTATACCTCATTGTATAAGCCGCTGGCAAACAATTGCTCGTGTGTCCTGCTTGTGGGCTTCCCACAGGCATCTGGCTGACTACTGTGTGAAAAGAATGGTGAACTAGATATTTTTTTTGAGATGATCCTGGATGGTTCTCTCTCTGTTCTTGAGACTCCTCTGAACTGCCAGGGATCGGGATTTTTGCTCTGAATTAAATACAACAGTCGCCAGTGATACTTGCATAATTTCATGGGGTTAAGAACATTTTTTTTCTCCCAGAGGAGCTGCTTCATTCTCACATCACTCACTGGTGGTCACCTGATGGAGAAAGGCTGGCGTTTCTGATGATAAATGACTCATTAGTACCAAACATGGTTATACCCCAATTTACTGGATTTCTATATCCCAGAGGGAAACAGTATCCATATCCAAAGGTAAGGAAGATTTCCATATTGTCATCATAACCCAACGTATGGTTTGTAGTTTTCACTGTTATACAGCATGTATTGAAAGGCAAAATGAAAGAAGGGGAAAAAGAAATCATTTCAATTAACACATTTGTTTTCAAATAGAATTATGTGTTCAGGAGAGTGTTGACCACAAATGCATACATAAATATTTACTCAGTGTTTGATGGAAAAATGTGTTTTCAAATGGCACACAAGGAACATAGTCTTTTTTAGCAGAAAGCAAAAAGCAATTATTCGCTCAGGAAACTAAAAATTAAATACTATTCATTTCAAGAGAAAGTTGAGCATACAATGAATGTTGTATGTACTTAATTAACCATGTTACACTGAGTTAGGCATTGTTATGCCTCATTTATTTTAACAGAAGAAGGTTAGGCGTGTATTTTACTCTTGTACCAAAATTATTTATTAATGATTGACCTCTTTACAGGTCAGTGAAAGCCTGGGTTGCCTATCACTTCAATGTCAATAAATCACTTGCCATGACAAAATTATTTTCTTCCAAAAATTGTAGTCCATGATTTTTTGTTTTGTTTTGTTTTTGGCAGACCAGAATCCTACTGGGTTTGTTCAGGATAAACTTAAAATTGCACACTTGTTGTGTACAATTGCTCAAACTGTTCGAACATACCCATGTCACACACTCAGTTGCACACATAGGTGCATGCCCTGGTGCATGATAGCCAGACAGAAAATAACAAAATAGGCTTATTCAGTTTAACTTAAGTGGTATTTCTAAATAGGATTCTGGTTGCTGTCCTTATTGTCTACCTAATAATACAATTACATGTCCAGAAATTTCTGTACAGACCCCACCTGAAGATTTCTAAAACCCCTGTGACCATCCCAACAGAGGTAAAGTTCAAGGACATCTCCTTTCCCAAGTGGTGGACTCATGCACCCTGGAAAATGAACATTTCATTGCTATCTGTGGTGCTACCCTTAAAGAATTCCTGGAAGAAGGAAGACAGAGACTCCCTGACAGGGAAGAGAGATGGGGGTGGGTGGTGGGTTGGATGGAATGAAGAAATAGTTTGTAGAACCAGGATTGGCATGAGAGATCTACTAGTAGATTTCCAAGCAATTGTTAGTAGATCAGTAGGGTGCCCATCTCCCAATTCTTCAACAGTAGTGACAATCAAAATCCTTTTCTCCTTTTAAATTTAGCTGCTGAAATACAGGGACGCTGGTATCTACTAGTTTACTTATCTGAGAAAAGGCTTCAGTGTTTCATATGTAATGTAAAAGGACACTATTAATATATCTGCAAGCTGTCCTGATAAACTGAATAGTCATTTAAACATTGTTGACTCTTATATTAAAGATATCAAAATGAATTTTGTTATTGATAAATGTGCTTGTAGCCACATGAAAAGAGGTAAATCCTCAAAAGTGAGTAACCATGAGCTCTTTAATGGATAGTTTACTCAAGGCTTAAAGGAGCAGAAACTGTATAAATATATAGACATCCACAAAAATCCCAATAAAAACCACAAAGAACTTAAGTTGTTGTTCATGGACTAGTATTTTCATAGGGTGATGGTGGTACTTAAAACAGAAGTCAGTGCAAAAGTTAATGCTAGTAATAGCTGAGCAACTCTAATATTCACATAATATTTTGGAATTGTCGTCTGAAAGTACAGTGACCTTGATTAATTAAATAGGAAAACCTGAGTCTTTCTGCCAAAATACTGGTGCCATCATCCAAAGGCATGTGCAGAGTGCCTCTATTTGCCATGGAGCATGGGCAGATGCAGGCTTCTCCATCTCAAGAATCTCTGTATGGGTCAAATAGTAAAACTTTGAGGCCACATCCATGAGAGAATGGATCTGTTTCATCACATAACAGCAGTAGATGATAAAGGAGTAAAAGCACTGCAATTAGCAAGTAAGAACCAATTTACAGAGTGCATGGCTTGGGAAACCATTACATGGACAGCATCCCAATTACCTCCTGGTTGATAATGTAAATTAGCAAAAATCAAACGTATGGCTTAAATTAGACCATCTTCAGTCTGAAACTGATAGATTCATATGCACAAACTAAGACCAAGTTATTTTCACTAGATACTGTCATGAAATAACTGTTAAGCAATGTGAAAATGATATATTGTATGTTAGGCCTGTCATGAATCTAAAGAAACAATCCATTATGTCATAGCTAGTATCAATGGATTATAAATGCAGACATACCCAAGTTGCAAAAATAATTTTTAAGCCATTGGCTAAGTCTTTTGGATTACTTATGTCTTCTCCATATTACACATCCCAGCCACCTCTTGTTTTAGAAAATGAAACTCAAATGCTATACTGGGGCAAGCAAGTTATCACAGATAAAATAGTTGCTTCTGATAAACTAGATGTTATACTTCCAGATAAGCAGTAAAGAAAAATATACCTCATAAAAGTTGGAGTTCCATCAATAAGCAATCTCAAAAATACAGAAAGTGAAAAATTCCGAAGTATGAAACGTGAAGGCAGGAAATTGAAAGAATATAGAAACAAATGAGATAATCTTTCTCCCCATTTTGATTTCAGTAACTGGAGTTATTCCAAAATCATTTGTTACCAATTTAAAAGAATTTCCAAAAGCTGCTAAAAACCACCTTGTACACAGATTTTTAACTGGAATGGTAGGGTATGAATGTAATTAATAAATTCATTTCTGAACTTCCTGAACTTCCTGTGAAATTCAAAAATGAGTGATTTTGTAAACATGCAATCTCAGCCACAAATTCTTAGGACTTGACTCTTAATTTTGGCCCACCCCCATGCACCAATAATGCTGAGGAATAAGAAATGCATCATCATCATCAGAACAACAGTGTGCCTTCAAAAATTCCTCCTTTTGTTGGCACTTTCCAAATTTCCTACCTGTAGACGATTTAGAAGCGGCCTACCACTGCTTTCTTCTGTGAGTGCTCTGGGACTGTACCTTGCCCAAGGCCAGACACACTGAGTTTTCTTCTCTGAACCCCAGACCCCTGGCTTCAAAGCCAGGTGCTCTGACTCACTATCTGGCTAGTTATTATTTTTCCATTTCCCATAATTAATTATGAAGGCTTTGATTTGCCGATATTGGCATGGGATTGGGTTTATTGCAAAGCTTCACTTCCCTTTTTACTGAAGGTTCACCGCTTGCAAAGGTCTCAGTTTCAAGCTCCATTGTGCCTCTCCACACCTGAAACCCAGCTCTGAAGAGTTTCTCAACTCTCTGTAACTATTTTGGGCATACATATGGGACAGCAGCAGGGAGGGGAATTGATCTACTCTTCTGCCATGGAACTGCCACTGCTGGATACTATTGATAAAGTCTTTGGAAAGAAATGGATGTCAGGGAATTAAAAAAGATATTCTTTGTTAAGGCAACTGGACTGACCTGGCTTTACTAGCATGTAATCCTTTCATTAGCACTATTCAAACATTCAGAAAAGCCTGAACATGTAAGGAAAAGTTGCAGGTTAGCTTGATTCCTTTTCATCACTTGCTGGACATGCAGAACAATCATTTGAAGTAAGATCAGAATTAGGAATGTAACATCCAGATGTTTGGGATTCCAGCTTCCCCCATTCTGGCATTTCTGGTCCACAGACCCACACATGCAGACACTTGCATTTCCATCACTTTGGAGGCTGCATTCTATCCATTTCCTGCTACAATGCTTCCTGTGTAGTTCTTCGAGAGGCAGCCTCAATAGATCCTGAAGACAAATATTTGCTTTGATTTCGATTCCCCCTTTGAGCAGGGGGTTGGTCTCAATGGCCTTATAGCCTCTTCCAAATCCATTATTGTGTGATTCTAAAGGGCAGCAAGTATTGTGCCAGGAAGTATTATGGCAGCTTCCTCCCAGGAATCAGTGCAGCCACTGAGGTAGGCCTTGCACCAAATAAGTGTCTGTAGGTGTGGACTGGAGCATACAAAATACTGCCTGGGGAATTCTCGGAGAATTCTGGGAGCGAGAGTCCAGGGGGCAAAACCTGAATTACACACCCCTAATAAGAACTCCTGGTTTTTCATTGTTCACATGGAGAGTCTCTATGCATAGCAGATTCTCTGTTTCTTACTACTGCTATCTGTATAAACAGAATGATGAGAGAGGGCGTAGAACATTTCATGTAATTAGATTAACCTTATTTTGAGTGCCTAAAAAAATGCTCTTGTAGCTTTCAGTGGGTAGAACTGAATATCCAAATGCATATTTCAGAAGAAATGCATATGGAAATGCATTCCATCAAATATCTCACTGCTACTCACTTGTAACAATACATGAACAATACAATACAAAGCATCAGTGATGTATGATAGCATTATCATATCTGTTGCTACACTGGAGAGCATTTCAAGCACTGCATCGCAGTGACAATTTGCCTCTATAGTGACGTTTTGACATAACCCAAATGGATTGATTGTTTGGTACTATGATTTCTGAGTGGCTAGAAACACATGTTGAAAAGTGGGGGGAAAGCCTTTTAAGTGCCATCAACACAGCAGCACATTGAGGATGGTAGGGCTGCAAACAGGCAATACCTCCCATAAAAAGATTACTAGGAATAAGATTTTTTTAAGGTCTTTTAGTACCTCTTGAAAAGGGGGTCTTTGAAAATGTCTTCTACTTTTCCTCAAGCAACAAAAAAAGAGAACAGCCTGCCTATGAAATCATTGTTCTTAATTTTTTTTTTACATATTTCTGCATGAGATAAATGTCAAACTCAAAACTTGGGGGAAAGTTCTATTTCTTTTTTTACTACAGTATCCAGAATCTTCAGCTAGAATGACCAGTGGCAAGTAACTTCTCATCTTACAAATGCATGTATTAAATCTGAATGTTTTTCACTTTTGGTATGTAAAGCATCAGCCTAGATTTATATATATATATATATATAAAATTATTTTTTATCTGTTCTTTCCAAAGGCAGGAGAAATGAATCCAACAGTAAAGCTATATGTAGTCAATTTGTATGGACCAACACATACACTGGAACTCATGCCACCAGACAGCTTTAAATCAAGGTAAACAATCTGGAAAATTAAATGTGAATTACTGTAGATATATTGTGTGAAAACTAATAGCCAAGTGATTTCCTATCTTGCTTTACTGTCATACAATATTCCATGTTGCTTTGTAAAAAAAATTAAGAAATTTCCCACTAAAGTGTCATAAATATGCGTGTCTTTGGAAGTATTACTTAATGACAAGAGAAAGATGGAGTCATTACTTGAAATGCAGTTCCTCTTCAGTGGTAGAAAATCTCCTTCCTCAAGAGGTAAATCCTATCTTCACATTTGTGGTCAGTCACCAAAAAAAATATTTTTTTTTAAATCGGGGTTGGAGAATGCCTTCATTGGACTTCCAAAGCATCAGAAAGGAGAACTTCCACATTATCTAGCACTCTTCATCAGGACTGGCATTACAGCATGTGGAGCCAGGACTCAATTTTCTTCTAATCCCTCAGTGAAATAATTTGACTCCAATTCACTGTATTCAGAGCTGGGCTGACCCAAAAGTGCTTGGAGCCGCATCAGAGCCTCTGCCACCTACTTGCTACCACCCACTCCTCTGCTGTCCCCAACACTATGCAGTGTGCAGGAACACCTATGAGAGAGGGAAGGGGAAGAAGGTGTCAAGTTGTTTTGAATCCTTGCTGGCTACCTGGTTGCTTTCAGAGCACAGTTGCGCTGTTTGCCTAAGGGCTAGATCTTCAGGGCAAAGTTACTGCGCGAGTTAGTGAGGTTGAACTTTGAAGGTGAACAGGTGGTCAGGAGTGATTTAGAACAACCCACAATCAGCATTGTTGCCACTAGTTTCCTCTTCTTTGTCCCCCTCCCTCTACCCACAAGTGTTCCATGCCATGTCAGGGGAGGGCACAGGCATCTGGGGTGTTAGGGAGTGGGGGCAGTAGCAGTTCTCCTCCTACCTCAGAGGGAGAGCTCATCCTGGCACTGACTATATTTGTCAGTGCATCCCTCAGCTTAATCTCCAGCTTTGTTGATGGGAGGATTGCCAACTTCCTTGTTGCTTTTGCTCTAGGAGTGCACAGCAATTCTATGCTTTGGTTAACTGGCAATGAATTCTTGCCTAAGTGACTGGCAACCCTTTGTCTACAGAGATAACAAAAGCCAACTGATTCTAGATTCTCAGGATGAAAGCTCATAAATAGCATGCCTAAAACTGATTCTTTAAGGCTCAGTTTCTATCTTGGGACTGGAGTATAGGCTAACTTTAGATCCTACAACTTTAACTTCTGGCTAGGATAATAATCTTTTTGAACGCACAATACAAGCTTACAAGGTTGTAACACTTCAAGAAGGCACATATAGAATTCTTGATATTGGCCTGTCCTAGGCCCAACAACAGCACAAGGCATTTCTAAACAAATATCAGGCCTTGTAAACATGCTGGCTGAGAATGCATATCTGTCCCTTCTGACAACTCTCTGTGCCTTTGTAAAATTAAATTAATTTGGTGTAGTTGCTAAATGTGTGAAAGACACTTAGTACCGCACAAAAAACTGCAGAGTAGATAATTTGTTGCACCTAATTCCAAAGAACAGTAATTTTCAGTCTTGAATGTCTGACATAAACAGTCTATTTGGTCCCTCCACATAGAATTGAATATGAAATAATATGATTTTAAGGAAAATCCTTTGCTCTACAATGCAAAGCTCTCTGTATATAATAAGAATTAAAATAGTGTTGCTAGGGGAGGCCATCCTCATAAGCCTGTGCTCCTGTCAGTGCTACCGTTGCGGATAACCCAGTTTGGCAGAGCATGTTAGGACATCCACTTCACTACATGTCTCCTGAGAACTCTGTAGAGTCTGTCCTGAACCACCTCCTCTGATTGCAAATGCCAATTATTTTTATCTTTTAATTCAAAAATGGTTTTCTATAATCTTTTCAACCATGTGTGCATATATGATGGACACTGTCCCAGTGGGTTATTATTGAAAAGAATGCTGCATATCTAAGTGCATAACATTCTCATTTTTTAGTCTGTGGTTTGTGCAGACTTAGTTAAAATTTCATGTGTTTAATGTATTCTCTTTGACTTGCACATGGTTTAAAAATCTATTCTTCTGTCACATCACAGAAGCCTGAAAACCTGCACATTCCTGGAAAAATCAATTCTAATTTTAATTTTATCTATGAAAGCTTCATGTCCCAGTTACAAAAAATTGGAGCTTGACAGCAATATAAACCAAAAATATATTGATTTTTTTTTTAAAAAAAAAACCTGATCCATGTCCTTGTCTTGCTTTTTGGTCCTCGGAAAGAGGGAATAAGAAGGGTGGAATTCTTGATTAAATCTGCACAGGGATAGGGGGTGAGTGGAATCCATAATCTGCAACAGTGTATGCTGATGTTCCTGATGTCTATCCTGCCTTGTGCTTCTGGGGCTTGGCTGACCCAGTTTCAGCACTGCCTGACAAAGGAAGAGGCCATGGAAATATGGGAGCATCATTTTGATTGATAAAGATATCTGGAAGAAAACTAACAGGCTATGTTGACTTAGTCTTTCAAAGGTGTTGTAGGGTGCTTTCTAACAATCAAACTAAAAATAAATGGAAGCTAGAAATAACTTCATTAATACTGTCTTCAAGGCTAGGCATGATGAA
This sequence comes from Intellagama lesueurii, assembly GCA_037013535.1. Taxonomy (NCBI): domain Eukaryota; kingdom Metazoa; phylum Chordata; class Lepidosauria; order Squamata; family Agamidae; genus Intellagama; species Intellagama lesueurii. The sequence goes on along the minus strand of JBAJHW010000001.1, from coordinate 128,251,097 downwards.
CAGCCATGGACATGTCTGTAATTTAGCTGGGAACTCAGGCACACAACAGCTTACAGTCTGTAAGCCAGTTCCTTCCCAGTGTGGATCATGAACATGAAAGATCATGGATCAAATGCCATTTCAGTCATTAATTCCCCAAGGGTTTTTGATCCTTCCAGCCCCAATTATCTTGTAAGTTGACAAAAAAAAATCAGTCTATCAATCCAATGAATCATTAAATCTTAAGTAAAACACTGACTGTTAAAAGTTACATCCAGTGGTGTCATTCCACTTCTCTAAGATGTTACTGCTTTTTTTAAAAAAAATAGCTTTGCTCAGCAGAGGCTCTTACACTCGATCAGTGATTCCCAATCTTGGGTCCCCAGATGTCCTTGGACTAAAACTCCCAGAAGACTTTACCTCTAGTTGTGCTGGCCAGGAGTTCTGGGATTTGTAGTCCAAGATCACCTGGGGACCCAAGTCTGGGAACCACTGCACTAAATATTTACTTATGCTAATTGTTACACTAGTCCCAGCTGTTCCACAGACTACTTTTTCCTCTAGTTCTTTGTTGGATACAATTCAGTAAAGTTATACAGGTGATGCCTAAGTGTGTAACTGTTCTAATATTACAGTAAGCAATTCTGAAGAATAATTTATACTATGAAATTCATCTAAGCTTACAAATTAATAATTCAGCACCCTTCCCTTGTTTGATTTAATGTCTCTGCTGACTTTAGTAAGCACTTTATTATTATTATTATTATTATTATTATTATTATTATTATTATTATTATTATTATTATTATAAGCACTCCTGTTTATTCAAAAGAACCAAACCATGTTACAAATAAAAAATACAATAAAAGTAATAGTTAAGTGAATAAAATAAGTTAGATTTCTCATAGTTATGACTGCCAGTTTAACTTTATCAGCGTAAACTTCAACGGTAAATTCCACAAGTTAAGAAGTCAATATTTTTTTTTGCTATTTCATGTGACTTAGTAGATGGTAGCAAATGTCTGGCTGACTTCTTAACCTTCAGCAATTTGTCACTGAAATGTATGCCAACCGATATGTGCTGGCACACATACATAATGCAATCCCAGCCATTGAAACAATGCAAAACAAAAAACACAGTAAATGCATTAAAAATCAGAGTAACAATAATGGAAATAATCAGGAACATGCCAGAGTAAACAGATAGCTCTTCAGCTGTTGGCACAAACATTTGAGACAATGAGCCTGCCTTATCTCAGTGGGGAAACTATTCCACAGTCCACAATAAAGAAAGCTGTCCTTCATACTAGTCACAACCTCCAAAACAAATACAAATGTAGCCCCACATAAAGTGCATTGCAACATGTCCTTTCTGAGGATACCAAAGTATGGATAACTATGACCATGCTGCCACTGTGCAGAAATAATGATAGCTGTTGTACCAGCTGAAGTTGATAGAAGGTGTTCTTTGTCACTGAGGCCAGTTGAGCTCCTCCTACAAAGATGAATTCAAAAGCACCTCCAGTGCTCTTGTTTCTTTAAAGGCAGTGCAGCAGGTAAATTATAGGACAGGCATACGGTCCAACTCTGGGGACCAGAAGGAGGCTATTCACAGGACGTCTTTCTGGATGACCACCACTGCATTCAGGCACTGGTCCAAGTTGTGCATAGTCACAGCTGACTCTGATGTACCAGAGAGATAGAGCTGAGTATTATCTGGCCACCCAGGAAGAAGTAATATGTTATACTCAGACACATCCTAACCCCTCTGTCACCTCAATACACAATGAGCGCTCTAACACATACACACAATGTCAGCAATGTAATCATATACAATATGTGAGGAAATGATATTGCCACTTAAAGCAACAATGTGCAACTATGGCATTCTTGTTGCATACAGACTCTCCAAATGTTACTCTACATTCACACAAGCCACAAACACACAAGGTTCTCAGCCATTTGCACCCACCCCCAACATTCACTGAAGGAATGTCTGGATTTCAGCCTCACAAGTTATCCCTCTTTCTCCACCTGTGTAGCTCACATGAACCAAAATGTTCATACCAGTCTTTAAGAAAGGGGAAGCACTTTCACCTTCTTCAGCTCTCCTAAGTACTCAAAACTAAGGCCCATTGAGTTCAGTGGGACCTACCAGTCATGTCAGTATTTATTTATTTATTTATTTATTTCACTTCTATATTGCCCATCTGGTTACAAGCCCACTCTGGGCAGTTTACAACACATTAAAACAATAGCACTTTAAAAGAATAAGTATGTAATCAGTATGTAAAGAATTGCAGTCAAAATGTCCCCAATTTGAGTGTTATCATCCTCATTAGAGATAGGCATGAAGCACCTCATGCCGCTTTGTCACAGGTCGATTACACAGCAGCTCAGCTTGCCTTCCCCCACCCACCCCACTGGTACCTCCACTCGTCAGCCAGCATGCATTGCTCCTTCCCTCCCCATCGCAGTATCTTTTAGCCCAGGCAGGAGCATTGGACTTCCCTTCTCTGCCTCCTCCAGCAGCTGGACACTCAGATGAGGAGGCGGGGCAGAGATTCTTGCAGCACTGCCTTTGAGTGGCCAGCTGCTTGAGGAGGCGGAAAAGGGAGGTCCATGCTCCTGCCCAGATTGGAAGATTGCACAACAGGGAGGGAAGGAGCAATGCTCACTGGCTGGTGAGTGGAAGTGTCAGCAAGCAGATGGGGGAAGGAAACATACAGCAGCCATGCTGCCGCACAGACAACTTATGACAAAGGGGCATGAAGTACTTTGTGCCCATCTCTAATTCTCATGCTATAATACATTGCAGTCTTTGAACTACTGACTTTTGAGTAGTCCCATTTAAGGTTACAAGCTGTGGTAGCGTGAGAGATTTAGCTCAAATTCCTAGAAATATAATGAATTCTACAAACTGCTAACGTGCAGTGCAATAAGTGAAACAACCATGAGAAGTATCCTGAATTATATATGGCAAGTTTCCTAGCCTTGACAGATTATAGTAGATGGGCTGGCTGACAGTCTCAGCACAACAACTAACAAGGCTTGAAGAAAGGAGAGGATTGTCTGCAGCATTGATGAAATGTATAAGTAGAATTTCGCTAAAAAAATTTACAGACAGACAATCTGTCTGGTAATACACTGCATGTTTTGTTTTGTTCTTTAATTTTATTTGGCTGTAGAAGCAACTAGCTATGCAGCTTTATCGACTTTTCATGCAGCATAAAGTATTTGCAGAACATCCTTAACATTTAATATTCTTCCAGCAACTCTACAGCAGTTGTTTGGGCAGTTGTTCCAATGTTTGTTGTTCTTCGCCTAGTAAAACACAAGACAGCATAAGTTAATAACATCATAAACTTCAGTCTTCTTAATATTAAATATGGTTAAATTGCTATGGAATAATTTTGTCATGTTGGTTGTGCCAATAAAATACATAAATACAAGTACAATGGAGAGAATCCTGTTAGTGATGCTTGCTGGCATAATGCAGTTGGCATAACTCTCATTGACAAATTGCTGCATGTTAAGAAGTTAATGTTGGCATTTGATATTGTGCACTGAGTAAAGCAATTTGTCATGCAACAGCAGACACCTATGCTAACTTTTTAACTTGGGTCAACTCACCAAGAAGAGCCATGCTGATTGTGTTACACCAGAGTAAAAAACCAATAGAATTTTGGCTATTAAAACCAAAAGCAAAAAAGCTAAAACATATTAAAACTATAGGAGAAGTGAAATGCAAATGTGAAATGTGTTTTGTAATTCTTCCTATCACCAATAAAATGCTGAATGGAACAATGGAGGAACATCTTTTACTGCAGTGCCTGGGGTGCAGTTTCACAATATATGAATAATAGAACTGCTGTGTTTTAAAATGTATTTTTACCACAGAGAATATTACATAATGATGGTGAAGTGGGTCAGCAATACAAAGACAGTGGTGCGGTGGTTAAACAGACCTCAGAACATATCTATCCTTACAGTGTGTGAGACAACAACTGGTGCTTGCAGCATGGTAGGCAATTTCTTCATAATTTTCTTCCTAGGGTATGTCACACATATTTTTATATGCATAATACAAGCTTTGAAGCTTAATTTTGGAGCCAATTCTGTTCCATGAGTTTTGCTTTCATTTTGTAATGCAAACAACGTGGAGACTATATGTACTTTTGAATGGGTTCAACCTAGACAGACATGGACATGCACATGTCCTTTGGTTATGCTTTTATTAGGTCTTAGAAGATCTTGTTGATCATTCAGGGAGAATAGCTGGAAGTGTATAACAAGTGTGAGTTCCATGTGGATCTCACTACCTGCCAAAATTGAATACAGTGAGGAAACAGTTTAAATTCTTTATAGCATCTTTGGCAGCACTAAATAAGGGCCAATGACAGCAATCACTATTCCTTTGTCCACCAATAAATTTGGGTTCTGATAACATTAGCAACCATAATTGTACTTCATTAAAGAGGGTTTGATTTGAGTATGATTTATTTCAAAGCAAAATGTTCAAAGGCTGAAAATCAGAAATTAGAGGAGGAGAGGTGGAAGCCCAGTATTATAAAAATAACAGTCACTTTATCCTGCAGTCCTGTCCATGATACTTGGGAATATATTCCATTTAACTCTAAGAGACTCAGTTCTGTATAGACAGACATGCAGAGGATTGTGCTATTAAAGTTTCTGAAATATTATTTAATTGAACACATTTATTCAACTTTGTCCTTTCCAAAGAATATAAATAGTAAAGTGCAGTTGTCCCATATAATTAGTAAAATTGTCCATTCATTTCATAATGGGCATTTACTGTTTCACAAAGGCAGTGTAAATTGTGGTGACCTGTTCATTGCAGGGTTTTCCTTCTGATATACACTAAAATATTAATACCAGATCAAAATAGCACACATTTTACAAGGGCTCCTATTTAAGGTAACACTGAACAACCTAAATATTTCCATAAGCTAGATCATAAATGGCAGTCTTACACAAGCACATGATTTTATAGCTAGTTTACATATTTTATAAAATATGAAAAACTAATTGGTCTGTGCTCTATGAAACTCAAAATGTGCTACATGTATTCCTACTAATGGCTGTATTAAACAAAGAGTAAAATGAAATGGTCAGTTTTCTCACCATTTAAATGCATTTCGTAACTGTTACTGTTACTGTTATTTTTAGAAATATGAGTTTTCCTCCGAAGTTTGGCTTTCTAAACAGGTATAGTATTATTATCTTTTTGTTCTTGATAGTATATATCTTTAAAATGTTGATCAATAAAATGTTAAGAGATTTTTTTTTCACACTTCAAACAAAACAATACTTAATACGGAGGTCCTGAGGGTGGGTGGCCCCTCCATCAGTGGTTTGGGAAACTCCCTCTTTTTGGGGGGAGTGACTCTCACCGCGAAGAGTGTGGCTCGCAGCCTGGGGGTCCATCTGGATCTGGCACTCACCATGGAAGCCCAGGTAGCATCAGTGGTCCGCTCCGCCTATTTTCATCTCTGACGGATTGCCCAGCTGCGTCCCTATCTTGATGTTGGGGAGCTCACCACTCTGGTCCATGTGCTTGTAATCTCGAGATTAGACTACTGTAATGCGCTCTACGTGGGGCTACCTTTGAGATTGATGTGGAAGCTTCAAATGGTGCAGAATGCGGCGGCCAGACTTCTCACTGGAGTGAGAAAATATCAGCATATTTCCCCCACTCGAGGGAGGCCCGAAGAGAAAGAACAAGAAACCAGGCCTTCTCAGCAGTGGCCCCTTGCCTCTGGAACAGTCTGCCCCAGAGATCTGTCTGGCTCCCTCGCTGGGCGTTTTTAAGAGCAAACTTAAGACCTGGCTCTTTAGGGAGGCTTTTCCTCCTGTCATCACCTGATTATTTTTCCCATCTTGAACTATATTATTACTGTTGTCTTATTTTATTATATTGTTTTTATTATTATCTATTATTGTTAGCCACCTAGAGTAGACTTTGGTCTAGATGGGCAGGGTATAAATAAATAAATAATACAATGCTTATAGAAGGAAAAATCAGTGTAATAAAACATATTTTTCTAAAGCATGGGAATAAATTTCAGGTGAACTGGGGAAAAAATAAAAAGCTGTGTGGTCCTTATACACAAGCTGAAGACATGGGTGGGTGCTACCTTTATTAGACTAGAAACATAAGCTGGCTTTGTGCCCTGCACATACCTCCATCAGCCTCAGTATTACAGAGCTAGGGCTGGTGCAGAAGAGCCTTAAAAGTTCCACATTTTGGAACGTGTCTTTGGCAGTGCCCCAGCTCTGTAATATCTAGCCTGATGAAGACTGGCACCGATTTGAAAACTAGCTTATATTTGTGATTTTTCAGTGGTCTAATAAAAGTATCTCTTACTCTGGTCATCAAATTGTATACATACAAGTACACAAAGTACGATGATAGTACCTTTCAGAGGTATTCCAACGGAGGTGCACAAGGTCAGATTTGTCTAATTGGTTTTTTGCTAACTGGTTGTAATGAATCAAGCAAGGATTCCTGTGGCTTTTCACATATTTGGTGATGTGAAATAAGATCACCAAACAGCTTCATTTTCTAGGTATTAGCTAAAAGAAAAAAAAGACTCCAGAAATTTGGTATCACAACATCTCAACATAAAATTCAAGAAAGAACTACTATAGACTCAAATGGCAGACAACTTTATACCTGAAAAAGTGGCTGCTCTTTCAATACTAGTCATTATTAGAGATGGGGACAACTCACCATTTTGGTGAGTCGTCCTGCTTCATGAGTTGTCAAAAGTTGACGACTCACGAAGCACAAAGTTGCCCCCATGAACTGACGAATAATGAATTTATTCATCAATTCGTGGGGGTTACTTTTTTTAAAAAAAGCCAGGCTAAGGGAATCCAGGCTGCCCTTTGCAAAGATGGGGGCTGTAGCTTCCCTACCCTAAATGAAGCCACAGCCGCCATCTTTGCAAAGGGCAGCCAGTTTCCCTTTCTACAGCTGTGGAGGCCTGATGGAGACCTTGGCAGCAGTGGCGACGATTATGGTAAGGGTGTGTTGGTGGGGTGCGGGGGCTAAGGTAGGGAGAGGAAAGCGGTGGGGGTAGACTGTGGGGGTGGGTGGCTTTGGGGGTGGGTGCTATCTATCGGCCACCCATCAGCTGATTGGCGGGCCGGTAGGCAGAATGGAAAAGCCATAGGATGGCTTTTTGTAAAAAAAATTCTATGGGGATGAATAAAACCGGGGAAATATTTGTCGATCCATATTCGTCGGGACTGAAAATTTGACGAATATGGGTTGACGAATATTTGACGAATCGGCTATATTCGTTGAAAAAACTGATCCGTTTTTATATTCGTCCCCATCTCTAGTCATTATCTTTTTATCTACTCCATTCTATCTTCATTTGGACTCACAGCCAAATGTTTAGATTCTAATCCAAAATAATAAACACATTTGTAGGCAAAAGGTATAGATAATTATTAGGAAACTAAACATTTGCATGTAGGGTATGCTTAGCATGTTAAGTGGCCTTACCATGATACTAAAATTTCTGTAGAATTTCAGTAGAGCTGCAAATAGAACTACTGTCACTTTGCATTTCTCCATCCTCAGAGAAAGATGAAAGTATTCAAAGTGTCTAAAACAGAATCCTGGTCATGTTAACTTGATCTACATTTGTCCTTTTAAATCTGCATAGGATTACTGCTTTTTATGAAGAGCAGCTTGGAAAAACTCTGAGAATGTATTATTAGTTGATGTCATGGATGGTTTGTCCACTTCCCCTGCTTGAGCATTTTTATCATAAAATATTGCTTCTCTTCAGTACTCTGTATATGGTTCTCCTTTATTCATAACAATGATGGCTTATATAGAATAATGCTTAAAATAAAATTTCAAAATGCTGATTCTATTCATTTGTGTAGAATGAAGAGCCAGTATTTTCTAGGGATGGCAATAAATTTTTTATGACAGTTCCTGTAAAGCAAGGTGGCCGTGGTGAATTCCATCATATTGCTATGTTTGATGTTCAGGTGAGTTTCTTTTAATTAACTTTATTATTTATTTATATGCCGCCTTTCTCCCCATAGGGGAAACAAAGCGACTCCCAATAAATAAAAAGCATACAATAATAACACATTAAAAATTCCTTTAAAAACTGTGTATTAAAAATCAATTAAACATTGGTCAGGATTAAAAGCAATTTTGAGAACATTTTTAAAAAACATTCAATATTCTAAGATATCTCAGTCTTTCATGACAAATGCTTTGCATAAACAGCTCACAGGTTTCCAGTCTTGTCAATGCATGTTTATTCTTAAAAAATGTTCTAGCTTTCGATGGCAGTATACACCATCTTCGTCAGGGAAGGCAAGATATCAACTAAACCAAAGCTAACGTTAAATACAACAAGGTACAATCAAAACCAGCTGGGTAAACATTCAGACCAAACTCAGGCAAATTATCATTAACGAGCCAGTACCCCACACTGGCCAGTGTTAAATAAGGACAACCTGCACAAAATGCAGCACTTGGTAATCACAGGAAAATTATGACTGCCTCCATTGCCCGCCCAAACTGAAATAACGAGACGAGACACAGTAATATGAGTTAAAATTCGGGCCAAAACTTTATTAATTATTTAACTTTTAACCACCCCTTTTTACAAGGGGGCCAGCCATAGTGCTAACAGGTCTGGAACCCTTGACATTCTTGACCAACCAGTCCAGACCTTTGCCCCTGGGAGTTCCTACCCCGAGAGGGTGGTGTTGAACTGTCCAGCACCCTCTCGGCCATCCACCGGGAGTACCTGGGGGCACCCTCTACCTGGGTCTCTAGACTCCAAGTGCCCATTCGTCAGGCAGGGAAGAGGACGGCGGAGGCCACGAGGCTCGTTTTAAAAACTCGCATTGAGCCAGGCCTGCCCGTCCTCTTGCGAGGCCCCTGCCTGTCACTCTTTGAGTGGGCGGGCAAAGAGTCCCCGCCCAGGCAGCTCGGCGCCTTTGCAGAGTGCCATAATGTATTTTTTTAATATAAATTAGCTATGTTTTGTGCCATACAGTCAGAACTGATTTATACTGACCTTTATAAGGCTGTAAATGTAAATGGCATGTTAAACAAGTGATTTTGCCAACTCCATTACCTCAGTGAGTTTCCATGACTGACTGAAGATTCAAACCCAGACCTCCTGAGTCTTAGTCTGTCACTCTATCCACTACACCAAGCTACATATCCTAAATCAGCTACGTTGTACGTTTAAAAGTCTTACAGTCAATATATGTACAGGAATTCTGGAGCAAAAGAAATTCATCATGGGAGATTTGACTAAACATTGTTGTTGTTGTTTTCCCCTGCAGACTAAGAGTGAACAATTTAGTATACGGCATCTGACATCAGGAAACTGGGAAGTTATCAAAATCTTGGCATATGATGAAAATACGCAAAAGATGTGAGCATTATTTTTCTTTGTCTATTCAGGTAAAATATCTGTGTTATCAAGATAGAATGCACTTTTTTATATAAATATGTAACTGTTAAACATGTTTCATCCATTTTCAAACACTAATATAACCTATAGCCATAAGTACAAAGAGAAACTTCATTTGGCCTGTTGGTGCAAAACACAAATCTTTCTCAAGTAAAGAGCGGGGGTATATTATATTACCTGGCTTGCTACTTTGATTGAAATATGAGAAATTTGTTATGTCAGAATAAAATTTCTAAGCAGGTTTCTCCTAATTTAAAAACAGACTCAGTAACATAATTAGAATTTATAAAATATACATTGTATACATACATTGTACATGCAATTTTCAACATTTATATATATTGTATACATATATATGCATCTATAATATAAATGCATATTCCATTTATTTTGTATACTCTGAGGGTTTACATACTCAGATCTTCCACAGCTTAGTGTTACTCTGTTGGCTATCTGAGGTATATCTTTTACATTGAGGTGGGCAACCTTGGGAAGCTTAGCAGCCAAGTTTTCCTCTCAGCCCTCACTGTACAAGCCACAACAGAACTAGGAATGGCCTTCCCCCCTCCCCCACCGCCCTTAAAAGATATAATTACAAAGTGCCTACGTGGCACTTCTGGGTCTCGTTTGTTTGGGGGGTGGGGTTGTGGGGGCTTGGAAAGCCTTAAATGAAAAAAGGCCCCTGAAATATTTTTTAAAAAACAATCCTGGCCTTCAAGAATGCAAATAAGAATTTTTAGCCTCCTCTTTCTTTGTGTGTGTGTTTGTGTGTGTGTGTGTGTGTGTGTGTTGGGGGGAGGGGCTGAGATGGCCTTGAGAACTGCAAAATTGTCCATAGAGACAATTTATGTCTTCAGTAATGTCATTTGTCTTCTCAGTACTGTCAAGTAAAGGAATCCTCTCAAAAGCTTCTTCTTTTTTTTTGGAGAAATCTTGAATCACAATTCTTCTTTGCTTTTAAAGCTGCATTCCTATAACCAAGCACAAAGTTCTTGAACTTTGGTAGGATGTACTTCCAAACAGACGTGTTAATTGATGGAATCCTCCCAAGTTCATTTTCCAGCAGTTAGTGGTATGCTAAAATTCCCACATAAAAGTTGGTCAGTTACCTTTGTAACCACAAAGCCACTACATGTGAGCAAAACACAGGAAAGTCAGGTTCTGATTTGTGTGTAGGATCTCTTCACAGGATCTCTTCTTCAGTCAGTAAGTTTTGCATGAGGAAAATCAGTGATGGAGGGGATACAGCTAGCAAACAGCCCACATGTGTGGAATATGAATGGTTTGTTAAATCTCAAAGTCACATGGAGTAGAGGCCAATGCTCTGCCAGTGAAACACACTCTGGCAACAGAACTTTCTCATTTTTTCCTGCCCTCACAGACCTTTGAAAATCTGCTCCAAATTTTCTTCAAGGGAAAAAGGGAATTACTTTTCAATTGATGATTTCCCTTTGCAGATAAAAGTAAAACAAGGTCACCAAATTTGCACAACAAATCTTTTCTGAGATTTATGTTTGAGCATCTCAATTTCCTTGCTCAACCTCCTTTAATTTGAGCTACAGTTTATTAGAACTAGCTAGGTTTCTAACATTTCAGCTTTGATGGAATGGTACATGTGTGCCATATGTGGCTAAATCCCAGCTAGAGCAGACCTGTTGATTGAATGAGACTTACTAACATTTATGTAAGTCCCAATGGCTGAAATCCTGTTACTATTCTATAGTAAGTCACAACTAGAATACACCCATTTGAATCAGTGGAACTTCTAGAGGAGTAGACTAACCAACTCTCCACTGTTTCAATGGGCCTACTCTAGTATGGCTTACTGTGCTAAGCAACAGGATCTCAACCATTGATTCAGTGGATTTATTTTGGTTGGGCATAACAATTAGATTAAACCTATGGTGAATAATAATTTAATTGGTCCACTTATTTATTTATTTATTTATTTATTTATTTATTTATTTATTTATTTATTTATTTATTTCATTTATACCCCGCCTATCTGGTCAATTATGACCACTCTAGGCGGCTTACAACACACACTAAAAACAATAAACAAAAACATACACATAACATAACATAATTTTCCCAAAGATGGCAAGAAACAGAGTGTATTATAGTGAAAAAAGAAAGAAAAAAAATAGGAGTTAACTGGAAAGGGGGAAGGCCTGCCTAAACATCCATGTTTTCAGTTGTTTCTTGAAAATACCCAGCGAGGGAGCTGCGCGAATCTCAGGAGGTAAGCTGTTCCAGAGGCGAGGAGCCACCGCCGAGAAGGCCCGGCTTCTTGTTTTTTCCTTCCGGGCCTCCCTCGGCGTCAGGCTCCTCAACCTCACCTCCTGACTCGCGCGAGTGACACGGGTAGAACTGGGTGGGAGTAAGCGTTCCGACAAGTATCGAGGCCCTAAACCGTTTAGGGCTTTAAACGTAAGCATCAAAACTTTGAAGTCAACGCGGAACCGAATGGGCAGCCAATGCAACGCGGCCAGGGTAGGGGAGATGTGATGGTGTCTTCTCACTCCACTTAGGAGTCTGGCCGCTGCATTCTGCACCACTTGGAGTTTCCGCGTCAGCCTCAAAGGTAGCCCCACGTAGAGCGCGTTACAGTGGTCTAATCTTGAGATTACGAGCGCATGGACCAAGGTGGTGAGCGCCCCCACATTGATGATAGGGTCGACTTAAATGAATCACACATTTAATTAACATAAAATATTATTTGAAAATAAAGATATAATGTTGTTTAGCATTAGCATATTGAGTACAAGGTGTTCAAAGGTAATGGTGATGATGCTGACAGTTTATATATCAATCCCACCAATACATTTTGTATTGCTTTGTCATTATGAAATCACTTTTTTCCTCCCACTGCAGTCTCATTCATTCTTACTCAAAGTACAGGGCCTCTCAGTTCAATGTGTCTTTCTCCCTATTATACAGGTATAGGACTGGAAGTTTCAATGATCGTGCACATAAATATTGTGTGCTATATTTAATAATTTAATCAATGAATTTACTTTGTGTGAGATGTTATTTGTTATTTATTTATTAAAAATATTTCTCTCCAGCCTTTCTGCCTGAGGGTAGACCCCAAGGCAACTGAAAATGGATTTAAAAAATTAATACATAAGGGCATTTAAAATTTGATGTTGACTTCTGAAGGCTTGGAGAAGAGAAAAAGGAATGATGAGGGGAAATGCTTACAGGCCAGGACTTGGTGTTATGTGAAACAATAGCCACTTCTTGGTATGTGCTACCTAATAAGTGGGTCCTGATAGCATCAAATGTCTTTGTCCCTGGGAAGATGGAGCATCTCCCACATGGACAATTTGTAGCTTCTAGCATTTCTCCACATCGGAAAATATGAGGTGTGATGGAGGCTGATGGAGGGAGGAGAAAATGATACAGAACATCCACTTGCTAGGCCCTAGATGTTGCTCTTTTCTCATAAGTGTTGACTGTTGAGCCTTAAAATCCTTAGTTATGACCCTTGTTTATGCTTATACAGACAACAGAATTATTGAGTGTTACCCAGATTGAGTATGTTTCATTTTCTCTTCTTTGCCAGCTATTTTTTAAGTACTGAGAATTCACCCAGAGGAAGACAGTTGCATAGGTAAGCACATCAACAACAGTGTATTTTCTAACTGATTGACAGAACTTTTGACCAATATCCTATTCCCAGCTCTAGAGTAGTCACACTGGCTCACATAAGTATTGACTCACCATTCAGCAAATGATTCAGTGGATCTATTTTCAATGTCCTATTGGTAGTGTACCCTTCTCCTCTTCCTCCTCTTCTCTTTTCCTAAGTGTCTGAAAAGGTATCGCCTTGCATTCCTACGGTCTTCCATCAGTTATCTGAGAAATACTATCAGTATTAACCCTTTTGTTAGTCACCTATAACATTGGCCTTCAACGCAATTAGGGAGGGGCACACAGAAGTGGCCAATGACATTCTGTTGGAGCTATTCAGTGTTACAGGAACATATTTCAGCTTGTACAGTGGGACATGCCCTCTTCCTCCTTCATGCCCTCAGTCCCACTACCAAACTGGACCTAAATGGTCTCCAGTGATGGGAAAAGCCATCCATCAGTGTGGTGGATAGCACTGTATTTTGCCTTTCAAGCATGTATTTTTCATATGTATTTGCTAAAGGTTTACGTGTGCATGAACAATATTTATTTTTGCCACCTCAGTGCGTCAACAGTTGAATTACTGAATCGCCAGTGCCTTTCATGCAATTTCATGAAGGATCAATGCACATATTTCAATGCAAAGTTCAGCCCTACAATCAAAGATTTCATTCTGCAATGTAAAGGTAAGCCAGCCTGCAGGAAAGAACAGAGAAACAAGGAAAGAAAGAAATGCCATCAACAACAGTGGGAGTATTCATTTAGTCCCCGTGGCGCTGGGGGGAGAGTTTAAGGGGGAAATGACAGAGACATCTGGTTTCACTTTGGTGCAGCGATCCTGGTCTGAAGCACATTCCCATGTGCTTATTTGGAAGTAAGAAAGAACAATGTTTAGCTGCATACTAAGCATGCTTGTTCTTTAGCGCTGGAAAATTGACATGATGGAATTAAAATACTAGTGATGGCAAAAAGCATCAACAGTTTGAAACACGTTAATTATGGGAGTTTTTAAATTTTATTCTGATATGTTTATTCAAATATTTCTGATATCACACTGTTATAATAATAGCTGAAATCCGTAATCTGTATAATTGTAAAATGACATGTTTTGACAGTAATTAAGAAATATGCATGATATGCATGCAGAAATACAAAAATCGTAGAGAAACTCTCAGCTCATGTCAGAATCTGGGAAAGGACAGGGATGTGTACAATACCAAAACCCAAGCCATAATTATTGGGAGCCATATCTAGTTTTGATAGCATAGAAGATTTCCAAGTTCTTCATCTGATATTAGATTCTGTTTTCAGGCATGAATAAATATTGGGAGTCAAAATTGCCTTTAGTCTACTAAGACCATAAAACCACTAAATAGCCATTATTAGCTGATGTCTCAAAGAAACAGAGCCAGAGGTTTCCATTGAATTAGAAACCCAAGTCCCATTGATTTGAAGGGATCTGGTGAAAATATGACTAAAGTTTGGACTGAAATTGTGCCCAAGCTATCATCATTAATCAGAAATCTGGAAAGAAACCTGGTGATGATAATACACATGCCTAAAGAGTAACCATCATATACAGTTATCATCTGTCTTAGCAAATCATATTTTCAGAGTGACAGGGTTTGTTTTTAAGGGCAATAGAACTCGCCTCTTAAACAATAGAATATGCAGCACCATTTGAAAATGGATGGATGAATGGAAACTGGAGATCAGGTGTTGTGAACTATCATACATCTAGTCCTTCAGTCTGGGACACCTCTCTTTTGAGATTTTTCTCTCAGTTTTCTAATGGAGTCCAAATCACTTTGAAAAGTGCTGAATATTCATTGTTGTTTTTTTAAAAAAATTGACGGTAGCTGCAGGTGCTCTGTACTTCTTACAATCAGACTATTAATTGCTCTGTGTGCCAGTTGCTTAATTGAAAATTGAGATAATAACAATACCTGGAACTTGTATTATTCTCCATGGGACTACTGTTGGGCTTAGTGTTAATGTTGATGCATTAATTGTTTTGAGAATTGAGCAAAGAGCATAACCAGAGATGCTTGCTTTCTACTGAAGTATTAAAGGAGTCTATATTTAACCAAATGACTTTAATAAATGTTTTGTATTTGTTGGTATTATAGGACCCGGTGTTCCAGTTTTCAGTGTGCATAGTACAGCTAATCCTGAAAGTAAGTGTTCAGTAGTTCACTGGGTATTTTCTTGAGGTTATTTTCCCTTTCTTTTTAGTCTTCTAGGGAATTAATTTCTGAAAGCTCATCTTAATTACAGACAAGTAATAAACATGCCTGTAAGTGATAAGGATAGAGGGAAATTAATCAAGTGACTTTAATGTACCAAGGATTTCTTAGGCTGAAGTTATACGAGATACATATCTTTTATCTCCTGCTAATACTTACCTTAATTAGGTGGCAAAGTGGCATGACCCCTTTCACAAAGTATGCAAATTGAGTTCCTGTTACACCACCCCTAATGGTGAGCTTTAAAATACTTTAAAGATGTAATCCAATTAGTTTGGATTAAGGTGTTAGCTTCCAAGTGCTACTTGCCTAGTTCAACCTACATTTAATAAACCAAATTCTGATTTTTAAGTTCCTGAATTCTAGTACAAGTCTTAAAATATATATAGCATTCTTCTCAATATTTTTAAATCAGTTTCCAAATCTCCTCCGTATTTTGTATTCAGATAATTAATTAACATTGGGACATAAAATTTCATTCAAATTTCAAAACAAGGCACTGATGTTTTATTTATTTCAGCAGTACCTGTAATGTTGGCTTCCAGTTAGAACATTATTAGCATTTGCAGCACAATCCTATACTCACCTATTCCCTGTCGAGGTCAGTGGGGTATACACATAAGGCAGTGTCTATAGTGTTTCAACGGAAAAATATAATTACAATCCAAACGTATCATCTTGAAAGTGAAATTTCAGTCTACTCAATGAAACTCTGCATCATTTGGATAATTTTACTATGTATCTTAACTGAGGAGATATTTAAATTGAAATGTTCCTTTGTGAAGGAATTTTTCATATTCCTTTAAAGTACGGTATTATTGCTCATAGTAATTAGACAAGGGAGTAGCCAGTCCAGTGGCGACAGGCAGGCAGGCAGGCAGGCAGGCAGGCAGATAGTAGGTAGGTAGGTAGGTAGGTAGGTAGGTAGGTAGGTAGGTAGGTAGGTAGGTAGGTAGGTAGGTAGGTAGGTAGGTAGGTAGGTAGGTAGGTAGATATGGGCAGAGAGAGAGAAAAAGTCACCAACTTTGATCCTTTTTAGAACTCCCATCCAAAAAGTTGCAAAGAAAACATTTATATGGAATATTTTAGAAAGAAAATTATCTAACGTCTAGAGATTACTATTCATTGTTTATGATAAAATCAGTGATGTATCTAATATCAAAATGCAAAACCAGATAATCTCTTCTATTAATAAAGCAGAAAACACATGATTGAAGTTTACTTCAATTACTGTATTTGAAGCAATTATTACAACATTTTGGTTGACTGCCCAGAAATTATATCCCAGTAAGATTATCCCCTGTTGCCCTAAATGAGGGTTTGTTTTTCTGTTTCTATGGGTTTTGTAAAATCTATATTAATGAAGGAAGATTGGAAGTGGAAAGAAAACCAGTCAAATATTTATGAAGATACAGCTGGAATACCAAGAGGGATAGTAACAACAACTATAAGAATATTTGAAAAATGCTTGTTATTTTTAGATGTTGCAGTTTTCAGAATAAATTATGATCTTTTAACACAGAAGACATGTGTAACTAGTGGAACTTTGTCCAGGGAACTACTATTTTGTGTTGGAAAGTGCTTTCCATTGTTACAAAAATGAATGTGTGATGTCAGCACTTCCAGGAAATTCCAAAGGTTCTGAATGGCAAATCAGACAAAACATTTTGATTGCAAATGCTGGAATTTAACATCATTCTGGGATTTGCCACCACATCCATTCAAAATGCTTTCTGATAGTATATATGTAGTACCTAGCACCTATCTGATAGATAGAGAAGTATGATAAAGTATTCTGAAATTCTCTTTTCATTCTACCACACTGAACAAGTTGTTCATTGACATTTAACATTTTCTACACCAGTTCCCTTGTTTAGCAGGCAAACAGCACATGAGGCAAAACATCTGTGATTTGTGAAATGATGCAGTCTTTGGATCTCTTTCTCACTTTTTTCATTCTATCTGAAGAAAACAGAATAGGACCATGTTCCCTGCTAGACCCACTTTTTGTCTTGTATAAAGCTAAAATGAAAAGGAAAAAAAAAAGACTGAGCAAGGGTAGGATCCTATTTTCAGACACAAACTATATATTGAGAAATTAGGGGTAGGGCCAGCATGTCACAGTAGCATAAGGGCCAATTGAGAGTGCATACCACCCATGGCTGTAGATATCTCTTTTCGTTATTTATTTATTTATTTATTTATTCATTCATTCATTCATTCATTTGATGTATTT
This sequence comes from Intellagama lesueurii, assembly GCA_037013535.1. Taxonomy (NCBI): domain Eukaryota; kingdom Metazoa; phylum Chordata; class Lepidosauria; order Squamata; family Agamidae; genus Intellagama; species Intellagama lesueurii. The sequence goes on along the minus strand of JBAJHW010000001.1, from coordinate 128,233,512 downwards.
ACTGACCCATTAGTGCACACACTACTCTGGGCGGTTTACTGGCCTCCCTTGGTGTGGCCACATTTATCTCTGTGGACTGGGGACAGCAAGCGAAACAGGTAGCTGAATTTTGAGAAAGTTATTTCAATAAGTATTGAGATCCTAAACTGTTAAGGGCTTTATGGGTCATAACCAGCATCTTGAATTGAGCATGGATATTCCCTCAGTATCCTACTCTTCAGGCCTCTTAATTAAAAGCCTATTATGAATGTCACATATTTTCCTACTAAATTAGTGCAGGTTAGGCAGAAAATATGCATACATATAATATGGCATCTTAATATCTAATGTTTTGGAAGGCATGTATTATTTCTTATACTACTTCTGTTTTTGTTTGTGTGTTTGTTTTGTTTCATTCAGAATTTTATATATTGGAAAACAATTCCATATTAAAAGAAGCATTTTTAAAGAAAATGAAGTTCCGGACAGAAACCAAAACGCTTCACATTGATGACTATGGTAAATATATTTAGAAGTTATTGAAACAAAACATTTTTTTGTCAAATAATATATGTTTTCATCCTTGAAACTACCAGCCTTTAATGTTTTGCTCTTTTCTTAAAAGAACTTCCTTTACAGTTATCATTTCCAAAGGAGTTCACAGACCGGAATGCATATCCCCTCTTGTTAATAGTGTAAGTATATATTTGGCATTATTTAAATTACTAAAATTGAATTGTGAATTTGTTTGTTTCCATATATTACCATCAGAAAAGCACTTTAGTTCACATAAAATTACAGTTTTGTTAAGTGCTTGAGTAACCCTGGTGTGATGACTTCAGATGTATGTGTTTGCACAAATTTTTGTGTGTGTTAAATATGGAAAAGAGCAACCCATTCACCATTGTAGTTTCTTTTTTCCAGTGAATATGAAAGGCAGATCTTTTCCAGTTATCAGATTCCAAGAAAACACGTAAAATCTACACTATCTCTAAGATATTTCACTTTGGCACATAGATTCCCCAGAGTTTTGTTTTCTTTTTGTTTTGTTTTAATTTTGTCTGTCTCCCTCAATGGAGATCCAAGACAGTGCACAAAAGTTCAAAATTTTCCTGTACTTATTTATTTTTGTTTCTTCTTGATCTTCTTCAAACTTTATTTTCTGTAGTGTGTGCCTTGTTATTGTTGCTGGGAATTGTGTCTTTTGAAGATGAATGGATTCCACTGAGCTTCCTCAGGGTTTTTTGTTTGCCTGCTTGAATATCAGCACCTTGAAGAGGTTCCTTACAAGAAGCACAATTGGAATAGGATACTTATTCAGTAATCTCTGTCTTGATGTTCATAGACATATAGGCAGCAAAGTAAGACTGTGTCCATCTACCTAAGTACGGTCTGCCCTGAATGACAGCTTTAAGGGTAATTAGTTATTAAGTTATAGGTAATATCTGAAGGATGGAAGATGACAGGTAGGTTAACAGTATGTATCTCAGAGTATCTGCTTCTGTTTTCTTGAACATCTAGGGGTGGGGAAAGTGTAACTTGTGGGATACAGTTCCCAAAATGGCTGCCCATACTCCCTGAAAATCTTAAGAACAGTGTTGTAAAAGTTCCTTGGTAGTCTTCATTGGGTGAACATTTGCTAAGATTTGGTCCCCCAGCACCTTTTATTGCCCCCAATGATTTTTTTAAACATTTAACCAGCAGAGGGCACAAGGAGACTTTGTCAGGTTTTTAAAAAAAGCCTTTTCAAAAAGGCATGTGTTGAGGGGAGGGATGGAATGTAGGAGCAAATGCAACCCTCAGAATTTATTGATAGCTTTCATTCAACGTTCCCTCTTAAGTTTCTATACCACTGTGTGGGAACTGTGCTCCATGTGTGGGGGGATGGGCGGGGCTTCATTTTAAACAGGAAGTAAACAAACTAGCTGTCAGATGTCCATGTGCAACCCTGGGCAAGCAAGTGCACACACAGTTTAGAGAGAAAGTTGCTTTCATGTGTCATTATTGACATACTGTCTAAAATGAACTTTCCAAGCTATGCTTACAAAAGTGGCAGGCTCTACTGGATCATGATTAGGGATGTGCATTAAAAAATTTATTGGTATTTCTTTCCTTTGGGGAATGTCTTGTTAGTTTTTATTTTGTCTTTGTGTTTTTTGTATACTGGTCATTTCCTTTAAGCCTCTTTTGGATTCCTTCATTTCTGATTTCCCTTCCATTCTTCCTAGCACTCCAGAAGCCCTATAGAACCCTTTAAAATGACTCCAAAAAGCAGAGAGGCAAGACAAAAGACCATCAGTTTACAAAAAAAAAAAAAAAAATGGAAACAATTCATGAGAAAGAAAAATTATCATCAGATCTATGCAGACACTAGTTTGTAGAGAAAGGCTCTGATTTTGGCCACCCTGCCATTGCACGCCATCACCACAGCCTACAGAAAGATTCCAGACTACATTACCTTAATAAAAATGAATATATGGCAGAATAAATCAACATGTTTAAGATAATAAAATACTCAGGCAGAAAAACTCATGGTATGGCCTACATATTTAGAAAGTATGGAATGATACAAGGGTCCTCACATGGTGATGAAATGGCATCAACGTAAACACAACGATGTGTCCCTGGAGAGAACATTTCAAAGATGGGCACACTGACCAAAAAGGCTCTATTTGTGGTCAACTTCACTTGAAATGATGAGACCCCGTCAGAGAAAAAACTTTTGATAGCCATTTCAGTGATTAGAAGGACTAGTTAAGATAATTCCATCCAATGCATTAGCACTCTACTGTGAAAACATTAAAAATATGTAATAGCCCTTTGAACTGCAACAGACTGGATACAACTATAATATCTGGATACAAAACCCAGTCATAGGGCATCCAGTGGTGGACTCCTGCTGTCAGACCAACAGAGCCCGGAGAAGACGATTCTCTCTCCCTACCACAGCAACCATTGGGCTCCCAAAGCCTCATCTGGAGAACTGGGGAAATCTCCACAGCCAGTTTTTGGATGGTTCAGAGGACTGGGGGGCAGGGAGCAAACATGCAAAAAGTTGTTAGGAGAATGTAGGATTTACCTGCCAATTAGCAGACTAGCAGTTTGAATAAGCCATGAAAAAACTATCTTCAAAGACAACCTCACTGAACTCATATAATAATAATCTAGCCTGGAGGTTGCCACAGCATCAATAATGTCATATTCATGACTTATCACCCTCTTTCTTCTATGTTCACATGCTGATAATTGAGCCGTGTTGTTCCTGCACTCAGATAATAGATATCAAGGAATGGATTAGTGTGCTTAGAAAAAAAAAGAAGTGGAGTTACCAATAAGATGTAGAACAAAATCTGGTTGTAGTTTTAAGGGAGAGATACTTCCCAGTGATGGGTCTCGGGACCACTGAGGAAAGATACTATATTTGCAGCATGGTGATTGTCGAAAAAGTGAAGCATATGGATACTGTTTCATATGGAAAGATATTTGTGTGAAATGGCTTCCCATGAGGTTTTGGTGATTTCAACCAGACCATCATAAAGTGGAAATTTCCTGCTGAGTTTGAAATTACCTGATTTGTGTGACATGCTTTCAACAAATGGCTTTCTGTATCAAACAGTGAGGCCACACAGTTATCTTCTTTCTTGACCACAAATATGAGGAATAAAGAGCACTGGCACCATACATAGAGAAATGGGAGTGTGATAATAGGCCTTTTAAGTAAAGGGATTTACTTTAATTCCAATAGGCAACTAGAATGGGTTTTGGATAAAATTAAACATTAGTTAATCAATCATTTATACTTCGAGAATTTTTTACTTCTAGTGGGAGAATAGAGGGAATGTAGCAAGTGATGCAGCTAGTTGTCCACTTTAGACCTAAGGTCAAACCATAATTCATCATTATTCCCCTCTCCAGCACAAATTAAAAAAAGAATTAAAGAACCATTTAAGAACAATGAAAAGCTTGCTACGAGTGTTCTAGATTAGGCATCCTTCAGTCTCAAGAGAGTATGGTAACGTGCTCTGAATAGAGGTCTTGGAACAGCGTCTAGTGTGGCTGAGAAGGCCAATTCGAGAGTGACAATCCCTTCCACACTGAAGACAAATACAATACAGTGTTCTATATCAAAGCAAAGTGTGCTGCTTATATATCACCCCATAGTGCTTAAAACACTCTCTGGATGGTTTATTATTTAGGCAACACATTACCCCACCCCCACCCCCAATCATCTGGGAACTCAATTTACTGACCTCAGAAAGATGGAAGTCTGAGTCAACGTTGAGCCAGCTACCTGAGTCTGTCAGGATCAAATTTGGGTTGTGAGCAGAGTCTTGACTGCAGTACTGCAGTTTAACCACTATATCACAAATATCATATCAGAACAAGGAAGTCTGGTTAAACTTGCAGCGTGAAGAATTCTTGCAAAATTAGTTATCCTTGATGAATTATGAAACAAAGTTCTTGACATGTTCAGGCTGGCTGTCAGAAAAAAATTGCTGAATCTCATAAGATTTCTTGTCTCCATCTCAGAAAAAAGATGAGCAGTATTTTCATTGGCATTTTCATAATTTGCCCAGAATGTATCTGCAGAAAACTAGTGTCTTTTCTCTTTGAGAAGCAAAGTACATTCACAAGACTGGCTCATAGATCCAAAAGATGCAAGCGAGCAATCATCTGATGCTTCTGATTTTTAAAAGTCCATGAAACAAGACAACACTTACTTTGGTGTTATGTGCCATCATAACTTATTTTATTGAGTTAATTTCTCATGTTTGGTCCTCCTTTTTTTCCTACTGCCTTCAACTTTTCCTAATATTATTGTCTTTTCCAGTGTTTCTTCTGTTACCATGGTATGTCCAAAATAAATTACCTCAGTTTGGTCATATAAGTTTCTAGTGAGAGCTCAGGCTAGGTTTGATCTAGAATCCATGCATATGTCTTTCCGGCAGCCCATGGTTTCTAACACATGTTGTAGAATAATATAATTTGTGTGATTTTATCGACTTGTACCATTTATAGAAAAAAATCATTCTCCTATATATAAGAATCATGTTCATCTGCTACAAGACTTCCCACAGACAAGGAAATTAATTGTAATTTTTCATTGTTACACACAACAATCAAACAAATTACGATTTACATCCTAAGTCTAAACTGGGCAAAATTCTGTTACACTGGTAAATTGAGCACTGGAAATTTTAATTTAAACTATAGAAAGCTTCCTATCCCTGGCCCCTATTTCAGGTTATGAGATTCCCAAGCACTCCCTTTTGCCCTGGGGAAGCCTTGGGCAAAATGTGCTTATTTTCTTTCCTCATTTTTTATCGGGGGGGGGGTATTTTATAATGTGAACCAAAGCTTATCATTTCATGTTCACATTTCTGATGTTGCTTATAAGCTATAATAATACTATTTATGTTGTTTTTCATTAATATTTTTTAAAACATAGGTATTAATAGTTTTTTGAATAGGCTTTCTCAAATGCCTTCATTTATTTCAACCTCTATGTTATACTTTTGTTAATAAATAAGCAACAGGACTCCTCCTTTTGCTTTAAAAAAGGCCCAGTATTATTATTGTTAATTCATTAATTTTACTGCTTGTGAATTATTAGTTGTTATAAAGCCGTCCCATTTAAACAATTCAGAAGACCCAATACAGTCCTCTTTTAAGAATAGTTTCTCTTTCTTCATAAAAAACAATTGTAAAATACTAATACTAATATGAATGATGATAATGATTATGATGATTTCAGAAGAAGGAGGGAAAATTAATCACCTATTGTACATGGATGACCTAAAACTATATGCAAAAAGTTCCACAGAGATAGTTAGTAGGCATCTTTCAGCCTCAAGAGACTATGGTAACGTGCTCTGAATAGAGGTATTGGAACAGCATCTAGTGTGACTGAGAAGGCCAATTCGAGAGTGACAATCCCTTCCACACTGAGGAGAAATACAATCTGTCCCTTGTCCAGCTCCCTGATTTTGCTGGTTTTGGGACTGCCTCTTTGCATCGGCCTGCTGAACAAGTGTGTCTTCAAATTGGGAGAGGCCATGCTGCACCGCCTGCCTCCAGACTGAATGTTCAGATGTCAAGGTTTCCCATCTGTTGAGGGTCATTCCTAAGGCCTTCAGATCCCGCTTGCAGGTATCCTTGTATTGCAGCTGTGGTCTCCCTCTGGGGCACTTTCCCTGCACTAATTCTCCATACAGGAGCTCTTTTGGAATCCGACCATCAGCCATTCTCACGACATGCCCAAACCAACGTAGACGTCACTTTTTCAGTAATGTAGACATGCTAAAAATTCCAGCTTGTTCCAGGACTACACTATTTGGAACTTTGTCCTGCCAGGTGATGCCAAAAATGCATCGGAGACAATGCGTATGGAACATGTTCAACTTCCTCTCCTGCCGTGCACAAAGGGTCCAAGACTCACTTCAGTACAGGAGTGTACTCAGGACACAGGCTCTATAGACGTGGATCTTGGTATATGCCGTCAGCTTTTTGTTAAGCCATATTCTCTTTGTGAGTCTATAGAACATGGTAGCTGCTTTGCCAATGCGTTTATCCAGCTCGACATCTAGGAACAGAGTGTCAGAGATCGTTGAGCCAAGGTACACAAAATCATGAACAACCTCCAATTCTTGTGTAGAGATTGTAATAGAGGGAGGTGAGTCCACGCCCTGGTCCATGACTTCTGTTTTCTTCAGGCTGATTGTTAATCTGAAATCTTGGCAGGCCTTGCTAAAATGATTCATAAGTTGTTGGAGGTCTTCAGCAGAATGGGCAACAACAGCTGCATCATTGGCGAAGAGGAAGTCCTGCATGCATTTCAGGTGGACTTTGGTCTTCGCTCTCAGTCTAGAGAGATTAAAGAGCTTTCCTTCTGAGCTAGTCCGGAGATAGATGCCTTCTGTTCCAGTTCCAAAAGCGTGCTTCAGCATGACAGCAAAAAAAAAATCCCAAACAGAGTCAGCACGAGGACACAGCCCTGTTTCACTCCACTTTGAATGTCAAAGGGATCTGCTGTTGAGCCATCAAAAACTACAGTGCCCTTAATTTCCTCATGAAAGGACCTGATGATGTTAAGGAGCCGAGGTGGATATCCAATCTTGGGAAGTATTTTAAAAAGACACAGAGATAGAATCACTGCTAAACACAGTGCAAATATTTAGTGAAGATATCCAAATGAAATTTGGAATTGACAAATGTGCAGCTCTGTCTATACACCATGGCAAGAGCCAAAAACTAGATGGAATAGAGTTTTAAAAAGGCAGTATTATAAAATCACTATCAAGTAATGAAAACTGTAAATACCTTGGAATACTAGAAGCAGATTACATTATGCACACAAAAGTTAAAGAACTGACAGAAAGGGAATATATCAAAAGGCTGCGGAAAATCTTAAAATCAAAATTAAATGGTGGAAATACAATCAAAGCCAGAAACATGTGGGCAGTTCCAGTAATTAGATACCCAGTTGGAATAATAGATTGGACTTAAAACGAATTAGAAGAATTGGATCGAAAAACACGGAAACTAATGAACATGCTTCACACACTACATCTAAAAAGCGATGTGGACAGATTATATTTACCACGAAAAATTGGAGGCCATGGATTACTGCAAATACATCAGGTAGCAGAGGAGGAAAAAAGAAGCCTAAACAGTTATATCAGTACAAGCAGAGAAAAATTACTTAAGGCAGTAAAAATGGAGGATATTTTGAAAACAGAAACAAAGGCTCAATATAAGAAACAACAATTTGAAAATAAATAAAAGAGCTGGGGGAATAAACCACTACATGGACAACACCTGAGAAATATTGATGGAAAGCATGATCATAATTCAACATGGACATGGCTAAAACTGGGGACACTTAAGAAAGAAACTGAAGGCTTGGTTTTTGCTGCCCAAGAACAAGCACTCCAAACCAATGTAATGAGAGCTAAGATCCAAGGAATTAGTGTTAGCAGCGAATGTCGGCTCTGCCAAGAAAAAGATGAAACTGTGTCACACCTCATCTGCGAATGTCCAAAGATTGCACAAACAGATTACAAAATTAGATATGATAGAGTGGCAAAATTAGTGCACTGGTCATTATGCAAAAAATATAACTTGCCAACCTCCAAAAACCCATGGGAACATCAGATAGATAGAGAAGGTGTCATAAAATGAGGAAGTCAAGATCTTGTGGGAATTCCGGATCTAAATGGCTAGACCCTTTAAACATAACACACCAGACATAGTAGTAATAGAACGAATAAATGTTTGGATCATTGGCATTGCAATTTCGGGGGATGCCAGAGTTGAAAATAAAGAATTGGAAAAACTAAAAATACAGAGACCTGACAATTGAAACATCTCTGTTGTGGATGAAACACATTTCAGTGGTCCCTGTAGTCATCAGGGCTTTGGGAACAATATCAAGAAATTTCACACAGTACTATAAGCAGTTTCAAATCTCTGAAATAACACCATCAGAGCTACAAAAAAAAAAAAGCAATATTAGGAACAGCATACATACTGCACCAATATTTAACAGATACTTAGTGTTTTGGTTAAAACTTTTATCTGTTATATAATACCAGTTAATGTTTTTATAATTTTGATTGACTGTGCCTGGTGTTTTTGAAGAAGAAGAAGAAATCTGCTGCTCAAAATTTCCATGGGTATGCAAGAGAATTTTTAGAAGATTAATGCCAAATTGGGCATGCTGTCATAAAGGTTTGCCACTCCTGGCCTAGTATATGATTAAAACGTAAACTAATTAGAGGTGAAAACCCTACTTTTGAAAGAAGTGATGCTTTTTTTCTTTCCTTCTTTAATGTAGGTTTTCTCTCCTTGTCAGCATGTTTTTTAAAAAGTGCTAAAGTGTTCCAGTTTTAGAACTCTCTCAGCCTGAAGAGTTAACAAAGCATTATAAAAACCCTTTAAACATTGAACTGTATGCAGGAGTGTAACCAGGTTGTCAATGAGCATCAGAATCCACAAGCTACCCATGTTTTGATAGAAAAAGAACATTTTGAGTCAATTGGAGTAATGGAAGGCTAGGTGATTTTGAGGGTGCAAATGTCACAGTCCACAGAGCTAACATGGAGCTAAATCTGATTATTAGTCCCAGCTAGAGTTGATCCATTGAATGAAGGGAACTTAAGTCAATATTTATGTAAGTCCCATGACTCAGTGGAACTACTCTAGTTGAAACAGTTGGATTTAGGCCACAGTTTTAACAAAGGAAAAAATGTCATTCTAAGGCAATTACTTTGTGCTTAGCGGCCAAGCATGCAGCTGAGGGGCAAGGAACACAGTGCCTTTCTGTGTTTATCTAACAGTGACCCCTTTTGTGTTCTTTCTGCTGAAACCCCTTACCTTTTCAGTAATACATTTCCTCTGTTGGCATTAGCAGAAGTTATTTTTAGAAATCCCTTCACTATATAATGAAAAGTCAATATTGAGAATCTATCAAGACAGACCTTCTGGGACTGGTTTAATTTGTCTTGCATCTTTCAGGAGAGCAGGAGGTTGTGATCCTCAGTCCAATTTACTAGGAGTTGTACCCTCAAACTGCCAAATTAGTCTCTTTTTATAATTAAAGATGAGCCAGAAATGGTACACGAGAATACAGAACTGCTTCTGAGGTCAAAATGATTTTTTGTATCCAGAATGAATAAAGTGTTAAATCCATTGAACTGTGTTCACATCTTTGTCTCTTGTGAGGGAGGGGGGTGGAAATCAGTACTGAGGGGTACAGGCACAACACTCCTACTTGTGTAATGTTTCTCTTTACTTAAGCACCAGAAATGGCTCCTTAAAAAAGCAGTGATTTAGTGTCAGGAAGCCCATTATGCTGACTCAGGTAGTGGTGATATTGTTGTTATTATTATTTTTAATGTGGTCAAATATCCAAATAGGATGTCCTAAGGCTGTGAGTGATAGTTCCACAATTGGTAGGAAGTCCTATTCTCCCTGCTTTATCTTCCATGTATACGATGAGCCTGCTCTTCTCCCTTCAAACTTTTCCCAAATGTAAAGCAACACATCTGCAGAGGAGAGGTTCCCATTTGTGAGCAAGTTCACCAGCAAGAATCCTGAAAAGCTGGAGTTCTTGTTCATGTGAAGAACCTAGGCACACACAGTAGGTAACCTCTCCACTGCAAATGTGGTGCTCTGTGCATGGTGATGATACTAAGGGGGAAAGAGGAACTAGGCACCCCCTACTCTTTTGTTTGTTTATTGTTTTGTTTATTTTCTTTGAATAAAGAAGAGTACATATCAACACACATCTTGGGTCTCTACCGCCAGCATCAATAGTAAAACAACTGGTCCAGTCATTTTTTCATCTGATGGTGTACCCATAGTAAACAGCTAATTATGTGTTCAGAAGCTTGAGAGAGAGAGAGAGAGAGAGAGAGAGAAACTGCTTTACTTATAAGAAATCAGCTTAGAACATATCTTCTTAGACATGTCTGTTGAATTTGGTGGTTTTCATTTGCTTTCAGCAAAGCTTGGAAAAGTTACTTATTTGTACTCCAGTTCCAAGAATCCCAGCCAGAATGGCTGGCCATTCCCCTTATTCAGCTGTGGATTTAGCTAAAAGCCTCTTAAAAACTTTGCAAATCTTATCTTTTTAAAGTTAGTTGCAGTTTCATACTGTGCTGGATGAATGAATTGAGTCAAGCACACCAAGTCAGTGGGATGAAGCATCTATGGCCCATTGAGTAAACATGATTGATTGTTAAGTGTGTGGTATCTAAGTTTAGGAGTCAAGTCCAAGACACAATAAAAACCACAATGGGTGTGGGAAAACTGAATAACAGTGACATTTAGAAAAAAACATTTGCCAACAACAATACTATCAGATGGTTGTAGGTTTTTTGGGCTGTCTGGCCGTGTTCTTGAGGTTTTTCTTCCTAACGTTTCATCAGTCTCTGTGGCCGGCATCTTCAGGGGACAGGAGTCAGAACTCTGTCTGTGCTCTGGTCTGACTCCTGTCCTCTGAAGATGCTGGCCACAGAGACTGGCGAAATGTTAGGAAGAAAAACCTCAAGAACATGGCCAGACAGCCTGAAAAACCTACAACAACCATCGGATCCTGGCCGTGAAAGCCTTCGAGAATACAATACTATCAGAACTTGCCATCAAGTTCAGGATGTCCCGACATGGTAAAAGAGCATGCTACAATTCAGCACTTTGGCACTCTCTGTATTTTTTGTAGCTTCTGGTGACATGTATCTCCCACGAAGCCAGAGAGGAATGTTAATTAAGGCTGAGGTCACACAAGTGAAATCCCCCCTTCTTTCTCACATCTTCTGCTTCCTGTATAGTTCTGTGTTGTGGTCACATGACAGATATCCTGTAATAGTGGATCATACTTTTTAAAACATTTTGCTTTTGGGGGGTGAATGAGATGCTGTATGTTCATCTACACTCCTCAAGTTGGACATATCTCCTTCCTTTTCTTGTGCTTTTCTCTGCACCCCCTTTCTTTACTTTTTTAATTGTGTGGGTAAATCACTGTGTCGACAAAACATCCTCACTGGCCATGTACTGATCTGGGCCATTTCTTCCTCTTTCTGTGCTTCATTACTCTCTATAGAGAAGAACCCACAGTACACTACAGTGGCGGTCAAAAGACAGTAGGGGGACAGATTCTCCATATTTGACAGAAGCATACCAACACACTGACATTCCTGTTTGAAAATTATTTTTTTTAAAAATTCAAGGAGTCTAACGACAGCAGGTGAGGGACATGGGACCGCATACCAGATGCATAGGAAATGAATCAGTTTTGGAGTACACACTCAATGGGATGTCAATGTGTGATGAAATGTGGAACCAATATGGTAGTAGCCTCCCAGTGGGCTGGATTTAATGTGGAGATAGCACAGAGGAAGAACAAAATAATCGATAATGGCCTTGCATTGTCTGAACTCCCCCCAAAAAAGGTTGCAATTCACAAGGAGTAACTATGACACATTTTGCTGGTGTGACCAGAGCCAAAGATGCATCTTCTTTTTATCCCTTTAAGATGACTCTTGCTAGACATTCATCTGGCTTGGAGTGCTTAGGGTCTTGGGTAAAGATCTTTGTCAAATATTTGAGGAAGGTTCTGTATGAAGAAGAAAAATGGGGATAGACTTTTCATTGGCTGAGGAACGTCCTTCAAGTAAAGGTGCAAACCACAAAGTGTATCAAAACCATGCAAAGGGACATAACCTCCTTTTGGTTATCCTGATCCAAAGTTCTCCAAATCCTTTGGTACTATGTCAAGGAAGAAGGTACTGTGAAAGATAAGAAATGGAAGAGAGAAAGGCCTACCTGGAAAAAGGCACACATAGAAAGGAAATTAAAAGATGCACTATTCATAAGGCAAAGAAACAAATACCTGATTAGCAATTCTTCAAATATTTTTGAAGAAAAACAGTCAACATCCAAGGATGATGGGACTGGTTTCTCATATATGACATATATGGTATGATAGGCTGATAGGGGCAGTTGGTTTCTTCCTGCTTCACAATGTCAGCATCAGCAATATGTCTTCTCATTCTTTGATGCCAAGGGGGCCATATTTTTAAAAAATCAGTGAAATAGGTGTTCCTGATTCTGTTTCACCTCTATCAATCCTGTAGTCTACTAGTACTGGAAGAATACTTTTATCAATCATCTAATTAGAATGTATTATGATTCATTACACTGTGATATGTGGGGCAGCAAAGAATACACTCTAATGGTGCAGTTCAGTAACGTGCGTGTAAAAGTTCAAGAGCCATTCAAAAATGTTAATAATAGCAGATTTTCTTCTGAGTGTATAACATTGGATTCATAACTTGATAAGTAAATTACCTTTCATGATAGGAACAGCTGCTGTTCAAAAAATTGTCATTACTGGTATTATCTAGTCTTATACAGTGGCTCAGTCTGAGTTGCTGCTTCTTGTATTTAGGAACCATACTATCCATCCATAGAAACAAAACTGTGACTTCTATAGCAGCTTTATTGGATCACTAAAAAGTTACAAAGTGAGCTTTTGAGCTCTAACAGAACTTCTTACAAAGCAAAGACATTACAAAACTTTGGGATAAAAGAGGAAACAAATAGTCCAAAAGCTGGGCTAGGTGTGATGTCCTTTGTTCTTGAGTGCAGGCTGCTGGCAAAGCAATAGGGAGTTTGAAGTTTCCGTTGGGATAAAAGTGTTGTCTTCTTTTTCAGTTTCTTTCTGTCATGCAGAATAAGAACTGTTCTGGATTCCCGTGGACCCTTCCATTATTTTTGCTGTGGAACATAGTTCACTTTGCTGGCCTGGAGCATAAACTCAGGCAGCAAGATACAGTCTTGATGTCAAGCAAAACAGGAAATTAAATTTAGTTATTACCAAGAAAATCCCACTTTGCTCTTTGTTGGCCCCAGCTTGATTTCCTCAACTATGTTGTTGCCATGCGCTGTCATCCCTTCTCACTTATGGTGACTCTTTTAATTACTCTGATCCAACAGGACATACCGTTTATAGTCCTGCTCAAGCTTTGAAGACCATGGCTTCCTTTATCAAGTCAATCTCTCTCATGTTAGAGTTTCCTCTTTTCCTACTGCCTTTAATTTTCCTAACATTCATGCTTTTTCCAGTGAATCTTGCCTTCTTATAATACATCCAAAACAGGCAATTTCAGTTCAGTCGTTTTTGCTTCTAGGGAGAGTTCAGGCTTGATTTGATGTTGCACTCACCTATCCATCTTTCTGGTGGCCCAGATATCCATAAAGCTCTCATGCAACACCACATTTGATATGAATCTATTCTTTTCTTATCAGTTTTCTTCAGTGTCCAGCTTTCATATTTGTCCACAGTAACCAGAAATATCACGGCATGGCATGGATGATCTTGGGCTTGCTCTTCTGTGACACATCCTTACTATAAAGGATTTTTTTCTAGATCCTTTGTAACTGCCCTTTCAAGTCTCAATCTTCTTCTGATCTCTTGGCTGTGTTCTCAGTTTGAACTACTTACTAAACCAAGGTGCAGAAGATCTTTGATAGTTTTCATTTCTTCGCAGTCAACATTAAAGTTATCTATATTTCTTGCAGCCATTACTTTTCTCTCTTAATGTTAAGTTGTGACCATGCTTGTACACATCCTTTTAAAAATCTTCATAAGTAGCTGTTTCAATCCATTGCTCAGATACTAGTCTGTCTTTTTCTGTAGCTAACACAATTTTATTCTAAAATATATACTGTCACTGGTGCATGCCCAGTTAGCCACACCATCCAATACTTTTTCCAGTCACTTCTTTATTTATATTTATTTTTAAATTTTGTTATTTCACTTATTTTGTTTGGTGCATATTAAATCATTTAAATATTTCTGCCTAAGCACTTTGCAGGAAAATGAGAAAATGAGACCATTTGCATATGTTGCATATATTTTAATTTTAACAGTAGCATTAGTAACATCTAAGCTAACTTTTATTGTTTGCAATTGCTCCTCTCTTGAGTTTTGATGCATGCACTAAAAATTCTAAGTAGCTTCTAAAACTGCTAATTCTTCCATTGTTCCTCCCATATTAATATGCTTCATGCTCAGCTTCCTTTAACTACATTACATACACTGAAGTCTATAGATTAGAGAGATGTACCATAATTGCCTGGAAGAGTGATTATTATCTCTTTTCTATATAATTAGGATCAAAGTTTAACTTTCAGATCTTTGATTTTTCTCATTAATGCTCACCTTATTCATTCTGAGAGTTGGAAGATACAGTCCCTAGTAGCATACAGGAAATGATTAAGTAGAATGAAGAATATCACATTTAATCTGTGTAATAGAAGTGAGAGGTGATAATCATTCTTTATTTTTCCTTTCCAATACAATTAACCTCTTTCCTCTGAAATCTGTAGAGAATGCTTCTTACATGTCAGCATTCATTATTTAATATTATTTGAAAAGGTACAAATTGTTAGCGTATACAGTGAAATTGAATCAGTTGATCTTGAATATAAAATCGTTCAGATAGTTGTTTTCTGTACACTGTAGCTACTCTTATTCCTTTATGTGGGGAAACAAATTATGCAGGTGTGGCATAGTTGCAGCCATTGACTACCACACTTTATACTCAGGATTGTTCTTTCTCATGAAAAAAAAAAGACAGTCTGGCAAATATTAGTTGCCTTCCACAGAATGATACTAAATTAATAAATGTTCTATTACATACGAATAGGAACAATTTCTTACAAAAAGCAAAACTATCCAACTGCAGTTGGACTTTAAATTTAACAGTCTTGTTTTATTGATTTCTGCTGGTTCCATTTGCTTCAAGGCTATTCTTACTTTTGATCAATATGCAAGGCATGTGTTAGTGATAGAACAAGAGATAATCACGTTACAGTTAAACATGTTATAGTAAACTGACTTTGCCTTTTCCATTGCTCATTCCATTCTGCGGTCTAGAAATATATTGTGCACAGAATAAAACTTGATCACTTTATTTTGAATTTTTCACTCAATTAGCTGTTGTGTTTTTAACTGCTAACTAGAAAACACCTAATTTTATATATTCAGTGTAACACATGGACATTGTATTTTCCAGTGTCTAGCATTCTGTTTAAAAAGGCAGTGCTCTAATTCTGTATTTGATTTTGAAGAAACAAAGCCACATGGAGTAGATGTATTTCAAACAATGTACACATAAGTATAAGCCTGTCTTTTCATTTGTAAATGGTGTTTCATTTGATGTTACAAGCATGTGTTAAAGCTAAAATTACTGTCTCAATAATTTCTGATATCTAATTATTTATGATAAGTCAATACTATAGTTGTTCGTACCCCCAGAACATGGCACATTGTATTTATGTATTGTAAGGAATCTAGGAAAGACTTGTATACTTTCCACAAATTGTCTGATATTAAGCTGGCCTTAGTTAAAGCAAGGATTTGTAACCAAAGCAGGGGGACCGCCCCCTGAAATTTTAGAGTAAGGAGTCCCCCATCCTGGTGCACAAGTCGCTCCTGATTTAAAGTAAGAAATGGTGTCCATACAAGATATACACACAAAGAATTTCAGTCTTTCCGAAGTCTTCTAAAAACATTATCATTGTGATAATCAAATTATGAAAGGCTTTTCAGATTAATAACATAGAGACATACCTGTTTTACTTCCAGTTCATTCTTATCAGTTCCTGTTTAATAGCTGTTTCAGAGAGCAACTATATGGTCAATTACCATGGGATTTGCTCCACTTATAAAACAGATGAATGTGATTTTTTTTGCTCTCCAGAAAAAAAATGCATATAAGGCTCATTCAAATTGGTCCAATTTATTTTAAGCCAAACCAGTTTTTTTTTCTCTGCCTCTAGAGTGCTACAACTTTTTCACAATGGGAGAATTTGATCAGGCTTTTCTCCCTACAAACGTTGTTGTAAAGAGGGGGCAGGCATGTCTGTAGTGCCAGCATTCGCCTCTTTCCACAAAGCTTTTCTATAGAAAAAATAGCATTGAAAAGGTACTTCAAAGTCAGAATACAGAACATCAAAAGTCTGGATTTTGCAGAATGCATCATGATTCACAACTCAGAATGATTCCATTTGGGATCATCCCCCTCTCACAGTCATCCATTACTCCTTTCCAGTAACTCATGCAGGAATTGCTGATCTCTGGTGACATAAACTAGTTTAAAATAGCTTAAAACTATGTGTCACCAAAGATCAGTAATTCCTGTCGGTGTTACTTGAAAATAAAGGATGGTAGTAACTGATGAGTGATGGGAAGAGGTTGATTCCAAATGGAATCATTCTGAGTTATGAATCATGATGCATTTTGCATAATTATCATTCTAACATTTGATGTTCTGTATTCTGAGACTATGAAGTATCTGTTCCATGTTATTATTATTTTTATTTGTATAGGAATGCAGTAGTTTGAAGTTGGAGTGGGGAGGATCCCCAGAGAATCTCCACCTGGCTTGTCTGCAAAAAATACCAGATAAATTTGCACTGGCACATACTCCCCTCTCTGGGCCATCCTGAACGATATCAGGAGACACTTGCAAGTCTTCTCTCCCTTCCCAGCATCCTGGCATCCAGCCAACACACTCACCAACCCTTCCTGTGACTCTTTCCTGGCTGCATGTATAATAGTCTTATCTACCTAGGGAGTTTCTGAAATAGTTCAGTTGGAGTTTCAGCTGTTTCACCCCAACCCTCAGGCAAAGTCTCACTGTGATGCACGAACATCCCTGTGGAGGCAACATTTCCCTTGGCTCTTGGCTGCACCTCCTTCCACTCTGGGATATGGGACTCCTCTGGGCTGCAAACCATTAAAGGATCAGCAGAGACGGTATCAGGAAATTTGCATCACAACCAGCATGAACAATGAACTTCTGAATCAATCCGCAGCCCCTGAATGGGCACTGTTTGTGATTTCAGATGTAAAACATGCTGTGAATCAAATTGCAGCAAAGCCGAATTGTTCCAATTCAGCTCTCCAATGTGACCACACCCCAAGTTTCATTTGCTTGCATGACGAGATTTATTAAGTACAAGCAAAAATAGCACAACTGGTCTTGAATTTTTGAGTTGAATTGAAATAATTAAAATAATGAAAAATTATTTTTCTATATTTTACAAAATTATTTTGTCAACGTTATCACCTGAATCATATAGCAATGTTAGTTTCAAACAGAAAAAAGGGTTAGGACAATTTTGTTGCAATGTTGATGGGTACAGAAGTGGAGAAATATGAGTTCAAAATTGTCAGAGCTGGATATTCATTGTAGCAAGGAAGTGAATATTCTAGCAAAGAAGTATATAGCCTCCTCAAGAGGTGATGGTAGCGTCTTATGACTTCAGATACCAGATGAAAGAATTATTTTGAAAAAGTAACAGCCAGATGATGGGCTGTCATTTTTTTTTATTTGTTTGATAGTCTGAGGCATGTGGGACTGCACTGTAGGAAGCATTCAAATTACCTGCTGAGGTCCATCATTTTGGACTATAATTGGTATCTTCTGTCTGTTTAAAAGGCACATCAGCTTCAGGAGAGTTTCTGAATCATAATAAATCCTGCTACCACTGCAAGTCTGTAAGACATGTATCATTAGTATCTGCTGGCACAGACTTCATAGATGTCAACTTTGTAGGCCAAGAAATAGATACAGAACTGTACTGATCCAAGATACTGCTAATGTAGAAGGAGAAACAACAGAGGGTAAAAGGGGAAAGTTTAGCTTCTGTTAAAAATGAATGAAATATTGCGGGAGGAGAAAGTGGCACAGGATCTACTGGTAGAGCTCTGGTGATTTAAAGGAGACCAGTAAAGTTTTGTGAATTATTTAACAAAAGATATGTGGTTTTTCACCCACTTTAGGCTACTGAAATGAGGAGAGCTTGGGTCAGCAATAGCACACTTTTAGGATTACAAGTTTCATTGGGATATGGAAAACAAGCCCTCAGCTCAAAATATGCTCAGAATCATCCCATTCTTTAATTTTAAGTGAAATCCTTTTTCACAGGGCTCTGGTTCAGGTAAAACAAACAGACAAAACAAAACAAAGTAATAATTGATTGATTGATTGATTTTGTGTAATTTGTAGGTTGCCTTTCTCTCAAAGAGGGGACTCAGTACCCCAGATTTAAAGTCTGTCCATCTCTGTCTTTTACATTAATGGAATCTGTAGCTCCTGTTATGGCTTGGATACATGGTTTACATAAAATTGGAAAGAGGGTTAATGTTTTGTGCATATCACTTCATGTTGGAATATTTTTTACTATTATTTCCTTTCCTGGATGAAAGCATATATGTGTCCTGCTCCTGGGTCTTTAGCTAAGAGCTGGTTCATGAATATGTATACTTCACCTGACCTTTTATGCCGTTGTTACTTACATTCAGTGGCCATCACCCTTTTGCATAGTTCTGCCTGCACAATCAACAGCTGCAGATTGCAGCAAATTTAAGGTCAGTTTTGTGGTGTGCACAAATTTGTATCATTGTCCATGAGTCATACATACCCAAAATTGAAGGAAGGGCTATTTAATTAGTTGCAATCTGCTGCTACTGCTGCTGCTATTGTACAGGTGGAGATTATGTCACTCCTGTTGCACTGGATAGTGGCTAATGAATGGTAGCTGAATATGTGAATTTTATTTACAGAGAAGTGTTACATTTGAAATGACAAAGATGACAGGAAAGTTCGGTGGGTGTTAAATATTAAAACTGTCCAATTAAGAACAGCCATATAAATAGTCAGATTGTGGATTAGACTCTTACTACATGTTTGCAACTGAAAGATGAATGTATATTACGTATAGCACTAATTGTACCCTAACTGGAGACTTCTAATATTTAGTACTTGCACGTATCTGTTTCAGTCCAAGTATGGCCAACTAAGTATTGGGGTTAAAATATACTGGCTGAAATACTATTGCTTATGGTAGTGAGTCACACTAGAGTAGGCCATTGAATCAGTGGGAATTTGGTGAGCAGCTTCTCCATAAATTCAAATGGGTTTACTCTAGTTGTAACTTAAAATACTGAGCAACAAGATTTCAGCCTAAATGTCATGTCAGCAGTGTGAAAGTCCTTAAAGTTAAAGACTGAGGCCATGATCACTAAAAAGGGGGGAAAGGGGGGGATTAAATAATTCATGACACATGAATGCCAGTTCTTCCCAAAGTTAAGTTCTGGTTCTGAAGGCAATGGTCATAATCACAAAATGAATCATTCTGGTTAGATAGTTTAAAAGACTGTAATCTAAGATGATGGCTGTCATCTACTATGATATCATGGGAGGCCATACACTTGTCTTCCTATAAATTACCAAAGCAACAATGACAGATCACCTCCTCCAAGTCCCAGAAACAATAATGATGCAAGGAAAACCTGCTATTTTTATCATCTTCTTTCATGTCTTTTAAAAGTAGCTTCACTTGTTTCTTCTCCATTTGTCCAGGAATCCTGAACATGTTTTCATATATGCAGTCTAATTCACATTCTACGTGATTAAATTAATCTCTAATTTCCACATGCAATCAATTGTTGTTTGTTTTGTTTCTACTGGCATATACTTTCTGCCAAAATGTGTTATATTATTTCTTGCTAGCTTCCTCAGTTGTTTGATACTTATGGTTGATGGGAAAATAATAAACCTTCTTTATCCAAACTGACATTCTATTGCTGTTTAATAAAATATTACTAGCAGAAATACTGGAAGAAACTAGAAATGAAGTATTTATGATTAGACTTGAATATTTCTGCTTTGGTTATGAAATAAATTAGATACATAAGCAAAATAAATTAGTCTCATAACCATTATTTCTCAGTGTTATAAACCTTTAAATTGTGATTGTTTCCCCTCATGTTAAGTTTTGTGCTTCCTAAAGAATCCTACATCATGGCACGAGCAATAGGTCTCATATACTGAATATATGCATGCATGTATGGATAAGCATGAGGGATTTCAACTTTGCTGCAATTCTGAAATCCTCTACACTGGAATAAACAATGCTCTGGTCTAGTGGGGGGGGGGGGCACCTTAGACTTCCCCCAACTTGCTGATTTCCTCCTAAATTGGCAGCTAGTGCTCCCGATGCCACTGCCACTAAAATTCAGTGGCAACTGTTGTAACATTCTGTGATTCAAGTTGGTGCTGGAAAGTCCCTTCTGCAGCACAGAGTCCTGTGGATTGCTACTTCAGAGAGTTTCCCTTGTATTTAGAAAGTAAGAGAAGGACAGAAAGAGAAGTTATCTTGAGAAAGAACATGCAAATGGTGAGCACGTACTCTGGGAGTAGGGAAACAAATACACTGTCCTTCCATCCCCCTCTCTTTTTTCATCACAGCACAAGGGTAATCTCTTTGCACAATCTTTCAGAATCAAAGAAGAGTGATGCAAGAATCACTCAGATGCCCCCTCTTGCTCATCATGTGCAAAATTTATTTATTACATTCATACCATACTGTACCTCTGAAATATTTCCTTCAAAGCAGCTTACAACCTTTTTTAAAGAAACAGAAACAGATAAAAGCAACATTTAGCTAAAATCTTAACAAAATAATATAAACCCACTGCCCATAATACCATAAAAATGAAGCAAAGTACATTAAAATATCTATTAAAATTGGGTAGGAAAATGATCTGAGAAGATACATAATTGGTTCACAGCTGATTGGATCTCTGGATTTACTTATTTCTTACCTTTCATCACTAGTCACTTAATGATGCTGACTGGGGAAAGAAAAAACAACACTTGCCAAAAGGTACCTAGGTTGCAGGGTGCCTGTAAGTTCCCTCAAAACACCATAGGAAAAAGAAAAAATTGGCTATAACTAACTGTACTGTATTGTTTTGTCCAGTTTCCTACTAAACTTTGATCCCATATACCTCAAATGCAGCATATGTTTTGCATGTAGAATGTGCCAAGTTCAATTCCTAATGTCATCAGTAAAAGGAATCAGATTCAAGAAATATGAAAAACTCTTGCCTGGACCATATAGAGCAAGCAAACTCATCGGTTCCAAGGGAGCTTCCCTATGTTTCAGACTTCCAGGGTATGAGACTGTTAAATTACATGTTAATCTTGACAGTTTATTTCTGCGGAGTTCACAAAGTTATTTTTCTTGTTGCTCCTAAAAAGGATAACAGTAGTAGTTAATGTGGTGTTATAGATTAAACTGACAATAATTCAACAGGATTGTGTTACTCCTAGTGAACTCTGCCATCCATGTTAAATAAAATATTGAAGAATTGCAAAGTGCATCACACTGTCAATAGCCTTCGTTTGTGTCTGGTGTGTTGGTATTTACAGTGATGAAGCTCCAGGCAGCCAGTTGGTTACAGATAAGTTTCACATTGACTGGGATTCTGTGCTTGTCAACTCTGATAATGTCATCATAGCTCAGTTTGATGGAAGAGGGAGTGGATTTCAAGGTCTAAAGATCCTGCAAGGAGTCCATCGTTCCTTAGGATCAGTGGAAGTGAAGGACCAGATAGCAGCGGTAGAGTACGTATGTGCAAACATTTCTTCTATTTTTAAAAAATGCATTCTTAATTTAATACAACAGATTGGACAATTACTGAGCTTTATATCTTTGCTGCACTGGATCAGCATAATATGTTCAGTGTTGGTTTATTGTATAATAATAATTAGGGGGAGGATTTCTGTGATGTGTCATATTTTTTCTGCAACAATGTTTGAATTTATGGGTAGGCTTGAACATGTTGATGAGTAATCTGGTGAGAAAGGCCAGATTACTCATAAATATGTTTGAACTTGCTTATCGGTTCAAATGTAGGTTGCAGAAAAAATGTGAAATGTCATAGAAATCCTCCCCCCCCCCCCGCCCCAAGTTTGATAAAGCAGACTTTTAGTCCTAGTCTGACTGCTGTACTTTATCAAACTAGTATTCTTATTCAATGAGCAAATGTTGCACGATGGAGAGTATGTTTCAAATTTTGTTCCAAAATGTATAACTAAAGCTACTACAACACACTTAAGGTATAAAGAATACTACTGTGTCCTACTTCCAAGCAGAGAATGCTGCTTCAGAAGTATAAATGACCAACCTGCAGCAAGAACTGATGTACAAGTTCAGGTTGTCTGAAAGTTATTTGTCAATTCTTTGCCTTTGACAAAGTGTTTTAAACACTTTAGTCAAAATGTACATACGTTCATCTAACAAATACAGTAGCTTTAATCATGATATGCACATGCACAAATGTCAGAATAATTGTGTTTTAACAAAAGCAACCCAAAAGAAAAAAAGATCCAGCAGCTCGTCTATTACCACAGGTGCAATGGTGTAGCGGAACTGGGATTCACAGGGTCAGAGTCCCATGACTTCTGATTAACAAGTACTGTGAGATCAACCATCTCTTCTCTTTGGTTTACCTGTTCCCTCAGAGCTTTACTGCAATTCACACAGTAGCTGAGGGAGAAAAGGCTTCTTGCAAGAACAAAATGAAAATTTGAAAGCTACTCAGTCCTAATATTTGAGGATGATTTTGTTGGATAGGAGCAATTAAAAGCAATTATTTTTACAGAAGGTCTGCTCTTGGTAGAAGTAAAAAAATTGCTCATATGGATCAACCCGACTGCTTACACTTTTAGACTTTTCTTGGTGGAGGGCAGTCTATGGAGACGATCACGATGAGCACCTGCATTTCCAAATTTACCACTACACTGTTTAGTGGGTCCACACTTTCCACATAGGTGACTAGTTTAAAGAGCTTTTGTCTGTTGACTGCTTTATAGAGTGCTATGTAGAGTAAAACTGTGACATTGCATGACTAATGTTTTCTCATTACATTTAAAAGAATGGTGAGGAGACTCTCCACGTAACAAAGAATGCAAAAAAGGCCTAATTTTAAATAACTCTCACACAGTAAATGATAATTAAAAATGAGCTTTCACCCTGTATCTTGAAAAACAGGAGGAAACCTGTGACCCAATGAAAGTTAACCACATAACTTGAGGAATGTTTAAATTGGCCAAAGCAATTAATGCCCATCCAAGTTCAAAGGTTGTATTATGCTTTAATATTATGTTGTTTATAATATGTGGAAAGGATGGTTCCAACACCATTTTTAGTTTCTTAGGTTCCCAGCTGGGGCAGTGGCAGTTGTGCCCTAGATTCATAGCATCTAAACAACTCTTTAATGTTTTAGCTTTTTTTTTAATTCCATGGAGGATTTCCATGGAGGATTGCTGCTGAATTTCTTGTGTGAGATCATTCATAATTTTGATGTTCTCACAATAAATCCTAGCAGCCTCCAGCAGGTATTATTAATGGGATCAAGAAGGCATTTGCAAGCTTAAAGTTAAATATACAAAATTTACTTAATATTCCATGCTTTGACTCTTTGTATTATGGTATTCAAAAATATGCATGTTCTTTATGGAAGAAATAAGACTGTTGAAGGATGACTTCTCATAATAATTTACCTTCCTCATTACAGATATTTGCTGAAACAACCATTCATTGACTCTAATAGGCTGAGCATATTTGGAAAGGTAACATTCTGGAATGAATTAGATGTTGCAACATACTCCTGGAAATAGCATGCTATGTGTGTATCCGTGATTATTAATATCCAGCTCCCAGGAAAGGTTTTTCAGCAGTTACTGGCCATTGAACGACTGGCACTCCTGGAAGAGAGAGATAGTCTGAATTCATTTCTGGACCTGATTTGGCACAGAAGGGGAGTGTTTGGACAGTATCTTCCTAGATAGACTCTGAAGAGTTAAAAGGCACTAAAAGGCACCTTCCACCAAAAATTTCTATGATTACGTAGAATAGAGATGGAGGGACTTTCTCCTACATGGAACCCTTCCCCAGGGAGGTTTATCTGCCGCCCAGTTTTTGACAGTAGGCAAATATATTTTAAATTTTCACAGACCTTTAATTGTCAGATTTAGAGATTATATCACAGCTTCTTTTCAGAAAAAAAAAATCATCTTTTCACTTTGATTATGACATTCGTTGTATTGTATATGCCTTCCTAAGAATATGTATACTGAAATATACAATTTTTGGCCCCTTTAAAATGCCAGAATTTAAGTACTGCCACAATCTAAAACAGAACAAACAAAATAAAATCCCAAAGAGATGGGACAGTGGTTTATAATCTGCCCATAGTCAGCCTGAATCAATTCAAAGTTAAGCTTTTCAAAATTCCATATATTCAATTTACCTATTGACATCAGTGAGACTGGAAGCTGTTTTGTTTGGCTGGATTATATTTTTGATATCTAACTGCTATTTTTTTTCTTTTTGTAGAAAATTTCTAGCAGATAAAATAGTTTCAAATAGGTTTTTGTTTTGTTTTGTTTTGTATTTAGCATTCAAACTTTGCTAAAGAAAGCAAAGGTTAAGTTGCATATAGCATGTTTAAGGATCAGGGAGGCAAACCTTCCTGCATCTCATGTTCCACATAAATATATTTATTCTGGACTGCTTGTATTTCCACCCACACCAAAACCTTTTGAAAATATAAAGTGGTTTACTATTAATGTCATATCATTCCTTTTAATGCTTACTTACATGCAAATGCATTTTTAGCCTTTTGTGCACCCTTTTTGTGCCATCTGTGCAAGATATTCTTTGTTAGTCTATCATCTGTTAGATATTGTTGCTTCTGGCATTAAATTGAGAAGCTAGACAAATGGTTTCACGCCTATCTAGAAGTTAAATAGATTCTTACAGACAATTCTCTCTCTCTCTCTCTCTCTCTCTCTCTCTCTCTCTCTCTCTCTCTCTCTCTCTCTCATAGGTTTTAGAGCTCAATGAGTTCTAAAAATGGTTGTAGATTTCATATGTTGATGACTGCTTCTTTTTGATTGATTGAGAGAGAAAACTAACTAGTGCACTAGTGGTAAATCTCACAGTGAATGCTATAGTAATTTAAAAGTATGTATATATACAATAGTGACACCCAGTGAGGTGTAGTGGATAAAGTGATGACTAGGACTCAGGATGCCTGGATTAGAATCCCCACTCAGCTATGGAAGCTCACTATGGATGTGAAATTGGTAAAACCACTCTTTAAAATGTCTCACTTACCATGAAAACCCTATTAGAGTCTCTATAAGTCAGTTCTGATTTGATGGTACATAACAATAACAACAACAGATATACAATGGTAGAAAAATGTCATGCATTCAGTATTAAATAAAGTGCCTTAACTAGAGTCCTCATCAGTCATTGCTTAACTAGTCTAGGAAAGTGTCCTTGTTTCCTTCTCCTTTGTTCTTAGCTTCTCTTCTGTTTTTTTTCATACTATACATACAATTTGTATGATTTCATACAAACTGCATAGTAATGCACAAAAAAGCTCTGGGCAATAATTTCACCCAAGACTTTGTTATCAACATTAAAAGAGAACAATATTGATAGTGGCTGAAAAACTCCTTGCCATCCTCAATTGTAAGGACAAGAATGTGGCAGTACCTAGCCCTAACGTGTGAGGAGAGGACATTCCTATGTGAAGATCATCAGAGACATATAAACCCATTGTGATTACAGTAGTCTGTTTGTTTTAACCTCTGGCAATATGTATCATTGATAACAGTCAAAATCCAATTGCTTAGCATAGTAAATCACACTAGAGTAAGCCCATTGAATCAATGAGGATTTTTTGAGTCAACTCCTCCATATGTTCTAGATTGGCTGTCCAGATGGATAGAGATTGCCCATTGAATCAGTGGGGATTTTGTGAGTCAACTGTTCTGTAAATTCCAAATAGCACTCTGTCAAATCCAGATACTTTACTATACTAAAGTAAGTCATAGTTAGAATATGTCCATTTGAATCAATTGAACGTGATATCAAATCCCCATTGATTTAATGGGCCTACTCTGATGCCCTTTACTAGACTAAGCAACAGGATTTTGTCCAATGAATCATCTTTAACAGACACTACTAATTTCTTCAATTTTATAGATAAGCTAATACCATAAGGTCATACTAGACATGTGGAATTAATTAGGAGTTTGCATCCTAACTTTCTAAATATTGTTCTCTGGTCTTTCATGGTTGGAGAACCATTCCTTTTCATTTGGCTGTCATTTTTGAAACTTGCCATTAATCATGTATAAATATATACATATGAAATTTGGAATTAGGAATAATATGGGTTTTACTGATATACACATTTTATAGCAAGAATTACATTACAGCAGGTGTAGATGTGTGAAATCTGAACAATGTATGCACTTCAGTCTGTGCATTGGCTTGACTAGTAGTAATTATTTTCCTTTGCTTAAAATGCAAGTCAAGAGAACTCTCCCCCATCTTTTTTTTTAAATCTACTTTCTTTCTTTCTGATATTTTTTTATGAAAAATATTAATGATGCTCACATGGAAACGCTACAAAATGGCTAGTAGTTAACTAGTCTTGTTTATATATATAAATTGTTTATCACTGACTTTACTTAGAACTAATTCCATTAATTTGAATGCATAGACACTCACATCCTGTGGGACACTTCAGCTTTTAACTTTGCATAAAATTATCACTGAAGAGGAAAAATTATCCACTTTCAAAGGGGTGGTAGGATGGAAAACAGCAACACACTTCTTCTGAAGACCTTACTGCTGGTCATATCAGTTTTAAATTAGGTTTGCTAGACCTTAGATTTCATCTCTTAAGAGTTTGTAATAGATCTACAACCATTTTATATTCAGCTGAAGAAAAATAAGACAAAAAGCTGGATTTTAAAGAAATAATCTGTTTCAACATTTGTCATCTTCATAAAAATAAGGATACAGATATTGAATCATGGCCACTTAGTACTCCTTGATGGGCAAAATATTTTTGTTGATACACATATGCTAATGGAAGTTACCTAAATGCTTACTGTCATTATGTGTTCAAAAAATATTTTGTTAAAACACTTCTAGGACCACCTGGCCAAACTTGAAAATCAGTTGTTTGATTTTTCCTGCCGTTATTAGCTCCTTGCATATAAGGACTTCTCAGAGAAAAGGGTATTCCAGCCTTCCCTTCTTCTTTCATCTGATAATGTTCAATGTGCAAGGATTTTTAAAAGAAGATATTGATATAGAGATGTAGGGGTTGTGAGCCCCCCAAAATCAAGTGGTATGGTCCCAGAAATGCTTACCACATAATATTCCTAAACACATAGTTATTGAAGAAATAACTCAGGAGATCTCTAATTATCCACTCAGATAAAGAGAATGTATATAACTGGCTGCATACAGAAAAATTGCAGAAATGTGTACATATCATTGGTGAAACTCAATGAAATGTGCACAAAAACATGCAAATACAAAAACTCTCACTGAAGCCAGTAGAAGAGATCTGTTCATCTCACAGCTGAAGGAGGTGAGGAGGACTGTGTCGTTTCTTGTTCTGTGTGCGAGAACAAGACCAGCAAGCATCAAGGCAGATTCCTTTTCTAACAAGCACTTAGGCCAGAGTGTGACCTATCCTAGGCCATGAAGCCTTCCAGCCTGGCCTTTTTCCAGGGGAACATAATTTAGGTGTGGGTGCAAAAAAGGTGGCATTCCCAGGATGGAGAATTCTGGGACTTTTGAGTCCAAACTAAATAAACAAACAAACAAACAAATGGCACATCCCTATAATTTACACACACACACACCACTGAGTATAACACACATAAGAAAACTTCATTTGATGTAAGAAAGCATGGAACTAAATCACAACAATTACAATTGAGTTCAAACCATATTTACAGAACAAAAGGGGAAATTAATGGGATGGAAAACTTCCTTTATCATCTAATTTTGACCCCTGAAATTTATTTATAAATAAATCTAGGGTGGGGACCCTTTTTTTGACCAGGTCCAGAGTCCTTAATGGATAATCTACTAGGAACCACTGAGAGGAGCTGGCACAGCAAGAGCTGTTGCAGGGCTGAGTGTCTTTCTGCCACTGCCTTTTTTTTCTCCCTCCCCCTCCCTCCCTAGACCAACCTAGGGATTCCAAGGATCACTTTTGCCAGAGGTCTGTACGATCACTTTTGAAATTAATTTGTGGGCTACATGTAGCCAGAAAGCCATACATTACCCAACTCGGGAACAAATAAGCAACAAAATCACTCAAAACTATGGATAAAAAGGCTAAATTAACCTGTGCATAATAAGCCTGACTTAAACTGTGAATTTAGCAGGCTTATAAAAGCAAAGCATGTTTAGCACCAGATGTCAACTAATAACTTCAGTGTACATGCTGGCCATTATTGCACTGTGCATCAGTTTGAACCTGTATTTTTAAAGCAAAAAAATGTCCTAAACATCCTGGATTGTCTCTTAATTGTTGCTTTGTGGTCCACAGAAAGTGAGGGCGAGCCATAGAAATAGATGTAAATGAAAGAGCCATAGAAATAGATGTAAATGCTGTGGAATTGTAAAACAAAAGACAGTTTCATTAAGGTAATGATGGACACATTTTAACTCACATTAGGTTGTTTTGTAGGGCTACGGAGGATACATTGCATCAATGATTCTGAAGTCCAATGAAAGGCTTTTCAAGTGTGGAGCTGTGATTGCACCAATTACAGACATGCGATTGTATGGTGAGTAATAGACCACAGTATTCAGTACACACACTATAAAATCAGCTCATTTTTTGTCTGTGGAGGAGATGAGACATTACAGATATATGAAGATATGTGTGGCAAATACTGCACCCTGGGAAAGGCTTGGTCCATTTTGCAGTCCTCTGCTGTTTCATATGTAGTCGGATTAACACACTCCATCCAGAAACAACTTAAGTGAAATAAAGTTTTCCTGTTTCCCATGTACAGCGTCAGCTTTTTCTGAAAGATACCTAGGCCTTCCATTTAAGGAAGAACATGCTTATCAGGTGAGAAAGTGGTCCTGTGGGGGTTGGGTC
The DNA here is from genome assembly GCA_037013535.1 of Intellagama lesueurii. NCBI lineage: Eukaryota > Metazoa > Chordata > Lepidosauria > Squamata > Agamidae > Intellagama > Intellagama lesueurii. Next base: position 128,204,171 of record JBAJHW010000001.1, on the reverse strand, counting down.
CCAGAAGACTTTGAAATGTAAAGCATTTACACGTGTGTGTATTTCTTTCCTAAAGGCCTCCAGTGTGTTACATAATATCCATGGCTTTAAGGAAGAACATTTGTTAATCATCCATGGGACAGCTGATAGTAAGTATTTACATAATGTGGCTCCTTTCCCACAAAGAAGCTCAGTGAAAGAAAGGCATGGTGACTGCATGTGTACTGTTTGATAATACAGAGCTTTGTCTGCCCCGAGAGAGCCTCTTGTCAGATTCAACTGACGGTTTTAGATATGAATAGACATATCGTTTTAGACATTTCTCTTAACTGAATATTTGTAACTCTTAGCAGCTGTAGGTACGAATTTGTTTAAATCGTATAAAACATCATGTCATTGGCAGAAGGCAACATGTATTAATAACTGACAGCATCAATATTTAATCAGCTTTTAAATTATTCCCAATTCTGCCATTGGCAAAATATAAATGTCAGGGGGAAAAGCTATTGCATACAATATCTTAAAGCAAATTGACCCTTTCAGTGCATTGATGGCTGCTTATTAAAGACTTATGAAGTGTCCAACAGGTTTGGCTTATTTTTCAGGCAGTCAGTGTGGCCTATCCTTCATTCCTGATGTAATTTGCCCCAATATAAACTTCTCATTGCTTCCCCCACCCAACCATGTCAGAGCCACATGATTCCTTCTCCTCCCCCTCCTCCCTCTCTTCTGTATAGCAACTTCGACCATACTGCCCACTCCCTAATCTTAGGGATTGGCGTGTTTAACACTTGAGGATGGATCCTTTTTGGAATGGAGTGAACAAGGGCGGAGTCCCAAGGGGTTTTCGGTATTCATGTTTCAGATATGTGTTTCTATCATACGAGAGAGGAGAGGGATGATCCTGTTTTTATTGTTTTTAAACCCCCCCCCCCCCATGGGTAGTATCATCAGGCCTGAAATACTTGTCCTTAGTCTTCCTTAGTCTAAGGAATCATATTTCATTTAACCATATTTTCTTAAATCTGTTTCTTTTCCTATCTACCCTGCTCCCCAAACCATGTTTCCACCCTGAGTAGAGGGGTCACGTCAAAAGTGTTTTTAAGTCTTTTCCTGCAACAAGGGATAAAATTTGTTGAGCCAGAAACACAAAGGAGACGGAGAAAAGGAATGCTTGAATTGAACTTGGGGGCCGTGTGTATGTAAAGCATGTGCTATGGCCCTTCCTTTCCAATCTTGCCCCAGAGAAAATATCTCAAATGCATTCATTAATACAAACAGATGTTTCTTTGAAAGTTAAAAAAAAAGATAATCCAGATTGGATGCTTATGAGGAAACCAATTTTTGCTTTTAGGGAGTGGAGTTAGATATAGAATATTTCAGCACACTCTTTCTCCTGTCTCAATCATCTGAATCCCAAGTTGTTAGTATATAAGTCAGTCTTACTGTAGCAAAATAACCAGCTCAAAACATTATTAAAAATGTAAATGTTCTATATTTTTGTATTTAAAAGACCTCAGGGTAACATGAGCATTCTCTACGAATGGAGAGGTGCTACTCTTCAGATGGGGAACCAGAGCAAGATGCCAGAAACACAAGGGAGTGGAGCAGCTTCTTTCTCTTCCCCTCTTCCCCGCAGCCCTAGCATCACTTTCCTTGGTGTTCCTGAATGTCCTCTGCCTCGTGGCATGGGCAGTTCACAGTACTGGGGGTTGTTAAAAAAAAATGCCACCAAACCTTCTTTAACACCAGTCAAAATTTGCTTAATTCCCAGCCTGGATTTGACTAATTGTATATCACACTTCCCATATTTATACTTTCGGTCATGACCTGAACTAAAACTAGAATAACATTTTGAGGGAAACAGGTTTTCTTAAAATATTGTCTGAAGAAATGCTATGAAATTATTGTGTGCTAATTTCTTGGATGGCTTCAGACTGGGTCCCCAACTTACACTACAAAGCCTACTTTTGCACTGCTGAAGGGGACAATTGCGTAGCCAGCCACTGTTTTCATTTTACCGGCAAAACTACAGTGTAATGAGGAGGAATGGAATGTTCCCTTGGAAAAATCAACTGAATTGACAAGTTTCAGCTTCAGTTGACTGGTTTACTCTTTGAGGGTCTGCCTTGTAGCTTAAGCACATTTATCCCTTTACTGACTTCTTAATCAAAATACAAAGCTCAGTGGTGAATGTATCTTAGTATTTGGCTCAGCGAGACCATTTCCAGAAGACAGATCCAAATAAATCCTTTAATTCTAATCTTGTCCAGTGCAGGAGATATTACTCAGCTGAATAAACAAGAACATTACTGCAATTTCACAAAATGGTTTTTCTAAAACATTTTGAGAAGTTATCGTTGGAAAATCAATACCATGTATAGACAGAGTGCCTAACAGTACAGACATCAGAGTTAAAAAGTCATTGCACAGTAAATATTGGAGTAAAGTACCTCTGTTTATTACGTCCCCCAGTTGAAGATTTTGGTATTTTAGCAGGAAATTTCCATTTCTAACCATAGGGCATACACATTTATTGTGCTGTGGCACAATAATTCTGTTGTGCTGTCTGCCATTCAGCTTTTTTAGATCTACAGTACAAACTGCAAAGTGTAGCAGTGAAGTAGAATGCATGTTGGTAGGTGCTGAATCAAGGTTGGTGATCACATGGAGATGCTCCGCATGTGAAGAACACTCTCCTCTTCAGACTTTACTGTCTTTATTGGAAGAGCTAGGATGAAGAACACCAGGGCTAGTCTGTTTTTGTCTATTCCAATAATAATAATAATAATAATAATAATAATAATAATAATAATAATGGTTTCTGTCTCTTTTTTCATGTGTTCAGAATATTTCACAGACATTACCTCATTACAACAGTACTGTTAAATATTATCCTCCCTGTGTAGAAAAGAGACATGAGTTGTACTTATATAAACACTAACCTGCAAGTAAGTCCCATTTGAGTGTAATGGGATTTGTTTCTTACTGTACATGCAAAAACATGTAAATCATCTAAGGCCACCTTCTTGAATAAAGGAGACTGGAACCAGACCACTCTCATGCCCTCATAGCCACTATGTTATAGCTATTCTCATGTAAAGAAGGAAAATGTACCTGAAACTGCTAGGAAAGGATAGTATCTCATTCATAGTTTAGTTGCTTAACAGATAAGAAAAGCACAGTCACTGAAGTCATGACAGTGTTGCGGCTCATCTGATCCACATTAAGAATGCCTTTCACTAACATTCAGATGTTGTTGTCCCATAGCTAAAGTCCATTTCCAGCATTCAGCAGAATTAATTAAACATCTAATAAAAGCCGGAGTGAATTATACTATGCAGGTATGTATTACTTGGGAGTCTCTAGCTCTGTGTATCTTCAACAATTTCAGCACAATTTTAACTGATTTTAGGTGTATATTGAACTCCTTGTTTCCTTGCAGCTATTTGTAACATACAGACCAGAATTCTAATGATGTTCACATAATTTGTGTAAACTGACACAGTTAATTGCAGTTAATTAATAAGGTGCTGGGTGGCATCTTGGTTGTGTGCCTGGTCTACACAGCCAAGATATATCCCAGCATCTTGCTAATTGTTCATAATTAGCTGTCACAAATTTCAAAAACTTCATGCAAATGCCAGTAGAAATCTGACCATAATATTACAATGTATATGTGTATGTCATTTGAATAGCCTCAATATTTAATTTGTGCAAAATACAATCTGTAACAGAGATGGTGCAAATACAACCAATACATTAAAATGTAATAAAAGAAGAATACTAGTTGAAATGAGTAAGCCTCCCCTCTTAAACTCAGTGACCAAATCCCAAAGGGACACCTCTGCTGGTGGAACTGCTTCAGTAGAACCATGAGAGGGCAAACTCCCCATCCCCCTTCAACCCCTGTGCCCTCCAAAAGCATGCTGCTAAAGGATGGGAAATATTTTGGAGACAATTTTCAGGCAGTGCCAAGGGAGGAAAAGAGCAGGAGGAAATTCTGACTGCAGTCCCAGCGTGAAATTGGATGGTCTCAATATTTAAAATTGTGGCCAGAATCCTGTTACTTTTATGTACCGGTGTAAACCAATGTAAATCACAGGGCTGACATGCTACTAGTGAAGGAGTTGATGCTTGTATTTCACATTTTGCACCAGTCATGTGAATTGTCATGTAATGAAGCATAGACTCCTTAACTAGCAGCAGATTGCTGCTTTACTCTACACTGTTTTACTTACATAGGTGCATGTAAGTGATAGATCTCTGGCCAATGATGTATTACTACTATTATTGCTACAGGGGCAATGGTGCAAGTGATTCTGTCTGTTCTGCAGGCTGCCCATCATGTCCCCTCCCTCCTTCAGTTCAGCAAATGATCACATACTCAATCACATGCCTGTTTGCATCACAAATAGAGAGCCAAAGGGGGAGAGTTCTTGGGCAGTTGCCCTTATGTGCTTGATTCTTCTCAAAAGAGTTTTGACCTGTTGTTTATCTGGATGCAGCTAGTTAATCTATATTTCAGTATTACTAGTACTACTATTGATTATCACTTCTTCATATAAGAAGCTTAGAGGCTGAAATTAGTTTCTGGTGTTGTTAATAGACTGGGTGATGGTGAATAAACTGAAGCTTAATCTAGACAAGAAAGAGGTGTTTCTGATCAATTGTAAGGCAGAACAGGGAACAAGGATTCAGCCTGTGCTGGATGGGGTTACACTTCCCCTGAAAACACAGCTTCACAGCTTTGGTGAGCTCCTGGATTTATCTCTGATCCCAGGTCTCAGCAGCGGCCAGGAGGACTGCATTTGCCCAGCTAAAACTTGTGCACCAGCTATGCCCATTCCTTGAAATGTCTGAAATGCCCACGGTGACCTGTGCCTTCGTTCTATCCAAAATGCTGCAACCAGATTATTAACTGGACATATAGTTCCCCTGGCTGCTAGCCTGTTTCTGGGCTCAATTCAAAGTGCAGGTTTTGACCTATAATGCCCTTAACGACTGGAAAAAACACATCTCTCCATACAAGCCTGTCCAGCTTTTTAAGATCTTCAGGGCATTGATGTATTGGGGGGGGGGGGGGGGCTACAGCAGCGGATGCAAAATTCTTAGGGGCACACAACATGCTCCTGCAGCCGCTCCTTGCACTCCTCTCCCCCCCCCCCTTGGCAGTCCAGCTCTGAGCCATCAAGGACCTTGAGCAGCTCCATGGCCTCTTTATGACACCAACCTGGGGACTTCTATCACCCCCTATGCCCCGCCCACCCACGTGTTGTGTCACAGAACCAACACGTGATCTGCACCCCACAATACTTGCCTTGCCTATGGTGCTGCCAACCCATGCTACGCCACTGCTTCAGGGAGGTCTTTCTCTTGGCTCTGCCACCCTCACTGGTGTGATTGGTGAGGACATGAGAGAGGGTGCTATCTGTTGCTGCTCCCAAACTGTAGAGCTCCCCTCAATGTCAGGCCAGGCTGGTCCCTTCTTTGCTGTCCTTCCATTGGCAAACACAGACCTTTCTTTTCAAGCAGACTTTTTTCCTGTGATTTGCTGCCTATGAGAGGTTTTTTAAAATGGGGCATTTTATGTACTAGTCTTAATTAGATTTGATTTAATTGCTTTTTAATATTGTAATAATTTATTGTATTTTTAGCATTTAATATTGTCCTTTCTAATACGGTAAGTCACCTTGGGTCTTCTTGTGTAAAAAGGCAGGGTAATAATAAGAAAAATGAATGAATGAATGAATGAATGAAATGGAGACTGCCAAGGGGAGATGTCAGAACAGAATTACACCAGACCTCCATGCTTTGGAGACTGAAGATACTGGTAGCATGTGTGACTGATCGTTTGAAGAAGAAAAAATGGGCCTTTCATTTTTGATTTTAGGAATATTATTAGGAGTATTGTTAAAATGGTATCTTGCCTGTACCTTGCATAACAGCACTTAATACTCATTTGTGTGTGCAAATGCTAGACATATCAATACTTCAGCCTACAGTCCACCCAGGATATGAAAGTGTCATTAAGCATTTCCTTTTGGAACACACCATTTGATTTGTTTGTAAATTCCTGTTATATCCACATGTTTACTCCAGTGCACCTTGGGCTATTTTAAAGATTGGTTGTTTCCATCAATATCTGATGCAAACCAAGTACCTATTTCCTCTTAACTATCTTGAAAATCTGTATGAGAAAGGCCATTTTAAATAAAACATGAAAATACTTTTAGTGCTTAAGCATTTAGTGAAAGCCATGAAATGCTAGTTTAAAATATCAAGAAAATGAATTTCGGTTTGCATTTTTATGAGCTTTGGATGAAGCTGTAACACCTCCTAATGCATCCATTTGGTATTGATGCAGAACCATTTGAAACAAATCAAAGATACCCATATCACTTGATTTTTAAAGTTTATTTCTTTTCATTTTCCCTCACCCAGATCTACCCAGATGAAGGCCATTACGTCACATCAGAGAAGAGTAAATATCACCTTTATAGCACAATTCTCAGCTTCTTTAGTGCTTGTTTAAAGGAAGAAGCACCAATTTTATCACAGGAACCAGAAGAGGATGAATAAAGAAGCCTGTTTGTACAGAACTGAGGGGACTTTCAGAGAGGCTCACTAAAACCATAAATAGAAGTGACTGGAGGGGAGCAGATTCTATGGAAGCCCAAGGGCAGCTAAAGGATATACCAGTGGAACAGAACATTTTGTGACATTGTGCTACTGAACTGGTATTTGAATACAAAAGTCCAAATGTATTACCAAGGGACAAAACCTACACCTTTGTGGAAGGCCAAAGGTTCGATGCAGTTTCCTGGAGGAAATTAATTTTGCATAAGAGTAGGGTTAGTGCATGTTGATTCCGTTAAGATTCACTGTTTGTTCTGTATGTAGTTGCTCTGTTTTTATTTAAAATGCACATAAGTTCTCAATCTCAACATAAGACACACCTCTCGTATGTATTAAGGCCACTAATACCAGAACAGGAAAGCTGCAGTCTAACAGTCTATTGTAACTTTACAATAAGTGCAATTTGTATTCACTGTCAAGTTTCGAATTACTGAGGACATGACATTTTGTTTCAGTTCACATGGGGAAAAAATCAGATAAATCAGAAACCATTTCTATATTTTGGTTTGACCTTTCTTAAATAATCAAAAAATGCAGACATTCACTCTTATTACTGTACCAACTATAAATCTGTAAACAGAATTTTGGTAGTATACTCTTGGACTTTATGTATATACACAGGATTCCTTTCACAAAAATGTTTGTGTGCTTGAACACTTTCTTCAAGCCATAATTATAGCTATGTTTAAGCAACAACTAAAATAATCCCCCAGTTAAAAGTTGTATCTTTTGTTTTACTAAGAAATGTTTGGATTGTGTTTCTTTCGTATTGTTTACAGTAGTCAATAGTTTGCTGGTTACACTCTAATTTTAGAATATGCTACTTTGTCACATGTAAATTAGATACATGAATATTAAATTATAGTTTCAGATAAAGAAATTTTATTAACAATGTAATGCCATTGAGTAATACTTTGATGAAATTTTGTGAAGCTGGTTCTTGATTTTTTGTTTCATTACAGATGGGCTTTGATCATCCTATGAACTTCAGTGGGTAGCACATCACAGATGTTTCTGTCAGTTTCTATTTGGTATATTACAGGTTCCCATTGTGTTTCAAGAAATATTTAAATTCAGCCAAATGATCCTGCCTCCAGTTTTGTTCTTGATCAGTGCAATGTGGCCAAGATCAAATCATTGGGAAATAGGAAGGAGCTGGAAAATAAGTCCACTCCTGTCAAAAATTGTGTTTGAGTGCTACAGCTCTACAAAAGGTAGCCTGAAGTAGAGTCTATTTATGAGAATTCCTGGGTTTATGGATGGACTTGGCAGATCATTTTGCACACTCCACAGCATTGAAAGGACTCTTCCTTCCCTTGAACTCTTGGCAGAGCATTGAAATTATAGTGGCTAAAAAACCCTCTAGATATGGAAAAGGAAAAAGTTCAGGGACCTACAAACCAGAATTAGCTTCAAGTCTCCCCACAGTAGATCGCCTCTTATTGTTTGTTCTTCTCAGCTGGCAAATACTGTCTCAATAACTCACTCAGAGACACTGGTAAGAGAAAGAATAAAAAGTCTATTTACTCACAGTTCTGAATAGATCAAAACAAACAGCATTCTGTAGAAAAGTAATAACTAGCTACATGAACAGAGCTTAAATGACTAACTGGCTTAATGACTAACTCACTACATGGCTGACTGAATACTGACCACATAATTCTAATGGACTACATACTGTCTGACTAAAAAGGAGCAGGAAAAGGAGACTTGAACAGAGAGATGTGGCTCTCTTCAAAATCTGAGGGAAGAATTGGTTGCTGTTGGACTGATTGATGGTCACTCCAGTCCAGAAAGGTCCCCCCAAGCCAAACCCTCTTAAAGGCAGCATACAAAAGTTGCAATTATTCCAACATGAACTACATTCTCATGTTTCAAAATGCACCTGGAAATGTCAAGGTGGCTTTTGATAAGGGCATCATACATCCAAACAGATTTCTCCAAAAATTCCATGTTGATTGGTCAAGTTAGTTTCCACAGTGGCCAACCAGTTGCCCAAGGGAGGCCAACAAGCAGGCCGTAAGTGGAACTTCAGAAAGACTGTCCCAATAGTGTATTCCTCAGGAAGTGTAGGGCAAAGGAGCATGGGATTTACTATGGAATGAGAGGATCTATTAGCTACTGCACTGATAGCCTCATCCAAGTCCATTTTAATCTTCCTTAAGTTACTAGCCATCACAACACTTTGTGTAGTGAATTCTACTATTTATTTATGTGTTGTGTGAAGAAGCATTACTTTTTATATTCCTGGAATCTCACACCAGTTGGCTTCCATAGTAATATGAGAGCGGAAAAAAAGCTTCCTTCTATCCACTTTTTCTCTATGCCAAGCATAACTGTATGCATCTCATTTATTTTATTCCCCTCCCCATATGTTTAATAAACCGGATGGTCCTAGATATTTTAAGTTTTCCTACAGAACTTTAAATGCTTACTTTACAAACTGACTGGAGCTATTTGATGGGGGGGGGTGTTATATATGACTGTAAGGAGGATGCCCTGGTCATCCCTAGTGGGCTGTTTGCCCCCACCCTGCACTCCCTGGCAGACCTGATGGAGGCCTCAGAGGTTGGGACCAGGAGGGCAGAGAGAGAGAGTTGGAGGTTCAAGGTGTGGGAAAGAAGCTTGGAGCAGATGAGCCACACCTGGTCAAGGGAGTGAGCATCAGGGCCAGTTCATAGAAGCCCTGTTTAAAGGGGGGAAGAGACTCATCACTCTCAGCAGAGAAAGAGGAGATGGTGATGGAGGAACTGGACCCAGGGTATGAGTCCAGGTTGTGGTTCCTAAAGGACAACAGCACTAGAGAGGTGCACCAATCTTCATCCTGCCACCATTTCGAACTCCCTGGAGGCTGGCCAGGTAGCAAAGCCCCACTTTGACCCAATGAATGCAATGAAGGAGGAAGTGCCAAAAGGAGCTTCTGTGGGGCAGCAAGAAGGAGGATACAGGAGCCTAAAACTGCCTGCCAATACAAGCCCTCCATAAAGGGAATTAGCTGGTCAGCTAACTGTTGTGACTGGGTTCAGTGTTGAGAACTAGACCCAAGCCATGGACTATGGATGACTCTTGCCCAGTTAATGGAACTCAAGCATGGGCAAAATCTGAACTGAGCAGGGGGCTATTGGAGCCAACTCAGCCTCCCTGTAGACTGCTAGGACAGGGTGCATCAGATGCTCAACCTATCTTTATACCCCATTCCCCTATGTTAATAAAATCCAATTCAAGCAGCACTGACAGTCTTGACTTCATGTAATGCATGGTCAAGGAGGCCCTCCTGCTGCCTCCATCTTGGAAGGGGCGACAGCAGACACAATGAATTATTATTTTTATTATTCATTGTAAACTGAAAGGAAGGAAGGTGAAGAGAAGAGAAGAGAAGAGGAGAGGAGAGGAGAGGAGAAAAAATAATATAATCATGGGCTAGGCATATACATTAAAGGAAGCGCACCATAGTTTCTAAAAAAAATCATCTGGAGTTCTGTTGATAGATGTTTATGTGTAGTTAAGGTATTAATATCTTCTTTCCAACCTTGAAGAATAATTATTTTTGCAATTGTAATAGTTTGCAAGATCCAACTGCACTGACCTTCAGCGAACCTCTAAACTTAAGAGGAGTAGTGGAACATGCAGAATTGATTCACTGTCGTAAATCTAGCCAAAAGAAGTGCCACCTCTGGACATGCCCATATCATCTGCCTCAAAGAAGCATTATCTGTGTTGTAGTAGCTGATGTGAACATTTTCTTTCTAAATAAACAAAATGATTTCCTTGTTGGCACCTAAAGACTGCAGTAGCTTCAGTCAGTGACTAAGGCTGTGACTACACAGCAAGGGAAATGTGAATTAGCTTGCGTTCTTTCACTGTGAAATTGCACTGGGCCATTCATTTCTCTCTGATGTAATTTGCTGTACAGGCAGAGGAGGAAAAAAAGCCTTCTATTTGCAGTTCTGTTTGAACTATAGATGGCACAGATCAAAGGAACTTCCTTAAGAAGGTTTTCCTTCCTCCCAATCCATTTCTGTATCTTATCTTGCCTGCAAGAGAGTTCCTGAAGCAGTTAAAAAGTGAATGAATGAATAAACAGGTCTACAGGTGAGCAGGGTTTAAAAAAAAAAAAGAAGTGGTAACTTAGTGGGTTTTTTTTTTTTTTTAAAGGATGCCGAGTAGAGATGGGGACGACTCACCATTTTGGTCATCCCACTTCGTGAGTCATCAAAAGTTGACGACTCACAACGCACAAAGTTGCCCCCATGAAGTGATGAATAACAAAGTTATTTGTCGATTCTTGGGGTTATTTAAATAAACACCCCCGCCCCCACCCACCCCACGCTGCCACTGCCCCCCACTGCCCCCCTCCACCGCACCCCCCTCCACCCCCCATCGTGCCCCCCTCTACCCCACCCCCACCAACACCCCCTTACCATAATCGCTGCTGCCACTGCCAAGGTCTCCATCTGGCCTCCGCAGCCACGGCGTGTAAAAAAGGAGACTGGCTGCCCTTTGCAAAGATGGCAGCTGCGGCTTCATTTAGGGTAGGAAAGCTGCAGCTGCCATCTTTGCAAAGGGCAGCCAGATGGAGACTTCGGCAGTGGCAATTAAGGTAAGGAGGAGTTGGTGGGATGGGGTGGGGTGGGGGCTAAGGTAGGGAGAGGAAGAGGGAGGGGTAGTAGGCTGTGGGGGTGGGCGGCTGTGGGGGTGGGTGGCTGCCTATCGACCTGCCGATCAGCTGATCAGCAGCCTCTAGGCAGAATGGGTTTTTTTAAAAAAAATTACAAAGATGAATAAAAATGGGAAAATATTCATCAATCCGTATTCGTCGGGACTTAAAATTTAACGAATACGGATCAATGAATATTTAACGAATCGGCTATTTTCATCAAAAAAGCCAATCCGTTTTTATATTCGTCCCCATCTCTAATGCTGAGTATTGTGCTGGACTAGCAAACGTCTAGGGTCACACTTCTAGGGTCAAAAGCTGTGGAAGACTCTGATAATATGATTCTGATAACAAGCCCTCATAGGATTCTGTCTTACTCAATTGGTGTTGGCAGCTGTTGGAGTTTACTGTGACTATATGACATTTTGTAACCATCAATTTTCCCAGTAAAGGTTCACCATGCTCAGCTGAAACAGCAAGGGGAAATAAAAGAAAACAAAGGTGGAGAAGACAACTCAGAGAATCCAAGAGGATTTTAATATGTGTGTATGTTAAAAAAAATCTGAACCACATTGACATTTTAGTTCCATTGTTTCAAACAAAGCAAAGACAGACCTTTGTCAAACCTGCTGAACATTCAACCCTTTGGGAGTCTAAGGGCCAGGTTTCCAACTCCAGGATCGACTGCAGCCCACACAACTACTAACAATGCAGAAGAAGCTGCAAGATACAAAATGAAGGTGTATTGGAGGGTATATTTGCATAACTGTTATTCATAGATATTTCAAGAGACAGAAAATGATATTTCTGGTTTAAAAAAAATCAGGGGGCTTCATGATGCAGTGTGGTTAAAAGACGCCTCAGGTGCTGTATGCAGCAGTGGGCCATGCTTAGCCCACCCCTACTCTAAACTGAATGCAACCCATCTACCTTGTTAGGGGCTCAGTAAAACTCTTAGGCCAAAATCCTGTTGAGTAAAGTATGCCTGCATAGAGGTGATGATGTCAGGGTGAATAGACAGTAATTAAAGAATTTCTGCTTCAAGCCTTGACTAGCCTGGTTTACCCAGAATGAATTTGATGGTGGGTGAGTCAGGTGAGCTGAAGCAGGAACTCTTTAGTTGATCGGCCATCTCCACCTGGAGCCTCGTGGTGCAGTGATTAAACTGGTGTACTGCAGCCAAAACTGTGCTTGCAACCCTGGGTTCAATCCCAGGTAGCTGGCTTAGAGTTAACTCAGCCTTCTATTCTTCCAAGGTTGGTAAAATGAGTACCCAGCTCACTGGGGGGGGGGGGGGCAATGTGTAGCCTGCATAATTACCTTGTAAACCACCCTGAGAGTGCTTGAAGCGCTATAGGGTGGTATATAAGCAGCACTCTTTGCTTTTTCTGCTTTATAACACTGCTCTTATGCAATCATAATTTACTCAGGAATTTGGCCTTCGTCTTGTTACAGAAAGAGAAGTTTTCAAATAACCAGTAGGGTTTTATAGATGGCTCTAGGTCTGCACTGGCTTTTGTGAGTATAAAATTGTAACAGATTTGCCCACTCAAGGAGTTTGGAAATAATTTTCTGTTTGGGAATTTGATACTGGAGCTAGAGGCAGGTACTGAGAGGGAAACATTTCAAAAAGCATCAATTGCAAGGCATTTATTGGTACATTTGTCTTAAATTAGCCTTAATTTAAAAATGCAAAAATGTGTGTTTATCAATGAAAGTTAAGAATGTTACTTTAATGTGGGAAGCTCCTGCCCAAGGTCGTTAGCTGCATTCCTGTTTCAATGAGAGCAAACTCTCCTGGCAGAGAAGCAGCAGCTGCCAGCGGGCAGGGTAACCTACTCATTCTGCCCTTTTCCCTTAGAGTTAGAGCATAAGTTCAAAGACTTTCTCCGGCCAATTCTAGTGGCGATTAGGTAACCAGTATCCTATCTGAAGGGACGTGGTGGCGCTGTGGGTTAAACCGCAGAAGCCTCTGTGCTGCAGGGTCAGAAGACCAGCAGTCATAAGATCGAATCCACGCAACGGAGTGAGCTCCCGTCGCTTGTCCCAGCTCCTGCCAACCTAGCAGTTCGAAAGCATGTAAATGCGAGTAGATAAATAGGTACCACCTCGGTGGGAAGGTAACGGCGTTCCGTGCCTAGTTGCGCTGGCCACGTGACCACGGAAACTGTCTTCAGACAAACGCTGTCTCTATGGCTTGGAAACCGGGATGAGCACCGCGCCCTAGAGTCGGACACGACTGGACTAAATGTCAAGGGGAACCTTTACCTTTACCTATCCTATCTGAATTCTCACAACATACGATGTAACCCTTGCTAAGTTAATAAAAAGAGTTCTCAAGGCATTGCTTTTAAGCTCCACTGGCTCGGACATCTGCTTGTCGACTTCTTTGCAATTGCCTTCCTATTGTTCTGTGATCACCCCCATCATTAGTTTTCCTTTTGCTCCGTGATCACCTACACTTTTAATTTGCAACCATTATAATTCAAAGCCTTCTTAAATAGATACTGTTATAGTTGCAGTTTTTGAAAGCACCTCTTTATAATTCATCAAAAGTAGCTAAAATACTTTTAAAGAAAAGCAAGTGTTTAAAGAAAAATTGGAATGCTATAAGTATAAGCCACCAGCCGGTGTGTGTGGCTCTCTTCCTATCTACTTCCTTGCCTTCTTAACATCTACAATACAGCACAAACCTGCATTTCAACCATAGCGTACTCCTTCTTCAACATACCTTGCAATTATTTGAGAAAAGAAATGAGGTTATCTCTTGCTGGGTTACAGTTGTAAGGAAATATAGTCATACCTTCACTATTAAAAATGCTAAATTACTAGTGACTCATTATTTGTAGCAAGTTATTTTCAAACTCTGCAATCAGTGCACACATGAGCATTGACTGATAAAATATATTTATAATGCCATTAGGGTTTCCTTGTGTCTGACAACCTAATCCAAATCACAGTTTAGCTTAATTCCCACTAGAAGCTCAGAATACAGAATGCTAGGCTATAATACTTAAAAGCCACTTTAACATTTCCCATAAGTAACAAGTGGTAGTGATACCATCTTGTTGTCTATTGCTTCAGTAAGGCAGTTATTCCCATTGTTAACATATTTGCTTATTTGTATAATAATGTATGTGCCCATCACTGTAACATCTGGATATATTTGCATACATTAAACCAAGTTATTAATCATCCTGCTCAGAAAAGAGAGGAAGCCATATGCAGCTTCTTCTTCTCTGTGTTATTCTGCAGATATGAAACTGCCTTATACTTGCTATGTGTTTTTAGGTGAACATTAGATGCAGCCCTGAAGTGGCACCAGAAGAAGAAGAATCTGGAGAAGGATGAAGAAGCAAGAGCATGGAAAAGCACAAGACAAGCTGAAGAGCATGAGAGGATATTGTGTGGCACTGTATCAAACAATATCAGGCTCTCCTTACAGAGAAGGAACCAGGATCATCTGGAGAACAACAACTACTCTATGCCCCATGGAACATTAAGGGTACCACTTGGGCCTGTCAGGGCAAGGGAACAAATTTATTACCCTGAAAATGAGAAAACTTGGGAGTAGTTGGAGACTCCCTAAGGAAAAAATGGAAGCAGCTGTGGGTGGACCTTCCATATCACCTTGGGAAGTGTGCTACCTTTTTTTTTTTCCTTTTTTTTTTCTTTCTTTCTTCTTCTTCTTCTTCTTCTTCTTCTTCTTTTTGCAGCTAATATTCAAGACACAGTGGAGACACTGCTCTAATTCATCTAATCCAATGATTGCTATCTGTTTCTTTGGGAGTGAATAATACCCAAATAAATGAGAGATGGCTCTCTAAAGACTTTGAGGGTCTGGTTTGGAAACAAAGGACTTGGAATTCCCAGTAAACACTGGGGCAATCTCATTTTCTAACAGGTGCTTAGGCCAGAGCTTGGCCTATCCTAGGCCATGAAGCCTTCCAGCCCTACCTTTCTCCAGGTGAGCACACTTTAGGTGTGGGTCTGGCAGGTTGAACTCCCAGAACAGAGAATTCTGAGATCTGGAGTCCAAAAAACAAAATAAAACAACCCTCCACAACAACAACAGTACATCCCAAGTTTTGCTATTATTTTTAGAATCATAGGCAGTGAAGTACTCTTGGTTCTGAGTAAAAAATATATACTGACTTCAGTAAGAAATACACAATATATAAATTTATAAAATATTTGCCCAGGTAAAGAATAAAATAATTCATTCTCATGGAATAAAATAGCTACTTTCCATGCTGATAATAAGTTTTCCCCTGATGGATTTAAGTGGATGATGCTGAATATTGTTTGGTGTGCACACAACTAAGTTGATTGGAAAAGAAGCTATTAGCTTTATTTCTGCTTTGGTACAAAGCACTTATGATGCTATTCTTATTTCATTTTTTGCCCCAATTAACCTGCCACCTTAACGAAATCAGTCAATCAAGTTTGTCTGCACATTATCATGCATGACCACCAGATGTAGCAGCAGCTGGATTTGTTCAACAGAAAAATTAGGCTAGATATTCTTTATTGTAGCATAAAATTGATTAACTTGTCATTGA
This sequence comes from Intellagama lesueurii, assembly GCA_037013535.1. Lineage (NCBI taxonomy): Eukaryota > Metazoa > Chordata > Lepidosauria > Squamata > Agamidae > Intellagama > Intellagama lesueurii. The sequence goes on along the minus strand of JBAJHW010000001.1, from coordinate 128,188,334 downwards.
ATGTAGTTTTAAAATGCATCAAAATGTTTGAAAATAAAATATTCAGCCGGACATTCCCATTTACCAAGCAGGGAGTAAAAGCTGCAAGCTATTTGTGACATTTAGCAGTTGCATTAACATCCCTAATTGTAAATGACAGGGCAATTAAGCTTGAAAAATATCCCAACAAAGTGCCTTGAGCAATTACAATGCTTCCATCAACTCTGAAAGGCTACATTCCATTTCATATGGAAGTGGAAGGGGGTGGATTGTGGTCTCCAAAGCCATCTGATTAGATAGCTGGTCCAGATTATCAATGCCCTCCTTAAACAGTTGTATCTAAGGAGGACTCTTTCATGATTATTAGAAGATGCAAAGAGCAGGGATGGGGACTCAAATAGCGGGACTCACCGTCAAGTCAGACTCAAGTCACACTGGTGACTCGACTTGGACTCAGCTTGGGTTTCTTTTTTTCAATGACTTGGACTCAGCTCTTGACTTGGAACTCACTCTTCCACACCCTTCCTTTTTTTCTGGGGAAAAAGCTTGTTTTTGATAGAGAATCAGGCTTGCCCTCCCAGGCCCCGAAATGAAGACACCAGACAGTGATATGGGTTAAATACGGGCCACACTTTATTAATTCAATTCAGATAAAATCATTGTCCTCATCAAATGAGGGGGCCTGCGGTAGTGCGGAGAAATGCAGGGCATCCACGATACCCTAATCAGTCAATGGGCGAGTCCCAGGCCCCCAGGTTCCAGCTGTCTTGATGACAGCAGGAACCTGGCCGGCCTCTAGTAAACACCCCAGACCTCGAGCCATCTATTTGATGACTGTCGGTCCGAAAGTGGCCCAGCGCATCTTCCCGCCGCCGGCCCTGTAATCGCACGATCCGCAGAGCCGGGAGGTCGGATGCGCTGTTGGCTTTACATAATTATCAAAGGGACACACCGAGACAACCAGTTTTTTCCCGCACTACCAGCCACAGCATAGGGACTAGTCGTGACTAAGTCCCATGCCCGCCATAGAGCCCCAGCTCAGAAAGCAGGCCCCCTGTTATATCTTCGAGAAAAATGTCCAAGCCTGTATCAGACAGGTGTACGCCATCACTACGAAAATATTCAGAGTGAGAAGTTTGGATCCTGTGGTGGTTGACCACAGATCCGAGGCCGCCGCTGCAGACACCTCTACACACTTCCCTATTGACCCGTCGTCGGGCCTTATTGATCTTTTCGGTGCTCTGTGCACCTCGCCAATTTAAACGCGGTATGATGTTGGACCATACTATCCGGATAGCAGGATACCTTTCCTTCAGCTTCTTAAGATCTCTCAAGATATCAAGTATGACCGCCTTACCAGACAATTTGGGCAAATCGTTGCCTCCCAAATGAATTAATAAAATGTCTGGTGGCATAGTGCTGAAAAACGTCATCCTGCTGAGCTGTATCCAGTGCATGCCACGCATGCCTTTCCATGTAACAATCGCATGGGCACTAAGCCCCAAATCTTTCCCCCACGGGGAAGATGCGGCATAACGTGCCGCCCAAAAAACATAGCTGTGGCCGATGATCATATCTTGCCTTCGGCTTTCCCGTCTCTCGAAACCTGAAACGATATAAACAATCCCTACCTATACATTAGGAAGAGGTCTAATGTACTTGTGATAACAAGCTGACGACCAACGCCCTAACTGTTTAATTTGGTCTGTGTTGTAACCCATCGCAGCTGCCGTTGAGGCTGCTCCGATCCGAAAAGAATGTGTTCCGAATCTCATATCTTTCAATCCTATCCTCTCAAGTGCCTTGCCAGTCAGTGTCCAAAACTGGTATTTCGTAAGTGGCGACCCATCTGTATGCTGGAAGAAGTGTCCAGGTTTTGAACCCCTCAATTCTATGAATTCCTGAACCGCCTTCACTGGACAAATGCTTCGTATTCTACATTGCCCTAGGATTAAGTGCTTGCCTTTGCCCTTTGGGTCTGTTTTAGACTGCCTAATAATAATCGTTAACTGCCCATCCTGCACTATCACATCACCAAATTGTAAAGCCCTCTGCGAAATATCAGCCTTTCCCAGTGCAACGAGCTCACTAATCCTCAGTGCCCCGAAAAAGGCCAACAACGCAGATGCGTGAACTAATGCCACTTCATAGTGGTCCCTGCACAATGCACTCCGTTGTTCACATAGGCGGCCAAGGAGCTCTGGAGATATGGGTGTCCTATTATCCCGTACTCTCCCTCTTTCCCTGGCCCAACCTTCCAGCATCTTCCTAATACAAAAGTCACCAGAAAAATCCCGGTGACCGTTTGATTTAGCATGGAAGGCCAGAGCTGCCAGTTTCCCCTGGATAGTCCCCTTCCTATGCAAAAATATTATGAATTGTTGGAGGTGTTCCACTGGAGCCGGCCATGTTTGTTCTAGCTTCAGTGACTTCCTAAATTCAAAAAATTCTGTACCTGATGCTATATAACCCTTTTTTGTCCTCGGGGCCAGTGCGAGATCTATTGCTCTCGATGCCTCCTCACGCCAATCTGCCAGACCTCCGCTGGAAGCACTTCTGGCAGATCCCTGGCCTCCGGTGCCAGTTCCCTGAAACGCTTGATCTGTTGGCGTGAGAGAGCATCAGCTATCTTATTGTCAAGACCTGGGACGTGCCGGGCGTGCACCAGTACATTAAACTGCAATGCCCGTAGGGTGAACGCCCTGACTAAATCCATAACCCTTTCTGAATGTGATGTCAGATTGTTAATGATGTGTACCACTGCTTGGTTATCACACCAAAAACGCACTACTGTGTTTGCCCATTCCTCCGCCCAGAGCCAAAGGGCCCCTACAATCGGAAAAAATTCTAAAAATGTCAAGTCCCTCGTTATGCCTTCCTGGTGCCATTCTTCGGGCCAAGTACCTGCACACCATCTACCACGGAAATAAATTCCGAATCCTAAAGTCCCAGCGGTGTCAGAGTTTACCTGCACATCCGCTTTTAGGCTAAGTTCAGACCTCCAGAAGGAAACCCCGTTGAATTGTTCTAGAAATTGTTTCCAAACTGTGAGGTCTTCCCTCATACCCTTGGTGACTCTAGTTCTGTGCATCGGTCGTTTTAAACCTGACATAGCTCCACACAGCCGCCTCAAAAAGGCGCGTCCTGGTGCAACTACTTTGCACGCAAAGTTCAGGTATCCCACTATTTCCTGTAACTCTTTCAGTGTCACTTTTTTCTTTCCTATTAAACTGCTAAGCCTATTCCTAATGTTCATTAATTTGTCTTGAGGCAGCCTTGAAGTCTGCTGCAATGTATCTAGCTCAATACCTAAGAAAGTTAGTGATGTAGCTGGCCCTTCCGTTTTTTCTTCTGCCAAGGGTAGACCCATCTCAAGGGCCATCTCACGGAAGGTATCCAAAATCAACCTACATCTTCCGGAATTCGCCTTACCACAAAAAAGAAAATCATCGAGGTAATGAGCTGTAGAATTACAGCCCACCCTCCGCCTAATTTGCCATTCAATGAAAGTGCTGAACTTTTCAAAAGCCGCGCACGAAATTGAGCACCCCATAGGGAGGGCCCTATCTATGTAATATTGCCCTTGAAATTGAAAACCCAATAAATTGAAATCTAATGGGTGGACGGGTAAAATCCGGAAGGCCGACTTAACATCAGCCTTTGCCAGTTCAGCACCCACACCGCAGGCCCTAATCATCCTAACCGCCTCATCAAAGGAGGTGTATCTCACAGAACAAAGGTCCAGGGGAATAGCATCGTTAACCGACGTCCCCTCTGGAAATGATAGGTGATGGATTAGCCGAAATTCACCTGGAGCTTTCTTGGGAACAATCCCCAAAGGCGAAACCCTGAGGTTAGCTATGGGAGGTTCTTCAAAGGGTCCCAAGACCCTACCTTCCTGAACCTCCTTATTGATTTTTTCTAGTACTATAGATTCCATCCCATTCACTGATTTAAGGTTTTTGGCCATAAAGGCTGTTCTTACGCCTAAAGCTGGAATCCGGAACCCATGTCTAAAACCCAATCTCAAGTATTCTGCATCCCCTATTCTTGGATAATCTGCTAAACCCTCTTCCAATACCGTAAGTTTAATTGGTGTGGGCCCCCTTTCCAGGGGCACCGCCGCTCCCTTCAGGCTTCTTACCGGTTCCACCTGTTTTGTTTTGCCGCTGCGCCCCTGCTTTAAAGCAGGAGGCGTTTGGGTGCTTCCCCCCACATGTAATGCAGTCGTGTCTAAACCTGCAGGGGTGTCTGGCACAAAAACCTCTGGAATTGTACTCATAGCAGGGCAGGCGGGGTTGAACCACCTGTCCCGCCCCAGGGCGGGTGCTAATGCTCCCAGTAAACTTCTTGTTCAGATGACCACTATCAAATCTATCACCCAAGCTGCACTTGGCTGGTGTCATATGCTGTAGCCAAAGCCCTGGGTGTGGCTCATCCCAGCGTAATTCAGGTCTGATGGCGCTTTTCATTCTAAACGCTTCATCGTAACGAAGCCAAGCCTGTCCTACAAAATCCGAATTTGCCCTACAAATAATATCAAAATATTGAAACAACGCTGAAGCCTTCCAAGGTTGTGCCTTGACCAAGACACCCGTGTATATGGTAAAGCCTGTGATCCAATTAGGCCAATTTCTATCAGGCTTTTTCCTTCTATACTTTTCTTTCAACTTCTCGTCATCCTTGTCAATTTCCTTAATCTCTACTTCGCGATTTACCAGGTCATAAAAATCCAGAAATTCGCCTTTTCAAATTTTCTCCTTAATCGCTGGGGTCAGATGGTCTCCTAACAGCGTACTGTAATCAGCATAAGGCAGTGCCGCTAGCGGGACCGTATTATACCCTGTGTTGGGTACTGAAGGGTGTTGCCATGTTCCTGGGCTCTTACCCTCACCAGATGCCCCAGCCGTGTGAGGAGTCGCGCAATGCGAGCTCCACCCACAACAATGTGGGCTTACTGGAGGCCAAAAACAACCAGGCCAACCCCTGTGTGAATTTCCACAATGTGTGGATGCAACATGTGCTTGTTGTGTGCCACCAGCCCAAGGCCATGTGGCCGAAGTAGACTGGGTGTTGTGCATGGCCAAACACTCACTGCAAGAAGTAGCCGGTGTCCCAAGGGCCTCCACCACCTGATGTGAGCTCGTACTGGGCTCCTCTGGGGGGTCATGTTTGGCTGGAGCGTCCGCTGCCGTCTCTTGAACTTCGGCCGCTTCTCTCATCCAGGATCTCCGACCGCCAGACCCCCTAGCCACCGCAGCAGATCCTCCATCCATGGCCTGATCCTCACTTCCGTGACCCTGCTGGGATTCTAATGCAGTAAAACGGTCCATGAGTTGCTGTGTTAAGACCTTTAGCTCCGCCTTGCGGCGGCCCTTAGTGTCCCTAACAGATCTGCGGGGAGTAACCTCCCTTTGTGGGGAGGCCCTTCTAGCCATCCTCTGAGCCTCTAACTTGGACAGTTTTTCTTGCAGGTCTTTCAGAATCCCCCATGACTCCTCCTCGGAAGACGAAGATTCCCGTGGAGAAACCTGAGGGACAGCCCTCTGTCTTTTTCTTGGCGTCTTTCCTTTGTTAACTCCGCTTCCCTTTTTGGGTGGCATGATATCTAATCGTCGCCCAAGGGTATCTCCTTAAGTCTTATAGTAGTTATAAAAACTTGTCCAAAGCTTGTGAAAATTCAAACCCTTACAGCTAATGTCCAACAGGTAGCACCTTAACACCACCCTTTTACTTATACCTTATGTCAAAGCTATATTGTGTTAATAATTATCAAGTGTATTCAAATAATTGTCTCTCCTTAATGTTTTTTCTTCCTCCCTCTCTCCTTCTTTTTTTTTGTATTTATTTATTTATTTTTTAATTATTATTACTATTGTATTATTGTTTATTTCTTAAATTTCTGTTATTATTATTATGCTTATTTCTAATTTGCAATAAGCCAATCCCCTTTGCCAATAAATTAAACCAAATAGACTCAATAAAATCTCCCTTATGCTACTTTCACTTCCAGTAATCTAATGTCCCTGCAATTCAAAATGCTCAAACAATCATAAACTTGAAAATTGAATAATTATTCCACCTATGCAATGCTTTTAAACAACTGATGATAAAACCAATATTTTTAACTTTGAGCCCTTATAATGAAATATGAATATGTAAATACAATGCCTTGATTACCATACACCCAAAATGGCGGACGGAGGGAAACAGGGCGGGAAAAAGGTGAAACACAAAATGGCGTCCGCCTATTCTCCCCTCCACCAAATCAGGCCGCAGAAATCAATAACATTAATCCTTGAAAACTGATGAAAATCACAAATAAAATACACAATCCCCAACCAGATTTAAATGAGGTGCCCAGAAAAGACAAAACAAAACAGTGAGCGCGCCACGGCGGGGCGAGCCCGCCCCGCCGCTCCCGCCCTTCCCGCTCTGCAGTAAAGTGGCTAATAAAACTAAATTAATCCGCTAGAAAAGTTCTCCCCTCGATAATTCAGACCCTGCACTAGCACAGATAAAGCACCCCAGGAGGGAGCCTAAAGCTACCCTCCTCCAAACCGCAAGCTTCACTCCTCGCTTGATCCAATCGAAAATCCGTTCCTGCTCGGGATCCACCTAGCCACTCCGCAATGCCCGAACGAGAAGGAGAACACGTCGGGGGCTAGCTTGCCTTTAATACTCGCTCGCCCCCTCTCTTCTTACCACGTGACCCGGTCCTGTCCGGCGTCATCCGGGACCGTGGAGGGCAAAGCCGGCCCCGCATTTCAAGGACCTGCGACGTCCTTCATGCGGCCGGATACTTGGGGCTCAGAACTTAGTACCCATGACTTGGACTTGGGACTTGGTAACAAAGACTCAGACTTGAGACTCGGACCCAAGGACTTGCCAATATCCTTGACAAAAAGTAAAACATACTTAGTTTTGCCCTTAGGTGTATTTCCCGTGTTTCTCTTACCTTGTTCTACATTTCAATTTATACTTTAGCCTGCATTCTATTTCAACCCCATTGGACAAGGGTGTCGCATTTTGACCCTTTTTAGATCCCACACCTCTGGAACCTATGTGGCATTGGACCCACTCGTGCCTTGGTCTGTCCACCTAGACTCAGACCTCAGACCACACCAGGGCAAAACTGATCTCTTTCCTTTCTTCCACTGCTGCCACCAGGAGATCCCTAGATCCCCATAACTCCTTTAGAAAGAATCAGGTCCAGTCTTTAATGAAATAGAAAGATCTTTAGTTTATTTGCTTATTTGTTTCAGTATTATAATATTCAGTTCTATTCCTTCTCCCTTCCAGTCACTGGTCAAGGCTACATTCCATTTCATATGGAAGTTGAAGGGGGTGGATTGTGGTCTCCAAAGCCATCTGATTAGATAGCTGGTCCAGATTATCAATGCCCTCCTTAAACAGTTGTATCTAAGGAGGACTCTTTCATGATTATTAGAAGATGCAAAGAGCAGGGATGGGGACTCAAATAGCGGGACTCACTGTCAAGTCAGACTCAAGTCACACTGGTGACTTGACTTGGACTCAGCTTGGGTTTCTTTTTTTCAATGACTTGGACTCAACTCTTGACTTGGAACTCACTCTTCCACACCCTTCCTTTTTTTCTGGGGAAAAAGCTTGTTTTTAATAGAGAATCAGGCTTGGGGCTCAGAACTTGGTACCCATGGCTTGGACTTGGACTTGGGACTTGGTAACAAAGACTCAGACTTGGGACTCGGACCCAAGGACTTGCCAATATCCTTGACAAAAAGTAAAACATACTTAGTTTTGCCCTTAGGTGTGTTTCCCGTGTTTCTCTTACCTTGTTCTACATTTCACTTTATACTTTAGCCTGCACTCTATTTCAACCCCATTGGACAAGGGGTCCTAAGAAAAAATGTGTATGCACACTATTCATGGTGAACTTGCCCCACCCAAACAACTATGTCTATGTGTGAGCAATCAGGTACTTCCCATGACAATGGGCTTATGTATTATTTCAATGGTATTAAAGCAGGCTTGAATTTTTTATTTATTTATATTTATTATTAAATTTATTATTTACAAACCATCATTTCATGCTAAGCCAGTAGGCCTTCTTATCATTTAGGTGTGAGAAGCAGATTGGTGTCCAGGAAGTAAAGCCACTACACACAGTGGCTGAAATCCTGTTGCTTAGTGTAGTAAGAGACAAGTAGAGTAGGCCCATTGAATCAGTATTTTTGCAAGAAATTCCTTTTTTTATAGTCCCAAAGCCTACAGAATTATTTTTTGGGGAAGGGTAAAGGTAGTTGCTCCATTTTAAGGGGATAACTGCATTAGACCATAAAACCAAAGACAACAAAGAGTCTCTGGCAACAAAAAAATTAGTGAACTTATTTGGATATGAGTTTTCAGGGTCTGCAATGGTCATGCATTCAATGAAGGGGACAGAAGTCCTTAAAAACTTACCCCAGATAAAATTTATAAGTCTTTAAAGTGTTTTAAGACTCTTTACAGTTCTACTTCTGTTTTTGTTTTGCATAACTCAACGCAGAGAGTAAACCCTTCAGAATATTTCAGAGGCTGTAATAAGCTGTAACTGCAAAATTTTGAAATGCACTCTAGAACAATCATTCTCAAATCTTTTTGGTCACAGCCATAAACATAATATGAAAAAAATGTTGGCTAAATCAGAATTGTCTGTGTCACATAATGAACCTTAAAAGGTGGTGTATGAAGATTTTTTTTCCATCTGTGGCTCTCTTCAAATGTACCAGGGTCCTCCAGGGGGCCATATAGCCCCTGTTGAGAATGGCTGCTCCAGAATAACTTGAAAACAGCTTAATTGAATCTTCCAGACATCCTAAATACTCAGAAAATGAAGGGGGGGGGGATCATTTGACATCTTCACATTCAACAATAGAAAATACATGTGAAGAAATGAAGCTATATGTTTTCAGCAAGTAAACTAATAATACAGCAAATGCCACACAATGCAAAAGTGCTCATTTTGCATTGTATGCTTTTGTTTGACTTCAGTCTTTCAAATTAGAAATGGATGAGCATGTGTTTATTTGCCCTTCAAAATAATTGGGGCTGCATTGATTGTTCATAATGTCAAACAGTATATCTGGATTGTCTGTCTGACCAGCAAGACGTCTCCAATTTCATTGTCTTTCCTAGAGGCCCTGCAAAAGTTGGATCCAACAAATTCAGCACTTCTAAATGGAAGTTAAACTCTATGGGAAGGGCAGAACCAAGGGGTCACTAGAGCTAGTCTGTCATCCCATCATCATCCTAGCCTGTTTGCACGCATTGCTTAAGTGTATTTAGACCTTGCTAGGAGGAAGATGGGATGACAAACTAGCTCTAGTTCTTGATTCTGCTCTTCCCAATATGGAGAGTACTTTGCTCCCCAGCTGTCTCCCAGTAATTTTTACTTTAAGCCTTCTACCCAGAGCTTCTGTCCAATCCTGTTCTTCGTGGAACACCTAGCTGCTAATGACATTGACTCTCCCCCTTTCTGATCCCACAAAGGCAGCTCTTCCCTTCATCATTTTCGAACTTAATTTTGAAGCTCCCTTCCGTAGCAGTTGTAACTAAGACAACCATTACTATTTTATGTCCATGTGCAATAACAAAGGCAGGTTTCTAAGGGACCTAAAGTGTAAGTTAGCTCAGAGGCTACTCACAGTCTCTGAATGTAACAAAACATATGCAAACAGACCAAAAAAGTCTCACAGATGTTACCATTTACTGATGCTTAAACATGTTGAGACAGATTGTTGAGAAATGGATTAACCTTGTTAGAATTCTTGCTTCCAGCATGAGCAGAAGAAAAAAACCACACATTTGTCTCATCTCTTTTTCTGCATTTTGAGCAAAATGTCTCAGTGCAAAGTTCTTGTATTTTCCCTTTCTGAATCTAAGTGCACACAGTCAGTGAGCACAGGAGGATGGCTGATTAATTTAAAAATGCAAGACAACCATTGACTGCTTTTCCTTTTTTGAAAAAAAGTTTTTTTATTAATTTTTAATTATCTAAATGCATCAGTTAAATTCAGATGAGACAATTAAGAACCAGCTTGATTAAAAAATTAACAAAAGCACACCACTTCAAGCAACAATCACAAGGATTACAGAAAAGTTACTCTTCTAACTAGAGATGGGCACAAAACCCAAAATGAACCAGGAAATTTGTGAGAAATTGCCAGTTCATTTATTCAGATCAGTTCAGGTTCATCCAAAGCAAACAACCCAATCTTTCTCAAAGCAATGAATTTTGGGGTGATTTACGAACCTCCTGGTTTGTTGCCCTCCCACAGCCTCCCTCGACCCCTCTCCCACTGCCCCTATCACCTCCCCTTTTCCTCATCTGCTACCACTGCCTTTGCAAACAGTTGTTGGCTTCCCTTCCAGCAGCCTAGCCTGCCCTGTCTGCTTGTGGCTCACTGATCAGCTGATCAACGGGCCATAGGCAGACAGGACAGACTAGACTGCTGGAAGGGAAGCTGGCCACTGTGACTTCCCTTCTGGCAGCCTAGCTTGCCCTATCTGCCTACAGCCCGTCCATCATGGTGGCAGTGGTGGTATGGGCAGTGGTAGCGGAGGCAGTCAAAGACAAGGTAAGTGAGGCAATGGGGGCAGTGGAAAGGGAGTGGGGGCAGGCCGTGGGAGTGGAGGGATGCTCAGCTTTTTTTAAAAAAATAGTCACAGGCAGCTTTATAAAGACAGACATTGGAAATTTGTGGTTCGTGGTTTGTCTCTGCCTCTAACATAAACATACTGTTGGTCAGCCTATGACATCTGTTCACTCACCAGGGCAGCAGGTACCCTATTTTGTGCACAAACACGCATGTATGCAACATAGAGACACACACACACACTTACCTTGCTATGAAGTACAGAAAAAAAATCTTGTGATGCTGTGGTGAGGAGAAAAACAGAGACAGTTCTCATTCTCACGTGAGAGATGAGACAAGGGTTTAAATTCCCTACACTAGAAATGTTCTTTTTGCATAATTTCTTCTTGCCTCAATCCCATAAAGATTGCACAGATCTTCTATTGAATTTAATGTTATCCCATCAATCTGGTGAGGAAGAGGGATCTGGTAGAGTGAAATGAAGCTGAACTGTGCTTCAATTCCATATAGCTAACAGGTGGCATTCTAGTCTTTTTCAAAGCGTTCTTTGTGTGCCATCCACCTTTTATTTCGGAAATGATAATTAATGGGCAGTGGCTGGAGTGGAACATAAATTTATTCTGTCATGGAGCTATGGAGCAAGGTGTCTTGGGTTGCTGTGGTATAAAGCCTTCAAAATGACTTAAAAATATCTAGGGCTCATAGCAAGAGGCAGCCAATTTATTGGATGTTCAAAGTGTTATCTTCACTATGCTTCAGGGCAAGGGTTCTATCATCTAATTCGCTCACTTGCATTTAAGTGAATGAAATGACATTTGCCATAGGAAATCATTTTAAAATGCTTACACCATAAAGTTATAAAGATATGCAGGAGTCTGAAATATTTTTTAAAAACTCTTCAGTAATAGAATTAACTATATTGACAATCTGAAATCCAAGGAAAGGCTTTTCTTCAATGATGCCAATGTCATTGGGAACACTTTCTTAGATTCTTTTTTTTAATGGGCCCTATCAAGAATGTTGAATTACTGTGTCTCATCATCATCATCATAGTCTAAATTTTTCTTTAATTTATATACTGTTCCATTTATGTGATGCACTGTTCTGGGTGGTGTACAACAAAGGAAAATAAAAACAAACCATAAACAAACAACAATAACATCATAATATAAAATATCATAAGTGACCTGTGTGGAGACCTTCACTTCTGTAATTGTATAACTAATATGCTACCCACCTCTTCCTGAGTCCAGTATGTTCAATAAACTCAATACCACAGTACCAATCCGAGAAATAATTTATTTGGTTCCTTTTCACATATGATGTGTCAAGTCCCATATCAAGGTATTTCATTGGTAATACACTTTTAAAGATTGCTTTCTAATCTTTGAATCATTCTTTGTTGTCAGTCTACTAAATTCACAATTTCCCCCTAAGAAATACCATGTTAAATAAATGGGAACCCTGCAGTCCTGTTACATGTAAAACTGATGCTATATAGGAACCAGTACATCAACTGCAAGAAGAAATATGTATGGTTTTGACCTCTTCCTTTTCATAACTTCTCCTAAATAAGGGTGATCCATCCCAGTAGTGTCTAAGAAGCAATTAGCTCCTCACTGAATATTAGCAAGTAATTCTCACCAGAAATGAAGAGCAATTCTTAATCTAATCTGTCCCAAAAGAATGCAAGGGGTAACAATGATTAAAGACATACGTGCATTGTGTCAATTATTTTTAAAATCCCTCTACATCATGTTGGCGCCCAGAGAAAAGGAACAGTCCCTAAGGAGGGAGGAAAATATATTATACTTACAAGGGGAAAAATAGCACACAACATCCTTAGCTGCTCAGTTTTACAACCAGTCATATATCACAAAATTCACTTTGCTTTGTTCCTGGCATACTGAAGTCAACAGGAAATAATGCCTTCTAACATACACACAGAGTACAAAAGAAACATTTAGGAATGTAGGTTACTACTAGAAGGTAATGGGTGGGATTCTCTACCTTCCAGGAATAGCTTTCGATTGCAATAGAACCCATGTGACTTTCTGTACCTAATTTCTATGTGGGTCTTTCATCTTTTGTTTCCAACTGTTGTGGTTAGAAACATCTGTACCTTTCAATTTTCTTTTGAAGTGCCTTGTAATTGATGTGTTTTGATTTTCTCACACTTCCATTCCTTTTGTAATAGAAGTGCCACCTCATTTCGAGGAACTGGGGACGTGTCTTCAAGCCTGTTAAAAGATAGGGGCTGAAATCATGTTGCTTATAGAATCACTGGAGATTTGATGAGTCAGCTTCTCCACAAGTTCCATTGATTCAAATATGCCTACTCTAGTTGTGACTTACTATGCTAAAGTAAGGCAACTGAAGTAAACTTATTTGAATGAATTGAATTTATGGAGGAGTTGTCTCACCAAATCCTCACTGTTTCAATGAGCCTACTCTAATGTGACTTACTATGCTAAGCAACAGCTGAGTCAATGAATGATGGACAACATTTTCACAATCATATGACATCATTAATTGCTACTGTACTGTAGTTAGTTGTACAAACAGCAACCACTAGCGACAGAAAGCATACATTACAACACAGACTAAATATAAAATAAAATAAATCTTATTGACATGAAAGGAACTAAATGCTCCAATAACTACCCCAAGGAAACAAATACGAGACAAGTAAATGCTTATGCTCATTTGTCAGTTTAGTTGGAATATACAGAATCATTTTGTAAGTGGTTCCATCATCACACCCTGAAAAATGATAAGAAGAACTTATACACATCAACACCTGACTTGGGCAAAAATGTTGATGAGCATGGACTGGTAGAATTTCTACAGCTTGTAATCCCATGACAGATGCTTGTGATATTAAGCTACATGTACAGCACAGTAAATTACAATTTGATGTAATAGTTGCCTGTATTGCCCAGAAAGTCAACCACATATATTATTTGCATCACTTACATGAAAATTCAGCTCCATCACATTCCTAGAGATACATGATTAGCATGGATGAATATCTTCTAGCAAGATGGGGTGAATGCCTTTTGGTGCTTTAAATGCTGATGAACTCCCATCATCTCTCACCCATTGGGTGTAATGGCTAGAGCTGATGGGAGCTGTCTTCAAATGCAACCTTTGTCATGTTGCCTTCAAGTGCAATCCTTTTTATTCCAGTGTGAGCATAAAATTATCAGAAAATAAATTCCATCTAGCAAGGAACAGGGACCAGATGAATGCAGTTTGCCTTCATCCTTTTGAAGTTTGCCTTTGTCTTCCACCTCATGTGAGTTACATGGTTGGCAGATTGATCTCCCATAGAAAGCTTATCCAAGCCTCTGTACCTTTTAAAGCATGCTGTTTCCACTGTAGCAGCTATAGAACCCAGAATCTTTCTGGACCATATATACAGTATATAGTATATATGACTCTGTCTGTCTCTGTATATATATGACTCTGTCTGTATATATATGACTCTGTCTGTCTCTGTATATCTATCTATCTATAGATATACAGAGACAGAGAGAGAGAGAGAGAGAGAGAGAGAGAGAGAGAGAGAGAGAGAGAGTATTCCCACAAGCCAGTCCTTCCTTGCCTTGTAGTTCTTACTTACGCACTTCTGTACATGTATGAGTGAATATTTATTTATTTATTTATTTAATTTTATTTAACACACATGTGTATACACTATTCATAAATGTAGTAAAGCTGTGGTACACCAAGGGACAGGGATCACCAGCTGCTTTATTCGGCTTTTATTACTGCTCAAAGAAAAGCCAACAAGGGAAGCCATGGGTGACCAGAATTGCCTCTGGCAACAGTCTCTACCAACTTGTGACGGAGCTACTGTAACTGAGAATTCAAGTTCCTGTGGTTAGTCGCTCTTTGAAATGGTAGTGTTGCAACCGAGCAGTTAACTCTGCGATACTGTTACTGAACACCACAGTTTTATAAATCAGAAAACAAATTTGAGACCCTGTGATCTTTCCTTTTTTTTATTATTGTGTGTTACGAAGATTCAAAGTATATCAGGAAACAGTTAAACTTTTTTTCCTTTGTTAAATAGGAAGATGGTATAAGATGCATCTAAGCCGTGATAAAAGTAGAACCAGTGAGAGCTTTGAGCTGGAGGCTTATTGCAGAATGCTCCAGTCAGTATCTCTGAACTGAAAAAAGAAGAAGCTATGATTGAAGGATATTGCTTTGATTTTGTTTCCTTCTTATCTTTGGGTGACTGACTATTTTTATTTTTATTGTTGTTGTTTTTTCCCCCTAAAGAACATTTCTTTTCCTTGGAAGCAATTCTGTCAGAAAATGTCTGTACCACATTATGATCAGACCTGGTTGTAACCAGGCATGTTTTCTATGCCTCAACCCTGTCTATGTTAACTGAGCATTCCTTCTTCTTCTTTAATTTCCAGGCGTGCTCATTGCTGCTGCAATGTACTGGATATGGTATGTTCTAAATGGAAATGATGTGACCTTGCAAGACGTTAGACCAGAATGAGCAGAGTCAGGAAAAAATCCCTTTTGGGGGTACTTCTTCGAACATGTGTTATGAGCTTGTGATGCTGGACAGGGAATTCTGAGAATAGTTGCCCCCGAAAAGGCTATTTTTCCATGTTGTGAAGGAGTTGTTCTGAACCTTGGGACTCCAGATGTTCTTGGATGATAATTCCCAAAAATCCTGGCCAGTGAAGGCTTCTGGGTTTTTTAATCCAAGAACATCTGGAGACCCAAGGTTGGGAACCACTGCTGTGGAAAATTATTAGTCCAAGATTGCTATACAAGACATGTGAAAACCATTAGACAATACTTTCCCTTCCACAAAATGTTCCAAAAATAGGAGCACCCTGACATTTAATTTAATCCCCATGTAGTTTGAGAACTATATATGTAGTTTGAGAGCTGGACCATAAAGAAGGCTGACCGCCGAAGAATTTATGCTTTTGAACTGTGGTGCTGGAGGAGACTCTTGAGAGTCCCCTGGACTGCAAAGAGAACAAATCTATCCATTCTGAAGGAAATCAACCCTGAGTGCTCACTGGAAGGACAGATCCTGAAGCTGAGGCTCCAATACTTTGGCCATCTCATGAGAAGAGAAGACTCCCTGGAAAAGACCCTGATGTTGGGAAAGTGTGAAGGCAAGAGGAGAAGGGGACGACAGAGGACGAGATGGTTGGACAGTGTCATCAAAGCTACCAACATGAATTTGACCCAACTCCAGGAGGCAGTGGAGGACAGGAGGGCCTGGCGTGCTCTGGTCCATGGGGTCACGAAGGGTCGGACACGACTTAACAACTAAACAACAACAACAACAAAAAGTTTGAGAATACACATCCAATTAATTCTAGCCTTAGAAATGACAAAGTCTTGTGGATTTGCCCCAAAACAATGTGCAAAAAAATAAATAAATGGATGAAACCCTGTTTTGTGTTGCTATGCCAAAGGCATGACTTTTGGGGGTGAATTGCATCCACAAATTCTGTGGAAATGCAGGAAGACCAAATGAGAGGCAGTTTTTTTTTACTCAAGAAACTCTGTTGACATCCAGGTTTTGAATGTTGTGACTTTATTTTTATGATTTCAACTGTTTTTGCTTTGTTTGTCTGTCTGATTTTATTGACTGTTAACTGCACAGAATAGTGCATCACACTAATGGGGCAGTATATATGTCAATGAATGAATGAATGAATAAACAAATAAATAAATAATCTGCTGCACACTGAGTTGTGCAACTCTGTATGCTTCAGATAATGTCTATGGAGAGTTCTTTCATATAGAATTTTGCTTCCAAAACACACCTCTCTTGCACCTCACCACCAGTGCAGTTGCATAAACAGACACCCAAGCAGAGCCCCAGCACCAACCACATCAGTTTCCAACTGCCATGGTGGCTGCAGATTTTGAGTGAAAGAGTAAGAAAGTAAAGGGGGGGGGAGAGAGACAGGGGAAGGAGAGCATGGAGGGAGAAAGGAGAAAATGGAACAGCACCAACAGAGGAAGAGAGAAGTTGTTTTTTTAAAAAAAGAATTACACTTCTCCTGACCTTCTGCAGATGATCAGAGGAAGTGCTTAATTGACAATTTATGTGGCTACCAGAGGTCATTTGCTTTTGGATGGGAGGATCATGCCAAATGGCACCTCACTTCTCCCTCTGCCTTCAAGCAGCCCTTTGTTACCCAATGAAGCCAACACCAAGGCAGCCAGTCTGGACTGGCCATTAAACATCATGCATAAAGTCACTGCCAGGAATGGTCTATTAAGAAAATTGTCAGGAATTATCTGGGGACTCACTTCCACAAACTCTGCAAAAGTCAGCCTTGGCCCTATGTTTTTCTGTTGCTGAATATGTTTCTTCAGTGTGGTACAATTCTGTGCATACTAAACATGTAAATACAGCTCCGAATGAGACATACAGACTTATTATCAGGCACATGAAATCAATCCCTGTACAGAAGCTATACTATCTGGTGAGTATTGATCCATACAAAGTATGATGGGAAGTGGCAGCAAATAATAAAAAAAGGTAGCGCAATAGCAGTTCACTCCGCAAAAAAAAAAGGGAAGGATCTGCTTGCCCAAAGAGTCCCAAAACAGTTAATATAAAGAAAAATAGCTTAATTGTGGCTATCTAGGCATTCCAATCTATTCACATCTCAAATTTCAGCTTTTAGCAAGGATTCAAATAGTTGGCTCTCAGGATTCCAGACACCCTACACAGTTACTCTTTTTGTTGCTGCCAGTAGACAAAAAAGAAGAAAATATCTTTTGCCTTGCCACCTCCTCTATTAAAAGGTTACTTCTTCCTCTTGTAAGTTGTTCTTGCTCACTACCTGATCTCTCTCCATATGCCAACCTCTTGCAGACACAGAACAAAGCCTTTGGCTGGCCAGGCAGAGGTACAGTGACTAGCCAAATGAAGTTACCACCACTCCAGGGCATTCCATACCGCCATCTTGTGCCTGGAAACCAGCTGTTTTTTTTCTTTCCTGCTGCAAAGCCATTGATGAAATTGTCAAGGTCTTGTGGTCACAGCATCAATGATTTCAGAAACAGGAAGGGTGGGGGAAGAGAGAAAGGATGGAAAGTGTAGAACAGCAAGAAAGTGTAGAACAGCAAGACAAGTTAGAACGGCAGGCTCCCTGTTCAATCTTCTAAAAAGGAATCAAAGACAACCACACCCATTGCCCCTTTAAAAATCCCCCTCTCCCTTTATGGTGGCTACTTTATGATGCCAATTGGGACTGTCTTCTGGAATGTGAAAAAAATAAAATAAAATAGAATGCCCAGTTCTTCAGACTGCTGCTGATGGCATTATGTCTTGCCAGCACCACTTAGTTGATGACATGGCTTTGTAGTTTCCATTAGTGTTTTCACAGAGAAGCAGAAATGCAGAAATACGATCACAGACTCAGACAAGGACTGAACCAGAGTATCACCAAAATGGTAAAGGGGAGAGTGCTCCTCAATCTGTGTGTCCTTTATTGAGACACAGAGCTGTGTGTGTGTGTTTGTGCATGTACATGCATGTGTCTGTGCATGCGTGCTGTACATCCCTAACTGTATGCATGTTGCCTTCTCTTTCTGACCATTGACTCAATTTGTTAGAAATTTGTCAGACTGCTATGTCATGTAGTCTTTAACTATTAAATTCACTATTTACAATTTAAAATTACTATTTCATTGGAAGAAGAGTTTCAGGAATTACTTCCCTTTTTATGTTTTCATACATAGGCAGTCAACTTTTATTCTATCAAGGAATAAATGTTTCTTCTGTCACATTTATTCTGCCACTGTCTATTCAGTTAGAACCGCTGGATAGCTCAGTGGCTTATGTCTCTGGCTGCAAAGCCAAAGGTTGGGAGTTTGATTCCCCCACTGGTCCTCCTTGACAGGGACTGGTCCCTTCCAGCGCTGCAGTTTTAAGGTGGTGGTGGTGATTATTTCCCTCATGGGAAATATGTGAGGGAATATATGCCAGGACTGGGCAGGGCTGAGAACTAAAAGTAAATGAGACCACCAGCATTTGCTTGGAAAGGGACTAATCATGTTTACAGAGGCCTGAATAGATAACTTACAGGGGCCTTTTGGAGTCAGGCTGAGAGACTGAAGAGACCAGCCCAAGGTCAATATCTTCCTTAGGGCCGCAGGTTGCTGTCCCCTTTTTTCAACATTTACTTCACCTTGACCTGCTACATTAAGGAAAGTAACAGGGGCCCTTGACGCCAGTGGTTACACCATAACTCATTCTCCAGTATCTCAAGGAGATGATTTTGTGTGAAAAACTGTAGAAATATGTCACCTTTGTCAGACCTGCCAAAGCGTCTTTGAGAGTGTCACACTTGCCTGCGGCTCCTGAAAAGAAAGAAAGAAAAGACTCCCAGTTTCCTAAAGTGCCAATGCGTACCTACTTAAGGGATTAGAATGCTTCTGAAGAACCTCCCTTCCCATCCAAGGATCACAGGAAGATAAAACAGGTTAACTTTTAAAAGAAGTACTCATCCTTAAGCTTCTGTCAGTTTCAGCCCCATTATCTCTTTGGTAAACATCTCCTGCTGATGGTTTTTCTACTGACAGCTCTCTTTCCTCCTCTCTTGAACACTACATATTACACTGATTCTCTAATATGTCAAGCCTGCTGTTGCTGCTTTCAGGTGTGTGTGTGTGCGTGTGCGTGCGTGTGCGCACGCACATCGAATGTAGACACAGTCTAGCCAAAAGTGAGCAATTTTAAGTAGCTTTGCTTTCAGTGGGAAATGATGAAAATGGATGTTTCACTCTTGACAAGTTCCACCATGAGGACAACATCATCCACTTATAAATACAATTTGATTATTGTGTACCATGTTGAGAATCATTGTGACTGGAAAAGGAGTCTACAAATATTGTAAATGAAGAAGCTGATTAAACAGACCGTTTTTTCCTCAACATCAAGTATGGCTTAAAGCAGGATTAAACAAACATGACCCTTGAGATATTTTACAACTACAAGTCCCAGCACC
This sequence comes from Intellagama lesueurii, assembly GCA_037013535.1. Classification (NCBI taxonomy): domain Eukaryota; kingdom Metazoa; phylum Chordata; class Lepidosauria; order Squamata; family Agamidae; genus Intellagama; species Intellagama lesueurii. Next base: position 128,168,722 of record JBAJHW010000001.1, on the reverse strand, counting down.
ACTAGTAAGCTTAGCCAACAGTGTACAGTCATGGGTGTTGTTATCCAAAACATCTGGAGGTTTGTATCTTGGTTTAAATTATATTTCATATTCAGGTCCCAATGCCAACGCACAGGCACAGGCCTGCTCATCATAATATTAAAAAGTTTGGATGAATCTGGGAAAGAATGAGTTCTTATTACAAATTTGTGTTTCTTACTGTGAAGCTTACATGTATTTGAAGAAGGAATGATTGAAATAATTTCAATCACAATGTCTACACTTTTTTCTCCTTCTGTCTTTCTCCCTCTATACATTGAATTCCTTTTCTTAATCTCTTCCCCCCCCCGCTCCAAATAAGGGGGGGAAATTCCATTCCTGAATAAAATTCTTTTTTTTCCAGATTCTTGCTGATGGACAGTTCCTGTGTTTGCCTTCTGAAGTTTGCATTTGCAAGTACATATAGAAGAACTTCTAAGCTTGAAGAACTTCAGAATAAATCAAATAGCGCTAAATGAAGAAAATGGTCAGTAAATGGTGGTAGTATTTACACAGCTTTGTAGCATTTACAGGGCCAAATTAAATGCACTAAAATAGCGAAGTACTGCAAATGCATTGTTCCTGGTAAAGTTTGAGAGTATTTTCTTTCTTTCTTTCTTTCTTTCTTTCTTTCTTTCTTTCTTTCTTTCTTTCTTTCTTTCTTTCTTTCTTTCTTTCTTTCTTTCACAGAGCATCTTTGAAAGCTCAGGGACAGCCACTGGATAACCTGAGTTCACATTTCCCTATTTCAGTATTTTCTAGGCTCTCCAACCTAGATGTAGTGTAATTCATAGGGTATTTAATATTAAGTTTTTTCTCTGCTTCAAACTTTGTAGGAAGTCTTAAGGCAAGAAACACGATCTCTGTCAACAGAGGCACCTGAAAGAACAAGGTTTTTTTTTTTTCTTGGCATAAGCTTTTGTGGACTTTAGTCCACTTCTTCAGATGCTCCTGGATAAGATCTATTGACCTGTTGCTTAACATAGTAAATCACACTAGAGTATGTCCATTGAATCAGTGAACCCAAATCATTTACTAGTCCCAGTTAGAATAGACCCAATGAATCTTTTGCTGAAGGATAAGTAAACATTTATGTAAATCGCAATGATGGAATGGTCAAAATCCTGTTGCATAGTAAATAACACTAGAGTAGGCCCATTGAATCAAGGGGGATTTGGTGGATCAACTCCTCCATAAGTTCCTTTGATTCAGATGGGTGTACTCTAAGTGTGATTTACTATGCTAGATTAAATTCACAGATAAGATGATACAAATAAAGTCATCCTTGGCATTTGAATCAATGGAACCTACAGAGAAGGCGACTCACCAAATCCCCATTGATTTTATGGGTGTACACTAGTGCAATTTACTATGCTAAGCAACAAGATTTTGACCATTCAGTCAACAGGAGTTACTTAAATGTTGACTCGCCATTCAGCAATTGATTCAGTGGATCTATTTTAATTGGGACTAGCAATTAGATTCAGCTTCATGAGTCCTGCAGGTCTAAATGAAGCCATGTATATGATTAAATTAGACATCAAAATCACAGCCATGATACAAGGTGAAATTTTCAGCATGGTGAAGTCAGGCATAAAGAACTGTATCTGTTCAGCTGGTTAGGGTAGGTATTAACCTCAACACATGGCATTATGTTGTCCTTTAAGCCAACATACAGCAAAATTGTTTCCATGGCTATTAATAAGTAAACCCCATTAATTTTGATAACATTTACTCCAATGTGAAAGTGTAAAGGATTGCATCCTAAGTCACCAAACAGTAATTTTTTCTTGGCTCAGTGATCTTTTCAGTCTTCATAAAATGGGAAATTTATTTTCAGTGGGATGATTATGTGATACCTTTTGAAGAGCCATTTTAAAATGACACCAACAATGTGGTGGGGGAGGACATTGAGAAGAACAATAAACTGTCCATTCCTGCTTCATCAAACTTTTAAAACAAACCTGTTACAAAGGATCAATGTTAGAAGCAATTGATTTCCATTTTTCTTTAGTACAAATGTTTGAATTCAACCAGTTTTCTAAAATAATGTGCCCCCACCATCACAAAATGCAAAATCACAAAAGACCCCTAGGGGGGTCTTTTCCCCCCTAGGAGTTAGAGTGTATTGATTTGTATATATACAGTATATTTGAAATATTTTTGAACTGGCTTTCTAGACTGTCATGATATTGAAGGAGAGTGGGACTTGTAGTCGAGGAGGATGAGAGAAAATGGAGTCTGTTAGGTTTCAAAGTGAAAGGAGTTGAAGACATGGGAATGTAGTAAAGGCTGAGAGGCTGTTTTTCCTAATTTACAGCCAGGCTGGTACAGAGTGAAACCTGATAAGAATGCAAGGACAAAGAGGCCCCAGTGCGAAGACCCAACAAATTCTTTTCTAATTGGAATGGAGATAACCCACCTGCATCTCCATGAGAATTGGAGGTGGAGTGAGCAGTTACGCCTCTTTGAGTTAATTGGTTTACAGTCATGAAGAAGGAGGTCCAAGGAATGTAGAGAAATGTTATGTTTGAGAGGAGACCATTTTGTGGAAGAGAATTTTTTCCTGAGATAAGTTCCTGATGGTTTGTGTTATGTAGCTGAAAGGAAAAGAATGTAGCAGGGAAGACAAGAAGGAGGTGGGGCTAGCCCACCTTAGCTCAGCTTTTAGTGTTTGTTATTTTAATAGGAAGTAGTTGTTGTATTTAACTATGGTAATTCTTTGAACATATCTTTATGCTAATGCTTAAGCAAACAAACTGTTTCTATGAAACTATATTTTCTTAATAAAAATAATTATAAAAATTCCAACTGAGGACTAGTCTCTTGGATCAGCAGGGTTCGGCTAAATCCAGAGGAGTGGTAACGGCCATTGATTAGCTAACATAGAGAAGTTCTATTTAAATGAGCTGTTGTGAGTTCTAAGGAATCACAAAGCCCATGTTGCAGTACTTGCAAAGTGCTGAGTAAAGTAAAGTATTCTTTAAGGGTCAGACTTGTTCAAGGCACAGATGCTATGCACTGCTGAAGGTTGGGGACTTGCCTCAGTGTAAAGTGGTAGATTTGTGGCCTGCGGAACTCTGCCCAAACGCCATATGCTCCTTAGGGAGATTTGGTCGTGACATAGACAAAGTCCACAGAAGGCAGGGAATGGGTATAAAAACACAATGCAACAATAACAGTATGTGGTTTAAAATGATAAAGATCAGTCATAAAAGTGGCATAAAATATAATTCAGGCAGTGCAGTCCCCTCCCCCAGCTGCTAATGAAACATTGTCATGTCTAATAACCAAAGTTATTTCAAGTTACTTAAGAAATACTTTTGAATAGTAAGGCTGATGCAACAGCATATCCTTTAGGAGGAGGTTCTGCAGACTATGGGCTGCCACTAAAAAGACCCTGTTGATTGTGCCCATGAATCTGATCTCTTTTCAAGGATGGAAAATCTAACAAGTCTTTATGTCCATCTCAGGAGCCAGGATGGCACATCTGCATGCCGGCAGTCTTTCAAACAACTTGCCTCCAAATCATTTAAGACTTTAAGCCAGGACTTTGATGTGAGTCTTCAATATATCAATAAAAAATTGTCTCTGTTACAGAATGTAGTGGGTTATGGATGCCTACTCTCACAGAGCACAAAAGCTTGGCCCTGCATCAGTTTTCCAGTCATGTAAGAATGGTAAAGTAAGAAAGTCTCCCCTGCTGACTCTAGTGGAAGATGAACTAGTTAGTTGTAGATCAAAAGAAGCCTGAACTCTCCATAGAACCAAAACTGACAAAACTGAGGCTGTCCTACTTTGGACATGGAAGAGAAAATTTGCTGGAGAAAACAATAATTTATCCAGCTGTAGTTGAAGGCAGTAGAAAAAAGAGGAAACCCAAATGAAAGATGGATATACCCCATAAAGGAACCATAACCTTGTGTTTGCAAGAGCTGAACAGGATTGTTTATGATAGGACATTTTTGAAGATGCTCATTCATAAGGCTGCCATAAGTCGATGGCAACTTAACAGCACACAGTAACAACATATAACCCCTCCCATTGACTTAAGTATCTCTGCATTTTTTCAGCTGTATGCATTTTAGCTGTTTGCACTGTAAAGTATGAGCATTGTTTGGTCCAACTTTGTTTGCTGAAAATGCCCTGTAAAGCCTCACAGATATGTGAATAATCAAAGCAAAGAGTGTTTCTTCTCACAAGTCTCAGGAGATGCAAAAATGTTATTTCACAGAGACTGTCAAATCTAAATCATCCCCCACATTTCTTACCAGAATACAAGAGCCAGTGTGACACAGTAGACAGAATGTTGGGCTAGCCAGGAGACCCGGCTTCAAATTCCTGTGCGGCCATGGAAACTCAGTGGTAAACCACTCCTTGAATATTTCACCTGAAAAACCCTCTCAAGGTTGCCATAAGTTGGAAACAACTGGAAGACACATAACAACAACTAGCCCATGCTTATATAGCACGTTGTATTATCTGTTATGTGTACAATCTTCACATGTACATTTCTTGCGACAAACAGAATGCATGGGTGATACGATATCAACCAGAACCAGGGTGTCTACTCTGAAGCATTAGATCACACCACATTAGTTGCTGGAGTGGTGAAATGGACAATGGCAAACCAGATGCAGAGGTCATGCGCTATGCCATGAGGCACATTATCATTAAGAGACCAAAGCAAGAAGGGAAACGATTTCCGGTATTTGTTAAAGAATTGACAGGACATTACAATTTTATTTGTGCATAGTCTTGCAGAAGAAAAGGAAGCAAAGCTGTTAATATGCAGCAGTGCTGATGACAACTAAATTTAATTAATCTGAAACTTTAATTAAGTTTATATGAAACAGTAAAAATTGAGGTAATGAAATATTGTTTGGTCCCTTGATTTGTTTGATTTCATTTTATTGATTTGCATGCAATGATTTATAGGGAATCAGCAGTTCTGGCAGGGAGCTGCAGAATAAATCAGAGTTGGATGAGGAAAGCTGGAAGTTAATATAACATTAAATAATTGGAAATGTTTCTCATTCCATAAAAAATAGGGCACAAGAATGCTGAAGCATGTGACAAAGTGGGTCTTCCATCATGCTGGTATGGTGTGTTACTACATTATCAGAGCAAAAATGTTGATGTTTTCGACACATTACAGAGTGGTGTAAATGTCTTCTAGCATGATAGGTAGCAAGAGAAAATCACCTGTGGAAAGTAAATGGCTCTAAAGTTTGAGCTTTGTTCATAATCCTTAACCTTCAACAAAAAGTGAGGCAGGCATGGTGCCGTCCTCATTCCCAACACATTGTTGCTGCAAACCTCTGCTCACTTATCTTGACATAAATCCCATTGATGTTAGTGGAACTTTCTTCTGAGTAGACATAGTTGGATAAGCTTGAGCACTTAAATAGATGTATTGCTTTTGAGTTCAGCAGAGTTAAAGCTCTTCTCACTTAACAATGAGAGAAATTAAATAATAGTGGATAGTTCTCTCACTTGGGGATTTGTGTGCATATCCAGGTTTTAGTTTTTTTTAAAAAACCACTTTAATTAGCCATAGTTCATCATGCAAATCTATGGGCTTTTTCAATGTTTTTGAAAATATTTGAAAATGAGAGATATCAATGACTGGTTTGAAGAGGAGGGTCTGGTAATCGGCCACCAGTCAAAGAAAAGGTGAATTTGAGTGTCATGTGTGTGAACACAATAACAAGTTGTTGAATATGGCATTTCTCTGTCTGGTTCCCCAGCTGATTTGTGTGCCATTATTTGTGCAGTTGTGTATTTATTTATCTATTTAGCTTTGCACCACCTTTCTCCCCAACATGTGAGGCTTAGGGAGAAACACATGACCTTCTATGAATTTCCCCACACTGTTAGGTGTTCAGGGAAAACAACTGTACAGAGTATCACTTTATATTGTGAGTTTTATGACATATTGCACAAAATAAAGAGAGAAACAAAAACATAGTGGTGTATTCGTATGTAACACCATTGTAAGATCTACTCACTCATGAGCTAGTCCTAGTTTTCTTTGCACTTTTTTTCCCCTGCAAGTCTTGTTTTGTTCCACCATCAATCAAATGGAACAAAAAAAAATTTTTTTAAAAAAAATTGATTGCTGTGTGTATTGTATTAATTCTGAATCCTGATTAACCATTTAGAAAGATGTGTCATCATGAATGGGTTGTGATTAGAGATGGGGACAAATATAAAAACGGATCGGCTTTTTCGACGAAAATAGCTGATTCATTAAATATTCATCCCTTCATATTCGTGGGTTCCAGAGACCCCCATGAATACAAAGGGACGAATATTTACCCGTTTTAATTCGTCCTTCGTATTACAATTAAAAAAAATCTGCCTACCTGCCGATAGGCAGCCACCTACCTGGATTCCCTTAAGGCAGGCTAAGGGAATCCAGGTTGCCCTTTGCAAAGATGGAAGCTGCAGCTTCCCTACCCTATATGAAGCCGCAGCCGCCATCTTTGCAAACGGCAGCTGGTCTCCCTTTTTTACATGCCGTGGCTGGGAGGCCAGATGAAGACCTCAGCAGCGGCAATTAAGGTAAAGGGATGTGGGTGGGGGTGGGGCTCAGGTAGGGAGAGGAATGGGGTGGGGGTAGTCTGTGTGGGGTGTGTGTCTGTGGGGGTGGGTGGCTGCCTATTGGCACGCTGATTGGCGGGCCAGTAGGCAGAATGGAAAAGCCATAGGATGGCTTTTTTTTCTTCGTATGGAGGTGTTGGTGGGGGTGGCGGGGGTAGGGGTGTGGTGGAGGGGTGGTGGCGGTGGCACGGCAGTGGGGGGGTGGCAGCAGGGGGTGGCGGTGGCAGTGGGGGTGGTGGGGGCAGGTGGGTTTAGTAACCCCCACAAATCGATGAATAAATTCGTTATTCATCAGTTCATGGGGGCAACATCGTGCCTTGTGAGTTGTCAACATTTTATGACTCACGAAGCAGAATGACTCGCCAAAATGGTGAGTCATCCCCATCTCTAGTTGTGATGTTTTGCCTTTTTTCCAGAGGGAGAAGACCAAAATAATATAAATCTCAATAGCACTCTAGTTTGGGTGTGCAGGAGTTTTCAATGCACATTTCAGTACAGAGAAACACAATGAAGAGAATGGGGAGGAAAATAGGTGTGTGTGTGTGTGTGTGTGTGTGTTCTGTGTTGCAGTATACTGGCTTACTGTGCTTTTCCCCCCATTTACTGAGATCTCCTTGATGGTTTGTTATACTGTAGTGCCCACATTGTACATGCATTTTTCCCTCTTGCATCTCCAAGCTTCTAAGCCTACCTGGGCCTAGATATATTCTTTTGTTACTTACCTCCAAAGGCTTTTGGCATACAGTCTCTGCTTCATCTTCTATGTCTCTTCTTTTTTGCTGATAGAAAAGCCAGCCACTTTCATCCCTCTAATCTACACTTGAAATCCTCTTCGTATTCCATCTCTCCAGTTTTCTCATTCACCTCTAGAAAAGCGCCAATTTGATCTTTTAGGTTTTGGCTTTGAGCAAGATCCTCCCTATAAAAAATCTCTCCATTGTCTTTCATGGTACACTGTGCTGTTTTTATTTCAGCATGGCTTGATGACCACGTTTTAGTCCTCCAGTTCCCTTCCCATCTCTGATGAGGGTAGATAAAGATTCCCAGCCCTCCTTTAAGTCCCCCCAATTGGTAATACCTAGGCTGTATCAGGTTCTAAAGGGACGTGGTGGTGCTGCGGGTTAAACCGCAGAAGCCTCTGTGCTGTAAAGTCTGTAGATCTTCAGCTGTAAGATCGAATCCACGTGACGGAGTGAGCGCCCGTCGCTTGTCCCAGCTCCCGCCAACCTAGCGGTTCGAAAGCATGCAAATGAGAGTAGATAAATAGGGACCACCTCGGTGGGAAGGTAACGGCGTTCCGTGTCTAAGTCGCACTGGCCATGTGACCACGGAAGATTGTCTTCGGACAAACGCTGGCTCTATGGCTTGGAAACGGGGATGAGCACCGCCCCCTAGAGTCAAACACGACTGGACAAAAATTGTCAAGGGGAACCTTTACCTTTACCTTTTATCAGGTTCTAAAGTGGTGAAGTGGGGCACAGCAAACAAGGTGTAAATGCTTAGGGTCTTTCTTGTCAAATCACCTCTTCATGTGTGGTTTCTTATGTGGTGTTTTATAACTGAAAGTCTACTTCAAAGGTGGCTTATGCCATGTTGGCATAATTATGGTATGACTGCTCCCAAATTTCCAGTTGTCATTAGGAGCCAAGCTGGGGTTAAACCCCTTGATACCTCAGGCAATGTTGGGAATGTCCCTAAAAGAGTGAGAAATGGGACAATCTATAGGCTACCTTTCCCCAGGAATGGCCACTGTAATGAGGAAAATGAGGAAACAGAAAAACCAAACCTAGCAGTGAGCCATAGCATCAACACACTTGTAAAGTTCAGTGCTACAGACGCAAAAGCCAGGCACTCGTCATAGATCAAAGGCCTTCAACTGGCAGATGAATCAATATCCTTTCCAGAGGCAGCACCAGAGATGAATCAACAGCTTCCCTTCATCTTGACCCTGTGAAAATATTGCCACTTACCACTTTTGGTGCACTTGCAGTGTAATTATTAACCTTCGCCCCTGTGCTTTATTGGCTTGCCCTTCTAAAAACAGTTGAAGTGGCCATGTACTAACTCAGTTTTATAATATTTTGATGACAGATTTGTTGACTGAAATTAAATGATGAACTGATCACAGACCAGCTAGTGTTGATTATAACTCTCTTTGATACATGTGTGTGTGTGTTTGGAAGAAATATCAGAACCAAGCTGACATAAAGGGCTGAAAAACCAGTTCAAACTGGAAAGAAACTCAAACATACTAGGTAAAATTGATTTCTATTGAAATGCAGATGCTATTGTGGATACATAGTTCACAGGTTTTGTTTTCTGGTTCGGAATCTCATCCATGATTACATAGATTGTGAGGCAATCTTTGGGTTATTGATATTTTTTTTGAAGCATTTTTGACCATTCTACTATTTTTAATTTAGATCTTGAAGAAAGATGGTGGAGGTTTTTTTTTTTTTTTTTTTTTTTTTTTTTACTTCAACTTGAATAGCCATGCTACCTGGGGGACTCTGGGAGCAATATTCCAAAAATATAATTTCTCCTATATATTCTCCTATATACAAGTTTGGATTACTCATTATGTTGGATGGGATGTGAACTGATATATATATAAACAAACAGAATATATATATATCTCCTGACTTCAAAAAAAAAGGGAGGGGAAAAAACAGATTATGTTGCACTCCGCGCGAAGCGAAGCTGCCGCCGTGGTTGCACTTTGCCTGCCTGCTCGGAGGAGACGGGCTCAGGCAGGTAACGTCAAGGCCAGGAGGAAGGGGACTTGGAGGAGCCTTCATCTTGCCTGCCTCCCCTGAGATCGGCCTCTGTTCACTTGCCGACTTCATGGAGGACGGATGCCGCCGGATAAGTGTCTCTGGAGGTTTTATCGCGCCTCGTGGAGTCGGCGTTTTGGGTGCAGGCCTGTGATTTGGGGCAGTGCATTGGCGCACACCACGGTATTTTGAATGGCTTAGGGTGTGGGGCGGAGGAGTCTCACAGACGGAGAAATAAAATAAAATAAAATAAAATACATAATGATTGAATAAATTATAATGGGAATAATAATACTGATCATAATAATTTATTCAATGAATAAATAAAGACAAGTAAATATTATTAAAAGCGTGAGAGGAAGAAAAATATATTAAGAGGGAGCAGAGGGGGAAAGAAGGGATTACCCCCACCCACCCCTCTGTGCACCCGGGAGGGTCTTATTTATTTATATATAATTAAATAAATAATAAGTGATAATACTTATATTGGGGAAGCCATTTTGGATTGGACTGGGGCTGAGTTCATGCTTCGTCAATTTTGACGGATCATAAAGCAGGACGACTCACCAAAATGGTGAGTTGTCCTCATCTCTAGTGTAGCAACTTTCTGGTTTGATTTCTTCCTTATTGTGTGTGGCATGGCACCCAAAAAAGGACAAGGTGGAAAAAAGGGCGAACAGTCTATGAAGTGCAAGAAGCCCCCCATGGGCAACCCCAGTGAGTTCATCATCTGAGGGTGAGGACTGGCCTGACGATGGGGCTATTTTGATCAAACTGAGTGCTCTTGAGTGGGAAAGAGCTCTTGCCATGGAGGCAGCCAGTTCAGCTATGCCAGGAGGGTCACGTAGGGAGTCTAAAGCCAGGAAAATGGCAGAATTGAGGCGTTTGGGTGATTTAATGTTATCGCGTATTGCTGTCCTAGAGAGTGAACGAGCATGCCCCTCAGGAGCGCCCCCAGTAACAACGTCGCCAGGCCCTCAGAGTGCCATATTGCCAGATGCTATGCTGCTGACCAAGCAGCTTCAACACACAGGAGATGGGGATTTGCCAGAAGAGGCAAGCCAGGAGTTGGCAGGTGCTGCATCGGCAGCAGGAGATGGAAGACTGAGATGGGCGACTGGTGAAGTGGTGGTTTGCAGCCCACCAAGGGTGGGTGAAAATAGTAGTGGTCCAGAGAGGGCTATGAGTGTGACATCAGGTGTGCCACCTCACACACAATTGCACAGGCTGAAGGGATTTGGCTGTGGGGTGTAGTGAGTCCACCCGGGTTTATTCAAACACCCAGTTCTTATGTTCCTTTGGATAACACAAGGGGGACACCACTGTCGGTTTTGCCTGGACCGCTTTGAAGCCTTGGATGGCACCCTACCCTCAGTGTTCTATGCCCAGCCAGTCCCTGGGAATCAGTGAATGGTTTAGACAACAGGCACTTCCTCCCATCCCAGATATGGGATATAATTCTGTTTCCTGGAGGGATCTCCCTTATGGGAATCAGTCCCTGACTCTGGGGGATCACCTCCTGCCAACCACAGTTTAAAAAAAAAATTGAAAAATTGAAAGGGAGAATATGTTGACATTTTTGACTTACTAAGCAGACAATTGGAAGAGAAAAAGGGGATAAAGACTAGGACAGATGGAGAGAGAAATTTAGGAGAAAGAAACCTGAGAGGTGCTGGGCTAATTGGCTTCCAGGTTTTTTTTTAATCATTTATGCTGGAATAATTGTGAAGGCGCAGCACAGGGCTTATGTAGATTTCCCTGGGCATGCATCACAGGCTGTGGTTGCAGTTGATGATGCCTTTCCATCCTAATCTGGGTGACCGCTTGGATAGTGGTCACTTGATTCAAAAGCAGCAGCAACTAACATTCCCCGTGTACAAAGACGCAGCCTCCTGGACCAGGTAATACTGGAAAAGGGCCCCAGCCCAATTAAGATTTCTGTGTTAGAGGAGTGGCTGGAGCCATACCCGGTTAGGGAAGGCACCAGATATGTGAGAGAGGGATTCAGTTGTGGATTTAGGATCCATTTCCAAGGTAAATGGGTAGCCATCATATCAAAAAATTTGAAATCAGTTAGAGGAATGGAGGAGGTGGTAAGGAAAAAGAATAATAAACAAGTGGCAGAAGGGAGGGTGTTAGGCCCATTTAAGGAGCCACTGGTTCAAAATCTGAGGGTCTCTCCATTGGGAGTGGTACCCAAAAAGACACTTGGTGAATACAGGCTTATTCACCATTTGTCATACCCAGCTGGGGATTCAGTAAATGATATGATCCCTCAGGAATTGTGCTCCGTTTGGTACACTTCATTTGATGCAGCCATACGCATGGTACGAGCATGTGGTCCTGGCACAGAGGTGCCCAAAAGTTGGCATTCCATTTGCTGTCAGTGCATCCTGGGGATTTTGATTTACTTGGTTTTGTTTTTGAGGGTTATTATTATATGGACAGGGCCTTGCCAATGGGGTGCTCCATATCTTGCACAGCATTTGAGCACTTTAGCTCATTTTTAGAGTGGGTTCTTAAATGCAGAGTGGGTCTCCCTCATGTTGTGCATTATTTGAATGATTATCTTTTTTGAGGAAAGCAGGGGGGCCTCACATTGCAAGCACATCATGGATGTGCTTCAACAGCTGGCCAGGGAGCTTGGTGTGCCCCTTGCTGCAGAAAAAAATGGAGGGACCATCCACAGTCCTCACTTTCCTGGGAATTGAGTTGGATTCACTCCAGCAATCCAGTGAACTACCTGAGGACAAATTAGCTGACCTAAAGTTATGGTTGAAGAACATGGTAGCTAGTCGCAAAGTTACGTTAAGGGAACTTCAGGTAGTGATTGGTCATCTCAATTCACATGCAAAGTAGTAGCACCAGGCATGGCCTTCATTAGATGGCTTTGCAAGGCCATGGAAGGCCTTTTGAAACTGCATCATAGGTGGTGCCTTTCTGCTGGGCTGATGGAAGATTTAGCGGTATAGTTGAGGTTCCTGGAAAGCTTTAATGGGGTATCATTTTGGAGAGACGAGGTTTGCCTTGGAGAAGAATTGCAAGTGCATTCCGATGCGGCAGGTGCTTTTGGCTGTGGAATTTACTTAAGGGGTAGGTGGTGTGCCAGGTTATGGCCCAGGGAGTGGCATGATTTAGGAATTACTTGAGATCTCACCTTTTTAGAATTATTTCCAATTGTAGGGGCGCTATGGCTCTGGGCAGACATGTGGGCCAATTCTGCTGTAACCTTTTGGTGTGACAACATGGCGGTGCTCCACGTAGTGAATTCTCTTTCCTCCAAATCAGGGAGGGTCAGGGTGTTGGCTCCAGGGGCATGGGCTCAGTCAGATGTCTTGCCGGAGGAGGTATGGAGCCTTGGATGGCTGAGGCCAATAGGGCCATAAGTTTAGCGGTGGCACCCAGCACTAGGCAGAAGTATGCAGCTGCCTGTAATGAGTTCTTTACATTCTGCAGACAGGAAGGTTTAGGTCAACCATGGTCCATTACAGTTAACCATCTACAGCAATATGGGGTGCACTTACATCAAAATGGTTTAGCCCCTCGATCTATTCAGAGTAAGATGTCGGCATTTTATGCCAAGGTGCTGGGATGCCAGGACCCCACAAACTATTTCTGCATTCGAGAAATGATAGAGGGATGGAGCAAAGAGAGGGGTAGAATTGAAGATAAAAGGATTCCATTTTCCCTGAAGGTTTTACTCAAATTGGCAGAGACATGGGACACAGCTTGTAAAGACAGTTATGAGGTAACCCTGTTTAAATCAGCAACGCTTTTAGCATTTAGTTTTTTGTGGGTTTTTTTGGAACTTTTAGGATTAGTGACTTGGTTCGGGTTTCTAAGAAGGACCAGACTTGTTTGACCTTGCTGATGGATGATCCAGTGATCTTCAAAGATCGAGTCATTATCCATCTGAGGAGATCTAAGACTGGCCAAATGGGGAAAGGCAAGTGTCCTTAGGCCAGTGTTTGGTGGAAAGTTGTGCGCTGTCCGTGCAATGCAGGAATACAGGATGGGGCAGAGAGGCATGCTTTGGGACAGGTTCTTGGAAGTGGTGTCCCGGGATAATGCAAAGGTGCCCCCTGATATATTATTTGTTCACCTGGGAGGCAACGACTTGGCTAAACGCACAGGGAAGTTGTTGATTATACAGGTGATTGAGGATTTTTGGGCCATTAAGGCCAAAGTCCCTGGAGTAAAGTTAATATGGTCAAATATAGTACCAAGAATTATATGGCGCGCAGATTGTGACCCCAGATGTATTGACCGTGCCAGACGGGGAGTTAACCGAGACGTTGGTAGAGCCGTAAAGGCTGGCCTGGGGCCTGTAGTGGCACACCTGGATATACGGGTGCAGCGGCCTGAATTGTACAGAGATGATGGTGTACACCTGGTGGAGTTGGGATTGGACCTATTTCTCTGGGATTTACAAGGGGGCCTTTGGGCTGAAATTTTTGGCAGTGGTGGCAGGCACGGGGCATATGGAAAGGTAAGAGATTTGGTGAGTTCCTTTGGGACACCTGAGGAGGGTGTCAATCAGCCCATTTTCCTGATTGGTGGAACAAGGAGTACATGAAGGAGAATGGAGTTAAGGGAATCTCCCGGGCAGCAGTGCACCTAGGGTCTCGAGGCTCAGTGACTGAAGCCATGTGAGGATTCCTGCAGATGGGCGGATGAAGACATGCTAGTCAGAGGCAGCGCGCTTCAGCAATTGGAACTCGCTCTTGGTGGCCTGCTCCGGTTGTAAATGGTACACTGGAGTCAGATGATAATTTCGCACTATGGTAGGCCTCCTTGTGAAAGGGGAATTAAGAGTTTAAATAGTTTAATAAAGTTGTGGCCCTAGTTTTATCCAACACCTGTGTCTCGTCCCTTTATTTTGGGCTGGGTGGGCAATGGTTTCATAATCATCTAGCATATATGTAAAATGGCAAAACTATTACACATGGGAAGCTGTTTTATAAGAGGTCAAACTATCCATTGCAGCCAAGATTATCTTTTTTGAATGGCAGTGGTTCTCTGGCAGCAGTCTTCTTCATCACCTGCTGGATGATACTTTTTTGGCTGGAAATACTTTGTTTGGCTGGGATCTTCTCCCTCCAAGCACAAGCTCTGCAACTGAACTGTAATCCGTTTTTGCAATCTTCTTAAGAGCTACGACATTGTATGTTAAATGACATGTTTCAGGCAGCAATGTGAAAAATCTGTCCATTTCATTTTCCTTAAAGTCTCAGCAGCATTCCTGCCCTGTTGAAGTTCCACATTGGGAGACTTTTTCTGGTTTTTTGCACTTAATTTTTTGCGTATTTTGGTATACACTTTTCAGGTACATAGTTTTATGTATTCTTCCTAAAGTATGTTTCTACTCATTTTCCAAATATATGCTTTTTTAGTTATGCATATTTTTCTTGTGTATAATTACGAAGGGAAATTGAAAGATACATGAGTACTTGGTAGCTTGCTGTGAAAAATTTGCACAGCACTTTGCAGGCAAAATCGTTCGGATCTGCTCTGACTTAGATGCTGTAGTTAATACCCTATAGATGTAACTATGGCTCCTGCTTGTCCTATGTTGATGGATAAGTTTCAGTTTTTGCAGCCTTGGAAAGGTGAAGGCTACCACTTGTCTGCTAGACTTTTGCTGTCCTGGCTTATAGAAGCTGCCAGAGAGGGACTGGCCAAGTGGGTCCAAGGGGGCTTACCGTAGTGCCTCTTTGCAACAGGGCAGCATCCCAGCATACTTGAAGGAGGCAGTAGTAAGATCATTACTGAAAAAGTCCTCTTTGGACCCCACAGTACTGGATAATTACAGGCCAGTCTCTGATATCCCATTATTGGGCAAGGTGCTGGAGCGGGTTGTAGCTTCACAGCTCCAGGAATTCCTGGATGAGATGGATTATCTAGACCCATTTCAATCTGGTTTCAGGCCTGGCTATGGGACAGAGACAGCTTTGGTTGCTTTGGTGGATGACCTACGCCGGGAACTGGACAGGGGGACTGTGTCCCTGTTGGTTCTGCTGGACCTCTCAACAGCTTTCGATGCCATCGACCATGGTATCCTCTGGGCCGTCTCTCTTGGATGGGACTTGGAGGCACTGTTTGACAGTGGCTCTGGTCCTTCCTGGAGGGGAAAACCCAGAGGGTGGTGCTGGGGGACTCTTGTTCGACACCCTGGCCGTTGGCCTGTGGTGTCCCTCAGGGACCTGTTTTGTCCCCTATGCTATTTAACATCTACATGAAACTGCTGAGAGAGGTTGTCTGGAGTTTTGGGGTTTTGGAAGAGTTGCATAATCAATAGCAGCAAACTCTGACATTTGTAATTACCTCCCAACATCTTGCTTTTGAAATACACTCTCTCACTTTGCTAGTAATGACCAGAATCCTGATGATATTCCACAGGGTAGACTGAAAATAATACAAACAGTGTGAGCAATCTTGCCAGCTGACTGTTGTACTTTCAGACATTCCTGGCTTGCATAGTCAGTTGCGCACTTGGTTGTGTGCCCAGGTGCATGACACATGACTGGCAAAATGTGAAAGCTGCTTGTACAATTGTCCTTACACACACAATATTTTGCAATAAGATTTTGGCCAGTGCACGTTGGCTTTGATTATGAACATTCACACAATTCCAACTTTTTTTGCCTAGCAGGTAAAACTTGTTGACTTCATGCACTCAATAATGGGAATAGCATAAATCAAGTAAGAGGTGAAACGCTTGTCTTTTGTTTTGTGTGGAATTTTCTTAGCAATGGCTGACTTCATTACGCATTTTGCTAGAATGTGTAATGTCCAGTTTTCTAAACAAAA
The DNA here is from genome assembly GCA_037013535.1 of Intellagama lesueurii. Lineage (NCBI taxonomy): Eukaryota > Metazoa > Chordata > Lepidosauria > Squamata > Agamidae > Intellagama > Intellagama lesueurii. Next base: position 128,152,514 of record JBAJHW010000001.1, on the reverse strand, counting down.
TATACAAACTCCTCCCCCCCCCCTTTCTGCATTGAAGAAAAGTGAAGAATTAACATCCATGTTTGACTGGCTTTGCCTTCAAAGAGCTCTGCAAAACATAAATGGTACTGAAACACAAATGGAAAAAAATGAAGGGATGCACAAAATTCTCAAATATTGATATTTTATTTCAAAATCCATACATTCCACATAACTGAACAACTTGTCAAAAAGATTTACATTATTTCTATGCTGCTTGGTGCCCTTTTTCTCATTTGCTCTTACTGTCCTTGGCTTCGTTTGCCTGTGCTACCAATTAATCTGCGAGATCGTGGTAGCTTGTTTTTACAACACTCAGCGGGAGTATTATGATATCATCAACAAAATCACACGAACTTATTATGATTGTTTAACTACATTCTAGCCATGAAAAGCCTCTGATATTGCGAATGATAAATGGGTTGAAATATATATAAAAGAAGCAGCCAATAAATAAAACCTGAAATCGACCACAAGAGAAACCAGAATGCAAAACAAAAACAACTGACTAGCCAGCTGTGCTGGTAAAACAATGATTGTTACTAGAAGACAGAAAAGAAGAAAGTTTTCTTTTTTAAAAAACTAAGAAAATGAACAGAATCTACAGATAACAACAATTTGAAATAACACTTCACATGGAGAAAGCTATTGTGTTAACTTATATATAATGTAAAATAGTCGGGCCAAAATCCAGGAGTGCACTTTGGTGTTCATGACCTGTATAAGAGAGACTTTCTTTCCTTCCATCTCCTTCTGCAGCCCTGTGTGTACATTTCCCTGCCTTCTTTAGCATGTCTTTAGGGTGCATAAGGGGGCCGTGGTGAGGACAGTGTGTTGCTAATCCCAGCTGAAACAGTGGGATCCAGAAGATGTACACGACTGGATTCTAGCTTTTGTCCACTGATCCAGTCATTTCTCAAAAATCGTGGAAACTCCATCTCAGGTGAACAGTGGCTATAGAAACCTGCAATTACTTACCATGAAAAAGGTGATGTCAAACAAAAATCCATCAAGTCAATTCTGGCTAATGGTTACCCCTTTTCATGGTTTTCCAGGTAGAGAATACTCAGAAGTGGTTTACCCTTCCCTTCTCCTGGGAGTAACCTGGGACTGTGCAGCTGGCCCAAAGAGTCAAAGAGGCTGGCTCTGCTCACAGGAGGCACAATGGAGAATAACTCCCACTCTCTGATTCTGCAGCCAGGTACCAAAAACTGAGCTATCCAGCCAGCAGGGCAGAAGGGAGATAGCATCAAGTAAAATAGGATTAAAACACTGTATTTCCTGAAAAAAACAGATTAAAAGTTCAAAACATATGATGATGATGATAAAAATGAGGGAGGGGGAGGGAGGGATGTTTCCCCCCAGCTCAGATAATTTGCTTTGGATTTCTGCATTGACCAGGGGGTTGGAATCAATGGCCTTATAGGCTCCTTCCAACCCCATTAGTCTATAATTCTAGGATTCAGTGGTACTTATAATACAGCACTCGCTGCAGGTTAATTTACTTAGAGATTTTGTGTAATAGTCCATGACCAGAACCATAAAACCTGAAACTTCCCGATTTGGATTGTCCCAAGACACCACTTTTGTTGTAATGCAGTCAGATGAAGGAAAAAGGTAGAAACAAAAATATTGTGTTTCCACACTTCATTTACTTCATTGCTACAGTAACAGAGCCCATTGATATAACACATGCAATGACCTTCTTAGTATCTTCCCAATGGAATAGTAAACAATGTTCATTAAAAGACTGAAATGATCCACCAAGATAATTTCAAACTATTTGCTTTGAGCACTTCCTTTGTGCTTATAGCTTGTCCTTTTTTTCATTGAGAAAATGGTTATGGTTTACCTACTTTATTTTGATAGCTGAATCCAAAAATGATTTTGCTAGAAAAACCGCTATTGCTGAAAGAGGAGATAAAAATTGTGTATACACTGATGATAAATTAAAGGCTATGTGTATGTAAGAAGAACCCAGGACATTAAAAAAATAATGCACATTTTTTCCCAATCAAACAGAAATGTGTCTTTGTTAGAAACAGTGTTATGATTAAGAGTAAACACTACTATCAATAATGACTGAAGCACATCCTTTTCTGAAAACTGAGAAGAATGACTGATACAAATTTGGAATGCTGAAATGCACATGGGAAATTCAGGTGCAGAAATCTTCATATCCGAAGATGGGATTACATGAATCAGGATCAGAACAGACAAGATCATGTAACCCTAACAGTTCCTGTTTTGATGCTTCCAAGTCTATGAAAGCAAATCATTAATGAATTGAACAGGCACACCTACAGGTAACCTCCTTGTTGCCTTAAGGGGAAGGAAATCAACACAGTGCAAGCATTTGCTTTTGTCATGAAACTTTAAAATAACAACTTCAAAGGCAGGAAAAGCAGATCTTTCAGGCATTTTTACAACTTCATGGTGCTTGTGTCCAACACTTTGCCGTTCCTGAGGTTTCGACTGATTGAAGTTAAGAAACTGACAGCACATAGACTTTCTGTCGGGCCCTTTGTGCATATTCATCAAAGGGAGTATCTTGCTTTTGTCTGAATATAGAATTCAGTTGATCGCCCTTGTGTTCTTTGACATTATGATATGGTCCCTATTCATTACACCACCCTGGTTTTCTATTTCAATTTGCACACCATTGCTGGCTTTCCCATGAAGAATGTTAAAATTGAATATAGCCATTTTCTTTTAACGGTGTATTGAAGCCTGCCTAGATTACCAGGTTGCAGAATAAATTCACAGTTGTTATCCAATATCTGTGTGGAATCCACAAATCTTGCCTGAAGGCAGTGCTTTATTATAACGACATTGTGTGTTTCCATAACATGCAGATACTGAATTTTTGTTATGAGAAAAATGTGACTTTAAACATCAGTAAACATGTCATGCCTTTTGCACCACTACATTTGTGCAGGTCTTACAGTGATTGTCCAATTGTTCTGGATTCTTATTAGCTAGTGTGTATAATTTCCTTTCAAGTAACACAACTTCCTCCTTTGCTGGTGATGATAATGTGTCAGTTACTTCATTAAAGGCTGAATATTCAGCCATTGTATCAGCAAGCCACACAATGCTTCATAAAACCCTTTAAAAACAGAAAAGAGATGCTGAGCATGTGAGCAAGCCAGCTTCCTCCAGCACACACAGCAAAGTCCTAACATTTTAAAGAACATATTCATTTCTCTCCCCCCCCCACCTTTCTTTTAAAAAAATACTTATTGGGAAGATGTGTTCTTTCTTTTCCAGCACAGAAGGACACAATTCATCCTCCCTTAAAAAAAAAAAAAGATAGGGAAACTACCGGGAAGCTATCACGTTATTCCCATGTTGCCACTCAGGGGGAAAAAGTGCTTAGGTCATCTGTTTTTTGGAGTAGGATGGGTAGAATTTTTATTTTATTTTATTTTTTTATTCAGGATAAAGCATCTGAGAAGGACTTGCTTGTTTATGCAAATAGAAACCTTGCTTCCAAGTGAATGATTTAATAGATATATCTGGGTTGCATATTAACATTGTTTCAGTGATTTTAATTGACATGCGCCCCCACCCCCACCCCTAGAAAGAGCAAGGCCACACTGTCAAGCATCCTGTCACTTTCAGTCAAGTGCGTGGCACCTCAAAGCCTCTTACTCCCAGTCATCAACCTCCAGTGGGATGCCCCACGGTGCTGAAGGAAATGCGTTGAAAACAGACCGGTGACTGAGTTGCACTGGGAGAGGAAGGACATGCATGCCCAGCATTTCCATTTTTATTAGAGAAGTCAGGCATGTATTTTCAAATGAGGCATATTTTTGTTGTGCGATATACTGAAAGCCACAATTGCTCATTGGTGTTCTGCAGAGGGCAAGATGACTTTTCCTGATGAAGCATTTTTTTTAAGCATATAGGTTGGGAAACCCTGACAGCAGAGGGAGAAGAACGTGTAAACATCAATATTAACATCTCTGGAGATGATATATCTGTGAGCATTCTGATAAGACAGGTGGGCTGAGTGTTCTTTCTAATGCCAAAATGAATTTTCTGACATCCTTGTCACACAGATGCCAGCAAAACAATAGGCTGCTGCCTCTGAGGTATGTCACTGAGAACATTTCCATGAAAGAAACCTTGAATAAAAAAGTTGGGAAGAGGATAGCTTGGAACATCCCACTTATAAAATAACATGAATATATTCTAGGAATAGGTGAGAAATGTTTATTGTTGTTCCTTTTCGTGGGGAAAGGTAGAAACTTTCCAGATGGGATTTGCACACTTAGCCACTCCTATGATTACAGCACCATATAATTATCAACAGGAGACTGGGTCTCTTCTCTAGCTTTTACAGGCAGGTCCAACATGCTACTCTGTGCAACAGTTGTATTCATTGACTGAAATCTTTTCACTTCCTTTGGGGGCTTCAGATGGATGTGACTTACACTACATCCTGGAATGGCCTTTATTGAGCTGCAATTTACTTTTAATCAGTAGCAATTTGGCACTGATGATGATATCATTCATCAGTGTTACCCATGTGGAGCTGTTCAATAGGGTTTCAGCCACTGACTTTAGCCAGGGTCCAATTTTTAAAATTCATTTTAGGTAAGAACTTATCAATATTATCAAATTTCTCCATAAAGAGGGCAGGAAGAACATGAGAATTTTTAAAAAAATGAATCTTGGTAAAATGAAACTGGACATTTGTTCAGGAAAAGGCCATGTGGTCCCTAAAAGAATACAAATGCAGGAACAAGTGATACCTTTATTGGACCACTGAAGAAACAATTTGCTGTAGCAGCAAATAGAATTTCAGCCATTCTTGTATGAAACAGCCTGAGTTGATTATTGAATTTAGAAAATGGCAACTCCTTGGCATAATGATCCTCGCCAGGTGTGGCTTCCCTAAAAACAGCATGCTCCCTCATCCACAAACTCAATCTCATTCACATCTATGGATGAAGAAGCTCTATGCCTTTATAGATGTACAAGACTGAAGATTCTGCTTCCATAGAAGCTAGCAGGAAGTTAGCCTATGGCGTGGCCCCATCTGCATTGCAGTGAACATCGGACTGTAGGTTGATGCAACGTTCCCTTTTTTTAATCTCCAGAGTCTGAAACTCATTCAGAGGCAACTTTTGATTAATTTCATTGATTTAGCTGGAACTAATTCAACTGTGATACTCCTTCCAAGCAACAAATATTGTAACACAGCAGTTATACTACAATCTGTGCCCATTAGGGAAATCATGAATGGAGAGCTAATAAAAATTATATTTATTCACATTTAATGAAATGTAAGAATGACTGAAATAATTTGATGCCCCAAAATAATGTTTGTGTCTCTATTTGCAATTTTGATCTTGTGGGATATTGTTATTATACATCATGTTTCATTAATAGCAGTTTAGACCTAGCTAAATCAGCAGGGGAAGGGGTAGAAATAGAATGACTAACAGACATAAGAAACAAAATGTATGGATAATAATGAAAACTGTAGAATCCATGGTATACAAAGCCACCTGGAAATTACCTACCCTTATAAGAACTATGCAGTTGTAAACAATGTAACATTCTCATGGCCAAATTAACTAACAGAAAGGTCTTAAGAGTATTCAAGGGTGCATTGCATAAAGTATCATACAACAGTTTGTTTAGATGTTACTTAATTCTGATTGCTATTTTTTTTTTGTTAATTAGTGTTGAAGGAAGGAAGCCTCAAAGCCTGCTCACACTGTTTGGCATGGGGAAATTTTTACCAGTGGGTGTTTTTTCTGTTCTCCACCTTCCTTTGAGCGAAGGTGTTTAAGGAGCATGGCACATTTTAAAAGACAATCAAAATTTGGAAGGAAAAAGAAATAATATCTGGCTTTGAAAAAGAGCTTCTCAGGGCCCCAAACAGCCTGTAGGAGCCCAAACTTGTCAAATTGCTTCTCGTTGCCATCTCAAGAGGCTGAAGTAGATTTTGTAAATTTTCCTTCCAAAAAAGGTGAGGGCAGACCATTGCTTTGGGCATCTGGGAGAGGGCAGAGCTGGATGCCTGAGAAATACAGTGGCTACATTTTGCCGACCCTGTTTTAGCTCTTCTCATCAGGAATGTGAATTTTGCAGCTTTTTCCTCTTGGTGAGAAACTGTGCAGAAAATCCCTTTTTTATCTCCTCACATTGAGATTTTCTTGCTGCTTTGCTTTGTTTTCTTTATTGAGAAACCTCATGGGGTTTCTTGCATGTTTTGTAGTCTTCTTTCTTCCAGAACAAATACCAATCAGCACAGAATTGTTATAATCCCTGTAAAAAATGGCATTCTTCTTGAAGAAGATTGCCCTAAAAGGACATTGAGTTGTGCAGAATTTACCAGCTTCTTGTGCAAAGTAACAGGCAAAAAATGAAGAAAAACATTTCTGGAGGTGGCGGGTGGAGACAATCAGGGTCTCATTTTCACAAGAAGCCAAGAAACCTGACGGGTGCAGTGGGAAGTCTTGGCAAGAAGCCTCAGCATAGAGAAACTTGAAAAATTGGTAGGAACAAGATCTTTTGTCAAATATTCTTCACCTCTCTACTTCTTATGTACCTGCCCAAACATGCAAAGTCATTATTTCTTTTTCTGAACATGATTCTGAGGTGAGGTTACACCAAGATACACGTGCTTGCAGGTCTATTGCCATCAATTTGAGCAAAAAGTCTAAACTAATGGTATAAATATGAATATTTGGGTTTGAGGGCAAAGACTTAGTGGCCAGAACCTTATTTGTGTTTGCATAAAGTTTGTGTAGGTTGTTGTGGCTATTTGAAGCTCATTAATGATGTACCAGTCTGCCTCTTAGTCACATGACTGGCCACATGGCCTTATAGCATAACCAAGATGCAGTCCAGCACTTCATCAATTTGCTGCAATGAGCCACAGCAGGTTCTGCAAACCTTGCATAAAAACTAATAGGATTCTGATCAATATCAACTTATTTTTTTTCTGCCTTCCTCGAAGTCCTAAACAAATTTTCTTAAAAGTGTATATGGTAACTTCGTCTTTGACTAATTGAGTACTGCATTGTGAGAGTAAATTTATTTTTTAAACTAGACATCTTTTAAGTGCATCCAAGTCCTTTAGGGAATATGGAAAACTGCCTGCTCTCAGGCTCAGGTTACTCCCAGACATTCTTCCCCTGCCTGTTCCTGTAGCAGAAGCAGAGTGTCAGGGCCAGACCCTACCTGTGTATTTCTCTCCTGCTGAACTGTGAGCCTCACACCTTTAAGAAAAAGAAAAGCCCTCTGAAATTCAGAACTGATCAAAGATGCAAAACAGGAGCTTGAAATGGTCTACAAAATTCCCAGAAGACGGCCTGTAGTATCATAGATGTAGTATCGAACCCTCAGTGATTTCATTGGCTCTTTCCATCTCTGTCCCTTACTAGACAAGTTGATGATGGATAAAGTCATTCTTAGGTGAAACCTCCAGGATATTTTAAGGGGTAACAAATATGATTAGGAAAACTGAAGGCAGTAAAGAAAGAGATCTGCATATTCCTAATTTATAGCAATGTTTAGTAAAGACAAAGTTCCCAAACTGACTGTTTACCTCTAGATTAGGGTGGAGTTACACTATGAAAATAAATCAGGAGGTGGACAGAGGTTTTCGAAATTGGTTTAAAATCGCATGGTTTTTGGTTTGGTGTGTGTTTTTTCTTTGGAAAACTTTAAATCAACTGAGTTGTATATCTGTTGAGGGAGGTATATGTGCTTTTAGAATCATTTTACACACACACACACACATATGGTGGAGAAGGAGAGGAAGGCAGGGAGAGAACCACCAGCCTGGCTAGTGTGAGAGAAGGCCCACCAGTGAATTGCAAAAAGAAACTGACCAAAGAAATTGACAAGATTCTAGGCTTCTAGGCTTGTGAAAGAGGGAGTGCTTTCCTTGCCTAATCTTTTTCTCTCTGCTTACTCTCTTTTCAGACTGGACCGCAAGGTTTCCTTAAACTCCAAACCTGGGGTCCTGGTATCCATTATCTGACAAACCCCACAAGCACAATTCATGGCCAAATAAAATACCTCACTTTCCAATTAAAAAACATGCTTCTGAGGCAAATGCTGGAGTCGCTGCCAAGCCGAGGCTTTGGGCAGCGTGACTCACTCTTTGCCCCCCCCACGGATGATGCGGGACCCTACAAGTCTCACGAGACTTCTTTGAAGATGAGAAGATATGAGTGGCTTTATAAGGGGCATTCCCCTTCGAACCATCCTCTTCTTTTTCTGGCATTACAAGAGAAAGAGGACTTCAACTGGTCGGCTAACTGTACTGCGTCACAAAGAGGATCAGTGTTCCTGAAGGACAGGAGGGTAGCATCGGCTCCCTCCCACGGTTGTGTTCGCATTTATTTTCATTGTTTGGGGGATGGTTTATTTTATTATATTAATTTATAGTCGTTACAGGATTCCACAGGGGAGCGGGCTGCAGCGGTGGTGCAGCAGTGCCCCACACTTTGGCGAGAGCGGTTTAAGTTGGTTTTTATAAAAAGAAGAAGAAGTAAAACAAAGTAGACATTAGCATGAATATTACAAGTTTAAAAAGGGGCATCCGGAGGAATAAGGACATTGGGGCGAGTGGTCGCCATTGGATTTTATTTAGGTATTTTAAGGTTTAGTGCGGTTCGCCACCCCCACCCCCATTTGTTTGCCAGCTCGGTTTTTGGCATGATTTAGCCAGGCACGACAGCAAGGCCCCTGTTAATATTCTAAGCCGGGCAACCCCCCTTTTTTTCTTTACTGGATCCCCCCCTCCCGCCGATAGTTATCTATCCAGCACGTGGTGAGCTTGCAGGGATTGGGACATTGGCTCATTGTCTTAATTAAGTTTGGAATAAAAAAAATTATAAAATTAAATTAAATTATAATTATTAATCAGATTAAGTAAGACAAATAAAACAGAATAAATTTATAAAACATTAAAATAAAATTGATAGCTAAATACAGTGTGTAAAATAAATGAATTAAAATGTTTAGGTAGTTAGCTGATAGATTTTAATATTCAATCTATTAGTAATTAATCATTAAATAAATTGATATTTCTATTTTATAAGAATTAATTAAATAAGCAAATTGATTATTGGATGTTAGTTATAGTGAGATTGATTAATTGATTGGCAGGTAGTAATTAATTGGAGTGATTGGTAATTAATTCATAATTAAAAGTCACAGAGTATAAGTAAGATAAAGTAATCAATTGTAATTATAGTAGAAGATAATTTAAAAAAGAGGGGAAAGACTCTAAGGTAAACCCCCCTCTCACACTGATTGGTGTGTAATTCCTTCTAGGCACTAGGGGGAGCTAAAACACAGATTAGGTGCATTTCTTCAAGTGGGCTGGCAATTGCATTTACTATTTCAGTAATTTATTAAGTGATAAGGAAACTTCATACAGGAGGACATCGAGGAAGGGCCAAGGTAACAAAGGGAAACAGCTGGCCAAGAAGAGGCCAGCCCCACAGGTGTTCTCTCCTCAGTCGTCCTCAGACGAGGAATCCTGGCCCGTATGGCAGGAGCTGCAGGACAAGATTTCAGCCCTAGAGGCTGAAAGGCTGGCGAGACAAGCTTCGCAGCCAGGTGAGGTTCAACCTCGCAGATCATCTAGGGATGCCAAGAGCCACCGTAGGGCAAAAGTCAAGACTCTAGCGCATGATTTAATTAATCAATTTGTTGTTCTTGAGGCGGAGCAGCTACCAGAGGGGACCAGCAGAAGTGAGGCCGAGGGTGCTGCAGCAACACCTAAGCCACGGCGTTCTGGGAGAGGCGTCAGGTCCTCAACACCAGTGATGACGGTGTCAGCAACCGAATGTCAGGAGGTCCAGGAAGATGTGATTGAAGTCTTCACTGACAGCCAACATACCAGGGTTTCTCCATTAGGGATTGTGCCTAAAAAGGCCCAAGGTGAGTTTAGGTTGATTCATCACCTGTCTTTTCCGGAAGGAGCATCAGTCAATGACGCTATATCTCCAGAGTTGTGTACCGTGAGGTACACTTCCTTTGATGATGCAGTGTGCATGGTTAGGAAATGCGGGGTTGGGGCGGAATTGGCAAAATGCGATATCAAATCAGCGTTCCGGATTTTGCCAGTGCACCCCAACGACTTTAACCTGTTAGGCTTCCAATTCAAGGAATCATTTTACATCTATAGGGCCTTACCGATGGGTTGTTCAATATCATGCGCTGCATTCGAGAAATTCAGCACATTTATTGAATGGAAACTGAGGTGCATGGTGGACTGTAATTCTACGGCCCATTACCTTGATGACTACCTTTTCTGTGGCAATAAGAACTCAGGAAAGTGTAGATTCATACTAAATAGGTTTCAGGCATTAGCCAAACAGCTGGGATTACCATTAACCGAGGAAAAAAGTGAGGGGCCAGCCACGTCCCTCACCTTCCTGGGTATTGAATTGGATACGATGCAGCAGGCATCACGACTGCCTGATGATAAGTTAAAGGACCTTAGGAGTAGAATAGCAACACTATTAAAGAATAACAAGGTGTCACTGAGGGAGCTTCAACAAATAGTAGGGCACTTAAATTTTGCCTGCAGAGTAGTGGCTCTGGGAAAACCATTCATTAGGCGATTGTGCACGGCCATGCAGGGTCTTCATTGACCATGGCATAGAACCAGAGTTACACGAGGGATGAAAGAAGACCTTTTAGTTTGGAATCAGTTTTTGGCAGAATTTAACGGAATCTCCTTTTGGAGAGGTGAGATTGGCTTAAAGGCTGATTTCCAAGTACATACCAATGCAGCGGGATCTTTAGGATTCGGTATCTACTTCAGAGGAAGGTGGTGCACAGGCATGTGGCCCGAAGAGTGGCACCTGAAGGGTATCACTAGAGATTTGACGTTTTTAGAATTTTCCCGATAGTAGGGGTGCTTTGGCTATGGGCCAAAGAGTGGTCAAATTCGGTGGTCCAGTTCTGGTGCGACAATCAAGCGGTGCTTTATATAATAAACAACCTTATGTTGCAATCAGAATGGGTCATGACATTGGTCAAGGCATTTACATTGCGGGCATTGCAGTTTAACATTTTGGTGCATGCCTGACACATGCCAGGTCTGGAAAATAGGATAGCTGATGCATTATCGTGCCAACAGATGGACCTGTTCAGGGAGCTAGACCCCGGAGCCAAAGAGTTTCCTGAAGTGCTGCCCCCGGAGGTCTGGCAGATTGGCATGAGGATGCATCAAGAGCGATAGGTTTGGCTCTGGCACCAAGGACGAGGAAGGGTTATGCGGCCGTGAGTATAGAGTTTCAGGAATTCAGGAAAACGTTCAACCTTGAGCCGAAATGGCCGGCTCCGGTGGAATATTTACAGCAATTTATGGTGTACTTAAATAGAAAGGGACTGGCCCCAGGTACCATTCAGGGCAGGCTATCCGCTCTGGCCTATCATGCAAAAATCAATGGTTTTAAGGATTATTCAGGGGATTATCGCATAAGAAAAATGATAGAAGGGTGGTCTAAGGAGAGAGGTAGGAACCAGGATACAAGGGTTCCTATCTCAGCACAGCTATTAGAGCGTATCTGTGCGCAATGGGCACTCTTATGCAGGAATGACTATGAGAAAGCCCTTTTTGAAGCAGCGTCTCTAATGACGTTCTTCAGGGCACTTAGAATCAGTGAAGTGGTAGCAGCTGGAAAAGAGGATAAGTCCAGGCTAGCCCTTCAGTGGCAAGATGTTAAGGTGGAAGAAGGAAGGGTACAAATCCTCATTCGGCAATCCAAGGCCGATCAATTGGGCAAGGGTACGCAAATTACTTTAGGACAGTGTAGTATAAGCAGCATCTGCCCGGTTAGAGCCACACAGGTATATTTGAAGGTCAGAGGGCAACATCCCGGTTATTTTTTCCAGCACACTGATGGGTTGCCTTTGACAAAATATCAGTTCTGGAAACTAACCAACTTAGCGTTAGATAGAGTGGGTGTACAAGGCATGAAATTTGGCACTCACTCTTTTAGAATAGGTGCAGCCTCTACTGTGGCTGTTATGGGTTATAACTCAGAAGAGATCAAGAGGCTAGGCCGGTGGTCGTCCTGCAGTTACTGCAGATATGTAAGAACATTGCCTAACGTATAGGCAGGGGCCTGGTCTGGTTATGTCTCCACAGGTCCTTTAAGGTTGGTGAGACGAAGACACATTACAATAATCGGCCACAGTTATATACACTGGGCTGGGCTTTATGCTGCTACATCCCCATGGGGGAGCGACCTGGGCCTCGGGGCCAGAGCACAAGTTATGTGGAAAGGACTGCAAGGCATGCAATGGATCCAGCTGTGCAGGTTGGCGGCCTTTGGCCAGTCTCCACCTGATATTTTGGTCATGCACCTTGGCGGTGATGATTTAGCCAGGCACCCCAGTAAGGCTCTGATTCTGGACATTATTTGGGACCTGAAGTGGTTGAAGACCAGGTACCCTGTTATGCGGATCATGTGGTCCATGATTGTGCCGCGATTGGCGTGGAGAGACGCCCGGTTTTTCCTCAACGTTAACACGGCTCGCAGAGATGTTAACCGTGAGGTCTGCAGAGTAATCTGCAGTGGCCTTGAATCGGTGATTGGTCACCAAAGGATCCGGATGGATAGGCCTGAGTTTTTTCGGAACGATGGAGTCCATCTGTCCAATTTGGGTTTGGATGTCTTCCTGGAAGACATCAAGGGGGGCCTGCTTGTTCAGCTCGAGCGGCTCGATGGCGGGCATGGGACGTAGCGAGGCTAGTCCCAATGCCGTGGCGGGTAGTGCGAAAATAACAGGTATTTTCCGATGAGTCCCACTGTAAGATCAGGTAAGCTAACAGTGCATCGGACCTCCCAGGGCTGCGGATCGTGCAATTACAGCACCTGGGGGAGAAACATGCGCTGGGCCACTTCCAGACCAACAGTCATCAAGTAAAGATGGCTCGAGGTCTGTGGGTGTTTATTTAGCGGCCAGCTGGGTTCCTGCGGTCTTTAAGACTGCGAGAACAGGGGGCTGGGGACTCGCCCATATGTGTATGGATCTACCTGTTCCCGCACTACCGCAGGCCCCTCTTTGCCAAATGATTGGCAAATGTTGAGTTACAATTAATAAAGTGTGGCCCGTGTTTTAACCCATACTACTTGTCTCGCGTCTTTATTCCAGGGTCGGGGGGCAACAGAAATCTGTGCTTCCCTGTGCATCATGTAGTTGGAATTTTAAAAATAGATTCCAAACATGCTAAACCCGATTCAAAAACAGGGTTTTTTCCCCATGTGTAGCTGAGTCGTTAAGCATAACTGATGAACCAAGGAATGGAAGGGATGCCCAAAGAATTTAAATATATAGGGCTGTCTCAAACACTATTGGCTGTATGCTATCTATTTGCAGAGGCTTTCCAGGTTCAGGTACTGCAACAATCCTATATGCTCTTTGGCAACTGTTTACACAGGGAAATTGCATTTTAGACTTCCTGTAGCTTCCCATTGATCTTAAAGTGGAAGATAAGGGCCATCTTCTAGCTATATTTTCACCAGTGTTTCATAGGTACCACCAATTAAAGGACACTTATCACAACTGACCCAAATTTATAGGATAAACAACCACTGCCTTGATTCATCATGCAGTCCTGTGAAAAAAAATGACTCCTGGTTATTCATTTGGACAGGTATGGAATCCAATATGGTGAAATTTGAAAGCGAACATGCTTTCTTCGACCTTGAACAGCAGCATGTATGCTCAGGAATTGCTATTCAGTGGGCAACTTTACAAACATTTCTTCCCCTTCATCTGATAATTATCCATAATGAAGTTAAACAAGATACTTCCATTCCCTTTTTGTTTCCTCAGTAGTGGTCATCATGTCTTAACAGCCTAATATTCTGCTTTATACCTTTCCTCAGTTTATCTCTAATCCATTTTCACTTTGTACTGGAAGGAAGGGCAATATAATTGTGCGCAGTTCTATTTTCAATTAAATGCATTCTGAGTACTTGTTTTATAGACTGCACATTATTTTCTATTTTTTTAATGCTTACATTTCTAGCCTGGAGTGCTATTTCTCTCTTGTTTTGTTATATTATGTTATAGCAACCCTAATAGGCATTTAAGGAGTGGTTTTACCAGTGTCATCCCCCATACACCCCCAGTGAGTTTCCATGGGTAAGAATCAGATCAAGGTCTCCAGAGTCCTAGTTCATCACTCTATCCAATACATCACTCTGGGTACACATTTCCATCTTACTAAAGTATTAAATAAATACCCAGTGTGGTATAGTGGCTAGAGTGACAGACTAGGACTCTGGAGACCAGGGTTTGAATCCCCACTTGGCCATGGAAACTCACTGGGGGAGTGGATCTGGTAAAACCACTCCTTAAATATCTCAGCTACCTTGAAAACTTTGTTAGGATCACTATTAGAGATGGGCACAAACTGCAGGGTCATTCCTTGGATGCAGAGGTGTTCCATGGGTGCCCTGGCTTCCTTCCCCCACCCCCTCCAATGGGCACCCACTCAGAGGCAGCATCCCGAGCTTCCCTTCCCCACCTCCTCATCAGAGTGGGAGCCTGATGGAGAAGATGGGGGAGAGAAGTCACGGAACCCACAGAACAGCTGGGTGTCTGAGAAATGAACCATTATGAATGGCTGAACCAGCATTCATGCCCATCTCTAGTTTCATAACTCACTTCCAGCCTAACAGCACAAAACAACAACAACAACAGCAATAACAAAATGTATTAAATAATAATTTTGTACCATCAAGTCAGTTCCAACTTATGGCAACCTCTTCCAGGGTTTTCTAGATAGAGAATACACAGAAGTGATTCACCATTCCCTTCTCCCTGGGACTGTGCAGCTTGCCCAAGGCCACACAGGCTGGCTCTTCTCCCAGGAGGCACACTAGGGAATTGAACTCCCTACCTCTGACTTCTCAGCCAGATACCTAACTCACTGAGCTACCCCACCCACTCAGTGAAATTTGTCCAAAGTTAAGAGTTACATGGGCAAATAATGCTATATAATTATTAATACTGGTTTATAATGGGAATTCAATGGAGTTCTATACTGTTCTGGTAAAAAGAGAGCCAAAGCACAGAGAGCTAATTTACTTGCACCAGTAGTGATGTTGGCTCCTGATATTTATAAGTCTAATGTGATATGCAGGATTTAATCACACTGTGCCAAGTTCCACGCACTTCAGACCTGGTCTTCCCAGTGCACTGTCACCTAAATCAATCACTATTATTGGACTCATTTACAATGAGCTCGCCCTCAATCTATACTCTTTCAGCAACAATGTCACACAGAGCAGCCAGAAGAGAGAGGGAAATGTCTACATTTCAAAAAGAGTCCCATTAGATTGCTTCATACACCTGAATCTCATTTTCCATGCACCAGAAGTTCTTTCAATTACAGCCTTTATGGATGTGGTCCTGCATCATAATGACAGTCTTCTGGAATCCAGACACAGGGGGCAAACGGTTTTAGTAACTTCAGTGCTTTCACAACAGGGGATCTATGCTGGCAAACAAGAGAGCAGAGGGATTATTTAATTTTGAAAAATGTTCCTGAATGGCCAAAAATGTATTCATGTACAGCAAATGAACAAGAGTAGATAAAATCTTTTGTAAATGTGATAGTTGGCGTATATTTTGAC
Source organism: Intellagama lesueurii (assembly GCA_037013535.1). Lineage (NCBI taxonomy): Eukaryota > Metazoa > Chordata > Lepidosauria > Squamata > Agamidae > Intellagama > Intellagama lesueurii. The sequence continues at coordinate 128,136,852 of JBAJHW010000001.1, read as the reverse complement.
TTTCTCAGTGCTGAATTATATCCCACAATCCTCAGAAAGCCCACACATAACCATGCTGAAGACTTGTTGTACCAGATCATAAGGCGTTTCAGGCAGACAGCTTTGCAAGTGCAGCTTTGGAGAACATTGGCTAAAATCCAGGGTCATACTAGTGGACCTCTATTGGTATCCAATTTTTTAGAAGACCTTCTAGTTTTTGAATGTGGAATATTGTGCTTCTGTACCCACAGCTTAAAAACCCAGGAAATGGCCCAATATTGCTGCACAATATCATGCCCAAGCAAGGGAAAATCTCAGAAGCTCCTTTTTTCATCAGTTATGCACTTCTCACCTAAACACAAAAACTATTGTCAGGGCTGTTTTTCAACAAGTGTGAATGGTAGTGAGCAGAAGAGGGTATCCTGTTAGCTATCTTGACTGCTGCCATTGGTGTTATCAACATTCAGGCTGCCCTTTGCTATGTGAAGTTTGGCATCCTTTTTTCCTGCGGGCAATGCGGACACAATATTGTGCAGCAATATTGTGGGTACAAAAGTAAAATATCCCATATTCATAAACTGAAGGCTTTTTTAAAAAAAAAGAATTGAGTTTCCTGTATTTTTGAAATGAGAGTTTAAATGTACATGCACTTTATTTTATTTTATTTATATACTGCCCATCTTTTTACTCTGGGTGGTGTACAACAGAAGTTATAAAAAATGCTAATTTACTTGCACCAGTAGTGCAAGTAACAAGACCAGTGACCGAATAAGTGTTGCTGAGTATGATATGCATCCCTCCTTCCTCCTCCTCTATCCCAGTTAACTGGGGAAAACCCTCTTAAAAGCTCAGTTTTGAGATGCTTTTTAAAGGCATGAATGGAGGGCACCTGATGTGACTCTTTAAGTATTGCATTCCATAAATAGGGTGCCACAGCAGAAAAGGCCCAGCTTCAAGTTGGTGTTTTCTGCCAGGAAAAATCCCAGAAACTGACTCCTTTTCTCATCAGTTAACCACTTCTCACCCAAGCACAAAGTAATTGCCAGGGCTATTTTTCAACCGGCTCAGTTGTACTACTCATTGAACACCAATTCATTTGATACTGTTGTCTAACTCAAAATATTAAATGAAATTCTGAACTAGTATAGTATAGTTGAATTGTCATGACAGGACTGAATTGGGAGGTATACAAAAATGTTCCCAGACGCATTGCCACCAACTCATATGTACCTCTGTTAGTCAAAATGAATCTCATAGAAACTCTTTTCTGTTTTCCAAACTCATGGAGATTAAATGAAAACTTACTAAAAGAGGAAGAAATTTTAGAATGGTTGAGGATCGAATTGAAGGAATACTTTAAACAAAATATGAACAAGGAGACAAAAATAAAAACAGTTTGGGAGGCAGGAAAATCAGTCCTACATGGATTAATAATGAAAAAAAACTGGGAAGTAATTAAAAAGAGAAAACAAAGGCAAGAAAAACTTTTAGAAAAAATTAGAGAGAAAGAACTAGAGATTACTGAAAATTCCAGGAAAAAAGAAATTTTAAAAGAGATAAAAAACCTACAGAATCAGCTGTCGGAGCTCATGCTAGGAGAGATAGAGAAAAAAAATAAACTTTACTAAACAAAAATTCTATGAACAAGGAAATAAACCAAGTAAATGGTTAGCTTACCAAGTACGTAAAAAAAGAGAACAAAATATAATAAGAGAAATCAGAAAGGGAGAGGAAATATTTTCCGACCCAAAGATTATAAGGGAAACATTTGAAAAATACTATGAGGAACTTTTTAAAGAAAAGAATTTAAGGAAAAAAGAAGATAATCAAATATACTTAAAAAGTCAAGACCTACCTAAACTAAATGATGACCAGAGAATTAGATTAAATGCACCAATATCGACAATGGAAGTACAAGAGGCAATAAAAGAACTAAAACAGGGAACAACACCAGGTCCAGATGGCGTTTCCACACTATATTATAAAAAATTATCGAAGGAACTGATGCTTCTCTTAAAAGAAACAATAAATCACATTTTACTGGAAGGATACCCAGAAACATGGAGAGAAGCTAACATCATAATTAGCCCCAAAGAAAATAGAGATCCAAAAGGATCCAAAAAATTATAGACCTATATCACTGTTAAATGTAGATTACAAAATATTTGCTCAAATATTAGCAGAGAGATTCAAGAGGGTATTAAAGGAATGGATTGGGGAAGATCAAACAGGATTCTTACCACAAAGACATATGAGACAAAATGTAAGATTGGTAATAGACGTGTTGGAATTCTATGAACAACATCCGGAGAAGAAGTTAGGAATGTTTTTTCTAGATGCGGAAAAAGCATTCGATAATATTAATTGGGAAATTATGTTTGAAGTTCTAGACACAATAGAAGTAGGAGATAATTTTTAAAAAATGGATAAAAAGCATATATAGCAAGCAAAATGCAAGAATAATAGTAAACAGAGAGAAAACTAATCAATGTCAGATTTCTAAAGGTACACGCCAAGGATGTCCACTCTCACCCCTGTTGTTCATAACAACATTGGAGGTACTACTAAGGAAAATAGGAAAAGTGGAACAAATTAAAGGTTTAAAAATTGAGAAGCAACACTTTAAAGTAAGAGCCTTCGCAGACGACATGGTAATCTTTCTGGAAGACCCATCATGTAGTATTACGAAACTTAAAGAAATAATCAGTGACTTTGGAGAACGATCAGGTTTAATTATAAATGAAGGAAAAACTAATATACTGACAGAAAATATGACAGGAAAAGAAGAGAAAGAATTAGAAATTAAGACAGGTTATAAAGTAGTGAATAAAGTAAGATACTTGTGTATAACAATAACTAAAAGGACAAAGGACTTATTTGAACAAAATTATGAGAAAAAAGGGAAAGAAATTAAGAAAAATTTAGAGAGATGGCAACACTTAAAAATCTCATTGATGGGCAGAATAGCAATTATCAACATGATGGTATTACCTATATTCGTATTCCTATTTCAGAATATCCCGATAATAATAACAAACCATTTCATTTGTGGAGAAAACTCCTCTCAAATTTTATTTGGCAGGGGAGAAAACCAAGAATAAAATTAAAACACTTGCAAGACGACAAGAAGAGAGGAGGATGGGGTCTCCCAAACCTCCAATTATATTATGAGGCGGCAGCATTACAATGGTTAAGAGAGTGGATAAGACTGGAGGAAGAAAAAATATTAATACTAGAAAGCAAAGATTTAAAATATGGACTTCATGCATACTTATCGTATGGAAAAAAGAAAGTGAACAAAGCTTTTGATAATAATATAATAGGAAAAGCATTAATAAGAGTATGGGAGAAATATAAAGGGAAATTTTATCGTGGGATTCCAATGTGGATGTCCCCCCATGAAGCTCTCTCAAAGGAAGTTGACATAAAGAATGATAAATGGTTAACATATAAAGATCTACTCATAGAGGAAGATGATGGACAACTAAGATTAAGAACAAGACAAGAAATGAATCAAGTAGGAATAATATGCCAGTGGTTTCCACACAGACAGCTATCAGAAAGAATGAAAATGTATAATAAATTAATAGGATTGGTTAAAGAACCTACGGAACTAGACAAGATAATATGGGGAAAAGAAAATCACCAAATCGCAAAGTTGTTTAAACTATTATTGGAAAGAAATATGGAACAGGAAGTAATTAAAGAAAATATGATAAAAGGGATGCAGGAGTTAGGTAGAACAATTCAAACAGAGGATTGGTTTAGAGCATGGAATGATAACCAAAAACTATTAATAAGTACAGATTTGAAAGAAAATTATATGAAAATATTATATAGATGGTATATGACACCAGAGAAATTGGCAAAGGTGAAGAAAAATGAGAAAGATAAATGTTGGAGATGTAAGACAATAAAAGGAACACTATATCATATGTGGTGGGGTTGTAAATTTATTAGGAAATTTTTGAAAGAAATAGAAAAAATAATCACCATAGATTTAAAAATAAAAATGGAGATGAAACCTGAAACTTATTTGTTCAATATGGTAAAGTTAAACTCTAGACAAGAGACAAAAATTTGTTTATACATATTAGGTGCAGCCAGAATTCAAGTGGCAAAACAATGGAAAGACAAGGAGGAACCTTCGGTGGAGGATTGTTTAATAAAATTACAGGAACTAATATTAATGGACAAACTAACAGACTCATTGAAAGGAAAGAGTAGAACGGAGCACGAATCTCAATGGAGGAAAGTAAAGAATTATCTCAGAGAGAAATGGAAGAAAGATTCCAAACCTGTACCAAGTGACTTAGGCTTAAATTAGAAGCAGAACTACTCTCAACAGAAGTAAAAACAAAGTAAAGCAGATTGTTAATATGGATATAAAATAAGAATTAAGAAAGGTATTATTAAGATTGCAAAGAAAATAAATGTCTGGTGGAAAATAAGGAAGTAAAAATGTTAAAGACACTGTTTTGCGAAAGAGATAATAGAAAGTTATTTTGGTTATGTGCTAATATTGTGATAATTATTTACTTATTTTTATAATTGCTTTTTTAAATGCAATAAAGATTAAAAGTTAAAAAAAAGAGAAACTCATAGAAACAAATGAGCTTCTTGTACATGCTTGGTAACACGTTAGTACATGCCAGTCAGATCAAGAAGAATGTGCTCATTGCTGAATTCCTCTGGAGTTTTCTGTGTACTGCAACATTCTCATTTCCCTCCAATGGAACATCATTAGTGAAAATAAGGCAAAAGGTGGAACTGGAGATGATCTGACAGTTGCAATTAATTTGAAGAATTTCTTAAAACACAGCAGAAAAACAAGGAGTAAGATCCATGAAATGAAGGTACAAAAGAAAAGAAATCAAAGGAAAATCAATAAATGTTTAATACACAAAGCAATGATGAATTCAGATGAAATTTCAATTAGCATGCATATTTATGGGGAAAGATATTTGTGGAGCATTGTGGGGGGTGGCATTACAAGCATACCAGCAAAAACAGGGGAATACTTTAGTTTTGTGTAAGGAAATATATTATTACCACAGGAATCCCATTCTTCAAAAAGCAAGATGGTAAGGAACAGTGGGGTTTTACAGAGTGGAAGAGTTCAATCTCTTAAGAGGTTCATAATTCCAAACCCACATGCCCTTGAACCGGCAGCTTGCACAGGAGAACATCTGGAAATGTTATACACAGTGTTCGAGGCTGCTTCTCAGAGAAAGGAATATTGTTAGTGCAAAGCCTTTGGAAACCTAGACTCTAATCCAATTGCTTCCACTGGCATTACATATATAGAGATAAAGGCTTCTTGGCTGTATATCTATCGATCACTATAGCTTTATTTATATCCATGCCTGTGGAGGTCTACTATACATGAGAGGCCTGGCTATAAATATAAGTCAAAGCTGCCACTGTATATTTATATATAATTAAATTAGCCAGGCTTTGAACTTGGCAGCAATATCCTTTCATGTTGGCCATTTTTATACTTGTGCTTTAAAAGGGACTCTCAGTGATATAAATCACAAGGTCAGCAGGCCAAGCATGAAGATGCCCGGGCATCAGCAGGCAAACAGACGCCCTTGTTAAATTCCTCACTATCATTGCTGAAGTGAAACTCCACTATCTTCCTCTTGGTAACATTTGACCTCCATGAAAGGAAGGATGTTTGGGGAGATTTTATGACTTACAGGAGGGGACAAGGTGTGGTCAGCCAGTCAACTGGTGGGGATTGAATCCAGGGCCTTTCCCAAGGCAAAGCACATCTGTCTCTGGGCTCAGGCTTCCCCCTGCCCCACTTCCTTTCCTGCTCTAGTCCAGTTCTAAAGTTTTCTCACCTTTTATATTTTGCCTCTGTCAATGTAAACCTTTACATCTGGAAATGACAATTAATTCAAAAGGGTAGCCTTCACAAAGATATAAATCTTTGTTTGTCTTATTCTTCTGCACCAGAATGAGAAAATATGTAAAAATTTCCTCCGTGAATGCACATGTGATGCACATTTGTAAGAACAGGGTTTGGGTGCAATTCTACAAAACTGCAGTAGCTCCCGTCATTTTCATGTACTTTCAAAAGTTTTTAAAAATTAAGATAGGATGTGTCCTATCTTGATCAATCATACAGTCCATCTCTGCTTGCTCTGTCTGTGCAAACCTAGCTTCAAGAAGGGAAAACACACTACTTTTAAGTAGAAATATTTTGTTTTGTTGTTGTTGTTTAGTCGTTTAGTCGTGTCCGACTCTTCGTGACCCCATGGACCAGAGCACGCCAGGCCCTCCTGTCTTCCACTGCCTCCTGGAGTTGGTCAAATTCATGTTGGTAGCTTCAGTGACACTGTCCAACCATCTCGTCCTCTGTCGTCCCCTTCTCCTCTTGCCCTCACACTTTCCCAACATCAGGGTCTTTTCCAGGGAGTCTTCTCATGAGATGGCCAAAGTATTGGAACCTCAGCTTCAGGATCTATCCTTCCAGTGAGCACTCAGGGTTGATTTCCTTCAAAATGGATAGGTTTGTTCTCTTTGCAGTCCAGGGGACTCTCAAGTGTCTCCTCCAGCACCACAATTCAAAAGCATCAATTCTTTGGCGGTCAGCCTTCTTTATGGTCCAGCTCTCACTTCCATATATTTTGTACCAACTGCAAAAAAAACACAAAAGTCAACCAGAAAAAAGGTTGGTTTTCTCATTAATACTCTGGATGTAGGAAATCTCTGTAGGTTAGCAAATAGTTCACAGGCTGTCTCAAGAAAAATGAGACTTAACAAGATTTCTTCACATCTCTCCATCTTCCCCCATATTCCCCTCTACCTTTTGTACTCCTTACTTTATCCCTAGTTGTTAAAAATAAAAAATAAATTAAAAAAAAGATTTCTTCACATCTCAAATCTTATTTTGATATAGGGAATGTGGTATAAAGGAGAACAGAGAGGCTAACATTAGCCTTGTTCTTTTCAAAAGAAGTCCCTTGTACAGTCAGCTTTACTCTTCGCTGACACAGCCACAGATCCATTGATTTTTCAGAGGGCCCATTCACAGTGCATAAGGGTAAGCACAGGCATGAGGATTAAGATCTAATCTCTCCGGATCTGATTGTGCAAGCACTCATGAAGGAGAGTGCCTTTTACTTTTGACCTCAACTGTGCGGCAGCTGTCACTACTTTGCTAAATGGCATTTAATCCCATTCTCTTATCTCCCTTGTGCTTAGGCCACTCAGGAACTTCAATCCACACTGAAATTAGCATTTAGTTAGAGAACTAAGTGACAATTCACACAATCATTTAATTGTGTTGCAAAGTAGGTTAGCGTGCCTGCGGAGCACAAGGGCATCTAAGAATTTCAGCCTAAATCTTTATTGGAAGCAAGGTGTGCTTGCAATGAATCATTCAAAGAACATTCCCATAAACCGAAGACCTGATGCAAGCACCAGTGAAGGAGAGCCAGGAAGCAAAGTGCAGACCACCCCACCCCCTGCAATCCTTACAGAAAACTTCACTGAATTAAATTGACCAAGAAAGTCTATAGAGTATAGGTTAACAGATTGGGTCTTCTAGAATGGTAACATTAGTCTAAATTACACACATATAATCTCATGCCAAGTTGGTTTATGATGTTGTCCCAATCAGCTTCATATGGGAGAGCCTTAATTATGTGCGTCATCAAATCCTATCTAAAGAGATGGATATTACAAAGGTCTCAGCCACAGTCCAGTGAATGAAGCCTGACTATTTTCTTCTTAGATGAGGCCGGCAGTTTTAATACATTTATCAAGGAATTGGCCTGTGTAAGTGCTCTCCCCTCTACTTTGAGAGTGAGGCAATGAGGGCTTTTTAAAAACAGAGGTTTCCACTGTCTCTGCACAAAATCTGTATTTTTTCCTTGTGTGAAGTTGAGCACATGCACAAAATGACAAGCAAACTGATCGAAATGGCACAAACCATCCATCCAACATTTTTATTTTTAAAAAACACAAGATGGCAGTTTTTGCGGCTTTGCACAATTGTTGAATTGCCCAGTTGCAACATTTTTATAAAATTCTTCTCACTTAATGGGAAAATTCCAGCTGAAAGCACCAGGGAAAACCTCACCAGCTGAAAAGCAAAGAGAAAAGGTTGGCTGTTTCTCATTTTTGCACAAGAAGTGGACAAATAAAAATGTACATCCCTAGGACTTTCTAAATGAATGGCTATCTTACTGCTGATAATGATGCCCTATAGGAATCATGCTACTTCCACATTGGGCTTTTATGTGCAATTCCCTGGCCTCATTCACAGAATTTTGTTGGGTGATTTGTCCAGACATTGTCATCTTCTGTTTATGGTCTTCGGTGATTTCCTATCACGTCTTCTGTCTTTTTTCTTTACCACTCAGAAGCCCTTAAGGAGTGAAGAGGAGCACAATATGATTTAATTGGCAGTGCTAGCAGCCTTCTGTCTGGACGTCCTTCATGAAATGTAGCCAGAGAACCTTTACTTCACATCTCCCCACCCTGGCTTGAACTTAGTAAGTAGCTTTCAATGACCTCCTGCTAGTCATTCCCAGCCTTATATCTGAAAAGTGTGGACTCAGGTCTTCAATAAAAGGCTGAATCTTGCTTGACCCACAAGGAGGGGAGTCAGGCTAGCTCTATTTCCCTCTTTAATAGATCTCACATACTATGGAGAGCTAAATCTGAATTCTTTACATGTGGAATATCTCAAAGTAATTAGGAAAACTGATTTTTTTTATTGTGTTCTGACCATGTGAAAAGCTCACAGAGGTAGAGAATCTTCTCCTTTTAATATTTAGCTCCTCTCCCGTAATAGCTAGGAAGTAGGGACGGAGCTAGTCTGTTCCCTTCCATTCATGAGCTAAGATTAAATATTTCATTCAAGGCTTGAATAGGGCTAATAATGCTGATCAGCACAAAACAGATGTTAGAAATAGCTAGTAATTAGAGCTGGTGGGCACATTAATGTTGCACAGAGATGCTTGTGGGCTGTCTTTCCAGGTGGGTGAAATTGGACTTCAAAGGTATCCTGTGTTTCATCCTGAAGACCAATCACCAGGCAAAGAAAGCTACTCTGTACAATCCCAGGAGTAAGAGAAGCTCATGAAGTGACAGCCGTGTGCTCACTGTAGCAGTAGTGGTGGTGGTGGTGGTGGTGGTGGTGGTGAGAAGAAGCAGAAGTAGATGAAGACGGAGACAACTGAGTCATGAAATCTTCCTATTCATGACTGTGATATGAAAACTTTTCTTTAGATTTTTCATTGCCATTAGTGCAGTAGGATCATGGCAGTTCATACTTCATCTGAATAGGTGTTGGGTGCTTCTCAGCCATGTCTCCTCTGATGAGCGCCCAAACAGAAGCAGCACACCGGCTCCCTTTCCTGCCTTCTGCAGGTCTGGGAAGCACCAAACACCTATTTGGACGAAGTACAAACTGGCATGAATGGCGCTTCGTGCCCATCTCTATCAGGAACCTAATCTCAACAATGAGTGTGAACAACAACATTCATCTGTTTACTTAGGGACAATCCTGCAGATTTTGACTATTTATTGCAGTTGCAAGGGGAAAGGGGAGCAGTGGAGGTGGATGACATGAGGGGAAAAAAAACAAAGGCAGCCTGTCAGAATGCTTAAGCTACTCAAATTAATTCAGAAATTTCTGTATTGAAATAACTAAATGTCTATTCTATAAAGCATATGTACCCTCCATGGGTGGGCATCTACTCATGTCCATCCCAGTTTTCCATAACACTCTCACAGCTGGTGTTTTCCAAGACATGCCAGCCTGCCCATTTAGAAAATTGAAGAGAGACATGCAAACTCTGTGAGTCTTTTATATCAGCATTTGATTCACATGGGCATATTTCCATAGCTCCTTCAGTCAGTCACTAAAAATGGCCTTTTCTGCTCCTCTAGAAAGGAATGTTTCCCCTTTGTGAGCCACAGATAAATAGATGCGATAAAATCTTGCATTGTCTCAGCAGTGGACTGCAATTTGTTTAGATCTGCACACACACATATACAAAGGAGCAGTGGGAAAATGACAGTATCATCCTTTTTGTAAGATGGGAAGGAAAGGCAACTAGTGGTTCCCCTTCATTCCCTGAGATTCAAGACCAAAAACTCAGAGAGGAAGGCACCATGACATCATAGAGGCCAGGCAGGCAAGGTTTGGGAGCAGGCCAGAGCTGTAGGTTACCTGATTGCAGAAGTAGGCATGGGGAGAATCTGGCTAAATACGCCCAGAATCTGTGTGCAACCTGGCCAGTGAAGTCGTATCATAACACGGAGCCAGAAAGAAGGGAGAAAACAGGAAGCTGGGAAGGTGGCAAAATATTCCTAGTAGGTTGAGCAGCTGCTGCAAATCTTACTAGGTCTGATGTCACACCTTTAGCATGCATGACATGTAGGGAGTGTGTCCATACTCTGTCCACAGCTGGACCTTCTGGCAGATTCACCTCAGGAGAAAATAAAATACACTGGCATGAGAATTATTTCTAGACTCTGCTCTGCTGCAGGGGGTGCCTGAACATTAAGAAGTTCAATGAGTTTCAGTACTGGTGCTCCATAGTCCACCTGACAGGAGTGCCTATCCTCGTGTAAATTCTTTCTCCAGTCCTCTCCTTTTGGGTGTGTTGATATGGCATAGGCAAAACACGCAAAGACTTTCATGCTGAGCTGCAATACAATGATATCAAGCCACTTCACACAGGAACACTGCAGTTCTTCTTCCCCTAGAGCCACTCACCTCAAAAAAATTTCTCTCTGCCTGGAAATCCAGGGAAACATAGCAATGCCCTGATACTTCAGCTCTGAAACCTGGCAACCCTAGGAATGAGATTAATATGGAATGCTGAACACAATGTACAATTAGATGCTTAGCCATTTTTTTTCCAGACAGTGTTCAGATCTACACTCATTCCCTTTTGTTTAATTAGCATATGTTAAAGAATTTAAAGGAGGCAAAGCTTGCTGTGAGTTCTTTCTAAGGCTCTTTGAATCTTTTCCCTCAGCCATCCTTAAAACAGCACCCAAATTGGTTAGCTTAAACCATTGTCTTCTCCCATGATAATCTGTGATAGGGCTGTATTAGTATGCACACTGACCCTTCGTGTATTCATTAGACATCTGTGAGATTTGTGCCTCCAGAGATCTCTTTGTTTCTAGACTGAAAGAAAATGGATACTTAAAACATATGCAAATTCTTTATGGACTCAAAATACAAAATGAATTCCCAACCATCTTGTAATGTGCTAGAAATCCATAATCATCTTATTACACAGTTATCGCCATGAGAAGAAATGTAGACCATAATTAATGGAGCTTTGTCAGTCTCCTTGTAAATAAAAATCAAGATTTCACATAACCTCTCTATAAATAAGCTGTTTGAGAGCTCAATTCTTTGGATTAATATCATGTGTAGAGTCTCTCTTTTTTTTTAAAAAAAGAAAGAAACCAGAGCCTCTATTGCACAATAATACCTTGCATAGTGCTGCGTCATTTAGAGCTAACTTACTACAGTATGTGTATTTGGGCAACCATTTTGTGGTGCTAAACAGCCCCCCTCAGGGAGGCCTGGTCTACCCACTCCTCACCAGTACTCTCTGGCTGTTTTCTCTGGGAACTCCTGGCAGATGAGGCTGGAATCCTAGTTCCTTGACATACTCCATATTGCCTCAAGGGCAATCAAGGTGGGTGTCACTATACCTCTCTGGAAGGACCTCACCATTTTCTGGGGTGGCAGTTCCTGCTGTGCAATATATCCTGTTCACCTTCTGACATTACATCCTTGAACACCATCAGGAGTGTGGGGGACAGAGAGTGAATAGGTCTCCTTGGTGACAAGGAGATAGTGCTGGACCTGCATGTTCTAGCCCTCATCTTCTACCTCATTGAGTTTAGGGAGGTTGGCTTTTAACAAGTTAAGCTATATGTGTGTAAGGAAGTTGTGCCTTATATTGTCTCCTTTGAAGTTTTCATGCTTGAGTCATGTAAGGGCACATAATTCTAGATGGTGAATTGTTTTGCTCTACATGATCTATGCAGTATCTATATTTGTCTTCAAGATAGCCACATCCATGTATCTGGAAAGATAGTGGACTTGGTTGTCCAGTCTGTTTGTGTTACAGTCATGAATAATATCTTTGTGTTATCTGGTATGAAACTGTGTATTCATGTAACTGCTAAGAAAATCTTGACTATGTAACTCTTTGGAACATAGTTTGTTTGGGCAAGAAATGTTTCCCCTCCCTGTCCACACACACACATCATTGTTTTGTTGTTGTTTAGAGAAGTCTTATTGGAAATAAAGATTAACTTTGATGATAGTTAATACTACAGATTTAGATCAGCTAATTTTATACCAATGTGCATTTATGAAAGCAAAGCTGGATGCTCCTTCACACTAAAAAAAAATGACAATGTAATGATGTTTCATGGCTTTCTTAAAAATTGCCAATTTCTGAAATAGCTAGTCATGCATTAAAAAGTTAAATATAGATAATTATTCCACAGATGCCGAAATCATCAAAAAATAAATCTGAAAATCTAACATATCCAAGGCACAGATTTGGCTTAGATAGCAAATATTGATGCTAAATTCATCAGGAATATATATTATGCAAGGTGTGTGTACATGTATATATTAGAGATGGGGATATTTGTATTCGTAAACTGCAACTAGTGTGGGTCTGGCCCTCAGAACTGGCCTGTCCACTCATGCGTTCCCGCGCCACCAGTGTCCCCCTTTTCCTGCCAATCACAGAAGTAGCTCTGCGGTCTCCCTGCTTGGCTGGCCACTCAGCAGCCCTGTGGGGAGACTCATCCTCCTGCCCCCTGCCTGGAATGGCCAGCCAAGCAGGGAGACAGTGTAGCTACTTCCACAATTGATGGGAAGAGCAGGACGCTGGCAGCACAGCAGCGCGTGAGTGGGCAAGCCGGTTCCGAGGGCCAAACCCATATTAGTTGCATCTGGAAGGGGGGTATTTGTATTGATTTATGAATATCCCCATCTCTAGTATATATATATATGTATAAAACAACACACCAGTGGTTTATGTTTGGAGAAGCAAGACTACCTTACCCTGCTTGTTTCAGGGCAGGTCACCTCTCTGCTCTGACCAAAGGTTGCCTGGAACAAAAGCAACAGCAATACATTTTGATTGCTGAAAGGATCCAGGTATTTTATCTCAGCATAATATAAAATTTGTAAGGCAGATGAGGGGAAAAAAAGGCCTTATGTACTAGAGCAAAGAGGCCCTGACCAGATCATCTCTGCTGTTTGTGTTCCAATAAGGAATCCATAAAACATGCTCAAAGGCTGAATATTGTTCCAAGAAAAATGTCACTGGCTCCAGGTCCTGCTTTTCCCTTCACACTAACAACAGAGCGAAATGAGATCCTAAAAATTCACATCAACATTCAATGACATTTGAATCATATTTATCAACCTGTGCACATGGCTGCTTTTGACATTTTGGGGTTATGTGTGCAGGGAAGAGGAGGGTAGATGCTTGTAGAAATAGCACCGTGAACTATGAGAGCTGCCAAGTGAATCCCTGGTTGTATAATAAAAGGCACTGACTCAGCATCAGTATTGCTCTGGGAGAAGGGGATACACGAGAGCTGAAGGTCAATGACATCTTAACATCCTTCAGCTCGTCAGGTCCCCTCCTGTTCAGTGTATAAACTGAACTTGAGGAAGTTTAAAAGGGCAGGATCAGGGATACAGATTTTTCTTCCTCTTCTTTTGTAGAAGGGTTTCTCTGAAGCAACTCTCCGTAACCTGGTTTCTCTCCGGATGCGCTAGACTGGAAATCTCTTCATCTTCGCCAATGGTTATGTTGTGATGGAATGATGGCTGTTCTAATTAAACACAACTTGAGAGTACCAGGTTTGGGAAGGCTGCTCTACAGAAAGTCTCAGGAAACCTATTTCTGACATCCTAGAACTTACTCATGGCATATCCGGAAGGTTACAAGATAGAAAGAAGAAAGGAACATATTTATTATCCTCCTTCCCCCCCCCCCAAGCCCTTACCTTTGATGTCAGGAGAGATGGAGAACAGCTGACTGGAGCAGAGCAAAGAAGAATAGGTGGGATATGGCTTCCCAGAATACAGATAAAAATTTACAGCTCCTGAAATGAGTCCTCCCCCCGCCTCACATTTTGCTCTCCAAATGTTTGAGCAAGAAATTTCAGTATAAAGTGCAAATTTGCATTAGGAATGTGACATAGACATCCTGATTTGAGATTTACAATGTTGTAGAGTTATTGGGATCCCTATTTGCTTTCATTTGGACAGTTTCAAATGTGACATTTTGGAAGTTTGCAAAATCTCAGAAACTGAACAAATATGAACTGTTGACAGTTACCAACAATGAGTGATTACTGTATACTATTTAACAAATGTTTTAAAAATAAACAAGCAAACACCATCACATGTTCATTACTGTGTGTTAAATACAATTCCATGGCATGACATCCCTGAAATATTTCTTCATTTAATATAACAATAAATTTTAAACTGTCTTCTGAAAATCTTTTAACCCTTTGATGATCTTTTAGGGGTTTCTCAGTCAATGGACACTTGATGGAAAGTTTCCCCCCCCCCCCCCATCAATGATCTCCTTTAGGACATGGCCATAAAAGAAGTTGGCTGTATCCTGGGCAGGGAGATGAAGAATATTCACTAAATTTCTTGTCCTCGTTGGTTCACACTCTCTCAACATGACAGTTTTCCTCAGTAAGGAATGTTCAAGCCATGCAAGATCCTTTGTTTCCCTCCCCAACAATGAGAAAATGAGTGCTTAAAAAAAAAGGTCTCAGCAATTTGCACAAATGGCAAAACTAGTGCCCCTTCTTGTTGCACATACACATAGCAACCTCAAAAGATGCAAGCAACCCATCAACTGCTTCTTATCCTTAAAAGTCCACTGCTTCTGGCCTTAACAAGGAGTAGCTAACATTGTTTTGTGCAGTTGTGCATTTCATGCAAAAACTGTCCCCTTCAAAGCATGAATTCTCCTTGAGAAAAACAAAAGATTCCTTGCTACCTTGTGGACCAAACACAGCAATTGTGTGGCTCCTCATCTTTACATGTGAGGATACAAGTGAGGATTTCCATCCATAATCCTAAGGTACATTCACAGTCAGCATTGAAGAGGTAGTAAGGCAGTTGGATTTGCTGAAGCCTTTCTCCTTACAACAATACCCCCTGCTACTTTGGCTTATGTAGGTCCAAACCTATACCCTATTTGCCTGCAACAAAACAAAGCTCAGGAAGTTCAGTTTAAGATGAAAGAATAGGCATCCAGTGGCAGAGGAATGCTTTAAGACATGAGGCATTAAGCTTGCCATTGTATCCATTTTTAAAAGGAAGTTTTCCAAACTCTGCAACAGAGTAGCTAATTAAATATATTAAACAGTCCTTTAAAAAAAAGATGGATGGATGGATGGATGGATGGATGGATGGATGGATGGATGGATGGATGGATGGATGGATGGATGGATGGATGGATGGATGGATGGATGGATGGATGGATGGATGGATGGATGGGTGGATGGATGGATGGATTTTTACTTTAAAATGAAATCAGAAATCTTGCTTGGACTTTCTTCATATTCTCCAGTTGTTTGTTTTTCTTTTCTTTAATACCACATCAGCATTGTCATTCATCCAGACCGCCTCTGATAAAAGAACATCTCTGCTTGCTATACAGCTGTCTAGAAGGGCCAGAGACTTTCAAATGTAATAACTGGCAGCTGGGACATCTTTACCACTTCCTCTGAAACTTGGACTGAATCCTGGTTGATAACAATTAAGCCTTACAATATAACCACTTGGCATGTTCTCACCATCTCCTTAAGGGAATAGTTGGCTTTGGTTTCTTAGCCAGGTATGAAAACTGTCATGGAGTCTCATTTGTAAAGATGCAGGTTACTAGCCATCAAATCATCTGTAGCAGATATTGCAATATGCATCATCCAGACGGTTACCTATCAGGATCAAAGAAGATCCTGCTTAGAAAATATGCCTAACAGTGTCCTTTTCCTCTGTTTTCCTTCCCCCCCCCCATGGAAAGCAGGCATTTGGCACTGCAGATTTGATTGGACGAAGGGCAACAAGAGGACCTGCTTAAGCATTTCTTCTCTAGCTCATAGTGTGCAGTAAGCAGGACAATTCTGCTCTATCTAAAATTTTTATTCTTTGTATTTTCAGAAAGTAGGTGAGGAATTACCTATTTGAAATGCTTTAACTGCCTATTTTAAATGGTTTAAAATGAATTTGAACTGCATTGCATATTCATCTGATAACTAGTTGCATTTAATTACATTTTCCAAATATCTATCTATCTATCTATCTATCTATCTATCTATCTATCTATCTATCTATCTATCTATCTATCTATCTATCTATCTATCTATCTATCTATCTATCTATCTATCTATCTATCTATCTATCTATCTATCTATCTATCTATCTATCTATCTATCTATCTATCTATCTATTATACCACCTTGTTAGTGCAATACACTATTCTACACTAAAACAAATGACACCAAGAGGCATATTATCTCTGTGACAGGCAGGACATGAAGCATTAAGTCAACCAGGTCATTATGGAAGGCCTCTGTAAAAAGCAACAATCTGAGATGCCTTCTAAATGATAGAAAGGAGGGGATCAGGCACAGTTCCACTGGGAGCTGGTTCCACATAGTTGGTGGCACCACAAAGAAGGACTGACCTCTCATAGACAACTTCTGGGCCGGAGGAGCATTACCTAGGAAGATCTGATGGAGCAGGCAGATATCAGGCAGAAGACACATAGGCCACAATTCTGTTGCTTAGCTATTTATAAGTAAATTTCACTAGGGTAGGTCTATTTGAACCAACTGAACGTACAGAATGTTGATTCACCAAATCCCTGTTGATTCAGCAAGCCTCCTCTAGTGCAATTTACTACACTAAGCAACAGAATTTTGTCTCTTGTTTCTTTGCATAGTTTGGGTCCACTGCTGCTCTTGGGTGGTCAGGGTCCTGCAGTGATCAGGAGCAGAGATGGGGATGAATTTTTAAAAAGGCAATTAATTTCAATTCGTAATTCATCAAGGTCACCAAATCAATGAATACGAATTTATGAATATTCTTGGACGAATCAACAAATCAATTCATCAATTCATCTTCACTTTAAAATGCTATAAAACAGGCCCCCAGGCACCTAGAGACACCAAGTTCATACAGATGCTTCCTAAGACTGCTTTCTACAAGCCCAGCTTATACTTCTGAGTTATATTGCCACAGGGAGGATGAGCCCAGGAAAGTTTCCCCAGGTACTTAGAGAATCCTAAATCACACAGAAGCTTCCTATGTCTTTTCCCCAAAAGCCCGTCAAGTTTGGTGAAGATTGGATATCAAACATCTGAGTTATTCACCCACAAATTGGGTCCCCCCAGGGAAGTGACAGAGCCAGCTGTCAAAGTTTGCCATGAAGAACAGAAGTGGATGGCATTGAGGGAGTTTGATTTGGCCCCAGCAGAATGAGAGATCTTTGGCACTGAGGTAGTTTGGTTTGCCCCCAGCAGGCACTGAGGCATTTGGCATTGAGGTAGAGTTTGTCTCCAGCAGGATCACAGGTGTTGGGGATCTTGGCAGAGTTCTTCGCCAGCAGGATCAGAGGTATTGGGCATCTTGGCAGGAGTCTTTTCCAGCAGCACCAGAGGCATTTGGCATTGAGGTAGTGTTTGTCCCAGCAGGCACTGAGGCATTTGACATTGAGTTAGCATTTGCCCCCAGCAGGCATCTTGGCAGTGGTCTTCCCAAGCAGCATCAGAGCAGAGGTGTTTGGCATCTTGGGCAAGGTGAGGTTTTGGGGGTGTTTGAGTGGCTGATGGTTTCTGGCTGGCAGGCAAGATCTCCCAAGATGTGGGATTCAGGAATTTCAGTTACCAATCTGATTATTTTTGGGATAGCGTGGGGAGAGACATTGCGGGAGGCAGGCTTCCTTTTTTACTTTGGTGGTGTAGTGGCAGAAATCTGCCTCATGGATGAGCGACAGAGGGTTTGCAGGTTTGTTGGAATCGCAGGTAGGGGAGAAATTATGGCACTGAGGTGTTTGGCATCAAGTTAGGATTTGCCACAAGCAGGCATTGAACACAAGCCTCCAAAAAGAACTAATTACATACCTAAAATGTGGCGGTGGGCTTCCAGGTTGGGCAGAGCCCTGCCACTAAGGCTGGCCTGTGGGCTTCCAAGTTGGGTACAGCCCTGCCACTCAGGCTGTGGGCTTCCAGGTCGGTTATGGCCTGCCCAAGGAGGCTGAATTTGGCTGTTGGACTTTTTCAGGACTTGGCCCAAGGAGGCTGGAATCAGCTGCTGAACTTCTGAAGTTGGTTTTTATCTGGGAAGGCTAACAGGCAGGTTGGCAGGCTGGCTGGCAAGTAGGCAGGCATTTTTTTCAGGTGGGCAGGTGGGCAGACCACTAATTGTACCCAGTAATAACTAAAAGAAAAACACTACTCACACAACAATACAGAGCACTCCCCACAAAGTTCACCCACTCTGCCTGAATGCAACCCTCCAAAAAGAACTAATTGTTTAACTAAAATGTGACCTGCCTAAACAAAGCCATCCTCAGTCTCCCACTAATGAAAATGCTATAATTTCTAAAGAATGAATTTAATTTAAATTGAAGGTGCTTTGGCTGGAGACACTCAGAAGACACTCAACCACTCAGGAAATAAATTTTGGGGAAAGGGATTCCACACATCAAATTCCACCCCCCACCTGAACACAAGCCTCCAAAAAGAAGTAGCCTAACTGAAATCTGTTAAGTAAATCCCTCCCCAAATTCCCAGTAAAGTTCAATTAATAGTAATGAAATGAATGAAATAGGAAATAAAATGAATGAGAAAAATAAGTGTTTGCTTTGCTGCCACAAAAGTGAAAGCACAGCCACAGCTAGCAAGTAGCAAGCAACTGTTCTCACTCTCAAGAGAATCAGAACAGAAGTGGGAAATGGTTGCAGGAAAAAGGCTTATAAAGCCTTTGTAAATGTTGCACCCCCACAGCCCTTTTAGCAATGCTATTGGCTGTCTGACATGCCAATCCAGGATCTCCTGATCGGCCAGAGCAAGCTCAAAGATGGCACAGAGAGGCCCTCAAAAGGGTAACAAATATTATTAATATTGACAAATTGACAAATTGATGAATAAAACCGAGAAAATATTCATCAATTTGTATTTGTCAGGTCTTCAAAATTGACGAATATGAATCGACAAATATATGATGAATCAGTGATATTCATCAAAAATCGCAATTCATTTTTATATTTGTCCCCATCTCTAATCAGGATATCCACCCACATTTGGCTGGTATATCAGTTGTGTTCCTTCCCGGGAAGATGAATCTGGGCAGACTGGCCCAGGCCTTAATCAGTTTTTGTCTAAATTTTGATAACATTTTCTCTGAAAGGCTTCTCCAAAAAAACATTGCTTTACTCTATCACAGGTATCAGATTGCCTATTAAACTTCCTATGGCCGCTTACTATTTTGTGATCTTCCAATGTAATTTATCTCAGCCCTATATAGAAATTCATACTCTATGTAGTTAGGTTCATTTGAGGGGGAGACCTTCAACAGAATGACCTCAACCATGAGTGTTCTCACCCCTCTGCCACATGCATGTTATTATGCCATCCTCTTTGCGCTTAGGAATGGACACAGCTACTGGGGAATCTTTTCTATTCATGCAAGTATTTATGTAGTTCAGAGAAAGGGATTACATTGCAGAGAAAGAGATTGCATTTGTTGCATATGCAATTCACAGATCTGCAGAACAAAGGTTTATAAATGTTAGCAGTCTCCCCACCACCACTCAAATTATAGTTGAAAGGGGATAGTCATACAGAGCACCACCATGGGGAGTAAAAGGGCTGAAAGTCTTCTCTCCATTCTAGACAGTCAATCCCATTTAGGTCTCTAGCACTTAGATTCAAGTAGGGGAGGGAGGAGAACAGACATGGCTGCAGGCCATGTGTGAATATATTAATTTGATCCTTAATACGCTGATGCTCTAGGACTGTAACCACATGGAGCCCCGCTGTTCATCCTTCACACTCATACACATACCCCACACATAAAACTCAAAGCTGGTATCATTACAGGCCATGCCATTTATCTTCCAATTCAGTCCACACTCACAAGTAACACAACAAGTGGAAATCCCTCATTATTATTTCTGGAAAAGGCGCAAATTACAGGCAACACATATTCCTTCCAAAAGTAGTGATGTGCCATTTCTTTAACTCAAAAAGGAAGGAATTCAAAGTGAAGTGTTAATTTGTAATATGTGACTTCAAACCTCTGCATATCAATCATCTTGTAAATAAGATTCCATTCCTCATAAAAACCTCATTTTGAAGCAAATCCTTCCCCTGCTGCCACTGCATGACCAAATGTCTGCAGTATAGTGTTGCTGTAGGCATGGAAAGAGGTCTTCAGAGAAAAAGCAGGGGATCTAGGGACTCACAAAGTGTATTATTTCCCAGTCCTGTTCTATGTACATCAGAAAGTGCCATTATCACAAAGTTCTTTACATCCCAGTAGATGTATAAAGATCGCCATTCGGCACTGTTCACCAACTCACATTCATTCTGCCATGTCACTGTATGTTTGTGAAGATAGCAGCAAGTTTTCAGGAACTTTCATTATGAGTGGTTACCCTCAGGCACAATCATGCAGCCACACTACACTATTGAACCTTGAGTGGGTGAGCCCAGGAGAGTTAAATGTGGTGATGGCTGGAAACCTGCCTGGTCCTGGTACTTCCCAACACTCTAGTTTCACCCAAGAAAGCAGTGCTTTCAGAGAATTAAAAAGATCCACAAGATTAAGCATTTCAAATTTTTATGCCAACCGTACAAGGTAGAACTGCCATCATGCCCACAAAAAAACAAACTCCTGGTAGGTGGTCAAGGCAAGACCTGATTTTAAGTACCACAAACCGTCTTAGCAAAAAGTCCAGACAATTGAATTGAGAAATTGTTATGTTTTATTAGAGATAGTTTTACAAAAGGCAAAAGTTTCAATAAGTTTCAAAAAGACATAAAACGTATTTGAACCAAGTTTAAGGCTAAAGCAATAAAGAGAAACACACCAGAGAAAACTACATAAACTGTCTTATACTTACACATTAGCATAGCATCGACATATTCTTGAAGTATGTACAGAGCGCATCCTTCCTGGCATGACATAACAGGACAGCAACTGAGCATTGCATCTCCTAAGAGATACGTAAGCCAACTAAAGTAACTTCTGATCCCCATTATATACCTTAAACATTGCATTGTGAACCTTTCAAGATGGTCTATCAATCAGGCTTCAAGTCCCCTTGAATGTTCACAAAGACAATACCAGTTTCTGCCTCCCCTCACACAGCTGAAATCATTTTCAAATTAGAACAGTAGGAGGGTATTAGCTGACATGACCTCTAAGGCCTTGGTGGCAAAAGGTAAATTGCAGGTGTTACTCCCTTCTTGTTACTGGTAAAATCTCCCCCCACCAATCTTCCAGAAAGCCATGCCCAGGCATTGACAGAAAGTCTGAATTTTCCATAGAGGTCCACAACCCATGTCCCTCAATCTCTTAGTTTCTTCATGTTAACCTCCAGATGATATATGTCAGACAAGTTATAAATAATTAGCAAAGCTGTTCATTTTATAGTAGCACTGTCCTGTCCTCAATTGTCTCTGTGTGTTCACACTAGCATGCACCAAGTCCTATCCTCAGTTTCCTAGGGCAGTAACAATAAATAAATGTTTGTGTCACTTCTTGCAATTCCATCTTTGAGTGGGACTTATATATTGCATTATAAATATGGTCTTACACTGAGTCCCAAGTGTACCTCTCATGTGGAAATGAAACAGATAGTAGAATCATTATTCAACTTAATTTGCGATGTTTATTATCCTCAGTAGAAATGAATGTGTTAGTTACTGCCAAAATAAATGACCTCTGGGTTCCTAAAGTATTACAAGAAAACATGTGAAGCTGTAAATAAGATTCCCCCTCAGTCCTTCTTTTTAACTCTCTCTCTCTCTCTGTTTTTCACTACTTCATGATGAAAAGGCCCAGTATTATCTCTAAGAATTCAGATGCTCATCAACTAAGACCTGTATCTCAGAAACAGCATTAAACATCTTTCTAGCAAGTGTCTACAAAAAACTCAAATAAACATTCAAGGTAAGGTTTGTGCAAGCTGCACTGATCATCACTTTTCACGGGGCGAAAGCAGGTCTGAAGCACAAAGTCTATTTTATGTATGAAACCTTACCACACAGTCAGGAAACATGAAAAACCATGTTTCCCAATCACATGGAAAGTCTGCATGATGCATAGTAGATAGATGACTGTCACTCTCCACACGTTCTCCACAATAGGATGTGATCAGGATTTACCAAATTTCTAATTGTGGTAATTTTCTGGGTCGCACCCTGTTAAGATTTCTCACTCAGACTTTCCCTTGTTTCAACAAGATTTCTGGCTTCCTGCAAAATTAAGATCCTTGATCTTGTCCTCTCTCTGATTTTCCCCTTCATTCTGCACAGGAAGCTGCCACATTCTAAGCAACTTAATGTCCCTTTCAGTGAATCTAGCAGAGAAAAAACCCTCACCATTTTGCACAGGAATCGTAATAACTCTGCATACCCTGCCATTTTTTCCAGGGAAACCCCCCCAAAATTTTGAGAAATTCTGTGGGATTTCCCATGAGATTTCTCAGGCAGAAAAAAAAAATCATGAAAAGAAGTGTCACTGTGAAGAAAACAGAAGGATTCCCCCCTTCCCCTGGATTTATCAGAAATGGAGGCTACAAAATTCACATCTCTCCACATATCTGGATATGGATTTGAGGGCTAAGAAATTCTCCCTCTCTTGGTTGTTACTTAATCCTTGACTACCAAGCGGCTGCCTAAAGAGAAACATTCATACATCAGTTGTGACCAGATTAAACCTCCAGCTAAAATGGATCTTCAGCAGAAAGATGGAGAAAGACCCTGTATAGTTCCTGCTAATTAGAGCAGACAATGCAGAGACAGAGAGACCAATGGTCTAAGTCAGTAAGTGGATAAATCCTGCCAGACAGAACCATTCGTGCTTCTTCTCATCATGTTTATTTATTTATAAGCATCCATATTTTATACTTCTGTTTCCTTACACTCTCCAAAGAGGTTTACATAACAGAAGGACAGCACAGATTTAAGCTAAAACTTTGGAAATCAAAAGCAGCCATGTTAAATCCTTCAACCATATACCTTTCCCAGAAAAAATTGAGCTAGGAAGCTGTAACTGACACACTATTCTACATATTCCCCCAGGAAGTCAATGCACTTGCGACATCTGTCCTGCAGCTTCTTAAGTCCCTGCAAATAAAATTCTTCCGACTGCTGGTGTAACCACTCATTTGCAGCATTAGTTGCCTCCAGAACACTCCCAAATCGTTGTCCCTTTAGGTGTTTTTTGAGTTTGGGGAACAGATAATAGTCAGAAGGAGCCAGGTCGGGAGAATAGGGTGGATGGGACATCACTTGAAAGCCTAAGGATGTCAGTTTTGCCATTGTTTCACCTGCAGTGTGTGAC
The DNA here is from genome assembly GCA_037013535.1 of Intellagama lesueurii. Classification (NCBI taxonomy): domain Eukaryota; kingdom Metazoa; phylum Chordata; class Lepidosauria; order Squamata; family Agamidae; genus Intellagama; species Intellagama lesueurii. The sequence continues at coordinate 128,113,241 of JBAJHW010000001.1, read as the reverse complement.
GAGGCATTGTCATGCAACAGGATGACACCTTTGGAGAGCTTTCCTCGACGTTTTTCCTTGATGTTTTGCCTCAACTTTGTCAATAAAGCACAGTAATATTTTGCATTGATGGTTGAACCCTGTTGGAGGTAGTCCACCAGCAGAACTCCCTTCTTATCCCAAAAAACTGTTGCCATTTGCTTCTGCACCGACCTTTGCACTCAGAACTTCTTTGACCTGGAGGAACCACTGTGCCTCCATTCCTTAGACTGGTTCTTTGTCTCAGGATCATAACAGTAGATTCATGTCTCATCACCAGTTACCAGTTTGTCCAGGAAATCTGACTCATTTCTTCCAAAATGTTCCCAAACAGCCACCGATGACTCCACACATTTCCTCTTTTGTTCGGTTGTCAAAAGTTTGGGGATCCACTTTGCTGCCAGCTTTCTCATTTCCAAGTCGTTGTGGATAATGGCACCAACTCTCTCACGTGATATTCTCAGATATATAGCAATACTTTTGGCTGATATTCGGCGGTCCTCCATGATCATGTCATGGATGGCTTTCACATTTGCAGGCACAGAGACAGAAACAGGCCTTCCACTGGGTTTCTCACTTTCAACACCGAAATGGCCAGTTTTAAAATTGACAACCCAATGTTTAACTGTTGCATATGAAGGGCCACTGTCACCCATAGTTTGTGACATTTCATCATGGATCTGCTTTGCACCTTTCCCTTGGAGAAACAGGAACTTGATTATGGTCCTATGCTCTTCCACATTGAACTTTTCTGGAGGTGCTGCCATGTTCACTTTGGAGCTGAAAATGAAAGATAAGTTAAAAACATAGGTAGTTGATTTTTGCACCATTGAATACAGACAAATTGGCCAATACACCCTGCAATTTATAGCTTCCTAGCTCAATTTTTTCTGGGAAAGGCTCAATACGTATCAGCACCCCCTCGTATTTGAAACCATCAAAAGCTGAGTGGAATCAGAAGGACTTCGCTGCTCACCAGTTTCACCACACAGGAGGATATTTTGCAAATTGAATGTTGACTAATTTCATATTGTCACCAGTCAGTCGTCTTTCGATGGTAGAACACATAAAAAGGCACCCTTCAAAGTTGATCTTGGCCTATTAATCTGGCAGGAGGTGGTCTTTCAGACATCCAGTTTCTAGGTCAGCAGCGGACAACATATCAGGCAAAAACAAAAGAAAAATAAAAAAATATAAAGAAGACAAAAACATTATGACACCTTAAAGACCAACTGCTATATTTTAACGTGAGTGTTCATGGAACTAACTCACTTCTTCAGACATCAATCTTGGCCAGAATCCTGTTGGTTACATGTGCTGACTTAAGTACAATTGTGTATCAAGTAACTATTAGGAATATGCATAGTGGAAACTTTAATTTTTATCTCATGTTTACTTATTTCAGGAAGTGCCTCTTTCATTCTCATGCCTTTCATGCACCGGCCCTTTTGCTTATTATGAAAAGGACTGGCTTCTCCCAGTTCTTTTCCCCATTTGTGTTCTAGACAAGGCTCATCCAAAAGCCCTAAAGAACTCATCGAACTATCCTAGAAAACAGTGGCAAGGCAACAGTGAACCAATCTACTCCAGAAACAGGCATCAATAGTACAACCAATACTGACAGGTACCAAACAAAATTATCTCCCTAAACCAAAATATATACCTTTAACAGTAAGGTAAAAAAGGTAAAGGTAAAGGTTCCCCTTGACAATTTGTCCAGTCGTGTTCGACTCTAGGGGGCGGTGCTCATCCCCGTTTCCAAGCCATAGAGCCAGCGTTTGTCCGAAGACAATCTTCCGTGGTCACATGGCCAGTGCGACTTAGACACGGAACGCTGTTACCTTCCCACCGAGGTGGTCCCTATTTATCTACTTGCATTTGCATGCTTTCGAACCGCTAGGTTGGCGGGAGCTGGGACAAGCGACGGGTGCTCACTCCGTCGCGTGGATTCGATCTTACAGCTGCAGATCTATAGATCTTACAGCACAGAGGCTTCTGCGGTTTAACCCGCAGCGCCACCACGTCCCATAACAGTAAATTTAACAGTAAATTGAGCAAATAACAATTTTTTTTAAAAAAATCTGTTGAATGAGAAAAACACTCCCTGCTCCCCCACTGATAACACAGCAACATTTGTGAATGGCATTTCCTCCATGGCTCAATTAGAGCTACTACTTGCATAACAGTGAATTTGGCAAGCATAGCTACTCAATAGCTTTTCAGCCATTAATTTGCAGCAATTTGCTGTTGTGGTTTCCATTTAACCAACTTATCTAACCAAAAGGATTCTGGCCAGTATATTGCGGTAACCTGATCTGTGAGTACTTGGCTAAGAGTTTATGGCAAAGGCATATTTTGGACATATAAAGCAAGGCACATACAGCCACTATATTCCATGCAAGTGGTTCTCAACCTTGGGTCCCCAGTTGTTCTTGGACTACAACTCCCAGAAATCCTGGCCAGCACAGCTGGTGTAAAGGCTTCTGGGAACTGCAGTCCACGAATACCTGGGTTACCTAAGGTTGGGAACAACTGCTCTAGCATGTATCCCCTCCCTTCCCCCACACCACAAATCACTCTCTACAGCAGGGTCCCATCTATAGTCTTTTCAGAGGGTTGGAAGGGCTGCAGATTGTATCCAGATTTACACATATGCAATTGCAGGTGAACTGATAAAGCAGCCCTTCTGACCCTCTGAAAAAGCTGTGGATGAGACCCTGCTGAAGAGGGTGATCTGTGGTGTAGGAGAGGGGACAGGAGATCCCCAACCTTGGGCTGAGGTTCCTTCTGTAACTGTCCATGACAGGCAAAGCCTGGCTCTAATCCTATCATTTTCATATGCAAATAACATCAAAGATCATTAGAGGGGGGGGGAAATCCTAATGCGAACGAGGACATTACTTGCAGCAAGCTTTTCCCTTTTATAAATGAAGGGAAAAATCCTTGTGATGGTAAGCAAAGACAGGGCCATCAGAGTTACTGGACCACATTTCTTGACTATGGAAGGCATCATTATGGATGTCATGAAAAACATGGTCTTCAGTACAGTAACAGAAGTATTCAGCTGCTTACTCTGATTGTTGCAATACAGCTCTGTGAAGGTTACAGACTACTGCTAATTACTATTTTTTAAAGGACTAAATTGTCAGTGTCCTTTATAACATAACTTTTCTACTACTTGTATATAATTGAGTCCTCAAGAGAGTTCTCTTGAGAATCTGTTCTCAAGAGGGAATCTCAATTTAATGTCAATGAAAATAAATCAAAGGAATCTGTGGGAGGCTGTCATTGTTTAGATGTGTGAAATTCACAGAATAGCATCCATTTCCCTTAATTATTTTGTTCTTGTCATGTTGGAAGACAAGTGTTTAATCGGGAAACTATTCTGCAAGCACCCATTAACCTCTTCTAACATATTTTTTTGCATAATTTCCAGCTAGAAGTACAGAATTCACTATAGATGACTTAATGTCAGGGTATGAGTGGGCTTTGCCTGGTTGGAAAGGGTGGTGGGTTGTAGTGAAATGCCCACCTGATGAGGACACAAAGCTTGGTCAGCAAGGCAAAAGTTCTAGAACTGTGTGGTTAAACAAAACCCAGTACCCAGAACATTATTATTAAAAAGAACATGTTCTGTTACCCATTATTTTGGGTCAGTAGCATATCTTGACTCTTAAGCCATCTTGAAAAATACAGTAGGGCACCTGTATTCATGTTCATCAGTTCCAAGCCCCTGCAGATGCTGAAAAAAGCAGATTATAGCAAACACTGTTTTAATAGTGAACACTATACATAGCATGGTCTCTAGCACCCTTTAGTGGCCAGTTCTGGTAATGACATAATAGAAATATATTTCTCTAGAGCATGGTCTATATATATATGATTTTTCTTTTAATATTTTCAGTATTTTCAGAATGTGGAAAAGTGAATTGGCAAATACTGATCTCATGGATAAGTGGTTCTACTGTAACTTATTCAATTGCTTGTTACTAACATATTATACCGTTACTGGTGCAGCCATTAGGAAATACATGAAAAGGTTCACCGGTTTCTTCAAATGGCCAGTTCTGTTTACAGCACATTGAAAATATTGTGAAAAACACATTACAAAGGAGTAATGTGCCACAGAAAAACTGTTCTACGGTATTGTCCTTCTCAGGACCTTGTTTCAGAAAGCAATGTGAGTAGGAGGGGTTGAAGTCCAAGGGCCTGAAGCAGCATGCAATCCAGGCTAGGAATGTGAAAGAGCAACACAAGAACGGGCAGAAGCACCTTAGTTTTTGCATTTCTTTGCTCTCCCCCCCCCCCCCGCAACTGCTTGTATTCTGTTCCTTTAGTTCCTTTCCTCTGCAGTGCCTCTTCCACAAACGCAGGTGGGTGCGGGCATATCAGTGCCAACTCAATCAGCCATCTGAGCCTTTCTCCTCCTCTCTCTCATGGTTCAGATTACCCCCTCACCAACAATAATGAGTAACAAGCACACACTCCTTCTCATTCTATTGCAGCCATAACTAGTACATAGTTTGTTACTGCCAACTGTAACTCATTCCAAACATAACTCACTAAAAGAAATGACACAAATTACTTCCTGTGTGTGTGTGTTTTGTGCCATCGGTCAGAATTGACTTATAGTGACCCTGATGGGGCTTTCAAGGTAAGTGAGGTATTTAAGGAGTGGTTTCCATGGCTGCGCAGGGATTCAAATCCTGGTCTCCAGAGTCCTAGTCCGTCATGCTATCTGCTACACCACATTAGGAATAAGTTACTTCCTAACTCTAGCTAAACCATTTCAGCACAGTATTCAAATTTATTGATTTATTGATTTTCAAGTAGAGGAGATAATAGAATGGCATCACAATCTAGGCAAGGCTCCTTTAAGGTACTTCTCCTGGATTTTGTTGTTCCTGCCCAAACCCCCCTCCTATCAGCAGTCCCATAGTGCACACTAAAAACCTGTGGAAGAGCCCAGGATACCCTGTGGAGAGATTTTTAGCACCAGCAGAAGGTGAAAAGAGTCTGGTTTTCACTGGTGTAGAATATAGAGAGTACAACATTGGATAAAGAAGTATATTAATGGATCTTGATTAGAAATAGGCACAAATTAAAAGAGGAATCACCAAATTCATTCAATAATTGCTAATTTGTCAATTTGTATTTGTATGAATCGATGCCCCCAACAAATACGACTCAATGAATTTTCAGTGATTTTTGATTTGTTGATTCATTTGGCTATAAAATGCCCCCCCCCCCCCGGCACCTAGAGACATCACAATTGCAGGGAAGCTTCCCCTGACACTCCTCTACATTCTCTCCATGTTTGGTGAAGATTTGGTTTCAGATGTCTAAGGTATTCACCCACAAAGAGGGCCCCAAACATGGAGGGATCATAGAGGATAGTCAGTAGAAGCTTCTCTGTATTTTGGTGTCTCTATGTGTATGAGGGAAACTTTCCTGGGGGGAGCTCCTTGTGGGTGTATAACTCAGATGTCTGAAACCCAAACTTTACCAAACATGCATGGCTTGTAGAAGAAAGACAGAGGGAGCTTCCCTGTGAATTTGGTATCTCTAGGTGCTTGGGGGGCTATTTTGTAGGGTTTAAAGTAAAAAAAATGAATTGACAAATCAATTCATTGAGTCAGAATTGTTTTTGTAAATTCGTGATTCGCTGATCTTGATTAATCACAAATCAAATTTAATCTCTAATCTTGATCCAAATTTGCAGTTTAATGGTACATTCTTAATTCTGCCAGTCATTTTAAGTAAGTTTGGGAGCATTAGTTTGGACACCCTCTAAGGGATCCCTTACAGTTCTGTGATTTTTGCTTGAAAAACTTGAGATCTAAAGAATGGAATGGCTGCTTACAGGAATAAGCCTGCCATGTAGGCCTGAATTAAGTTGATAATTAATATCAAAACATGGAATCTCCTGGGAGAAGCAAACATTGAGGAACAAGGGCTTCAATTATGTCTGCACTTCCAGGAGACAATAGCCTCAAGGTTCTTTGTGTATGCAAAGAATCTGGAAGGTGGGTTTTGAAGGATTTTCAGGTATAGTCAGGATGGAACATGGAGCTAGAGAAGCCACTTTAGGGGCCTGATTTTCCCCTTAGATATCTGGAAGGGGAGCAGGGAATATGGGGAGCTTTAAGTTCAACATATATATGTGTGTGTGTAAATAGATGCAAATTACAAAATACCAGCCAGTCTCCAATAATGTCATCTGCCTATTTTTCCCACTTTTCTAAAGGTCATTGGGTGATAATGCCTGGTACAACAACACATCATACAGTCTATATAGTGATATTACACCTTATCCTGAATGTCTCTCTGCCAGTATAACAGCCTAGATATTTGGATTAAACAACGCTTCCGTGCAAACCCATGAAGGGTAATATAAAACAGCCAGATTTGTAGAGAAGCATGGAGGGGCTGATAATGAGAAATCAGCACTGATGGACATTTTCATTAAATTATTGTACACTTGTAGTTTATTATTGTCAAGAAATGCTATGCTCTTATGTTTTTCAATAACATTGCACACTTTACCAGAAAAGGCTATAAAAGTAACTAATTACCCACCCCATTCCTGGTTGTTTCCCAGCCTGCATTGGCAGTGCATATATAAATAAATGATAAATGACAAAAGTAGGATGAAATGGGTAAATTCTTGGACGTATTTCAAGTTTTAGACTTGAAAATATCAGGAATCATTTCCTGGTCAGGTTTATCTTGAATATGAGCCAATATACCATTGTAATCATTGATATTTCCTGGAAACCATTTGGAATTAGTATGACATTTCATTAGTAAACAGAGGTACTTGATGTGTCAAATTTACTGATATATGTAAGGTTTGTCCCATATTTGCCATCAGCGTTGCAAAATGAACTGCTGGATAGTTCAGTGGTTTATGCATCTGACTGAGGAGACAGAGGTTGAGAGTTCAGTTCCCCTCTGTGCTTCTTTGCCCAGAGCTGGCCTTGATGACCCATGGGGTCCTTTCCAGCTCTGCAATTCTAAGATGATGAGGATGATAAAATTCCTGCTATCTCAAATTTCAGTCAGTTTTTAATATTCATTATAGATGTCTGACTGCAGAGCAAGAGGTTGGGAGTTCGATTCCACACTGTATGTCTTAGGAGGAGATAGCCACCCTATGTAGCCCTAAGCAAGCTGCACAGTCCCAGGTCACCCCTTGAAGAAGGCAAGGGCAAATGCCTTCTGAGTGCTCTGATGCTGTCCCTGAAATAGACCATTATAATCAAACATACCATGGTTCTCAATGGATTCTGGTATCCTGTCGGCAAGCCGAATGGATGCTGATGGTGGTATGCAAAAGATTTGGCCTTCTTCTGCTGACCTGTGCTCTACTGTGAAATCTACCATGGGGAACTCTCTGGAACAGATCTGGGAAGTGTGCAAGAAAACAGGATAAAGAAGTCATGACAGATAAAGAAGTCTTTTCATGTGACACTGGATATTGTCCAATATAGACATGTCTTTTTTGAATGGGATACGCTTGGATGCACTTCATGATTGCTAATTAATGCGCACGCACACACGCATGCAGAGAGAGAGGGGAGGGCATCCATCAGAAATCATGCTATAAGAGATACCTTATCACAGTTCTTATAACTTCACATGAAGGATATTGATACTCATTATCAGGTTGCTTAGCGAATAAAAAACATCCCTAATGTTCAATGTGACCTTTGTATTTCAGATGATATCAAAAGACTTCTCTTTAATGAAACCACATTTCCCCTTCAGAACCAGTCAAATGAGCATTATTATTACAGGTGACCTTTGTCATAATGAGCACATTGCGTAATTTCTTTCTTGAGCCTGTGGAGATGTTCAGCTGCAAACATCTGATCTGGACAAAATAAGGATAGAGGATATCTGCCAGTTAAGTTAGTGTTAGATTTAATCCAAGCTCATTTCTGTAAGTCTTCTCAAAGGCTATGACAGCTTTGTTGAAACAGAAAGCTGGATATATCCTCTTTCTAGTTAGAAACTCTCAAGCTGTACCTTATTCAGTTCAAGGATCTGCTTTCAATAAGCAAGAGTTTCAGTCGGGGGGAAATTTGGCAGATCCCCTTTTCCATATACACTGCAGCCCTTTAGCACCCCCTATCCTCTATGAACTAGTTTTAAGGGGGCAATTAAGCTTTTAAACAGAGGAGCAGAGAGTCCCATTTCTTCAGCCCAGGTGCACCCATCTAAGTCTGGATCCAACCTTTTCTCCAAATCCTGCCCATGTCAACAATTTTAAACAGTTGAGTCAACAACAATTCACTCAGAGCTTGGAAATGTAACTTTGAAGAGATAACTCCCCAAATCCATCAACTAGTATGGCCAATGGTTTGCTGAACCCCAGTTATGAACTGAACTGAGAGGAGTTGAGTCATCAAAATTTCAAATTGGAAGAAATTTGTGAAACATTTTGGCTCTCAGTGTCCAAAGTTCACAGTGATGCTTCTGAACTCATGGTTGCCAATGATAGCACACAGTATAAGTATTGTAGGAAATCTCAACACCAATGGACTAAATTTGGATAAAAGGATTTTAGTCACAGTGTTTAAGTAATTACTGTGACCCTTTCCCCCTGAAATCATTGCAACTAACTAGTATCACCATCACTACCATGACTCCCTCCACCCCTTAAACTCACACTTATTGGCCAAAATCTTCTTGCATAGCTATACAAATGATGTAACCTTTGGGGGCAAATTTCCCAAAATAAAGAAATCTCCTTAGACATTACCATCTGCACTCAGAGTCTTACTACTCACTGCTCAACAGATGATGTCTATGGTGATTTCTTAACTTGAGGCGATCTGCCTCCAAAGGTTACACTGTATTCTGCCAGCATAACTAGGCAAGTTATAGATTTGTGTCATGGAAGCATATGTAATGGCTATATACATATATGTAATTTTACCTGATTTTCCCATGCATTCCTGCCTGTTACTTGTCCATTAGTTAATTGGGGAAGGGGGCACGTAAAAGTTGTAAAGCTACTGGCATGCACATACTTCTTGATAGAATGTAATATAGTATTTCATGCAACGTTAGCCATGGATGTCCAAGGTTAATATTTGAATTTTAAATTTAACAAAAGTTTAATCCTAGTATAAGGAAGCTGAACAATATTATGGGTGTGTCCCCCCCCCCCAATAATGGATCACACTTTAAGATGCAATGTCCATCACAAACTTGTCCGTGGATGAAATAATGAAATAAACTGATACTGACATTACCATTTTAAGTTATTGAAGGATAACAAAATGCCCAATAGAATCTGGTGTTGAAAAAGCAATTCTTGGCCTCAGTATACAGTCTACTGACAGCTTGTAATAATTTTTGCAAATGTTGTGGCAGCACATAAATAATCTTCGTCATTTACAGTCCTATGCGAGCAGATGGAACTATATTTTCAAAAGGAAATGGGTTGACCCCAGCCTTCTGCTCATTAACCAAAAAATAAACTGTGCGAGAAAAGATCCTTTTATTATTATTTTCTATTATCTGACTCTCTCCAAATTGCCTGGAAATCCAGAGAGGGCAGGAAGATAAGCACCCAAGGTAACTAACAAGTTGGTTTATTATTAAAAGAGTAAAAAAGAATAATAATGTTGAATACACTAATTTTAAAGAGTTTGGTCTTTGAGAGAGAAGCTGCTACTATCACCCTCAAAATCTGTGAACAAAGCACAAGGTCAACGTTCTCTTTGATTTAAGCAGTTTATTATCTTCTTTCTAACTGTGGAGCTTTGCTCTTAATCACACACACAAAAAATCACCCAGATATTCAGGAGTTTGAAATGTAATCGTTAAAATAATTTTACATTTGCTGGAGAAAATGGCTGTCTGAGTTAGCTTTGTATTTCACCCGGGTCTGGCCTTACCACTAGGCACAGTAAGGTGGTTGCCTCAAGTAGCAGATATTGTATGTTGTGATGCCAACAGAAGCAGATTTCCCTTGTTGTTCTCCTCTGTTGAACAGAACTGTCTCTCTCCAAAGCACTGTGTCCTGCACTTCCAAGGCTAGGCCATACTTCTCAAGGGAGATGGAGTAGACAGTGCTATCATCAGTATCCAGTTGAGACTCAACTGCCCTCCTGGGAGCTTTTATAGGCAGAATGCAGGGACAGAAGAACTATCGCTATCCCACTCATTCTCCATCAAAATGTCTTGGGCTAGCCCCCGTTTGCTTTCTTTAGATGTCCTTTAAGACTTAGTCCAAGATTCCAAAGTAACAGTTTGACAACTTGATCTAGTGCAGAACATTGACTGCAATGCTGGACTGAGATGTAGAAGACGTCTTCAGTTCATCCAGTCAGCACTAACACTTTTTCAGAGGTGATGGGCAAATTGCTGACTCCAGTCTCAGTCTTCTCACAAGATCATTTGTGAAGCAATTAACCTATTCTATTCAAATCTCTATGTGACCCCCATACTATAAGTTCACAGGGCAAGGCAGAGCCTTCCTTGGTGTGGGGAGGAGAGAAAGATATCCCCCGACCTGGTTCTAAAAGATGGCTGCCAGCCAGTGTCGGAAGCCGCCACTGCCTTCAAATTGCTGTCCAGGTAGGAACAGATGAAGATCATCACCAGTTTAGACAAAGTGAGGTCTGATCAAATTGGCAACATGGAAGTATACATCCCATCCCTGACCCCTCCTCATACAGACAACAAAATCATTGGGGCTGTTCCTATGCCATCTGTGGAACTCCTCTCTCTGACTGCTGTACCTCAAACTTCTCCTGATCCAAACCAACCCTTAACCTGAGCACTAATCCATCATCATTCCACCTCTGATAATAAAGGAGAAGCAGAGACCCATTTAAGAGGCCCAGTAGTGGATGGATCTGATTTTCGAGATGTATCTATGCCTCACCCACTGGTACCAAATGCAGACCTATCTACTGTCCCCCAAACCGGTAATTGACTGAATATTTTCCCACCAACCCCTGAGCAGAAGACTATATTTAAAATCCTATCTTGGAATATTGCAGGTTGGAAAGGCAAAAGTAATGATAATGTTCTTCTGAATTACCTCAAAGGCTTTGATATTGTACTTCTACAGGAAACCTGGGTTTCTGACCAAGTTCGACTGGGAGGGTATAAGTCCTATTGTGCACCAGCAATTAAGGTTAAAACTAAAGGTCGCCCGACAGCTGGCTTAGCCACATTGATTACCGTCTGTTTAGTTTCTGAGCATATAGATATTCTTTCCTCCCAATGCCATATGTTGGCCACTAAAGTTGACACCCCTGACAAGGTTTTGATTTTAATGAACATATATATTCCCCCGGGCCTCAACAGTTCACAGCAGTCCAGCCCTGGGGCTCCTTGGAAAAATGTATAGAGGATCTTGAGATTAGGTTCCCCCTGGCCAAATTTATCATTGCGGGTGATCTTAATGCCAGAGTGGGGAGGGATGACCTGATATTTCTGAAAGCCCTTGAAGTGGAGAGTGATGTCTCCCTCCCGCTTTGCTGTACTTTTATCAGACAGCCCAAGGATTGTTCTTACAATGCTGCTGGACTTGTTCTAGCTAAACTGTGTATTCAGTTTAACCTAATCTGGCTTAATGGTTTAACAGAATTTCCTGAGGCAGGGGAGTTCACTCAAATCACCAACCAAGGATCCAGTGTAATAGACTACATCCTGCTCTCAATGTCCCTGAAACCATGGGTAGTGAAATTTGCTGTGGGTGATTTTATGGTCAGTGATCACCTCCCATTAACTGCGATGGTGATTTTGGAACCCAGCATAAGGAATGTATCCTCAGACCTAAATAATGCTTCAGCCGCCCCAAATAAAATAGCTTGGAACAACTTAATACTTCATAGGTTCCAAAATCTGCTATTAAGGGACAAGTGTAAGGAACTTCAGATTTCCATCACATAATCCATCAAACCACTTGATAAAATTAAAGCATTTGATGGATTAATGGAACATCTCCACTGTGAATTAGGACAAGCTCTTTCAGCCCAAAGGTACAGCAATTCCTCAAAACAAAGAACTTGGTTTGATCCTGATTATAGGGATCTGAAAGTACAAATCTGCCACTCATATAGGGAATATAGGAAGACTGACTCTGCCCAAGATCGGCACAAATATCTCTCCCTAAAAACTCAATTAAGGAACTGTATAAAAGAAAAAAGGCAAAAATTTATTTTGGAACAATGGAGCAAGCTCCAACAGTCGGTGACCCAGAAAAACAATAAACTATTTTGGGCCATTGTGGCTGGCTCCTCCAGGCTGGAAGTACAAGACCCTGCCATAATATCTCCACAAAGATGGGTCCAATATTTTTCAGAACTTCTTTTTGACAAAGATATAGCTGTTAGACCCTCTACACTCTTTGCTCTCTCTGATCTTCCTGTTTGGCCACCAGTAACCATAGAAGAGACTAAAGATCTAATCATTCAATTAAAAGCTGGAAAAGCAGCCGGCCCCGATGCCATCCCACCGGACTTATTGAAATGACTAAGGCACACTCTGTTACCACAATCAGCAGCAACTAGCCACAGTAAGTTACACAAATCTTACAGTAGGATTCTGGCCCTTAAACCTTAGTGCTCTACAGACAAAAATATATGGGCAGACTTCAGTGGAGTGTTAGCTTAGTGATGGTGGACAGCTGCACCTCTGAAAGCAGAAAGTTCTGGTGGTTTCAGAAACTTTACTTCATTTAGTGCAACCACTGGCTCAAGAAATATTGGAGGGACTGTTGTTTGTTGTGATTTCTGGGCAATGAAAGAGTGACATTTTTAAGCCTAGCAGATGGTGGGAGGATTGAGTTCTCTTGTGCTCTGGCTTTGTTTTCTCATACCGTGTTTCCCCAAAAATAAGACAGGGTCTTATATTAATTTTTGCTCCAAAAAATGCATTAGGGTTTATTTTCAGGGGATGTTTTATTTTACAGTTATGTGTCATCTTCTGGTTGCTGCACAATGCTGCACAATGGTGGGAGGTGGGGTTTCACTTAACTGGGGCTTATTTTTGGGGTAGGGCTTATATTACGAGCATCCTAAAAAATCATACTAGGGCTTATTTTCATGTTAGGTCTTATTTTCAGGGAAACAAGGTAAGGTCTATGGTACCTTAGAAGAAACAGCATTTGGCCCTAGCATCCAAAAGAAGAGCAGTAAATAACACTGAAGAGACCTCCCATAATCATCACTTTCCATGCCTGAGAGCCCCACTCTATGGACTGATAATGAGTCAAGGTGTGTCTCTGTATTATTGATACAAGCCTCCAGTATCTCTCTGTAGAAAAGGGTAAGAGAATAACAGTACACCTGAACTTTGGTGGTGGAATGATTTCTCTTTTTGTATAGCCATCATTCTTATGGCTTTGAGTCTCATTCAAGAAATCTCTTCATTTTTGAAACTGCTATATGTCCAAACAGAAAATATGGGTTCCTTCTATAGTTGGCTGACTGACATACTTATTTTGTTATGTGGGGCTTCGTGTTTCTCTCCATAATGTTCAGCTCACAGTAAACAGTGGAAACTTGCCATATATAAGGAAAAGGATGGTTGGCCATTTCAAATGACTGCCAATGAGATAGATGCAATGAGTGTGACAACTGTCTGACAATCACAAGCATGAAAAATGCTAAATAATATATATATGGATAGAAATCTGGCAGCCCAAGCTAGCTTCTCCTTTGCCAAGAACACTGCAAGGTCTTACTTGAAATGCAGTACCTGCAATTCCAACATATAAAATTGATAAGGCTGTAAAAAAAAAATCCAAAAACAAAATCTTGCCAAGAGTCCCAATAAATATGGGATGTATGACGAAGCACCCATCCTATTGCTAAAGTTTGCTATCATGATTATGAAGAACGTTCATCTTTATTCCTGCACCCTGCTCCTCCCCCCCCCCAAAGTTGTTCCAATCACTCCTGTGTGTTTGCAGCTTGCTTCAAGGTTAATGTGAATGAAGATATATCTTCATTGCTGGATGCCTATTGGAGTTTATTTACTCAGATGAGAGGCACTGGAGGAATGTGGTTGTAAGAAAAGAAAGATCTAGGAAGGTATTGCCACTTTCTGTAATTAAAGCTCTGACTGCTAGTTCATCGCTAGGAAATAATGGAAATAAAGGAAGCACTGTTTTCTTTTCAGACTAAGAACAGGTACTCTATTGCGGTTGTCGCTTAGGGATGGAGGTTGGCTTTTCTCAGGGGAGTTTGGTCAGCAGCAGAGCTCCGAAACATCACTTTTCTGACTACACCTCCCAGAATCTGATTCTGGAAATGGAAATAAAAAAAAGTACCCTATCATATCAAAACATCTGTATGAATGGTGGAAAGTGGGGAAGGAGGAAAACATTGAGTGACAAATACAGGATGAGAACATTTTCAGTAGAAGGGACTTACATTTTATTTTTTAGCATTGAGGTCACATGCATTTCCTTGTTTCAAAACATTTCTCCCTTTATTTTTCCTCCTTAAAAAATTGATATTATTACTATTGGATGCTTAGGTGGGGAACAGCCTTTGTAGCTGATCATGACTTTCTTAAAGTCATGAAGCTGGGGTTTGGAAATGGATGGTTTCCCCAAAACGCAACCTGGCCAGGATTCAGCTAGCTGCAAAATACATACATTGCTTCTACGTCATGTCACTCGTGTCCACCAGTTGCTGAGTTAAAACTCACTGTGCAATAGTCAGAATGAATGCAAATGAAAAATAACTAAGTGTCTGGTCCACATTCTTGAGATGTTTTGATAGTCAACTTAGCTTTGTGAAGGACTTTGAAGGATGTCATTTAGGAGTCACCTTCCCTATCACTTCCTCTCTCCTTCTGTAATCTCTTGCCCTTGCCCGGTCTGTTGTGTATTTGACTTATTTGTTTTTGCATGTCTGCATGTGTAGCTGAACTATATGTTGCAATGTCAATCCCAGTTGCCATTATGTATATACATATGGTTAGTGCCAAGGGCGGAGGGAGGGTAATGTAAAGGAGGTGTGGGTGAGTTTGGATAATGGTTTGTTTTATTTTACTGTATTAAATGTAATTAAAATGTTAAGTAGAAAGAAGATATTAATGTGGCTGAAAGGTAGGAAACCTGCAGTAAGGATACCACCCTACATATTATTAAAGTCAATATGAAGCCCACATGCTAATAGGCCATACTCCTAAACTGATATCTTGCTAATCCTCTTCTCCCAGGATATCCCCCTGCCCCCCCCCATCAACACATATTCATCCTCTCTTTTGTTCTGCAGAAGCAGCAAAATGAGGCATGCTTGTTAGTGCCACAATCCTAGGGCAGTGCCATCTTGGATGCGTAGCAAAGTACCATCCATCATTCCTAAATCACTCTGGAGATGGCACATTATGCATTCAATTTGTTCAAAACACATAATCCCTAAACGGTATTTCAGACTTCTTTCGAGGCCTCTTCATGATGGACTTTGTGAGGACTGTCACACACGATGGTTTGGGGAACAGATGCAAAGGGAGGTGTTGTTTTGCAACTCCAGAATTCACAGGGTTGGATAAAGATCTTGTGATTGAGGTGGATAGCTTGAAAAAAAAAGTTGACTCACTGCATGGTATCTGTACAAAAGCAGCATCTATATTGGGACTGATTAGAGAATGAAATTGCCAATGTTATGCTACTGTGGTTTGACCACATTTGGGATACTATACACAACTCTGGTCACTACACTGAAACAGGAGTTTGCAGAGTTCAGAAAGGTACAGAAAAGGGCAACCACAATGATCAAAGTACTAGAACAAGTCCTGGGTGAGGAAAGGTTACAATGTTTGATGCTGTTTAGCTCATCAAAAACGCAATTAAGGGGAGACATGATAGAGGTATATAAATGGGGCAAGGTGGGAAGCAAGTAGAGAACAAGATTTTTCTCTCAGTCTCACAGCACTGGAAGCTGGGGTCCTCCACTCAAGCTGAATGGTGGGAGATTTCGAGCGTATAAAAACCAGAACTTCCCAACACAATATATAGCTGATCAGTGAAATTTGCTCCCATAAGATACAGTGAAAACTGTCATCTTGGATTGAAAGGGGATTACAAAAATTCATGGAACCCAGGTCATAACCTCCAGTGTCTGAGGCAACATGTCTCTCTATTATATCATTTGCTGAGGAATATGAGACTATGGATGCTGTTGCATTCATGTCCTGTGCGTGGCCTGTACATGGGCAACTGGCTGGCCACTGTGTGAACAGAAAGCCATTTGAATGAAAAAACAAAATAGCCATATTTTCAATTTGAGGAGAATATGATGATTTAATTGTCCCAGAGCTGGCAATACTGTCAACTTCCTTCTGGCTTTCCAGAGGTAGGGATGCTTACCTGAATGCTGATGAGTACTTTTATACCATTAACTAGAGAAATTTACTTGTCTGACATCTAAATACCACTAAATACAAATATATGTCTTTTAATGGGATTCAATAATGTAATAGAACAATCTGACATTATGTCTCGATGAAAATATACATCACCCTCTTTAGTTGCTATTGTGCTTATTGAAGGTTATCTGTGTATGTCTACATTGTATACGGATGTAGACAGTTTCAGAAAATTCAATGAGAGGGAACATTACATGATGGAAGCAATACAAGAACCCCTGTGGAAGACGATCTGAGAGATAACATTTCAGTAATTAGCTCTTAAGAGTAACAATGGAATGCTGGCAGCTCTCCTAGAAGCTAAAATCAAGATTTCATGGTATTTACAGCTAATTAATTGTACAACCAATGCTATTCAGAGAGATTTGCTGATGTCTCTTGAATAAATGACTGTGTTTGGAGGGGAAATGCACGTTGGATTTGAGCATGGTAAATTAATTTGGGTCTTTACAATGTCATTTGTCATCATTGCAGCAGCTATTGCACTTAACGATGCGAGCTTGTGCATTATCCTAACCTTAGCAAGTTACTTGCACTCATTTCATAGTGATTTACTTCCTGTTGGCTTTATTGACAAGTTGTCTTAGTTTCACAACTCTCTCTAGCAGATTTGGGTGACATCGTGGGGGCTATAATGTGCTGTTCAGTCGGAACCCGCTTGTATTGACCCTAATAGAGTTTTCAAGGTCACAGAGATATTTTAAGGAGTGTTTTTAACAGTTCTACTCTCCCCAATGAGTTTCCGTGGTTGAGTGGGGACCTGAATCCAGGTCTCCGGAGTCCTTTTCCATCACTCTATCCATTACACCACATTGGGTATTACCGCTGGGTGGCTACAGAGGGAAGGAAAAATCCATTCTGCTAACTGCAACACTTGGCTGAGTCTCCAGCTGTCCTTTCACATTCTCTTTACTTTGTGACAGAAGAGGCACTTGGTATTCTCCCCCTTGAGAATTTCCGAAAAACTTTTCCTCAAGCACTGCAGGGCTTCAGTGTGCATCTCATTTTAACCGTGTGGCCATCTTACTTGTTAAAGTACCACCCTGTTGTATTCTGCAAGCTTCCAGGCTGTTCATGTTTCCTGGAAAGCCCCCTAGAAAACTTTCCATGGTTTCCTTCCCTTGAGCTTTCCACAGCTGTGGCCTGCTGGGTTCCTGGGAGATCAGCAAGATTTGCTCTGGCCATTTTAACAACAACAGTTGTGCAACGGATCTCACAGGGACAAAGTCCAGGGCTTTTTCAGGAGCTCAGACCCCAACCTCTTTTGCCACTCTCCTCAGACTTCCCTCTTTCCTTTGATCAAATGGATGTTCTTGTCATGCTGAGTACCTGCACTTCTGAATTCACCACTTCACTTTTGAACAACAACAAACCCCAGCGTACTTAGTTTTCATGTACCCAGGAGATAGCAGCAGCACCGGAAAGCCCTGAGGGAGCAGAGTGTCACCGTAACCGAATAGGATCAAAATGCCCTTACCCGTCCTTGCACTTTTCTTTTTCACTGGGAGTCCTTTAGCCAACAAGTTCCTCTGGTTTCAGTGCTTTTAAGGCTTTAGCTGCATACCATTCATAGCTGGTAGGGATGTACAGGGGGAAGCTTTTAGTTTGCTTTTGTTTCAGGTTCTTTTGAGGGGCTCCTCTTTCATTTTTGGGCCCTTTCAGGTATCTCATCTATTTATAAACCCCCAAAGTCTCAAGCTTTTTATGTCTTTCATGTTGGTTTTCCTCAGTTGGGTCTCTGGCATGACTCCTACAGACCCCTCAAAACTGCTTTGGTCTAAAAAATTAGGGTCAAGGCAATCTTTATTTTAGGGGCAATGCAAGCACTATGCTTGAGAAACAAAAATCATCCCCAGACCTATGTAGCAGTCAGTTTACATCACATTACATCCTAGTCAGCATCAGCATCATCAGGAAACAGTACAGATGAGAAAGAGAAGCATTATCAGATTAATCAGGTTTCACTGTCCCAATGAAGAAATCCTAATAAAATCCTGAATCTATATTTCAGAGGCTATCATAAAGCTAGAAGAGACTCCAAAAACTGAAAGTGCCCCTTTCATGTTTTTTTCCCCCCAATGGTCTCATCCCTAATAGCGGGTGTGTTATTCCCATAAGCCATGGAAGTCAGAACATGAGTTTAGCTGAGATAGAAAAAGTGGGATTCTGGAGCATAGCTTTTATCCTATCAGCAGCTTGGTTTGGCTGAAATCATTTCCCAAGTGATATGCTCAAGGAGAAAGGCAGGGAACTAAAACTTTGTAGAGAAGCTGTTTCAAGGATTTAATTGCACATTTTGCTTCCCCACTGCTCAGGAAGGGGAACAGTGGGGTAATGCGCTTAAAACCATAAGCTTCTGAAAACTGTCAAAAGAAGACAGCGAGGAGACCATGGACCATGATCTGATATGAAAACTATTGTAACTCCAAACTTAAGAAAAACTCTTTATATTACTGATAATGGCTGGTGGTGTTGCACTAGGTGGCTAAGAAGCTTCAATAAATTTTGAAAAATAGTCAGTCATCAGAAGATAAGCTTTTCTACCCTGTTATAAAATGCCAGAGCCAGCTTTCTGCCAAGTACAGTTTGGATGAACAGAGGGCAGAAGTGCACCAGGTGGGTATGCTCTTATGTTGGCACAAGGGTTACTGTTTCCAATTCTCTGCCAAGTCCTCTTAGAGGTCAAGAGGGTCCCACATCATTTCTATTTGAGGCTGCCAGTATATTAAAAAATGATCTAATGCCTTAACAGGGTTACAAGAATTTGGGGTATAGTTTAAATTTGAGGTTTTCTGGGCCAAATGGTGCTTCTAGACTCCTCTAAGGCCATCTCTCTACTATTTTGCCCTCCGTTTGCTTTTTGTGACACCTTGCTTCCCCTCATGTCATTTCTGAAGAATATCCAGTTGCAATGATTTGAGGATAAGCAGTCTGGACCCTTTCAACAACAGACTTTGGTTCAAAGTTAGGTCCCCAGAGACAGTCCAACAGGGCAGAAGCATGGGAACTGCTTAGGAACATGGGAAACTGTGAAGTGAAACCTTGTGAGCTACACTCAGAATCATTGGATTCTCTGTGGTGACTTATCCAAGTGTTCGGGGCTCAAAAAAAGAAGTAGGGGGTTGTGGTCCACATATGATTTTAGTCCCAAGAAAAAGTTACCAAAACACTGACCATTTCATATTACAGCCGGGATGTCCTTTTTAATTTGGTCATATTGTTGTTACAGGAGGAGCAACTGCTGTGATGCATAGACTTGGGAATACCAGCAGGATGGCAATTCTTCATAGAGAAGGATTAACCATATTCCACTTGGTAAGCCATCTCCTGAACTGATTTTAGAGTTGTGCAGTGCTAACAGAGAATTTGGCTACAGTGCCACATGCCTTAGTTACAACCTGTGTCACAAATTGGATTATTGCAGTGCACTCTACACAGGGCTGTATTTAAAGCCTGTTCAGAAACTTCAGATGATGCACAACAGAGGAGGCTTCTGGCTGTGGCCAGTTATAGGGAGCATGCAACTCTTTTCCTACAACAGCTGCTGGTCCATTTCCAAACCCAGTTTGAAGTGCTGATCATGACCTATTAAGCCCTGTATGGCTTGGGTCCCAGCTATCTGATGGACCATATCTCCACATATAACCCTCTTTGAGTCTTAAGATCTTCTGAGGAGGCACTCAGCTTGGTCCTATCAAATGTACAGTTACTCAAGTAGAATTTGGAAGAATAGAGGACATAAGTGCACCAGGTGGATATCAAGGAGGGTTATATGGGAGAGATATGGTCCATCAGATGGTGACCCAAGAGGGGCCTTTTTGGTGGCTGCTCCCAGGTTAGTCCTCAATAAGGAGCCTCGTGGAGCAGTGGTCAAACTTCTGTACTGCAGCCAACACTGTGCTCATGACCCAGGGTTCAATCCCAGGTAGCCAGCTCAAAGTTGACTCAGCCTTCTAACCTTCCAAGGTCAGTAAAATGAGTACCCAGCTTGCTGGGGGGGGGGGCAATGTGTAGCCTGCATAATTAACTTGTAAACTGCTCAGAGAGTGCTTTAAGTGCTATGGGGCGGTATATAAGCAGCACACTTTGCTTTGCTTTTTTACAGAATGCCCTAAGGCTAGCCGGGCCCTCTCTCCTCCCTCCTTTAACCAACAAGTTTTCAGACAGGCTTTTGTAACACAAATTAGATGGCCTATAGTTACTGTATTTAAATCTCTTTAAATGTCTCTTTAATGTTATGTTCTTTGCATTATTTTTAAATGAGTATATTAATGTTACTATATTTAATTGGTTTTTAATGGTTTATTTTATTCCAAATTCCTATTTGTTTTCATCCATGTGAGCCGCCTTAAGTGGCTTCAACAGGAGAAAGGCAGAGTAAAAATGCAATAAATTAATTAATTAATCAATAAGTCTTGCTTTATGTAATTGAGAGCTGTTTGTTGTTTAGTCCCCCAGTACCAAATGTGCTGTGTGGACTTAAAATGTCAGCGGTTTGAATTTATGCACTAAGTGCAGCAAGAATTTTCCTGGGACTTTCCATGAGCCTATAACCGAGGTTCAGACAGCTGGGTGATGCCTTGAACTTTTTATGGATCTGGTCTAACCCTGGCCAAACAAGAATCTGTTGAAGACATTTTACTTCATTCTTAGAAAATCCATACTTGCCATTAAGTGTAATGCCAGAGGTCTCCAGTCATCTCAGTAGAATAAAAAAATAAAATAAAAAATATTTTGTCATGTTGTTATTGTATGGACACAAGCATAAGGATTAGAGATAGGCACAAACTGCCAGTTAATTTAGCAGCCAAGCAGATGTTCGGCACTTCCAAGCCCTGCCTCCTCTGGCTGGCACCCACTCAGAGGCAGCACCTTAAGGAGGTGGGGCAGGGAAGCTGGGCCACTGCCTCTAAGTGGGTGCCTGCTGGAGGAGGCAGGGCTCAGAAGTGCCAAACAACTGTTCGGCTGCTAAACAAACTGGCACAAACCACCAAACCAGCAGTTCATGCCCATCTCTAATAAAGATATCATCCATTTTGTACAGTTCACTCTCAAGGCAGGAGTTGGGATATCCTCTTTTGGAAGTGCCTGTGAGCTGAAGAAACCTCAGGTGGGGATCATTTAAAATGAATTCTTCCAAAAGGTGTTACTGAAGGTGTTAATAGCACTGATTCTACAGCTGATGGGGATCTCATAAAAAGTTGACTGGGCATCCAGTATGGAGAAAACTTTTACATGTCCAAATTGTCTTCATTGTCTTCTACATAAAGGAGCACTTGCCTATCCTCTCAGCTGACACTGTCATTTAATTTAGTCAGATCACATTCAAACCTTCTTGTTTAGTATAGGACAAGCTACCATATGTGCTCATCGGTCACTAGTGATACCTGCTTTTGAGATCACTTCCATTGTGTCCCTATGGTTATGTTCTTCCTTTTACCTTGCCCTGCGCAGAAAGGGCAGAGATTCTTCCAGGTATTCATAGAGCAAATTGTTTTGCCTTAGGCCAAGTTCAATTAGATTGTTCCCTTTCAGTTTATCCACATCTTGGAATCGTTTTGGGAATCTTCTTCAGAGATGCCCTTTATCCTCTTAAAAGGCTGGAGCTGTAATTACTGGGGGACACAGGAGAGCTGTAATTGCTGAGCAACCATGGAGAGTGGCCAACATAGAACAGTGTTTTTTCCTTCCCCTGTGAGGGTGGTATAAAATTATCTTCTGACAACTACCATGAATTGCTCTGGACTTTTTAACATCCTGTTCAGTTCTTGAGGTTCTGACTTTTTCAGTCTTCTGAAAAAAATGACAAAGCAGTTGCAGTGCCCTTTCCCCTTCTAATGATTTTAAATTCAATCTGTTTGTCTATTTCCTTGGTGAAAGTGGTCCACATGGTTTATTTTGAACATCTTCGCAGATGGCCCCTATATGGGTTATTCCTACATCTACAAGATGGGCTTTCGGGGGGTATTTATGTCATTGCATGTTATGGGCACCACATCACAGCAGAACTTGCCCTCTTTGTGCATGTTTGGGCTCATACTTCTCCAGCAAGCACTCTTCTTTCCTCTGGGGTGATTTGCTACCCCAGTGGCACTGTTTTGCAGCTCTGGCATGTTTGTTTATTTTGCTCCCGGTCACAGCTGTTGTTTGGGAGTTCGTTTGTAAAGCAGGCCCTTTCTTCTTATTGAGGTCTCTGGCTTGCCTGTCTAACAGCTTCAACTGTAGTCTCATGCCAAGCTGTTAATGAGGACAGGCTGCTGTTCCTTTATACAGGAGCTTTAAATACGAGATTAGGATCACTTTGCAGGGTCTTGGAAAGACAGTTGATTTTAAGCCCTACTATCAGCTTGTCTCTGATGTCTCTTGCTCAGTTCCTCATAGAATCACTGTTGCATGTTTATCCTTGAGAAAAGAAGGCTGAGATATGATCATACTTTTCAAAAACTTGAAAGGGAGTCATACAGAGTACGGACAGGATCTGTTCTCAACCATCCCAGAGTGCAGGACACGTAATAATGGGCTCAAGCTACCGGAAGTCAGATTTAGGCTGAATATGAGGAAAAACAACAGAGCAGTATGAGGATGGAACCAATTACCTCAGGAGGTGGTGAGTGCTCCAACACTGGAGGCATTCAAGAGAAAATTAGACAACCATCTGTCAGAATTGCTTTGATTTGGATTCCTGAAATGAGCAGGAGACTGGACTCGATGGCCGTATAGGCTCCTTCCAACTCAATTATTCTATGTTTCTATCAGTTAGAGCATATAGGACTGTAATAAAGTCAGTGACTGATTCCCCTTCCTGTTGCATGCAAAACTGAAAACAGTCCTATTCCAAAATGTAATATTTCAGTGAGAAAAGAAATAAGAATGTAAGAACATAAGGAGAGCCCAGCTGGATCAGGCCAAGGGCCCCTCCAGTCCAGCTTCCTGTATCTCACAGTGGCCCCACCAGATGCCTCTGGGAGCATACGAGACAACGAGATACCTGTCTCCTGATACCCCTCCCCTGCATCTGGCATTTGGAGGTACCTTCCTTTGAAACCTGGAGATTATACATCCCCATCATGGCTTGTAACCTGCAATGGACTTTTCCTCCAGGAATCTGTCCAATCCCCTTTTAAAGGCATCTAGGCCACATGCCATCACCACATCCTGTGGCAAGGAGTTCCACAGACTAACAACACGCTGGGTCAAGAAATATTTCCTTTTGTCTGTTCTAACTCTCCCAACACTCAATTGGAGTGGATGTCCCCTGGTTCTGGTATTGCGTGAGATGGAAAAGAGCTTCCCTCGATCCACTTTATCCATCCCCTGCATAATTTTATATGTCTCAATCATTTATTTATTTATTTATTTACAAGATATTTTTTTAGCCGCACCATTACCAGTGGTCTCTGAGCGACATACAACAATATTAAAACTTTAAAAACATTAAAACCATTAAAAATAGGCAATATTATAATAATATCCTATATTAAAAACAATCATTAAAACATTAATATTAATAAATCCTGCTGCTCATATGGCCAGCTAAAGAATACTATTAAATTAAAATGCTGGCTAAACAGAAAGGTCTTTGCTTGGCGTCGAAAAGCCAAAAGTGTTGGAGCCAGGCAGATCTCTATAGGGAGGGCGTTCCAAAGTTGGGGGGCAACAGCCGAGAAGGCCCTATTTCGAAATGCCATCCTCCTCACCTCTTTCAGGGATGGCACCTTCAGAAGGGCCTCCCCTCAGGCACCTTTTCTCTAAAGAGCCCCAAACGCTGTAGCCTTTCCTCATAAGGGAGGTGCCCCGGTCCAGTCATCATTTTAGTCGCTCTGTTCTGCACCTTTTCCAGTTCCAATATGTCTTTTTTGAGGTATGGCGACCAGAACTGTACGCAATACTCCAGGTGCAGCCTTACCAGCATTTTGTACAATGGCATTATAATGTTGGCTGTTTTATTTTCAAGCCCCTTTTTAATGATACCTAGCGTGGGATTGGCCATCTTCACTGCCGCTGGACACTGGGTTGAAACTTTCATCGAGCTGCCCACCAGCACACCAAGATCTCTTTCCTGATCCGTCACGGACAGCTCAGAACCCGTTAGCTGATAAATAAAGTTTTAGGGTTTTTTGCCCCAATGTGCATTACTTCACATGTTCTTATATAGAAATACATTTGCCATTTTCCCGCCCATTCTCCCAGTTTGGGGAATGGAAATGCAGGTCAGGCTCCTCTTGGACTGTTCTGAACATTTGGGCTTGAGACAGGCCTAGTGATAACGCTGCAGGGCCTATTGCATATAAAAGGATGCTTACTTACCTTTTTCTAGGGTTGCCACATCACCAAAAAGAAAGACAAGCATCCCCACCATGGAGGACATGGAGGAAAAAAGTCACCAAAGTGGATAATATTTAGCACCAAGTTAGGTCATTTTGTTTTAAAATTGCACAGGTTAATTTAAATTAATATATGGAAACATGTTATAATCAGCTATATCTGCTGTACTTCAAGTAGAATTGCAATATATAACACATCAAAGAGCAGAAGACTGGCCAGGTGACTTCCTCACATCCCAGTACTCAAATAAAGATTGGATATAGGTTAAATCGATAAAGCATAGTGCTTAATACCCTCCAAATATTTTTAAGCAGTTCACTAAATGCACATACTCTTAACAAATAATATCCATTTAATCTTCAATTTTTTCATATAATTGAAATGAATTTATTGATAACTAAGCCCTAAGTATCCACCGCTACACACTCAGAATTAATTGTTTACAAAGAATATCCTACTTTTTATCCATTAAAGAGTGTTTATCCCTTAAGTTAAATGCATTACAAAACAAATTAAATGAAACACAATAAATTAGACAAATTGTACTCATTTATTCAGATCAACGATTAAATTCATCAACATTTATTTTAGTTGCTAATAATTGAAACTAGCAATCCAAAGCACCAATTATAGCTTAGGTCAGCCCAATACAGGGTGCTGCCCTCTACACTACTGAGCTATTCCTCTGTTGCCCCTCCCCCCAAAGCTGAATGTCTTTAAAAAGCCCAAACATCATGTCCTCACAGGACATGCCACCACAAGAGCAATGAGTGGAGCAGGAGTGTGATGGGGGTATGGTTTAGCAGTAAAGGGATCAACACCGTGTGTTCAGCTGCCCTTTCTGAATCAAAGACCTTCCTTTCCACAGCCCCAGCTGCTTCTCTTGAATGCCAGTATAATGGGAGGTTCCCAGAACCAAGTTATGATGAGAAGGGTTATCTCTGAGTTCATCCTGTTTCAGAAAATAGGTGATCTCATAGGCTACCCTTCTCATCAAGGGCTCCCCGCCAGGAATCTCCCTAGCCTAGTCCAGCCTAATGATAGGACTACATTTTAAAAAGAGAATGGCCCAAATCTAGATGAACAACCACAATATTCATTCTGGCTGCTGAACTTTCAGAATCTGTGTATCTGTGTTGGCTTATAAGAAAGCCTTCTTATAAGAAACTCAGACTTCTTCTCCCTTTAAAATGGCAATTTTCAAAATCTGTATTCATGGATCCCTGAATTCCTTCCAAATAATAAAAAAGGGGCTGGGATTAACCATTCCCTTTCAAGGTATTTTCAGTGTATTTGATCTGATTTAAATCTGCCAACACAGAAGGTCACCGGCATCTGTATGAGACATTAATCAACTTTACTCTAAAAAAAAATCATAGATTGTTTACCCAAACGTCCCTAAATTTGTCACAGAGAAAGGGTGGACTATCTGCTACACCTGTGCCAAATTTGGCACTGATCTGAGGTTTCAAAGTTATACTTTTGTCTTTGAGACATCCCTATGTTTTGACTTGGCTTATGGAATGCTGGATCCTGCTCTAGCACAATATATTGGTGCACTTCCATGCACCAATAATAGAGATTATTTCAGCACAGGGTTAGTAAATAGCATCTGCTCCAGTGGTGGATGAATACTGTTGGATTTTTCCTTGGTGTCACAATCCAGAACATTTCATGTCACCGCCATATAAAAAGTGTCCTCTCCTGAGGCAAATGTACTACTGGCTTTATATAACCTCTTTTGCTGGGACATTGTAGTACTAAAGACTTCTTTCTTATCAAAGGAAATGCTGAGGTTTTTCTTAAGAAGAGTGTTTTTTTTTAAAAAAATTCCTAGGTGGTGTTTGCCTGTTTTGCATTTTTAAAAAGTTAACTTTTGGAATTAATTTTTTTTTTTTTTTGCGAACACCACAAAAGGCTAAGGCTTGTTATAAGCAAGACAATACGTTGACGGTGCAATAAATAAAATAACCTTCACCATAAGTTCTGTGATGGGGGCATGGTGTTCTGAAAGCACTGTAGCATTGCACAGAATCTTTTCCACCCTGTCAAGTCCAAGATATCTTGTCGTGGATTTAAATAATGCTGATATAGCTAGAGAGAGCAGTGCTGAAGCAAAGACAACGCTGAATCTGTCAAAAAATGGACAGGTGAGGTGGCAAGTTTATCCATGCCACGCCATTTGTAAAACTTTGCAATCTTTTCTATAACACAGAACTAACTCCAATGCTGTGCTAGCGTATTTCTTTCTGTTAATGCAACAGGACTCTGCCTTTTTAAAAAACTTCCCTGCAGCAATGCATGTCTCCAAACATCTGTTGTGGAGGGGATCTCAGCACTCCGGCACAATTTTTGAGAGTGGAGGGTGGGGAAGGGGGATCAGCCTACTGTTTCCAGTAGCAGAACTGCTCTCATCAACACAACAGGGATCCTAGCCATGGCGTTAGTGCACTGTGCTATCTTTCAGCAGCTTCTGCCCCTGATGAAAGAAGAGAAGCACCAGTATGTGACAGTATATTTCATATGTACCACTTTTTAAAGCAACTTTTTGTTTGTTTGCTTGGCTGTTCTTCAGCCAGCAGTCTTTAAGCATGAACATTTAACTGGAAAGCTGTGTTGTTTTGGTGTCACAGTCAACGCAGGATAGAGTGAAAGAAACAGTATGTGAAAGGCAGCAAGAATCTGGTGAAAATGATCGGTACCTGAAATCACTACCCCTATTAAGTAAACAGGATACTATTGATTCATTTTTCTTTTGGAACAGCTGTATACAGGCACTCAAGTCAGCGCTGGTAGTCCAAACTTAATTTTTTTACCACACAGCGTGAATAGTGGAGAAACACCTTTCTTACTCTGCAAAGAGAGATTTAACATGTATTAGAATGATCTGGGATACTATGGAAATGAAAGCAGTTATAATAGGTAGATTCTAAGTGGTAAATTGAGCTGGTAGTCCAGCCAGAATAGACTAATTGAATCAATAGGACCACGGTAAGTCAACACTTATGCAAGTCTCATATTGTAGATTCAATGGTTGAAATCAGTAGTAAATTACAGTAGTAATTTACTAGAATAGTAGTAAATTACAGTAGTAATTTACTAGAACAGGCCCAGTGGGGATTTGGTAAGTCAATCATCTGTACCTTTCATTGATTTGGTGGGCCTACTGTAGGTATGACGTACTAATGGCTTTCAGCCAATGAGTTCACATTAGGTCTGCTATGAGGCTCATTGGCTGAAATCCTGTTGCTTAGCGTAAGAAACTTTGTAACTTTTGGTGCATTCCCAGCTAGCTTGGTGTGTGTACATGTGCCCTTGAGAATCAAGTTGGGGTGACTTTTTGCTAGCTTGTAAGGAATGGACTGAAAGTTATGAATTTTCGTATGCCAATCAACAGGGCCTTAGCCATTGATTCAATATATCTACTTTGGGTCTAGTAAATCCAAGAAATATTTGGGAACAATGGATATGGCTGCAAGGAACAAACTGTATTATAAAGATGCCATTTGTATACAGTTCTAATTGGGATAAAATAGAGTCAGGCAAGGCAAAAGTACACACATGTTCACACATAAGAGAGATTGAGAATCAAAGGAGCACAGAGTGAAGAACCAGCAGAAAATAGAAAGCTTAACTACATAGTCATTGAATTCCAATTAAGTGCTGTTTACAACTGTGTAAGCAGAATCTAACTGGAGTCCCAGGGAGCAGGGATTAGCTAAACTGGCACCCAGTGAGCCTAAACTTGAAGGCAAGGCAGGTCTAAGAATGAGAAGGGAATTTCTGACAGCCTGCTATAGGGAAAGACATCTGAGGAGAGACTCAGCATGTTCAACAGGATGGACTTAGTGAATTATCAAGGCAGCTCCACTTGTAAACAGATGGTAACAAATGTATTTCTTTTCTCTTAAAGGGAAAGAAGTATTTATCATTGAAATGATACCAACACATTTTTGTTTTGTTTTTGGCTGTTCTGCTCCAAGCTGTGGAATTGAAGTGAGATAATGAGAAATTATTCCTCTTTCAGCAAGATCGATGTGCAATGGGATCAGGGCAAAGGAAGAACAGTTCCTGCAGCGACTTCATCCACAGCACCTTACCTATTCCTATCTGGGCATCCCACTTACAGGTCTGCTGTGTTTCTTGCTGATTTTAATCTGGATGCTCCTGGCAGCACTTTGGGGGTCTGTAGCCCCTAGAGAAGAAGCACACGCCCAAAGTTGAATACAGTAGAAGCAACCCCTTTTGTAGCTGCTGCCAGGTTTATTTTAAGATGAAAGGGTCTGCTCATTAAAAAGGCACCTGCTGCCCTAAATGGTGCCAGGGAAGATAGTCTTTCTCCAATTGTGCTGAGCAGGTGGAAAAAAGAGGTGTGTAATCCTATCCTAAGGAGACTTCCAGCTTGAGTTTACAGAACCAGAATATTTTATGATTCAGCTTGCAGAGTGAAAAAGGAAAAGGCCATGCGGTGGCACATGGCTGTGAGAGTCCTCTGAGGCTGGGTCTCAAGCATGGTTTGGATTTTTTACACCCCTTCATAGGACCAAAAGGCTGCCAGTTGCCCTGTGATTGCTCCTCCACCACATACATACACTCATATTGCCAGCATTGACATTTCAGTTATTTTTTTTAGCTATGGGAGTGGGGAAAGCAGCACAAAGACATAGCAGCTGCTAGCACATGTTAGGGGTTATAATATGGTTTATTCAGCCAATTGTACCAAATCAAATAGTGTTCTTACCTGGTGAATATAAGCAGATGTTTCTTCGGATTGTAGCCACCCCTATCTGAGGTGAAGACTCCATATGGTTGGCCTTGAGAGTGTTGCAGAAGGTTTCTCTTCCAAAAGGACGTCTGAAGCTTTATGATATTTTAAACCTTACATTCAGTTGTGCCCCAAAAGAGAAGAATGCACTTTTATTGTAGGTACCTGTATAGTCTACAGTGTTCCTGTTGTCATTGCATTTATTTATTTGTTTGTTTTATTGTGTTCACTATGAATCCCAGCCTTCTTCCATCATGGAATATTTAAGGAAGTATACATGGGAGTTCCAGCAGGTCTCCCACCCAGGCGCTGGCCAGCCCAAATCTACTTAGCTTCAGCATGGATTTTATATCTTGGGTGATCCACCTTCAACCCTGGTGATTGCTTTTTTCCCCTCAAGAACTGCTTCAATAGAGATCCCACAGAACTTGAACTGGTTACATTCGATTTATTTCTGTGCTCTTCTTTGCTCTTGCTTCCTTTCATGTTGCTGTCGTGCTCCTCCTCTCTGGACACTTGTGCTGAATGTTAATGGAATGTTACTTAGCCCAACTCTCTGGAAGTGCCCTGGAGAAACTTTATCAAGTCTAAAATCTTTACTAACATTTGTTGTGTGTAATTCTGATTTGGCTTTCTTTGTGCTGCTAGCACAAAGTGGGGTAGAAGCTAAATAAATAAATAAATAAATAAATAGTATACGGCAGCCTAGCCTTCTCCATGTTGGGAACAGCGGTTCTAGTTTTACCTAGCTATAAAGACACAAAACACAGAGACCACAAAACTGGACAGCTTCAAGCAATAGAACCTAATGGTTTCACTCAGGAGACAAATGCTAGAATGAAACTTCTATTCTCTAATCACCTACTAGACAATATCACCCCATGTTGCTATTCAGCCTTTCATAACTCCTGCTAGTGCAAAAGGCTGATGCTGCAAAAAGGTAAAAAACCTAAATTAATATTTTAAATGCACCATCTGTTGTGCCGTCACAGAAAAGAAATAATAACGCAACATCACATTTGCTTCTCTTTCACTTGTTCAGCATGGCCTGACTATTTTTTTCCAGTGACCTTTATAGCTTAAAAGGGGAAATGTTGTTTGTTACAACATATTACTTAAGGAAAGAATTGCACTGAAGTGCATAGTGTCTATTGGGGATGTGCATGTTGAAAATTTTTCTCTTTTTTTTCCTTTTTCTTTTGAGAGTGCCTCTTTCATTTTCAGGGTTTTGTGCACTAGTCTTTTCATTTTACACAAAAGGGGCCACCTCTTTGAGGTCATTTTATTTTGTTTTTCCCCATTTATGTCTTATGGCACCAGCAAAAGAAAAAAAAACCCACAGAATGCAAAAAAGGCCAAGGGAAGGCAACAGACAATCAATCTACTTCCAAAGAACGTAACAGTACACGAGAAGCAAAAATCATTTCTAAAAACTCCATCAAATATGCATTTATAATAGAAAAATACATTGTAGTTTAACCAAATAGCATTTTAAAACTCAATCAAACAGGGAAAGCAGCCCCCTTCATGTGCACTCACACAGAGAGGAGAAAATGGCAAAATGAAATACATACACATGCAGAGAGAAAAAAAAATGCAATAAAAGCAAGCAAGCATATAAAGGCAAAAAAGACAAGTCGCCCCCCGCCCATGAAAGTTACTAGAACATGGGGCATTTTTCTCTTCTACCACCTGATGCCTTCTCTTCTTTTCTTTCAGTGCAGCAGGCAAGCCAGACCCAAGCAGCAGCCAAAATAATCCAAGAAATAAAAGGACCCCACCCCAAGAGAAGAGAACAGAAGTCCCCCAATGAAATCCAGGGCAGGTGTGTTCAAAAAAGAGTCCCAAGAAAGCACATCCTAGGTATTCAGTCTTCTTGTCTAACAATTATGAAGTGTGGCACAGGCAGTCTTCCTGGCAGCAGCCAAAGTTATCCAAATAAATAGGGGGAAAGCCCCTTTAAAAAAAAACAAAGAAAGAAAGGCAAGAAAGGAAAAGATCCAAGATGGAGGGACGCCAGGTAGGCAACAATTCAAGATTGAATTGCCACCAGAAGATCAGCACATGGTAGTCCAACAAAGGACAACTGAAGCAAAGAGCACTCCTCAGCCCTCACAGGTTCTTCTACATATTCAAAGTTCCCCACCCAACTGTGGCTGTTCTGATTAGCTGCTGGTCATAAAAAGCATAAAAAGCCCACCCCAAATGTCTATATCCACAACACAGGAATGGGCAAAGTGCAAAGCCAGAGCTGTACATGGTTCTCCCTAGGCCCTTTTGGCAGCCCCTGAACATTCCCTTGCAGAAGAAGATACTGCAAATATAGCCTTGGGGTGTATATGCAAAATAACAACTACAACAAAAACAGTGTATAGGGATCCCCCAGGCCCACAAAAATGCAATTGGAAGTGTATTTCCAGCAATATCCAAGAGGAGGGTGTTTTGGTCAGTGGGTTA
This sequence comes from Intellagama lesueurii, assembly GCA_037013535.1. NCBI lineage: Eukaryota > Metazoa > Chordata > Lepidosauria > Squamata > Agamidae > Intellagama > Intellagama lesueurii. The sequence continues at coordinate 128,081,266 of JBAJHW010000001.1, read as the reverse complement.
CAGTTTTTGGAGTTGGTTGAAGTTGTTTCTTTGGATTGAAAATTGGCCTCTAGAACCTCTGAAGCAGCCCACCTCTGCTATAATGGCTTTCTGGCTCAACATTCACTCAGCCTTCCATCTTTCCGAGGTCAGTCAATGGAGTATCCAGCTTGCTGAGGGGCAATGTGTGGCCTGCATAATTAAACTGTAAACCACCCAGAGAGTGCTCCAACCTCTATGGGGCAGTATAGAAGCCACACACTTTGTTTTTGTTGTTGTTGCTGCTTTAATTCCAGCAAGCCTCCCCTAACATACAGTAACTGCTAAATGTTCTTATTCTTAAGGTGTAGGCATAAACTCATTTCTGCTATAACAGCTATCGCTGGGTTGCATTTTCCCTCTGTTCTCAGCAGACCAGACTATTTCACTGTGGTTTTCTTTCTTATACAAGTTTGAGGACTCACCTCAGTAAGTAACAGATCCTCATTATGCGATAGAAAATGGAAGAAAGAATCCTCCCTCTGCCCACCAATAACTTGCCATCCTTGGAATTCAGTTTCCTGGCCAAACAATCATGAAGTGTGTCACAATTTTCCATGCTGTCCACCACCACAACCAACAGCAAAAACATGCCAGATGTGTAACACCTCCAGCATTTTAAGGTGTGCAAAATAAAATTACACACCCATGAATGCTTATACACTTTATGGAAGTGTATAGGAAACAAACTGCAAGAAATATTTTGAAACTGAAGATGTGAGGACATCACAAAGGCAAGGAGGTATAGAGAAAAGTGAATTGAAGGGCTGGCCCAGATATGCTTGATCATGGAGTGATTTGCTTGAGTAAATAAGTCATAGTAGGTTGACCATCACAGATCAAAGTTCTATCACACATCTTGTCCCTTCAGATTAGGGATGTGAAGATCTGTCACTTTAGTGTTTATTAAGTTTCTCAGACTCAAAAGACTCTCATATTAGGAAAGTTGCAGAACATTCTTAATCTACACATTTTTAACACCTCCCCATTGACAAAAAGATGTGAGCAGTTCTCTGATATGAGCATTTTTAAAAAAATGCTGTGCCTTTACTTACTTATAATTTCAATAATAATAATAAAGTAGGGGGTATTTCTTCCTTCCTCCCAAAGGTGGAAAGCGAAATGATACATATATACTTTTGCTCTTAATCTAGTGGGCCATGATCATGAATTGAATAATTTCATTAATGTTTCTCAATTAATATACATTTGTTTTCCATCTCTGCCCCACACAGTCCTTTGTGATTTTATGCCAGTTGACACACTCAAGGGAAAGCAAGAGTGTGTATCTACTATACCACATAATTATACTATTTTAATCCCTAAAAATAAATAATTCCAATGAAAGCAAAAAAGAAGAAATGTGATTGAAACCATAACCCTGAAAGCAAATTCATATCACAACCACCCCTCCAAATTGAACACATGGGCACACTTATGCATCCTTTTTGTAGCTTTATTCCTATACAAAGTATCAAAAACAACAGTTAGTAGAAAGTCAACAGTTTTTTGGGGGGAGAGGGTTGGATGAAGGATAAATGGGTGGTGTCTTGAGTGCAGAGAGTCAGGCAGGGTCCCACCTTTCCGTGCCATTTCCCAAGAAGGCTAGAAACTGACCATACACAACAGGAATCAATCTGGATGGGGACTATCAAAAACTGTGGTCAGAATCAGGCCAGGGAATGCAAGAACAAGCCAGCACTTTGAAAAATGGGAAGGAGAGTTTGAAATAGAGGTGACTCCACAGGGTAAATGCACACACAAGCATTATAATTGGATGGAAATGACACTGGACTTCCTGTTGGTGCTGCCTGCGGAGGGACGCACCAGGTCTGAGACAATGTATTTTGATGGATAAGAAATTCTGCAGGAACATGTTTGTCCGTCCATAAATATATTTATGTAGCTTTCACTGAATGGAACCTGCAAAGCTCGGCTGGCAGCTGAAGGGAACCTAGAGAAGCATCATCTAGGAAATACTCTGAAGAAAGATATGATAGGCTCCAACATTTGCATACTCACATATTCTTGAAAACGGTGCATTATTTATTTATTTATTTATTTATTTATTTATTTATTTATTATAGTTACGTCCTGCCTTTCTCCGAAAAAGCAGTCAAGATTAAAAAGTATTTTAAACAGTATTAAAAAGAAACAATATTAAGAGCTGAAAAAAGAAATTATTACAATATTAAAAAGCATTAAACAAATATCGTATTAAAAATAGTATTTAAAGTAACACATTTAAAAGCAACAAAAATACAAACAATCTCATTTTTTAAAAAATCTACTCAGACACCGAGTCACTAAGGGAACACCTGCCTGAAGAGAAAGGTCTTCGCCTGCTTGCAGAAAGAGAGCAAATATAGAGCCAGCCTGGCGTCCTGTGGGAGGGAGTTCCAGAGTCTGAGAACAGCGACAGAGAAGGCCCTCCCCTGTGTTGCCACAAATCACACCTGTGAGAGTGGTGGAATTGAGAGGAAGACCCGCCCAGATGATCTTAACACTCAAGTAGGCTCATAAAGGGTGATGTGGTCTTTGTGATAGCTTGAGCTCAAGCTGCTTAGGGCTTTATAGGTTAAAACAAGCACTTTGAAGAGACACTTTTGTGGAAAACATTGTTCATTCTAATGCACCAGCTCTTTCAGGAGTGTAAGGATTCTCTCTACCATCCTTTTCAACAAGGAGACGGATGTACCCATTCCTCATCCTTGCCGACAAGGGTCAGACAAGTGAGAATTTATGTCTCAGCTGTTTAGGCAAGGAAGCTTTATCATATGAAGCTCTTGGAAAGAAATTGAATCCAGGAGGGGAAATAGTTATATTCTGAAATCTCTCATCTGGCCTGTGGAGCTTCCCTCACTATACCTTTGCCTCCTGGAGCTCTTTATCCTAAGAAGAGAGAGAGGAGAACTGGGCTATGAGACAGGGCAGGAGCTAGGCTCTCCAGAGCTATGAAATCTCAGATCCTTACTCACCATCTTAACTACCACATTTGATCTCTAGTTGCTCTTTATAAACTCTAGCAGAGCTTATGAATAGTAAATTCTCCAAGACATTCTGCTGTTTAAGGAAGGAAGGATGGTTGCAAATGTGTAATCATGTCTCTTTTATAATGTGCATTTGGCTGTATTACATCTTATCCTGTAAAATATATTGAAAAACCTAATTTTTTCCCACTTATGAGTGGTTTTATAGCTGCACTGTATCCCTAACTGTTAATGCAAGCTTGGGGAACAAATTGCTCAGTGCTTTCTAAATATCAGAGTGTGATTATTGCATACATTATTTATGCGAGATTCACGTCCAGTCTCATACTTGGCTCTGAGGTTAATGGAATCCTGGGTTTCTCAGCCCTTTCTGGATTACACTCGTTAGTCAAATGTTTATCCATCTGTACTGTATGTGCAAATATGCTTCACATGTGTAGGTCAGAGATGCAGACATTTGGACTTCAGGAAAAAATTGCCAGTGAACAGATTTTAGCACACAATCCAAGCTAGATGACTTGGCTGTGAAAGCAAAACATGCACAGCAAGTCTGTTTTGCTGGTCAAAACAGCTGTCCAAGACATGCTGTATGCTCTTTCCAGTGAGATAGGCTTTTGCCTTTTTTAGTTGCTATTGCTTGCATGGTCCATGGCAAGATGCTTACAGAAAAGTGACTGTCCCTTTCCATCTCCATTGTTTTCTTCTCTACATGGACACCAATGTTTCTGAAGAGGACATCTACCTGCTTCTAGTTTTCCAGGGTCCTTGCTCATATGTGGAGCCTATAAACATGTCTCTTCTATTCAGACATCACTCTCCACGTGCAGAAAGTGATGATGAAATGGAAAAGGCTAGCCATTCCTCTCTCTCAGTCCAAAGCCTTTATGTCTTCTAATCCCATTTGGTTTGTATAGACAAGCTATTTTGCAATTATGAGTGAAGTACTGAACTGGAGAGCTCTGGGTTCAAACCCTAAGTAGTTCTTTAAGATTGCTGCAAGATATTAAAGTTCTCAGCATAAATTAATTCACAAGGTTCTATATTGTTTATCTGAGATTTTTATTAAGTACTCTTTGTCTGAAGTGCTCAAGGACCATATAAATAAAACACTAATGCCTAAAAATAAAAATACAATTCTACAGTAAGATAAAATGAAACTATTAAACCAACCAACTAACCTTGGGATCATAGTAGGTTGCTAAATAATAGATTACCAAAGGAATATGGGAATGCCAAAGGTGACATGATGATCTAAGACATTTTGCTGCCTGAGTGAAGGACAAGATTTCACCCTTCTTCTTATCTAGAATTGAATCAGACTAGCAGTTGAAGTTTATTTCAATAGTGGTGATGGACACCTGCACCTGATGGCACCAATCTAGGAGGTGCAGGACAAGCTGGGTGGTACATACATCTCTCCCACATTTTACCTACCTTTTCAGTTGAAATGCTCCACCTTAACTAAACTGGTAATTAAACTGTTAAGATCTTAGAATGCTATTTTGATGAGACAACAGCGAGCCATCAACTCCTCTGCAGAATAAGTGTGATACAAGTGGGATAAAGATAAGGACACATTTTCTGTAGGATATTATTGTATTGTTGCAGTTTCTCAGCACCTATAAACTTTCTCTGTTAATTAATCTACTCATCCTCTTTCTCACCTCATTCTGTTCTGTCCTTGGTAGAACAATATGCTGAATCAGCGAAAGGTTCACTTCAAGAGAGCTTTGGGTGGAGTTTACGTGAGATATTGGGTTGCCTTTAACAGCTGCACCCTGCCATCTGTGAGACTCAGCATCTTCTGCATCTCTCCAAAGAATAATGAGAATAACGTTTGATTGCTTAAGCTGTTTATGAGGCTGTTTTACCCTGAGTCAGACAATGGGTTCGTCTAGCTCAGCATCTCATATCGGTAAGGGTGCTTTCCAACACTTCCTCCTGAAATAATTTTAATGGGAGATCTTAACTGGAGAGTACTTGTTCTTGGTGATTATGCGTCTCACACTGCCCAGACTCTTCACTTCTCCCTGCACAAGTGAGATTGTAATCAATAATACAAGAACCTGGTCTTATTCCTTTTGTTTGTTTGTTTGTTTACATTTTATGTGTGTTGGGGGGAGTTCCCTGTTCTTCTGCGCAAGAAACTGTCAAATTCTGTGCAGATGTGAATTTCTTCCAGAGAATCTCATGCAGAAAATTTGTACACAAATTGTAATAATTCTGTAGATAATGCTGGATCCGCTGACGAACTTACCTTTGTCAGCGCGGGTCACCTTTGCCTCCTTTCCAGGATAACGCGAGATGCTTAGAGTCTTGCGAAAGCATTCCAGGAGGGGAGGGGTGAACGAGTGAGCTATTTAAATTGTGTTCCCCCCGCCGTCCGTCCTCTTCCTTGCTGGCAACACAAGGAGGACGGAGCTCCGCCATTTGGGTCCATTTCAAACTGCATCACGTTTGGAAACTTCGCTACTTGGAAGGGGAAGTTGCATTGGCACACACACCCCATGGTTTTACTATTGTGCTTCAGTTTCTGTGTTTTCAGAGCTGATTGCACAGAAGTAGTTGATTTTTGGTTTAAATTTATTGGGTTTAAAAAAAAAAAGGAGAAGGGCTGAGCGCATTAGAGTGAAGTAGCATGGCCGCTCGGGCTGGGACAGGCAGGGGCCCGGGCGCCAGCTAAGCTCTCGTTTGCGGGTTGAAAACTTTTGATTTAGTCTTGCACCTATTTGTTTTTGAATAGGATTTAAATTAAATATTAATTAATAATAATAATAATAATAATAATAATAATAATAATAATAATAATAATAATAATAATAATAATAATAATAATAATAATAATAATAATAATAATAATAATAATAATAAAATTAGATTTCTTTATAGTTAAAAGCCAGCAAGTGAGGGGTTGGTACCAGCCCTGCTTTGAGAGAGGGTGCTCAGCCCTCATGGCCAGCAGGATCGGGATTTCAGTGCTGTGCACGGGAATAAATTAGTGACATTCGAATTCATATTTAATATTTCAGTTAATTTACATTAATTCATTAGTAGCAGTATAAAAAGGTAAAGTAAAGGTTCCCCTTGACATTTAGTCCAGTCGTGTCCGACTCTAGGGCACGGTGCTCATCCCCGTCTCCAAGCTGTAGAGCCAGCGTTTGTCCGTAGACAGTTTCCATGGTCACGTGACCAGCGCGTCTAGACACGGAACGCCATTACCTTCCCACCGTGGTGGTACCTATTTATCTACTTACATTTACATGCTTTCGAACTGCTAGGTTGGCAGGAGCTGGGACAAGCGACGGGAGCTCACTCCATCGTGTGGATTCGATCTTACGACTGCTGGTCTTCTGACCTTGCAGCACAGAGTCTTCTGCGGTTTAACCTGCAGCGCCACCACGTCCCTTCTAATAGCAGTATACATCATATAATTTTGGATAATTGATTGTCTCATATCAAGAGGAGGGATACTTCTGCGGGTTCTACTCCTTTGGGGTGGGGCCATTTTAGCCTCAAGTATTAATTGTTGAGGATAAGTTAGTGATTAAAAGTGAGGTGATTTTAATAGTAGGCGAGTTAAGATTGCCAATAGAAGTATATGTTAATATATATATTATATATCTGTCTCTCTCTGTGTGTATGTTAAATAAATAAATAAATAATATTAATAAATAAATAAAAATAAGTATAAATAAAATAAGAAAGAGAGAAAGATAGAGAACATTCTGAAAAAATAATAAGACAATACTGCCTTAATATCATAAGGAAACATATTTTGTAAATAATAGATAGGTGGGTACGCGTCTGCATTTAAGGTTAGAGTGTAGTGTAGGAGTATAGCCGAACAAGGTCGGTGGCTGAAAGGGCTTATTTAAAAAAAGAAAAGGAAAGGAAAGGAAAGCTTTAGTTTTATCCTCCACATTAGGCCCTGAAGCCTTGGTCAAGCTATTGTCTGGCATCAAATTGGTAGTGGAATAACTGGTTAGTGAGCTTTACATCTGCACAGGTGGGTAGGTTCGCGCTTGTGGTGACAGGCTGCATAAAGTTCCTTTTCTGGAGTAACAATGGCTTCCCGAAAAGGCCAGGGAAACAAAAAAGGCAAGCAGACTGCTAAGAAGTGCATAGCTCCTCAGGTTTCGCCTCCTCAGTCATCTTCAGATGAGGAGTCTTGGCCTATTTGGCAGCAGCTGCAGGACAAAATTTCTCCCTTGGAAGCCGAGAGGGCGGCACAAAAGTCTCTGCAGCATAGCGGAGCGCAACCGCGCCATTCTGCTAGGGAGGCCAAAGGCCATAGGAGGGCCAAGCTTAAGGCTATGGCGGAGAATCTAATGTCTCATTTTGCTGCTCTAAAGTCATATCGGCAGGCCACTGGGCCATCCAGGAGGGTATCCGATGCATCAGCTGTAACACTTCAGAGCCAGAGTTACGATGAAGAAGGTGAGATGCAGACACCGGAGGCGGCTGGATCATTGGCAGTGGCCGGTGGCCGGCAGGAAGCAACTGCAGAGGTGGCGACAGGTTTTCAGCATGGCAGGGACGAGCATGACATGACACTGCCTTTGTCATCAGGTGAGCTGGCGGTGACACCGGACGCCCTCCTGATATTGCCTGCCTGGCTATGGCCTGGCAGTGGCCAAGGTAGTTCTCCATTCCACACACCATACGACACACAAGGATTAAGGGTACCAAACACTCCGTGGCCTAGTACAAGTACTCAGTTCGGTAACTGGGTCACTCCATATCCACAAGTTACATTTCCAGCTCTGACGAGTTCGACAGCTGGAGTAGGGGTTTGGCCCTACCCATCAGTGCCTGACACTGGGTACAACTCTGTCCCTTTAAATGCTTTGCCATTCGGGGACCATGCTATGCCACTGGGTGATCACCTCACCGCAGCAACCAAGGAAAACATTTGGAGAAGGTAAATAAGTTGACCTTTTTGAGCTCTTGAACAGAGATGTAGAGAAGAAGGATCTTGATAAGGAGGACAAAAGGGATAAAGAGAAGCGTAGGAGGTGTAGACTGGACCGGACATGGGCTTCCCGGTTTCCTAATTTATGTGGGGGTAGTGGTGAAGGCTCAGCCCTGGAGAGCTCAGTCATTGTTCCAGTACCTCGATTTGATATACAGGGCATACGTAGACTTTGCTGGGCAAGCATCGTTGATCTACGATGAGTCATTTTGTATGAGAAATGCGATTCATCCTAATTTAAGATAGGACGAGCCTTTACCAGGGCTTTGATTACAGCCTATGATGCCTGCTAGGCCAAATTTAGGTGACCGGTTCGATAGTGGGCATCTTATATGTAAAGGGGGACAAAATCAGAACTCCCGTGTAGGTACGGGGCAGGTGGTTCAACCCCACCTGCTCTGTTGGGATTACAATGCACGGGGTGCATGTTCACAGAAAGGATGTCATTTTAGACACGAATGCTGTGTGTGGAGGTCAGCATCCCAGCTCATCATGTTTCAGGGCTAGAGCCCAAAGAAACAGCAAAGACCCCGGAGGTAGCAAAAAGGCTAATGGCGGAGGGGGCAACTCTAACAAAGGGCCCCAGTCCAATTAAGGTCTCTGTTTTAGAGACATGGCTGCAGGACTACCCAAGGCATGAGGATGCTGAATACCTATTAGAGGGTTTTCGGTATGGCTTTAGGATACCAGCGGTTAGGGAACATAAGGCGTTCTTTGCACAAAACTTGAAATCCATCAAAGGGATGTAAAGCATAGTACGGGACAAGATTGACAAGGAGGTTAAGGAAGGCAGAGTGTTGGGACCTTTTCCTAATGCCCCGTTGTAGAACCTGAGGGTCTTGCCACTGGGAGTGGTGCCCAAAAAGAACCAGGGGGAGTTCAGGCTCATACATCACTTGTCATATCCAGAAGGTGAGTCAGTGAACAATGCTATCCCCCACGAGCTATACACGGTACGATACACCTCATTTGATGAGGCGGTTCGTATGGTTAGAAAATGTGGCATAGGGGTGGAGCTTGCAAAATGTGACGTAAAATCTGTGTTTTGTATTCTCCCTGTCCACCCCCAATATTTTGATTGTTGGGTTTTTACTTCCAGGGCTCTTATTCCATAGACAGGGTGTTGCCTATGGGCTGCTCTGTTTCATGTGCGGCGTTTGAGCGTTTTAGTTCATTTCTTGAATGGAAGCTCAGGTGCAGAGTAGGCTGCAAGAACATGGCCCATTATTTGGATGACTATCTTTTTTGTGGTGAAGGGAGCACCGGAAGGTGTAAACTTATTCTAGAAGCCTTCCAATCAATGGTGAGGGAGTTGGGGCTACCCTTAGCCGAAGAAAAGACGGAGGGACTGGCTACGTCCCTTACATTCTTGGGAATTGAGTTAGACACTGAATGACAAACGTCCAGATTGCCAGATGATAAATTGAGCGATCTTAAGGCTCAGATCGAGCTGATTTTAGGGAAGACAAAGGTGTCACTGAGAGAGTTGCAGGAAATAGTTGGGCATCTGAACTTTGCATGTAGGGTGGTGGTGCCAGGCCGTGCTTTTCTGCGTAGGTTATGTTATGCGATGAAGGGTCTCCATCGCCCTTTCCATAGAACTAGAGTTACAAGGGGTATGAGACAAGATTTTCAAGTTTGGAGCCAGTTTTTGGCTGAGTTCAACGGGATATCCTTTTGGAGGTCCGAGATGAATCTGAGGGCCGTGTTCCAGGTCCAGACAGATGCAGCTGGTTCACTAGGTTTTGGAATCTACTTTAAAGGAAAGTGGTGTGCCAAGTGTTGGCCCGAGGAATGGCCACTAGGGACTTGACGTTCCTGGAATTTCTTCCAATAGTCAGTGCCTTGTGGCTCTGGGCACAAGAATGGGCCAATTCGATGGTGCGTTTCTGGTGTGACAATCAGGCAGTGGTTTACATAGTAAACAGCCTCACCTTGCACTTGGAACACGTCATGGCTTTGGTGTGCACATTTATATTGCACGCTCTAAGATACAATATTCTAGTACAGGCATGTCACATTCCAGGCCTCGATAATAGTCTGGCTGATGTGCTCTCACGCCAACAGATCGATCGGTTCCGGGAGTTAGATCCAGGAGCCAACAAATTCCCAGAGACTCTTCCCCCAGAGGTCTGGCAAATTGGCGTGATGATGCGGAAAGAACAATAGGTTTGGCCTTGGCCCCGAGGATGTGGAAAGGGTACTTGGCAGTGAGTATAGAGTTTCAGGAATTTAGAAACCTAGTGGGTTTAGAACTGATACAGCCTGTGCCGGTGAAGCACCTACAGCAGTTCATTGTATATTTACATAGGAAGGGACTAGTGCCAGGCTCCATACAAGGCCGGATGTCGGCACTAGCTTTTCACGCTAGGGTACAGGGATATCAGGACTATACCTCCGATTTCCATATATGGAAAATGATTGAAGGTTGGAGTAAAGAAAGAGGTTGGGTTAAAGATATAAGGGCGCCCATATCCCCAGTATTGTTGGAAAAATTTTTGCAAACAGTGGGCTGTAATTTGTAGGGGCAATTACAAAGCGGTGTTGTTTTGGGCGGCAGCGGTGTTGACATTTTTGGCGCTTTGAGAGTTAGTTAAGTAGTAGCTGCAGGAAAGGGCAATGCGACTAAAGTTGCATTGCAATGGCAGGACGTTAGGATAGTGGACAAGATGGTTCTAATTCACATTCACCGATCAAAGGTGGACCAGCATGGTAGGGGTGCTGATCTGACTCTAGCAACTTGTGATATAGAGGAGCTATGTCTGGTTAAGGCAATCGAGGCATATTTGGAAGTGGGGTCTGGGCAGGAGTATTTCTTCGTGCATAACGATGGTTCCCCTTTAATGAAGTACCAGTTTTGGAAACTGACAGACATAGCACTACACAACATGGGAATTCAAGGCTTAAAATTCGGCACACACTCTTTTAGAATCGGTGCTGTCTCCACTGCTGCTGCCTTAGGATATCATCCAGATGATATTAAAAGGTTGGGGTGGTGGTCTTCATCAGGTTACTGCAGATATATCAGAACACTCCCTCACATCTAGGCAGGTGCCTGGTTCTGTTTTGTCATTGCAGGTCCAGTCGTAATAGCGAAGCGGCGACACATCATGATTATCAGTCACAGTTATGTTTTCTGGGCAGCTCGATAAGCAGCCACATCAGCCTGGGGCAGTAATCTGGGTCTCGGAGCTAGAGCCCAGATAGAGTGCAAAGGGCTCCAAGGAATGCAATGGGGCCAATTTTGCAGAGCTGCTGCATTCGGACTGCATCCCCCAGATGTGTTGCTAATACACGTGGGCAGTAACGATCTGGCCAGTTATAGTGGAAAGGCCTTGATCTTGGACGTGATATGCGACCTCAGATGGCTGAGGGCGTCGTACCCTGCTATGAGCATTTTATGGTCTACGATCATCCCTCGGTTGTTGTGGAGATCGGCACAACATGTGCAGCAAGTTAACACTGCGCGGAGGAGTGTTAACAGGGAAGTATGCAGAGCTGTTTGCAATGGCCTTGGATCGGTGATTGGTCACCAGGAGATCCATGTTGATAGGCCTGAGCTCTTTCGGAGTGATGGTGTGCACCTCAGATAGAGGCTTGGATGTCTTTATTAAAGACATCAAGGGGGGGCTGCTTTTGGAGCTTGAGAAGCTGGATGGTGGGCATGGGACTTAGCATTGCTAGTCCCTATGCTGTGGCGGGTAGTGAGGATAGAACAGGTTTCGGTGAGTCCCATCGCAATCACAGGTAATGTATAGCTCATCTGACCTCCCAGTGCTGCAGATTGTGCGATTACAGTGCTTGGGGGAAAAGATGAGCTGGGGCCACACCCAGACCAACAGTCAACAAGCAGAAGGTGGCTTGAGGTCTGGGGGTGGTCAAATTTGGGCCGGCCAGGTTCTCGCTGTCTTCATGACTGTGAGAACTAGGGGCTAGGGACTCGCCCATTTGTTTTGTAAGGGGTCCGTTGAGACCTCTGTGCTTAAACCTGATTCCGCACTACGGCAGGACCCCCCATTTACAGAGGGCAAGAATGATTATTTAATAAAGTGTGGCCCATGTTTATCCCATGATTCTTGTCTCACAGCATTATTCCAAGGTAAGGGGGCAATGTTTCTTCTGGGAAAAATAATCAGGAAACATCTGAGAAATTCTAGATTTAGAAGAGTATTTGTCTGTGCAACCATATCAGAAATGTTGACAAAACTAGACTTCAAAAGAACTGGACACTGAACATAGGTCATAAATTGTTGCACATATGAAATGCAACCATACCCCACTGTATCTTAAAGCCAGACGTGAATGTTTTACTGAGTGAACTCTATATATTACCTCACATATCTGAAAAAGTGTGCTTGTCCATGAAAGCTCACATGAAAATGTAAAAGTTTTTAAGGTGCCACAAAGTTTCTGTCTTTTAAAATTTTTGTTCCCCCACCCCCTTTGAGTTTTGCTAGAGAAATTCTGTGATATTTATTGTGAGATTTCCTATGGGGGTAGAGTCTCACACAAAAAAATCTTGTGGAAAGAAAAGAAGGATTCTTTTTTTTCAAGTTTCTCACAGATAGCAAGAGGTGGCAAGATTCACATTGCTACCCAATATACTAAACATAGGAATTGCCATTATGCAGTAACTTTTTCTCAAGCCAGAACTTATAAAATCACAGATTTTTCATGGTGAACTTTATTTTATTTTTTTGTTGGCTTGATAAAATCCTTCCTGTAGTGTTTTTGTGAGGCTATCTGCTCTTTTAAATTTGAACCCCCACTCTCTCTCACACACACACACTTTCTGTGTGCTTAAGATATTAGTTTCATCCAGCAAGATAAGTAAGACAAGACAACAAAGAGAGAGGCAGCAGTGTGAAAAATAGTTATTAGATCTTGCCTTTTAAAAGTATCCAAAAAGGGAGAAATATTGCTTTATAAAATTTGCATATCTACTATGCTCTCAATCACAGAGACAGCTCCCCAATTACTTTTTCTACTCGATTTAAGCCCTGACATTTGGTGCAATGTCTCATAAAGGATATAGTTAAATTGGCTGGGCAGAGAAACAAGACGGTGGACAAGCAGAATTGAAAACTCGATCAAGCAATGCATACCTGATACTTTTTGACACAGTGGACTCCTTTTGACTCCTCAATCTCAGAACCTTATTACTAGCATGCAGATGCTATACCTGCCCCTCAGCCACACTTGTTCCATGAATCGCACCATTGATTCCTATGGCCTATAGAAAAATCAGGGTTCATTTTTAGTCTCCCTTTGTACAGGGGGTTAGCAGTGTGGCTGCATTCATTGAGGTTTATATCCATGACAAAAGCCTCCCCATCAGAATAATTCAATTAGCTCTCAAAGACCTTTAAAACAAAACAGCTCTAGCAGACAAGCCACAGCAGGGAAGTTGCTTTATTTTTTCTTAAAATATTTCTTAATGAGGAGTATCGTTGTTGCATCTTTTTTAATGAGAAGTGAAGTGGGGCTTTATGGAGTTGAACCCTGGTGACCTCTGCACTCCTCTGCACCAAGCAGCAAAAAGGGGATGGAAAACAGACACTCTATCTGGAAAAGCTCTTACTGTCAAGGGTTCCTTTCTAGCTGATCCCCATTAAAACAGTTTCATCACTGAGGCTTATTTACCTCTCTCCAAGAACAGGCTCGTTTTCAATTTCTAGGGCCTGGGTGATGGTTTGAGCCATATGTGTGTCACAGTAGAGTGGAGCAACCTTTTTTCCAGCCCTGTAAGGACCCACTATTTCTAAGGTATCAGTTTGGGTCCAGTAACTTCAGCTCCACAGAAGTGTTCTAATCCAGTGCTGGCAGAAAAGGGAGGTAGTGATCCTGGAGCTCTCTTCCTCCTCCTCCTCCTTTTAAAGGGGCTCAAGATGGATAGGCAGGTCATGTTGAATTTTGCCTACATACAGGTGTGTTTTCCAGTGTCTTGTTTAATGGGATAACTAGGTAACGAAATAAACAATCCATCATATTCCATTCAGGATAAGAACAAGAACAAGAGCAACCACCACCACAGGATATCAGTTGAAGCTGTTACAGTGTGACTACCATGAAGGCAATGATGAAATAAAGGAAATATTACTACATTGATTAAAGTATAAAATCAATATTTTACACAAAGGGAGAATATTTAAGACCCTCCCAAGAGATTCCAACATAACTCCCTTAAAAGCAAAAGCTGTGGAGCCCATTATATGTGCTAGCTACAGTTTTGTATCCCTCCAAACATGTGCCAGTTTTGTGCTGCTTCGGATTGCAAATGTTGCCTGTGCAAATGAATATTGTCGTGAGTCAACTACAAGAGGGGATGCATGATTTTGGCATTCATCTTCTATGTAATTTCCACTCCTGGGGTAGGAATAAAATGCTAGGAGTTTTGGCATAATGTACATAAATAGCATGAATAGGTAGCATACATTTAGAGAGGATTTGACAGCATCCAGAACTTTGTGTCAATTTAACTATGAACCCAACAAGTTAGGTTTCAGTACATGCTTACTGTGGCTGCACAGATGCTGGGGTGTGTGGTCCAAACTGGACCAAACTGGCATATATTTTTGAGGTTGGCTTGAAGGGGAATATGAGATAGAGGGTAGGGCTATTCCCTCTTGCTCTTGGAAGGGTTTAACTGCAATAGCCACTTTAATCTTATCCATGCCAGATGGTTTTTAGTATCCATTTGACTGATAATTCCAGGGTTGATATTCAAGTACACAGGACTCTAGTTTTGACTAATCCTTCTAAGAGGGTTCTGTCACTCCCTCCCCTAGTCTAGTTTTGGGAGGGCTTGAGCCCAGCACCCCCTTGTTCCCAAGGATGTGTGTGTGTGGAATGGAAGAAAATCTCCATCATTTCAGCCTCCCTGTTGCAATGTTTCCTTGCTCAGCTGAAATCTGCTCGAGAAAGAGGGAAATAAATTTTTCAAAGGGTGTGACACAGTTGCAAAGAGAGGTGAAATCATCAAAGATCATTCACCCTTTCCACCAATATGAGCATTCTGAATTGAAAATCATGCAAAGAATATTTCTGAACTATTTCAAGTGAAAAATATAATGACTCTAATCTTGTGGAACTACAATTAATAACAGCGACAACAACTGCTTTACAGCATTGGCCTCTCCAAAGATTTAAGATATCCTAGCTTTTTTAAAAAAAGTTCTTTTCTTCTTCTGGCTACAGACATGGAAGGTTACTGGCCATTAGTCATGAAAATTAGTTGGAAATCAACCTAATTTGCTAGGTCACCTAAGTGTGATCTGATGTGATCTGTGGTAGCTGTATTTTGGTAGCTGAGAATATCCTACCCAACCTGAACTTTCCTAGACTCTGCGAGGATTCCTTTGGTTCTGGAGTAGCCTTTGGGGGCTGTGGGATGAAGGTTGTCTTGAATGTCTGCTGATTGCTGCCACAAGAGGGTGAGACTGGACAGATCTCGTCAACCCCTTTTCTGCACTAAAAATGAGTAACCAAATTCCAAATCCCTTGAGAGAACCTCAACCCATTGGATCCAGGACTCTGTCAACTTCAGCCATGTCCCCAACACAATCTAGATGTCCCTCAGAACCCAATGTCTTAGGGCAGGGGAATCTAAATCTCAGTTCCATCATGGGAGGATTTCCCCCTCTCATAAAATTTGGAATTGAACCCCATGGACAGGAAAGGGAGTAAAAAAGATCAGCTCTGCCAATACATATTTCTTCTGCTGGGAAAGCTTGAGACACTTCAAGAGGCCTGAAAAGCAGAGTGCCTCTTCTATCCCATCCCTTTTGAAGCCTACATGATGAAAAGAAGTTTTATCTAATTTGATTTTCACTCTTACTATAATTAAGTCACAAAAAGCAGCTCTGAAGCCATATTAAGGATCCAATTGAAGCTTGCAATAGAAAGTGAAATCAATAGGGCTATAATGCTGGGTGGTGGTGGTGGAAATCTATCACTGAGGCCATTTGCTTACTCCACAGAACACCCTGCTGGGCTGACCTTGAGTAGAGCATTGCAAGAAAATAATAATAATAACATAAACAAAAAATTAATATTAATTCCCAGCAGGGAATGGATTCCTCCATTCCCCAAGACACTGCAGTGAAAGTAGAGCAGAAGTGAAATGGATATACTTTTATCCCAGCCATCTTCAGCTGGATAATAGTTGTCAAATGAAGCTAGAACTCCCTCCCTCTGAAATATGTTCAACATGAAATAACAGTAGAACTGCTTATAAAATATTCTCAATTGAGAATATATATTTTAGATCCTTTAACCAAAGGGCCTAGTTTTCATCTTATTCCATCACTTGTCACTCTATCTAATTCAACCTCCTACAAATTGGTGGACCCTCAGCAAATGTTAGACCACAACCCCCAGCGTTCCTGACCTTTGACCATGCTGTCTGGAATGCTGGGAACTGAAGTCCAAGAATCATGGAGAGTACCAGATCAGGAGAGGCTACTCTATTTTTTTCATACTGATGGCCTTACAGTTAAAGCCCTTTCAGTTGAGACATGTCTACACGCTCCACTCAAATCAGAAGCCACTTTATCTCTATGTGATTCCACAAATTAATTACAGATGTATTACTTAAAACAACACCAATGGAAAACTGGCAAATGCTACGGCCAGATCGCTATACCTTTAATATTATTTTTTCTTAATTTTTGTTAATTATATAATATTTGTTATTAAATATGTGGATAAAATGAGGAGAATTTTAATTTATATATAAATATCAGGTGAAAAAGTATTTCTGTCTGTCTGTTTGTTTGTGTGTGCTATGTCTCCTTTTCTCCCAATTCAATGTGGCATACATCGTGATTAGAAAGGAAATACAGGTACAATTCATTAAGTTATAATTAAAATATGTTATAAAATTTAATATTGACTGAAAGTCTGTTGCTTAGCTTAGTAAGTCATACTAGAATAAGCCAACTGAATCAGTGGGAGATTTGGTGAGTCAACTACTTCATAAGTTCCATTGATTTTAATAGGTCTACTCTAGTTGTGAAATACTAGTCACAACTTACTACAGAAAACAGCTTATCAAACCCATTCCTTTGCTTTGTGAAAATATTGCAGTACGTTTTATAGTACAATCATTAATTTAAAGAGCATGACAATAACTACTTTTTAAAGTGTCATGCTCCCTCACTCCAGTTGTCCTGCAAGCATACTATCCTATAACTTTTGAACTACAAAGTTGGAAGGGACTCTACGGACCATCGAGTCCAGCTCCTCTCAGTGGGGAATTGAACTCCCAACCTCTGGCTCTGCAGCCAGAGACGGACACCACTGATCTATCCAGCCTTAGCGCCTAGTTAGCCTAGATGAGCACAAGGAGCATTTATGAGTACAGAAGCCCTTTTGACTTGTGAGGGTGTGACTACATCAGCATTTTCCTGCTGTTTAGTCTGCTATGGGAACAGGCTGATTCATGCCTTTTGCCAGCAACCAGATGGCGTACATGCCAGTGCGAACCAGCCCATCCCCAGAGCATTCCCACTATTTCTTCAGTGGTGGTAGGATCACTCCATTTTAGTTCATTTCCAGCTCATGCAATCACTGGGATCAAAACAAAAGTGGGTGGCTTGCTGTCAATTTCCCATTCAATTTTCATTTCCCAATATTGTTAAATGGCTTAAGCAGATAGCTTAACCGCTTCACAATATTGGGAAATTAAAAACTTCCTCTGCTCCCCTACAGAGACAGAAGAAAGAATCAAGGTTTTTTTTTTCCCCATCAAAGCCTATTAGGGCAGCCCTGATACACTGTACCTTGTGGGGGGGGGGTGGAATCTAAATTGAAGGCTTCCTCCCAGATGGAGAAGGAGACAGGTGGGGACAAGGAGGGGGATTTTTGTTCTGTTCTGTTTTGTTTCTCTTTAAAGGAAGGCAGATCAAATACAGTTGCTTGAACTGTATATGTCATGTGGGTGCAAGGATTGCACTCAATGGCATACCCTATTTAGCCCAATCCAGCCAACTCTAGTTGAGCCGTCTAGTAAAGTCCTGACTTCTTCCTCCTGTGTCTATTGTTAGACTGATAATTTTAGCGGCTGCCTATCAGTCTCACTTCCTCTTTCCTTCCTGACTCTCTAAGGAGTACGTATGCTGTTGCTCCCCTCCCGTGTGCCTCCTAAAGGCATGAATCTATCCAGACAGAATACCCACAATCCACTGTTACAGCAGCTCCACTGGCTGCCAATCCCGTTCCAGGCAGAATTCAAAGTGCTGTTTTTGACTTTTCAAGTCCTAAACAGCCTGGGTTCAAGCTACTTTAAAGACTGTATCTCCCTAAATTACTTAGGTAAAATGAGCTAAACATCATCAGTGACAAAAAAAGTATTATTTGCTTTTTTTTTGTACTTGCACTTTTATACATATTTTTAAAGTGCAAGATCAGAATTGACTAAGAGAGGGAAGCAGAGAGTATTTCTCTGTATTTTTCTGACCTTCTGGTAACAATTATGCAGTGTGCTAACAAATTACTTGCCCGACTGAAGCAATGATAATGATAATGGCAACTTGACTCCCAGGAAGTAATGAGCAACACAATGAATTCTTTTTAAATTTTTACATTCCAAACTTCGTCTGAGGTCCACCCCCAAAAAAGCCAAAAACAATCTCTTCAGATACTTCGTGTTTTGTTTGTTTGTTTGTTTTCAAACTGATTGTTTCCAGTCACTTCCAGACATGTTGCTCCCGTTGAGGTCTGTGGGGAAGAATTTAGCCCATGAGCCCATTGACATTAGCCACACTTCCAGTTCATGCCTAATATGCATAGGCACTAACTGAATATGACCTTTTTATTGTCAGCTGCTAAGGTTTAGATAGAGCTACACTGACACTCACCAGGAGTAAGGGAAGCTGAGCTCATTCAACTTCAAAATTAAATTGAGAATCAGAATCCTGCCCAATACAAGGAAGACATTCAGTGTTTCAGCAGTTTGAGGAGAAAATGTTCTGTGCTCCCCTTGCCAAGAATAATGGCCAAAATGATAGATGTGCCTGCTTTGTATAAAAGTTCTCTTCTGGTTATTATCTTTTGTCATGTGAATTATCCGCAAAAGAGAATTTGACTATAATTTTACATTGTTAAATCCAATTTATCACTATCACTTAAGATGATGTGGTAATTTATCATCAGGAACTATCAGTTGTAACTTGACATATCATTTGAATTCCCTGTGCAGTCTTTGCCTAAGGAGCTATTGAAAACGTCTCCCTTTAAAAGCAACCAGGAAATTTGATTGCTTTGTTGTGAAATAAGGAAAAGCTTGAGAATGAATGAGGATTGCCTACATTCCAGTGAACCTTTCTAGCCATAATTCACATGTTCAGAAGATACAAAACTTGGGGAAATATGGAAATACATGCTTCCCCAAAATTAGTTTTTTAGGGCAAGAGAAGGTGGCTGGAGGAGCAAGCTCTTCACTAACTGAGCGACTTGAACCACAGGTTGGCCTAAGGGCCAATTTCAAGTCTCGAAAAGTTCTCAGGAGCTGTGTTCCAGTGGTGAGTAGAACCATCCTCAAAGGGGAAGGCAAAAACATCAGCATACAGTACTCTAAATCTTTTGCTGCTAATAGAGCCTGAGGAGAGTTCACAAGGCCTAAACAGGGGTGTAAACAGATCTTTAAGAAATGGCTAATTCAGAAGCAACTCAGAGGCATTCATATTTCTGGACTTCTTGACAGGTGATATGACAGTGCTATATTATAAGCACATGCATATACATTTTCCCTCTCTTACTTTAAATAAATAAATAAATAATTTCTTTTTTCACTTTCATCATTTCCTTTTGCCAGTGATATGGTCTCATCAGCATATCTGAAATAACTGATGTTCCTTCCAGCAGTCTGAAGTTCTCCTTCATCTACATCTGATCCAATTTTCCATATGATATGTTCAGCAATGGTTTGAGTGGGTAGATATTTTGCCTTCCCCATTTCATGAAACTGTACTGGTTGATTCATTCCAATTCTGTGCTTTGCACCCAGGTTAAGAAATGCATAGATCATTTCGACTAAATATTTCTGATGTGATATTTTAGGCACATCAATAATGCTCAGCTGCAACACAGAAAACAAGGTCTGAGCATATATATTGCTAGAAAATTCAACTTGTTTCCAATGGTGCACTTTATCTTAATCTAAGGGGAAAGGATAAGGCTGAATTCTAAAATGATATAATAAAGGGATTCCACCTATTTCTAGCTGCTGCTAGCCCCAGATCTTTGGGTAGGCATCCTTCAGTCTCAAGAGACTATGGTAACGTGCTCTGAATAGGGGTCTTGGAACAGCATCTAGTGTGGCTGAGAAGGCCAATTTGAGAGTGACAATCCCTTCCACACTGAAGACAAATACAATCTGTCCCCTGTCCAGCTCCCTGATTTTGCTGGTTTCGGGACTGCCTCTTTGCCTTGGCCTGCTGAACAAGTGTCTCTTCAAATTGGGAGAGGCCATGCTGCACCGCCTGCCTCCAGGCTGAACGCTCAGATGGGAAACATTATGTCAATGTTTCCCATCTGTTGTGGTCCATTTCTAAGACCTTCAGATCCCGTTTGCAGATATCCTTGTATCGCAGCTGTGGTCTCCCTTTGGGGTGCTTTCCCTGCACTAATTCTCCATACAGGAGATCTTTTGGAATCTGACCGTCAGCCATTCTCATGACATGCCCAAACCAACGTAGACGTCGCTCCTTCAGTAATGTATACATGCTAAAAATTCCAGCTCGTTCCAGGACTACACTATTTGGAACTTTGTCCTGCCAGGTGATGCCAAAAATGCATCGGAGACAATGCATCTGGAACATGTTCAACTTTCTCTCCTGCTGTGCACAAAGGGCCCAGGACTCACTGCAGTACAGGAGTGTACTCAGGACACAAGCTCTATAGACCTGGATCTTGGTATATGCTGTCAGCTTCTTGTTAAGCCATACTCTCTTTGTGAGTCTAGAGAACATGGTAACTGCTTTGCCAATGGGTTTATCCAGCTCGACATCTAGAGAGTGTGTGTCAGAGATTGTTGAGCCAAGGTACACGAAATCATGAACAACCTCCAATTCTTGTATAGAGATGGTAATAGGGGGAGGTGAGTCTACGCCCTGGTCCATGACTTCTGTTTTCTTCAGGCTGATTGTTAATCCAAAATCTTGGCAGGCCTTGCTAAAACGATTCATAAGTTGTTGGAGGTCTTTGGCAGAATGGGCAACAACAGCTGCATCATTGGCGAAGAGGAAGTCCCGCATGCATTTCAGCTGGACTTTGGTCTTCGCTCTCAGTCTAGAGAGATTAAAGAGCTTTCCCCAGATCTTTAGGGGCATCTAAAATATTGGCCATCGTCTTTAGGTTGTCTGCTGGAGTTGTTTGTTTTTAGCTTCTGTTTCACTTCAACCTGCTTGTCCATATAATCATAGTCATTACCATAATAACACATTTTTTCTTGCCAAAAGAGACTTTAAGTCATTATTTTCTCTCATATAGTTTAGTTTTAGCTCTGCAGGACATTAAGGGGCTGAGGCAGTCAGAGAGAGGGAATTAATGGCTACTGACTGTTAATTCAATAGCAGTTCCATCAATTTTTGGTCTTTGCCACGTACAAAAAGAAAAAAAAACCCTAGGGCTCTGAAAATAACAACCAGGTGAGGTCTTTTTAAGAAAGCTGGTTTCATTTTATTGAATGACAAATACAGGAGCAATGTAATTAAAATGCGATTTTAGTGACACTTAAAATCATGAGAACATTAGGAGGACTGGGTGGGACCAGACCTGTTCGAGAGATGGGGACAGCTACTTCTTTGGATAACAGCTTTTAAAATATCCCAGCACAATTCCAGCAGCATGGATATATTCCAAACTAGTAACTTCCCAATTCAAAAAAAGGCCTACCCAATCCAACATTCACTTTATATAGTAGACTCCCCAAATATATATTAGCTTTTGCCAAATGGAGTTCAGTTCATGGACCACTTGTTCAGGGTGGTTCTCTGTAACCGTTTAAACTTATTTGTTGTATAGTGGGACCCCCATATCTGCAGGATCAGTATCCATGCTATGTATAGTTTTCACTACAGAAATATATTTCTATGGTGTCATTACCAGAATTGGCCACTAGAGGAAGCCAGAGACCATGCTATCTATACGATTTGCTATTAAAATAGCATTCAGTATAATCTGCATTTTTCAGCATGCGCTTCAGGGTTTGGAACTGATCCCCCATGGATACTGGGATCTTACTGTAGTTTAATGACTACTGGGTGGCATGCACAGAAGAAAGCTATTTCTGCTCAAGCAGCTCCCCTTGTAATTTTTACTCTCCTCTTCTTCTCTTTGCTGGAGTCCAGTACCATACCCACAGCATTCTGGAGGGTCCTTTAAGCTTCAGATTTTTTCCCCCCTTTGGAGAGTGGGGGAGGAGGAGGTTCTTTAGCGAGTGTTGTGTTCTAAGGCAGCTATTGTCTGTAAACAGGTGCAAGATGGAGTCAACAGCCCATCCACGCCAAGCAACTTAAATTCAGAGTCAGGTTTCAAAGAGTGTGGAAGAACAAAGTCAGAAAAAAGAGAGCCCCTGGTCAACCTGCAAATCACATACACACTGACCTCACAAAGCCAAGATGGAACAAACAGGATGAGGTCTACAATAGTCCCCGTCAGCAGGCAGAAATTCATGCCAACATGATACAAGGAGGACTAGAGCTGAATGTGATGACAAACATGGCCTCCAGCAATCTGACTTTAGTAAGGAAAGTGATAATTCTTCTCCTTGGCTGGAGACTCCTTCATAAGAACATAAGAAGAGCCCTGCTGGATCAGACCAAGGGCCCATCTAGCCCAGCTTCCTGTATCTCACAGTGGCCCCACCAGATGCCTCTGGGAGCACACGAGACAACTAGAGACCTGTCTCCTGATACCCCTCCCCTGCATCTGGCATTTTGAGGTACCTTCCTTTGAAGCCTGGAGATTATACATCCCCATCATGGCTTGTAACCTGAGATGGACTTTTCCTCCAGAAGTCTATCCAATCCCCCTTTAAAGGCATCTAGGCCAGATGCCATCACCACAGCAAGGATTTCCACAGACTTTAGGATTTTAGTACAGATCTTGCCAAGTATCTGTTGACCTTTCACTAAGCAGGAAGACCCCTCCGCTCAACCTTGTGTGCTGTTAGCACAAGAGTTGCTGATAGTGGAGGGATGATCCCATGAATAAAACCCTTCTCCCTTTGTACAACAGCAACACTTAGACTGTCCAATCCCCTTTTAAAGGCATCTAGGCCACATGCCATCACCACATTCTGTGGCAAGGAGTTCCGCAGACTAACAACACAATGGGTAAAGAAATATTTTCTTTTGTCTGTTCTAACTCTCCCAACACTCAATTGGAGTGGACGTCCCCTGGTTCTGGTATTACATGAGAGGGAAAAGAGCTTCCCTCTATCCACTTTATTCACCCCCTGCATAATTTTATATGTCTCAATCATGTCCCCCCCCTCAGGTGCCTTTTCTCTAGACTAAAGAGCCCCCAATTTACCAGTGTTTTATACAATGGCATTATAATGTTGGCTGTTTTATTCTCAATCCCCCTTTTAATGATACCTGGCATGGAATTGGTCTTCTTCACTGCTGCTGCACACTGAACTGACACTTTCATCGAGCTGTCCACCAGCACACCAAGATCTCTTTCCTGATCTGTCATGGACAGCTCAGAACCAATTGTTGTTTAGTCATTTAGTCGTGTCCGACTCTTCGTGACCCCATGGACCAGAGCACGCCAGGCCCTCCTGTCTTCCACTGCCTCCCGGAGTTGGGTCAAATTCATGTTGGTTGCTTCGATGACACTGTCCAACCATCTCGTCCTCTGTCGTCCCCTTCTTCTCTTGCCTTCACACTTTCCCAACATCAGGGTCGTTTCCAGGGAGTCTTCTCTTCTCATGAGATGGCCAAAGTATTGGAGCCTCAGCTTCAGGATCTGTCCTTCCAGTGAGCACTCCGGGTTGATTTCCTTTAGAATGGATAGGTTTGTTCTCCTTGCAATCCAGGGGACTCTCAAGAGCCTCCTCCAGCACCACAATTCAAAAGCATCAATTCTTCGGTGGTCAGCTTTCTTTATGGTCCAGCTCTCGCTTCCATACATCACTACTGGAAAAACCATAGCTTTGACTATGCGGACCTTTGTCGGCAAGGTGATGTCTCTGCTTTTTAAGATGCTGTCTAGGTTTGTCATTGCTTTCCTCCCAAGAAGCAGGAGTCTTTTAATTTTGTGGCTGCTGTCACCATCTGCAGTGATCATGGAGCCCAGGAAAGTAAAATCTGTCACTGCCTCCATATCTTCCCCTTCTATTTGCCAGGAGGTGATGGGACCAGAGGCAATGATCTTAGTTTTTTTGATGTTGAGCTTCAGACCATTTTTTGCGCTCTCCTCTTTCACCCTCATTAAGAGGTTCTTTAATTCCTCCTCACTTTCTTTTTTTTTAAATTTTTTTTAATTATTATTATATAACTTTAACATAAACAAAAACATATAACATACGAACTAAAATACAATTTAACTGTGTTCCCCACCACCATATGCGGGACCTCTTGCCATAATCTTCCTCTTCCTTATTGTTCTTCTTCTTCTTCTTCTTCTTCTTCTATTGTCCTCTTCTCCAAAACTGCATTGATTCTTGATTTGGAGCTTTCCCTTTTCCTCTTATTAACACATATTCCAAAAATCTACCCCATATTTCATAAAAGTTATTTTTTTTCAACTCTCCTTTCTTAACCTTTAAGTTACAAGTTAATTTATCATTTATTGCTATATTCCATATTTCTTTATACCATTCTTCAATTTGCAATTCGACTTTTGATTTCCATTGCCTAGCTATAATCAATCTAGCTGCTGTTAATAAATTGGTTATCAATTCTTTAGTCATTTTGTCATATTCCACATTCTCATATATTGATAACAAAGCAATCTCAGCATTAAATTCTATATCTTTTTCACATATGTAGCTTTATTCTTTAAAAATTTGTTTCCAAAATCTTTGCACTTTTTCACATTCCCACCACATATGAAAGTATGTACCAATTTCCTTCCCACATTTCCAACAGACATTCGGATGATTGACATTAATTTTATTTAATTTTAACGGTGTTAAATACCATCTTAAACTAAGTTTAAATTTTTTCCCTTATTCTTACTGACATAAATCTTAACACCCTCATTTTCCATATCATCCTCCATTCTTCTTCATTTATTCTTTTTCCAATATCTTGCTCCCACACTATTTTCAATCCTTCTTTCTCACTTTCTTCTTCCTCTAAATTAAGAAGAAGTAAGTAAATTTTACTCACAGTACCTTTCACTGAGTCAGTCATCCGAATGTCCTATGACAATAAAAATTGTTCATACTTTGTATATTCTCTACCTTTATTATATTTATTTACCCATTCATTAGTCCATCTTTCTAATTGTATATAATTCAACCATGAAATGCTCCTATTCTGAAGAGTTTGTTTCATTTGATCTGTCGATCTCATTTTATACAACCAATCTTTCAATCTAATCACTTTCTTTTCTTTAAATAGATCCACATACGCTTTCATATTGGTAGGAAAATTTTCTATTTCTGTCACTAATCCAAGTGGGGAGTATGATGAACATAAATTATTTTAACACTTATACCATATATTTAACAATGTCTTTAAAAATGGGTTATTAATTTCACTTATTTTATCTTTCTTAACTATACCGAATAAATATTTTTCTATATCTGCCTGTAATTCTGATGATTCCATTTCCCACCAAATTAGCCTTTCTGGATTATATATAATTTCCCCAATAAACCTCAATTGGTTAGCCAAATAATAATTTTTTATATTTGGTAAACCTATACCACCTTTTTTTGTTGTTTTATACCAATACTTTTTATTTATTCTAGATCTCTTCCCTTCATTACAGTACTTATTAATTATTCCTTGCCAAAATTTCAAATCATCCTCTGTTAACTATATTGGTAACATTCTAAATAAGAAATTAATTTTTGGTAAGATTTTCATTTTTTATCAATGCAATCCTTCCAAACCAAGATAGCTTAAAATTACTGTATTCCTGTAATTTCTTTTTAATCACTTCCTTTAGTTTATTATAATTATATTCCTTTATTTTTTGAATATTTTTTGCTAAATCTATTCCTAAATATTTAATTGATTTACATAATTTGAAATCATATTTTTCAGCACACCTTTCTTGTTCTACTCTATTATGATTAAATAACATTAATTCAGATTTTTGCCAATTTACACATAATCCAGTTATTCTTCCAAATTTTTCTAAATGAGTTCTAATTTTATCTACACATTCTAACAGATTTTTCACTGTCAACAAGGAATCATCAGCAAATAGATTAATCTTTATTTTATTCTTTCCCCCCATACCTTCAATTAAATCATCATTCCTTATTACATTTGCCAACATTTCAATAATCAAGCAAAACAGAACTGGAGAAAGAGGGCAACCTTGTCTAGTGCCTCGGCCTAGAGCTATTTGTTCTGTCATCCCATCATTAACTATTACTACAGAGGTATTCTCCAGATATAGTTGGTCTATTATCCCCCTAAATTTCCTTCCAAAACCCCAACCTTTTAACAAAATCTTTAATGTTGGCCATTCCACGCAATCAAATGCCTTAAATATATCTAATGATAAAATACCTGCCTTCAGTTTGTCTTTTTCTATATTGTGTATAATATTCAAGACCCTCCTAGTTAAATTCTCCATTTGTCTACCCTTTAAAAAACCATTCTGATCCTCTTTAATATATTTTATAATAAATTTATTAATTCTATTCGCAAGTATTGCAGTAAAAATCTTTGCATCTTGATTTAATAGTGAAATAGGTCTATATGAACTTGGGTCTGTTAAATCTTTATTGGGCTTTGGGATAAGAGTTATTAATGAATGTTTCCAAGAATCTGGTATTCTCTCTCCTTCCAATATTTCATTATAGAGCACTTTATCTTAGGGATCAATATTGGTTTAAAAGTTTTATAATATTCTGATCCTAATCCGTCAAAACCTAGAGTTTTACCATTTTTTAATTTATTAATAATCTCTATAATCTCTTCCTCTTTTATCTCTTTATCTAAATCCTTTTTATCATTCTCTGATAATTTACTCTTAACATTTTCTTTAATATAATTTTCTATATCTTCTTTCGATACACAATTACCTTTATATAAATTTTGATAGAATTCCTGTATTATCTTTAATTTTTCTTTCATTAAACTACAATTCTTTCCCGTTTTATCTTTAATCACTCCAATTATATTTTTTGCTCTTTTAGTTTGAACTATTCTAGCTAAAAGTTTTGAATTTTTATTACTGTATTCAAAAAAATTCCTCCTAGCGTATATCAAGTCCCTCTGGACCTTTTCTAACTCTAAACCTTCTAAT
Source organism: Intellagama lesueurii (assembly GCA_037013535.1). NCBI lineage: Eukaryota > Metazoa > Chordata > Lepidosauria > Squamata > Agamidae > Intellagama > Intellagama lesueurii. The sequence continues at coordinate 128,053,843 of JBAJHW010000001.1, read as the reverse complement.
TCCTTTCTTTTAGCTTGAATCTCAATTAATTTTTTGTTATCTCTATCAATAAAATATTTGCTTTCTAAATCTTTTAATGATTCTTCAATTCTTTTTATGTTTTCTTCTCTCAGTTTTTTTAATCTACAGGATTCTCTTATAGCAATTCCTCTCATGACTGCTTTCATAGTGTCCCATAACACTCCTATTTTATTCCCACCTGCTTCATTAAATGACCATATTTCCAGCCATTCTTTCTTAACTTTATCTACAACCTCTGTATGTTGAAAAATATTGGAGTCTATTCTCCATCTCCTGGCTTCTCTATAATCCTTCTTAACTTTCATCTCCATCACCATCAACGCGTGATCTGTTATTTTTATCACATTAAAATTCGTATCTACTACTTTTGAAATTAAGTTTTGTGATATAAACATAAAATCTATTCTAGAATAACTATTATGTACAGAAGAATAATATGTAAACCTTCTTTCGTCTCCCTTCAATTCTCTCCATATATCTTTCAAATCCGTAGTGTTTAGTATCTTACTCAAGAGGGTACCTCTTTTATTCAACTCATCTTTTTTCCATGACTTTCTGCCATCAGAGTGGTATCATCTGCATATCTGAGGTTGTTGATATTTCTTCCGGCAATCTTGATTCCGGCTTGGGATTCCTCCAGTCCAGCCTTTCGCATGATGTATTCTGCATATAAGTTAAATAAGCTGGGGGACAATATACAGCCTTGTCGTACTCCTTTCCCAATTTTGAACCAATCAGTTGTTCCATATCCAGTTCTAACTGTTGCTTCCTGTCCCACGTATAGGTTTCTCAGGAGATAGATAAGGTGGTCAGGCACTCCCATTTCTTTAAGGACTTGCCATAGTTTGCTGTGGTCCACACAGTCAAAGGCTTTTGCGTAGTCAATGAAGCAGAAGTAGATGTTTTTCTGGAATTCTCTGGCTTTCCCCATAATCCAGCGCATGTTGGCAATATGGTCTCTAGTTCCTCTGCCCCTTCAAAATCCAGCTTGTATTTCTGGGAGTTCTCGGTCCATATACTGCTGAAGCCTGCCTTGGAGGATTTTGAGCATAACCTTGCTAGCGTGTGAAATGAGTGCAATTGTATGGTAGTTGGAGCATTCTTTGGCACTGCCCTTCTTTGGGATTGGGATGTAGACTGATCTTTTCCAATCCTCTGGCCACTGCTGAGTTTTCCAAACTTGCTGGCATATTGAGTGTAGCACCTTAACAGCGTCATCTTTTAAGATTTTAAAGAGTTCGACTGGAATGCCATCACCTCCACTGGCTTTGTTGTTAGCCATGCTTTCTAAGGCCCATTTGACTTCACTCTGATGTCTGGCTCAAAGTCAGCAACCACACTATCTGGGTTGTCCAGGACATCCAGATCTTTCTGGTATAATTCCTCTGTGTATTCTTGCCACCTCTTCTTGATGTCTTCTGCTTCTGTGAGGTCCCTACCATTTTTGTCCTTTATCATGTCCATCTTTGCACAAAAGGTTCCTTTAATATCTCCAACTTTCTTGAACAGATCTCTGGTTTTACCCTTTCTATTATTTTCCTCTATTTATTTGCACTGTTCGTTTAAGAAGGCCCTCTTGTCTCTCCTTGCTATTCTTTGGAAGTCTGCATTCAGTTTTCTGTAACTTTCCCTATCTCCCTTGCATTTTGTTTCTCTTCTCTTCTCTGCTATTTGTAAGGCCTCGTTGGACAGCCACTTTGCTTTCTTGCATTTCCTTTTCTTTGGGATGGTTTTTGTTGCTGCCTCTTGTACAATGTTACGAGCCTCCATCCATAGTTCTTCAGGCACTCTGTACACCAAATCTAGTTCCTTAAATCTGTTCTTCACTTCCACTGTGTATTCATAAGGGGTTTGGTTTAGATTATACCTGACTAGCCCAGTGGTTTTTCCTACTTTCTTCAGTTTAAGCTTGAATTTTGCTATAAGAAGCTGATGATCAGAGCCACAATCAGCTCCAGGTCTTGTTTTTGCTGACTGTATAGAGCTTCTCCATCTTTGGCTGCAGAGAATATAATCAATCTGATTTCGGTATTGCCCATCTGGTGATTTCCATGTGTAGAGTCGCCTCTTGTGTTGTTGGAAAAGAGTGTTTGTGATTACTAGCTTGTTCTCTTGACAAAACTCTATTAGCCTTTGCCCTGCTTCGTTTTGAACTTCAAGGCCAAACTTACCTGTTGTCCCTTTTATCTCTTGACTCCCTACTTTAGCAGAACCCATTAGCTGATAACTAAAGTTTTGATTTTTTTTGCCCCAATGTGCATTACTTTACATGTTCTTATACTGAAATGCATTTGCCATTTTGCCGCCCATTCTCCCAGTTTGGAGAGATCCTTCTGGAGCTCTTCACAATCCCTTCTGGTCTTCACCACCTGGAAAAGTTTTGTGTCATCTGCAAACTTTGCCACCTCACTGCTTATCCCTGTCTCCAGATCATTCATGAACAGGTTGAAAAGCACCAGTCCCAGGACAGATCCCTGGGGCACACTGCTTTTCACCACTCTGCATTGTGAAAACTGCGCATTGACACCTACTCTCTGTTTCCTGGTTTTCAACCAATTCTCAGTCCATAAGAAGACCTGCGCTCTTATCCCCTGACTGTGGAGTTTTCTCAGCAGCCTTTGGTGAGGGACTGTGTCTAACACCTTCTGAAAATCCAGATAGACAATATCCACTGGTTCACCTGTATCCACATGCCTGTTGGCCTTTTCAAAGAATTCTAAAAGGTTTGTGAAGCAAGCCTTACCCTTACAGAAGTCATGCTGATTTTCCTTTAGCAAGGCTTGTTCTTCTATGTGTTTTAATATTTTATCTTGGATGAGGCTTTCCACCATCTTCCCTGGAAGAGACGTTAGGCTAACTGGCCTGAAGTTTCACGGTTCCCCCTCCTTCCCTTTTTAAAGATTGGCGTAACATATGCTATCCTCCAGTCCTCTGGCACTGTGGCCGTTTTAAGGGACAAGTTGTATATTTTAGTTAAGAGATCAGGAACTTCATTCCTCATTTCCTTAATAACCCTTGGGTGGATGCCATCTGGGCCCGGTGACTTATTGATCTTCAATTTATCGATTAAGTCTAAAACATCCTCTCAATTAACCTGTATATGATTTAATTCATTCATCAGGAGGGGCCTTACTGTAGTATCAATTAATTAAGCTATTCAATCAATTGTACGGCACTAAGGAAGTACTCAATTGATGTTCAAGTACAATCATCCCCACTGTATTAGCAATTAATTAAGGTGTTCAATCAACTGAGAACCCCTAATGAAATACACAATCAATATTCAAGTGCAGTCACCCCAACTCCACTGAATTAGCTAAATGTAATAATGGCAGCTGAATTTAACGTATTTAATTAAAACCACCTTAAACAATTATTATACACTCGCCTCCTTCGCGCCAATCAAGTGTTAATCAGTTGTTTAATTATTTAATGAGTAATGGAATCAACGGACCCCAAATAAACGTATTCCACCAGCCGCTCCGCACATGTGCCAATTCAATAATAAGCAGCTGTAATACTCTTCGGGCCCGTCAACAACAAAATGGCAGCGGAATGGGGGGGTTCACATCACACAGCTAAAGCCCGACGGACAAGCGTGCCACAGCAGGTTCCCCTCCAAGCGCTGAGGCCAATGAGAGGTAGTCCGAAAATGATCAAGACCCACTTTAAACCCTCGCACTTCTGTCCGGTATTTATTTAATTAATAATTCTAATATTTCTAATTTATCTCCTATCCGTCGCAGGCTGCTCTCGCCGGTGGGTGCACGTGCAAGCCGCGGCGCCGCACCCCCTTCTCCCATGACTACAATCCTGTCTCTCTTGGACACCTCCCTGATTTGTCTCCTCATTTCAAGGTCCCCCTCATTTTTTTGAACTGGAGGATGATAGCAAACCACCCCCATTATCACATTGCTTGTTGGGCCTGGTAGTTTAACTCACAGTGATTCTATGATGGAGTCAGACCTGCCGTTCATCTCCATTCTGCTGGATTCTACCCCTTCTTTGACATAGATGGCCACCCCACCTCCAACCCACCCCTCCCTATCCCTCCTATAGAGTTTATAGCCTGGGACTGCAGTATCCCACTGGTTCTCCAAATTCCACCAGGTTTCCGTTATGGCCACTATATCAATGTCATCCCTAGCCACCAAATGTTCCAGTTCTCCCATCTTTGCTCAGATGCTTCAGGCATTTGTATAAAAGCACCTGCATACGGGTCCCCCAAGAAGGGCTGCTTGTTTGTTTCTTCCCCCCCCCCCACAGTTTCTCATTCCAGTGAACCAACTATCATGTCCCATCATGTTCCCAATCCTAATTCCTACACTGTCATCACTTCCTTCTTCAACCGAATCTATTTCATTATTTACTGCAGATGGTTGGCCTTGAGAACACACACACCAGCTTCCTTTTCAGTGCTCTAACACCCTCAGTCACCAACACTGTCTAGAGCCTGTAAGATCTTTATTTATCAAGCTATCATAATAATCTTCTGGAGGGACTTGGGCTTTCCTGGCAGGGCCAGATGACTCTTCAGTCTTCTTCACTTCTGTGAGAGAACTGCCACCTGGGGCCTTAGAATCTTCCTCAGCTCTTGTTTCTTCCTCCTGAGGCAGGTCATTCTCACTGTCATCCTCTGAAGATGACTTGGCCAGGTAGAACATGAAAGAGAGAAGGTCCAGTTGCATGAATAAAGCCTTGTATTAAGGTGCTGCTTTTAATCTTTATGCTCTGCTATCCCACTTTCACTCAAATAAACTTACGTGCATACCTAAGAACAAAGTCCGATATCTTTGATATACATAGTGGTATAGAAGTAGTTAGAGAAAACACATGCATTTGAATGAGCACCTGTGGAAATTAGATTGTCCCATTGAAATAATAATAAACTTCAGTTCTAATTGTAAGTCTGCAGGCAGAGAATAGTGGCAACAACAAGGGTTTCTTTGATGTGGTATCACAATACTAGCAGAAAAGAAAATGTGATTAGATTTTGAAACATTAGAAGGCACAAGAAGATTTAAATTTCATAGCATTACAGTTTGGGAAGCCTCAAGGAAGCTCTGTCCTTCATGTTAAAATTCTAATTTGAAATTAGCAAGCTGTTTCATCCACCAGATGAGAATAATTGCACTTTAGATTTCCAGACATAGAGAACAGGGAAAAATCTGTCATTTTCCCCTACATTGCCCATTTTATTACCTTGAGATCAGAAGCATCTGAGGTTAACACCATTGAATATATGTATATGTAAAATATATTTCCTTCAGTATTTTCCTTTCCATCTGTCTTCAGACCAGGCTCCAGTAACAATTAAGTAAAGACTGTACTGCAAAAATATGGTATGCCAGACACTTCTGTGGAATAACATGAACAAGATGAGTACATCCCTAGGGCCACACAGGCTGCCTGACAGAGAGGAATCTTATTTGAACTTCTATTCCTGTGGTTAAATTATACCATCTTAACTACACATTTTTAGCACAGTTCAATATTAATTTATCTTTGCTTTAATGTATTGGGGCTCAGCATTAGAAATGCTTTGGTGCACATGTAGGATTTATTAAATAACCTCTCCCTTACTTTTGATTTAACTCTTGTTTGCTGTGCAACTATCTGTATAAAACTCATTGCATGGGTAAACATACTGTATATAAACCTCCATGCACAAAAGTTCTTGATTCAACTGGTTATTCTTTACTGAACTCCTTGGCTGAAATCGAATGCTTGTCTAAACTTGCATAGACCCATTGAATCAAGGAAACCTTCACAAGTGTTGGTTTATTAATTTTCCGTTGATTCAATGAACCTATTCTTGTTGAGACTAACAACTGATTATAGGTCCCTGACTAAATTATTTGGGCTGCCCATCCAATCACCAGATTCTTCTGAATGTTATCTCTGTCTGGTGCAGTTATCATGATTGCTAAATCTTCAGGACAAAGGTGTAGAAATGCTAAACCTCTTCCAAATTATCACATCCTGAGTTAATGCCCTAGTTTCAGAAGTTCAGAAGAGGCTGACACAAGACAGAGGGCAACGACTCTGAAGAACTGTGTTCATTGTATTGTCTTCATCCACTCAGTTTACAAGATCTGATGTCATATGTTATCATGCCAAAACCTTTCATTGGTGTATTTGAAAGATCCAGTCACCCCATATGAGCCTACTAGGCTTTTAAGATCTTCTGAGGGAGGCCCTTCTCTTGGTTCCACCATTTTCCCAAACTGATTGGGAAAGTGCAACTACATGATCAAATACTGTGGGATTTGCTCTGTTTATAAAACAGGTGAATTTGAAGGGTTGTTTTTAATGACCACATGATGCAAAGCCTGAATTGAATTGCTCCAGCCCTTTTTTTGCTCCCAAAGCAGTTTTTCCCCCCCTCTGCTACTGGAGGGCTTCTATCTTTTTCTACGTAGCTGGAAAGATTCAAGCAGGTTTTTCCCCATGCAGTCAATTGATACATTTTTGTAAAGATGGGGAGAACATGTCTTCGGGTGGTGTTTCAATGATGTGGGCAATTGCGGTGTGATGTTCAAGCATGGGGGAAAATGCCCCCATGTTCTTTCTTCTCCCCTGATCATCCTCCATTTAAAAAAAAATTCTTACATATACAAACAGTAATTATGCAAAATATACCCTAATTCACACATCAGAACAGGTCAATAGTAGGATCATTATTGAGTTCCTCTCACTACCTCCCCTCACTTCCTCAGCTCTAGTTGTCTTTAACTCCACACACGAAACCATAAAGGGATGGGCAGAGGTGGAGCCAGAGGAAGAAAGGAAAGAAGAGGGGGTTGTGGGGTGGAATGCTACTCATGTCTCAATGAGTATGAAAGGTGAACTCCTGGATCAATTCACAGCCCTTGGTTGCAATTTCAGATGTAATTCAGGCTATGGATCAAATTGCAGCAAAGCCGTATCATTCCAATTCAGCTTTCCAATGCAGTTGCACCTTCTGTGGCTCTGGCCAGGCTTTGGAATGTGCTGCCCCATGAAGCTAGTCTGGCTCACTCCCTCTTGCCCTTCTCTAGAAAGGCAAAGACTTTCTGCTTCAAGCAGGCTTTCAAGCAATAAGTGAAAGTCTGCATTTATTAAATCTAGAGGTTTTTTAATGCTGTAAAATGTTTTAAAATGAAAACACAGATGAAAATAGGGTAATGAAAGGGATAATAAATAAAATGTATACAATATTATTGGTTTTTATGTTTTCATGAAGCTTTCCCTTTTTGATTTGGGAATATCATGAAGTGGCTTAATAAAGGGCCAATCAAGAAACTGTCTGTAGCCAAATCCACTGCCATAGCTGGTTTTTCGACTGAGCCTTTAAGAGAAAGAAGTATATTTGTGTATTAGGTTGGCATATGAGGCTGTGCCAGGCTCACATCCAGACCTTTTAAGTCTTGTTCCCCATTGTGCTTCTCAGGAGAAGACATCACCAATAACACATATACCTAACACTTTACAAAAGTAGACCAAATATCACTTGACCTCCATATGCCATGTGGATGCAGGGATTGTACCAAATGGCATACTGGACCTTCTAACAACCCTATTTCACCTGTTCCAACCCAGCATAGACAAGCCCTGAGTATGTTAGTTACACTCAAAAATGCACATGCAAGAATTGGAAGACTCCAAAATACAAGGAAATTGAGTTGTCTAACACCAACTAATTACAATTATTATTATTTTTTTCCTGCCAAAGATTCCTGTATGCTCTTGACAGTCTTTTCTTGGCTGGAAGAAATGTTTAAAAGACTAAAAAATATTCTACACATCGATTTTCCTTCATATGTAACAGATAAATCAATAGGATGTGAAGATGAGGCTCCATTAACATGATATTTTGTGACATCAGTTTTCCTTAAAGTTTCCAAATGTATGACCCTTGTATGTCTCTAGTAGAGGCCATTTAAACAGGAGCTGTATTTTTTTAAAATGTTGGGGTGGGAGGTTGGATTTTGATTGTATTTGTCTTTCAATTGGAGGGCAGGAATTTTTTATGTATATTGTGTAGGCAAAGTATCTATCCCATAAAAATTACAAAGCACCACATTTCACTGAGCAAGACTTAAACAGCAAAGTGGTCATCAATTTAAAGTACATTACTGCTTTAGGGCAACACAAGGAACCGTCTAATACAAATGACTGTCAGAAAGATTGCTCAGCTATTGCTTTTTCCAAAGCAGTCACATTCCCCTGGGAAACCTTGCTATTTGGTCTATGGACATATATAGATCAGTGGGTTGGAGTACTTAGCTGTAGAAGCAGGGGTCTTATTCCCCATTGTGCTTCTCAGGAGAAAAGTCAGCTTGTGTAGCCTTGGGCAAGCTATACAGTCCCACAGCATCCCTGAAAGAAAGGGGTGGTAAACCACTGCTGAGCATTTTATATCTTGAAACCCTGAAAAGGGTTTCCATAAGTTGGAATTGACTTGAGGGCAAATAATTATTTAAATATGCATCTCATTATATACCAAGTTGGTCTCTCCTATCCTCTTCTATTTAATAGCATTGCCTTCCATGTTCACATCCAAAATGTACCCTCATTGGGGCTGAATCAAAATGACTATGTTGCTGGCCACCCTAGTCCCAAGTGGCCAATTAGCTAGAAACATTTTGATTATTTGTTGACCAGGTGTGTGTGTGTGTGGGGGGGGGGGGCCCACACCAGTTCCTTTGATTCTGGAGCAATAGCATCTTTATTCCTCCTGCCCAGCCTTTCTCCCCCATATCCCCATTTCTTTTACCACATGAGTCACATGCAGGGGGTTGGGAAATATGACCATGATTAGAGTACTTGCTCCATTCATCCCAGCTTTGGCCTCTGTAAAATAAAGAGAGGGAAAGAAGCCATTACTGCCATACACTCTCAAATAAATCAGGAAACCCAAGTGGTTCATTCCTCTATTCTGTCCTCAAGTCATGCCCTGGTTTTCAGGTAGGGTTGCCAGATACATGGGTACCAAAAGGAGGACATAGAAAGACAAAAAAAGAGGACAGAGGAGGAAGTATTGGGGGGCCTGGGGGGGCAGGCTCCATGCGCGGGGGGCGTGTTGCTTTTGGAATTAGGTATTCAACCTACTCGGTCTTGAAAGGTCAAGACTGGGAAAGTTACATTTTTTGGACTACAAAACTGAGAATCCACTGGCCAACATAAAAACAAAAACAAATCTACATATACAATTATTGGGTTCCCAGGACCAATGGAGACAATCTATTCCTTCCTTTAATGGAGACCCATCCCCCTTGTTTTATTTATTTATTTGATTTTTTGATTTTTATACCGCCCATCTGGCTGCCAAGGCCATTCTGGGCAGTTTACAAAAACAGAATGAAACAATAACATAAAAAACAAAATAATCAGCAATGACCAAACAAAATATAAGAGCTACTAAAACAAAGTACACTAAGAAATCACAAGTGAAATAAAAAGTTTAAAAAGTTGTGTAACAGATTTAAAACACTTTAAAAAAACCAGAAAAAAAACGGAAGGCGTGGATTTCTCTCTGCTTGAGAAATGCAAAGGGTGGAGAAAATGGATTTGGAGAGAGAGAATTTTATACATAAACACACACAATGCTATACTACACTACATATGACAAAGCCATATATGTATATATATAATGTATATATCATATATTATATATGTGTGTGTGTGTATATCTATATATATATATCCACCCTTTGCAATTTCTCAAGCTGAGAAAAATCCACTTGTGTTTGTGTGTGTGTGAATTTCCAGCTCCCACAAGCACGGGGGATAACTCTGCACATGCTTCTGGCTCCTGGACCTGGAAACGCACTCTGCACATGCCCTGGAGTCAGGGGGTATGGGGTTGGAGCAGAAGGGGGGGATAAAAGTGCCTCCTCTTCCCTGGCTTAAGGAGGAAGGAGGGACCAGACCGGCCCCTATTTCCTTAGCTCTGAGCTGCCCCCCCCCAGAACCCCAGACCAGCCTCCCCTCTGGCAGAGGAAAGCAAGCAAGAAAATGCACTCACTCCACACCATGGCTGGGCCTCTCAGCGGCCCGACATTGCCGCGGCAACCGGAGGGGACGGAGGCAGCCCGACAGTCATCTTGGTCCCTTTGAAAGCGACGGGGGCAGGGCTCCGACGGAGGGCAAAGAGATACAGGGAAAACGCCCGCAGGAGTCTCTCAAGAATTCCGGCGTTCGATTGACAGCCTGGAGGAATTTTAGGTACCAAAAGGCACATGGGTACCAAAAGGAGGACATAGAAAGACAAAAAAGAGGACAGAGGAGGACATACTGAATGTTTTCATTTGAATCGTTCTGGATTAAACCCGCAATCAATACAATTTTATTACAATAGCTGCCAATAAATGTCTCTTAGTAAACCGACCAAGAAACAGTCATGTTAAAAAATTAAAATAAATTCAATGGAGGCTTTTTTTTCAAAATACCAAAAAACATTATTTAAACAGCCAATTGTACCCCAACCCACCCCGGCCCGGCTGCGGGATCCCCCGGCCGCTCGCACTCTGCACAGGCTCAGAGGTAACCTTGCTAATCTGGACGCCCAAACAAGGCTCCGGCGCAGGCAGGGGGAAAGTGGCACCAGGCAAAACTGAATGAGGCATAAGTTCAAGGCTGGGGAGTGTGGGAGTTGGAGTTCCCAAAAGGGACTTTGAACACAAACAGTCCAGGTGCTCGCCTTCCCATTGAAGCGCTTGGGCGCTGCTTGCTCCTGCTTGGCTCGGCTTGCGCTGCCTTTCTGGGCTCCACGTGGGCTGGACGGGCATGGCAAATCACTGAGCAGCTGCAGCCGTCGCGTGAGGGGGCGAGGACTGCGCTCCGGTGCTGGTGGCAGGTAACAGGGGGTGGACAGGTGGGTGGGGGCGGGGAAAGTCAGGGGGAGGGGGGGTCCTTCCACCTCTCCCCCTCCCATCCAAAATTATAATATAAAATATACAAAAGCCTGACATTTTAAAGGTTTTTATCTTTGCCTGCTGGACGGAGGACATTTCCTTTTGCCTGACGTCTGGCTACCCTATTTTCAGGGCACAAAAATCAGCTCTGAACTTCAACATTCTCCTGAACTAGTCCCTAATGCACAACTGCCCTGCCATTTATAATTCCCTTGCTAAATTTGTATCATTGTTTCATGAGGGGAAAGAGGAGCAGGAGAAGGAGCTTGGACGTTCTGAACCCTACTGAAAAATGGTTCACAGAGCTGTGTTTGTTTTTTGATCAGCAGTATCAAGGGATAAAATGCATTTCTGGTTGAGTCATCCTTATTATTATTATTTATTATTATTTTAAATATTTTTATCCTGCCCTTCTCCTTGAAAAGGACACAATAACAGCAATGAAAGACAGTATTTAAAGTTGAAAGCAATGAGTATACAATGGTGGTTGACATCATTAAAAGACAATATTTAAAACTATGAACAATGAATAAGGAGGCATCTTACATCATTAATAGGCAATATTAAGGCAAAGATCAATAAGTATGCAATTCTTTTAATGAAACACTACTGAGTAAGTGTTACTATAACTCACATTAGCTCACCACAGTAGTTTTAATGAATTCACTTCATTTTTCAAGTGCTGAGGAAAGAAGTAGAAAAAACAAACAAACTTTTCTCTTCTCTCTCTTTTTTTAAGCAGGGCACAATATATATATTACTTCTTGTTGATGGCTTTCCTGCATGCCATAGGGAGGAGGGGAGGGGAAATAGTAAAGCTTACCCCAGATGCCAAAGTGGTTAGTTGTAGCTTTGATGGAAGGAGCATAAGTAAAGGCACCATGTTGAAACTGTTGGCAAAAGAACGGGGCCTGAAGAAATGACAGCACAAACCTCAGGTTTTTCAGAACCATTCATGACAAAGAATGCTTTTGGAGGCTGTGATACTGCTAACTCCATACAATAAGTGTGTGAATAACATGTGCTTGTTTTGCCCTCAATAAGTTGTCTTATAAATCACAATCAATTAATTTTGAGCTGCTTTGCAGCCTATCTGATTCAATTTGCATTCAAATATTTTGAAGTATCCAGTGTTAGGTGTCAGTGCACTAAAGTGGACTGGACTGGGACCTTTTCAGTTAAACAAGTACAAAGTGTTTTACTCTCAAAAATGACAAACTCAGAAGAAATGGAATGGCTGTAATACTGAGGCAAGATGTAGCACAGGCAGTTAAGGGCTATAATGTAAGGTCTGACTGAATAATATCCATCAGACTCTGTTGAAAACCTACCAACCCTAATTCAGATCTATGCTCCAGCTACAGATGCAGAAGGAAATGAAACTGAAAGATTTTATGCAAGCATCCAGGAGGAAATAGTTCACAGACCAAAACAAGACATGCTTATAATCATAGGTGACTGAAACACAAAAGTAGGAAACAAAGCAGAATCAAATGTTGGAAAATTTGGTCCAGGGGACAGAAATGAAGCAGGATAATGACTCAGAGTTCTGCAAAGCCAACAATCTGTTTATTCAAAATACATACTTCAATCAACCAAATAGATGACTATATACTTGGACATCACCAGATATAGAAATCAAATTGACTACATAATTGGAAGCAGGAGATTGAGAAGCTGCATTCTCTCTAGCAAAGCAAGACCAGGAGCAGAGTGTGGTACTGATCATGAATTATTAATATCCAACATTAGAGTACAGATGAAGAACAATACTAAAAGAATCATAGTGAGAAAATATAACTTAAATATTACTGATGAATTCAAAGTCCACATAAAAAAGAGATTTGTATTAATAAACTCAGTTCACCATGAACCAGAAGAACTGTGGATTGAAATCAGAGAGATTATTAGGGAAGAATGCAAAAAGACATGTAGTAAAAGAAAAAGAAAAACCTAGAAGGATGACAGAAGAAACACATAAAATTGTAAAAGACAGGTGAGAAGCAAAAGTAGAAGGTTACAGAAGTAGGATCTGAATCCTGAATGCAACTTTTCAGCAACTGTTATGTACAGACAAAAAAAAAATACTAGAGCAATTAGTGCTAAGAAATAAAAGAGAACAACAAAAGGGGAAAAACGAAAGATCTCTTTCAGAAGATCATAGAATCATAGAATCACAGAGTTGGAAGAGACCACAGGGGCCATCAAGTCCAACCCCCTGCCATGCAGGAACTCCATCAAAGCACTCCTGACAGATGGCCATCCAGCCTCTGCTTAAAAACCTCCAAAGAAGGAGACTCCACCACACTCCAAGGCAGCATATTCCACTGCCGACCAGCTCTGTCAGGAAGTTCTTCCTGAGATTCAGGTGGAATCTCTTTTCCTGTAGTTTGAAACCATTGCTCCTTGTCCTAGTGTCTGGAGCCGTGGAAAACAAACCTGTCCCTTCCTCGCCATGACATCCATTCAAATATTTAAGAGGGGACCCTATCTTAACCTTCTTTTTGTAAGGCTAAACATTCCCAGCTCCCTAAGCCACTCCTCATAGGACATGGCAGTCTAACTACTCATAGCATTCAGACCTTTGACCATTTTGGTCGCCCTCCTCTGGACACGTTCCAGGTTGTCAACATCCTTCTTGAATTGAGGTGCCCAGAACTCGACACAATACTCCAGGTGAGGTCTGACCAAAGCAGAATAGAGTGGTACTATCACTTCCCTTGATCTAGACCAGTGATGGCGAACCTATGGCACCCGTGCCCCAGGTGGCACGCGAAGCCCTTTCTTATGGCACGCGAGGTAGTGGCCCACCCACCCTCCCTTGTGGAGGCAAACCTTATGAGCCGGCTGCAGCTGGGATTCCCCCTTCCGCTGCCACTTCCTGGTCCTCTGGGTCCATCGCTATGATTCCCCCTTCCGCTGCCACTTCCTGGTCCTCTGGGTTTGTCGCTATGATTCCCCCTTAAACTTCCTGTTCCTGGTCCTCCGGGTCCGTCCCTATGATTCCCCCTGAAACTGCCACTTCCGGTTCCGGACTTCCAGGTGGCACGACAGCCACTGGTTTCTCCCCCCCCCCCCTCATTTTGGGCACGCAAGCCCAAAAAGGTTTGCCTCCACTGATCTAGACACTATACTCCTATTGATGCAACCAAGAATTGCATTGGCTTTCTTGGCAGCCGCATCACACTGCTGACTCATGTTCAGTTTGTGGTCTACCAAGACTCCTAGATCCCTTTCACAGGTACTGTTGTCTAGCCAGGTGTCTTCCATCCTATATCTGTGCAGTTCATTTTTTCTGCTTAGGTGTAGGACCTTACATTTTTCCCTGTTGAAATTCATTTTGTTACTTTTGGCCCATTTTGACTCTAATTTGTCAAGGTCATTTTGAATTTTAATCCTGTCCTCTGGGGAATTAGCAACCCCTCCCAATTTGGTATCATCTGCAAATTTAATCAGCATACTCTCTATTCCTTCATCCAAGTCATTGATAAAGATGTTGAATAGCACAGGGCCCAGAACAGAACCCTGAGGCACCCCACTAGTTACCTCTCTCCAGGATGAAGAGAAGCCATTGGTGAGCACCCTTTGGGTTCGGTCACTCAACCAATTACAAATCCACCGAAGAGTAGCACTGTCTAGCCCACATTTTACTAGCTTCCTTGCAAGAATACCATGGGAAACTTTGTCAAAGGCCTTACTGAAATCAAGATATTCTACATCCACAGTGTTCCCTTCATCTATCAAGCCTGTAACTCTATCAAAAAAAGAGATCAGATTAGTCTGGCATGACTTGTTTTTGAGAAACCCGTGTTGACTTTTAGTGATGACAGCATTGCTAAGTAATAACAAACTGTCTGTTTAATGATTTGCTCTAGAATTTTTCCGGGAATTGATGTCAGGCTGACTGGGTGATAATTATTTGGGTCTTCTTTTTTTCCCCTTTTTGAAGATAGGGACAACATTTGCCCTCCTCCAGTCTGTGGGGACTTCTCCTGTTCTCCAAGAATTCTCAGATATTATTGCCAATGGTTCTGAAATTACTTCTGCCAGTTCTTTTAATATCCTTGGATGTAATTTGTCTGGCCCTGGAGACTTGAATTCATTTAGAGTAGCCAGGTATTCCTGTACTACTTCTCTACCTATTCTGTGCTGCATTTCCCCCACTACATCACCTGCTTTTCACCCCTCAGGTTGAGCACCATTTTCCTTTTTTGGAGAAAACTGAGGCAAAGAAGGTGTTGAGAAGTTCATCCTTTTCCCTGTCCTCTGTTAGTAGTTGGCCATCTTCTCCACGCAGTGACCCTATCATTTCCTTGTTTTTCCTTTTGCTGCGGGCGTAACTGAAAAAGCCCTTTTTATTGTTTTTAATCTGTCTGGCAAGCCTGAGTTCATTCTGCACTGTTGCTTTTCTTACCTTCCCCCTACCTATACTGGCTATTTGCTTGTATTCCTCTTTGGTGTTTTCCCCATTTTTCCATTTCTTGTACATGTTTTTTTTTAACACTTAGTTCAGTTGAAAGTTCTTTAGTCAACCATTCTGGTTTCTTTAGACATCTCCCATTTTTCCTTCTTATTGGAACAGTTTTAGATTGTGACTTTAGTATCTCCCTTATAAGAAATTCCCATCCATCCTGAACTCCCTTCTCTTTCAGTATCTTTGTCCATGGAATTACAGCCAGTAATTCCCTAAATTTACTGAAATTGGCCTTTTTAAAGTCTAGAATGCGTGTCTGGCTGCACTTGGCTTCCCCTTCCCACTGTATAACAAATTCCAAGAGAGCGTGGTCAGTCCCACCTAAGGATCCCACCACTTCGACCCCATTAACAAGGTCATCCCTGTTGGTTAAGATCAGATCTAAAATAGCTGATTCCCTTGTTGCTTCTTCCACCTTCTGGACCATGAAATTGTCTGCAAGGCAAGTGAGAAATTTGCTGGACCTTATGTTCTTGGCAGAGTTTGACTGCCAACATATATTGGGATAGTTGAAATTGCCCATTACTACTGCACCTCTCCCTTTTGAATGTGTGGCCATCTGCTCCAGGAAGGCATCATCCAACTCCTCGGGCTGGCTTGGGGGTCTGTAGTATACCCCCACAAAGACATTCCTCTTGTTTCTCTCTCCCTTAATTCTTACCCAGATGCTCTCAACCTGGCTTCCTGGATTTAAGTCCTGGATCTCTTCACAAGTATAAACATCCTTGATCCAAGAAATCAAAGAGAAATTTCAGCCTAGATTAGGAATGCTGAAAGACCAACAAGGAAGCACATTATCTGACCAAGAGAAAATGAAGAAAAGGTGGAAACTGTATAATGAACTGTATGCAGAAGGAATAAAAGGATGACAAATTAAGTTGAAGAGGAATCCTATGATGAAGAACAAGCAGTTCAAGAAAGTGAACTAAAAGCACTGGGAAGAAATAAATCACCTGGGGTGGATGGGATACTAGTAGAACTATTTCAAGCCACAGAGACTAAATCTGTCAAAATCCTAGCAAGAATATGCCAACAAATATAGAAAACAAAACAATGGCCCACGGACTGGAAACATTCAACATACATTCTAATTCTCAAGAAAGGAGATGCCAAGGAGTACAGCAACTACACAGCATCACTCTAATTTCTTTTGCAAGCAAAGTGATGCTCAAGATGTTGCAACAAAGGCTTTTACCTTATATGGCATGAGAATTGCCTGATGTTCAGCGGGATTCTGAAAAGGAGGAGGTATTCAAGATCAGATTGCAAATATCTGCTAGTTACTGGAGTGCACAAAAGAACTTCAGAAGAAAATCAGTCCATGCTTTATAGACTACAGAAAAGCCTTTGACTGTGATGACCATAAGAAATGATAGGTTGTTCTGAAAGAAACTGATATGCCTCATCACTTGATTATCCTAATGCATGACTTGTACTGTGGACAAGAAGCTATGGTTAGAACAGATTATTGAGTGACATAATTAGAAGAAGACTGAGACTCGAAAAGGCAGCAATGAATGAATTAGAAAAGATAATCAAGTGTAAAGATGCATCACAAGAGACCAAGATCATCCACACTCTGACAGGCAAAAAACCTGATTTTTGTGCTGGAAGAGAACTTTGTGGATACTGTGGATTGCAAGAAAGATGAGCAAGTGGGTCCTAGAGCAAAACAAGCCTGAACTATCTCTGGAAGCAAAAATGGTGAAAAATGATGTGTCTGTCCTATTTGGACACAACATGAGAAGGCAGGATTCTCTGGAAAAGACAATAATGCTAGGAAAGGTTGAAGGCAGCAGGAAAAGAGGAAGATGAATTATGAGGTAGATTGACTCCCTAAAGGAAGCCATAGGCTTGAGTTTGCAAGACCTGAGGAGGGCTGTTGAGGACAGGACATTCTGGAAATTGCTTATTCATAGGGTTGCCATAAATTGGTGGCAACTTGATGGTACATAACAGCAACAATAAAATTACATGCCTTTGTGTATGTTTAAATAACAGGGTTGTTGGCAAGTCTTCGGGCCCGAGTCCCAAATCCAAGTTCAAGTCTTCAGGTCTGAGGCTCAAGTTGTTTGCCTGGCCTCCCCAAGGCTGGGGACTTGGGACTCGTACCTAAAGACTAGACTGCACATGTGCTGCTGAGCTGATAGGCCAGTACATGTGTAGAGACAGCAGGCCTGGAGGGGAAGCCGGGTGGGCCCATGTGCATGTGCAGGGACAGTGGGCCAACTTCCCTTCCCAGAGCTGACCCTTGCCTTTTCACATGCACCAGCCTATCAATTGGGTGGCAGGTGTGTGTGTAGAGGCAGCCAGCTCCAGGAAGGGAAGCTGGGCCTTCTGCCTCTGAGGATAATGGCAGTGATGGGTGGTGGATGGCAGCAGCGACAGCAGCAGGTAGGGAGGCCTATCCTTAATAGTGATTCTAAACATGTATCAGAAAAATGGTTCAAGGTCATGTGTCGAGTTGGAGTCTTTTTTTAAAAGACTTGAGTTGAGTCCGAGTCGAGTTGCCAGTGCGACTTAAGTCAGACTCAACACCGAGTCGTGAGTTGCAAGTCCCCATCACTGCTAAATGGGGGGGGGGGCAATGAAAATAGAGAAAAGAAAGGCTTGTGAACTGGAGTGGGGACTTGAAATCCAATGCCCAACCTCCAGTGTGCATCCAAAAATCTCCCTATTTTCTTCCTTCCTTCCTTTCTTACCCCATCTGCACAAGGAATATGGAACAAAACAGGTGTTACAGGGTTAAGGAATACCTGCTATTAGCAGCTTCACTGCCACAGTGAATAGAGTACCTGCTAGCTGCCCCATTTTTCATGTTTGATACCTGTCATCTCTGGAACACCACAAACACAGTGAAAAAAAAGGTAAAACAAAACCCAGCAGCAGGTATTTTAAAAAGTAAAACACAAAATGTGGGGTGGGGGATAGCTTAGGTCCTATTTCTAAAGCTATTGTAACCTACATCATCAAATCATGCATAATGGCATGAATCTTTCACGCACAGGCATTCAGTCAATTAGACTGAGATCTGCAGCTGCCTAAAAGCAAGGAATAAATACAAATCTCCAATGCACACTCACTCTACACCCTGAAAATTAAAGCAATGCAAATATCAACCTCTCTCTCTTTTCTCAAACTTGCTTCCTTCTCAAAACACTGATACTGATCATAGGGTTGTGGAGAATTCCCTGCTAGGGGTTCTATAACTGGGGTTTCTAGGATAACTTGAGCTTTTAATTGGCACTTGAGCGGTCAGTCTCTTTCTGCTTTTCACTTCCTGGTTTTTCTGTTATAGCATTGCTTTCATGTTCCCCATGATTCCTCTTAAAAAATTATTCAGCTTCTTTAACTCTTGACACACCAGACCAATATCTGACATATCAAAGAGTCTCAATTCAATTCCATCACTTCTTCTGGCTTCCTTACTTCATTTGGATCAGTTCAGAAACTGAAAAATACCCCCTCCCCACCTCACCTTGGATTCTGAATGATTTATGAAATTGAAGCACATCCCTATTCTTTACAGAGGCAAATACGAAAGTGTGCCAGAGTATTTGATGTAGTGGTATGGTTGAAAAATAAGAGAGATATAGAATTCTGAACATTTTTCCAGAATTCTCAAAAATTAAATATTAATTTAAAAACAATTCTTCAGGGAGTGCCATATAGGAACTCCTTCAAAATGATGCCAGTGAAAAAGAAACTATTTAAAGAAAGTGTGCATTATGAGCTCCTAGTTTCCCTGTGCGGTTAATGACAGAAGAAATCAGGATGACTCTGCCTGTTTATAAAAATGTGTGTTTTCTACGGCAATGCAAAAGGCACTGAAAATACTTTGGGGGAAGGTGAATGGGCTTGAGACCAGCTAATTAGCTAATCACTATATAATAACTTGGATGGATTAGTGTGTGGCTGATTGGGGAAAAGACTATTAGCCTCAGTTTATGGTTTTCTCTGCCTTTGCTCAGGCTGCAAATGGTTCTGCCATCTGCTTTCCTCTGCGCTGTCATGCAGGCTACAAGATGGGTCCTCTGGCAGTTATGAAAATGAAGAGAGAGGGGGATGGGGGGAAAGTATCAGCTTGGTTTCTGATTGAGTCTTCTTGACGTTTGCTGCCAGTCACCGGAAGAAGTCCCCGCTGTTTTATGCAGGCACAGGGTATTCATTGAAATGACAGAAGTTTGGCTCAGCTTCCATTGTCCAAGAGAAAAATAGCTAGACAGGCACACAATTCCCTATGAATTCTAATTGGAGTCAACTGCAATATCTTGAACGATCACCTTTCTTTCATTGCCCGTTCGGAAGCATGTTTCTTCTCCTATAAGAAAATATGCTTTTAATAGTTTCCATTAGCTGTCAGGTGTTTTGGGCTCTTTCTTTCCACTGTTTGCTTTGTTTATCAGGAATAGAATTTCATAAGAACTCCATTTTCCTGATCAATGCTACGAACCACACTTTTGCAGACTGTGATTGGACTGAAAGGTATTTGAGAACCTAATTTTACTGCAGCAGGTATTAGGACACCAATGGTCCCCAAGGCTTTGGGTCCTTCCTGCTGTATCTCCTCCTATTCCTTCCTTCCAAAATGCTCCTGAAGTTCAAAGCATGAGGCAAACAAAACAAACCAAAACCAAAAAAAACCATAAGGAGTGTCCAACATGCCTTTGACTGGAATCCTACCTATGCTATCCCAACTAAGGGGTGAGAGGTAGCAGGAGTATCCCTGAATGGAGTTTCAGTATTACGTCCACATATACAGAAAGCGGAGGGGCAATTTGCACCTGTGCTCACTCCTTCTGGAGCCACCAGGATCACCTCACAACCCAGAGGAGCTCCCAACCCACTGGAGAAGATTTGGGGGTGGAAATGAGCACAGATTTCCTCTCACTGTCCACTGGATCAGAAGCCCTTCTGTTTGAATACGGCTTTTGCTGAAAGGAACTCCTGATTTCTACATCTTAGTGTCTTTGATCCCTAACACACTATATCCTTTCAGTGTTTTCAGATTTGTTTTCTCTGAACTCCAAAATAAACATCTTTGGCCACCTGTTGTGGTAAAGGTTTACTTGGATAATTTAGATGTTATGTGAAATATAGCCAATATTTCTCAGCCACGCTTGAAGTGTAACTTTTTGTGTCATCATACATCAGCTTTGCCTGGGACACAAATCTGTAAAGGTAACAGATATTTAATGAAATGCAAGACTAGTTGGATAATGTAAGTAGGAGTCTGGACTGAGTCTGAAATTAACTGTGTTTCTTTAAATAGCTTGATTTTGTCAAAGCAGACTGGAGTGTGCATTGCCAGTCACAATTCAAGACTTCTTCCAAGCGAAATTACATACTTGTACAATCATGCCCCAACATCCATCACTCTCCTTCCCCTTCTCTTTCTCCTGCTTTATGAAACCCATTAT
Source organism: Intellagama lesueurii (assembly GCA_037013535.1). Lineage (NCBI taxonomy): Eukaryota > Metazoa > Chordata > Lepidosauria > Squamata > Agamidae > Intellagama > Intellagama lesueurii. The sequence goes on along the minus strand of JBAJHW010000001.1, from coordinate 128,033,030 downwards.
TAGGATGATCCATTGCTCCGCTGTCAGTTTCGTGAAAGAATACCATTCCTCCAAATGTCTTCTTTGATTCCATTCCTAGCTTGGTACCACTGTAATTCAAATTCTATGTGATATAGTCTTCTACATTTGTTTACATTATTACTTAATGTCACCTGCATCAATGTGTCTTGGGAATTTATTTTTAACATAAGCAACAGGTAAATTAAATGAAAGGTTATGTATTTGTCTCATTGGTGTATTTGAGTGGTCTTTTTTCCCATCCATTCCATCTCTCAGGCCACTTAAAGGCCACGAAATAGTGATCACTGTTAAAATATTATTTATTTATATCCTTTCTAAATAATGAAGAATAGTTATTCTTTGAATTAGTAACGTATTTATTATTCAGGAAGATGTGGTGTGTGTGGGGGGGGAGGGGAGTTGTCTTTTCAACAGTGAGCACAAGCTTTAAGAAACCATCAGAGTTACCTGTTTATATGGTTCTCTTTTTCCAGTCATCACTTTTGCTACTTTTCCCAAATGCTCCATAATATTTATTATTATTACATTTTATTCTGTCACCATAAAAATCTTACACAGTACTTTCAGCAAAGTTGTGCAATGATATATTATTGGTAATGGTTGTTTAAATTGATCTATCAAATATATATATCCTGTTTCCCCGAAAATAAGACCTAACCTGAAAATAAGCCCTAGTATGATTTTTCAGGATGCTCGTAATATAAGCCCTACCCCAAAAATAAGCCCTAGTTAAGTGAAACCCTGCCCTCCACCATTGTGCAGCATTGTGCAGCAACCAGAAGATGACATGACTGTAAAATAAAACATCCCCTGAAAATAAGCCCTAATGCGTTTTTTGGAGCAAAAATTAATATAAGACCCTGTCTTATTTTTGGGGGAACACAGTATATATTTAAGACTTAAGGCTGGGTGTTATATTTCATGTATTAAAAGTAATCATTAGGCAATTCAGTATTCCAGTAAAAAGATGGGAGATGCTGTAATAACTTCCAGGAAATGGTATCTTGTATTAGGTGAGGACAAGGACCTGACCATAAGACTCAGGGATCATCCTGGAACATATCAGTCAATTTTCACCAGTGATCAAAAATTTGGTTTAGGTGTTGCTAGGACTGTTTCACACTCATTTCTGTTACAATGCTTGGAATATGTTGACATTTGCATTAGTGCCCCTTGGCAACAATACTAGTGAGTGTGACATTATGATCAGGGGAGATGCAATCTGCATTGGGGGGGGGAAACAGATGTTAAGACAGAAACTGAAATATCCTGGCCAGCGATCAAATTGAGTTTTAATGGCAATAGGTCAACAGGCATTCAACCCTTATGTGTTAGTGGATTTTGATGGACAAATACTTTAAATAAGCAGAATTCAGTTACCCTTCTTGGTCAGGATTATTGGAATGGAAGAAGTCCAGTTTTCCCTGCATCTCTTTTTCCAAAAGCATATAATTATATCTAATCAATTTCACCCCACTGACAGATTCCTCCTTGATCCAACAGAAGCTTCCAATGGGATAAGAAGGAATGTGATTTCCAACTACTCCCTTCCTCCTTGCTACACTTACACCACGTCCTGCACCTTTCCAGTTTCCTTCAGCCCTCTGGGATGGATTTGGTGGACAGAAATAGAAGGAAGGTGGAATCCCTTCCTTCATTATTCTACTGGTGGGTCCATTTGATCAGGGTGTCTTCTGTCAATAGAGTGAAGGCAATTTGTTTCAAACTATAGTGGTTATTAGTCTCCCTCAGATGATGTATTTGCATCAGAGTTATTATTGCAGAGCATGGTGAGAAGCATTAGCCAGCATAACCAGTGGTGAGCGGTAATGGATTTTACAGTCCCATCTGATCAGCCTCACACTGCTCACCCCTGGTTTAGAGATCATAGCAACATTTTCACAGAGGTACTTCCTTGTTTTTTTCAGTCTTACATCTGCTGTATTGCATACTTCATGTAGGAATGTAGTCCTCAGTTCTGGCCTCAGAAGCAACACCCACAGGGGAGAGTAGTTACCCACTTAGGGCAACAGAATCTCACAATGCACAGTGTGAAAGTGGCTAGAGGGATTCCAAGTATTTTTATTTTGCCTAAGGCAGTAAAATCATAGAGTGTCTCTGTTCTTACATAGTCAAACTGGCTATCTCAGGTAACAAAGATCACATATGGTGTGCAAAACAAAGCACACAAAGAGAATAACAACTATTCATCCTGCTTGGGGGAAGAAAGGATTTTAAACTGTCAGTTGACTGAAAGTTCTGATAAGCTGACAGATTCTGTATCAGCACAACCGCTCTTAAAAACCACATCAGTTGTTGAATACATGATGTTCACCTTTGCTGTATGAGAAATCCTAGCCTTCCAAAGTAAAGCATAGCTTAATCTTGGATCCAAGATATTCACTATGCATTCTTGCTCTCTCTTTAATATTTCATTGTAATGTCAGAGCAGAGGCCAAAGTTTCCACCATTAGAGGACTGATTGGTAATTTACTTGTAAGTGTATAGGTGCGTGCACATATTCACTATGTACGTGAAGAATATTACAAGTTTTGTTAAAGAAAGAAATCAGCAATACCTTAAAGATAAGCACATTTATTATGGCATGAGGTTTTGTAGACTATAGACTATTTCATCAGATGCATGACCCATTATCAGAATTTCAGGTATATGCACAGCATTCATGGGTGAAGATTAGAGATGGGCATGAACCTTGGTTAGGAGGTTTGTGCCAGTTTGTATGCATGTCACCAAAGTTCCCCTGCTTCCCCTGCTGGATCCCCTACTCACCAGCTGGTGCACACTCCTCTCCTCCTCCTCTTTGGCTGTCCTACCATTGTCCAGCAGGAATATGGGCTTTCCTGCTCCACCTCCTTGGTTGATCGCCTACTCAGACAAGGAGGCACAACAGGCAAACCTGTGTGCCTATCAGGGACTGGTCAAACAGCCAAAGAGGAGAAGGAGAGGAGCACACGCCAGATGGTGAGTGGGTCATTGGCCAGGGACGTGGAGGAAGGGAAGGTGCAGCACCTGTGGTGCTGTGCATACGAACCTCTGAACCGAGGTTTGTGCCCATCTCTACTTGCATACCATGAGGCCACTGTACATACAATAAGAATGTTGACTGGATTTAGTTGAAGTCCTGGGGTGAGGATGGTACCTTTCATTCAGATACTTCCCGGGAAAGAGAAAGTTCCCCATAGAAAGACATCTGTCCATTCGTGAAAATCAAGCATAATTTCTTCTTACAAGGTTGCTGTTTCTGTGGCAGTAGCACAAGGCATGACATGAAACATGTGATACTCTTCCTCTATTGATTGAGATCACTCTCTTTAACTATAGAAGCAAGGGGGGAGTTGTTTACATGAGAAAAGGAGTGAAGTTATTACGCATTGGCTGGTATCCAATAGTAAATTGCAACTTCAGTAGGCCCATTGAGGAAGGGTGGATCTGATGAGTCAACACATATGTAAATTCCACTGATGTAAAGGGTCTACTCTAGTTGTAACGTACTACTGGATTTCAGTGATTAAGTTACAGTTGTAACTTAATGGCTGAAATTCTGTTGCACAGTATAGTAGGTCATGCTGGAGTAGTCCCATTTGTATCAATGGATCTTACAAAGGAGTTGACTCACTAAACCCCCACTCTAGTACAATGTACTACACTAAGCAATAAGATTTCAGCCAATGCAATTTTACCTTACTTATTGGAGAAGAAAACTAATTAAAATTACAATTTAACTGGATACTCAAGTATGGTGTAGTGGATGGAGTGATGGACTAGGACTCAGGAGACCTGGGTTTCAATCCACGCTTGGCCATGGAAACTCAGCAAGGGAGTGGAACTGATAAAACCACTTCTTAGATATCTCATTTACCTTGATAGCCTTATTAGGGTTGCCAAATGTCCGTTCTGACTTGACAACACATAACAACAATAAGCTTACCTAGTTTTTTTCTCACTCTTTCCAAGCTGTGAATCTAACTGATATGAGGCATCCTCCATGTAACTATGATACAAGAAATACCAGTGTGTGAATAACTTGCTTGAAATATAAGCAATGATTATTTGGACTATCTTTATTCTGCCTTTGATCATAATTATACACTTGAATATATATTTTGTATTCAAAACTGTTCTGGGCGCAGTTATTCATACTGTACAAATTTCAAAACTGAACAGAAAATAATCCACTTTACTTTACTTATATACTTGGTTTGCTACTATTCATTCACCCTTATTTCTTTTACATCCCCCCCAACTCCTTCTTCATGTAGAAGAAACAGTAAGGGCTACTCTCCGCCTACAATATTACATTTATGCTGTTTTTGTCAAAATGTTCCTTCTGTGATCAATTTGACAGTGAAGACTGGAATGTATTCATGATTTTTGGATTTAACAGCTATTCTGAAATTTGTATGACATAGAATTCCAACTGTGTTCCCTGAGCATCCCTAAGTCTAAGAGAAAATGTTTTAGTCTCCAAAGAAATAACTGATAACTTAAGGTTAGAAGTTGAAAAGCCATGTTGATGTTGCTGGTGTTGCTGAGGCAACCACTTCCCAATAAAATGTTGCATAAGAACCTTGAGATCAGGAGAGCTGAGCATAGTGCTTTTGTAAAAATCTTTTTGTAGTTCGGGAGGATTTTGAGACCTTGTGTGGCTTGTCTACTACCAACTCTTGTTCCTTCCCTCTCATTTTTAACTTCATTTTCTTCTCCTTCTTGAGCTTTTCCTCTCAGAATGTTGTTAGGGTCTTCTGTCCTGCTCACTATTTTCCCTTCCCTTCCTGCACCTTTCATTTCATTCTCTCTTCCTCACTTTCTCCTCTTTCCATTTTATCTGTCTTACCTTCCCTGAGCCATGTCACTCATCATGATTATGCCCTCCTCTCAGCCAAGATCTATTTGTGTATTTCTATATCACCAGTTCTGTTGAAACAAGAAGGAACCAGCAGAAATACACCATTGGGCCATGGCTTTCATCTCCTCATTTACCTCTTCCTCTGCATCTCTTGTACTTTTTCATACTAGTCTTCTACTTCCCCTTTCTAAGGCCCTGTCTCCATCTAGAGGTTTTTCAAAAGCTCTTGATAAATCCCAGAAACAATCAGCCTGCATGGTCTAAATAGCATTACGCATAACAGGCAATGCAGCAGGTTCAAGAAGAAAATATGGTGGTGCAACAGATGAAGAAAAATAAATACAAGATAATTTTTGCCTCCACCGCCTGAAAATGATTATCTGTTCCTCTTTGAGCACTTCTGGCCAATAAGTCTCTGAATTACCTTAGGATAAATGATGTCATTTATTAAATATTTATATTGTTTGATTCAATATAGAATGTAAAAAGAAATACCAAATTTTGACTCTGTGGAAAGCAAATGTTTCCTCAGCCATGCAGAAATAACCTTGATAATTGAAATACAGCATCTGCCAAGTAAATCAGAAAATGTAGAATCACTTGCACATTTAAATGCTAGAGAACCAGTTTTTATTAGTGGCTGTGATAGCTAAAGATCTCATAAAATAATCATACTGTGTATGATTGATACTATGACCATACATTTCAAACTGTTGGAGAGTTCAGTGGATTGGGAACTATTTTAGCATATGGCATGATGAGATGATCTATAACTTCATTTAATCAAAACAGTTCTTGCAGTTTGGGCTAAAGTCTGTGTGTCATTTTACCAGAGTACCATATGCATACATATGCATATGGTACTCTGCTTCGTACACAAAGCTGTGATACAATTTCAACTATATATATTTGTTTAAAAATGCATGAATCGGTCTTTCACACAGAACCCTTTGTTTTTATGTTAAGTGGTACAATATGTAAATATTTCTGTTCAGGAGCCACTTGTGGCTCAGAGCTGCACTTTGCCCAATTCTGCTTTAGCAGACAAAATCCTATTGTGTTTTTATGCCAGCACGACACATTCAGAGTAAACCTCAGCAGCCAATTTGCTGCAAATTAAGAAATTAGTGGAGAAATGCTAGGTCATTCATGCAACACCAAATGCCCATGATTTCTTAAGTCATAGCCATCACTGATGAGATTTATGTTAACAGCAGTATGCGGGAGGTGGACGGAGTAACCAATACAATTTTAGTGTTAAAAACTAAAAATTGTTGCATTTCCCCAAAGAACTTTGGCACTATGGCTCAATTTGTCACGCTTTTAACACTACTTGTAGAATTAATTTTATTGATTACAGTTAGCATGAGGAAAATGTGGGCATAACTGATGAGTTTCTCCCCTTCCAATCACCAAATGTTCATCCCTTCTAAGCAGATTCAAAGAATGTACAGTTTGGATGAGTACAGTAGGCTCTGTGCACACTGAGTTAAGAAGTGTCTGGAAGACAGGAGATACCGGAAACCTTGTTTCTCCTTTATGTATTCATTAGGAACAGTTTTAGATCAGGAGTATTATGCTCACCAGCTCTTCCAAAATGTCAAGTCCATGCTCCTGTGTTACTTCCTCCAAATTCCTACTTTTTTCCTGTTAATGTATCCTTTAATGGTAAAGTTTCTACTGAAATCTATATATAGAGATTTCAAATCTTCAAATCTTTGGGCTTCGTTGTGTCCCTTGTGCAGCTCCATGTCAGTATAAAATCAGAAAAACATTCTCATCGATCCAATCCTCTGATTATCTGAGTGTTTCAGATGTCACAGAGGCTATTCAGATAAATGGAATTGTACTGTAATGTGATAGACTTTATGTTAGTCTTGAATGATTTCAAGGCTGGTTTGATGGCTAGGATTTCTCTTTCTCAAAGTACTTGGAAATCATAACAATCACTTCTTCCTGTTGATGTGCACTGTTTGAATTGTGTTCTAAAATTATTCTGCTGTAAAATGTCTAGAGGGAAGGTTGTCAGAACTATTTTTTCCTATAAAAGAAACAGATCTTTAAAAAAAACCCAACTCTCTTCCATCTGAACACAGTTAACAGAGTTACAACTTTCACAGATCTTTTACAATGCATTTACCATGCATTCATGCTACTTTTAATCTCAGAAAGAATTGGCCCTGAATTGGGTATTGAATTATACTTTGAATGAACATTTAAATGGAGCCCTACAAACAGCCATGGACAAGTTTGGATTTTAGCAACATACTTCAGCTACAGGCAACGAGCTGCATATTAATCGACTTGATTGCCAAGAAAATTGCGCTGCCAATCATTGCTACTGACAAATGGAGGATGGCATGACATTCTATGAAGATAAATGGTTATTTTTGCTAACTACCAAATATTCTGTTTTGTGGGGCATTGTGTCACACAAGAGGCAAAGTGTAAAGCTGCAGGGTGCAGAGTGACAGACAAATTTAGCAAACAGTAAAAAAAGATGAAGATGACAAATAATTAAAAGTGAGTGAATAATTGGACTCATCACTGCAGAGCATCAGGCTGTTCTCAGCTGCCCTTCGTTTTCTTTCATAATATTTAGCCTCAAAAACCTTTTACTCATTAATTATCACCACTTTTTTTTTTACCCAATAGGCTTAGAACCTGACACTGCAGTGGAACAGAAAATCTGAAATTTGTCCTTTAACAACCCCAATAAATTAAAACCCACTTGTTTCAACAAAACATATCGGAGTTCAAACCCTTTTCAAAAGGAATTCATGCTGCTTACCTTAATATGTAAAATAATGTGTTGCTTCATTTGATAGCAAGGAGCACTGCCTTTCCACCAGGGAAAGTCTGTTTGAAATGTTTTCCTAGTATTAATCACATCTTGCCATTTATATGTTGCATTGAATCACCCAGGGAGTTACAGTGGGGGTAAAATATAGGCAGGCTTTGTTGTTCCCTAAAAAGTTCAATGCATTTGACAGGGCTACAGCCCAGCAGCGGAATTTCTAGAATTTTTGAATTACTAAATGCTAGGTTTGGTTTCTAACGGATTATAAGGGAAGACTCTATTCTACTTTACCTTCTTGCAGTGACATCTTGTACAGTAGAAAATGGGAAAATCTCAGCTGTTTTTCTCAACAGAGATGTCAGATAATACCCAGCCATGATATGTTTGCAGTACGGAAGAAAGAATTGTGTGGGAACATTGGAATTACTCAACATGTGTCACCAGAGTTTATCAAAAGCCCCCAAAATGACATTTCTCAGGTGACTTCCATCATTGTCAGTGAAATCAGGATCTCCCTTGGAACAAAGAATCTTCCTGTTGTGATACTCGTCATGGCAACAGAATGGAAATATTTTATTCAGCCCATTTCCCTCCCCTCATGTGATACATGCAAAAGAGCAAAACGGCAAAGATTTCAATTACAATAAAACACAATATTCAGGAAAGATGAAAGTTGTTCTACTATATGCATGCAAGATGAAAGACACAAACTAAAGTGTCCCAATTACAAATGTGTGTGTGTGTGTGTTGCCTCTAACATCACATTTCAACTGAATCTATTCTTTTATTTCCTCAAGACAGCTTCTTCATTGTTCAGTTTTCATTTATAAACATAATAATAATGAATCATAGAATAAGTTGGAAGGGGCCTATAAGGCCATCGGCTCCAAACCCCTGCTCAGTGCAGAAATACAAATCAAAGGATAACTGCCAGGTGGTTGTCTAAATTTCTCTTTAATGCCTCTAGCGTTGGAGCACTCACCACCTCTCGAGGTAATTGGTTCCATTGCCATACTGCTCTAACAGTTAGGAAGTTTTTCCTGATATTCAACCAAAATCTGGCTTCCTGTAACCTGAGCCCATTGTTGTGTGTCCTGCAGTCTGGGATGATCGAGAACAGATCCTGCCCCTCCTCTGTATGACAACCTTTCATGTGTTTCAAAAGTGCTATCCTATCTCTCCTCAGTCTTCTTTTTTCAAGGCTAAACATGCCCAATTCTTTCAGTCTTTCTTTATAGGGCTTGGTTTCTAGTCACTCGATCATAGTATGGAGGATCTTGAGCTTGGTTTCCACTGATATATTCTTACACTTTAGGATTTTTTTTAAGTTCTTTCACAACAGCCCTATATATTGTTAGACTATATAAATTTTCTGAAGTTCTGTTTTGGGATTTGATGTCCATGAGTTCTAAGTGCATGAAAGGGAGTAGCCCTACATCAGACCTGGGCAAAGTGCGGCCCGCGGGCCACATACGGCCCGCGAGCCGCTCCTGTCCAGCCCGCCGCCAGTTGCTTATCTTTAACATACCGCAAAAAACCTCTTTAGTATTTGTGAAGATTAACAAGTTTAAAATAAAAACAATCATAACATCACTGTTTCATTTTATTTTTAAGTAAAGTTGGTTCGGCCCCCGAACACAGTTCAGATTTTTCATGTGGCGCCCTATAGAAATTAATTGCCCACCCCTGCCCTACATCTTTAGTGACACGTAATCAGCTGTGTTTGAAGTGGCCACTTTCTACATGAGTAGGGCTTGCATGCTGAATCCTTGCCACTCTAAGTGCTACTAGACTATAACTTCTATCATTCCTGCCCTTCGGCCATGCTGATTGAGGTTGAAAGCCGTCAGAATCCAGAAACATCTTGAGAGTCAAAGGTCGTGCAGACTTCCCAATGTGCTAAGAGAAATGTATTCTCAAAGGCTTTCATGGCCGGGATCCGATGGTTGTTGTAGGTTTTTCGGGCTGTTTTTTGGGCTCCAGAACACAGCCAAACAGACCGAAAAACCTACAACAACCATGCTAAGAGAAACATTGGCCATTGGGATCTCCATCCATGGGACATAATACAATGAAAACATGGAATGCTGGGGTTTTTTTTTTATCACAGAAGATGTTCTAAAAGTGTTTGCTAATTTTATAAGATACTTGTGCTCTTTTTAGTCTTTTGCAGTGTTGTGCACTGAAAATAATGTATTTTTAAATTTTTTAGCATTCAGTGTTTTCCAGCAGGATCTGTATCAGGGTGCCATCGCTTAATGCTTGTAGTCCTAATAAGATAGCCTTTTAAATTAAAGATATTAGAGTAAACATTAATCTCCCATGGACAGGTTGTTATTAGAAGAAATTGGATAATATCAGATATACTTTGTACTACATGCTTCCCACAAACTAAGCAATTATGAAAACACAATCAATATTCTATTACTTAACAGTATTGTCATGAGCTATCTTTATATTCTTAATCATTGTTCCTTCAAAAGTGTGATAATAAATCCTGTAAATTACTTCAAAACAACTTCATATATCTGAATGCCTTGGAAGATGCCCAAATCACTATAAGCTTGAGGGACTTCCTATAGCTTCAGGAGGAACACCTGCTTTTACCAACCTTCATTATGTTACTAAGCCAAATCACTGGGGTAAGTTACTTTAAGACTAGTGAGATTTACTTAGGCACATCAAAATATCACAATTCTAAATCCCACTGGCATTCCAATTTTACCCTTTGATACCTGGTTGGGAGACTTTGGTGTTCTCCCCCCCCCCCTTCCAACATGGAAATTTGTACACACTTTCTGTATGCATGTTTAGTAATGAATGCATGTATTTGTGGCTTTCCTAATGTTGGCATTTCAAATGCAGAAAGTGGCTTCCGAACATGGAGCTCCAGTTGCCCTAGTTCAGTTCTATCACTTCAAGAAACTCTGGCCCTTGACTTTGCTAGCTAGGGAGTTGCAATCCAACAACAGCCACATAATTTTATGCATACGAAATATGCTGCAAGGCTTCCAAATCTACAAATTTTTGAAGCAAGGGGCACTTGGTCTCACCTGCTGGGAGGTGTGATTTTTTTTCCCAGAACAGTCAGAAGAATATTCATCAGAAGAGCATAAGAAACCTGTGCAATCAACCAAAGAAGACATATCTGCCTAGTCCGTGTTCTATTTGCATAATGGCTAATGGGGGTATCTACAATTGGGACATCTACACATTCTTCTATATGTGTCCCCTAGCAGCTAGTTTTCAATGCCCAATGTCTTCTGACATGCAAAGACCAGAATCCAGTTGAATATAACACTAGCAGTGCCATAATCCAGAGCAGCAAATGGCCGCTAATTAATGAGTCCCTAATTTTATGTTGAGTTATGCAACCAGTGCATAACTAGGAATTCAGCTGGAGAATTGTTATCTGGCAGCTGTCCACCACTACAAGTTATACCACTGCGCTTACATTGGTATACATATTCAGTTGGATTCTGCCCAAAGCAATATATAGCCAGCCATCATAAATAATAACCACTGATAGCAATGGCTTTTAAAAGAGAAACAAGAACGTATCCATTAAAAAATAACCAAAACCATGATTAAAAAATTTACTCAAGAGAGAAGATAATCTATTCATTTATTATTTAAAAAACAACAACAACGTATGGTACTTGGGCAATATTATTTAGTAGCATGACACTAAACTGGTTTGACAGAAAACTGAAATTCTGGCTAATTGCATCCTATTATATTTATCGTGCTTTCTCCACAAAGTTAATTTCGTACCTGCCCTTTCCTTTTAATATGTTTTTTTCCTACAGCCAGGTTAATTGGTTCTCTTAAAGATTTCCCTGTTATTCTGAACCTTTTAAGTAGTGTGCAGGAGACCGTATTGATTTTTTATTCCAATTTTCTTTCACTTGCAACTGTACTGCAGACAATGAGGCGGGACTCTGGATCTGGGTTAACTAGGGCTGCATTTATTATTTGCATTTGTGGTCTGCCGCTATAGAGTTGAGGTGCAGGATATCTCCAAGTCACTCAAGGACTTCCTATCCATAAAGGCTATGCCAATCTCTTTGCTTCACTTTCTATAGCAACTACATGTTAACTGGAAGTACCAGTTTATTCCACATCAGCTCACATTTGGGGGGGTGGGGTGGGGGTGGAAGTTGCATGGAAATTTGTAAGCATTTCCATGAATGCAAAAAAAAAAAAATTGTGCAATTTTCCTCTAATATAAACTCTCTCTTGTTTGCAAGCATTTTCCTCAATATATTATCACTGGCATATTTTTTCTTCCAACATCCTTCTGCTAGTTTATGCCTTTTGTGCACATTTTAAAAATACCAGAGCATTGGAAAAAGTATGAAAACCAACATATATCTGCATTACAGACTTCATGTTTGTTTGGGAAATGCAAATGAGGTTTGTTTGTATCAAAATTCACACTGGTTTTCTCTCCCATCTCTGCTTATGCCACATTTCTGGGTTATCTTGTTGTATAGTCGTTTAGTCGTGTCCGACTCTTCGTGACCCCATGGACCAGAGCACGCCAGGCCCTCCTGTCTTCCACTGCCTCCCGAAGTTGGGTCAAATTCATGTTGGTAGCTTCGATGACACTGTCCATCCATCTCATCCTCTGTCGTCCCCTTCTCCACTTGCCTTCATACTTTCCCAATATCAGGGTCTTTTCCAGGGAGTCTTCTCTTCTCATGAGATGGCCAAAGTATTGGAGCCTCAGCTTCAGGATTTGTCCTTCCAGTGAGCACTCCGGGTTGATTTCCTTCAAAATGGATAGGTTTGTTCTCTTTGCAGTCCAGGGAACTCTCAAGAGTCTCCTCCAGCACCACAGTTCAAAAGCATCAATTCTTCGCCGATCAGCCTTCTTTATGGTCCAGCTCTCACTTCCATACATCGCTACTGAAAAACCATAGCTTTGACTATGCGGACCTTTGTCGGCAAGGTGATGTCTGTGCTTTTTAAGTGAGATAATAATGAGGTTTATTATTATTATGAACCTAAAATAGTTTTCAAGCACAATAATAATAGACCTCATTTTGGTGGTCATACTCCCCCCACTATTAGGTAATGTAAACAGTATCTCACTTACAATATAATTCAATTCCACATGCTAGCGTTCTCTTATCCGTATGTTAGTTCTCTGCTTTAAATCATTACCTTGATTTCTGGGAATGATTTACAGCAGAGAACTAACATACGGATAAGAGGGGAAGAAGAAGAACATCTTTCCTAGGTTGCCATCCTCCAACCGTACATTAACATTTCATGTTAGTTTTCACTTTCTGGATTCATGTTAGTTTTCACTTTCTGGATTCATGTTAGTTTTCACTTTCTGGATTACCCCATGTGACTTGAAATGTAGAGCATGGAAGCTCTGCATCTTTTGGAGAATTGTTGCCCCAACATCTGGCAATGAATGAAAAGTGGAAGAAAAGGTCACTGGGAGGAAGCAAAAGGGAATCAGAAGATAACATTTAGGCTAAAAATATGGGAAAACCAAGAAATATCCCTTTGCCTTTCCAAATTACAATAATGCTCCATTTCTCCCTTGTCCTGTGGATTTTTAAAAAATGTATATTCTGAAATAAAATGGTTAGTCTTTAAACTTCTACCATGTTTTCCCTTTTCATTTTTTCTTTCACCAGCTCTAAAAAATCGAATGAAATTGTAGTAATTTTCATGGTTTAAATAAAGCTCAAGGCTTCTTTGCATTCTAAATGTATCAATAATTCATTTTTCTGTAATAACTTGTGTGCACAGAATATTTCCCTCCATTGACATACTCTCACCTTTGCCAGTTAGCAATTCAATGACAACTATATCTACCTTGCATCCTGGCAATTGCCTGCAGTTTTAAGTATGTAACTAGAGATGGGCACGTACTAACATTTCAGCAGTTCGTGCTGGTTCGTTTATCGTCCGAATAGGTGTTTGGCACTTTAAAGTCTCACCTTCACCAGCAGGCAACCACAGTGGCCTGGCTTCCCTGCCCCACTTCCTCCAGGCACTGCCTCTGAGTAGGTGCCCAACATAGGAGGCAGGGCTTTGAAGCGCTGAACACCTGTTCAGCCAATAAGTGAACTGGCATGAACTGCCGAAGTGCCAGTTCATGCCCATCTTTATATGTAACATCTTGGTAGTCCCAATCCTGTATTAACAATACATCATCAATTTTCTGCATTCCCACCACCACAGGGACATGTATGAATACTGGTGGCATAGTAAGAACACAACATGTGTCTGAGAAAGTGGATTTTGATCTATAAATGCCCATACTGAATCAAATTTGTTAATCTTCAAGGTGCCACACTATTCTTGGCCTTGGGTTCCCCCATTTTTTCTTTTTTTAATTTTGCCAACATGTATTCACAATGGTGTTATTTTCACCACATGAGTCACAGAAAAGACAACAATTTGCTTATGTTCAATGGAAAACATGATGGTGATTTCCTTGACCCTTCCACAACAAGAAAAAGCACAGTTGTCTTTTCCTTTTCTTGCATCATGCAGAATTTAAGTACTGTGCATGTGCACTCACACAAGGGCTTGTGTCTCAGAGATGATCCACTGATGCCACTTCTCACAGCTGGAAATGCATGCCAAGAGATTCCAAGTGTTGTTTAAACAGCAGGATTCCAACTGAGACTGCAGGCTTAAGAGAAGCTAGTTTTTCCTTGCATACAGCTGAAATTTCAAACTATTTCTTGATCTCTGTATAGTATTTATTCATCCCGGAAGGGGAGCAAACTCTGAATATTAGACTATTCATATATTATGGTATACGTTTTGCTTGTCAAACCTTTTTAACAGAAAAAAGTATGGCATACTACATCTTATGAGACAGCATAAAATATGAACATAAATACAGCATACATATAAACTAAATCATTCTGATACAACATAAATATAAACTAAATCATTTTGACTGCATCATAGCTACCTGGAAAGACTTATCCGAGCATTCGCTATAATTGATTAATCAACATCCACAGTGTATTCACCTTCTCAGTATCTTGTCTGCACGAGAATACATGGAATGCTTTGCTAGGACCATAAGATAAATCTGCAGGTCTATAAAATGGAATAATAATACAACAAAGTATAAATCCTAGGTATGGCTTCCTATAGGTTTGGAACAGCATGTTATGGCTTAAGCTTGGACTGTCTGCAGATGATAGAGCAACTTTTCTGAAATTGTCTGGTTTTTATCAATATCTGAATGGAAATCTCTTGGGAATCCTACATGTGCCACTTTAAACTCCATAGAGGAATGGCAGGATATAAATGTAGTTAGTTTACTTAATACTTTTCCCTGCCATTTTTACTCTTGAAAAAGAGCATAAGCTTGTCCAATCCAGGCAGCCCAACGTTTAAGCGAGAGAGGGACAACCCCCTGAAACTGTGTTGCAAGTTTCCCTCCATCACTCGGACTGCAAGCTGCTGCAGTCTACTTCCATTTTCAGTGCTGCATAACTGTGGAGTCCACTTGCCGGATTCTGCTTTTTCCGGTGGAACTTTCTGATCACCCGTCATGCTTATTGCAGGCAGTTATGATTTCAAGGGTGGCGCACAAGTGAAATGATGTTTGTAGACAAGAAGCGGACAAATGTGGAGTGATGGTGGGTTGATGGCCAAGCAAATATTTGTGGTTGCTGGAACATGGCTCAGCTCCGAGGAGTGAGAGTTTCATCTCTAACCTTGTGCTGCATTTTTGACAGACAGTACAAAGTCTCATCAATACTTCTGTCATTACCCTTCAGCAAAAACCTGGCACATGCCAGCTTTCTCTTCTTCACTTCCTGCAATCCCACTTATGCCCTGAAATGTAGATCATGGAAGCTGTGCATCTCTTGGAGAACCGCTGTCCCAACATCTGCCAGTGAATGCCAGCTTTCTCTCCTCCTGTGCCTACGGGGTTGTTGCAGTCAAGCCTTGTGCCCCCTCCAGCCTTTTCCAAAGCAGAGACACAGGGGGTCATGCTTCCTCAGTTGTAACCAATGTCTTCAGTTCACTTTAAAAGACTGTGCATCCACAGAGATGGAATGGATAAATATGGACACCCCCATATTTATCTCCCAACGTTTAAGCGGGAGAGGGACAACCCCCTGAAACTGTGTTGCAAGTTGGGAGTGAAAACTGGCCAGAAAATTCTTCTGGCACACCAATATCTTTCAGCATGAAGGTGCTGGGGAAGCACTCTGCCTCACAGGCAACCAGGACCTTTTTTTCTTTTCTTTCTTACTTGTTTTTTTTTTTTTTTTTTTTTTTTTTGGATGGCTTGGTTCATCCTTGTGACCGAAATAAGAAATCACATGAGAAGGGAGTGTGGGTATAGGGAGAATTTGCCCCTCTACAATAACCATTTTTGTGCATTTCCAGAAATGTAAAAACTTAAAGCAATAATAATTTCTGCCTTGTTGTATGGGCTATTTAAAGAAGAAGAAGAGTTAGATGAGTTATTTATTTACTTTAATTTCATTTATTTATACATAGAGAAATGTTGTCTAAATGGCACTAAATGAGATGAGAGTGAGAGAGAAAGAGCAAGAGTGATAGAGCACTTGGTGTATCACTCTCACACTACAGAGGAGGTTTCTTGTGAGGACTTCAAAATCCCCCAAAGGCTGTCTTGATCATAAACAAGAATTAGTGAAATTTCATCATAATTTCTACTCTTAGAAGTGTAGACTGGATACTTTCATTGAGAATTTGAGCTACTATACAGTACCTTTGCATCCCCACTTGCCACTTTGCCTCAGTAGCATATAAAGCAGTTGTCAGCCTCAATCTCTCTCTCTCTCTCTCTCTCTTGGCTAGACAAAGAAAACTGTTGGTGGGTGGGTGTGCAAAATCCACAGTGGGGGAAAGAAACCAACAGTTGTGTCAGCAAAAACAATAGCAGTTTTGGTGCTAGGAATCAGACATCTTCAGACTGCAGCTAATACACTTATGCTTTAAAGGATAAAAGATATATGTTGGGGTGTGTGCCATTCAAAAGTACAAAAGGGAGATAGGATAAAATCTGTCCCTGCACAAAAGCCATTACAGCACTGATACGGGTGATTAAATTTGGGAAGCTTGCTCTTTCCACGTCCTGATTCAGGCTGTAAGCTTTATTAACCAATGGAGATATGAGATAAGGATATACTTCTTTATCTTTAAAAAGTTGTTCAATTCTGATGTAATGCATGGTAGATGAAGATCTTTTCTAATAATAAATAGTAACCTTTGTTTGTTACATTATAAATTAAGTGCAACATTTCAATCGTGCTAACATTTGATTCGGCCCCATCTTGCTGTCTTCAAGAGATGCTTGAGTAGCAGTAATTAGTAAACAATGATGCTTCTAACTCTGCATTCATCAAGTAGCGTTTTTCATATGAAATGGCAGTAAAAGCAGTGGAGAAGGCCAAGCCAGGTTTCTTTCTGGCCATCTTGCCTTTAAAAGCTCAAAGAAGCATTTGCAATGAGACACTGTAAATAATATGCCTATTTATCTACATTTGGTCAATTGATCAGTTACAAATGAGCTGATTCAATCAGCTTAAAATCTTTTAATCAGCTGACAGTTGCAGTGTTAATTTAAAGAAGTGAGGTGAAATAAATTGAGCATTTTTGTGGGTTCAGCACATCAGAATAAAGGTGGAAAAGTTTCCTGTCAGTAGAGAGAAACAAATCCTTCCTGGACGCATACCTTAACATGGTGAAGGGGTTCGAGGATATCAGTGAAGCTGAGAGCAATGCCATCAGGACTCCATTACAAGACTGGACTCCTGGCATGGCCGCCCAAGACAGGATGGTCACAGCTGAGATACCACACTAAGATTTGCCCACCTTCTTCAAGGCAGCTACTGGGCAGCAGTGGTAGTGTGTGATGCATGTTCTTTAGTTTCCATGTTTTTCGATCCAATTCTTCTAATTCATTTTGAGTCCAATCTATTATTCCAGCTGGGTATCTATTTACTGGAACTGCCCATGTGTTTATGGCTTTGATTGTATTTCCACTGTTTAATTTTGATTTTAAGATTTTCCGCAGTCTTTTGATGTATTCCCTTTCTGACAGTTCTTTAACTTTTGTGTGCACAATGTTATCTGCTTTTATGATGATGGGGAGGAGGAGGAGGATGCCACAATTAGTTCAAACAGCAGAGACAAGGGATATCAATGAAGAGATTTGTGATAACCAAACAAATATCATTTGTAAAGAAATAAATTCGAAAGACTTCTATTCACCTTTTTGCCACTTACATTTTTTCCTGCACACATTCAGTTGTGTTATATAAACTGCAACACAGAACATCTGCCTCTGAGGGTAAAAAAAAAAAAACCCACACCCAACAACAACTGTGATGCATACCTTTTTCTTAACTATCTGATTAGGAGGATGAAGACTGCTTATGAAGAGATTATCTGAGTTTAAATTGACAGACTGAAAGAACCATATGGGATCCCAAAATTTGTTATCATTAGCATGCAGAGTAGAAGAGAACTATATTTTCTTTCTTTAGCATGGGGCACATATTTGCTCACACAAGATGGCTCAGAAGACAGAGCTCAAATAAATAAACAAACAAACAAACAAACAAACAAATTCCTCTCAAAGAAATGTTTTTTCTTTTTTCTTTTTTGCTGTTCTTGCATATATCATTCAGGTTCTTTTTTAAAAAAAACTATCGTGAAAAGACAATGGCTTTAAATAGCACGGTATAGTTTTCAGATAGTACTCCTGGTGGTTATTCTAGTTGCAATTATCTGAAGGGAATGCTGGCAATTTAAGTGCAATAAAGCAATTCAAGTGAAAGCTGCATTTCCAGTCCTTTATAGTGAGAAGGATAGTAAAGCAGCTTGCAGCCTGAATGTTAAGTTGAGCACCTTATTGTCTCTGTGGAGTTTTTACAAAATTGATAGTGTATTAGTTAAGGAACAGGATAAGCTTCATAAATTAGTTTTTAATCTGCTTGGCAAATGAGTAATCCTATCGGCATGCACCAATATCAACCAAATAACTTTTCTCAAATTCCTTAATTACCTAGGCAATATGTGAAGAGTGAAATGTTCTTGTTCATTCACTGAAATTGTAATTTTCATAGGATAAGCTACTTTTGCGATAATTTTGGATTGACTTGTTGTTTGTTTGGTTGGTTGGTTGGTTGGTTAGTGCAAAGGTGGGTTACAACAATAAATAAAACATCCAGTAGTAAACAATAAGTGCACAAAAATTAAAACATTAATAGAATAGGCACAAGTGACACCAAAGACAATTCTCTGTATGATGGCAGGACAGGGATCATAAAATCAAACAGGCCCTGAAAAGCATTGTTTTAAGTTGTCTTCTAAACATTAGCAGGGAGGGGTCCAGGAGTAGCTCTATCAGGAGCTGCTTCCACAACATTGGAGCCACTGAAAAAACACCCAATTTTTTGTGTGAAGGACTTCTGGGCGTGGCTAGCTGGAGGAGCTTAGTCTGGGAAATTCTGGTGAGTCAGGAAGATGACACTGGGGAGAGATATTCCAACAGGTAGCATGGTCCTATGTCATGAAGGGCTTTATACATACGCATCAGGACCTTGAACTTCATCCAGGACACAATGAGAAAGCAGTGAAGATGAGCCAGAACTGGAGTGATGTGATCAAATATACTCACACCAGCCACCAATCTGGCTGCCACATTCTGGACCCACTGTAGTCACCAGATTAGCCTCAAGGGAAGCCCTACATATAGAGAGCATTGCAGTAGCCAATCCAGGAAATGAACAGGGTATGCACCAACTTCCTGAGCAAACCCTTGTCTAGGTAGGGGCATAGTTGGGCAATCAGTCTCAGCTGGTTAAAGGCAGATCTGGACACGGCTGCTATCTGGGAATCCCAAGAGAGAACTGGGTACAGAAGAATACCCAGGTTACAAACTTAATGGAAAGGCAACGCCATATAGTCTAGGGATAGCTCCCCCAACCTGTCGGAGGAGTCTCCCAGGACCAGAATCTCTGTCTTGACCAGGTTCAGTTTGAGCTTGTTAGCCCTGGTACATTCCAAACTCAAAGTCAGACAGCACTTGAGAGTCCAAATGCCAACCACTGCAGAGATGGTAAAGGTGAGATAGAGCTGTGTGTCATCAGCATATTGATGACACCTTACTTCAAATCTCCTGATGGTTTTCCCCAGCAGATTAACATAGATATTAAATAGCATTGGGGATATGATGACCCCTGAGGCACCCCACAATAAAGGGTCCAGGAAGCCAACAAATTGCACCCAAGCTGAACTCTCTGGACACGGTCCTTGAGGAAAGACTGGAGCCAACTCAGTGCTAGGCCACTGATACCAATCTCTGAGGACACCATGGGTGCCAGTATAAAAAGCCACTGAGAGATCAAGGAGAACCAGCAGGGTACATCCTCTCCTGTCAGCCTCCCTTAAGAGGTCATCATACAGCATAACCAGTTCTGTCTCAGTGCCACGCTGTGGCCTGAAACCAGATTGGAATGGGTCAAAGGGGTTCATCTCTTCCAGGTATATCTGGAACTGCTTAGTTACCACCTGCTCTATCACCTTGCCCCTAAAGAGTATGCTGGTGATTCGATGAAAGTTGTTAAGATTATCCATCGCCAACTAAGGGCATTTAATCGGTCGGATGATAGTTTCTTTTACACATGAGGGAAGAAATCTCTCCCTCAGTGAAGAATTCACAATATTCACAAGTAGTCCACCATAGACCCATTGGAAGATTTTATAAGCCAAGCTGGGCAAGGGTCAAGCAAGGAGGTAGTAGGCCTGCAGCTAGCTAGCACCCTGGAAGCTTCCTCCACTGTTACAGAGTCCAAATGGACCAAATGGACAAAGGAAGAGGGAGCAGCAGTGGTCCCCACTCAGTCAGCCAAACTGCTGGTGGAGTCAAGATCATATCTGATGGCCCTGATTTTAGATTTTAAAAGGGGGAACATCACTATCCATTTCCTGTGTGCTGTAGAAAATCAAAGCAATAATTAATTTTGTGAATCACAACAGAAGGTAGATATTCACAGTGATTAAAATGGTGGACTGGGACTTAAGAGATCACATCTCCAGCCAGCTATTGAGTGGCTGGCCTTGGACCACCATCTCAGTCGGAACTTTGAAGACAACATGGGGTGGGTGGGAGGAGATCCATGCCAGCCTGTGCTTGTAGCAGGATACACCAGTTATAAATGTAACTAATAAATAAATAAATAATTAAATCTTTCTTTGTTACCAGTGGTCTTTTGCAGCATCCATGGACTTTGGAGGGGTTGTGCTCCAGATTCCTTTCCTTCACTTTGGATCCTTGGAAATGGACAAATATCTCAGATTTACTTTGAAGTCTGAATAAATTCCAAAGCAAAAGCACAGGTGTAATCAAGAGTAATACAGTAGATTGAACCAAAGGAAAAAGCAAACAATAGGTGAATCAACTTCCTCCGCCCCCTCCAAACACACAATTAGATCTCTCCTGGACACTATAACTGCTGAGATGGTAGGGAGGGCTCAGACTGAGGTCACCACATGGGTACAGGGGGCTTCTGCACACACCTCTTAAAGTTTGGACAAAACCTGATCTACAAAAGCAGTGTATCAGAAGTCTGTTTCAGCACTTGCTGTTCTTTGTTATGACCTATAAACTCAAAGCCCAATGAACAATAATCCATTCACAATGATATATACTGTAACAATACTCTCCGAAGGAATTCATGTTAAAAGAATTTTGGTCTGTAGGATTTACATGAGTGTAGAATCTGATGCTTGACTAGAAAAACAGTGTATGTTCAGGTCTTTGTGCCTCTGTCTCTGCATGTTCCACATCCATAGATCTGCTTATACCATCCTACTATGTTTTCTGTGGGGTGTGTTTGTTTGTTTTGAGACACCCCTTAGAAATGTACCCTTTGCATACCCAATTAAATTTAATTTAATTTTTAAAAAGCCACAGTGAGTAAAGCAAGGGCTTCCCTTGAACCACCCTTTCACAAAAATGGTTGAACTCGTGCTTCTCAATGACTTCACATTTTAAACTATGGGTTTTTCTATGCTGTATATAGTTTTCATAGCAATGGTTTGGGGAGGGGTGCTTCATATCTCAAGGGTGGTTTTCCCCTCCCACAAAGCATTAAAATTATATTGATGTTGGGAGAATTTCTCCCCCCAGCAAGGCTCTTTTATGTAGGGCATTTGTATCTCTGTCTGTTGCTTCATTTGTATATCATAAATTCATGGAATTTACTGGGATTTACCAGGAGTCATGTCCAGTATGTGGTCCACCATTGAACCGGCACTTGAAGGAGCAGGTGTGGATTCTCTGAAGTTATCTGCTTGCACTTGCCTGCATCTCTTTTACCTTGCCTTTTTCCTTCTGCTGCTTCTTGGAACTATTACTACTAAAAAAAAAAAAAAAAAAAAGACCTCTTCTGCTATCAGTTCTAGTTTCCCTCCAGGCTCTGCTACTGCTGCACCTCTTCTTTTCTCTCCCTCCCATCTCTCCCGTTCTTTTGGCCTATTCTCTCTCTCTCTTTTAGGATAGGGAATGTGGAACAGTGTGTCCCCCAAATCTTGGGTGCTGTTGTCAGTGTTACTTTAAAAAATAGAAAAGGGAGGAAAGGCAACCATAAAGCTGGGAGGGAAAGTGCTACAAAGTGACACAAATTAAATGAAGGGTTTTGGGAAGGACAAAAATGTGTAAGAATTCATCACACACATACACACACTCATACCTGTTCATACGTACCATGAAAAAGAGAGTCTGACTAGCTGGAAAAATCCTATTAAGATCTAGGCTTGCTGAGGAACTTAAAGGAGTACAAATGTCCTATATGGAAAGCTTCTAAGTTGTTGAAGAGAAAATGATTTAAGAAACCTCAGCTCTCTTAAGAAAATGTTTCTTACATACAACAGATTATAAAGTATTCCAGACTGAAATCTTACTTCTTTTCCTCCCACCTCTTTTTTTTAAAAACACCCATCTATCTACCAGAGTAGGGAAAACTGGTACAGGTTTCCTCAATGCTTGAAAATTATTTGAGAGTAAAATACACATGGATGACAGCAGTCGGGAGAAATGGATCTTATAATGAGTCATTTCCTCTATCATCATGGAAAGCTCTATTCCAAACCTGAGAATCTTACGTTTCCCCCATCCACCCCAGGAGAGCCAGGTGCATACCTTAGCTATGCATTTTTTGCTTTACAGTTTTGAAGAACCACTCCTGAGATGGATGAACTTTTCCAAATGTCATTTGAAGGTCCAGTGAATTCCCTGTTCACTTTAGTCAAGGCTAATGTATGTACATGTTATCTTGACGTGATCTTCTGTCTTAAGTTCCCTGTCCACGTGCCATAGCAAAGTCTCTTGTTCTCTCTAGCTCTCTGCATTTCTGTTGTTTTCAGGTCCTCTTTGGCTGTCTGTTGAAAGCTGACCCATGACTTAGCCAGAAGCACCGTAGTAGTACAAAGTGTGTCTTCTTCCTATAGACTGTGCTGTTATTTCCTTAAAATGAAAACATAAGCTATTGCTACGATATTCTCTGCATTCCTTGTCTGACTGTATAAAACAACTTTGAAAAATGCGCCAATTATACATACCTCAAGATGCTTGTAACAATGTCATGTACATAACTACAGATAAAACTCTGTAAGATGTTGTCAACTGAACACAAACAGAGGATAAGGGTGGAAAGGAAGACACAAAAACATGGGAAATTGATTCCAAATAATGTCCTCAATTCATAACTGATTCCAAACAACACACTCCACCCAGCACATGTTAAACACTCTAAGTGCAACTTTATTTCATGAGAAGATTTATAAGCACAGCCCTGTAGAGCTGATATAATGGAAAAACACTTAGTGTTGGCATCCATTATACAAAAGGAAGAAGAAGAACAAAAGAATTGCCTCTTCATAGGTCAGGAAGCCCTGGCATAAGATTTGTTGTGAGTTACCATTTGATCTATATGCTTATACTCGTTTGATTTTGCTTTGAAAATAGTGAAAATTTTCTTTTAGAGTTAAAATGGGCAGATGGTACAATTGCTACATCAGACAAACTGACAAGTATAGTTCAAGTTGTCCTGCCATTTTCTACATGGCAATTTGTATATCATTTATTGATACAACAATCATATCAAAAAGCCACTGTATATTTTTGTAAGTACCTTGGTCTATGCTAAGTTTCATATGTATTATGATGCCATAGAATCATTCATCACTAAGGGTTAGCCTAAAGCACGTTTGAAGGAAAAGATAAAAATATATGCACACCAAATTAGACCAAGAGTAGGACAGATAATTTGGTCACTGCTCTAAGTGTTAATTCATGATATAATCTTGTTGCTTTGGTAAAATGGCTTAACATCCACTTGCTTCTGGCCAACAATTGACGAGTCTTTGCTGGGATTCCTGAGCACATACCAAGTCAATGGGTGTGGGCACCCCCAAGAATTGTAGCAGTGATTTGTTAATTGCAGGCTACAAGTGGATGAATGTTATGTCATTTGCCTTCCATGTGTTTATAACAAAACAACAGGATTTCAGCCATTAAAACAGAACTAGTTAGTCACCTTGAATTGTTTGATTCCAAGTTTAATCAACCATATTTTCTTGATCTAGTCAAGTAGTCAAGTTATAATTAGATCCACCAGTGGAAGCACTCCTTGAGCAAAGCAGGATTTTGCTTATGATGTTCTTGTGGCAGAAAATAGAGAAGCTGATGATTGCCGATTACCTTTCCCTCTATATCATTCAGGCCACAGTCACAACAGTGAAATGTTTCCCAGTTCTTCCTCACTGATTTTGATTTCTCTCTGTGTGAGTGTGTGTATGTGTGTGGTGAGACGACACACGGACATTATCAAATCTTTTGGTCTGCCCCCATGTTATGACCACATAAAATCTCACCAACCAGGAGACTTCTACTTTTTGTTGTTGCGGGATTTATCATGCAACAGTTTTACAGTGGTGTCCTGTGTGCATGGCTGTACCGGCACTTTTTCTGGCAAGCTGCCATGTGGTGCTTCCACCAGTAATGTTGTTTGCCTGTATGTCCCTTTATTTTATTTTATTTTAAATTAGTGAGTGGACTGTCAGTGCATTGAAAAACTTATGTCACTGGCCTCTGTGCTTGACTTATTTGCGGATCCTTCCACCTCTTTCTACTGAGCTCTTTCATGTTCTCCTCTTGGGGACCTCATGGTAGAGCTGCAATGAAAACAAAGCCTCCGACTATGAGTTTCTCTGCTGCAAGATGCACAAATGCAGCAGAGAAACTTGTACCTATCAAATAAATGTTGTAAAAACATCGATGTAATAAAAATTATTATTTTTAAATGAAAATGAAAATAGGGGGCCCAGAAACATAAAGAACCCAGAGGGAAATATATCTGGTACCAAAGTGTAATGGTCATATAGCATCAAATTTAGGGAAATGTTATGGTAATTCAAGAACGTACAGTCCAGGATATATGTCATGTGACCACAATGTGCAATTGCTCAGGGAATAAAAGATGCAAGAAAACAGGAGGGCATGGAATCTCATGAGGGGTGCAGTAGTATGCCACTCCTTGAACATCTCCAAAACTCAAAAATCCTGTAAAGCACATAAATAAGGAATGGCAGGAGAAAAAAAATAATGATTTTTTTAAATCCTCGTAACAATTCTAAAAGCAGAAATGATCTGCTGGACTGGAAACCTTTCAAAAACAAAGGAGCTCTTCTGATCATCATAAGGAAGGGCCCAGATGGAAGCCACGATTTGGCAAAAATGGCATACAGCCCATCCCTTGAAAGCCCAGTTATACAGGAAGTTTTATCTGAGGCAAATTTCACCAATCAGAAATGTCATACACTTATTAAATAGAAATAAATCCAAGAATAATTGCATGGGACTAAGACATTGTATATAGATTTCGGGGAAAAGTATATCTAAACATCCTTTGGCCTCTTCAAATGTGCAATACATTTTCACTGAGTGGAAATAAATATAAAATCTATGAAGCAGAGTAAATATAAACAGATGCCTACTGCCTCCTTCCCTCAAGGTACAATAAATTTCTGTCATTTAACTTCTCCCCCTTTAAAAAGATAAATAAGTAATTAAATAAATAACCCCTTCTATTTCATCTAGACAGAAATATGGGGAGAGGTATGATTAAAAAAAAACTACCTATGTGCTTGGTAAGTTAGTTACTCTGCTTCATATTTCGTGGTCATATTCACATCTTCTTTCAGGTAATTACGATTAAATATATCTTGCTGTTCACCACAGCCACCAAGTGTTGCCTGAACATATTGTGTGTACTTCACTGGACACCCACACACCAAAGCTGGCACATTGCCTTTTCTTAAAACCAGTCTAATGCTGCCTTTACTATATCACTCTAATGGTAAACATTGTTTAACAGCCTCTTCTTGGCATATATAGCTAGCAAAATAGTTCTTTA
This sequence comes from Intellagama lesueurii, assembly GCA_037013535.1. Classification (NCBI taxonomy): domain Eukaryota; kingdom Metazoa; phylum Chordata; class Lepidosauria; order Squamata; family Agamidae; genus Intellagama; species Intellagama lesueurii. The sequence continues at coordinate 128,006,887 of JBAJHW010000001.1, read as the reverse complement.
TAAATATCCAATGAGGAGGTAGGTTCTATTTTTCGCAGGATTCACGTACAGAAAAAAAATAGTGGGATTTCCAGTATTGGGAGAAGTATTGGGACAACAAAATATCATCCAGAATCCTGCTGGTGTTCCCACATGTTTTGTGTAACTTTCTACACCTAACTGGCAAATGAAAGAGGTGCCGGGCATGTCTCAGTCACATGCCTAGACACATAGCTGATTACACAACTGGCATTTGCAAAGATACCATCCTAGATGCACTCCAGCATGTCACCAGCTGCAATTAGCTGTGGTAAATTGCACAAACCTTACACAACAGTATTCTGGATACTGAGTATTTTCTTGATGGGTTGATTATTGTTACCATTGTATTGATTGACTTGTTTTTAATGATGTCTCTAAGCCTTGTTGAGAGCTACTCATTAGCAGAAAGACAGGAGACATGGTAATAAATAAATGAACAGGCCATAGCTGTTTTCCATATATCACTACTAGGACTTAGCCCTCCCCCTACATCAAAGCAGGTGAGACCCAGTGCAGTGCAGTAGATAGAATGATGGATGCGATTCAGGAAGCCTGAATCCAAATTCATGCTCAGCCATGGAAACTCACTGGAAGTGGGTATGGCACTGGTAAAACCTTGACTCAAATATCTAGTAAACCTTGAAAACCCTATTACGGTCTTCATAAGTCAAATGCAACTTATAACAACTGCATGCATCAAAGCAGCAAAAGCCATGACCTGTGCCTGCACCACAACACATGGGAATTCTGCAGAGAGAGTTTTCTATACATTGCAGGTAAGGAGACCATGAGCTTGCAGTTGGCCCCATGGTTTTGTCCTCAGATGACTTATAATGATGTTGTAATAGTTTACTGCTTATGATTCTTAACAGTTCCACATGCAATAAATGTTGTTCCTGTTATTGTTGCATGACAAACAAGTCTCCGTAAGTTAATGTTGTCAACATTTCTACTCAAAAGCGCCTATTTTTAGGTTGAATTTTTAATTTGGGGTTAACAGTGGTGCATGCTAGTTCTGATTTTTTTTTAAAGCCTCCACTGAAGTGCAGGTAGAATGGTGGGTTCTGTGGGTAGAGCACATCCCAACAATCCAGGAGAGCAGGGGAAAGGAACACCTATTTAACGGGCGCTCCTACCCTAATTGGCCTCTTTTGAGGCTTTGCATTGACGAGGACAGGCTGTGATTTTGCTCCTGCCTTTGTGAGGCAGTTGCCTTTGCCTTCTGAGAACGAGACTTCACAACTTGGAGGGGGGGTTGCATCACCCCCCTGCGTGTGGTTTGGCTTGGGGATTAGACCCCCCCAATTTATTTTTGAAAAAATTATATATATATAATTGGACAATACATAAAATAAATAAAATAAAATAAAGGGAAATGGTTGGGGATGAACAGGCCTCCCTGGGGTTTTCCCCTTGGGAGGGCTGCTGGACGAAGGGGGTTTGGGGGCCAAGGGAGGTTTAGGACTGAGTAAACTCTTCCCCTCCTCATTTTACTACCCCCCTTCACTATATATATAGTCAGGATAGTTATATATATTTGTCAGGTCTAAGGGAAGAATAAAACAGAATAGAATGGGGAAATAGAGTAACAGGGAGTGAGATTGGCACTAGCAGGCATCCACCCCCTCCCCCACTTGGACCAGGGTTGTTTCATAGTCAATATTACTGTGGCAATCACCCTGCTTTGGCTCATGTAGGAGGTTATTTGCATGCACCAATGGGAGCTGTTGGGAGGCGGAGCCAGAGAAACTAGAAGGGAAGGGTGAGGCAGAGAAGGGGAGTTTAGTCAGTCAGTCAGTTACAGTCAGAGATGAGAGACTGAAGTGAAAAATTAGTCTGTGGGAGTTAGAGAGAGTGTTAGAGTTAAGAGTTAAGGGAGGCAGTTAAGAGCGTGGAACTTATAGAGAGTTAAGAGTGAAACAAGTTATTACTAAACTACTGAATACTTTAGAGTCTGTGAAGAACCTATTCAAGTGAACTGTATCCAATAAACCTGTTTTTGTTAAACTTTACACTCAGCATGGACCTCAATCTTTCTAATTGAACATTGTTGACAGAGATCAACTGGTGGCAGCGTAAAGGAGGGAACGTGTCGTGGGCCTTAGGCTAGTGAAATAATCTGTGGACACGCGAGGGACACGTCACAATTGACATGACCATTAATTAATAATCATAATAAATAGCAATAATATCAATTTTAGAAAAGAGGAAGTACAGAAGGAGGCCCTCCCAGGTCACATAGGATGGGGGAGTAGGTTCTAGAGTCCGCCCCCAACCCAATTATAAAAGTAGCAGGAACAGCCACTAGGAAGGGATTTGAGAGCCCTAGCCTCCTAGAGACCCAGCTGGGGGAGCAGATTTGGGGCTAGAATGACCGCAACCATGGGCCCAAAAAAGGGCCAGGGGAAAAGTAAGGGCAAGCAGCCAGCCAAGTGCAAGGCAGCACCTGCGGACCCTCCATCAAGGTCATCTTCTGATGAAGAGAAATGGCCAGGTTGGGAGGTGCTGCAGGCTGAGATATTGGCTTGGGAATCAGAGCGTGAAGCACAGGCTACAGCTAGGGTGGCTGAGGCCCAGCCATGTCATTTGTCTAGGGATTCCAAGGGACACAGGCACGCTAAATTGAAGGCCTTGGCTGATAATTTTACGACCTATCTTGCTGTCTTAGAAGCTGATCGCCAAGGGCCATTGAGGTCATTGGATTCCAAGGCAACTTTGGCTTGGCTGGCTGGAGCGGAGTCCAAGGAGGTGGAAGAAGTATTGTGTTCTCCAGGGATGAGCAGTCACAGACCGTGACCGGGTACGTCTGCTGATAGATGGGACATGGCATCAGAGGCTACTTGAAAGAGTGAGGCAGTGGGTGCTCGGCAGGACACAGCAGTGGTGCCATTGACAGGTGAGCTCGTGGTTGCACTGGACACTAACCCTGCCATGGTTGTATGACCTTGGTCTGGCCTGGGCCAAGTCCAAACACCCACTACCCTGCAGTATAGTATGGGGAGCCCAGGAAGCTTAGGGGTCCAGCCACAAGGAATACCAGTTTACAGTTTGGCAACAGGAACCTGGAATGCCCCATATCTGCCAGTCACTTTCCCGGCACCTTTGGTGGTTATGCCAGGGGTGGGAGACTGGCCGTATCGCTCAGTGCTTAACACGGGTTATAACTCCGTCCCGTTAAAGTCTTTGCCATTCGGGGACTATGCTATGCCTCTAGGAAACCACCTGACTCCAGCCACTTAAGAAAAGATTTGAGGAGGTAATTATGTGGATGTTTTTGAGTTGTTGAACAGAAAGGTGGATTCCAGGGAGTTAGATAAAGAAGATGAAAGGGACAAGGAGAGGCACTGGCGCAAGAAGCTGGAGCACTCCTGGGCTAATTGGTTGCCAGGATTTCTAATTTATTTTGGAGTAATAATAAAAGCGCAACTGTGGAGAGCGCAGTCTTTAGTTCAATATTTAGATCTGATTTACAGGGCATATGTGGACTATCCGGGCCATGCATGGCTCCTTTATGATGAATTGTTCAGAATGAGAGTGGCGATTCATTCTAACATGCGCTCGGATGAGCCACAGCCAGGTCTCTGGCTGCAGTACATGACACCAACAAGGCCAGCTTTGGGAGACAGATTTGATAGTGGGCACCTGATTCGCAGAGCAGGTCAACCTTACAATCCCTGTGTAATGACGGGGCAGATGGTTTAACCCTGCCTGCTCTGTTGGGAATTCAATTCCCGGGGTACCTGCACATGGAAATCATGCCAATATCACCATGAATGCTCTCTGTGTGGAGGCCAGCATGCTAGTACCAGCTGCTTTAAGGGTTGGGGGCAAAGAGTCAGTGGTAAAGACCCAGGAGGAGGAAAGAAATCTGATGGGGGAGCCCCCCCTTGCAAAAGGGCCCCAGTACCATTAAAGTTGCTGTGTTGGAAAAATGGCTGTGATCTTATCCAAAAAAGGAGGACACTGCCTATCTGTTAGCGGGTTTCAGGTTTGGTTTTAGGATACCTGCAGTGGGGGAACGGAAGGGCGCTTGGGTCAATCATTTAAAATCAGTGAAGGGCAATGTTTGTTTTGCAGGCTTGTGGGGCATCGAGAAGCGGAAATGGATTTTGTTAGTTGGACATAGTTTCATCTTTTGGGCAGCACGTTACATGGAAAGAATAGCCTGGGGGTGCAATTTGAGTTTGGGGGCATCAGCCTGCATAGAATAGAGAGGACAGAGAGGGATGTTGTGGGGTGAGTTTATGGGTGTTGTTTCCAGTGCCGCTGCATGTTTGCCCCCTGATATGTTGGTAGTACATCTGGGTGGTAATGACTTAGTTAAGCATAGTGGCAAGTCCATAATATTAGACATCATAAGAGACTTGTGTTCATGGAAGTTGATGCATCCAGACACATGGATTGTGTAGTCTACTATAATCCCCAGGATGGTTTGGAGAGCAGATTGTTCTCCACTTTGCATTAACTAGGCTCGACAAAGCATAAATAGGGAAGTATGCAGGGCGGTCTGCAAAGAGTTGGGGTCTGTAACCAGGCATGAGGACATATGAGTGGATTGACCTGAGTTGTTTAGAGTTGATGGGGTTCATTCGTTGAATTTGGGTCTGGAGCTGTTCTTGCACAATTTTCAGAGGGGCCTGCGTTTGGAGTTGGACAATTGGGGGCGGGGGTGGGGAACATAGCTAGGCTAGTTCCCTGAAGTGGCAAGTAGTGCAGAATGAAGATGGATCGGTGAGTTCCCCGTGGAGCACAAGGGAGGTACAGTGCATCCGAACCCTCAGAGGCGCGGAACGTTAGATTACAGTGGGGAGAAGGATGTGCTGGGGCCACCTCGGGACTGAAAGCCATCAATAGAAAAGGGGCTAGAGGCCTGGGGGTGGTCAGATCTTCGCCAGCTGGGGCCTCGCTGTCTTCAGGACCACGTGGCCTTGGGGCATGAAACTCACCCATTGTTGTGAAGTAGGGGTCCTGTGAGACCTCTGCTACCAGCATTGTTCCACACTACAGCAGGCTCCTCTATTGTTGGCTACGAGTTGAATACGGTTTACAGTTAATACTGTGGCCCTGTTTCATCCCATCATGTGAGTCTCACCTCTTTATTCTGGGGTGGGAGGGTAAAGGCATAAAAAAACAGCAGGCAAAATCCTGTTGGCATAACTTTGCATGATAGGGCACCAGAAACATAAAAAGTGGGGGAAAGGAAGCCTTTAGTTACTTACATGTAATGCTCCTGGTGCTTGATCCAAATTATACCACACAAAGTTACACCAACAAGATTTTGCCCAGTGGATGCAGCATAGTTAACCTTTTCCAATGAAAGGGAGAGGAGCACAGTCTCTTTCTCCACCAAGTCCCTCAAAATCAGCACTGGAGTCCTGGGGCGGGGAGAGATCCCCCACAGCATATTTGCAGGTTGCATGAGAGGCTGCAGGTGAAGGAGAGAGGGAGAACATCCTGTTGAGTGAATAGACTTCTGCTCATGCAACACTGACACTAAGAAGATACAGGACAAATAGTTGACACCTTTAGATGGATACCAGAAACTTGTTTTGTTGTTGTACTTTGCTGTTGTTTTTATAGCCAATTAATAGTTTTAAGTCTATTTTCTGATTGGTGCATTTAGGAATTTCACAGATTTGATCCACTTTGTAGGCTACCACTGAAAGAGGAGTAAAATATTGAAATACAATAAAAGCCAACATTTAAAAATAATTAGCTATGTCATAAGCAGTTCATGACCAGAGCAAGAGAGACGTCCCCCTGAAATTTGGAAGTGAAGCAGCCCTGAAATCTGGGGGTGTCGTATCTCCCATGTCAGCACCTGACTTGTGCATTGTAAGCACTGACATTGGCAAACATGCCATTCTTTTAACGGTGAAGTTCATATGATGTACGTAGTGCTGAGCCTCCAGGTAATTATGCATCCATTGATTTAATCTAGAAGGACATCTAAATTCAATGTCCTGCTGCATGGCTTCCCTTTTTCCTACTCAAAGCTTGACTGTGCCTCACCTAGGCAATGGAGGGAGTCTCAGGGGGTAGAAATCAGCTTTTTGTCTACCAGGAGGGGGAGACTCTGTAAGTTGATACTGTGACACCCTTCTTCTGCACCAGACATGCACTCTTCATCTTGCTCTTCCAATCTGGTTTGACAGTCCAAAAGAACCATGGCCATAACACCCAGACAGTTTGGGGGTGGGGGGATTTAAGAATGTTTTGCTTCTTCTTCAGTCATCCAGTTTTTATAATATCTATGCCTGGAGAAGAGTGCTGGAAGGCCTCATCTGTGACATTTTATTAATCCAGAAAATGCATTACCACAACACAAACTTTTGTTTGTGTACATGGATCACCTGCCTGCTTTGATTTTCATTTTTCCCCTGTCAGCTTATGAGTTGTTAAGTGTAGAATATGTAGCCTACCGAAACATCTCTAGCATCTATTTTTAGAGGTAAAAGCTGCACCACAAACAAAAGACAACACTTACAATTCTCTGTCTGCGGACCTGAACGCTGCTGCATAAATGGCTTCGTGATAATGAAGAGAACCTGAACTCTCCCATATGGCTGTTTTCTAACATTTCAATGGCTAGTTTTCTATAGGTAACTGGATAATGAATCACTGTAAAACAAACAAACATCAAAGCATGCTGAACCATAATTAGAAATAATGGCTAAAATCCTGTTGTACAACTCTATGAACTAAAAGGCTCATGGATGTTTACCATTAAATCCCACATACTTGCACATACCATTTTCAAAGTGCTCTAGGTGCTCTCTTTTGTCCTGGAGAAGTCTTTGGGTGACTAAGTTGGCAGGTGGGGGAGAAGGGGCCTTTAATGTCTGAAAACCAGCAGTGTTTGTTTGGATAGTAAAAGCTCATCCCTATCCCAAGACTCTAAAAGGCTTCACCAGGTTGAAAGGGATCCGGAGGTAGCTTCAGAACCTGGTGTTGGGGGTGGGGGTGGTACAGGAAAGAATAAGTTAAAGATTAACATCAATGGATGATGACAACATCAGCCTTACAACAGTGCAGCTCTGCTAACAGGATTCTAGCTACTATAAATTATCACATTTACAAGCAGAAAAATTCCAGTCTTCTTTTGTGAGAATGTTGTTGCATATTGGCTTTGAAGAAGCAGTTAACATACAGTGGTGCCTCGACTTACGACCATCCCAACTTACAACTATTTCGAGTTACGACCAGCTCCGGCTGCAAAATTTTGCTTCTACTTGCAACCGGAGCTTCGAGTTACAACCAGAAAAAAGGCAGGGGAAAAAGGCGTGGAATTTAAATTGCTAACCGTTGGTGGTGAAGAGGCTGCTTCTTTGTAGCTCTTTCACCCCAGCAGTTAGAGAGTGTGCGATCGGAGGAGGCTTCAGACTGCCTGGTAAGGTGCTGTGTTCTGCTTTTTAAAAACTGGCTGTTCTGGGTGGGTTTTGCAGCGTGGTTTTGGGCTGGGTGGTGGGATTATGTTTCTATGCTGTGATGGGTCTTGCAGGGTTTGTTTGTTTTTTGTTTTTGTTTTTTCCCGATTTCCGATGGGTCTTGCAGGGTTTGTTTGCTTTTTGGTGATTTTTTTTTTATTTATTTTTTTGCATTTCCGATGGGTCTTGCAGTCTCTGTTTGCTTTTTGGGTTTTTCTTTTTGCATTTCCGATGGGTCTTGCAGTCTCTGTTTGCTTTTTGGTTTTCTTTTTTTGCATTTCCGATGGGTCTTGCAGTGTTTGTTTGCTTTTTGGTGATTTTTTTTTTTGTTGCATTTCCGATGGGTCTTGCAGGGTTTGTTTGCTTTTTGTTTTTTCCCCCCCTTCGGCCGGAATGGATTAATCGCGTTTCCAATGGGTCTTGCAGTGTGTGTGGGGGGTTTTTTTGGTGATTTTTTTCTTCAGCTGGAATGGATTAATTGCATTTCAATGCATTCCTATGGGAAATGGTGCTTCGACTTACAACCATTTCGAGTTATGACCATCTTCTGGAACCAATTAAGTTCGTAAGTCGAGGCACCACTGTGTACTAGATTTCTCAGACCAAGTTCTCAGATTTCTCAGCCTTTCTCATCTGAGGCTACAATTCCCATTATCCTCAGCAAGCAATATTCTAGGTGATGGAAATTGCAGTCCACTAACTCCTGGAGGACTTCAGGATTCTCATTCTTGCCCTACAGCGTGCTTTAGTATCTGTAGCATTAGCAACTTAAAGCACTTGAAAGTTTCAAAACTTAAAAATGAAAAAGTAAGAGCCAGACTATGCAAAATATATGACCTTGAAAGGAAAACAATTGTTGAAACTATGGAAGAATTAAAGCAACGGGTAATAGCTACAGCAAAGAAAATTGAAAGATATGATGGATGCTTGAAACAATATAGAGAAAACAAGCAATTTTGAAATAACCAATCATTATTCTATAAATCACTAGGAGAAAATGCAGAGCCAAAGAAATGAGGCCCATGTAAACATGATGCTCTAAAATTTTGGAAAGAAACTTGGGAAAGCCCAACCAGACGTATCAAAATCACCTCATGTATTGTCAGGAATGCGCCTCCTTAGAGGGGTCATTCCACTAGAGGAAGGTGCCATGACTCTGTTCCCAGCATCCACCACCCTTTATTCCTAGGTTGGGTGAGACCTAGAAGGTGCGTGAGTGGGTAACTATGGGCAAGCTTCTAACCCTAGATTTCCAATTCCTCCCTTATTTGGGATTAAATACTCTTTAGCTGTGTACTTTAAACCTTGCACACCAGCCTTACCAGGTAGGACACCCGAAGAACAAAAATAGCAAACATAGCCCTTGAGGCTATGACAATTTCTTTAGGCACTCATACTCTTGCCCCCAAGAATCACACTTGGGTAAAATATAAAAGGTTTATTTTAAAAGAGTAAAAAGTTATAAAAGAAAAGAAATACAAAAAGATACAAATTGTACTGTTAAATGCTAAGCATCTAAGTGTTAAGTAAGCTCCTGGAAGTCTTTCCCATAAAACAATAAAATGATTAACTAACGAGTGATTTTACTGCTTAATTATTATGCTATTCTAAGTCCATTGCTAAATCTCCTAATCAACCAAGGAAGGCTTTAAACCTGTCACCTCTTCCCCCTTCTTCTCCAAGTTATACACACACCTAACCCCTCTTTCTATAACTTAAATCAAAGTCTCTGCTTCGTGATGGTATCCAATCAACATACAGTCCTTTGTTCACAAGTTCACACCCCTCTTGTAACTTTCCACCATCCAGTCTCTTGTTCCCAGGCTGGGAAGCACTTAGAATGGAATTCAGTGTTTATCAGTCTTGATATGTGACCTTAGCTCTTTTCCTCTGAACGCTACAACAAGAACTGGATCCCAGGCCGAGATGGAAACACCTGTGGAACTCTGAAAAACAAGTACTACAAAACCCATATCCTCACGTGGATTAAAGACATTTGTAAAGAAACTCAAGGAAAACATATGGATGATATTGTAATAACAACTGATATGATTAAGAGGCAAGTGAAGGCTGTGAAAAACTGGAGTGCACCTGGTCCAGATGAGCTGCATGGATTTTGATCAAAGCATTTAACAAGTCTCCATCATTGGACAGCAGTGCAATTTAATCACTTACTTAAAAATTCTACAACAGAAGATTGGAAGACAACAGGCCGCACACTTCTAAAAGATCATCACAGTACTCACAGGGGTACTATCAAGTGCTATCAAGTGATGAAAATTATAGGTACTTTGGAATACTAGAAGCAGATAACATCCTGCACACAAAAGTTAAAGAAATGACAGAAAGAGAATATATCAAAAGACTGCAAAACATCCTAAAATCAAAATTAAATGCTGGAAATACAATCAAAGGCATAAACACATGGGCAGTTCCTGTAATTAGAAACCCAGCTTGAATAATAGATTGGACTCAAAATGAATTAAAAGAACTGGATAAAAAAACACAGAAACTAATGAACATGCATCACACACTACATCCAAAAAGTGATGTGGAGAGATTATATTTACCATGAAAAATTGGAGCCCATGGATTACTGCAAATACAGCAAGTAGTAGAGGTGGAAAAAAGATGCCCAAATGATTATATTAGTACAAGTAGAGAAAAATTGCTTAAGGCGGTGAATATGGAGAATATTTTGAAAACAACATAAACAAAGGCTCAATATAAGAAACAATAATTTTAAAATAAAGAGTGGCCCTGGCTGCCAGATGGGCGGTATATTAAATAAATAAAGAAATAAAAACACTTGGAAAAATAAACCACTACATGGACAACGCCTGTTGATGGAACGCATGATCATAATTCAACATGGGCATGGCTAAAAATGCGGACCCTTAAGAAAGAAACTGAAGGCTTGATTTTTGCTGCACAAGAACAAGCACTCCAAACCAATGTGATGAAAGCTAAGATCCAAGGATCTAACAGCAAATGTTGACTCTGCCAAGAAAAAGATGAAACTGTGTCACACCTCATCCGCAAATGTCCAAAGACTGAAAAAATATAACTTGCCAACCTCCAAAATCCTGTGGGAACATCAGGTAGATAAGGTGCCAGAAAATGAGGAAGTCAAAATCTTACTTTGATTTATATATAGAATTTGACTTACTTTGGTTTATATATACAATCATATATTGTATTGTATCATATATATATATATATATATATATATGGAATTACTTAAGACTGATATTTCTTTGTTTTTTACATTCTAATAGCATAACTACATGTAGGGCTTCTACCACCAGTATTCAACCCACCCATTCCTCCAGACATGAGTTGTATGTAAAGCATTTACTTCCAAATTGGAAGTGCAAGGGGGGGGGGGGACAGGATTGCAGCTGGAGATAGATAAACAAATAGTCAAGGAATACCTTACCACCTTGAACGAGTTCAAATCTCCAGGGCCGGATGAACTGCATCCGAGAGTACTGAAGAACTCTCAGAACCGCTATCCATTATTTTCTTGAAATAATGGGAAAAGGGGGAGGTGCCAGAGGATTGGAGGAGGGCCAATGTTGTCCCTATCTTCAAAAAGGGCAAAAAAGAGGAACCTGGGAACTACAGGTCAGTCAGCCAGCCAGTCAATCCCAGGCAAAATTCTGGTACAGATTGTAAAGCAGTCATTGTGCAAGAACCTAGAAAACAATGCAGTAACAACTAGAAGCCAACACGGATTTGTCAAGAACAAATCCTGCCAAACTAATTTGATCTCGTTTTTTGATCAGGTCACCTCCCTGATAGACAGAGGGAATGCTGTAGACGTAGTATATCTAGACTTCAGCAAAGCTTTTGACAAAGTGTACCATGATATCCTGATTAGCAAGCTAACTAGGTGTGGGCTGGATAGATCAAGTGTCAGGTGGATACACAATTGGCTACAGAATTGTACTCAGAGGGTGATGATTAATGAGTCCTGCTCTAACTGGGAGGAGGTCACAAGTGGGGTACCCCAAGGCTCAGTCCTGGGCCCGGTGCTCTTCAATATTTTTATTAATGACTTGGATGAGGGAGTGCAGGGAATGCTTGTCAAATTTGCAGATGATACAAAATTGGGTGGAATAGCTAATACCCTAGAAGACAGAGACAAAATTCAAAATGACCTTGATAGGATGGAGCACTGGGCTGAAAGCAACAGAATGAAATTCAACAGGGATAAGTGCAAAGTACTGCACATCGGAAAAAGAAAACAATTGCACAGTTACAAGATGGGGAATACCTGGCTCAGCAAAACTACGAGCGAGAAAGATCTTGGAATTGCCATAGATCACAATCTAAATATGAGCCAACAGTGTGATGTGGCTATAAAAAAGGCTAATGCTATTTTAGGCTGCATTAATAGAAGTATAGCTTCCAAATCCCACAAGGTACTAGTTCCCCTCTATTTAGCACTGGTTAGGCCTCAACTTGACTATTGTGTCCAGTTCTGGACACCACACTTCAAGAAGGATGCTAACAAATTGGAACAAGTTCAGAGGAGGGTGACAAGGATGATCAGGGGGCTGGAAACCAAGCCTTATGAGGAAAGACTGAAAGAATTGGGCATATTTGGCCTTGAGAAAAGAAGACTGAGGGGTGATATGATAGCACTTTTCAAATATTTGAAAGCCTGTCATACAGAGGAGGGGCAGGATCTGTTCTCGATCATCCCAGAGTGCAGGACACGCAACAATGGGCTCAAGTTAAAGGAAGCCAGATTTCGGTTGAATATCAGGAAAAACTTCCTAACTGTTAGAGCAGTACGACAGTGGAACCAGTTACCTCGGGAGTTGGTGAGTGCTCCAACACTGGAGGCATTCAAGAAAAACTTAGACAACCACCTGGCAGGTATTCTTTGATTTGTATTCCTGCATAGAGTGGGGGTTGGACTTGATGGCCTTGTAGGACCCTTCCAACTTCATGGTTCTATGATTCTATGATTTCCATCACACAAAAAATGGGGGGGGAAGGAGGGTCCCATGAATGCATTGCAAACATTTGGATAGCCTCCATGGTGTGATATCTTCCTCAGAGTATAAGTTTCTTTTAATTCCTCAGCAGGGGGACCTCCCATTGAAGATGAACAGTACAACTAAGTTTGATGGTGACCTTGGGTGGATTTTCCCTTGGGTGAAATGAAAGGCTATTCATAGCTTGAAATAGGATTTTAACTCAGCAATTCTGAGTTTTTCTCAATGCCTTTTTTTCTGATACTGTCCTTAGAACCGGTGTCATATAACTGACCTTTCCCACACTGTATACAATCTAATATTTCCATCAGTGTGGAGTAGAGATGGGGACGAATATAAAAACGGATCGGTTTTTTCGATGAAAATAGCCGATTAGTTAAATATTCATCGATCCGTATTAGTCAAATTTTAAGTCCCGACGAATACAGATCGATGAATTTTTTCCCATTTTTATTCATCCTTCATATTTTTTTTTTAAAAAAACATTCTGCCTACCAGCCTCCGATCAGCTGATCTACAGGCTGATAGGTAGCCACCCACCCCCACAGCCTACCCCCTTCCTCTCCCTACCTTAGCCCCCCCACCCCGTCGACACTCCTTACCGTAATCGCTGCCGCCGCCGAGGTCTCCATCTGGCCTCTGCAGCCACGGCGTGTAAAAAGGGAGACTGGCTGCCCTTTGCAAAGATGGTGGCTGCGGCTTCATTTAGGGTAGGGAGGCTGCAGCTGCCATCTTTGCAAAGGGCAGCCTGGATTCCCTTAGTCTGCCTTAAGGTGCAGCGGTGGGAGGTGGCAGTGGGGTGTGTGGCGGTGGCAGCACGGGGGTGGCGGTGGCAGCGGGGGGCAGAGGCAGGGGTGTTTTTTTAATAACCACCCCCACGAATTGACGAATAACTTCCTACTTTGTGAGTCGTCAACGTTTGACGACTCACGAAGCGGGATGACTCATCAAAATGGTGAGTCGTCCCCATCTCTAGTGTGGAGCCTTGCTGAATTCCAAAATAATTATTCTGGCCTTTTGACTTATTCAGTCACTCCTTCCCAGCAACCTTCTACATCCCTAACCTCTTACCATGTGCAAGTGAACTATTCTATGTATAGCACAGCCCCTAGAACCTGTGACTTCATTAATCAGTGTAACCTTGTTTTCTGTATGGTTTTCATGTGCACACTGTACTTGTGATAATAAAAATAATTAATTCAACTAAGTTAAAATAGATAAATATACTGATTATCGAATTATTTTAGTCCAGCATTCTGTTTCCCAGAGTTGCCAGCAAAACTGATGCTTCTGGAAGGCCTACATACAAGACATAAGGGTGACAGCTCTGACCAATAGCCACTGACAGCTTTCTCCATCATGAATATGTCTCATCTCCCCTTATGAAAAACTAAGGACATGGAGCAAAGGAAATACGGAATTCTGTTTCTGAACTCTTCTGTATATTTGTGAGCATATGGGAACTTAATCTCTTTAACCAGAGGTCAAAGTGTAAACAAACAATTTGCACCTTTCACTTTCCTCCTGTAACTTTGGAAAAGTAAGAGGAGCAGACACTTCTGTGCTGTAATCCCTGACTTGAGGGGAGTATGATTGCTTCTCTTCTCTGGAATGTATGCAGTCTGGCAGGCCAGGAAAGCTGCCTTTTGTCTTGTAGAAGGATCAAAGGGGAATAAGAGCAATTATGTGATGGTGACCACAGGGCTTAATGGCCCATTTATTTGTATTAAAATGGGAATATGCTAGGCTCAAAAGACTGAGCTTGCAGAGACCATGCTTTGCTTCCTGGCCATGGTGTGACTAACAAGGAGACCTCTTTGTTCAGTTTTACAAATCTGTGCTGAGGTACACTCAGAGTGTGCCCCAGAACTACTCTATCTCTCTGCTTAGGTATGAGTTAGACAGGGTAGATTAGATGTTATTATTTTCTGATGAGTTTCTACTTCTATGCTGTAATCCTGTATTCACATTAGCTCCTTATTTTTTAATAACCTGTCTTTATAATCATGTAGAACTTGTATTCTTTTAAATTGTCCTTCTCCTTTTCATCTTCTTTTAATAAAATACAAAAAACCCCTTTAAATCAATTGTCTAGATTTTTGGCTGAGAGGGAGTATGGTGGTAAAGCCAGTCCTAGCCTCAACCAAGCTACTGAGTTGTTGATGTTTTTATGGGAGTTGTGGCAGCCTGCCTTGCAAGTTTGATGCACTCGTTTTATGTGGCACCCTTGGGAACCATCATTTTGCCTTAAGCTTCATAGAGCACATCTGGTCAAGCAGACTGGAGGGTGTGCTGGGGAGAGGAATGTTCTTAGTCAAGACTCATAGCATCCTCTCATGTCTGCTTGCCCTGAGATCTCCCATCTCAGGATCAGTGGGAGTTGTGTGGCTGAGTGATTATGGAAAGGGGTCTTGACAGGGGAATTGTGACATGGCCTCACAGGGTTCCCCCCCTTTTTTTAACACCCTTGAAGTAAGTTAGTGACAGAAACTAAACAATTTCCATAGATTTATAGTTCATTTCATAGATTCTTCCAGGTAAATACTGCAGGAATATTTATGGAACTCTCTCAAGGGTATACACTGAGGCAAAAAAATGAGGAACTGAAATGAATTAGAATGCTAATTCTAGTGAAAATTAAATGATATCATCCTTTTTGAAATGAAAGTTATGTCAGTCACCCAGTTTCCCTTTTGTTTGGGGGCACACATTTTCCATAAACTAATTTTTGCTTCACCCTTTCCCCAATGGTACTGGTAATAGCAGAAGTTAATGAGTGTGCTTTGTTGTGTATTTCTGTTGTCAGCAAGTACATAGTGTTTTGAAATTGATATCGTTCCATTTATTTACATCCACAGCAACAAAATAATTTGTCTATCATTAGTCTCCTCTTCACCTTTATATTACAGATTGCACCTCACTGCCACTGTAATAAATTTTTAAAAATAAAAATAAATTCTTAAAATGTCTCATGTGTCTGAAAAATGGGATTAGTTTACTGTCTACACCCAAAACAGACTATATATATATTGCAGAAAAAGACAATGATACATACAATATTAAAAAATGAGAATGGGTGGATAAAAATTCAAGAGAAAAAGTCAGTTGGGAGAAACAAGCCAAGGAAAGAAATAACACACAAGTGCCATAGGGGAGGAATGTTATTCTCCTATATTTTAATTATTTCATAGTTTTGTTCTAAGTTGGCTGGATAGCTCAGCAGTTTAGATATCTGGCTGCAGAGACAGGTGTTGGGAGTTTGATTCCTCACTGTGCCTCTAGGGAAAAGAGCTGGTCTGTGTAGCCTTGGGCAAGCTGCGCAATCCCAGAAGAAGGGAATGGTAAACCAATTCTGAGTATTCTCAATCTGGAGAACCCTGAAAAGGGTCACCATAAGTCAGAATTGACTTGACAGCACACAATTATTATTATTATTAATTTTGTTCTACCTTTAGTTCTATCTGCTCCTTGCATATTTTTGTTTAAATCAAATCTAACATTCATTCAGAGCATTGGTGCTGTCACAAAGACATATTTTACCGTTATTTTTGAAGTATCCTTCTATACTCTGGCTCCAGATCAATGGTTCCCAACCTTGGGTCCCCGGATGTTCTTGGGCTAAATCTCCAATCGGTTTTGTTGGCAATATTTAGAGAGTGTCCACATCATTCTCTTAAGTCCTATCGGTGTCCTTGACAGAAGCACGACATTGTCCGCATACAACAGTATAGCAATGTGTATGCTTGCCAATTTAGGGGGATGATGTTCCGGGAGATTTAACTGAGTTGCTAGATCATTTATATAAAGGTTGAATAAAGGTTATGAAGATGCTGTTTTGTTGATTTGTTATTGGTTTTGTGTACTGATTCAATGTTTCAATGGCCTTTGGCTAAAAATTTTGAATAAAATTTGAATTTGGGCTAAATCTCCCAGACGCCTTCACCACTAGCTGTGCTGGCCAGGATTTCTGGAGTTGTAGTCCAAGAACATCTTGAGACCCAAGGTTGGGAAGCACTACTAAAGATCATTGGCCATGTTGGCTGGGGAGCAATAGTCTAATCTGGAGGACACCAGAGAGGGGGAAGTTGCTCTAGAATCTATCCTTTGTCTCAGAGAATTAGCTGGCACAATTCCTTATCATGTGAGAAGTAAGAGTTAGGGAAAGGAAAATGTCAGCTACACTTGTTGGCCTCTAATCTCATTAAATTGACACAAACAACTCCACAGGAATATAAAGCATTGGAGTTCCAGCATCTGCAGGAAGATCTCTGATGATAAGAGACTTTATAGTCAAGCTACCTGAGGTGCATTCAGAACTGACTAATCTGAGAGGAATAATGTTCTTTTCATGTAGCACCACACCACCAGTAAACCCATCAGTAGCTAGCTACAGGTATGAAGGATAAGAATCCCCACCCAGCCTTTATATACAACATTCCTCGACCTTTTTGCACCCAGCTATTGCTATGAAGGACTCAGGATTAGATTAGAGGACTCAGTATCCCAGATTCCCTCGTAGACTCTTTATTTATTTATTTATTTATTTATTTATTTATTTATTTATTTATTTATTATTTATTTATTTATTTATTTATTTATTTATTTATTTATTTATTTATTTATTCATTCATTCATTCATTCATTCATTCATTCATTTATATCCCGCCCATCTAAACCAAAGTCTACTCTGGGCAGCTAACAACAAGTTCATAAAACAATAACAGTATAAGATAACAACAACATAATATGATTCAAGATGGTGAAAATGAATTAAGAAGTGACAGGAGGGAAGGCCTGCCTAAAGAGCAAGGTCTTGCACTTGCTCTTAAAAGCACCCAGGTCCTCAGGACCTCTGTCTTGTCTGGGTGACACTACCTTTGTGTTGGAAATTGCCTCCTTCCTCAATCAGCATTGGGTGTGTGCTTCCACTGTGTGTTTCCTTTAAGAAAGTTTAGGAATGTACTTTCCATTTCAAAGAAACTGTCACATAATTGCTTCTGCATGACTGATGTGCTTTATTGCATTTCAAGAAAATGTATGAAAATCATGTAAAAGCCTAAGGGGACAGTGTCCTTTGGCATATGCTGTTCATGCAAATTTTAAGAATGTATTGGATCTCATGAGCTTAAGGACTTGGAAAAAAAGAAGCTATGGCAAATAAAACTGTCAAAATGGTGGCATTTCCTTTTAAATAATGGAATTTACATTCGCTATATTATTGTGTACCCTTAAGCATATTTACTCAGAAGTACATATCACCGAAGTCAAGAGCATTTATACCACCTTGTCCTGCTCCCCTTTTGATAGTTTGTGTCTGAAACAGCATGGGATTTGCCAAGACTTCAGTCCAAACTGTGTGCACCATTCACTGCTTCAGTGCAAAGTCCCTCCTGCTCCTTCCCTCAAGGAAGGTTCCCTTTGCCTCAGCAGACGGCTGTGGCTCAGTTCACTCTTCATTCCATTTACTCAGTTTATTCTATTTACACAGCCAATCAGGCGCACTCTGTGAATAAGCAGTTGCATCTCTCAGCCTTGCATGTGAGAAAGCAGAGAGGCAGTGTGGCAGTTTCTAGTTCAGGTGTCTTTTCTCCTTTGTCTTTTTCATAGGGACTGCCTGCCTATCAGCTGAAGACTGTGTGTATTTGTGTGTGAAAGAGACAGACAGAGAAAGAGAATTTCAATGTGTTCTGGTACTGTTAATGCCAGGATGTGCTATAGCAGTACATTCTTCCTTCAGTTGAAAGCATTAGGAGGAAAAAATAAGGGGCTTGGGGATGGCGAAGAAGACTGGGAACCCACGGGGAAATAAAATATTGAGAACTCATGAGGAAAAGGTGGCATAAAGTGAGATAAAGAGAAAAATAATGTGGCTATTGGGGGAAATCTCCATTAAGATCAGTGTTTAATGTGGAATTTAAAGGGGTACAAATACTCGAAGACCTTTACTTGCAGTACTGTTTGGATTGCAGTTTTAATTTGGTAACTGTTAGATATCTCAATGGTTTAGGTATCTGGTTGCAAAGCCAGAGGCTGGGAATTTGATCCCACAATGTGCCTTTCTAACAGGGGCTGGACTCAATGATCCATAAGGTCCCTTCAAGTTCTGCGGTTCTAAGATGATTAAGATGAAAATTGCCCAAGTGCAAGTTTACTTTCAAAACAGCTAATATTCTATCACATTTTCACGTGTCATCTTTTATGTTATAAAACATGGATGTTACAAGTGGAGGTGGACTCCTGTGCATGGAATAGTAGTGTAGACAAGGGACGTTAGACAATGTAAGTTTCCTTAATTTATGGCGGCACGATGCCACAGCCTGACTTCATTTTTTAAAATAACTTAAAATGGGAGGGGAGGGCATTTAAAGATCTGCATGCAGTAAAACCTGCTGGTAAAATAATGCATCAGGAGAGCAATGAGAAGCTGCAGCTGCAGAAGATAGCTGTGAAACAAAGGGACAATCTTTGTGCTTACAAACAATCAGAGACCTGAGTTGAGAGGAACCGATGAATTATAGCACACAGGGAGTTATGAACATACACCTGCAATTCGGTTCTTGTGAGCCAAGCGCGTTATAATGGATGCTAAGGGCTATAAAATGTGTGTGTCTCTCTCCCTGCCCCTCGAGATTCAGAAAGCCTTGATAGTTCAAAGAATGGCTATGTGTAGTCCATTTCTATAAAACAAATAATTCACTGACCTCTTAAATAAGAAGCAAGGACCTGCAGAGGAGCCATCCTTTTAAAAAGCATGAACAAATCTTCTGGAGGCTGAAATCGGATAACGAGATGGCTGTTCAACAGCTTTTTATGTGGTGCCTTTAACAAGACAGTCTGTATTTTCTACTGAAACAGACAAGAGCAGTTACCATTTCTCTGCAATTGAATTGGAAGGAAAGTAACTGCAGTCCAGCTGTCTCCAAATCTCCTGCCTTCCACATAAATTAGGCTGCATCTTCTATCAGGTCCAACACTCTTGGTTTTTGAGGATTATGGCCATGGTCCACAGCACAGGAATCCATCAGAATGGAAAACCTGACTTAACAATGAGTTCCATATATTTGCATTACTCTAACTAAATGTTCCCCTTCACGGATTGCTGCCTTGTTGTGGCGAAGGGGCTTGAGTAATTCAGTGAAGCTATGGGCTATGCCGTGCAGGGACACCCAAGACGGACAGGTCATAGTGGAGAGTTCTGACTAAACGCGATCCACCTGGAGCAGGAACTGGCAAGCCACTCCAATATCTTTGCCAAGAAAACTCCATGAACAGAAACAAAAGGCTAAAAGATATGATGCTGGAAGATGAGCCCCTCAGGTCGGAAGGCGTCCAACATGCTACTGAGGAAGAGCGGAGGACAAGGACAAGTACAGTGGTGCCTCAACTTATGAACTTAATTGGTTCCGGAAAATGGTCGTAACTCAAAATGGTTGTAAGTTGAAGCACCATTTCCCATTGAAATGCATTGAAATGCAATTAATCCTTTCTGGCCGAACAAAAAAAATCACCAAAAAAAAAAAAAAATCACTGCAAGACTCATTGGAAACACGATTAATCCCTTCCGGCCGAAGTGGGGGGGGGGGGGAGAAAAGCAATCAAGCGTGCAAGACCCATCGAAAATGCACAGAAAACAAAGGGAGCATGTCGGAAATGCACAGAAAACAAAGGGAGCATGTCGGAAATGCACAGAAAACAAAGGGAGCACGTCGGAAATGCACAGAAAACAAAGGGAGCACGTCAGAAATGCACAGAAAACAAAGGGAGCATGTCGGAAATGCACAGAAAACAAAGGGAGCACGTCGGAAATGCACAGAAAACAAAGGGAGCACGTCGGAAATGCACAGAAAACAAAGGGAGCACATCGGAAATGCACAGAAAACAAAGGGAGCAGATCAGAAATGCAAAAAACCCACAAATGGAGCAGATCGGAAATGCACAGAAAACAAACGGAGCACGTTGGAAATGCACAGAAAACAAATCAAAAAGCAAGGGAACCATTCAAGACCAATCGGAAATGGGGAAAAAAACCCCAAAAGCAACCAACCCCCCAAGACCCATTGGAAATGGGGAAAAAAACCCAAAAAACAAATAAACCCCCCAAGACCCATCGGAAATGGGGAAAAAAAAACTCCAAAAAGCAACCAAACCCCCCAAGACCCATCAGAAATGGGGGAGGGGGAACCAAAAAACAAACAAACCCCCAAGACCCATCAGAAATGCGGGGGAAACCAAAAAAACAAACAAACCCCCCCAAGACCCATCACAGCACAGAAGCATAACCCCCCCCCAACCTAAAACCACGCTGCAAAAACACTCAGAACAGTTTTTAAAAAGCATAAAGCAGCACCTTACCTTACCAGGCAGCCTCCTCCAATCGCACACTCTCTAACTGCTGGGGCAAAAGAGCTACAAAGAAGCAGCCTTGTCGCCACCTGCAGTTAGCAATTTGAATTTCCCGCCTTTTTTCCCTGCCTTTTTCTGTTCATAACTGGAAGCTCCGGCCGCAAGTCAAAGCAAAATTTTGCAGCCGGAGCTGGTCGTAACTCGAAATGGTCGTATGTCAGGACGTTCATAAGTTGAGGCACCACTGTAGCTCCAGAGCTAATGAAGTGGCTGGGCCAAAGCCGAAAGGACGCTAAGCTGCAGACGCACCTGGAAGTGAAAGGAAAGTCCGATGCTGCAAAGAAAAATACTGTATAGGAACCTGGAATGTAAGATCTATGAACCTTGGTAAGCTGGATGTGGTCAAACAGGAGATGGCAAGAATAAACATTGACATCTTGGGTGTCAGTGAACTAAAATGGACAGGAATGGGCGAATTCAATTCAGACGATTATCATAACTACTATTGTGGGCAAGAATCCCGTAGAAGAAATGGAGTAGCCCTCATAGTCAACAAAAGAGTGGGAAAAGCTGTACTGGGATACAATCTCAAAAATGATAGAATGATTTCAATACGAATCCAAGGCAGACCTTTCAACCTTTTTTTTCCCCCATCTTGAACCATATTTCTACTGTTTTTTTAATTTTATTATATGTTTTTATTATATCTATTATTGTTAGCCGCCCAGAGTAGACTTTGGTCTAGATGGGCGGGGTATAAATTTAATAAATAAATAAATAAATAAAATAAATTCAACATCACAGTAATCCAAGTTTATGCACCAACCACCGATGCTGAAGAGGCTGAAATTGACCAGTTCTATGAAGACTTACAACACCTTCTAGAACTGACACCAAAGAAAGATGTTCTTCTCATTATAGGGGACTGGAATGCTAAAGTAGGGAGTCAAGAGATAATAGGAACAACAGGTAAGTTTGGCCTTGGAGTTCAAAACGAAGCAGGGCAAAGGCTAATAGAGTTTTGTCAAGAGAACAAGCTGGTCATCACAAACACTCTTTTCCAACAACACAAGAGGCGACTCTACACATGGACATCACCAGATGGGCAATACCGAAATCAGATTGATTATGTTCTCTGCAGCCAAAGATGGAGAAGCTCTATACAGTCAGCAAAAACAAGACCTGGAGCTGATTGGGGCTCTGATCATCAGCTTCTTATAGCAAAACTCAAGCTTAAACTGAAGAAAGTAGGAAAAACCACTGGGCTAGTCAGGTATAATCTAAACCAAATCTGTTATGAATACACAGTGGAAGTGAAGAACAGATTTAAGGAATTAGATTTGGTGGGCAGAGTGCCTGAAGAACTAAGGATGGAGGCTCGTAACATTGTACAGGAGGCAGCAACAAAAACCATCCCAAAGAAAAGGAAATGCAAGAAAGCAAAGTGGCTGTCCAATGAGGCCTTACAAATAGCAGGGAAGAGAAGGGAAACAAAATGCAAGGGAGATAGGGAAAGTTACAGAAAATTGAAAGCAGACTTCCAAAGAATAGCAAGGAGAGACAAGAGGGCCTTCTTAAATGAACAGTGCAAAGATATAGAGGAAAATAATAGAAAGGGAAAAACCAGAGATCTGTTGGACATGATAAAGGACAAAAACGGTAGGGACCTTACAGAAGCAGAAGACATCAAGAAGAGGTGGCAAGAATACACAAAGGAATTATACCAGAAAGATCTGGATGTCCCGGACAACCCAGATAGTGTGGTTGCTGACCTTGAGCCAGACATCCTGGAGAGTGAAGTCAAGTGGGCCTTAGAAAGCATGGCTAACAACAAGGCCAGTGGAGGTGATGGCATTCTAGTTGAACTATTTAAAATCTTAAAAGATGACGCTGTTAAGGTGCTACACTCAATATGCCAGCAAGTTTGGAAAACTCAGCAGTGGCCAGAGGATTGGAAAAGATCAGTCTCCATCCCAATCCCAAAGAAGGGCAGTGCCAAAGAATGCTCCAACTACCGTACAATTCCACTCATTTCACACGCTAGCAAGGTTATGCTCAGAATCCTACAAGGTAGGCTTCAGCAGTATGTGGACCGAGAACTCCCAGAAGTACAAGCTGGATTTCGAAGGGGCAGAGGAACTAGAGACCAAATTGCTAACATGCGCTGGATTATGGAGAAAGGCAGAGAGTTCCAGAAAAACATCTACTTCTGCTTCATTGACTACGCAAAAGCCTTTGACTGTGTGGACCACAGCAAACTATGGCAAGTTCTTAAAGAAATGGGAGTGCCTGACCACCTTATCTATCTCCTGAGAAATCTATATGTGGGACAGGAAGCACCAGTTAGAACTGGATATGGAACAACTGATTGGTTCAAAATTGGGAAAGGAGTATGACAAGGCTGTATATTGTCCCCCTGCTTATTTAACTTATATGCAGAATACATCATGCGAAAGGCAGGACTGGATGAATCCCAAGCCGGAATTAAGATTGCTGGAAGTAATATCAACCACCTCAGATATGCAGATGATACCACTCTGATGGCAGAAAGTGAGGAGGAATTAAAGAACCTCTTAGTGAGGGTGAAAGAGGAGAGCGCAAAAAATGGTCTGAAGCTCAACATCAAAAAAACTAAGATCATGGCCACTGGTCCCATCATCTCCTGGCAAATAGAAGGGGAAGATGTGGAGTCAGTGACAGATTTTACTTTCTTGGGCTCCATGATCACTGCAGATGGGGACAGCAGCCACAAAATTAAAAGACGCCTGCTTCTTGGGAGGAAAGCGATGACAAACCTAGACAGCATCTTAAAAAGCAGAGACATCACCTTGCCGACAAAGGTCCGCATAGTCAAAGCTATGGTTTTTCCAGTAGCGATGTATGGAAGTGAGAGCTGGACCATAAAGAAGGCTGACCGCTGAAGAATTGATGCTTTTGAATTGTGGTGCTGGAGGAGACTCTTGAGAGTCCCCTGGACTGCAAGGAGAACAAACCTATCCATTTTGAAGGAAATCAGCCCTGAGTGCTCACTGGAAGGACAGATCCTGAAGCTGAGGCTCCAATACTTTGGCCATCTCATGAGAAGAGAAGACTCCCTGGAAAAGACCCTGATGTTGGGAAAGTGTGAAGGCAAGAGGAGAAGGGGACAACAGAGGACGAGATGGTTGGACAGTGTCATCGAACATGAATTTGACCCAACTCCGGGAGGCAGTGGAAGACAGGAGGGCCTGGCGTGCTCTGGTCCATGGGGTCACAAAGAGTCGGACACGACTTAACGACTAAACAACAACAACAAACTAAATGTTGTGCTAGTCCAGTGTTTCCCACAGTAAAGTGTCATGTGTGGGTGTTACATACCTGTGTACTAGTCCAAATATAAACCAGTTTACAAAACCAGGAGCAAATTGAATCCAATAGGAAAACAGGGTTAGATGCAGCCAGTAGACCCAAAAGTTATCAAAGCAAACCCATAATATTTGTATGAAATGGGGCTCACTTCCACATAATCATGTATTAGTATTTTAGTTGCCTAATACAATCCCATGTGTTCCAGCTTGGCAATATGCCCTGCTGAATTCATTGGAGCCTAATACAAGATAAGCATTTACAGGGTTGAAGCTCTAATCTAGAAATGTGCATCAATAAAGTTCAAGCCACTAATGATTAATTAATAAATGCTGCTGGCAGCTGTGCAATAAATGCTTTTGAAACAGGCAAAACTATACTCTGTGGAGGGTGTGTTTTTTTCTCTCCTGTCACTTTATCCATGTTAGGAAAAAGCCGCACCTGCTAGGCTTGGGTCAATCATACATGCCTAAAGAAGCAACGGAATGCAAAAGGCATATTGCTTTTTAATGTCTGTTGGAAGGCACATTCTTCCAGCCTCAGGTTTGCTGGTGGCTGTTAGAGGCACTTGAACTAATGAACTTTGGCTGCTCTTGGGTCCACTGATTGCCAGATGACGATTAAACAAACAAGTCTGGGCTGTTCCCCTGCTTCAGCCTGCCCCTTGATTATCAGAAATAATCAGATAAAGCTCTTTTTACTGCATGGAAACATTATCACCTGATAACTGCTGCAGATTGAACGGCTGTCAAAGGCACAGCTACTTAGGCCATGTATCAAATGTTGGCAAGCCTTCTTGGAACAGTGGCACAAACAGTGACATGTTGGAAATCTGAATGACTACATATTTAAGAGGAAATTGGCAGTGCTCAGATTCATCATTTGATTGGCTGCTTTGTCCCACCAGGCAAAGATGCTGAAACCTTAACAGGACAAAAAGACAGAAGGTGTAGTAGTATCTGAGTTCTGAACTAACATTTAAATAATTAAGTATTTGATCAGGGTGGGCAACTTTGTTAGATCTGAGGATCAGTTTTCTGTTTCTTGGATGATCCTGTAGCCACAGAGATCACAGTTTTTAATGCAAAGAAATGAAGGGAGAACCAACCAGAAATGGCTGGAAGTCCACTCCCAGTATTTCAAATGCGTATGAGGACATCAAATGGTGCCAGGCGGTCTCTGGCTATTTAAGAGGTGAATCCTCACCCCTGGAGGCTTCCATGAAATGCAAATCAACTTTCTTTTTTTGCAAGGCAAGATTGAGGGCCACAAAACAATCTTCAGGGACCACATGGATCCCCAGGACCACAGTTTACCCACCCCTGTATTAAACAATGGCAAGCATGGACATTCATTTTCCTTTTTTCTTTCCTTTCTTTTTTCCTATTTCCTATCTCAAGATGTTTATCCTGAAGCTATTCACTGTACTTTGTTTTATTGCTAACAGAATCAGAGAGCATGGGGATCTGTACCTCTGAGCACTGAGAGAGCATCTACAGTATTCAATCACAGCAGTCCAATAGCACCTTAATGATCTTGTCTCCATCCTACAGAATCCTGGGATTTGTGCTTTGGTGAAATGCTTAGAATTCTTTGCCCTAGCACTGTAGTTCAGGGGAGCACTGCAGCTTTATGGTATGGTAGCAAATTTGAAGTACTTTACCAAGCTACCAATCCATGGATTCCGTAAGATGGAGCCATGCCAGTTTAAATGGCATCAGCTCACTATACTATGTATGTAGACTCACAGCCTGACTGGTGGAAGAACTAGGTACTCCTTAACCAAGTTATGCAACACATGGCAAGGGGCTACATAGAAAAGGCTTGCTTCCTAAGAGCTATCAATCACACAGTGGAGAGCATCCCCATGTTTCAAGCAGGCAATGCGTGTCTGGGTGTGTGGCAGGGGCAATCACAGCGTAATTGGAAACCTTTTGGTCTTAAGAGCAAGGGTGTAAAAATTCCAACCAGACTGCAAAGCTGCTCGAGACAATAGCCTCAAGAGGGCTTACATCACCTCCCACAAAAATGTACCACCCATTTCTGGACTTTTGTCTACAATTTTTCTGCCCTATCCATGGGGGAGTTGTGCTAAGCCTGAAGAAGTGGAATTTTATCTATAAATGCCTGCAATTTTTTTTAAGTTTTAGTGGTCCATAAAAAGATTCTCAGTGTGGTGTAGTGGATAGAGTGACAGACTCTGGAGAACAGGGTTCGAATCCCCGCTCAGCCATGGAAGCTCCCTGGGGGAGTGGAACTAATAAAACCACTCCTTCAATATCTCACTGACCTTGAAATCCCTATTAGGGTTGTTATAAGTTGGTTCCAACTTATGGCACAAAACACACAGAGAGACAATAAAAGGTATCACCCATGCTTACATTTGTGTAATCTTGGAGACCACATTGCCTTTTCTTTGTTCTTTCTGGCTAAAAATTGAAAGGGAAGTGTGCTGGTAATAAAACTGAAGAAACTCCTGGTTTGCCTCTGAATTACCACTAGCCTGCAGTGCTCTCAACTTGAGATGATGGGTTCCTGTGTGAAGAAGAACAGAGATAGTGGAAGGGTTTTATTACAGATGAGGTTACACCAAAGCAAGTGAATACACTCCTTTGGTGTAACTTCATCCGTGAAGAGTTCCTTTCCCTGGCTGAGGGCAGGAAAATCATATGCAGAATTTGAAAAGCCAAAGCAATCATAGAAATTAAAAAGATGAGGAGGAAGGAGGGTTTGTCGTTCATGTAAGCACACCAAAAAGACAAGCACACAAACTTAATTCCACCCCAGAAACCTCAGCTGTTACACTGACTGGGCATTTCCTTCAGTCCTGCAGGTGTTAAAGAACAGAAGCGATCTGGGATACTTGGCAAATAAATCCTTTCTAATACCCAGAGACACAAGTTGCTTTCATATGAAGCGAAGCAAATAGAAGAGGCAAAGAAGCAAATAAAAGAGGCAAAGAAAAAGCCCATTATGATAAAGATATGAAAATACTGAACCCTATTCCTCAGAGACTGGAGTGGAATGATATGACATCCTATTATGTATTGGTCTCCTGCTGTAGTAATTAAGCCTGCGACTATGGTCTTCTGTCACTCAACGGTGAAACAGCCAGCACGTTTCTCCTGATGTTTCCACATATGAGGAAAAAAAATGTAAAGATTCTAACAAGTTTTCAAAAAGAGCATGTCAGTCAATGCTAAAATAAGTCACAGGTAATATCAGACAAAATACCATTATACCATACAGTTGAGGGGCTTTTAAGAAATGCATGAATTTGACCACACGTGTAACAGTAGGCTGTAAGATGAAGCTGAGGAAGCTGGTTCCCAATAAGGGAGATGGAGTGGAGGAGGGTTGGGACAAGAAATCTCTTGACCCATTTCCTGCCTAGCATTTCTCAGCTCCACATTGCTTTACCCCAGGTATATTCACCCCATTGCAAAGGCATGTTTATCAGTGCTTTTGAAAGCCCATGGAAAATCATCCTCTTGGTAAGTGGATTGATTGATTTGTGATGAGGAAACTGAAAGAAGGTTTAGGACTTTTTATTGATTTCCCACTCCCAATTACCTTCACAGGGACAAGCTTTCCTTGTTTTAAAAGGGCTGCTGCTACAAGCACTGGTGTGCAATGTGTAAATTGTGTCTAAGGCAGGTTCTAGGAGACGATGTGCAGGAACACCATTAGGTGCATCTTCATCCTTCACAGTATAAATATTAGGGCTTTACACCAAATTCAGACAAATTCTGATCCAAATCAGCCTGATTCAAAGCAATTTTGAGTGAGATCCATGACAGAAACACAATGACAGGACTCACTTCTCAGGCACAGCAAACTGAATTTATAAATCAATCTATGTCCAGAGTACAAATTAAATTGAAGGGGGAACAAACCGCTTCGGCCTTTTCCTTTCCTCTCCTCTCCTTTCCCCCTTCCCATCCTTTTCTTTTCTTTTCCTTTCTTCCTTTTTTTAAGAAGAGCAAAATGCAGAGAAGCTTACAAGTTTAGCTAGCTAGCAGGAAAATGTCTTGACATAGTTATGAATATTATTTCCTTGTGCAATGAATAAAGCCATTTTACCTGAATACATGAAAAGGATGGTATATTTTAATAAAAGTATAATTAACATTCTGTATAATATTTTGTCTTCTTATGGTATCACAATGCCTTTCACATTTTGAATCTGCTCAGCTGGAAACTAATCCTGTTCCTGTTGAACTCTCTGAAGTCTCTAAACATTTTTGAGAAGAGCCACTACTGATTCAGACTTTGTCCATGGCAAACAATAGTGGGATTGCATTTTTAAGTGTGAATGACACTGCACAGCTAACTATCTTGTTAACAAAACATACAAGTTCTATTGCTACTACTATTACTTGAGGAATAGAAAGGATGGGGATTAAGAAAATAAGAGTATAAAGACAGCCAAACTAGGTCAGAGCTAAGCATCATGTATTCTAGCACCTTGTTTCCTACAGTGGTCAACCATATCCTCTAGAAAGTCCTAAATCAAGACTCAATGCCATTAACCTTTCTTATTGTTGGTCCCAGCAGCTGGAACTCAGAGGCATGCTGCTTCTGAATCCACTGACAGTGTAGAGCAGTGGTTCCCAGTCTTGAGTTCCCAGGTGTTCTTGGACTAAAACTCCCAAAAGCCATCACCATTAGCTGTGCTAGCCAGGATTTCTGGGAGTTGTTGTCCAAGAACATCCGAGAACCCAAGGTTGGGAACCACTGGTGTAAAGCCACCATACTTGTTGCCTGCAACAGCCTTATTCTCCATGAATTTACCTAAGCTGGTAGCCATCACCACATTTTGGAAGCAAAGTTCACAGATTTACTAGGCACTATGGGGAAATACTTTATTTTTGCCTATCCAGGATTTCCCAATATGTAACCTCTCTCAGTAGCAAGTGGCTAGAATACAGAAAGATTACAGATAATCTCCCCTCTCTCTGCTTTCTTCATGCTTTGCAAAACAGAATTCACTGTCTGCCTCTTTTGCTATTCCTACCACAGATGTAGGCAACCTCCTTAATATATGTTCCAGTTGTTCCTTTCCCCATATATAAAATTGTAAGACACACAGAAGGGCAAATAAGGATTGGTCCCTGGTGTGGAGATACCTTTTTTCTCCTCCCTTCTTCAATTTGTTGCCAGGTTTACACATCATGCATGACTCTAATTCTCCCACAAACAAATGCTTCAGTGCCCTGTTTTGTAAATAAAAGATTTATCTGTGAGTGGAAAGCTGCTCTGTGAATCACCAGCGAGGATGAACTGCCGCTGGGGGAGGAAGTAGGGCCTGCTCATCAAGTGCAAGGAAGAACAGGCCATGTTAAGAGGCAGATTTCACAGCAAGCTGTAGAAAAGCAATATGTAAACAAGCAAAATTAAATAAACCAATAAATAGTAAGTGTGTGTGACAGGGAGAGAGAAGGGTCCAGCCGCCTGACGGCCATTAAAAACGGCCTGGAATTGGCGCGCTGGCTTTTGCCCGCCAGACCGGATGGCGCGAGGCGGGCATTTAAAAGTTTTTTTCTGCTGAATGGGCGGGGAAGCGCTGGTATTTAAGAAAGCGCTTCCCCGCAGTTCGCCCGCTTTCCTTTTCGGGCACCCCACCCGCCCGCCCTAATTCTAGTGTGATTCTCTGGTCGCCATTCTGGGGCCGGATAGGAATTTTTGACCTTCATCCTGATTGGCGGTTGGATGGAGGGATTTTTTGCCTATCCCACACTAGAGCGGAGTTGTTGGCAAACTGGGTCTTTCTTGGTCACACTGGCGGGTAGTGCAGAAAAACAGGTGTTTCGGTGTGTCCCATGTGTAATTCAGGTAAGCCAACAGCGCATCCGACCTCCCGGCTCTGCGGATCGTGCGATTACAGGGCTGGTTCGGGAAGGATGCGCTGGGCCACTTCCAGACCACCAGTCATCAAATAAAGATGGCTTGGGGTCTGGGGGTGTTTATTAGCGGCAGGCCGGGTTCCTGCTGTCTGTGAGACAGCGGGAATCTGGGGCCAGGGACTCGCCCAATTGACAAGCAAGGGGTATTGGTTACCCCTACCTGTTACCATTTCCGCACTACTGCAGGCCCCTTTCCTTGAGCCAATTGATGATTAATTTGAAATCTTGAAAATAAAGCGTGGCCCGTATTTTAATACCAATACTGTCGTCTCGCGTCTTCATTCCGGGCTTGGGCGGGCAAAGAGATTTCTGGTCTGGTCTGTCAAAAATACTCTTACCAGTTCAAGTAACAACAGTGACAGTAAGGGTGGGGGAGATACTTTAGCTGTTGCTTTGTCCTTGACAGTAATTAAATAATAATAATTAGAATGCATGGGCAGGCATGGTGCATCAAGTAAACGAACATGAGGTGGATAATGCTTTAACTACATAGAGTATCAGTGTATCCAAGTCTTCTGGAGAGACAAATTCCACTGGGCCCATGTTGGTGATCACTGAAAGGTCTGAGTGAGTTAAAAGCAAATCAAGGAATCCTCATGAGGCAAGCCCCAGTTCACTGAGGCTCCATTTAGCATGGGCACACCAAACAGACTGCAATGCTAAGAAACTCATCCCCTCCCAAGTGCACAACTTTAAGGAATGGGGTTAAGACTTCTGGGTCCAAGGTGGCTATGTAGAGAGAGAGAGAGAGAGAGACGGAATCTAAAATCTACAAGAGGCAAGCAATAGCAGTTGTTCAGTTAACTGCAGAAATGGGCGTCTGCACCTTAGCACAGTATGTAAGTCCCAAGGCCCCCTTTCTCAAATCCTGCTAGATTCTTCCTCTGTGCAGTAACAGAGCCATCAATGCAGGCTTCATACATTTCTGTCCACTCTTCCTCTGAAGGCATAAGATTTAAAAGAAAATCGGGCTGCTTTGCAGATGTAAATGCACACAGAAGCTCTACCCCAGCATCCACATTTCAAATCATGTATCATTTCTCTGACCTTTATTTCACGTTACTGCAATTACAATACAGATCACTGTGAGCTGGTGAGGGTATGCAAATAAGGGGGAAGCTAGCACTGATGGGAAACTCAGTCCTGTGATATATGGTGCACTAGCTCTTTGTTTGAAGTTATTATAAGGGTTGTATTGGGAACTATATGCTAACTACTCTGAGTTACAATAACATGCAATGATTGCTTCTTCATAAATCTTGTTCAACAGCAAATAGCTGATTATCTGCACTGCCATTGACTTCTGAAGCAGTTGCTTTGTGGCATTGGTCGATAGTAGAATGTCATTAGTGTGTCACACAGACTACACTGTTTTCACTCAGTCCCAAAGTCATAAATAGCCCAAGTGACCCTTAACTGCTGAACATGGATCTTGTCCATTGCAATGGCTGAATGTGTGGACTTATTGCCTTTTAACAGGAACACAACAGAGCTGCATGGATTTCATTTGCACTGCACATAAAAAATTGGAACCAAACAGCTTCTGCTCCACGGAATCCTCAAATCCATCCCATGAGCTCAGTTATGGGATGAGAGTGTCACAGGACCAAGGTCATCCCAAGGGGATCTGAGCCCAGATCATCTAAGTCCTATGAAAGCAAGACACCATACTAGTTCTCTGTTTTTATCTGTGCAGTTCACACATTAAAGCATATTGGTTTGTAAGTAGCTCAGTGGTTTAGGCATCTGGCTGCGGAACCAGAGGTTGGCAGATCTATTCCCCACTGTGCCTCCTTGACAGGGACTGGACTTTATGATCCGTAGAGGCCCTTCTGGCTCTGCAGTTCTAAGACTATTATTATTAGGGGGTGATCTGCCACTGTAATTTAATTTAAATTTATTTAATTCATGATGGGGCATGATGGCTATTCAAGCATTATACCTGAAACCAAGGCAATGGCTAAATGAGTGCTGGGGATGCACATAAGTCCTGTCCTTCATGTCAGCCAATCTGGAAGTTTCCAATGTTCAGTGCAGAGGAGTTTGTGAGGGTGTTCAGAGAAACACACTTAAAGGGCTCTTGTGATCAGCAGTCTTTCCTTATCAGTCAAACATGTTTACACACTGGTCTTCAGACCTGCGCAATGAACATCCAAAAGTGAGTGACTTCTGTGGAGGGAAGGGATTTTTAATTGTATTTTAATTGTTTTATCTTTTT
Source organism: Intellagama lesueurii (assembly GCA_037013535.1). Lineage (NCBI taxonomy): Eukaryota > Metazoa > Chordata > Lepidosauria > Squamata > Agamidae > Intellagama > Intellagama lesueurii. The sequence continues at coordinate 127,974,618 of JBAJHW010000001.1, read as the reverse complement.
TATTGCATTTTAATTGTATTTTAATTGTTGTAAGCCGCCCATAGACCTTTGGGTAGAGTGGGCGGCATATAAGTTAAATAAATAAATAAATAAATAAATAAATAAAGGGATGTGGGAGCAGGGCTTCTCCATGCAATCCTTTCTCCTTCAACTATTAAGTTCTCACCCTGTTTTCCAGCATGATGCTTGAACAAGGGCTTCTGTGTCATTGGAAAAGCGAAAGGGTAAAAAGCTTGCTAATTATATACATGATAGCCTGCCTACATGAATACCGTGGTCCTATAAGTGTGGCTACATATTGCAGGTACATGTTTCAAGGTGTGGACAGCAAGAGGAGGAGAGGTGTGGTCCACACTCTCTATGTTTGGGGAGAACCACTTAGAAGTGAGAGAGGGAAATGGGTTCCCAGTAGAGGCTGAACAACTACACCAAGGTAGGTAGGATATCAGAGTTCCACTATGTTAAATAAAGTATGTTTGTCTGGCATTTGTCTCCTGTGGCAGCATTTTATGTGTTTGCAGAAGAAAATATTACACTGAGTCAGCTTGATCATTTGAAAGCAGTCAAGTTAATATTGTTTCAGCACAATTCTTCCCAGGAGGATGACAGATAAACTAGCACTGACCATGTATCCTAAGGCATCGTTCCCTTTCTCTGATAAAAGTGGATAAAATTGCTCTTTTATACCTGAGCTGTGTTTCACAAGCTACTGTGAGGACCTGTGTAGTGCAAAGGTGACATAAAAATATAGCAATGCTATGATGCTGGTGGTAATTACTATAATGTAAATTATAATAAGAGCGAATAACTGAATGAGTTAGAAGTTTGCCAGTAATGAAAGACAAGGAGACCGGGCACAATGCAAACAACAGCCGTGACTACAGTGAAAATTCCTGCAAGAATGAGAGTATTTATTTGATACGGTTCTATCACACCTTTTCTCCCACAAGCTGAAGTGGCCCTACATGGCTCTCCTCTACCGCATTTTGCCTACACAATAATCTATTAAAATCTTCAGAGTCTTTCTGAGCAGTCTTTGATGGGCAAAAACTTGTGTCAAACTGTACTTGTTGGGGGAGAAAAATAGATCCTAAGTTATGCACACAAATTCCCAATATAGATTCAGAAAATACAGCAGTTCCCAGCCAGTAGTTCCGAGAGAGAGAGAGAGAGAGAGAGAGAGAGAGAGAGAGAGAGAGAGAGAGAGAGAGAGATTCTGCTTGATTCTGTTGACACTAGTTTCAAGCCTTTCTTGTGTGCACACCAGGAGGCAGAACTGGTGCATGGAAAGTTGAACAGATGTTTAGTGTGGATGGGCTCAAAGAGGGAATCTAAGAATTATACGTAGTGTCAGAATGCATTATAATACCAGCCAGCTTTAAAATGGGAGCCCTCTTTGGCCCATTATCCCCAGTCATTTTTTCCAAAAACATATCTATCGGAGTCCTTTCTCATGACAGATTACTTCAGTGATGCAGTTTCATCTTCTTTGATTCCTTCCTCTTCACATTTTCAGACATTTGAAGATTATGGGATTCTCATTACCATCATGAAAAAGTATTTCTCACCTGAAGGAAGGAAGGAAGGAAGGAAGGAAGGAAGGAAGGAAGGAAGGAAGGAAGGAAGGAAGGAAGGAAGGAAGGAAGGAAGGAAGGAAGGAAGGAAGGAAGGAAGGAAGGAAGGAAGGAAGGAAGGAAGGAAGGAAGGAAGGTATTTTAAAAATGCCTAAGCCCCATCAAAGGCTGCTAGGTCAAGCCCTGAAATGAGAAGAAAGAGAGTGGGTCAGAAGGTGGAAAATCAGATCGGTTTAACCACTGAGTACAGAAAGTTCAAATTACCACGTCTAATCCCTAAATAAAGCTTCTGATCCTTTTGTGCTGCTATTACATGCCACCCAAGAATCAATACATTGCTTGTTCGTTTCCTTTGTATGTAATGTCAAATACCAGAAAATCCCAAATGTCATCTGTTTCTGTCTTCAGAAAATCCTCTATATACAAACTCACATCCTTTTCTTGGCTTTGTTTATCCATCAGATCTGTCAGGGGCTGCAAATGGTACTATAAGAATAGAACCCGTTCCCTCAATACATTTTGAAGCACATCAGACAACTTATCCCAACAGCTAAATCCCCATCAATACTAATAGCTAACAATTCTTCTTTTAGTTGGCTAATAGCTTGTTATGGCTTTTTCATGTTTGAACAATAGGCGCCCATGACCGATAAGTTGATCTTCTAATATCTGAGTTATGTTTCATGAAGCCTTAGAATGAAAGGTCCAACAGAGAGTGAAAAAAGGTGCTGTATTACCAGCTGAAAGGAGGAGGCAGCAGGATAGCAGCTATTTTACAGGAGAGAAGGAGTAAATTTCTGGTGGAAGGCATGAAATTGAGAGCCAGCATATAGACTTCAGATAGCAAGCCTTGGTTGTTGTAATATGCCATCAAGTCACTTCAAAGTGGCCTTTGTAGGGTTTTTGAAGTATGTGAGATGTTGATGGAGCAGTATACTGTTGTCTCCCTGCAGTGAGTTTCCACAGCCCACTAAAGACCTGAACTGAGGTCTCCTGAGTCCTAGTCTGGCACTCTTTCCATTGCACCACACTGGCACTCATTAGAGTGTGTCATTAGATACGAGAAACTATTAGATGCTGAGGACATCTCATTATCGTGGAAGGAGTTTTTCACACCTCCTGTGGTATATATGTAGTCGGTACTAACAAGACACCATATTAGTTTGCAAGTATGGTTTCTCAGTCACAATGGTCTGCCAGAAAACATATCTCTAAAATACTAATGGACTTCAGGTTTGGATAATGGGCTATCATTAACATTTAATTTACCCTGAATACAAAACCATAGAAGGACCAACCAGGTGGCTCTATGGAATCCACTGCCAGCCTATTTCCACCCACACTTTTTGTTTGGCTCTTAAATCTACAAACAGAAAGTAAACAAAACAACAGCAGCCCTGCAGGTATTTAACACTTCAATTTTAAGAGCATTAACTCTGAGCAGCTTCCAGACCATCACACCTTTTACACATATTGGCCAACATGTTAACAGAAGGACTCTAAGATTGATATTTCTTTTTAGTTTTCATGGGACTTAAAATTCAGCTCTTCAAAGGACTATAATTGGGAGGCATGAACTGAAGAGGCACATGAAGATACCATAAAACAACTGGACTTTGTGATAGGAGACTCTACATTTTGATATGTGGGAGAGAAGATAAGGAAAAAGAAAGATATTCAGAGAGTCAACTATTGAAATCTCCATCTAAAATGTGGACATATTTTTAAAAGTTTAGATAAGAAAGTGAAGGTTTCCATGCTCAGACTCTCCATTTGGGGGGGGGGGGGGGGAGTATACCAATGCAATCACATAAATTAGCTTTCAAGATATTAGATCTTATTATTTACTTTAGATATTGATATTACTGGAGAAAAAGTAGGGTTTCCCCTTCATCCTACCTTCCTTCTCCTTCAGTTACAACTGAGCCCTCCCCCCTCCCCCCTGTTTTTACATGGACACAGTATTGCTGGTTAGAAAGCACCTTTGAAAACTGTTTTCTTTCCTTAAGGAACAGTTTGAAGGCGAATATAATTGAGATAAAAGCTCTGCAATTAAAAGGTGATAAACTATTTTCCTTCCAAAAACACAGTCCTCCAAATCTGCTGTGTCCACACAATTAACTTGCAAATGAAGTTTGTGCTTATCTCCCATGGACCAATCACCAAACATAAGCACACAAATTTACAGCTTACAGAACTGAGACGCCTTCCACTAGAATAAACAGATGCATTTTACTTTTTAAAGGGAGTTCTGCTTCTAATAGCGGGCCAACTATAATGTCTGTTTTGACCCCGAGAGCCTTATGTATGTGCCAGCAGTGATTCTCACTTTTCTCATCTGTTGAAAGAAAATCTGCTATTGCAAGGAAAATGATAGGGGGGGGGGGAGTGTGTGAACAAAATGTTGTGCTGTAGAGTGCTGCTGTTCAGGTTTCCAGTCACTCCATGACATCCTCTCACCTCCAAATTTTCAGCAGTCGGCATAATTTAAATGACATTAGCAAAGCATAAGAGATGGAAAAATTTGATTAGCTACCAGAAGGGAACAAATTGTGTTGACTGCTTGCTTTTGCTCCCTAGACTTGGAAAGTAATTATTTTAAACAAGGAACTTTCAAATAAGTCCCCACTTTGAATTATAGCATAAGAATTTTCAACAGGGACAGTGAACAAACACAAGGAAAGAGGGGAAGACTCACAGTGATTACTGATAGTATAGAAATACGAATAATACTTGCTGGAGGTGCCCTCTTGTGCCTTGATTTTGAAGAGCACACAACATGGCAACTTGAGTGCTCCGGGACCTAATGATTTAATTAATAGGTATCTGGACACGTACAAATGCTTGCACTATCATCTAGGAAATATAATAACACCTTTACTAAAGCTCGCTTCAGATACACATGCAACAAAGAATGTTTTAGCACTGTTCCAACATTCTTTGTCTCGTGTGTATTTGAACCCAGCTTTAGTTAAGGGTGTTGTTACATTCCACAGGAGATAATGCAATCTTTTGTACTTGTCTAGATACCCATTAATTAATGGTAGTTGTGGGAGGGGTAGCTGTGTTAGTCTGTGGAAGCATAAGAGGTGAAAACTAAATTTAAAAAAAAGAAAAAAGAAAAAGACAAAAACATGGTGGTACATTGAACACTAACTTTTATATTTTTTTAATGTGAGCTTTTGTGGACAAGTCCACTTCATCAGACAGTGGACTTGCCCACAAAAGCTCACATTAAAAAAAATATAAAAGTTAATTTTTAAGGTGCTACCACATTTTTGTCTGTATCTACTATTGATTTTGATTTTGTTTGCACCATTAATGAATGAATTACATCCTATCCAGTTAATTCCAACTCATGGGGGCGCTTTCTAGGGTTATCTAAGTGGAATGGCAAAGTGGTTTGCCATTCCCTTCTTCTGAGGGATGCCTTGGAACTGTACAGCTTATTCAAGACCACACAGACTGGGTTTTTTTCCTGGGAGGCATAGTGGGAAATCAGATTCTCTCACCTTGGACTCTGCAGCCAAGCACGTCACTGAGCTACCTAAAAAGGGATGAGAAACTCTGTTTCAATTGCACTGCATTTCTCTGAAATGCACCTGCATTTCATATCAGATTGTGAAAGTTTTGCACCAGATTGTTTTGTATCAGATTGTGAAAGTTTCTGTTTTCTTCCCCTACTGAAATTTCTCTATACTATTATATATTTTTCCTAATATGCACATTTATTTGCACAATTTACCTAAACTATGCAATTTCCTCCATTGATTAACATGTTTTCCAATCCTACTTATTTTGTCTATTCCTGTTTAAAACATGAGCAATTGTTTCAATTCAATGACATTCTTTTCTATCCTTATACCAAGCCAAAAATAATAGGTAACTGAACAACATATGATTATGGTCTGCTTATGACAGAATCAGGTCTTCTCCCAATCAAGTGTTTTTCATTATTGTGACCACAACCAGTGCTTCTTTGTGGCAAGAATTTACCAAAACACTTTTTGTTACATGCAAACTAAAGGAGGGGGAGAAACCTAATAGGGAGCCACCTTGCCATTGTGGTATATATATAGTTATTGCCTCAGGCACATGCTCATAAAATGTGCATGATAGTTAAAATATATAGTTCTCCATCTGCTGCTTCCCGCTCCATAGCAACCCTGATAGGGCTTTCCAGGTAAGGGAGATATTTAAGGAGTGGTTTTACCAGTTCCCTCTCCATCCCACTAAGAGTAGATGACCAAGCAAGGATTTGAACCCAGGTTCCCTGATTCCTAGACCATCATTCTATTCATACACCACACTGGGTAACCCATTCAGCTCTTAACAGCCCTAATTTAGACTAAAAATGAATTTAAAACCAGTAATCAGGGAAATGAATAGATTTAAACTTTGCATCTTTGTTACAGCAAGTGACTCGTGCTGATGAAGATTTCACTGCAACCTTTAGGGGCTAATCAGTAATTCTACATTTGCTGTACAGAAAACAGGAATAAAACAAACATTGAACAGTAACATTTATAATAATAATCATGTGCTGCCAGGTCAATGCTGACTTATGGCAACTTTTTTGCAGGATTTTCCAGGTAGAGAATACCCTTCCCTTCGAGGAATGCATGATGCATTCCTGGGACTGTGCAGCTTGCCCAAGGCCACACAGGCTGGCTCTGCTCAGAGGAGGCACAGCTGGGGAATCAAACTCCCACCCTCTGGCTTTGAAGCCAGATACCCGAACCACTGAGCTATCCAGCCAGGAAAAGTTATGTTATTAATGATTATTTAAGTTTAAAAATATTGACAACATGAAATGGCTTACATGTCTTCACAGGCCACCTTAAAACAGAGATAGGTAATATGCAGCCTGGGCACTTCAACACCCCTACCCACAAAACAAATGTTTGGTTCAGAAAGTCCCCTTGAGCTCTCTAGAAGGCATGGGAACAATTTGGACATGTCTTGAGGGGGCCCAACCCACCTGTGCCCCCACCCCATTTACTATTTTTAAAGTTTTTTAGCCACTAGAGGGTAGACAGAAATTTTTCAGTTAAAAACAAGCCCACCTCAGATACATGTATAAGGTCACAGGAACAGATGTGGCCCTGTAAGGGGCAGGGAAAAGCAACTGCTCTGACATTTCTACCAGAGGCAAATTTAGAAAGGTAACATTTCCACAGAAATTCCTGTAAAAGGAATTTGCGTGCATGTGTGTGTTCTGCACAGGCAGAAACTTTTAACATTTAGTTCTCCATGCCTCAGTGTTCATTGTTATACTGATGGTTCTTCATGCAGTCCTCCAGACAAATAATTGTGCATACGGACAGAAACACCTCTATTTCAGGGTAACAAGCGAAAAATGACTGTGGGGTATTCTATTAGAGCTTCAAGACTAGCAGAATTGAGAAGAAGTACATATTCACAAAATACTCAGGGGGTTGTGAGTGAAGCAGAGGGAGCAAGAGAAGAAGATACAATAAAGGAACACTTAAAAAGAAATGCCTTTGTTTAATTAGAAACAATGGGGGGAATCGAAGGCTTATTCAGATGTTCATAAAAACTTAATTTAAAAAATTCTGCATGGTGAGGAAGGGGGACAGGGCTAGTCCTTCCCTATCAACTGCCATTCTCCATGTGACTGATTTCACTCTGAGCATCACACGCTCCCCTTCAGGGAAGAGAGGCTAGACGGTAAACACCTTCAGCCACTCTTAACTTTTTAGTCAATCCATTTCCAGATGAGGATACAGTTTGTTTTAGATCAGAAAAGGCCTTAAAGAAAGAAAGAAAGAAAGAAAGAAAGAAAGAAAGAAAGAAAGAAAGAAAGAAAGAAAATGACTGGATGGTCATTTCCAGTTAAAAAAATGAGAAAAATTGTTTCAGATCTGAAAGAGGGCTAATAATAATAATAATTGTGTGCCGTAAAGTCAATTCTGACTTATGGCAGCCCATAAAGATAAAGAAGACTCAGAAGTATACTATTCTTTTCTTCTGTGGGCATCATGGGACTGTGCAGCTCACCCAAGGCTATGCTGGCTGGCTCTTCTCCCAAGAGGCACAGTGAGGAATTGAACTCCCTACTTCTGGTTTTACAGCCAGATATCTAAACCACCGAGCTATCTAGCCAGCTAGCAAGCTTTAAATGGCAAATCCCCAAGGCTTCTGGGGACAACATCTGCCATTTTGGAAGCAAATGTTTTGAAGGGGTGGTCCTCCAAGATCCAGGGGAGAGTTCTGCTTTTCAGGGGCTGGGGTGGTGAAGGAAAGGTTGATGCAGGGAGCTGCATGGGGGAAACACAGCTTGTAGGTCATATGTTGCTCATCCTTTCAGTAAAGCTGCATTCACTGCAATTACTTGTTTTATTGGTTTTAGTGATTCTTACAGTACAATCCTAAATGTATCTTATTTGAATGGCAAACAGAAGTAGGATTGCAGCCTTAGTCACAAGTAACTTTAGCTGATTAAAGTAGTCAAATAGCAAACAGTGTGGAGCATACTTTCCTATGAGGTTCTAGCCAGAAGCTTTAGGATAGTTGGATTTCTTTAACATGAGTGTAACAAAGGGTACAGTTATATTACTAAAAAAGTACAGAACAACAACTCGATTTAAATTGTGTTTTGAATCAATGGAAAAAAGGATGAAAACATGATGCCCATTGAAGCGTAGATTAATTTGACAAGGAATTGTGTTTTTTGGGGTGGCAACACGTTTTTCTACTCTTCCACCAGAGGTCATTTTATTTTAACGTGGATGTAGAATCAATTCATTTAGATAGATTCCCCCTATGTGAACCCATCTGTCTGTGTTAATTTTTAGAATAGCTGAGCGTGATGTTAGGGCTGGTGCTGGGCAAAGTGGCCCATCTGAGTGAAAAGAAGAGACGAGATTATGACAGCAGTGGCAGCAGCAATGGAAGACCAGCCAGTGGTGACTCTCCCCATCAGAGCCACTGAAAAAGGCTCTGCTGCTAGCTAAGCATTCCTTTTACACCCCCCAAAAAAACACAGATTAATAGTTGCCCCAGAAAATGTGCACAGTAATTCAAATACCACGAGACTGCCACATGAATTAGCATCAACTTAAATAACAACAGTACATATTTCAAATTATTTCATTAATGTAACCAGGCCCAAAGCTCATTTTTAAAATGTGTTCATGAACCTAGGAACTCATTAGCATAAAACTGGCCATTAATAATTTACAATGTTCTACCTTTGCTCCTTAATTTTTTAAAAAAACATTTTTTGGGAAAGTATTAAAGAACAGGGTGTACTCAGTGAGTAAGCAATGTGTTATTTTACTCCTTGTATTTTTTTTTTTACTTTGTTTCCAGGACAACACTGAAATCAATAAATACTATTTCCAGTGGGCACATGTGTATCAAAGCAGTCTTTAGTCTGAAGATGTCCCTTAATATAGTCTACATTTGGAAGTATTTTGGAGCTGTTACCCCACAGTTTATATTAATTTTTCTGTTTTGTTTGCAATTCCATGAAACATGAAGTCTATCCAGAAATTAAGAAAATAATTATTTTAAAATGACACTTAGGGTCTTTTATCTTCAAGAGCTAACAATACTGATATTATGTCAGAACTGCTGTAGAGGTTTTCACTGGACCTCAGTGTAGGGCAAAGGGCTTAACCTAAAAAATATTTTTCTCCCATGCTCAAACTTTAAGTATGAACAAAGGGCTGATTCTGTTGGATAAGTTAAGCCATCACCACAGTTCCCTCATACACAATCATCAGTGGACAAAAAGGAGTACCATTGGTATCAGTGAAATACTCCCTGTGGAGACTGGAGAAACAATTAAAGCCCTCCCCCCAGCCCCAGGAATCTCTGCTTTGTGTGCAGTCAGCTAAAGGCATCCAAGGAAGGAGGCTCAATTATATCTAAGAAAAGTTCTTTTGTTTTTTTTAAAGGAGTACAACACATTCTTATTTAAAAATTACTAAGGAAGAATAGTAACACTGGATTCCTTCCCTGAGCATAGCTTAAGTTGGAAAAAAACATGAAAGCGTCTTCAAATTCCCAACAGAGCAGTAAAAAGGAAAGATAAAAATTCTCTAACACAAATGATAGTCCGTGAGTTTCAACAACCAGACTTTTCTGGATTCTTTGTGGGACTGCCTGTATAGTTCCAGCATGAGCCCAGGTGTCCACAGGTCCACATTCTCTACAACAAGGAAAAGAACAAACAGGGCAGGCTGCCAGGTGGTTGTTGTTTAGTCGTTAAGTCATGTCCGACTCTTTGTGACCCCATGGACCAGAGCACGCCAGGCCCTCCTGTCTTCCACTGCCTCCCGAAGTTTGGTCAAATTCATGTTGGTAGCTTCGATGACACTATCCACCCATCTCGTCCTCTGTAGTCCCCTTCTCCTCTTGCCCTCACACTTTCCCAACATCAGAGTCTTTTCCAGGGAGTCTTCTCTTCTCATGAGATGACCAAAGTATTGGAGCCTCAGCTTCAGGATCTGTCCTTCCAGTGAGCACTCAGGGTTGATGTCCTTCAAAATGGATAGGTTTGTTCTCTTTGCAGTCCAGGGGACTCTCAAGAGTCTCCTCCAGCACCACAATTCAAAAGCATCAATTCTTTTGCGGTCAGCCTTCTTTATGGTCCAGCTCTCACTTCCATACATCACTACTGGAAAAACCATAGCTTTGACTATGCGGACCTTTGTCGGCAAGGTGATGTCTTTGCTTTTTAAGATGCTGTCTAGGTTTGTCATCGCTTTCCTCCCAAGAAGCAGGCGTCTTTTAATTTTGTGGCTGCTGTCCCCATCTGCAGTGATCATGGAGCCCAAGAAAGTAAAATCTGTCACTGACTCCATATCTTCCCCTTCTATTTGCCAGGAGGTGATGGGACCAGTGGCCATGATCTTAGTTTTTTTTATGTTGAGCTTCAGACCATTTTTTGCGCTCTCCTCTTTCACCCTCATTAAGAGGTTCTTCAATTCCTCCTCAGTTTCTGCCATCAGAGTGGTATCATCTGCATATCTGAGGTTGTTGATATTTCTTCCGGCAATCTTAATTCCGGCTTGGGATTCATCCAGTCCAGCCTTTCGCATGATGTATTCTGCATATAAGTTAAATAAGCAGGGAGACAATATACAGCCTTGTTGTACTCCTTTCCCAATTTTGAACCAATCAGTTGTTCCATATCCAGTTCTAACTGTTGCTTCCTGTCCCACATATAGATTTCTCAGGAGATAGATAAGGTGGTCAGGCACTCCCATTTCTTTAAGAACTTGCCATAGTTTGTTGTGGTCCACACGGTCAAAGGCTTTTGCGTAGTCAATGAAGCAGAAGTAGATGTTTTTCTGGAACTCTCTGCCTTTCTCCATAATCCATCACATGTTAGCAATTTGGTCTCTAGTTCCTCTGCCCCTTCGAAATCCAGCTTGTACTTCTGGGAGGTCTCGGTCCACATACTGCTGAAGCCTACCTTGGAGGATTCTGAGCATAACCTTGCTAGCATGTAAAATGAGTGCAATTGTACGGTAGTTGGAGCATTCTTTGGCACTGCCCTTCTTTGGGATTGGGATGTAGATTGATCTTTTCCAATCCTCTGGCCACTGCTGAGTTTTCCAAACTTGCTGGCATATTGAGTGTAGCACCTTAACAGCGTGATCTTTTAAGATTTTAAATAGTTCCACTGGAATGCCATCACCTCCACTGGCCTTGTTGTTAGCCATGCTTTCTAAGGCCCACTTGACTTCACTCTCCAGGATGTCTGGCTCAAGGTCAGCAACCACACTATCTGGGTTGTCCGGGACATCCAGATCTTTCTGGAATAATTCCTCTGTGTATTCTTGCCACCTCTTCTTGATGTCTTCTGCTTCTGTTAGGTCTCTACCATTTTTGTCCTTTATCATGTCCATCTTTGCACAAAATGTTCCTTTAACATCTCCAATGTTCTTGAACAGATCTCTGGTTTTTCCCTTTTTATTCTTTTCCTCTATTTCTTTGCTCTGTTCATTTAAGAAGGCCCTCTTGTCTCTCCTTGCTATTCTTTGGAAGTCTGCATTCCATTTTCTGTAACTTTCCCTATCTCCCTTGCATTTTGTTTCCCTTCTCTTTTCTGCTATTTGTAAGGCCTTGTTGGACAGCCACTTTGCTTTCTTGCATTTCCTTTTCTTTGGGATGGTTTTTGTTGCTGCCTCCTGTACAATGTTACGAGCCTCCATCCACAGTTCTTCAGGCACTCTGTCCACCAAATCTAGTTCCTTAAATCTGTTCTTCACTTCCACTGTGTATTCATAACGGATTTGGTTTAGATTATACCTGACTAGACAAGTGGTTTTTCCTACTTTCTTCAGTTTAAGCTTGAGTTTTGCTATAAGAAGCTGATGATCAGAGCCACAATCAGCTCCAGGTCTTGTTTTTGCTGACTGTATAGAGCTTCTCCATCTTTGGCTGCAGAGAACATAATCAATCTGATTTCGGTATTGCCCATCTGGTGATGTCCATGTGTAGAGTCGCCTCTTGTGTTGTTGGAAAAGAGTGTTTGTGATGACCAGCTTGTTCTCTTGACAAAACTCGATTAGCCTTTGCCCTGCTTCGTTTTGAACTCCAAGGCCAAACTTACCTGTTGTTCCTTTTATCTCTTGACTCCCTACTTTAGCATTCCAGTCCCCTAGAATGAGAAGAACATCTTTCTTTGGTGTCAGTTCTAGAAGGTGTTGTAAGTCTTCATAGAACTGGTCAATTTCAGCCTCTTCAGCATCGTTGGTTGGTGCATAAACTTGGATTACTGTGATGTTGAAAGGTCTGCCTTGGATTCGTATTGAAATCATTCTATCATTTTTGAGATTGTATCCCAGTACAGCTTTTCCCACTCTTTTTTTGACTATGAGGGCTACTCCATGTCTTCTACAGGATTCTTGCCCACAATAGTAGATATGATAATCGTCTGAATTGAATTCGCCCATTCCCGTCCATTTTAGTTCATTGACGCCCAAGATGTCAATGTTTATTCTTGTAAACATTATTGTAGTCTGTGGTGTTGCACAACTGAATCTGGCATGGCATAACTCAATCTCCTGGTCTGCCATTATGACATCAGCTACCTCACACATTAATGGATATGAATATTATGTTATCAATAGCTACTAGTTTTGATGGTTATTAGAGATGGGCATGAATTGAGTCATGCTGCTTCATACAAAGCTGTCAGCTCAGCACTACAGGTGCCACTCAGACCCTCACCCACCCACTTCAGGCCAGCCGGCCCACTCACTCTCTGTCGTGCGCTGCCAGAGTCCTTCTGTTTTGCTCCTCCAGCAGCCAACCATTCCGATGAGGAGGTGGGACAGGGATTCTCCCCACACAGCCAATGATTCGTCAGCTGCTGGAGGAGGTGAAGGGCAGCCTGAGCTCCTGCCCGGACTGAAGTGCCACCAGAGAAGGTGGACCAGGGGTGTGATGGATGATAAGTGGGCCACTCAGACCAGGGGTGGGAGGAAGGTCTGCACGGCATCTTTGGTGCCGTGCCAACAGCTTCATATAAAGTGGCAGAATTCATGCCCATCTCTAATGGCTATATAATGCTTGATTGGCAACATTACGAGTTGGATACTAGTGCTCTCAGGTTCTGGTTGTGGTCCTCCCATAGGCGTCCATTTGGCCACTTTGGAGACAGAATGCTAAAGTAAATAGGCCTTTGATCTAATGTGATTTTTAGCAAAGATAGAAAAAAGTTCCTTCTCTATAAAGGTCCTAGCATCCACCAAGGTGAGATTTTATGAGTTTCAATCCAGAAATGCAACATTTTCCACTTATGGTTTTCAGCAACAGCGTTTTATGTATATACCTTTAAAAAGTACATTGCACATAAGATGAAATTGTAGTTGCAAGAATCACACACAAGTCATTTAAGTGTAGTAAGTGATCATTAATCTGCTTGACAGTTTCTGGTTACAATAAAGTAAAAGCAGGATTATTTCATTCCACATTGTCCAGAAGCTATCCAAGCTTTAGAAGTGGCATAATGTGAACATACACAGATCTGTACTTCACTCCACTGTCCAAATTATGTATTCTTATAACATCACATACCAGCCCTTTAGTAAAAACCACTTCCACTGGAAAGGACTGATTACTCTGGAAAGGCATAACTGCTGGTTGCTAGCATGTACTTTACTCAATTGTTGTTACCTTCTATGGAAAGAGATCAGGCCAAAACACTACAGACCAGCTGCCTCTCTTGAACCAGGTAAACAGGCCACTCTCAGACTCTTAGAGAAGATGTCTTCCTGAAGAATGATTACGTTAACTGAATGGACACTTTGGAGGACTCTTGAGAAAAATGAGCAGCACCATAAAAGAAACCGCCATGTAGCACTAAGCGCACTTTTGCCAATAATATCTTCAGCCAGCAGAAACAGCTCAAGTGGCATGCAGGAATTAAGTCCACATGAAGTGGTTAGAATAACAGTATTGTCTCTTGTTAAGTTGCAAAACCCTTATTAACAAGTGTTAATATCTTTCTCCTGGACAGATTCAGAAAGCATCTCTCTTAGGCACTTTTGACAGCAAAGCTAAAGAGGAAACGTCTGCTGAGCTCACTGAAGTGCAGGTGAGGTGGGAAGAAACACCAGTCATTTTGAAATTGTATCTGAAAGGAGTGTCTAGCCAGCAGCAATAGCTTCTCAAAAGAACAATTAACTGAAAAGAGCAATAAACAAAAAAGAAATAATGGCAACAACAACAACAACTTGAATTGGCTACTTTGCCAGTGACGGAGATACATGGAAGGTAATACACACTGTCCCTGCAACCTGAATCAAAAGCATACAGTTCAGGGCCAATCCACCCTGTGTCCTTTAGGAGACAGTCCACTTCACCCCTAAGCCTGTGACATTATCTCTGGCTTTCTGGATCTCTGTTGGAAACCTTAATAATTCCTCTAATTGGGAAGGAAACTCGAATGGCTATCATTGGGGTGGGGTGGAGCTACAGAGTATACTCCTGATTCTGTGACTCCTCAACTCAAAGCCCACACAATAGTTAGCTTTGTTCCACAACCTTCGCAAGCTCTTTTGGTGAAGACAGGAGAGACGGGCCCCCTCAGTGGCTGCTCCCAGGCTGTCGCAAGAAGCTAGATTGCCCCCCCCCCCCCCGTCTTCCCATCATCAGGCAAAGGCCTTCCATTTCAGCCAGGCTTTTAAGTAATGGGGTAGGGCAGGGCTCTGCTATATTTATTGAAATTAGAGATTTTAACATTTAAAAATGTTTTTAATTGTGGTTTTAACATTACTAAATGTTTTGTTCTTGTTGTTGTAAAGTTCTCTCTCTCTCTCTTTTTTTTTTACAATGTTTTTAAATCTGTGATTATTGTAGTTTTAATCGTTGTGAGCCACCTTGAGTCCCCTATGGGGAGAAATATGGCATGTAAGTAACATAAGTAAATGAATAAAAATAAACAACTTGTCTTTCCACAGTTGCGCCCATATTCAGTCCTAGAAGTGTAATAATATTTCAGTAAAGACTTATAAATTAAGCTGAGTGAGAGAACAAAGAAAAATAAGAATATTCCATGATGCAAAAAGGCTACATAAAAAGTGACACAGGTCTTCCTCTCTGCCCTGTGGCTCCACAAAACGGCTGGTGGAGTAGCTGCAAGGAGATATAAAAACTGTGCAATGACCTCAGTTTGAGCCCTCCCCTGCAGCTCAACAGTTGGCATGACCAGGGGGGATATTGGGTGTTAGCTGGCACTCATCTTCTTCTTTGGCACCAGGCACTCAGTGTACTGTATTACATTTGATTTCCTTTTCCCTTCATTTATTTTACTGCTGAATGGAACAGGAAAGATTTTGTTGTGTTGCTCCACCCGTGGGTGAACAGCACCTCCTTGCTCCATCATGTAGGTAACCCAGAATCACACAAATACCCCCTGAATCAGTGCCTTTTTCCACATTTGTCCAAAGACAGCCCACATCTCTAGTTGGTTCAGGAACCACTCTGTGATGGAATGGTTTGGCCTTCAAAAACCTAAGGAACTTGATAAGCTGCTATTTTTTTGAACTTGACTGATAGCTCTTCAGGAAGCTGCACCAACTTAGAAGATGAAGTACAGTGGAAAAGATTATAGACTCTTCATTACAACAAATAGTCAGAAGACTTAAAAGACCAGCATTTGCACTGAAGGTTATTACTCTCTTGTGGTCTATTAGAGTATATGGCAATTCTGGCACTTGCTTCCTAATCTAATTAATGTTAGATGAAAAGGATGCTATGAGGTTATTTAGAAGGCACATTTCGATGTCTGGATATTTCTTAGTGATTCATCTGCAGCTCACTGAAACAAGGAAATAGGCTCATTAGTAATCAAAGCTATTGATTAAAATAAAAAATCAAAATAAAATGTACAGGAAGTGCCATGATTCAGATCCAGAGCTTGGAAATCCTCCTCCTCCTCCTCTAGCCATTCTAGCAAGAGGATTCTGGAAGTTGTAGTCCAAAAACATACTGTGTCCAAGTTCTGTTCAGATCTGATTTCACTTCCACCAACAGTCAGTCAGATATTCTAAGGTAAAGGTAAAGGTTCCCTTGACATTTAGTCCAGTCATGTCCGACTCTAGGGTGCGGTGCTCATCCCCGTTTCCAAGCCACAGAGCCAGTGTTTGTCCGAAGACAGTTTCCGTGGCCACGTGGCCAGCGCGACTAGACACGGAACGCCGTTACCTTCCCACCGTGGTGGTACCTATTTATCTACTTGCATTTTTACATGCTTTCGAACTGCTAGGTTGGCAGGAGCTGGGACAAGCGACGGGAGCTCACTCCGTCACGTGGATTCGATCTTACGACTGCTGGTCTTCTGACCTTGCAGCACAGAGGCTTCTGCGGTTTAACCCGCAGCGCCACCACGTCAGATATTCTAGGAGACAACATAAAATGGAGCAGTGTTTTGTTTGTGACAAAGGTTGAGGGAAACACCGCCTGCTGATTAGCGACAAATTTATTTCAGGTTAGTCAGGAGCTCTACCGTCTTGCAAGAAAACAATACAAATCACTAAACAGGTGATAGCAAAGATATCCCTTGTGCTGTGGTTACCGCTTTTTACAAGAAGCAAACACTCCCCCCCCCCCCACCAATTGAAGTTCCAGCTGGCCAATAAATTAGTTTTAACATTAAAAGGTCCATTTTCAACTGAGGCTTCAGGCAAGATTCAAAGTAATCAAACTGATATGAAAAGACCAGGGGAACATCACAGGGCCAAAGGATAAGAAGAAGAACTGCCTATTATTGACCAGTTGAGTGAGCAGGAACAAGGCAGACGGGTGCTACAGTTGCAGGCAGGGTTGGACCTTGACAATGAAATTGGATTTTAAACTGCCGGCAACTTTATTAAAGGGCTAATAACAAAAGACTGGGTCAGCGGGGTCCTGGCAGCTGTTAACGTAGATCTAAAAATCATTGTGCCACATTCAACAGAAGCATCACAAGGCAGACACACACACACACACACACACACAAGTCCAAGATATGTGGAAACATAACTCATTTACCACATACCAGCCAGTGGGGTGACAAGGAAAATATTATCAAATTTTCAATAACCCTTTATATGGCAGCAGGTATGGAAGTTCAGTCCACCTTCCATTGGTTCAGCAAACTAAGGGAGTCCAATTCGTTCTTCAAAACTTAACAGAGCTTAGGTAATGAATGTTGAGGCTTATCTTCAAAGCAGACTTTTTAAAATTAAATTTAATTATGTTAGAAAGATAAGAAAGAACAAAATAAAACAAAAGGGGACACACAATAAAAATAGAGGCATTAAAATAACAGCAGGGCCTTTACATAAGCTTCAATAGTTAAAATCTAACATTAAGTCATAACTAGAGTAGGCCCATTGAATCAGCTGGGATTTGGTGAGCCATATATTTTCCATTGATACAACAGGCCAACTTTGTTTCATAGAATCATAGAACCATGAAGTTGGAAGGGGCCTATAAGGCCATCAAGTCCAACCCCCGCTCTATGCAGGAATACAAATCAAAGAATATCTGCCAGGTGGTTGTCTAAGTTTCTCTTGAATGCCTCCAGTGTTGGAGCACTCACCACCTCTCAAGGTAATTGATTCCATTGCTGTACTGCTCTAACAGTTACGAAGTTTTCCTTATATTCAGCCAAAGTCTGGCTTCCTGTAACTTGAGTCCATCATTGCGTGTCCTGCACTCTGGGATGATCGAGAACAGATCTTGCCCCTCCTCTGTATGACAGCCTTTCAAGTATTTGAAAAGTGCTATCATATCTCCCCTCAGTCTTCTTTTCTCAAGGCTAAACTTGCCGAGTTCTTTCAGCCTTTCCTCATAGGGCTTGGTTTCCAGCCCCCTGATCATCCTTGTCGTCCTCCTCTGAACCTGTTCCAACTTGTGAGCATCCTTCTTGAAGTGTGGTGTCCAGAACTGGAAACAGTACTCAAGGTGAGGCCTAACCAGTGCCGAATAGAGGGGAACTAGTACCTTATGGGATTTGGAGACTATACTTTTATCAATGCAGCCTAAAATAGCATTTGCCTTTATTGTAGCCACATCACACTGTTGGCTCATAATCAGTTTATAATCTACAATTTGTGACTTTTTACTGAATTTCAGTTCATAAAAAACTTCCAAATTCTCTAAAACCCCTTCTAGACCTTTACTAAAGAAGGCATTGTAGTGTCCTGTATATCCTAAGCTTTTTTTTCTGCATAAATTGTAACTTAAGATCCATGGATGCAGCAGGTATGGAAGCTAAGTCCTCCTTCCATTGGTTCAGTGAAATAAGGCAGTCCAATTCTTTCTTCAAGTCATTCTTCAAACTCTCCATATAATACTTATTAACCAACACCAAGTACTTACAAATAAGTCTTGTGTGTTTCTTTTCGTGCAGTGATAATCCTATTGCACAGCTCCACAAATGGTGTAACTCTTGGAAGCAAACTGACCCAAGTTAAGAAATCACTGCAGACATTATCAGCTATAGATTGAGTCATATAACTCGGTATGGAACTGATCAGGTCTACAACAATTTTTTTACTTTTTCTCCAAAAATCACCCTGTTGGTGCTACACTGGATTTGGGCCAGTGAGTGTTTCCAAGAGTGAGGGAGGTTCTGAGGCACTTGGTGCTGTAGGATCATATTTAGTAGGGATATGCAGGGGAAAAACTTTTGGTTTGTTTTCGTTTGGGTTCTTTTTTGAGGGGGCTCCTTTTTTGGTTTTGGGTTCTTTCAGGTTCAGGTCCTTTTGATAAACCCAAGAATACCATAATCTTTTGGATTCTTTCATTTTGGGCTTCCCTTCTTATTTCTGGCACTAGAACCAATTAAACTACAGAACCCTTAAAACAAGTAAAAAAACAACAACCAAGCAGGGGCAAGGCAACAGAAAATCATCTACAGTAAAAATGGGAAACAGTACATGAGAAAGAAAAATCAATCAACCACAAACCTACGCAGGCATTAACAGTATGTTATAGCTCGCATTATCATAACATCATTACTTCATCAATACATCAGCAGGAAACAGTACAGACAAGAGAGAGAACTCGTCTTAATCATCATCATCATTTTAAAAACACATACAAACTCACTAAGGGCAATATAATCAACCTCCCAAATTATGGGGGACTAGGGAGACACCTTTACCTTATACCACTTTGATGGCTTCAGTCCAGCAGTGCAGGCTGTAATCCACCAGGTGCAGGGCAGGAAGCAGGCACTCCAAGCAACAATAAAGGAAAGACAGAGAAAATCCCTCCAAAAGTCAATGAAATAAAGCTGTTCTTCCCAGGATATTCTCTGAATCCTAACTGGCAGCTGACAGTCCTCCTTATGAGAGTTATAATGCTACCATTTGCTGGAATAGCAAATGAAATGATTTTGCACACAAGGTCAAATGGCAGTAATGCAAAATACAAAAGCCATACAAAATGCATATGTTTCATTAACTCCTCTTTCAAAATCACAAATCTTGAATATTTCAGAGATTCTTCATCGTAAAGCCAAGAAAGACGCGAAAATGAAAGAAAGTGTCCCTTTCGCATTTTCTTCCATTCAGGTTAACAGAAAAGTCCCATCCCTAATATCTAGATAACAATAAATGCTGCAGTTGTAAATATTTCCATTCCACCAAGTTTGGCAAGTCAGACCTAAGCTCTCAGCCTAGGGAATGAGAAAAACTCATTCCCCCCCCCCCCAAAGGTAAAGGTTCCCCTTGACATTTAGTCCAGTCATGTCCAACTCTAGGGCATGGTGCTCATCCCCGTCTCCAAGCCATAGAGCCAGCATTTGTCTGTAGACAGTTTCCATGGTCACGTGGCCAGCGTGACTAGACACGGAACGCCGTTACCTTCCCACCGTGGTGGTACCTATTTATCTACTCAACAACAACAATCTTTATTTTGCGGTCTCTGACCCATTAAAATACATACATGTAATATTTAAAATAAATGGAAGCGATTAAAACATTTCAAAACAGCTAAAACAGTATAAATTAGTAAAATAGATTACCCATACAATTTTTTTTTTTTTTTAATGACGGGGTTAGGTAGAGGTCAAGATTGTTTTTCGTATTCTTTGGGCAGAAAGGAGGAATTTGGCCACTGATTCGGTGGTTATCTTGTTTGTGTCACTTAATAAATATTTTGTATGCCAAATCAGAGTCCTACCTGGGAAGACATTCATTATGGGCTTAAGGAATTTAATACGCTCGTTTCTGTAAAAATTGCACTCGAAAAGGACGTGCTTCATAGTTTCAATTTCTCTATCCTTACAAGGGCACAATCTTTTTTCGTAAGGGGTGCCAGAATATTTATCTACTCACATTTACATGCTTTTGAACTGCTAGGTTGGCAGGAGCTGGGACAAGCAACAGGAGCTCACTCCGTCGCGTGGATTTGATCTTACGACTGCTGGTCTTCTGACCTTGCAGCACAGAGGCTTCTGTGGTTTAACCCGCAGCGCCACCATTGCCCCCCTATCCTAGAATAAAAATGTGAGACCAAGATTATGGATTAAACACGGGCCACACTTTATTGAATAAACAATATTGCCAATCCTTTGGCAAAGGGTGGTCCTGCTATAGTGCAGAATCAGGTTTAAGCACAAAGGTTCCCACAGACCCCCTAACAAACCAATGGGCGAGTCCCTCGCCCCAAGTTCTCACCGTCGTAAAGACAGCGCTAACCCAGCCGGCCTAAATTTGACCACCCCCGGACCTCAAGCCACCCTCTCCTTGTTGACTGTTGGTTCGGGTGTGGCCCCAGCGCATCTTTCCCCCCAAGCACTGTAATCGTACGATCTGCAATGCTGGGAGTTCAGATGAGCTATACCTTACCTGAGATTGCTATGGGACTCACCAAAAAGCCTGTTTTATCCGCACTACCTGCCACAGCATAGGGACTAGCCATGCTAAGTCCCATGCCCGCCATCAAGCTTATCAAGCTCCAAAAGCAGGCCCCCCTTGATGTCTTCAAGGAAGACATCCAAACCAGCATTGGACAGATGTACCCCATCTCGCCGGAAAAAATCAGGCCTATCCAAGTGGATCCTCTGGTGACCAATCACCGATCCAAGGCCACTGCAGACAGCTCTGCAGACCTGCCTATTAACACTATTAATCCTCAAATATGATATTATGGCTTTCACTGGGCAAAGATCTTCCACATGGCAACGCCCTAAAGTAAGGTAAACTCCCTTACCACGCTGATCAGCCTTGGATCTATCTAGATGTTGGGTCGCTCACCACTTTGGTCCATGCGCTCGTAATCTCGAGATTAGACCACTGCAATGCTCTCTACGTGGGGCTGCCTTTGAGATCAATGCGGAAACTCCAGATGGTGCAGAATGCGGCAGTCAGACTTCTTACTGGGGTAAGGAAATATCAACATATTACTCCCACTCTAGCCGCCTTACATTGGCTGCCTGTCCGCTTCCGTGTAGATTTCAAAGTTTTAATGCTTACGTATAAAGCCCTAAACGGTTTAGGGCCTCGTTACCTGACGGAACGCCTTCTCCCACCTAGATCTACCCGTATCACCCGATCTAGCCAGGAGGTGAGACTGAGGAGCCTAATGCCGAGGGAGGCCCGGAAGGAAAAAACAAGAAACCGGGCCTTCTCGGCAGTGGCTCCTCATCTCTGGAACAATCTCCCTCCTGAGATTCACATGGCCCCTTCCCTGGGCATCTTTAAATGCCAATTGAAAACCTGGTTGTTCAAGCAAGCCTTCCCTCCATCCACTGTCTGAATTTTTGTTTCTTGTGTTCTTTCCATCTTGGATCATTGTGTTTTTTAGTAATATATTGCCATTTTAAATTGTAAATTGTTATATGTTATGTTCTTACCTGCCCAGAGTAGTCTATATGACTAGATGGGCGGGCTATAAATGTAATAAAGTAAAGTAAAGTATATGAATCTGAACTGACCCTGCAACTAAACGAACATCCTGCCACTGCAACGCTAATTTGGACATGTCTCCTTTTCCACTGGCCACCACCTCACTGATCCTAAGGGCTCAAAAAATGTTAGCAAAGACGCCGTCTTAAACAGGACAGTTTCATAATCATCCCTGCAAAGAACCTCCCATTGCTTACAAATATTTTCCAATAACTCCGGTGATATAGGTGCCCTTGTATCTCTAACCCTACCTCTTTCCTTAGACCACCCTTCAATCATCTTTTTAATGCAGTAGTCTGAAGAATGATCCTGATAACCATGGACCCTAGTGTAAAAGGCCCTGTATAAATCATGGCGTCAACCCCTTCCTGTTCAAAAACACGATGAATTGCTGAAGATGCTCAACTGGGGCTGACCACATTGGCTCCAATTCAACTAGCTTTCTAAACTCCTCAAATTCTATACTCACAGCCAGGTACCCTTTCCATTTCCTCGGTGCCAAGGCCAAGCCTATTGCCCTTTCGGCATCTTCTCGCCAATTTGCCAGACCTCTGGGGGAAGAATTTCCGACAACTCATTGGCTCCTGGATCTAGCTCCCTGAACCTCTCAATATGTTGGCGTGATAATGCGTCAGCCAAGCTGTTATCTATCCCCGGCACATGTTGGGCCTGAACCCAAATATTAAATCTCAAAGCCCACAGTGTAAATGCCCTAAGTTCTGAATGCGACGTAAGGTTGTTTATGATGTAAACCACCACCTGATTGTCGCACCAAAACCGCACAGCAGAGTTTGCCCATTCTTCCGCCCAGAGCCACAATGCCCCAACTATTGGGAAAAATTCCAGGAATGTCAAATCCCTGGTAATCCAGCCTGGTGCCATTCTTCTGGCCATCGACCAGCACACCACCTGCCCCTAAAATAGATTCCAAACCCTAATGAACCAGCAGCGTCCGGCTGGACCTGAAAGTCCACCTTAAGCCCCAGGGCCCCTCTCCAGAAAGATACTCCATTAAACTCAGATAGGAACTGACTCCAAACTTGCAAATCTTCCCTCATGCCACACGTAACTCTAGTCCTATGCAAGGGACAACTGAGGCCTTTCATTGCCATGCAAAGCCTACGCAAAAAGGCACGACTGGGCGCCACCACTCTGCTAGCAAAGTTTAGATGGCCCACAATCTCCTGAAGCTCCCTCAGGGACACCTTTTTCTTCTGCAACATTCCTGATATCCTGGCCTTAAGGTCAGCTAATTTGCTTTCAGGCAGTCTAGATGTCTGCTTCACCGTGTCCAGCTCAATACATAGGAACGTCAGGGACGTGGCTGTTCCCTCCGTCTTTTCCTCCGCCAAAGGTAGCCCGAGCTCACTCACCATTGATTGAAAATTGTTCAATATCAACCTACACCTACCTGTATTCTTTTCACCACAAAAAAGGTAATAATCCAAATAATGGGCCGTAGACTTACAGCCCACCCTGCGCCTGAGCTTCCACTCAAGGAACGAGCTGAAACGCTCAAATGCTGCACATGAAACAGAGCAGCCCATGGGCAATGCTCTATCTATGTAAAAGGATCCCTGGAAATGAAAACCTAAAAGGTCAAAATCCAGTGGATGAACTGGCAAAATCTTGAAAGCCGATTTTATTTCACATTTCGCCAGCTCTGCCCCCACACCACACTTTTGTACCATGCGAACCGCCTCATCAAAGGAGGTGTAGCACACGGTACAAAGCTCCTGAGGGATGGCATCATTAAACAACGCCCCCTCTGGGTAGGACAAGTGGTGAATTAATCAAAACTCACCTTGAGACTTTTTTGGAACTATTCCCAAAGGTGAGACCCTCAAGGTCTCCAAAGGGGGCTTTGCAAAGGGTCCTAGTACTCTCCCTTCCTTCACTTCTTTAGCAATCTTCTTCTTGACAATATCCTCCATGCCACAGACGGATTTCAGGTTTTGCACAAAGAAGGCTTTACGCTCACCAACCACCAGTATCCTAAAACCATACCTAAAACGCTCCAATAAATAACTGGCATCCTCTCTAATGCGATAATCGCGCAACTAAATGTCCAAAACTGTAACTCTAATTGGGCTGGGACCCTTTTCCAGGGTTACTCCCACTGCTATTGGGTTTTTTACCTCCTCCTGGACCCCTGCTCTGGCATTGAGCCCCAGCTCTGAAACAAGAGGCACTGGGATGCTGTCCCCCGCACACCAAACACTCGTGTCTAAAACGGCATGGCTTTCTGGAACAGGCACCCTTGTAGTTGTAATCCCAGCAGAGCAGGCGGGGTTGAACCACCTGCCCCACTCCAGCACGGGGATTTTGATTCAAAGCAGTCTTCCTAATGAGATGCCCACTATCTCACCTATCTCCAAAATGGGGCCTGGCTGGCATCATAGATTGCAGCCAAAGTCCAGGAAGGGGCTCATCCCAGAGCAGATTAGGTTGAATTGCACTGCGCATATGGAACATAGGCAAGCCATGCTTGACCCACGAAATCTACATAAGCCCTATAGATTATGTCCAGATATTTAAAGAGAGATTGAGCCTGCCAAGGTTGAGCCTTTACTACAACCAAGGCATAAATTATAAAACCAGGTAGCCGATTTGTCCATGTCCTATCAGGCTTCTTCCTCCTACGCCTCTCTTTATCTTTCTTGTCCTCCTTATCCAAATCCTTCTTCTCTACATTTCTATTCAGCAGCTCAAAGAAGTCTACGTAATTACCCCTCCGAATTTTTTCCTTAGTTGCCGGGGTGAGGTGGTTGCTGGGTATGGCCAAATTCCAGCGCCACCTGTCGAATTTAGTGGGGACGGGAAAGCAACCTGTGGGTAGGCTGCAGCCCAACCACAGAAGCATGCGCTCGAGCAAGGCCAAGGGGAACTAGAGGCCCGAAAACTCTGCCCCTCATAGGGAGTGTAATAGGGAGAACTAAATTGCCCCATGCCTGGCCAAGGCCAGACAGGTGTTGGTGAAGGAGTGTCCGGTGCAACGGTCGACTCACCGGCCAGAGGAAGCATCCCCGTTGGTTCTTCCCTGCCATACTGGCATTCTGAGCTGGCCCCGTCTCACGCTTCCAGCACTCCATGCACCGCCACCGCTGAACCAGCTGCTGCCAGAATTGGTGCCACTTCGCCTTCCTCAACCTGCTGGTGTATTAGTGTAACCACTGACCCGTCAGAATCTCGCCTGGATGTCCCTGCCGACTGCTGCTCCGCTTCTAAGATGGCAAACCATTAGATTGTCTGCCATAGCTCTGAGCTTAGCCCGGTGATGACTCTTGGCCTCCGTAGCCAAGCGACGTGGCTGCGCCTTGATGGACTGTGGGGACCGAGTCGCTGCTCTTTTGGCTTCTAAGGCAGATATTTTTTCCTGTAATTGCTGCCAAATGGGCCAAGATTCCTCATCCGATGAGGATTGAGGTGGTGATACCTGAGGGACTGGCCACTTTTTGGCTGGCTGCTTTCCCTTCCTGGTACCCTGCTTCTTCCTCGAAGCCATTACCACCCAAAGCTCAGTTCCAGATAAGAACTACACAGGCCTTGGTGCCACGGTCGTCCAGCAAATTGCAACGTCTCTCTGTTCTGCAACCTGGTATAATGCTACTGTAAGCAAATACCTATGCAGCGATTTGTATGCAAATGCCTATTTATTAAATCACTATCAATATTTAAGATATCTATTTATCCAATGTAATTAGAATGCCTAAATATCAATTTGTAGCGAACACCTATTTATTGAATCCTAAAATTATTTATTGCATCTGATTATACTATGTAAAATTGCAAAGAAATCAAAAAACCAATGTATTTATCTGTGACCAGTAACTTACTAATTCAAAATACTACCCAAATTTATTTATTAATTTATGATCAAATCCAATTAGCCCTGTCTAATATGTGATTTCATTAATGCCTATTAAATTTGAAGTACTATCAAAGTTTATTAATAATCAATAATCCAATCACTTAATCAGCCAATTTATTTAATTATAATTATTCTAATATTAGTACACTAACTTATTATTAATGATCTACAATTCTTAAGCAATCGAATACTAATTTAATTAAACCAGCACTAAGTTAAGTAACAAGAGGAGAAGGGGACGACAGAGGATGAGATGGCTGGACAGTGTCATCGAAGCTACCAACATGAATTTGACCAAACTCCGGGAGGCAGTGGCAGACAGGAGGGCCTGGCGTGCTCTGGTCCATGGGGTCACAAAGAGTCAGACACGACTTAACGACTAAACAACAACAAGTTAAGTAATTAATTTATATTTATTTATTTATTTATTTATTTATTTATTTATTTATTTATTTATTTATTTATTTATTTATTTATTTATTTATTTATTTAAAGCCACCCAATAACTAGAGTCAGCCTAGGGAATACCTATGACTCCTAGATGAAAGAAAATGGCCAACCTACAAAACGTGCTTGGCCCAAATGCCATGCACGTGGCCCAATTCAAAATTGAGCGCCCAAACTCCAACAGATCTATCTAACTAATGCAAAAGGGGGGAGTGGCGAGGGGTTGCGAAGCACCAAACCACTGAGGCACCGAATGGTCTATGCGGCCACCGCAAACCCCAGCAGTAAGGCGCCCAGCCACAAACGTCTTTTATTTTATTTATTTTAAAATCAATACTAAAACAAACGATTAAGGATTAGTTAAATAAACCTGCACAACAACCAGATCGCTTCCCAGCACGTCTGGGCAACGGATGCTTAATCCGCCCGAGGGAGAACAAGATGTTGAAAAGGTAGGGCCCCTATGAGCCGCTCGCGCCGTGGCACGGCTCATGCGAGCCGCACTTTCACACTCACCCCTTTCCCAGTAATAAGCAGACCACAACCAAAATCAGAAGTCCCCCAACCCAAATAAACAATCACAAAAACAATGATCAAAACAATGAACAAAGGAAATTCCCAGCAAACCCCAGGGAGGGAGCCGATGCTACCCCCCTACTCCAATGTTGCTCAACCGGACACAAGCGAACGACGCAGTTCAGAGATGAACCAACAGCTGCACTCCTTCTCCCACTATTGCCAGCGAAGGAAGAGGAGAGGGGGGAACGGCCCTGCCGTTCCCCCCTCTCCCAGGAAATGCTGTCGCGAGACTTGAAAGGTCTCGCGATTTCCGGGGACGGAGGCAAAGACGAGCTACGCCACTGAAGCGTGGCTCAGCCATGTCTCCAACATTATCCTAAGCAGTTACTTGGTCCAAAGTAAGAATCATTCTGTCAGCCCAATTAGAGCCAGCCTATGTGGCCTTGCGTGAGCTGCAGAGTCCCAGGGCACCCCCAGAAGAAGTAACTGGTAAACTACTTCTGAGTATTCTTTACCTGAAACAACCTGAAAAGAATAGTCAAGTCAGAATCAACCTGATGGCACATAGTTGCATATAGGATGACTATTGAGATAAACCCCAACAATTCAGAAATCAGCAACCTAAGTTAGCCCAATGTTAACATAAGAAAGAGGGAGGTTACCTCTGTACAGATTCAAGCTGCATGCTTATGACTAGCACAGCTGCTACAGATAATTTTTTGTTAAGGGACCTCGTGGCACCATGGTTAATCTGCAGTACTTCAGTCAAGTTATCTGGAAGTTGAGTTATCCAGGTGAGGCTATCTGGAAGTTGAGTCATGGCAACTGGACTTCTTTCTTATTAGGTTGAAACGTTTCGCTACTCATCCAAGTAGCTTCTTCAGTCTGAGGAGAGTTGGTAGGTGATCCCTGATATATCCTCCACCTTGGTTTCACTTCTCCTTGGTCTGAACAGGCTCATTAGAAGGACAAAGGACAGGGGGTGTCTGCCATTTATCATGCTGCCCTTTCATCCATTCTCAGAAAGATCATGACCATACCCACCAGAAAGACCACTGTTAATGACTGTTAATGACCCATGACATTGGATGGAGAAGGACTGCAGAAGTGGGATTTTCACTCAGCCCCCCTCCTTTGTCCATCTAAGAAGTCTATTCAGACCAGGGGGAAGTGAAACCAACCTGGAGGATATATAATAAGAAAGAAGTCCAGTTGCCATGACTCAACTTCCAGATAATCTCACCTGGATGACTGAAAATCTTCACAGATATACTTTAGCCAAAATTTTGCTCATGACCGGAGTTCAGTCTTGACAAGCTCAGGTAGCCGGCTCATGGTTGACTTGGCCTTCCATTCTCCTGAGATCAATAAATTGAATATCCATCTCCTGGGGACAGGCAATGTGTCACCTGCATAATTGAATTGTAAACTGCCCATAGAGTGCTTTAAGTACTATCAGGTGGTATATAAACAGCACACTTTGTTTTGCTTTAATAACACAACCTGGTAGAATAACAAGCATCCAAAAGTGAAGGACTCAGAAATTTGTTTTGTATAGCAACAGTGAATGAAACTCACAATTCCCAACCACCCCCATACTCAGTCTACAAGTATGGAGAGCTCTTTCTTTTCCGAGATGTGGGGATCACTGGGTGACATACACAGAGGTAAAAGCCTCTCTCATCTGACTCACCAGCAATATTGCTTCTTTCTCTACCATTCCTGGAGGGAAAATGAGAACTTGGGAGGTGGAGTGTATTAAATTTTTGCCAGCAAGCAGCAGCAAAACGATATTTGGATCAGCTAGTCTCCAGAGAAAAGCAGGAAGGCCCTCATATCTGGCTATGGGTAGTACAGAAGGCGTGAATAAGGTCCATCTGAATTCTGAGTGTGTGTGTGTGTGAGAGAGAGAGAGAGAGGGAGGGAGGGAGGGAGGAAGTTGGGAGGGGTCATTCTTTTCCTCCTCTTGCTAAACAATTGAGGGTCAGAGATGTACAAAAAGAGCCAGCACCACCTTCTGCCAGTCCTTTCTTTCAACCATTTTAGACATGTTCCACCCACCATGTTGTTTTGTTTTTGTTTTTGCAACAGTTGAAGGGTTCTGGCTAGTAAATTACTCATTAAAAGGGAAGTCCTGAGGTGCTTTTCATGTTATGCGTTAATCATTGTGTTGGAGAAAAATTAAAAGACCAGCAGGTTTTCATGTTCTAAATGCTGCCAAGTAGATACATGACTGTAGATTTGCTTCCACTTACTGAATTTCCTAATAGTTCTTACTTAGGCTAGAAATATGATAATGGTTATAAAATCCCAACATGGGCTCCTCTGCTTATCGCAGCTAGATGGAATATCCAGTGGCATTCCAGTACCCGCACTAAATCAGCAAGCCTATTAGGAAAAAATGCAATTTGGTGAAGTATAGTGGTTGCGTGTTCAAGTACTCCTACAGGCTGAAATTAATAAGGCAGACAACCCATTTTTGTAATTAAAATGGGGCTTCAATAGCAAAAAGTTTGCTTAGTGAGCTGCAGTTCCATACTGATTAATTTTACTGTTGTCTTTTGTATTGGGAGAAGTTGACACTACGAAAGGCACAGAGTATGGATACGAAGTTTTGTATGAGCAAAAGAAGGAGAAAGTTTGTTGAATTTGTGCCTGCTGACCCTTTTTCTTCATGAAGAGTGCCTTCTGCAATGGCAAATCTCTTGGGAACTTATTTTAATTTTGGTTTGGCAAGGGGAGGTTCAGAAAACAGTAATGTAACTCCAATATTAATGGGGAGAGGTGTAGGAGGAGGACATTGCAAACAATAAAAATCCGCTCTCTTTCCCAATATTCCTTTTTATAGTCCTATAAGCTGATCTGTGTTTGATCCAATCACATTACAAACATGACCATGTTGCTTCTCTGTCTGCACCAACCCATACCAGCTGACAGACTATCATTACTTCAGCTGCAGGGGTGCTGAAAGAAAACTAAGTGTTGTCACTTAAGCTTTTTCTTCACCAGTAATAGCAACAACCTTCTCAGGCCAACCACATTGCAACACTAACACAATTTCACAACACCAAGCTCCTTGAGGCAGTGACTTGTCATTCTGTGCTCAATAAAGCTTTACAAACAAATGAACAAACAAGTAGACCTATAGTGAACAAAATACCACTGCACGGAGAGGACAACTCAACCTGCAGCAGCATTCTAATGCATGCAGCAGTGACCAGTAAAACAGTGAGGAAGGTAGCATGAGAGAGATTTATTTATTTATTGGATTTAAAGATTGCTTATGATAATAGTACTTGTTTTTTCTCCTAATGCTAGTAGGCAGACCCCAAGCAGAACATGCAGGCTTGAGAATCAACACTATTTGTTGTATATTTCTCACTAATATTCAGGTTGATGCAACCTGTCACATCAGTGCAAGTCCACCAGACCTTGATATTTGTAAAAAAACACATCAGCTTGTCCATCAATTCTTAGCCTTTCTGTTATGTAGTTACAGATGGAAGACAAGAGGAACGTCTGTACATAGCACTGGTGACATCATTTCAGTTCAACAGTTCACTTGGTTATAATGCATTTTGTTGTTTTGTCATTTGTATTCTAGTATGTTAGGTGACACGATCGGACAGCTTGTCCTATAGTGGTAATTGCATTCAAATAATTGTGAAACACTTTGCTTTTGTATTTTGTGTACTCAGAGCAAAATCTAATTGTGGGCCCTTTTGAGTAGGAAGGTGGGGTATAAATATTTAAAATAAATAAATAATAGAGAAGACAGAGAGAGCAGTCTGAGGTAGAACTCTGAGAATGTTTGAAAGGGATTGGTGATAGAATGAATAATTGTGCTGAATAAACGTACAGTTTAGGAATAAACAATGTTTTTTTTAACACTGCTATTTTAATAAAACCTTATTTGTTCTATTCATGCTGAGTGGTGCTGAGCTCAACACCTGAGGGTTGGCTATGTGGAAGGTGTTCTAAGGGCCTGAGTGAAGTGTTAAATATACATCCACAGAAGCAGCTAAACAGGAAGAGAAGGAAGTTTGACATCAGTATTAGAGAGAAGGGGTATGATAGTGTTCTCTCAACAAAAAGGATCCAAAGTGGCTTACAAAGCATTTTCTAAAACCCAAGTATTAAAACAGCTAAAACTACAATAAAGGTAAAGGTAAAGGTTCCCCTTGACAATTTGTCCAGTCGTGTTCGACTCTAGGGGGCGGTGCTCATCCCCGTTTCCAAGCCATAGAGCCAGCGTTTGTCCGAAGACAATCTTCCGTGGTCACATGGCCAGTGTGACTTAGACACGGAACGCTGTTACCTTCCCACCGAGGTGATCCCTATTTATCTACTCGCATTTGCATGCTTTCGAACCGCTAGGTTGGCGGGAGCTGGGACAAGCGACGGGCGCTCACTCCATCACATGGATTCCATCTTACAGCTGCAGATCTATAGACCTTACAGCACAGAGGCTTCTGCGGTTTAACCCGCAGCGCCACCACGTCCCTAAAACTACAATAAACTGCACTATAAAACAAACAAGTTGAACATACTACAAATTAAAACTACTAAATAAAAACAATGAAAACAACTAAAGTGTATATTTAAAAAGAAAACAAAAGATAACTCCCCCATTAAAACCCTTTGCTTAGAAGCCAGTTATTTACTAGAAGCCTGGCTGAAAAACAAAGATCTTTATCTTACAATGGAAGGACAAGAGGAGAAGGCCAGACTGGTTTCCACTGCTATCGGAACAATAAGACTATTGATGTACCCAACAGGCCAGTCTTCCAAGTGGTACAAAGTTCTTAGGCATGCATCACTTTTCCAAGCCTGGTTCTCTTTGCAGGCCTATGATGTTTACATGTATTGACCAATACGCAGGTTGAACACAGGTGGAGGTATAACCTGATAACATCTGACCTATAACTAACAATGTAATGTGCCTGGCAGATGCCAACCTTAGAATGAAGAAGCTGCAGGTTCAAAGGGACCTGGGAAATCATCCCGATCGATCCCTCCCCCCGTTTCCCTCATACTCCCGGCAAATAAAAGTATTACCTGTCTTTAAGTGACAGTCCCTCCTGAATCTAAGTGCAAATGAAACACATTAATAAGGACAGGCACAACGGCCCTACCATATACATGATTTGAGATCAATCAATATTCATTAAGATTAAGAATGATCAAACATATCATAGAGCTATTGCCTTTAGAAAGTGCTAAGTGGAGAGATAACAAAGTGGAATGAGAGGATACGATGTACTCGAAACAAATGAATCAATGACTCATGGTTCAAATTATACAGAAAGAGGTCCTGGCAGAAACCATACTTGTAATCCTAAATTAAATTAGTCAGGTATCTTTAAAAAAAATGGTTGTATAAATTAGGAAGGGTTAACAATGAGTCCTGCTGGATTTCTTTCATTATTCAGTTCTTAAATTAAGGAAGTTATCCCTCAAAAATACAGTACAAATGAGACATGCACATTAATCTTTATGAAACAGAAGTCACAGCTCCTGCCCTCAGAATGTTCTTGGAATGCAACTCCCATCTTTCTCCTTATCATTGGCTATCCTGATTAGGACGTTACAGTCAAGCAACATCTGGAGTACCACAATTTGCCAATTTCTGGTGTAAAGGTACATATTATCTAAACTATAGCAGTTCCTCTCTTTGATCTCTTTGTTCATTTCTTCTTCTTCAGTTATTTTAATTTTTCTTGTGATTGCTAAACCCAATAGAATTGGACCTTGAGCAGAGCACCAAGATACTGCAAGAATGGGATTGTGTTTCTTTTGGGCCCCATAGGGCTCCCTAAAGGGACACTTGCACCCGCGGGAGTCTCTAGGAGATGCAACTGTCCACTTCAGTACAGGGGTGTGTGTGTGTCCTATACTTTGGGTTGGGCTGAAAATATTATTTTTAAAAATTGCTTGGATAACACAGAGACTGATGTGTGATTATAGCTGATCTTTATTTTTATATTTCTCTGATTCCTCAATTGCATGCATCATTAAAATGAGAGGACACGTGTCATCTGATAGTACCAGTAATTTGCAAGTCCAGACACAAAGGATTACAGAATGTTACATTAAATAAAGGAGGCATGCAAACAGCAACAATGATTTTTGCTAATGGCTCATCAAGTTAGAGATAATTGGAACAATGTAGGCTTCAAGATATGGGAAGAAAACCAATGATGAGACATCCTTAAAAAAGAGAGCTACAGAGAGAGAGAGAGTAATTTTTCATAATGACAGGTTACCAGGCTATAAATATGGAGAGGGTGATAGTGAGGGTAGGTGCTGATTTTTGTTTCATTAACCAGGGATGATAGCAGACAGCCACTCCTTAGTGTGATGGTTGCAATACACATTGGCTGCTTCTCAAGGAGCTTATCTCCAAGGCAGGGAATATGTGTTCAAAGTACTTTCAGTACGTACTTATCTCTGTCTAAGGGTGTGGAAATCATTCACTTTTTCATTTTTATTGTCTTGCTCAGAGACTTGCTAGCATTCTCACCCTGTTTGAGTTTCCTACTGAGTGGCAAGTCTCTCCTGCCATGTACTTTTCCCACCTTATGCATTGTTTATGCATTTTTCCTAGTGTGTGCATGTGGTGTCCACCCAGGTCATGAATATTGATGTGATGTCTGCATAGACCAATGGGAGTGCTGGAGGGGCGGAGTCACAAAATATAAGAGACTCAGCAGGAGGAGGGGGAGTTGAGTCAGAGAGATTGAGAGTTTAGAGAGAGTTTTGGAGTTTGGGTGGGAGAGTGGTGGTTGAGAGTGGATGAAGGAGAATGTTTGTTTAAGAGTTAACAACATTGCTTGTTCTGTCAACATCTGTAACAATAAACAATTTCTATTTGGTTCTTTTAAAATGACATATAGCCTGGACATCTATCATTAATAATAGATAATGTTGATGTAATCAACTGGTGGCAGCAACACGAGACGTAGCTTGTGCCCTTTGATTGGTGAAACAACCAAGGGAGAGGCAGGAACGTGACAGTGCACTTCTACTCTTTTCCCTGATTCATTAACACTGACTTGTGCACTTTGTTTTCATATATAAGCATTTACTTGTGTTGATTGACTTGCATGTGATTCAAACAAGGAAAACAAGGAAAAGGATGGTGGTAAGAGAACCTGACACTTACCGTTTTCTCCCATTGGCAGGAAATCAAAAGATAAGTGCATGCTTTCCAAATAGCCTTGCAGACTACAAAGTGGATACATTCATTTTAAAAATCACTTATTGTACATTTCTTTTCCATCCCTTTGTGTATCTTCTCTTCAGTCCATCAAAAACACTTTGGCATATATCTTAAACAAGATCCCTTTGTGCCATTTATTCTACTATTATTTGGACAGCCTCCCACTCACATCCTGCATGGAATTCAAGATTGACTTTAGCTTTCAATGGCTTAAAAATTTCAAAATTCAATGACAACAAAACATTTCAAAACATTTGTGGTTCAAGGTAAATCTTGGTGCAATGGATTTACAACTGTAAGATAAATTGCCCAGTGCCATATTCTTCCACATGACAAAAATGGCATTTTTAATCTACTCTTGCTGTAATACTCTCGAGTTTACTTTCCAGTCTGTCAGTAGCTGCCTGACTTTATGCAATGACAGCATCTGTTTCTTCATGCAATGGTATTTCTTCAGGACTGATTAACACCTGTTTTCCTGATGGATTTCCTTGCCAGCTTTAATAGCCCAGCTAATTCCTCTAAGGTAACACATGACTTTGAACACATTGGTATAGATTGACGTGATAATGACTTTAATCTGCTAATAATTTAATAATTAACTAGGAATGTCTGTGTCCTGGGTGATTCTGTTTGTCATCTGCTCATGCCATTTAGCTGTAGTGCTAACTCAAAGAAACCAACAATTATAATGGCACAAGCAGTTTAGGTGGTGACATAATTGTTTTCTATCTCAGCTTGGTCATTGGTTTCCATTTTTCCTATGTTAAATTGCTCGCCTCAGAAAATTACTAATTTTTGAAGACAGAAGGAGACACGGTGATACTTTAAATCTTTTCAGTTAGGGGAAAGTACCCTTTGACATATCTAGGATTGAATGTTTAATGTGAATAGGTAAAAAACAAACAAACCCAACCACTATTCATTCTTGAAGCAAGCCAAAACATCTATGATGAGGTGAATGGATTAAGGTGTTTACTCTCTCTTCAGAGGTTTGATGGAGAAAAGACTGCATTCATTCCACTCTACCAGCCAGATTGGAGATGTGAAGGATATTTTTTGTGGGGGAGGGAAATCCTTTCGTGGTTTAGTGTCCAGGAAAAATGGCATTTTGTCCATGAATTGTAATTATTTTGCCCAGATGAGTATGTCTATCAGGAAACAGAGAGCATGAAACATCCAAGTAATCCTGGGAGATCGCCTGAGAGATTTCTCAGGGAAAACAAACAGAACATGCACAGATCAATCTCAGTATGAGATGAAGAGGATTTTTTTCTTCTTAGTTGGCCATGAAGACCAAGAGTCAATGAGATTCACATCCCTAATACAGACTGCCACAGGGAGGTCTTAGGGCAACAAACCTTCAGGATACAGTGGGGTCTCGACCTACGGAATTACTCCGTATTGGAACGGGGTCCGTAGGTCGAAAAGTCCGCAGGTCGAAAATGCATTTCCCATAGGAATGCATTGAAAACCATTTAATCCGTAACTGGCCCAGGAAACCCCCCACACACACACACACACAAAATTTTAAAAGGGAACTTACCTTTCCGAAGCCTTCCAGGGGTCCCCCGCCGCCGCCATCACCGCTGCCGGAGGACTCTGAGGGCTTCGGCGCTGCTGCTGGAGGCCTCTCGGAGGTCCCCCCCCCGCCGACGCAGGCTTTCCCAGGGTGGACCGGGCCTACCAGGGGAGGGCTTCCCCCGGTAGGCCCGGTCTACTGCCCGGGAAAGCCTGGTAGACCGGGCCTACCAGGGGAGGGCTTCCCCCGGTAGGCCCGGTCTATTCCCCAGGCTTTCCCAGGGAGTAGACCCAGCCTACCGGGGGAAGCCCTCCCCTGGTAGGCCCGGTCCACCCTGGGAAAGCCTGCGTCGGCGGGGGGGGAACCCCCAGAGGCCTTCCCCACCGCCATGGGAGGCCTCTCGGAGGTTCCCCGCCGCCACCAATCATGCCTCCGAAGCACGATCGGCGGTGGGGGTGGACCTCCGAGAGGCCTCAGATGGCGGCGGGGAAGGCATCCGGAGGTCCCCCGCCACCGCTGGGAGCCGAGCCGCGCCGGGCAATCCCGGCCATTCTCGGACTCCTGGATTTCCCCCGCCGCCGCCATGGGAGGCCTCTCGGAGGTTCCCCCCCGCCGCCGCCGCCGGGAGCCGAGCCGCGCCGGGCGATCCCAGCCATGCTCAGACTCCTGGACTTCCCCCCGCCGCCGCCCGGCTCCCAGCAGCGGCGGCAGCGGCGGGGGAAGTCCAGGAGTCCGAGCATGGCCGGGATTGCCCGGTGCGGCTCAGCTCCCGGTGGCGGCGGTGGGGGGGACCTCCGGATGCCTTCTCCGCCGCCATGGGAGGCCTCTCGGAGGTTCCCCCGCCACCGCCGCCACCGCAAGCCGAGCCGCGCCGGGCAATCCCGGCCATTCTCGGACTCCTGGACTTCCCCCGCCGCCGCTGCCCGCCGCTGCTGGGAGCCGGGCGGCGGCGGGGGAAGTCCAGGAGTCTGAGCATGGCCGGGAACGCCCGGCGCGGCTCGGCTCCCGGCGGCGGCGGCGGGGGGGACCTCCGGATGCCTTCTCCGCCACCATGGGAGGCCTCTCGGAGGTCCCCCCCCCGCCGCCGATCGTGCTTCGGAGGCACTATCGGTGGCAGGGGGGACCTCCAAGATGCCTCCCATGGCGGCGGAGAAGTCCTGGAAAGCATCCGGAGGCAGATCCGCGGCCTACGGACTGGAAGGGGGAGGCGGGGAAAGCGCCAAATTTCAATTTGGCGCTTTCCCCGCCTCCCTCTTCTGGTCCGTAGGTCGATTCTCCGGCCACAAGTCGAAATGAAACTTTGCGGCCAGAGAAGTACGGATCTCGAAAATTCCTTAAGTGGAGCCGTCTGTAAGTCGAGACTCACTATATAGTCATCGACACAAGCATTGAAAAGTTATTAGGATCTGTAAAAAGTAAGTTGGGGGAGGGGTGGAGGGCTGATCTTAAGTGCCTGCTCCATGTTGTTTCAGGATGTTGTGGGAGGAAAGAAGCTGCAGACAGAGAAATGAGTCTTATCTGGTCCAGGATTGAGTTTCCT
This sequence comes from Intellagama lesueurii, assembly GCA_037013535.1. Lineage (NCBI taxonomy): Eukaryota > Metazoa > Chordata > Lepidosauria > Squamata > Agamidae > Intellagama > Intellagama lesueurii. The sequence goes on along the minus strand of JBAJHW010000001.1, from coordinate 127,937,536 downwards.
GTTGGGAACTTACATTGTTTAAGATGGGTGACCTAACAGGATTGCACCGGTGATACCGTTTGACCAGTTAAAACATCGTTCTATAAGATATTATCAATAAGAGGGAACAGTCCAAACAAAATGTATAACTTTTGATCAGGTTGTTTATTGAGACCACATGTGCAAGAGTGGTAATAGATAGATGGGCTTGTTCTGCATCAAATTTGGAGAAGTTTGGACTACTACTTTCAAAGTTCTATTTTTTTTAAAAAAAAGGTCCCTCCCTAACTGGTGATCTTGTTTTGCTACCACTTTTTCATGGTATGTATCAGGTTTTGCAGTTATTTTTCGAACATGTATCCCACATTTATAAAACAGAGGGGTTTCTTTTGGAGGACTGAATCAAAATTCTATTAGTCCAGTTGGTACCTGATGCCTCCTGAATTCTGGCTCAGGATGAATTTAGGAGCACCTCTATTCCCCAGTTTTGTGTGATTCCATTTATTTAACAAAACAACTGCCACAGTATCTTTAACTGGAGAAAGGTTGTTTTTACTGTCCAGGATGATAATGCCATACTTTACTCAGAGAACCCACCCACCTCCCCTTATGTCTGGTATAATAGCCTGTTGGGGAAATCTTTGCTTTTTCAGTATAACAATACAGTTTGCTACACTTTCCACACATTTGAGACATAATTTTAAACATAGGGATAAATTCCTGCTGTCCAACAAAGTCAACTGATAGGACTTATACAAGTCAATTTCTCAAGATTACAACCCTAGCTACATTTCCACAGTATTTATGTTTGTGAGCAAGAAATTTACTTCTATTTATTTCTACATCTTTTATTTTCTTTCCGAGAGACCTGATGTGTGTCAGCCCCATTTAACAATAAATAAATAAATAAATAAAATAAAAATCTATCTCACAGGTTTCTTTTACGGTGAAGTCTATTATGAGTTATAAATATCATTCTGGCATACAGTTACCATTATATTCCACTGTAAAGGTTACTCAGGAGAAATCTATGACACATCTTAGCATACTTCTGCTTCAGGATCCATGGTGATTGTCACTGTCATTTACCTGAGCTGCAGATTTCCACATGGAAAAGTCATATGGATTGCTAGACATCTGAAGTATTGATGTTCATTCAACAAAGACATGTGATAAGAAATAAGAAAATTAGAAGTGAAAGACCTCTTCCCAAAATTGTGAAAATAATAACATTATACCTACCAGTGATTTGTTAATTGTTAATTGTCATCATCAACATAGGAAGCATCTCCCCTCAACATACTAGAATGTAGGGCTATCTTCAGATGCTTCAGGACTAAAAAGGAGATACTTCTTCCCACAGTGCAGTGTAAATTTCACTATTACAAGATGTAGTGGTCTAGACAACTCTGACAGCTTTAAAGGGGGATTAGTCATATTAATATGACTGAGTATAGGTGATATAATATATCATATTAATATACCTTAAGGCTATCAATGGATGCCAGTCATGATGGCTACCCAGGATCACATATAATATGCCTTTATTTATTAATAAATAAATATATGTGTTGGCAAAAAGAGCAGTGGAGTGCCTGCCAATGTTTGAAAAGGTCAGCACGGCTTCCTCCTCTGCCCTTCTGTATATCTAGTTATGGCCAGTAAATAGGAGTATATGGATGAGATTTTTTTTATATATAATATAATATAATATAATAAATATAGCTGGGGAGAGTACAGTTGTGTTCATATCCTGCTTGTAGGCTTCTTCTAGGCATTTGGTTGTACCACGAGTGAACAAAATACTGGACTAGATGGGCCTTTGATCTGATCCAAAACAGCTGTTCTCATCAAACTATGTTATGTTATGTTCTCTAATTTCTAGAAAGAAGTCTTGCAATACTGTTGAGTCAAAGGCTTACTGGATAGAATATCAGAGCCTGATGAGGGTAAATGGGACTATATTTTTTAACGCAAGGAAGAATGTTCGAACTGCAACATTAGTCTTGATTTGGTCCTTCTGGCACAATGATTAACTAAAGATTTTAATATTTTCAGTTTTCTGCTCATTAATCACTTTGCAAAGTTTATGCTATCACTCACTGTGACAGCTTTGCCTTGCTGGGTGATCACTAAAGTCAGTGTCACCAAGGCAACATGCCACATAGGCTCTGGGAGACCGTTCCTAAGCAGAATGGAGAATAAGCACGTTGTAATACCTCCTGCCAACAAGCCAAATTACAAAGGCCACTCAGCACAAGGGATGCTTGAGGAATTTGATCATTGAGAATGCTGATCCACACTGACCTGTTCTGCAGGATTCAGACTCTCGTGGGGAATGGGGCATAACTTTCTCATCCACTGGCACCTAGCTTTTTTGCAACAATATGCCAAAAGGCATAAAATGCATGTAGAAATACTTCTCTTTTGAAACAAAGGTAAGAGTAGGTGATACCTTTATAGACCACTAAAAAAATAATCATACAATCTGCAAGCTCAGGACCACTTTGTCAGGCTTAAAAGTTCAAAGATTCTTGGCAAGATGGATTTTGCTAGACACGTCTTCCTTAGATGTGAGTCAGGAAAGATGCAGGCTGCATTAGGGCTGTTGTTTTAAAGTTACAGCTGAGGCAGCTGTGGATTGGCTATCACACCCAAGTTCTTGAAACAAAGACACGCAGGCCATACACACACACACCATCTCTTTTGATGTATATCTAAGTGGATTGCTAGATAAAGTAAAATTCAGTTTTATGGTATTGTCGCTTTATTGTTCTATGTTACGCCTGTAATAGACTGTACACTGCCCAATGAACTCTGGCTAGTGGTTTATGTTAAAGTTAAACCAATAATTCAATACATAGTTCTATCCAGTACAGTCACTGCACTCATAGAAGCAGTGGGCAAGAGCACAATGGGGGATAATCCCATTCTTTTAATTACCAGCCCTACCATGCACTCCAAAAAGTTTTTCCAGCTGGAAAACCCTCTGGAGGATGTTTGTGGTACTCTGGAGGATGTTTGCGGTACCAGAAGGAAAGCGGGGGGGGGGGGGAGGATCCCAATGCTTCTGTGAGTGTCATGCTGGATTTTGACCACTGTTTTTTTCATCTGGATGTTTTGAAAATAAAATTACTATGAAAAAGGGGCAAACCTGACATGTACATCTGGCATTAGAGAGGATACAGACTAATCTATTCACTCCTGGTTGGCACTAATAGAGGTTACAGAAGAAAGTTTGCCATTAAGAAAATTGAATTCACCATTACAACTATTTCTGTACAATAGCTGGGGTGAATTCAATCTCCCCTCCTCTCCCCTTAAAACCTGAAGAGCTATGTGATTAGAATAATATGTAGTTCCACTCCTACAAACTGGACTGAAGAAATGATAGTTGGTCTTTTTCAGGAAAGAGAGAGAGAATGAGATTTATCACAGATTGATGCAGACTCCATGACTTTCATGGGACGGGGAAAGTTGAACCCCTGGTTGGCCATACCCCTGAGCTGGAATGGAAAACACCAGCTGCCTCATCTGCTTGCCTGGGGTTTTTATTGTCACACATTGATTCAGACTCTTGGTGGAAAGATGTTAGGAGCAGGTGAGTCTTAGCAGAATAGTGGAGCAGAGCGGTAGTGCTTGCTGGTTCATAGGGGAGACAAGTCTTTGCAAGACCATTGGAGGGCACAGATAGGTGTTGACAAGGTTACATTTGTAGAGGAAAGTAAATCTTGGCAGAACTACTGGCGAGGACAGCTTAGCACTGACAAAAGGAGGGGTGGGGCTATATACCCTCCCACTGCAAGTGGGAAGTCCCTTGCCCCCTGGTATCCAGACTCCCCCCTCTCCCCATTTCCCTCCATCCCCAGGCTGGCTGCACCCACTGGACAGGGCTGTTTTTCTTGCTTAGCATCCCCGCTGCCAGATGCTTCAAAGAAAGGTCTAGATGGGTTGGCTGTGCAGGTTGTCAGCAGACCCCACAACACTGCTCTGGACAGGCTTGGACCTCTACCTGTCAGCCCTCCTCTCCCATGGATGTTGTTTTGCAGCAGGTCTCTTCACTCTTCCACCTCCTGCCACTGCCTTCTCTCCCTTGTCCTGCCTCTCTTCTTCTCACCTCTCCTTCTCCGTCCTCCCCTCCTAAACTTCCCTGTGTCCCCACCCTCTAGCCAGCCATGCTGGCAGCTCTCCCTTGTTTTGAGGCAACCACTGATGTGCCACTTGTTGATGACATAATCTGGTGCCGCTGTGACTGGGAGCCAGGCCAAGGCTTCTCAGAGGAGCCAGCAGGTGCAGGCTCGCCATGGCATTCTCACACAGAGTATATTAGAACCTTGAAGCAATGCACAGCAAACATTTTCCCTGAAGGACAATAACATACAGGAAAATGATGGTGATGCCCCTCAGTCATAAATATATTATGTAAGAATGCCATTTTATTAATCTCTCCCCTATGTACCGCACTGCATCAAGAGTAACCTATTCAGCAAACCTTACTGCTACACAAGTTATATTACAGTGCTGCTAGAAGATCATTCACCACTATTGCCTTCGTTTTTGATTCTCTGTTTCCCATAATTCAAGTATTTTTTTTCCTAAAAGAAAGAAACCAGTAGAGAAATCATGATACTTTCAGACACCTTACTAATGAGGCAGAGATCCCATTTGATGGGGGGATGATATCACCAATGGTGGCAGAAACACAGCTTGGGGAAAAATACTGTGGACTGAAAATTCCATGGGTGTAAGTAACTGTACAAGTGTTGGTGTTCTCATTTTTAGTAGGTCCCAAAAATAGGGACAAGATGGAGGTAATCTTAGGTCTACTAGATTTGAAGCCATTCCCTTTTCTGGACAGATTAAATTTACCCTCTCCATGTGCGGCATTTCCAGTCCATATTGGGACCCTGCATATTTACCTTGAGGTTTTAAAAAAGTGAAAGGACTACAAAGTATGAAAGGAGTATAAGGTGTAGCTTAACCCTAAACTTATCAGATGCTTAAGTACAGAAATACCAGATAGCTGACCAGTCCTAGCATCTGGCTTTGAAGAGGCCTTCCTCAAAAGTCAGGCATTGTGCACCAAGGGGTGGCCTGAGAATACTGTTATTCTGGCAACAGAGCCTAGCCTGGATGATTCTGGTGAGCCGTATGGCAGGATGTTTTCTCTCTGCTGTAGCCTTGCCACAGGAAAGTGATTGGTGTGCATTCCCCAGCCCACTAATGCCCTTCTCTAGAAACCTGGTCTGGTTTCTTCCCGACAGTGCTATTGGCCAGGTTACCTGGATGGTTGCCCTAAAAGCCAGAAGGGAGGATGGGATTCACTACCCAAGCAAACATTTCCCCCTGAAAAAATGGAAGGCGGGTCCTGAATAAAGCCTACTCAATTAGGAAAAGGAAATTGAGTCCTTATTTAAAAGTTGGAAGCCTCAAGGTAAGCAAATTAAACATTAACAACTCCTTCTGTTATTGCCTTTAATGATTTATTTGGATTTTCAGAGAATGCTTAGGCTTTTACTTTTTTTTTTTCCAGTTTCACATATGGGTTTTGACATCACATACCACAAGGATGTCAGTATGTGTGTGACCTAGAAATCTTCTTTTCACCAGAACTTTGAAAAATAAATGATCTCAATGGTAGATTTGCTATACATTGATGTTAAGGAAAATATGTCCCTTTTGGGATATGGAGATATGTGAAAATTTGAGTGAGCAGATCTTTTTCTTAACAGTCCTTGTTATACCTGGTCTCCTAATGTTCCTGATCTCCTAAGCTCTTGCTATGCATCTTCAAGGTTTCCTTTTCTCTTTATTTTCACTAATCTCAGTATGTAATTACGTTATTTTGATGTCACATGAGATAATGTAATAATTCAGGCGATGAAACATAAGGGGACAAACTATCTTCATGCTATTTTATATCAGATTAAATCTCATCCAAACGCTGGTCTTTGTTCAACATTTGTCTTTAAGGAAAACTGATCTTAATTGAAAGTCTTTTGGTTTTAACATAACTTGAAGATATGCTGAATGATCACTCCATTTCCAAACAGAAACACAGGTTGCTTATTCTGTCCTTAATGATTAGCATGAAAGATCATTTATTCCAGCTGGGCAATTAACATATTTAAGAAGTGAGAACTAGCTTGATGCCCATCACTTGTTTCCTCCACCACTTTAGGTAGATGCTGGTATTTTGAGGAAAAGGTCGAGAAATTGTGCTTTATGAAGGCAGAGAATGGAAAAAGTGGGAGAAATATAGAGATACCTGAAATATGTTTCAAAATGTGTATCTGTCTTATATTTGTGTGGCTTTATCCCCACTCCCTGCCCCATTAAAGTTCCTCGATCTCTTACCTTTTCCATGTCTTCTTCTGAGCTTCCCTTGTCTATTTTTTTCTTGCAATTATTTCTTTCACTCCTTTCCTACTTCTACTCATTGCAATTCTTCTTCTCTGAATTTGGCAGCAACAACACACAAGGTCTTCATTCCCCCAGCAAAGCACAGGTGAAAGGGAACACAGATGAGCTGTGCAGCCATGACCTGTTGCAAGAGGGTGGGAGAACTGATACCAGCCTCACCCCATAGCTTTTAATTTAAGGAAATGTGTGAGCATAAATGAAGATTAGAAGATAAGCATTTGTATCGCCTGAGTTCATATCAAAAGATATTGAGGCTTCTAAGTGCTCCTACTCAACATCTCAAAGCCTCAAAGCAGTATTTGAATAAATACTCAAAAACAATAACAGTCCATGTAGTGCCCACAGTTATTTTGATTAGGCATCCTTCAGTCTCGAGAGACTATGGTAATGTGCTCTGAATAGAGGTCTAGTGTGAACAGCGTCTAGTGTGGCTGAGAAGGCCAATTCAAGAGTGACAATCCCTTCCACACTGAAGACAAATACAATCTGTCCCCTGTCCAGCTCCCTGATTTTGCTGCTTTCGGGACTGCCTCTTTGCCTCGGCCTGCTGGACAAAGTTCTCTTCAAATTGAGAGAGGCCATGCTGCACCGCCTGCCTCCAGGCTGAACACTCAGATGTCAAGGTTTCCCATCTGTTGAGGTCCATTCCTAAGGCCTTCAGATCCCGCTTGCAGATATCCTTGTATCGCAGCTGTGGTCTCCCTCTGTTTCACTCTGCTTCGGATGTCAAAGGGACCTGATGTTGAGCCATCAAAAACTACAGTGCCCTTCATTTCCTCATGAAAGGACCTGATGATGTTAAGGAGTCGAGGTGGACATCCAATCTTGGGAAGTATTTTAAAAAGGCATCAACTCCTCCGAATGGGCTTCGAACCAGTCTGCCGTCTTTTTGGTCTTCTTGCCAAATGTGGACAAGGTGGTATTATAAACGGCGTTCTTGAAATCTTCCCATCGTTCAGGTGCATTTGCACCAGCAGGGCCTGGAAGGGTTTCCTCAAGTGCTTGGGCAAATTCCTCCACTTTTCTTTGATCGCGAGTCTTGCTGATGTCAATACGTGGTCTTCCTTCCTTTTTCGTGTGATACAATCTCTTTGTTTGCAGTTTTACTCTACTACACACCAGGGAGTGATCAGTATCGCAATCAGCACTCTGGTAACTGCGTGTGATCGTAATACTAGGAAGGCTAGAATGTCTAGTGAGGATCAAATCGAGCTGATGCCAATGCTTGGATCTTGGATGTCTCCAGGAAACTCTGTGTTGAAGTTTCGTATTAAAGAACGTGTTGCTGACACAAAGACCATAATAACAGCAAAACTCCAGCAAGCGTTGGCCATTTTCGTTCATCTTCCCAATGCCAAAACGGCCTAGACAAGTGGGCCAAGAATTGTGAACAGCACCAACTCTAGCGCTAAAGTCTCCGAGAATGAACAGTGGCTCTCTCAGGGACTTTTTTGATAGTAGCTGCCAGATCGTCGTAGAATTTGTCTTTGACTTCTGTTGTGGACGACAGTGTTGGTGCATATGCACTAATGAGGGTGACCGGTCCCGCTGATGAGTGGAACTGCAGAGACAGGATTCTTTCACTCCCCACAGTAGGTGGAACAATGGATCTCAGCAGAGTATTTCTGACCGCAAAGCCAACACCATATTCCCTGGTCTCATTCAATGGTTTTCCCTGCCAGAAGAATGAGAAGTTTTTTAATTTGACAGATCCCATGTCTGGCAATCTCGTCACTTGCAGGGCAACAGTGTCCATCTGCAGTCTACTCAGTTCCATGTCGATGACAGCTGTCTTGCACTCGTTGTCTATTTACTGCAGGTCATCAGAAAAGCCAGGGGTCATTGTCCGAACATTCCGGGTGCCCAACTTTAGGGCAGAAGTTTTCTTATGATTGTTGCATGGTGCAGGGTTATCGATCTGTTTGTCGGCTTTCACCCTAAACCCCACGCACCCCGTGAGGTTAACAGACTGTGGCGAGGCAGCACCTTACTGGCTGGGGGCTGCCCAGTTTAATGTGGGTAGTAGCTACCTAGTGAGGTGCTATGACCTCTCCCACCATCAGAAGTAGCCCCTGGTGTCACGCTCTATGCCAATCGAGCAAAGACTTATAACCGGTAACTGGTACTTCCCATGTTATTTCGACGCTGTATGCGAAGCTGGAGTGTCCTCTCCAGAGCACGAAGCCTGGGTAAAATAATATGGAGGATAGGCTGTTACCCAAGCAGCAAATCCCCCCTCTCCACATCACTGAAATAGTCCAATGGAAAGGCAAGAGCCAATACAACTGGTTCCAGTGATGTCGCAGGAGTTGCCAGAATGACACGAACTGCCTCCGGGACTCCGGCTCCGGATTTTGCCTTGAGGTTAACTCCTGAAGCCTTTTCCATCAGTGGATATAGCCACAAGTCAGTGGAGGTTTGAAATCGGAGTTTTCCTTCTCCTATATGGGCTGCCTTCCAAGGCTGACGAGCCCCACCTACCCGGCCTGCTCCCTAATAGTGCGAAAGTATGATCCTACCCGTAAAACTTTCCTGCCCCCCAGGTGTATGCAATGCTATTTGGCTTTCCTATTTACCAGATTAGAGTAAAAAATAGAACCAGAGAATTCGCACTCATTTAAAGCTAAAACCACGCCCCCTCAGACCATGCGGTCAGGGAGAACAAAGGTCAGCCTAGAAGAAAATACCTCACCAAATAAAATGTCCTCCCAAGCACAGCTCACCTCCTGCCTCAGCTTCCTCTTCAGGAACGCCCACAGTTAAATTCTCGGCTATCTCTGTATCCCAAAGACCTATAAAGCACCAAGACAGTGCTTTATAGAGGGGATTGAGCACTCACAAAAGCCCTGTTCAGCCATTATAGTCTGAAAGCACTGAGGGGTTTAATTGTCATGAGGCTGGGCCATGGGAACATATGTATAAGTGGACTATGATTGTGAGAGTTTTGTAAGCACATTTAGTGAAATGTGCTCACAAGCTTATTTTTACACCTCCACATTTATTGTGCAAAGGTCTGACTGACATCTGGTTGGGATTGATGTTTGGATTCAGGGCTTCTGTGAATCACTGCATCCGCACCGTGTTACAACCCTCCGCACTTTCAGGTTAAGTATAAAGTCTCCCTGGCAGAAGAATTCCCTGTTTGAGGAAGAAGTCAACCAGAACATAGATGAGCAGAGCCTGTTCACAGCTAACTTTGAATCCATAAGAATTCATTAAGGATGCTCACCAATGGAAACAACCTGTCCACTTTTAGTTGTTTTTAATTTATTTGCTGTTTAATCTTTATATCCCACCTTTTCCTCAGTGAGCTCAAAGGGTGCTCATTGGCTTTGCTCCTCTTCACTTTATAGTTACAGTGAATCAATGTTGTATGGCAAGCTGAAAGAAACACCCTCACCCACTCACCATAGAGACACAGTTTTCTTCTCTCCTCACATACTTGCTTGTCTGCTCTACAACAGCCTACCAGATTCTGTGCAGTTTAATGCCCTTTCCAGGGAATCTTGCATAGGAAAGGTACTACACCATTCTGCATAGGAATTGTAATAATTGTAATCTATGTAGATTAGTGTTTCTTCTGGGAAAATATGACCATGAAACAGCAAAGGAAAAAAAAATCCTATACAGAGAAGTCTCTAAGTGAAGAGGAAAAACTGATTTCCCCCTGCTTGGTTTCTCACACATCACAAGAGGCTGCAAGATTCAGAAACCTTGGTCTGTTGCCAACCTGGATGATCCTCCAGATGGTGGCTACCCCTGACTGTGGCAGCTGGAGTTATCAGGTAGGTAGCATCCTCCTCAGTGAGATTGAGGGCAAAAACAAGAGGATAGACCACTCTGGTGCCACAGGAGTAGACTCTTGTGAAATCACAGAGGTTGACAGGCAAACATCACCCTGCAGAGCCAAGGCACGACACAACTCATTTAAAAAATGAGTTCCATCTGGAACAAGCTATACTTTACAGTAACAAGCTGAATCAAAGATACTTTTTTTTTTTTTTTGCTTGTATCAGGCCATGGTTGTGATGTGCTACTTTTTGGTGGAACAAGAAAGAGATTCCACCTGTTAACTTGATACTGCTGGGAGTGGCCTGAGTAGTGAGAGAGGAGGAAGAGGAGTCATATGGAAAGGATAATTTGGTATTGCTGCCTCCCCCCCCCCTTGTTTGTGGAAGAGGCATTGTATGGAGATGGTGTTGGAGGAGGTAGCCCATCTTAGCCTGTGCAAGCATTATCAGGCAAAATCCAAACAAACAAAACAAAACGAAACAAAAAGCATGTGGCACCTTAAAGACTAACTATGTAGGGAGACAGAAACTAAAAAAGGAGAAAAACAGCAATGTGGAGAGATACACACAAAAAACATGTACTTCCTCTCTATTGTCCCTCTTGCCCAACAGTATGCTGGATTATGTACTGTTTCAGATACCCAGATCTCCACCATCCATTTACACTCTCTTCTGAAACACACTTCTAAACACATATTCTAAACCCATTCTGGACTGAATGGGATTGTGAGAGAGTGAAGCGATAATGTGAGCAGCAGAGACTGAGATGGAAGAGTGAGAGAAAGCCTAGGAGACATTGCATGAGAAAGAGTGTGCATGCAAGAGAGAGAGAGAGAGAAAGAGCTGTATGTGTGTGGGGGATAGACAGAACAAATGTGAGAAACAGAGTGTGTGCAAGACATGAGAGCAAGCATATGTGAGGAGACCAAGAAAGAGAGAGCGGAAGACAGAGTAACTGTGTGAGGGAGATAGCGAGTTGCATGTGCAGGGGGGCCTGGCGTGCTCTGGTCCATGGGGGGACGAAGAGTCGGACACGACTTAACGACTAAACAACAACAACAACAAATGTGCAGGGCAGATGGGAACATGTGCACAACACAGCATGTGTATGTGCAAGAGAGTGAGAGTCTGTACAAGGAAGAATATGAGTCCATATGAGTGTATATGGGAAAGAGAGCACATATGAGAGAATACATGGAAGAGAGAGAGAGAGCTCTTTGGTTGATGAATATCAGGCTGATGATTCATCCAGGAGGGAACCAGGACAGAAGAGGGACTTGAGAGGCCAGTTGCCCACATGCTCTCAGAATCATGGGAGAGAGAGAGAGAGAGAGGCAGAAAGACAGACAGACATACCAGCCTTGCCAGGGCAGACTCGGTGCCTCCAGAGAAGATAAGAGCCTGGCAGGCAAGTGGTCCTGCTGCCTCAGAAAGCACCAAAGATTCAGGATGTAAGATAAAAGAATTTGAAATATGAGATGTTGGTGTCTTCTAGGCCAAACACCAACAGGTGATCATGAAGTTGAATCAACTGGGACCTGTAAGGGCTCACATGAAGGACCAGAAATACAGCCATCTCTGCCAGACCAAGCAGTGGAAGAAAACAGAGATATATGGCTCATGTATCAGCTTCTGCAGATGACTCAGCTTCTTCATTCCTGGTCAGTTTTTGTTTAAACTTCTCCTGACCAACAGGATTGTATTTAAACCATACTTCTATGTGCTTGTTGTTTGATATATGAGTTATTTATTACTGACTTCTTGGCTTTGGACTCTTGACTGTACTTATGTAACCTCCTGAAGATTACTCTGTGTGTAATCTTCAGGAAGTCACACAAGAATAATCAGTGCTGAAAATTTTGCTTTGACTGTCCAGAGCCATTGAGCACCACCAACCTCTGCATTAGAAGATCTTTCCTCATATCATAAAAACAACCACTTAAAGAACAGAGAATTAGAATACAAAATTACTACTGGCTGCCTGAAACCAACTCCTACTGAAAATGTTGGTTATTTGGCTGTCCAGAAGTATGTCTCTCCAGAAGTATGTCAAGAAGTGCTAGCAAATAATGAGTGAAATAAGGTAACAGCACCAAACCCATCCACTTTATAGACACCAACTCCCAGATGATGGCTAAAATTGAGGAAAAGTTTTCTGCACACATCTCAACCTCTAAATATGAAACCACAAAAGGCCAGGCTAAACCTATGGAGAACACAAAGAGCAAACCTTGTCGAACGAATGAATGCTGAAGAGTGTCTCACACCAGGACAAATAGAGCAGAAGGAGCCTCCCCGAAGAATGGAAAAGCATTGTGAGTACAATTTGTCATCCCCTGGGCAATGGTGTGCAGCCAGTCCATCTTTCACTTCCAGAAGCATTGCACTGCCAACTTGCTGATGAGAATAAGCTCTGATGAAGACTCCAGGTGCCAGCTGGCCATCGGTGAAAGTTCAACACATCTGCACATACAAAAAACAAACTTCCTTCTTCTTCAGTGCTGCTCACTTTGAGATTTGTCTCCTTGCCTGGAAACTTGGAGATGCGTAGACTTTACAGGTCCCTAAGACATTGTGCCCCTAATGTTTCTCCCTTTGTAAGTTAATGGCAGTTTGCAGCAGAGCTGGGAGCTATATCATGGGCCTCCCCCTGTTGGCCCAGATTGCTTTATGTTATCCTAGTGCTGCAATCGCGTGCAAGGCAAAGCCTTTGCAAACGCGATCGCTCTTTGCTGCCCAGCCGGGATGGAGCGAGGCTGCAGCAAAGACCACGTGACATGGTGCGAAGGATAGGAAGGCTTTAGCTATATAAGCAGCCTTCCCCTTCGCACCCTCCTCTCCTTTTTCGGGCTACCGAGCAAGGAGAACGTGCGTTCTGGCTGACAAGCAGCTGAGTCATTTGTCTTCTTTGGGAGGAAGCTTCAGCTTTCTCCCCCGGGTTTGCTCTACAGTTCTTCTCATTGATACTGTTTATTATTCTATTTGTCTCTCCATTAAGTTTTGGTTGTTAAGTGGCTGTTTCTGAGTGATTGTGGGGGAAGCGGCGGCGCGACTTCGCGCTGCCGCGGCGCGGGAGTCTCCTTGGCTGGGGAAGTTCTTTTTTCTTTTTCTTATTCTTTTTTTCAACCTTTTGTGTTTGCTCCTCTTGTCAGGGAATCAGGTGAAGTTCGAAGGAAGTGGTTGAGTTTAGGCTGGGGATTGAGTTGTAAAATAAAATAAAATAGAATAATAATAAAGGAAGAATAATAAGTGTAAAGTGTTGTATATATAGAAACATAAGGGGAAGGAGGGTGCGAAACTAGGTCAAAGTAAACTGAGCAATTGATCGGTTTGGTGCCTTATTTTCCTTAAGATTTTTCTTGGTGTTTTTGTTTTAACAACCCCCTTCCCACCTTTGGTTTTGTTGTCAAACCCTGGTTCGTGGGCCTGGGGAATATATCAGACCTTTCCCCATCGCCATTTTAGGTTTTCGCACCAATTCTTTTGAGCTCCCGCGCCATTTTGGGCTATAGTTAACGGTCGTTTGTTTGAAATTAGCTGGCCGGCTGGGCCAGCTAACTTCCCTTATACTAGGCTTTCAATTCACTAATATTAGGTTTTAGTAATAAAGTTGATTCAATAAATATCAGGAGCTAATAAATATTCACAGTAAATATTTTAAAGGGATTCACACAGCATTCATTGTACTGTGGCTAATTGGGGGTTTGTGAGCCACCACAGTTTTGCAAGAGAAGTTAGGGAACTGTTTATTAGGAACCTTAAGTCATAATAGTAAAACATAATAGTAAGTTTTTTCCTATTTTATATATATATATATATATTTATATTTATATTTATATATTTATATTTATATATTTATATGTATGTGTATATGTATGTATATATAATTTAATAATAATAATAATAATAATAATAATAATAATAATAATAATAATAATAATAATAATAATAATAAATAAATAAATAAATTGAATTGATAGCCAGTAATTTAAGAAATTCATAACAGCATTCAGTGAACCGGGGTTAATTAGGGGTCTGTGATCCTGCACAGGGTTATCAGGTAAGTTTGAGTACTGATCCTTAGGAACGTTATTTTATACTTACACACTACTGATTTCGGGTTAATAAAAATAAATAAATACATAAGTACTTAAATAAATAAATAATAAAGAATTAATAATAATAATAATAAAACCTCAAATATATACGAATAATAATAATAGTTAGGGAGGATTGGTTACACAGTTTAGGTTAAAACATTGAACCTCGTTTTTAATTCATTGCTCTGTTTCTTTTGGGGGGGCGTTAATTTATGCACACGCATAGTTGAATATAATTGTAATTTAGGTGTTGGGGTGCCTTTGAGCTTCAGCACGTGGTGGTTTAAGCCCTTTGGTGTGATCTTACGGCCATTATAAGCTGTGGAAGAGTGTTTTCTTTTCATTTCCTGCCTCGGTCTAGCAACTGACAGGGATTCAGAGAGTATAAGATTTTGTATTGGCACAAGGGCTTAAGTCTTGGGGTGAAATGGCTCCCAAGAAAGGTCAAGGAAATAAAAAAGGGAAACAGCCAGCGAAGAAACGCCCGGTTCCACAGGTTTCCCCGCCCTCATCGTCATCGGATGAGGAGTCCTGGCCTATATGGCAGGACCTTCAACAAAAAATTTCTGAGCTGGAAGCTCAAAGGATGGCTAAGTTAGTGCCTCAGACTAGAGAGGTGCTCCCGCGTAGGTCAGCTAGGGAGTCAAAGAGCATCAAGAAGGCTAGGCTTAGGTCTCTGGCTAGCGAACTAATGGACAGGTTTGTTGCCCTTGAGAATGCACAGGGTTCTGAAGTCCTGACCGCGGGCGAAGCATCTGAGGTTTCCAGCCAAGGCAAGACTCGAGTCAGGGAGAAGCGCCGCGCATCGACGCCTGTTCCTTCTGAACCAGCGGCTGCCTCTCCAGAAGAGTGCCAAGAGGTTGGTGTGATCGGCTTTGACACCCCGCGGCCGGTTGATGACCCATCCATAGCCTCCACATCTTCGGGTGAGTCTGCTTCGGTTTTGGGGGCTCAGATACCGTTAGCCACTTGGCCTTGGGCCAGCAGCTTTCCTTTAGGGTACAGCGCATTCACACCCCACACTGCTATACACACGGGGTTACCCAGTATGTCATGGCCTTACGCCGCCACACACGGTGGTGCCTGGGGCATGCCTTACGCAACGAACCCCCAGCAAGGGCAAGTTGAGAACGTACCTAACTCGGGTGGTTGGCCCTTTTCAGCGGTACCTAATACTGGTTATAACACCCTGCCTATTGGGGCGCTGCCCCACGGCGACTACTCCATGCCTCTAGGAGATCACTTAACGCCTGCAACAAAGGAAAAGATTTGGAGGGGTGAATTTATTGATGTCTTTGAGCTCCTGAATAGAGACATTGACAAAAAGGAGCTTGACAAGTTGGACGAGGGAGAGAAGGAGAAGCAACGTAAAAAGAAGCCGGATAGGACCTGGGCCAATTGGCTCCCGGGATACCTCATTTACATGGGGGTAGTGATCAAGGCTCAACCATGGAGAGCGCAAGCGCTGGTCCAATACCTTGACATAATTTACAGGGCATACACGGACTTTGCTGGACAGGCGTGGTTATTATACGATCAGGCTTTTCGCATGAGGAGCGCCATCCAGCCTAACATGCGCTGGGACGAGCCGCAGCCTGGCCTGTGGCTTCAGTATATGACTCCTGCCAGGCCGAATATGGGAGATCGTTTTGATAGTGGGCACTTGAACAGGAAAGCGGCCACATCCACAGTTCCCCGCATTGGTGCGGGGCAGGCGGTTCAACCACGCCTGTTCTGTTTTCAGTTTAATTCTAAGGGGTTATGCGCAAAAAGGCCTTGCAGGTTCAGGCATGAGTGCCTCACCTGTGGGGGACAACACCCCAGTTTGCACTGTTTTAAGGCCAGCAATCGCAAGCAAGATCGGAACAGCGGGGGTGCCAAGAAGCCCAATGCAGGCGGCGGGAACCCTGGAAAAGGGTCCCAGCCCAATTAAGGTTGAGGTGTTAGAAAATTGGTTAAGATTTTACCCACGCAAGGACGATGCTTTATACTTGCTGAACGGTTTTAAATATGGTTTCAGGATTCCAGTAGTGGGTGAACGGAAATCGTTCATCGCAAAAAACCTCAAGTCAACTATAGGCATGGAATCGGTAGTCCAACAAAAAATTGACAAGGAAGTAAGAGAGGGTAGGGTATTAGGACCTTTCGCTACACTGCCCATCGATAATTTGCGTGTGTCTCCGCTGGGCATAGTTCCCAAGAAGGCACAGGGAGAATACCGGCTGATCCATCATTTGTCCTATCCAGAAGGGTCGTCAGTCAATGACGCCATTCCCGAGGAGCTATGCACAGTGCGATACACATCTTTCGATGAGGCGGTGAGCATGGTAAAGAAATGTGGCATGGGGGCTGAGATGGCAAAGGCCGACATCAAATCGGCCTTCCGTATTTTGCCCGTTCATCCCCTTGACTTTAATCTACTGGGATTTCAGTTTCGAGGCTCTTTTTTCATAGACCGGGCTCTACCTATGGGCTGCGCGGTGTCTTGCGCTGCATTTGAAAAGTTTAGCACTTTTCTTGAATGGAAGATTAGACAGAGGGCGTGTACATCTGCCACGGCCCATTATCTTGACGATTTCCTCTTCTGCGGGAAGAGGAACTCGGGGGCCTGTAAATTTATTTTAGATTCATTTAGGCGTTTAGCAGCTGAGCTCGGACTGCCTCTGGCCGAAGAGAAAACAGAGGGGCCATCTACATCCTTAACCTTCCTGGGTATAGAGCTTGACACCGTACAACAGACGTCAAGGCTGCCCATGAATAAATTGGGGGACCTTAGGTCTAGATTAGATAGGATGATACTTCGGAAGAAGGCATCCCTCAAGGAACTTCAAGAGATAGTTGGGCATTTAAACTTTGCGTGTAGGGTGGTAGCGCCAGGTAGGGCGTTCATTAGGAGGTTATGTGATGCTATGAAGGGTCTTAAACGACCTAACCATAGAACTAGGATAACTAGGGGTATGAAGGAGGATCTGTTGGTTTGGCGACGGTTCCTCGATAACTTTAATGGGGTCTCTTTTTGGCGAGTAAATAGGATTTTGAAGGCTGATTTTCAGGTGAATTCTGATGCGGCCGGATCTTTAGGATTTGGTATTTATTTTAGAGGCAGGTGGTGCTCCGGCACCTGGCCTGATGCTTGGCAACTAGATGGTACTACCAGAGACCTAACTTTTTTGGAATTTTTTCCAATCGTTGGTGCTCTCTGGCTGTGGGCGGACGAATGGTCTAATTCAGTAGTCCGCTTCTGGTGCGACAATTTGGCGGTTGTTTATATTATAAACAATCTCACGTCGCATTCAGAAAAGGTTATGAGATTGGTTAGGGCTTTTACTTTGCGGGCTCTGCAATCTAATATATTAGTGCATGCCCGTCATGTCCCGGGATTAGATAACAGAATAGCTGATGCTCTATCGCGTCAACAGATGGAGCGTTTCAGGGAACTAGCGCCAGACGCCAGGGAGCTGCCGGAAGTTCTTCCCCCGGAGGTCTGGCAGATTGGCGAGGAGAGGCGTCCAGAGCAATAGGTTTGGCCCTGGCACCCAGGACAAGAAAGGGTTACGAGGCAGTAAGTATAGAGTTCAAGGATTTCAGGAGGGACACAGGGCTCGAGCCGGCCTGGCCGGCTCCAGTGGAGCATCTTCAACAATTTATGGTGCTCCTGCACAGAAAAGGGCTGGCTCCGGGCACCATTCAAGGTAGGTTATCAGCCCTGGCCTTTTACGCTAAAGTAAACGGGCATGCAGATTTTTCAGGGGACTTTAGGATTAGAAAAATGCTGGAGGGTTGGTCGAAGGAGAGGGGTAGAACAAGGGACTCTCGGGTCCCTATCTCCCCTTCCCTTTTGACACGTATTTGTGAGCAATGGCTCTTCTTATGTAGGGATGACTATGAAAGAAGCTTATTTCATGCAGCTTCCCTTATAGCATTCTTCGGGGCACTTAGGATTAGTGAGTTGGTGGCCGCTGGCAAAGCTGACAGTTCTGGTTTAGCTCTTCAATGTCAGGATGTACGGATGGGGGAGGATTGTATCGAAATTTTTATCAGACGATCCAAGGCCGACCAAACAGGTAAGGGACAGAAGTTAGTTCTTGGTCAGTGCAGCATTGCCAGCATATGCCCTGTCCGTGCATTAGAAGCATATGTTGCGCGGCGGGAGCATGACACTGGATATTTCTTTCAACACAAGGATCAGTCTCCATTGACTAAGTATCAATTTTGGAAGCTGACCGGTGCAGCACTGACCAATGTAGGCGCTTCAGGCCTTAAATTCGGCACTCACTCATTTAGAATAGGTGCAGCATCCACTGCAGCGGCGCTGGGTTACAGCCCTGACGAAATTAAGAATTTAGGTCGGTGGTCTTCTGTTAGTTACAGAAGATACATCAGGACCTTGCCTAACGTGTAGGAAGGGGCCTGGTTTATGTCTTTGCAGGTTTCACTGATTCGGGACGGCGCTGGCAAGTGGCTATCGTTGGCCATAGTTTTGTTTATTGGGCTGAGCGCCATGCGGCCGCCTCCCATTGGGGAATCGACTTGGGGCTTGGTGCCCACGTGCATATCACATGGAGTGGGGTCAGAGGTCTGCAGTGGATTCAACTGGGCAGATTGACGGCTTTCGGCCAGTCTCCGCCAGATGTGCTTGTTATTCATCTCGGAGGTAATGATCTACCTGGAACATCAGGTAAGGCGTTAATCCTGGACATTCAGCGTGAATTGGAAAAGCTGAATGCCAGGTACCCTAGTATGCGGATCATATGGTCCAACATTATTCCACGGTTGGCCTGGCGAGGCTCCGTGAGGACGATGGCTGTTAACAAGGCTCGTGCGAGAGTTAACAGGGAGGTTTGTAGAGGCGTCTGCGGCGGCGGCCTCGGATCGGTGGTTAATCACCACCGAATTCAAGTTTCAAAGCCTGAACTATTTAGAAGCGATGGTGTCCACCTGTCAGAGGTGGGACTGGACATATTTTTGGAGGACATCAAGGGGGGCCTGCTTTTCGAGCTCGAGAGGCTCTGTGGCGGGCATGGGACTTAGTGGCGGCTAGTCCCTATGCTGTGGCCGGTAGTGCGGAAATAACAGGTATTTTCGGTGTGTCCCAATTGTAATTGCAGTTAAGCCAACAGCGCATCCCACTTCCCAGCACTGCGGATCGTGCGATCCAGTGTCTGCGGCGGGGGGATGCGCTGGGCCACTTCTGGACCAATAGTCATCAGCAAAAGATGGCTTGAGGTCTGGGGGTGTTTATTAGCGGCTGACCGGGTTCCTGCTGTCTATTGACGGCGGGAATTTGGGGCCGGGGACTCGCCCATATTGTGAACAAGGGGTGTCGGCATACCCCTGCCTTTAACCTGTTTCCGCACTACTGCAGGCCCCCTCTCTTTTTAACAGAGAATTGCCAGTATTATTATTCTGTGTTATCAATAAAGTGGCCCAATTTTAACCCATCTCTTTGCCTCGCGTCTTTATTCCGGGATTGGGTCAGCAATGCTGCAATCGCGTGCAAGGCAAAGCCTTTGCAAACGCGATCGCTCTTTGCTGCCCAGCCGGGATGGAGCGAGGCTGCAGCAAAGACCACGTGACATGGTGCGAAGGATAGGAAGGCTTTAGCTATATAAGCAGCCTTCCCCTTCGCACCCTCCTCTCCTTTTTCGGGCTCCCACCCGCCCTTCCCTTTTTTCCAGTGTGAGTTTTTCTGGTCGCCGTTTCAGGGGCCGGATAGGAATTTTTGACCTTCATCCTGATTGGCTCTTGGATGGGGGGATTTTTTGCCTATCCCACACTGGATGAGGGTTGTTAGCAATTTTGGTGGATTGAGTCGGTCACTTTGGCCGGTAGTGCGGAAATAACAGGTATTTTCGGTGTGTCCCAATTGTAATTGCAGTTAAGCCAACAGCGCATCCCACTTCCCAGCACTGCGGATCGTGCGATCCAGTGTCTGCGGCGGGGGGATGCGCTGGGCCACTTCTGGACCAATAGTCATCAGCAAAAGATGGCTTGAGGTCTGGGGGTGTTTATTAGCGGCTGACCGGGTTCCTGCTGTCTATTGACGGCGGGAATTTGGGGCCGGGGACTCGCCCATATTGTGAACAAGGGGTGTCGGCATACCCCTGCCTTTAACCTGTTTCCGCACTACTGCAGGCCCCCTCTCTTTTTAACAGAGAATTGCCAGTATTATTATTCTGTGTTATCAATAAAGTGGCCCAATTTTAACCCATCTCTTTGCCTCGCGTCTTTATTCCGGGATTGGGTCAGCAATGATATAAGCAATATCTATGCTTGTATGCTGGCAACTGGATGGAAAACAAATGAGAGATATTCCCAGAAAAGAAAGAACCTTTAGATTTTCCCTGAGGGGAAGCCACAATTGCCTGTTGGGTTTTAGGTGCAGACCTTTTTTCATACAAGGTCACTGCAAATGGGATAGGAAACAAACCAGTGTTACAGAGGCACTTATGCACATCTGCATTTTCACACTTTGGCTGCCACAGCTCTTGCTTCCAAAAGAATTTGAGAATCCTGTTTAATAATGTCTGGATGATGTGCTTTTCACTCTGCACCACCATAGCAAAAATTTACCCAAAATGTAGGCATTCCCCCACCCTCCTCTCCCAGAATCTGAGTGACAAGCGCAGTCGCTTTCCTTTTCTTTTATTGAATTCTCTGGCTCAAAATAACAAAGTAAAAGTTTTATCTACCCTGAACTAATGAACCATAAATCATTTAAAGCACACAAACCTAATTTTGAAAAAAAGAAAAATCAATTGCAACCCATTGAGTTTCCAAAGCAGATTTTTCTGCATGATGTCCTTTGGATCTCATTTCCACCTAACAGGGTCCTTTGTGAGAAAAGAAAGCAGGAGAAAGGGATATTCTGTATTCACTAAAACACTGAAGTGGAATTAGGAAGAGCATTGACGTTTCAGAAGTATGACCATGTTATAATAACAAAATGAGGGCTGTATTTCATTATATATCCCCTGAAGGCAATGCTTAACACAGATGGAGAAGCATGTCAGTCAAGCCTTTGCAATATCTAGGGAACACTGGTTACTCAGCCCTCACCAGAGTTACATTTTCAGCACACTCTTTCTGTTTTCTGAAGTTGTTTTGGGGTTTTGTTTGCTTGCTTGCTTTGTTTTGGAATCAGCAACTTTTTATGAGTTTGTGGCCCTTTGGAACAAAAGTGCTTACTTATTACACTCAATAAGTTATTATGTTGGACAGTTTCTAATCTAATTGGGAAAATTAATTCGTATTTAATTTACATTTTCCATCAGCATTTCTTCAGTAATAATTTAGTGCAGAGTTATACTATGAAAATGAGTTGGGAAAGAGATTGGGTTTTTTGAAATCAACAGGTATTTTTGCATCTATAAGTATTTAGCTCCTGTGTCCATGTAGCAAGCCGTTGAGTACTTCACTACTATGTTATCTTACAAAAATAATATCAAACAATGCAGTTGAAACACATGAAACAAAACTTTTATAATTTAAAAAAAATATTGAATCCTAGCTTCCAAAGTAACTAATTGCTTTTTTCCCTCTCTTACCATTCCCCATTTCTCTTCTGTTATAGTTAAAATATAGTTAGTCTTCTCTGCTGAACAATTAAATGTGCTCTGGAACAGCTAAATGCACTCATTAGGTATGCTGGGGATACTATAAACATGGTGAGATTAGCTGAAGCAGATGGGATAGAGCTGAACTACATATTTCCTTCATTATATCATGGAGACTTGTAAATGGACTCCCTGTGATTATCTTTCTATGCCACAGCCATGAATGTGTAACATAAGGTGCGGTTACACTATTGAAATACATTGACTGATGGATCGGGGTTTTGAATTCAGTTTAAAGTCACATGGTAGTCACATGGTTTTAGGGTCAGTGTGTTTTCCTCTTGGGAAAACTTTTAATCTACTTTTAAACTGTGTTTTATATCAGTCAAGGAGGCAACAGGGGCTTTTAAATATCATTGCATTTGAGGCTTTGTGCTTTACCAACATACCCTCACTCTGACAGCCTCTTGCAACTGATGCTGTGGTGTTACTATTTTATTTTATTTTATTGCAATCTGGTATAGTGCTAGTTCAGTATATGAGACAGAAAAAAGTTAAAACATATCAAACTAAAAGTTTCTCTGCAGCCAGCACATGCACACAGAGACACAGACAGAAACACACACACACACAGGGGCTGGAGAAGAAGAGGGAACCAGCAGTCCAGGCTGGCAAGAAAGAAGGAACACCAGTGAGTGACAAAGAGAAACTGACCAGAGAAATTGACAAGTTAAGCATTAATACTTTAACTTGCCAATCTCTGAACAAAAGGTACATTCATATAGTGGTTGAGAGAATATAGTTTGCTCCACATTTTTAAGTGAGCCAGTGGTACTCACTTACACACTTTTCTGAACTGTACAAAATATAAATGCTTATGTCAAAGAAAAACAATTATATAAAAATATGTATGTTCCGGTAGGTTAAATTTTATTACAGAATGATTTTTCAGAAATAAGAATTCCGTTTTCGACAAAAGGCAGGGTTTTTCTTAGTGACAGACTATGAGAGGTTTTAAAACAAGATGCTTTGCATTTTGTTGCTTCTAAATCTGTTTTAATGCTTTACCTAACATTCTTGATATAATGTTATTAATTCATTTAATATTTGAATAATTCACTGTTTTAGCTTTAATATTGTGTTTTGATGATGTAAGCTACCTCGGATCTTTCTTAGGAGAAAGGTGGGGTAAAGATATTTTAAATAAATAAATATTTTTTAAAAATTTTCATCATGGGGAAGTCATTGGGAACAGTAAGACAGGTGGGGAGTCTTTAATTTCCAAAAATTGCCACTTCCAATAGAATCATCCCACTGGCAGCAAAATCTGGAAAGTAAAGACTTCCTCCCCATCCCACATCCCCCAGTAGGTTCCACAGCAAAAAGGATCCCAAGGGAACCTCGGGATCTCGGGAGAAGGAATCAGAATTTTTTTATTGCCATGAAATATATTTGGCTTATGACATCATTGGCATTACATGATGTACACTATGGAACAGGTGTTCCAGTGAAAATTTGCAAAGAATAAAATGCATATTTGAAGGGGGGAAATAGAATAGAGATTGTTTACAGACATTGTAACTCTTCTTGTGCCTTTTGCGAACTGTTTTCAGTGTTGGCAGATAATGGTTGTTGTTAAATTTTCTGCCCTTGTTAATTTTATTGCCAAATGCGAATTTTCCTGATAGTAGTGAAAGCATTGTGCCTTGTGCCTACTTCTTGTTATTTTACTGGCAATATTTATCATCATTTGGGCTGGAAAAGAAGAAAATGGCCCTTCAATCCCTTAAAACCTATAAAGGAGGGAACAGAGCTCCAGTTCTTACTTATTCCCTGTAGACTGTTTTTCATTCAATCTCAGGGCAAAGCCCCTTTAACACCTCAGATTTAGGAATGGGTCCCAGCTGCATGAGGAAATAAACTGTATTCTTTTGCTTGCTTGCTTGCTTGGTTCACTTTGCTCCTTTCAAATGGAAGTCTTTCTAGCTGTTCCCAAAAGATAACCCTTCCCCTTCTCTGAAAGACCATCATAGTCTCAATTGCTTTGTAAGGTAAAGGTAAAGTTTCCCCTTGACATTTTAGTCTAGTCATGTCCAACTCTAGGGTGCGGTGCTCATCCCCGTTTCCAAGCCATAGAGCCAGCATTTGTCCAAAGACAGTTTCCGTGGTCACGTGGCCAGCGCGATTAGACACGGAACACCGTTACCTTCCCACCGAGGTGGTACCTGTTTATCTTCTTGCATTTTTACATGCTTTCAAACTGCTAGGTTGGCAGGAGCTGGGACAAGCAACGGAAGCTCACTCTGTCGCGTGGATTCGATCTTACGACTGCTGGTCTTCCGACCTTGCAGCACAGAGGCTTCTGTGGTTTAACCCACAGCGCCACCACATCCCTTAATTGCTTTGTACTATTTATTTATTTAGGTATTTTTAGTCGATCCTGTATCAACAGATCTTAGAGTGGCGTACAGTCAATAACATTATCTTAAATAATTGTAAAACAGTCAAATGCATTAATTTTTTTAAAAAAAGTTTCAATATTTAAAATAAAGAAATCAACAAAATAATTTTTTTTAGACCAGGCCATATGTCAGGCTTCCATGTGGAGGGCATTCTGCAATGGAAGCACTATAGCCAAAAAGCCCTCCCTTGCATCTCCTGAGTAGAGATGGGCAAGAACCAAAAAATGAACCATGAAGTTCATTAAAAAATCACTGGTTCCATTGGTTTGGGTCAGTTCAGTTGAAAAACCAAAACAAATGAAGCCAACAAACCTTTAAAGTGATTTTTTGGTTCATTTGGTTCGTTTGCCCATTTTCTCTCCCCTCTTGCCCCCTGATCCTGTCAGTCAGAAGCACTAGGAAACTCTGGGAGAAACCTAAGACTACTAGATTGGCAAGTCAGGCAGCCAAATGCAAGGTTCAAAAGGTTATAGGTGAGTTGCTTGTTCTTATTTATAAGGTCAATTCATAGGACTCATTTTCACCTCAGAGCCACTTCTGCTAGTCAGAGGAATCCTTCTACCTCAGAACCAGGTTAGCTCAGATCTCTAGTGGCACATTGCTTCCCTTGTCAGGCAGCCTCTCCCCCTGCCCCCGCCCCGTTGACCACACAACAACCTCTGTACCTCAGTTCATATCTATGGTGTGACATTGTCCATGGGGTTTGGAGAAAGGGTGTTGTCCCTCCCCAGTCCACCTCCTGATGAGCGCCCTGTGTGTGGTTCCCTGGCATGAACCATTCCTGGAATTTTCCCCAAGCCAGCTGCTAAAGGCCACTTTCTTGAGGGGACCTGCTTTGAGGGTGTATAACTCAAATGCCCAAAATTCAAACTTCATCAAATTTGGAGGGAGTGTAGAGAAGAGTCAAGGGAAGCTTCCCTGTGATGTTGATGTCTCTAGGTGGTGGTGGGGCATTCTAGGGAGTCCCGAACTTCCAAACCAATCCAAATCAATTTGTGGTGTGTTTTTTTCCCAAAAGTTCAAGACATTTGTGGTTCGCGGACTTCAATGAACCACAGACCAGAATGAACTGCCATTTTGCTGGTTTGTGCACATCTCTACTCCTCAGAGTGTCCTGCTGTCAATGATGTGACATGGAGGAGGGCCTCTCCAGCACATCTTAATGATCAAGCACGTATGTATGGGGAAAAGAACTTTCTGAAATATTTAAGCTGTAGGTCTTTGTGGCTTTGAAAGTTATTATCACCACTTAAAAGACAAGGTTGTCATCATCCTATGAGGACAGTACATTTGTGGTAAAGGGCAGCTGTGTTTATAGAGGAACGCCTACAAAGTCATGTATAATCCTGGCCAAGCATTACATATGATAACTTCCATGCAGAGACAGATCTACGAACAGATGTCCCTAATAATATTTTTTAACAACAATTAAAAAAGGCTTAATATGTTGTCTATTGGTGCATTCCATCAGACTGACACACCTGGTACTTGCGAACAAAAAACTATCCTTTGCACCCTTATTTTCTATCTGTTTTCTATTCCTAGACATTTTAAAAAACTTATTACAACATTTAGGGAAAGAAATGGAAGGAAGGATAGTAAAATCAGTCTTCTTCTATATAAGAATTTAACCTGTGACTTCAAATGAACTCAGCTACGAAGCCAGTCCTCTTAGTCACCTCTCAGGATTCCCTCCCACCACCTTTCTGAACAGGCAGCTTCTCTAGCTAACGTTGCTAGACAACAGAAACAAATTATGAATTATGTTCCACCACAAACTTCATTATCAGCCATAGACTAAAATAGCCCCAAGCTGCATTTTAAACAAAAACTTGAGGCGAAAATAATTCCAAATTGCATTTTAAATAAAAACTATAAACATGTTACACTACTATCAGGGCAAAGCACATGAAAAAAGCACTCCTCTTGATATCACAGACACACACACATTTTATTTTATTTTATTTTTTACTTAACCTACATAAATACATGGTACAAATAGAAAAATCAGCAGAGTCCAATTCCAGGAAAGTTGGAAAGAGGGCTGACAAAACCCTGACAGACTGCTGGAATCATTCTTAAGAGTAACTGCCTTGAAAATAAGATATTTCCTATATTTTTTCCCATCGAAATCTGTACGGATCATCCTTAGACCTTCTGTTCCATTACGTCAAATTGCAAAACAATCCATCAGGCACCACTAGCCAACCCTGATTTTTTGTATATAATGGTAGAATATAATTCATTTGTCTTCCCCCCCCCCCCCAAAAAAAGAGGTCTCCACCTATGGACTTATAATGAAAAAACAATATACCTGAACAACAATATACCTTTCAAGATTTTACTTGAAATCCCACAGACTCTTCTGGCATACTTCTGAATGCTTTTCCCAAACCAGTTTCAGGTTCACTGTCTGCCTTGACTCTCAAAGTATGACCTATCTAACAAATAGAAGGTCACACATTATGTACACTTAAGTAAACTCTGTGAAAGGAGCAACATTTGCTTTATTAGTCCTACCTCCCCATATGTAGTTATAATGTAAACAGTATTACTTTGCTGAAGGCTTCTGGTAGTGTATAAACATCTAATTTACATACATGAAGATTCCTGCAGCATGGCAATCACTCATGGGGAAATTGCATTGAATAAAACAGACACTTTAAAATGAGAAACCTTCAGGGAGCTAACGCTTAATGGGCCATGTGAAGTGAAGAATGTCCCCAAAATTGATGGGTGTATTTGTGAGCAATTAAATTTATGAGCAATTTAGTTAAACAATAGGTATATGTGCACATTCTAAGGGTATTTGCATGTAAACAAGGTCAGCCCTAGTACATTTTTGCTTTTCCTTTCTAATTGCCCTTTAAACAATAACATTTAAACAAAAATAAAATCCACTTTTCCAACTGTTCAGCACTGATAAGCAATAAAAAGTAATAGAACGGGTAGCATTAACTACTGCAAAAATGCATTAGCTGCTGATGGACTGTGTCCTAATTGAAAAGAGGCATTAAAACTTTCAGTTCACATGGCTGCCCAACTTCAGATTGTGGTGGCCATCATCACATTTTAAGGGATATTTGCATAAGGCAATGGGCACCATAATGAGCCAAATTTGCTTATAACATCTTTCTGCCCAGAAAATAAAGCCATCACTTAACTTAATGGATAATAATAGTGGTTTTATGAGCATGGTTGAGAATGCTAATAACCGATGTCAGTAGTTTGGGGGATTGTTCTTGAGCATAATCAGGTGATAAGTAAGAGGAATGTGTGGCAACAGATATTTAGCTTCTGTATTCATATAGCAAGCCATTAAGTATTGTGCTACTATGTTATCTTATAAAAATAATAAATATCAAACAATTTAGTTAAAACACATGAAACAAAACTTTTATAATATGTTTTTTTAAAAAAAAGATTGAATCCTAGCTTCCAAAGTAACTAGTTGTTGTTTTTTTCTCTTCCGATTCCCCACTTCTCTTCTGTTATAGTTAAAATATAGTTAGTCTTCTCTGCTGAACAATTAAATGTGCTCTGGAACAGCTAAATGCACTCATTAGGTATGCTGGGGATACTATAAACATGGTGAGATTAGCTGAAGCAGATGGGATAGAGCTGAACTACATATTTCCTTCATTATATCATGGAGACCTGTAAATGGACTCCCTGTGATTATCTTTCTATGCCACAGCCATGAATGTGTAACATACGGTGCGGTTACACTATTGAAGTAAATTGAGTGATGAATCGGGGTTTTGAATTCAATTTAAAGGCACGTGGCAGCCATGTGGTTTTGGGGTCAGTGTGTGCATACTCCTGGGAAAACTTTTAATCCATTTTTAACTGTGTTGTATATTGGGGCTACATAGGCTTTTTTTTAAATTACAATCTGTCATAGTGATAGTGAAGAATGACAGATTGAAAAAAAAATAAAGCAGAGGTTTCCTCACAGCCCAATACATGTGCACAGAGACAGACAGATACACACAGGGGGTGGAGAAGAAGAGGGAGCATGGAAGGCACCAGTGAGTGGTAAACCCCACAGACACAATTTACATCAACAGAGGCATTCACATATGCCAAAATGATTCAACATAAATAGATTTCACAAGCAGTTTAAAATAAATGACCCTTTTGCAGCCAACTAAAATATCTTGCTTTCCAACCAAAACAATACACTTCCCAGGCAAAAAATAAAATAAAATAAAATCTGTGCTTCCTTGTGCATCATATAGTCACCTTTTTAACAATCGATTTCAAATATACTAAATCCAATTAAAATACAAGGTGTTTTTTTCCTGTGTGTAACCACACTCATAGTTAATCATACCACCCTCTTGCCAGATATAGTGTGTTTCATGTGCATTTGACCCTGAGAGAACAAGATTTCTCATAATGTAAAAGAACCATGTTGTCTTATGGTTGTCTTCTTCCTTCCTTCCTTCCTTCCTTCCTTCCTTCCTTCCTTCCTTCCTTCCTTCCTTCCTTCCTTCCTTCCTTCCTTCCTTCCTAACCGAGAGCTGTTGCCCATAACACAAATGTTTTAAAGATCTGTAACAAGCTACCTTTTAAAAAACCGCTACTAAAAGCAGCTTAATCTTGCATTTTATAGTTGTGGCATAGAAAAGCCATCAGGTGAAGGATATTTCTCCTTTCCTCTCCAAGGAAGACTCCAAGACTTTACCAGAGTTCATCTGATCTTAACAACAGCAAGCTGTTGGAGAGCTCAGGAGACCAAGTGAGGCCAAAGCTCTAGCAACAACACTGAGATGGGCCAAAATGAATCAATACTATTCCATTCTCCTCTTCTTTGCCAGCTGAAAGCTGCTTCAGAGGAATTAACCCATTAGGAATGCACTGAAGGACACTTAAATGAACTGGAATAGTACAACAACAACAACAACAACAACAACAACAACAACAACAACAACAACAACAACAACAACAACAACAACAAAGCCAAACCTCTGAAGATTATTTTGTTCAAGGTAACATTGTTTCTGGAATAGTTTAGCTTGAAATTATCTCTTGCTAATTCTGGAAAAGTAGCAGTGGAGTTCTGCTGAAGCCAATGAAAGTGACCACAATTCAAAATGCCAGGAAATGGCTCAATATTGCTGCACAATATCATGCCCGCATTACCAGCAGGAAAAAGGATGCCAAGCTTTTACATAGCAAAGGGCAGCCTGAATGTTGAGTATGAGATGGTCTTGTGCTCAATACCATTCACAAAGTAACACCAACCAATGGAAACCCGAAGCTAACTCCTTTTAAAATCAGTGAAATACTTCTCAATTTTTCTGGAAAGTTTTTTGACATAAAGGGTTGGGAATTTGGTAGATTTATAGGGGTTATAGACCAATTATATTCAGATAATACTTCAGAAGTAATAGTTAATGATGGTTTAACAGAGCGGATTTTTCTAGGCCGAGGTACAAGACAAGGCTGTCCACTTTCACCAATATTGTTTTGTATGGTTATAGAACTGTTAGCTAATGCAATAGGAAATGATGAATTAATTAAAGGATTAGGAAAAATGATACAATTAAGATTAATTTATTTGCTGATGACTCATTATTGACCATTAAAAACCCATTAGAAAGTATGGATAATATTAAAAATCATTTAGAAAAATTTGGGGAAATAACAGGACTAACTATTAACTGGTAAAAAACACAAATAATGATGTTTAATTATAATAAATATGAACAAGAAACGTTTGTAAATAAATATGGTTTTAAAATGTGTAATTGTATTAAATATTTAGGTATAAATATAGTTAAAGTGACTCAAAAATTAAAGGAGCAAAATTTTAATAAATTAAAAAGTGATATTAAAGACAAATTGCAGGAGTATTCTAAATTGAAACTATCGTGGTTTGAAAGAATCGCCATGTTCAAAATGAAAATATTACCAAAAATTACTTTTTTATTCAGGATGCTCCCAATACAATTAGAAGAAGAAGATTTTAAGTATTGGCAGGGATTAATTAATGGATTTTGTAATCAAGGTAAAAAATCTAGAATAAATAAAAGATATTGGTATAAGGCTTAAAAAATGGAGGTTTAGGTATTCCTAATATAAAAAATTATTATATAGCAAATCAGTTAAGATTTATTGGAGATATTATATACAACAAAGGAAGGTTAATTTGGTGGGATATGGAATCCTCAGAAATAAATGGGAATATTGAAAAATATTTGTTTAATGTAGTAAAAAGAAATACAATAAATCAGGTGAACAGCCCTTTTTTAAGAAACATGTTAAATATCTGGAACAAAAATAAAAAGAAGTTATGTCCCTTTACTTCACCACTAAAATTAGTGACCGAAATAGAAAATTTCCCAGCAAACTTGAAGGGTTTAGCTGATATGTTTAAGGACAAAAAATTAGCCTGATTGAAGGATTGGATGATTAAAATGAGATCGAAGGATCAGATTATAGTTAAACTTCAAACTAATAAATTATCATGGTATAATTATATCCAATTAGATAGTTGGACAAATGAATGGTTGAAAACTAATGGCAAATGTAGAGAATATACTAAGTACGAACAATTTCTATCATCACATGAAGACATGCAGAAAGATGCTTTGAGGAAGGGAGTAGTAAGTAGAATTTATAACCTAATTTTGGAACAAGAGGAAAAAGAGACAGAAACAGAAGGTTTGAAATCAATTTGGGAAAATGATTTAAAGACAGAAATTAAAACAGGATTGGATAAAAATTTGGAGGATGAGAGTTTTAAGATGAATGTAGGTAAGAATAAAGGATTTTTTTAAAAAAATTAGTTTAAGGTGGTATATGACTCCGGTGAAATTGAATATAATAAATTCAGACTATTCTAAGGCCTGTTGGAAATGTGATGAAGAAATTGGCACGTATTATCATATGTGGTGGGAGTGTAAATGGATTCAGAAATTTTGGAAACTGATTTTTAAGGAAATATGTGACATATTTGGAAAAGATATCGAATTCAATTCTAAAATTGCTTTGTTGTCAATTTTTGATAAGATAGAACTTGATTATTGTTCAAAGGAATTGATTTCCAATTTTATGACAAGTGCTAGAATATTAATAGCTAGATTCTGGAAAGACAAAAATGATATTAAATTAGAAGATTGGTATAATGAAGTATGGGACATTGCGTTAAATGATAAATTGACTACTGAACTTAAGATGAAAAGAGGGGAAATAAGTTCAAATATTTTTTTATGCTATTTGGGGTAGATTTGTTGAATTTGTATTAGTGAAAGGAAAGGGGAAAGCCTCTAAGCAACAATCAATACAATTTTGGAAAGGAAGTTTGTATTAAAAGTATTGTTCCAAAGGGTCCCGTGGGTATGGGGTGCACTGTGGTTTAGAGTGTATAGTAAGTATTTTGTATTTTTGTATTTGTTTTTGTTTTGGAAATTTAAAAAATAAATTAAAAAAAAGCAACTATGACAAAATATAGGCATCAATGTTTTGCCAACATTGAGTAAGACCATCCTAGCCACAAAGCAAAGAACAGTAATTTCACAGTTTATTCTTTTTAAAATATATTTTTAATATTATTACAACTAGACATGGAATCCCTTTGTAATGCCTGTTTGTCCAGGAAGGATTAAAAAGTTCTCCTTCTGAGAGTCAGCTAATTGGATCCTGACTGACAGGGTCAAAAGTTCAGATTGCCTCAGACCTAAAGCTGATTTCCCCTTTGAAGACTTGGATCAGGAGCCTGGTTTCAGAAATGTTTACTGAAAACACTCAGGGCTGGGACAAACACAACTATTCTGTACTTTTGTAATGCAGAAATACTTTGAATATGCCTTACAAATTTGTACGGTTATTTTCTGGTGATATATGGCAAAATGTCCCTTTATGGAGGACTGTCACTCCATTACTTTCTTTAAAGAAAGCTTGGTGTTTGTTTTTTACTCTTTTAAGAAAAACTATATTTTGACGATGTCTCCATGACCTTTCATTGCCCTACAGCCTTCCAGGCATGAATCCGTAACAATATTTCTACTTTGGAACACTCTTGCTGGTAATCCTGTGTAATAAAGTCATTTTTTTCCCTTTTGAAAAGCCTTTTTTGAGGATCAGTATTTCAGCCCCTGCAGCTTGTTTTCTTTCCATATTAGAAAAAAAAAAAAGCTGGTGGAACCAACCATTCTTTTTCAATATAAGCAATTTATTCAATTTATTTGATCTGTTTTAAATCTGGGGACATTTAGGCTCACTTGTTTTTGTATGGGGGTGTTAAAACAGTTTTTCAAAAACCCTTCGTCCAAACTTCCCCAGATTTGGCACAGAGCAAGAGCTGACGGATCTGCTACATCTGTGCCAAATTTGGTGCTGATCCAAAATCCAGTTTCAATGTTATAAGTTTTTGTTGGAGCTGCCCCATTTTTAGAATTAACTTGTAGAATGCTGATCAGCTGTGCCGCAAAATATAATCAAGAACTTATCTTTCTACAGGGTGAATATGACTTCAAGTTTCAAAGGGTTATTTGTTGCTTGAAAATTAGTATCTTCAGAACTTGTCAGCATTTTCAGTTTTATCACTATCCTAAATACAATTGTCATATTTCACTTTATAATCAGTATGGACCTATCATCTGTGGGACATAATGAGATCTCAGAAGCACATGGTTACAAATAACTAATTATTTGTAGTTAATTCCTTCTCCAATAGCTAATGAAAAGCTATGTTGCATTATGGTTGGGACAAAGACATATTTTCTAACACAATGCAGTGATTTGTAATTCTTCCCCAACCCAAAACAGTACCTGATAATAAATTAAACACTTACTTTACTTTTAATAAAAAATTAAAAAAATAGTTATTTTCAAAGTCAAATTTGTTAGGCTTTGGAATTATGCCTATAACAATTTTTTAAAAAATTTTTTTTTGCAAGAATTGGATATGATGGTGCTCAGATCTGCCACAGTTGCTACCAAACCATTTAGGAGCAGTGCTGGTTCCTGAGGCAATCTCAGACTGTGGACTTAGCTCTTCACAAATGTATCCATGGAAGATTTATTATAAATCAGCTTTCTTACCAGAAGAATCTGTGCCTTTTGCAAATAAATAAATAAATAAATAAATAAATGTGAATCTTCTTTGCAGAAGCACCACTCTGCTTGCAGCTTCCTGTTTGTATCCTACATTTTGAAAGAAATGTTCATTCTCAGAATTCAGTACTCCTGCAGCGCTCCTCAGCATTTGTTGTCGTTCAGGTACCCCGTTGCCATGTCCACGTACAGTCTGTCCAAGTCTGCCTAGAGGGTTCAGCAGGACTGAGCAGTTAATAGTGCCTGCAAGGTAGTTGGGCTTCTTTATTTATTGACTCCCCCTTTTCTTCTTCTCTCGGCATTAGATGCAGCTCATTTAACCAACAGAAAATGAGACTGTCACCAGATGTTAAATTAGGAGATCTTATGCATAGGGGTGACTAATTATAACAGAATATGACAACCATGAAATTTTTGAAGGGGTGAAGAGGAGGGGAAAAACTTATAATGCATTTATAGAGAAAGTAACGAAACACAGGAACAGAAATTCTAGTGTCAGTAAATAATTCTTGAATATTATATTGATGTCATGAGCTTTATAACACAATCCATGCAGTACATATTTATTTCAGTGGATTCGTTTCAACTTATTTAACTTTACCCAATATTAAAAATATTCACCTTATCAACAAGAAAGTAAAGATTTCAGCTGAGAGGCCTGCGCATGCACAGAGACAGCAGGTTCAGTTCCCAGAAGCGAAACTGGGCCGCTGTCTCTGAAGATGATGGTGGCAGAGAAGGAAGAGGAGGAGGAGGTGGCAGGACCAGGTAGAGAGGTGACAGGAGCAGCAGGAGGGGGCAGGGCCATCTGTTCGCTAAAGCAAAATGAAGAACCAGACAGAAAAAAGTTCAGCACTTCATTTTGCTTTGGCAAAACAGAATGCACAAATCAAACCATGAACCAAGCCGGTTCATGGTTCATTTCGGTTTGTTTTTGTTTTGTGCCCCTCTCTGCTCCTAACCCTTCCCCTCTCTGTTGTCATTTCCTCCACATGGACAGTAACATGTTCTCAAAGAAGGTTCCTACTCACGTGCAGGCTTTCTACAAGAGCCAAAATGCTGGAAATTGAGCCCCTCTAAGTGTGTTGTGAGAACCCAACAGGTAAAGACTATAGGCAACAACTATTATGTTGGCCATTGATTGAGGGTCTCTTGTGACTAGGGCTGTAGCATGCCTTGCAATTTTGGAATGAGGCTCTCCCCCATCCCACTCTAGAAGTTGCACCTGCCATTGATAATCTAGATGATAAATTCAACATCTAGACTATATCAAATCATGTTTTAGTATTATGTCATGTAGTTTTGGGGCTGTATGGAATCCTCCAGCGCCCCCATATCTTTATGACCTACACTTTCACAGCTGAGGTAATACACAGCCCTTTCTCAGTTTAATTTATATCTTATTCCAGTAGAGATTGATGATCCCATTCATAAAGCTTGGCACTATCTTTATAATGTTGCAAACAGAATTTAAAGACTTTTAAGAGCTGCATCTTAGGGCCAGTCTAGATATGGTAATTTTGTGATCACCTTCTATATCTTTGAAAAATAGATTTGCCCTGTGACATAAGATGTATGATTAGTGCAAATAGCACTTTTTCCTCTGGGGCAAATGGCTATATTTTCATTGAAGTACATTTCACTGGAGAAAGTGATATAGCACAAAGTGCAGCTCCATATGTCATAGTCCTGAATCTAGCCTTTAGAAACAGGAAGATAGAAGTATACATTTAGTATATGGGCTGACATTGTTTTTCTCCATGTTTGTTACAGGGAAAGAGATGTTAGGTAACAACCTTTGCAACTTACACACAGTCATGTGTTCAGTGGAACAGTTCGTAGGCAACTTACCATACGGGACTCAACTGATATTCAACCAACAGAGAAGCAAATCTGGCTGCATATTCTTAATAATTAATATAGATGAGACTTATACTAAAAGTCCTACTGAAAAAAAATCCTTTAAATGCTAAATCTATTCAAAACTTTAATGTTATGTGTCAAGCAGTGGACAAGAAAAGAAACTAAGTAGGGAAAGTTTTCCATGGAAGACAAATTTCAAATTGTTTGAAAGCAGCTCAAGCTGTAGCTCTTGTACCTCCTTATGTGGGGATGTGCCTTGATGAACCCAATTGTATATCTTTCCTGAGCAAAGCTTGGAAAAGTTCCCTTTTTGGCCTACAATTCTCAGTCTTTCTTGGATAGCATGGCTATTGGGTGTGCTATTAGCAGTGTAGCTGGTGAGTTCAGTTTGGGGGGGGGGGGTGTTTGTGTGCGCGCCGTGAATTCATTCCAAGTTTCAGTCTGCATTTCATAAGAGCCATCCAAAGTATGTGTGTGCACAATATGCTGTCAAGTTACACCTGACCTATGGCAACCCTACTAGGATTTTCAAAGTATGTGAGATATTCAAGGAGTGGTTTTACCAGTGCCACCACCCAGTGGGCTTCTATGAAAGACAGTAATTTGAACACTAGCTGCCCATGTCCTAGCCCATCACTCTGGCCACCACGCCACATTGCAACATCCAAGATGGTGAGCCTAGTTTGGAGTTAAGCTTCAGCACCTTGGATGGCTCCTGTACTAGTGTAAATGAAAACCCAAAGGAGATTCACAGCAGCCCTGAAGGTGAAGTCACCATCCACCACTTGCTGGCAGAAAACATCTAGGAGTGATAGACGTGTGCAGATTTCTGTTTCTGGAATTCTGGAAGTTTTAGTCTAAAAACAGAAATCCACACATCTCTAGTAATAGTCTTAAAAAATAATGTTTCCAAGCTTGGTTCTTGAATAGATAAGTAAAACATTGTGTCACAAGGTGGAAAGCCTTTGGTTGTGGAAAGTTAGCAGCTGATTTCTGGTGATTTTAAATCAGCCACTATACAGAATTGCAAACGCTGTGCTAGAGCAATAAATAATTCATCCATGTTCCTGAAATACAAGAAAGATGGAAAATTCTGCTTGTAGATTTCTTACAGAGCAATCAGGTGCCATTTCAGCTTATCTGTCCGGGTGAAATTTATTTGAGAATCTCTTTTGTGTTTGCAATAAATACCCCAGGCATACAACGAAATGGAGTAAAAGCTCATGAAGACCTTAAAAATGAAATAATACAGGAAAGAAATAGGTAGAAAGCCGATGGCACTGTGTGCAATAGCATAAGGTCATTTTTAATTCAGTGGAGGTGAAGGGAAACATGAAAGCCAACTTGATTAAAATCTTTGGGATATATCTTGACCTAGTATACATTAGGGATAACTACTTAGCTCACTTCAGTTCTCTTTGGTATAGAAAATCAGATTTACTGCCCAGAGCACCTTTGCCCATATACTCATTTTAAATCTAGCATTTCGCTGAGGAGCACAGTGCTGGAACATCACATGTACAGCTGGAAGGATATTATTTTAAAGGTAATGTAAGAAGAGTGTCATTGACCATTTTTGCATAAAATGATTTTTAAAGTATATTGTACAACCCAGTGCATCCGTATATGTGGCAGTGGGCACACATATTATACATAAGGAGAGATTTCAGTGAAAGAAATAGATCAGTCCCTTGCCACATGTTAAGTTCTGCATATGACAGAAGAATGATTTGATGGACAGATTAGATCTTCATCACCCTTATTTGTAGGAAGAACACCACATGCAGATTTATTTTGATATTATTACTGTTATCATTATTTTAAGCACATGACTTACAGTTAAGTACATGAATTACATGAAAAGTGGCTTCATATTTTGCAAGCAGAAAGGTAGACACCCAAATAGACATGCTCCAAAAATAAACTAGGCTTTTCACAGATTGCTGACAAATGCTTAGAACAACTTAATTGATTTTTGAAGCTTTTGAAAGTAGTGTTCGAAAGCATGATTGGTAAGGATAGCTCTTATTTTCCCTGATGTTCCCACTCTTCCACTTTACCAAAGTTTATGCCACTGCCTTACCTTGGGGAGGAGGTCAGAAGAGAGGGAAATGACCATCAGAAGTTGTCTCCTACATGGGATTGGGCCTGCCTTTCCCTAAACTCAGTTCAGTTATGGGGATGAGAATTATGGGGCTTGTAGGGTTACAAGCAAAAAACAATGCTCTTTGTGTTTGCAATTGAAGGAAAGCTTTCCAGGCCTTCCTGCGTGGAAATTTGCTCTTTTTACACCAATAGATCCCACATATGAGGGCCTAACTGTTCTTGGACCACAGTGACTGGCTGTGCTGGCTAGGGTTTCTAAGTGAGGTAGCTCCAAAACACCTGGGTCTCAAGTTGGTAGCTACTGTCCTATAGCCTCACACAAAGTACAACTTCTGCTCCTTGGGGGAGATGGAAGAAATGGGGCTTGGCCTCATTTATGTGCGGATGGCACTGTAGTTTTAACTATTCATTGTGTGAAGTTTCATGCCATTCATGCAGACCCTATTTACAAGGGAGAACCACACAGGTCCCAAGAGTGTCTTGCATATCTCTCTTCATTGAAATGTAGTTCCCTGAATGTTCCCTCTGCACAAATAACTCAGAGCTGTCGCAATTCCCACACCCCAATCCTCTGTTCATTATTCCATGTGCTGGTTCACATTCCAAAGGTCCATTTTGCAAATATATCCCAGGGGGAGAGGCAGTGAAATTCTCTGTCATGTTTGTAGGAGGGACATCTCACCACCTACAAACATGACAAGAACCAATTGCCACTGTTCCATATGGTAAAAATTCATTACTGCCATATTTTAGGGAATTGTTAGGAGCTTGCATGCAGCTTGGTGACTAGGAACCATGGAGCTGCCAGTAGCAGCTTTTAAACGAAGTACCTCCCAGACCTGGATTGATTCCACCCGTGAAGGTGGCTTCTGGATCCTTCAGAGCAAAAGGGAATATAAAGGACACTGTTAACGCGGAATCCTGCAAGCCGCTAGCTGAGAGTTGATTCTGGTCCTGATGGTAAAAATAACTCACACAGACACGTTCTCTTCCAGCCCGACACGTGTATTTACAGCAAATATACAAAGTGGCAGCGTAACAGCATGAAATCAACATTTGTAGAAGTGGTGGTGGTGTTCTGTACAACTCAACTATATACACATAAGCATCTGCCCTTGCCCAATCAGGGCAGATGTTGCATCATCCAGTCTTCACCCAGATGTTGCATCATCCTTTCTATAGTCACTGTGACTCAGCACTTTTATACTTACACACCTGCATGACATGGCAGTTCATTAGTACTTCTGCTCTGCTCTGTTCAGGCCTGTAAATTTTTTAATACTTTGACAGACACTCTGTTGCACATGAACCTTGCAAGGGCTGTCTCTGATGTTTCTAGTT
Organism: Intellagama lesueurii; assembly: GCA_037013535.1. Classification (NCBI taxonomy): domain Eukaryota; kingdom Metazoa; phylum Chordata; class Lepidosauria; order Squamata; family Agamidae; genus Intellagama; species Intellagama lesueurii. The sequence goes on along the minus strand of JBAJHW010000001.1, from coordinate 127,898,849 downwards.
GTGAATGTTCTTCAGTGATACCTCTCAAGTTCCATATCTTGGCTCCTTACTTGCTACAGAATCATATCCACAGGCTGACCCTGACTGATCAGCAGAGAATAGGCTGTTTCACTCATTTGTACTTGCAGGTGCAAAAACAAAAACAGCAGCAACCAGAATTACCAGGTCAGCAGCATCCCATTCCCTGAGGGTTGAAATGTAAGACTAGATATAAGGACAAACTGCCAAAATGACAGCTCATCTTGGTTTATGGTACGTCAAGGTTGACGAACCATGAACCATGAATTTCCCTGAGGTGAACCGATGAACCACAAATTGGTTTGTATTATCTTTATTTTTAGACAGCCTGTTGCGGTCTAAAAGAAAAAAGTAGAGCACCCTGCCCCACAGCCTTCCCCCCCCTTCCCACTGCCCCCGACACCTCCCTAGCTTGTCCTGCTGCCTCTTCCTCCTCCTACTCTACCACCACCTCCACCAGAATGGAAGCTAGGCTGACGGAACAGCAGTTTCTGTTCTGGCAGCCTAGCTTCCATTCTGTTGCAAACAGCAGTGGGGGGGCTTCCCTTTGGGCAACCAGGCTTGCCCTGTCTTTCCATGCACCCACTGAACAGCAGATCCGCAGGTGCATAGATAGACAGGGCAAGCCTGGCTGCCCAAAGGGAAGCCTCCCGTCTTTGCAAACAGCAGCCAGGTTTCCCTTCTGGCAGCCTAGCCTTCTCTCTCTGCCTATGCCCCTGAGGCACAGCCGATCCACGGGGTACAGACTGAGAGGGAATCCACTACAAATGGATGAATATAAAACAGTTATATTCGTCCCTTCATATTCATCAGGGTGTCTGAAACTGATGGATACGAAGGGATGAATATCCGATGAATCGTCATATTCAATGAATATCGCAGTTTGTTTTTGTATTCATCTCCATGTCTACTTAAGAGCAAAGAACTGATCCTTGTGATGTCCCAGGGGCAGGCAAGAATTGGAAGGAGGCAGAACTGCTTCTAGGCCAACACTTTGTGGAAACAGTTACAGGGGGAATTGTGTAAATGAACCAGGGAGGTAATGTTTTACACAAAATGTGGCTAACAGCTGATGGCATTTCCATTCCTACTAGGACTTGCATCCCAAGTGGCTTTACGTACAGCACATGTGAGGAGATTTTCCAGGCCGTATGCTGCTGCTAGGACATGTGGAATGCTCATAAGATTCAGCATAAGATTTTATTCCCCTCATCCACCTTCTTCACAACAGCTGCCAGGATTCATATAACATGACTAGAGATGGGGACAAATATAAAAACGGATCAGTTTTTTCGACTAAAATAGCCAATTTGCTAAATATTCATCGATCCGTATTCATCAAATTTTAAGTCCCGACAAATACGGTTTGACAGATTTTTCCCCATTTTATTCGTTCTTCATAATAAAAAAAAAACATTCTGCCTACCAGCCGCCCATACCTAATCGGCAGGCCGATAGGCAGCCACCCACCCCCACAGTCACCCACCCCCAGAGCCTACCCCCACCCCCTTCCTCTCCCTACCTTAGCCCCCCCACCCCCGCCGACACCCCCTAACCGTAATCGTCACTGCCGCTGCCAAGGTCTCCATCAGGCCTCTGCAGCCACAGCTTGTAAAAAGGGAAATTGGCTGCCCTTTGCAAAGATGATGGCTGCGGCTTCATTTAGGGTAGGGAAGCTGCAACTGCCATCTTTGCAAAGGGCAGCATGGATTCCCTTAGCCTGCCTAAGGTGACAGCGGGGGGGTGGCAGCGGTGTGTGTGTGTGTGTTTTAATAACCCCCCCCCATGAATCAACGAATAACTTTGTTATTCGTCGCTTCATGGGGGCAACTTCGTGCTTCGTGAGTCATCAACTTTTGATGACTCATGAAGTGGGACGACTCGCCAAAATGGTGAGTCATCCCCATCTCTAAACATGACATCTCATGAAACTGGAGCTCTAGCCTCTACTTTGATCCACATGGCATGACAGCCAAAAGTTTATGAGCCCACCACCTCTTGCCTGAGTCCCCTCACCCCATCACTACTGTTTTGTTGTTGTTTGCCATTATGCAAAGGCAAAACACATACAAACACAATTGTACTGTGCAATTGAGCCCTGAGACCTCACAGTAACTTGGCCCGAGTACCATTTTGTTTCCTTCAGAGGTTCAGCAATGTTGGGTAAAATGGCAGTCACAAAGAAAAGTGAAAGCCTTTATTTGCAGTTCCTGTTTTCTCCTCACAGTGACTCAGAATCCTTATAGATTTCCTGTTGTAGTAGCTTTCCAACTGCACAGAGGATTTTATTTAATTTTCTAGAATGGGTTTCTGTATTCCTGCTTAATTCTTACCAGATAAGGTGGTCAGCCTGTTTCAGGGTATACCACTTCTGATGGCATCTTGCATGACTGAACTTCAGGATGGCATCTTGCATGACTGCTTCTTCCAGGAAGAAGCATCAACTGAAACTCTCCACCTCACATCTACATTTCAAAGGACAAGGATTTTATTTGTTTGTAGCATCCAATGGCATGGGAGTAAATATGGAAGTATAAGGCTCACCATGGCGGCCACCATAGCCAGATGAGTCCAAAAAAAATATGGAGGCATCTAAATTGGTCCATATCAATGAACAAAGAGCAAGCCTTTTGTAAAGCTTACAACTTTTCATTGCTCATCCAACACCAGAGTATACTCAAATACTTTATGCAATTAAAATTTGTAGTATTGCAACAGGGAGAGCTTGCAACAATATATTATTTTCGGGGAAACAACTTTTCTCTCTCAGGAACTATGAAGAGTGCAGCTGAAAGGAAACAGGCAAACCTAGGGGAGGCATTTGGGTACTGTCAGATTCCCCGCTAATCAGAAAGTTCTGGGCCTGTGTCCCTGGTTCCTCTACACTGCTGGTAGAACCATTTAGACATGTCAGCCTCCAAGTCACAATGAGGTGATACTGTCCAAGGACAGGTGAAAGACCTCACCTTCTGTTCATGAGAACCTCAGTGTAAGCCTTCTGAAATACAAGTCGTTGGTGACAATGCCTCTGGTGCTGCTGGCTGCTGGCTCAGGGAGAAGTCTGTAAATGAATGAAAGCTCTCATCAAATGTGTGGCATCCTTAACCTTATTTAAAATGCAGTTGGGACAAAAATCATTACAGCGGAATGCCGAGTGCACAGCAGCTTGGGAAATCATACCGAAGATTAGGGTTGAATATATGTATTCACAATGGCTTTAGGAAGGTTAATCAGGTATTATGGGCTGTACCAAATAAGTCAATTTCACTGTTACAGCAAAATGGGGGACGTTGATAAATGCACTTTAAATGAACTGGAGTAGGAGATCAACTTGTTTGGTGGGAAACATTATGCGAGCAGTACCACACCATTTTGTGCCTGCAGATGTAGTAGAAGCTGCAAATCTTTGTCTTTTCTTCCGTTTATATAATGATTTGGTCTTCCATGTTTTGTCAAAATATGTCATTTTTAATCACACACAACTCAGTGCAGTATTAAGTTACAGAGTATGCTGGGCTAAATGTGCGAGATAAAATTCAAATGGCAACAGACGGCTACTGTTTAAATCCTCCTCTAAGTGGGAACAGATTTTATATGTTTCAGCTTAACTATGTAGTAAATTCTTTCTCCATAACTGTCCACTTGAGTCATATTCATAATAGGCATTTATGGAGTAAAAGGTAACACGCCTGTTAGAAATGAGATTGATAACAAATTGTGATATGCAACTTCAATATGCATAATCTGCCATACAAGGAGATATAATTGATGCTGCTGGGTTGGGAATAATCTTAGCAGCAGCTGGCTAGCCTGACTCATATTCTCCTACCTGTAGCTGTTGTACTGCAAGCACAAATTTGATCAAAAGCAACAACATCAAGATCTTCTAAAATGGGTGGGCCAACTTTTTTTCAATCTGGAGTGGAATATCAGTTTGGGAAGTGTCTGAGGGGGTGGCCTTTCAATAGCAGCTTGGGTGAAGCGATGGGACACAGTCTAGGGCAAAGCAGGCATGAGCAAAGCAATGTGAGCTGAACCAGATGTAATTCTCATGCATAACTGAATCCTATGCCTGTCTAGTCAAGGCAACAGCTTCCCTTTCCTGCAAAGTGCAGCTCAATTCTGTGCTACTGTTTTCCTGCCAGACAAGCAGAGCTCAGTTCCATGCAGCAGCTTTCATGCCTACACAGTTCAACTCGGTTTTATGCAGGGTATTGAAAGTCCATATGCCCTCTTATCTCTGATGACTAATGGGAGACTACAGCAGAAGAAGCTTGTGGGCCAAATGGAGAAACTCTGGCATCCAACCCAAGTGACAAAAGTTTTCTGTCCCTATTATGAAAAGTTATGTGGAAATTGTATCTGCTTGTTGGCTTTGGGGAGTAGGGCAGCATTGATACAAAATGGTAGTGATCCATGTGAGCTGCCCCATACACCAACGCCCTCCTATTGCCCCCCTTCCTTGTCCCAGAGTTTTTATATGGCACTTTATACAATACACCCATGTGCCAAGGGCTGCTGCTATCCCTATACAGGGACCAAGACTATGTCTCAGCTTTGATCAAAGGGGACAGTCGATGTGCAAGACTCTTCATGAATGATCTACTACTGCATGCAAGCTTCTTGAGTGCAGTGTAACAAAATGAAGTGATACTGAATCAGAACACAGTCTGACCATGAGTCAATCTTATTTGGGTCAGTTTACAACTGTAGGCCCCAGTGATACAGAAGAGGAACCCAAGAGCAATTTGATGCTAGTTTTTAATCTAGAGCAATGCTTCTCCAAACTGGTGAAAGCTAGGTTAGAAAAGCTGGCTCATTTACTATCTGGAGCATTTGGAAGCTGTGTGGCATATTATGAAACCAAATGTGTGTCTACTTTGTCCAGTCGGTTTAAAAAACCCAACTTCCAAAGAGTGGCACACTCTTCTCCAAATTTTCCTTGAACAATGAAAGCCTGTTAATTTTATTAACTGCAGGAGACGGAACAGTATATTTGCTTCTTGACCTCTTTGCCCACTCTTGTGTCTTCCAAATATGAGCCTGATATGGAGACTCAGAATGTTCAATTAGAATGTTTTTATAAAATATGGAATAAATAAGGAATGTATAAGCATTGTACAAAAAAAGGGGGGGCATGGTGATCTGTTTGATAAAGCTAATAATGAAAAGCCAGAATTCTTCAGTGACTTTCTTTGTTCCTAGTTGAAACATCGCCAAGAAGGATAATTAGTAATGGTACCTTTGGGATTCTCTTGATGCTATTACACAGGAAACTATTCTGCCCCAGAACAAGTTGAATGTGTCTAGAAAGACAATGGATGGTCTTTTGTAAGCCCATAGAACTGGGTTCAGCCCTAATGTCTGCAAAGTGAAGCTGCTGTTGTACCGTCCCACCTATCTTTTTGTCATCACATCTGTGTCTGAAAGGGCAATTCTATGACTATGAAAGAGATCAGGAGCAGATATGTTCTCTTCTACCTCCAGAAACATCATTCTATGAATGTCTATAAAGGCTAGAGCTATGTTTCTGTAAACGTAAGTGAAAATGAGGGGTGACCAAGGAAAGCGAGTAAATTCTATTCAGTTACACAGTCCCAATGTTGCACTTCAAAAACAGTGAGGAGCCTAACAACATATAGTTAGTTATGTGCCATCAAGTCAGAACTGCCTTTTAGCGACAGTAAGGCTTTCAAGATAAGTGAGATATTTAAGGAGTAGTTTTACCAGTTCCACAAGCCCAATGAGTTTTCATGGCCAAGTGGGGATTTGAACCCTAGTTTCCAAAGTCTTAGTCCATCACTCTGTCCATTACACCTATAATCTAGCAATTATTTCTTGCCTGGATATTTGCATTCCTTCTGCACTTGTTTGATTTTTCCCCCCTAGCTTTTTATGTGTAAAGTAATGTATTCAACAGCAAATCTTCACACAGAAGAAAAGCCAGGTTTGAAATCGTATTATACGCTCCAAAACTACATTGTCAGCGTTCAGGAGCTGTAAAAAACTGAAGCAACATCCAAACAGCTTAAGGCCATTTTGGCACCTGAAAGTTGCTGTGGGTAGAATTACATTGCAATCAGGAGGGGAGGTTTTGGTTAGTTTTCAAGAATTTAGCTGAGATTATAAGGATTTTGGAAATTGGGACAAAAAATGGTCAACAAATAAATAAATGAGTTAGCAAGCAAGCAGAACCAAAAATGATTTCATGGGCATAGATTCAGTATGCAGCTTATGTAGCTAAACTTAGACTATTAAACTTCATAAAGTCACTGAGTTCTAAGTTTGGCTAAGCTACACAAGTTGGAGTTATACAGCAGACTCCCTCCTACCAATTCTGTGTTTCTTTCTCTGGCATTAAGATTCAAAACTTAGAGTCCCAGTTAGAATCCACAGAATATTGGTTGATGTAGCACAGCTTGGCAACGAGGTAATCTTTGCTCAGTGCAATGAGGCAGAGAGCAGGAATCAGCCACTGAATACAAACTGAATAGTATTAAAGTTGCATATCCGTTAGAAAGAAATAAAGGAAGGTCCTTCATGTTGTAGAATGGGCTACTAATACTGTGAAGTTATGCACACCTATTACCGTATTGTTCCATGTATAAGATGCCCCCATGTATAAGACACAACCCAATTTTGACCTTTTTGACCTCCGGGCTGGTGCATCCTCCGGAGGGTGGCCAGGGGACACCTTTTTTCCCTCCCCAAATATAGGTAGGGCCTTCACCCAGGCTTCCTGCGCTGTGCTCCTCCCCACTCACTCACTCTCCTGCGGCGCCAGAGTTGTAGTCAATGGGCAGCAGCAATTTTGTGCCGAGGCGCGGTAGGGTGTAGCTCCTCCTCGGCGTCCGCCTCCTGGTGCTGCTGCTGCTGTCGCCGCCTGATCAGCACCTCCAGCGCCACACGCGGGCTCCCTTCGGGCAGGGGACAAGGCAGCAGCGTGAGCTCAAGCTGAGCCCCAGCAGCGAGTGGCGCCATGCCCTGCACTGGGCTGGCATGGGCAGCAGCATTGGCATGGCTCACATGCCCATAGAGAGTGCTCTGTGTGCCAGCTGTGGCACACATGCCATAGGTTCAGCTTACTTCCGTGTATAAGACGAACCTCAATTTTTACTCTATTTTAGGAAAAGGTAGCGTCCTATACACAGAAAAATACAGTAACTGATTCCCAGTAATAACAGACAAACACAACATTCTGCAATTACAAAGCAGATCCTGATTCATTCCAAAAACAATTGGACCAGTCTCAGAAGAGGGATCCAGCTCTGAGCTGAACTGCAGAATCACAGAACCAAGGTCCTAATCAAATTTTGCTGGGTGTGCACACAGTAGCTAAAATCCTGATGATGCACCTCTAACAGAGAAATATGATGAAGTCACCAGCAGGGGGAGATCTTCAGTAATGAAAGACTACCTCCTTCTTCCCCTCAACTTTTTTGATTTGCAAAGAATCTCTTTCATTGCTGTAGGAACCATGGACCAGGAGAAGGAAATATTTCATTACTGAAAATCTCCCCCATCAGTGGCAGTGATGTAATCCAAGTGGCAATTATTTTTTGGTAGTAAAGACTTCCTCCTCCTGTCTTGTGGCTCCAATGAAATGCAAGAGGTTATCCACAAGTCAGAAAAGTACCTGGAGAGAAGAAGGAAATATTTCATTATCAAAAAATCTCCCTCTACTGGTGACATCTTCACCCTTCTGCAGGTGTAGCTAGGCCAATAAGATTTTCAGTTTGTGTGTATATAGGTTTTGGGGAGAATTCTGGATAAATTGTTTAGATTTTGATATAAGTAGTATGATAGTGTTATGGTCACTGGAGGTAGAGTTGAATGTCTTTAAAAGTCAATGGAGATGATAAGCGATCATCTCTGCAAATATCATGTCTTATCTTGGAGGTTTTTGTAACATGATTCCTTACGTCCATACATTCTCAGAGTCATGATTGGCCATGCTTGTAAATATTTGCAGTGCCTTGATGTGGACATGATAGCTTGGCTCTTTTCTTTTTCTTTTCTTTTCTTAATTCTAAACATACTTTATAAAACCTATCTGACTCATTTAGCATTTCAGATTCCATTTTGGTCAATGGCTGGCATCCCAGCTAACTCTGTACTAAAGGCAAGAGCATTAAAATTCCCTCTCTTGACCATCTATTGGTCCAACATTTTTTGGTCCAACCGTCCAACAGTTGGAATGAACCTTTGGAAAGAGCTTGGTTCATTTCAACACCAGTCCCAGTCCTGTCAGGAGACTTTGAGACCTACCTGCAGCCTATCACTGATGAGAGTTAAAATTTCTTTTGCTCTCTGAAACACCCAGCAGCAGTTCTGATTTCAGCTGACATTTCATACTAGGGAAACCAGGATTCACTAGTGTAAGACAGTTCTATTTTGTCCCATGATGAAGCAAAATGCATTTATCATTAAAATGCCTGACATCTGCTGGATGCCAGAAGAAAAAGAAAAAAGTTATGAAAGAATGGATCCCTGGGGCACATGTTACAGAAAACTGCTAGGGGTAAAAAGTACAGAATCAGAGTAAGCTGTGCATGGCGTGAAATAATCATAACTTTAAAGCACAGCTCTTTCCTTCTCCTCTGAGTCTCAGAGAATGAAATAAAACATAATCAAAGAGACATGCATGGGCAACAATTAAAAATGGTCCAAGAAAAAAAGAAATTAAATTTACAGCACAATCCTCCGCTTGTCTGCTAAGAGAAGTAAGTGCCACTAACTTTAGTGCCACTGCTTGCTTTCATGTTTCTTCAGGCTTCCAGTGCAATCTTATGCCTGCCTACTAGGAAGTAAATCCCAGAGTTCAGCAGGACTTACTCCCAACATGAGAACATCCATGTTTGCAGCCTTATGCTTCCTTTTCTGACCTGGGTCCCTAATTCCATATCTCACAATATGTTTGTTAGGATGAATAACTTGTTTCTTCACAGCATGAACATTAAAATAGTTTGGAACAACCATGGCAAACTCACAAGGGCCTGAGGTAAGGAGCCAGAAGCTCTGCTTCTAATTTTGGAGTTTTGTTTGCAACCTTGCATGTTATCTGTAGTTTGTGTGACTGGGAGAGACTTCTCTGGGCTGAGGTGATTATATATCTATCCAGCACTAACCATTTGTTCCTTCTAGCCTTTAAATTTAAGGAGAGGCCCACCTCCCTGCTGAGCATTCTTGCCATCTCTTTAGTCTGCTGATGGCAATTGTTTGTTTGCTGTTGATCTGTTCATTTGGTTGCTAAGTATGTGTGCTGTAAAGAAAGCAGCATACATAAGTCTGTAACTTCAAGTAACTGTAAGTACAAAAATGTTTTTTATTCTTTCTCCTACAAATGTTTCAGAGTGAGTTATTGAGACTTTAAGTTAAGGAGAAAGGGGTGGACTCTGGGAAACCTGTAGCTACTCTCCTCTGTGAATCATGTACTTTTACTGCGTAGCAAGAAGAAGAAAAAAACAGAAATTCAAAACTCTCCAATATATACACAGTAGGCCCACATCAGCAAATGAAAAGACCAAAACATAAGGTTCAGCTACTTACTTTTTAAATCTTGAACTTTTACAGCTACAGTAGGCTCATAGCCACTCAAACTCAAATCTAAATACAGTGATGCCTCGCAAGACGAATGCCTCGCCTGACGAAAAACTCGCAAGACGAAAGCGTTTTGCGATGGTTTTGGTGACTCGCAAGATGACTTTTTCTATGGCCGTGCCTCGCAAGACGATTTTTTTTCGCAAGAGCGATGCCTCGTAAGACGAAAATAATTCGTTCGTCTTCCTAAGAGCCCTACAGACCTTTATAGAATCAGAAGCTTATTTTTGTCACAGCTTGCATTTCTCTCCAAAAGGGTTAATTCTAATATAGAACCAGTTTTCTACTACAGAAGGTGCAAAGGAAAAATGAACAACTAAGAGAAAGATAAATATATAGGGAAGCAAGAGACAGCAATTTACACACATGCTACACACACTGGATACCAACGGCACAGATGCCAAGGAGCATCGGGTATCATGCAGCACAAAGGCAGAACAGAAAATAACGGGTTTTCCTCCATAGATGCAAACTAGGAAATGACAATGGCTTGGATGAAAAAGAACCTAATATTTTGCATGTATGTCCAGAAATACTAAAAGGCTAAAGATTGCTCAAAGCTATAATGCTTTTTGCTTTTAAGAACTTGGAAACTTTAAGAGATGTAGTATCTCCTTTTTGAGTGTGCCTTTTGGGGCTATAAGCTCTTGCATTTTTAGACTGTATGCTCCTGCACTTTTGAAACATAATTATAACATGATTTAAATTATGCATACAACTTAAGTTTTGCTTCTCAATGTACTTCTGTTTGCAACTTCTCATACTTGTAAGAATTTTGATAGCAATCATACCTGCAGTCTTTCACAAGGTGCAAAAATGGATTTCTGTTTAAGCATTTGTGCCTACACTTTTTCATAGCTGTAAGTCTGAAATAAGTTACATGTTTTCAACAACTTTGAATTATGTTTTCATTTATGGAACACAGAAGCAATGTGGAAGGAAAAATCTTGTAGAAACAGGCAACCTGATGAGGTCTATAGAGGTCTATAGGGCTCCTAGAAAAGTGTTCAAGCATCAAACTTTCTAACCTGCAACAGTGTGGAATTTATAGGGTGTAAACATTTGATACTGGAATTCACCTACCCATACAGCTCAAGCTGTTCATGCCAAGCAGAATGAAACACAAAAGAGGAAGCTCAGCACAGAATCAACATGTTTGTTGCACACTTAGACCCATTCCTCCCCATTCCTTGGTCCTCTACCCATGTATGCCAATCTCATGTGACTGAGGCTTAATCAATAGAGCATCAAAATGTCAGGCATCAAAATTGCTACTTACAGCCTTGTTGGAGAGCAGAGCTGAAGTTTTAAGCTGAGCTTATTTCTGTTGTTCTTTTTTTAAAATGGAATGAGGCAGCAGATTGAAAAAGATGGAGGAAACAAGAAATGTATTTGGGGTCATGGGGAGACAGTTGGAGAGATGAAACAGGAGTGAGAAGTGATTATTATTTCTTTTAAAACCAGCTGCATCACCGGTTGTAATGGCAGCTGCAATCAGCTATCCAATGAGCCATCCCTCTCCTCAGGGCCTCTGATTGAATTACACTTATGTAATACTCACACAGAAGATACTCACAGCCAGCAATATCTCTAGGATTATGCAGTTTGGACGTAGCATCTTTTGAACTGAGGCATTGGTAATGGTGGCCTACCAGGGTTTGGATTGCTGCAAGAGTGACAGGGCTAAAAAGGAGAACCCGAAGAAGAAGACGATGCTGCCAGTGCCATCATTTATCATGATAAGCTCTCCCCAAGACCATTAAAAAATCTTGCCCTCCACAAGAATATTGGAGATAATGCTGCTCAACGTTTATGCAGAAGAAGCTGTAAAGAAGAGGTGGTATTGTTGAGTCTGGAATTAAAATGAAGTAACTTGCACTGCCCTTAAGATCTGGTGGAGACCCTCCATGCTGAGACCAGAGACTCTGGTAAAACCATTCAGTGTGATTAGAACTGTCAGACATAAAGCTACACTCACCCCCACACCCTGCTGTGCCCCATGGCATTTTTTATTTGTGTGTTTGACAGAGAACTTAGGAGAAATATATCAATTTTTTGAGTCTCTGTGTTTATCCAAATCTAAATTATGAAATAACATTTCAGGTATATTCAGGTTCAGATTTGGTTTATTTTAAAGATGTCCCACTTCAGTTCAGATATCAGAATATGTATATCTCAAAAGCTAATGCTTATTTTCCATGTCTCTAGTAGGCATCCTTCAGTCTCAAGAGACTATGGTAATGTGCTCTGAATAGAGGTCTAGTGTGAACAGCGTCTAGTGTGGCTGAGAAGGCCAATTCGAGAGTGACAATCCCTTCCACACTGAAGACAAATACAATCTGTCCCCTGTCCAGCTCCCTGATTTTGCTGGTTTCGGGACTGCCTCTTTGCCTCGACCTGCTGAACAAATGTATCTTTAAATTGGGAGAGGCCATGATGCACCGCCTGCCTCCAGGCTGAACACTCAGATGTCAAGGTTTCCCATCTGTTGAGGTCCATTCCTAAGGCCTTCAGATCCCGCTTGCAGATATCCTTGTATCGCAGCTGTGGTCTCCCTCTGGGGCGCTTTCCCTGCACTAATTCTCCATACAGGAGATCTTTTGGAATCTGACCATCAGCCTAAAATCACAATGAACCTTTCTTTCTGTTTCCCACTGCATACTAATTTACAGCTGATTCATAGAGGTTAGCTGTAACTCGCATACTGTAACCTGAGTCACATACAGTCACTTTGGCATGAGAGGGCGAAAAGGAGCCAGAACTAAGGTAAGTGAAAGACATGGGGAAAGGTTACTGTTAGCCAGGACAGAAAATAATCGAAATACCAATAATAAATAGCGTTGTCACTGTGTATAAACCTGTTCAGGCTTTTAGAATGCGGTTGGATGCAAATGTGTGAGGTGGAGAGCATGATAATTTTGCCTTGTGCCTTGTCACTTTTATTGCTCTTCTCTTGTGTAGAGAGACACCTGCAGAGGGGAGCATCTCTCTATGCCTGGAGGCTTTCTGTGTGATTGAGAACCTTGAAAAATCAGGCTTCCTGATTGCGGAGAGCCTTCACACACCGTATTTTCATACAATTAGTCTCTCCTTGGGAGGAGCAGAAGGGGAATGGGTGGGGCTAATACACTCCCTCTTCACATGTTTACTTTCAAACACATTGCCAAAGTGTGAATAGGGCTAGTGTTTTCACCCAAAATCCACTTATTGATCATATTAATGCACACCATATTTAACTACAACTAGATATGACAGAGTGAGGACAACGGTGAAAGGATACAGATGTAAATATGTGTCACTTTGACTTAGCAAAAGAGAAGTTCATAAAAGATAGATGAAGGGGTCGTAACTAGAGATGGGGACGAATCAAAAAAATGGTGATTCGTTTTGATCCATTATTCATCAAGGTTAACAAATCAACGAATATACGAATATTCTTCGATGAATCGATTCATCGATTTGTCTGCACTTTAAATGGCTATAAAACTGGCCCCCAATGACCTAGAGACACCAAGTTTGCAGGGAAGCTTCCTCAGATGGATTTCTACAAGTCCTGAAGGTTTGGTGAACATTGGATCACAGACCCCTGAGTTATATAGTCACAAAGAGGACCACCCCAGGAAAGCTCCCCCCAGGTACTTAAAGACTCCAGAATTACAATGGAGCTTCCTATTTCTTTCCGCAACATGCCTGCCAACTTTGGTGAAGATTGGATATTGGAACTCCGAGTTATTCACCCACAAATTGGGTCCCCCCAGGAGAGTTTACCACACGGCACAGAAGCCCATGGCATTGAGGGAGTTATATTTAGCCCCAGCAGAATGAGAGGTCCCTTTGGCAGAGGCATGCATGAGGCATCGAGTTTGTCTTCAGCTCAGCACAACATTACATTTGCCTGTGAAGTAGAGTTTGCCCTCAGGAGGACTGGAGGCAAGGAGGTATTTGTCAGCACAGCAGGCTTTTTGGCTCCGTCGGGCACTGAGGAAGTTGGCAGCAGGAAAACAGGCTCTTAATTATTTAGTCAAGTATGCTGTTTTCGACTACCAGGAAGGGCTTGGGTGGCCCAGCCCTCTTAGCATGGGGAAGCCAGGAGGACAGCTTTGGAAAACCAGATGATCAGCTCTGCAGTCTGAAGTCATGCAATGGGGCGATGCCTGGACAGGCTCTTTTGGCCCCATCGGGGCACTGAGGTAAGTTGGCAGCAGCAAAGTAGAGTGTGTTGCCCCATCGGGCACTCAGGCACATGGCAGCCGGAAAGCAGGCTCTTTTAGCCCCATCAGGGCACTGAGGTAAGTTGGCAGCAGCAAAGTAGAGTGTGTTGCCCCATTGGGCACTCAGGCACACGGCAGCCGGAAAGCAGGCTTTTGGGCCCCATTGGGGCACTGAGGTAAGTTGGCAGCAGCAAAGTAGAGTATGTCGCCCCATCGGGCACTCAGGCACATGGCAGCCGGAAAGCAGGCTCTTTTGGCCCCATTGGGGCACTGAGGTAAGTTGGCAGCAGCAAAGTAGAGTGTGTTGCCCCATCGGGCACTCAGGCACACGGCAGCTGGAAAGCAGGCTTTTTTGGCCCCATCGGGGCACTGAGGAAAGTTGGCAGCAGCAAAGTAGAGTATGTCGCCCCATGGGGCACTCGGGCACACGGCAGCCGGAAAGCAGGCTCTTTTGGCCCCATCGGGGCACTGAGGCAAAAGGCAGCCACAGGAGACTCTGGTCTTCTTCTTCTGCAACATCACATTTGCCTGCAAAGTTACTTAAGTTTGTCCCCAGGAGGCAACTGAGGTTGTCAAAGCAGCAGCAACAGCAGGAGAATAGGGTCTGACTGCAAGGTGCTACTAACGGTGTTTAATCAGGGTGGCCGCTGGGCTTCTCGAGCGGAAGATCAGCAGTTTGAATCCATGCAATGGGGTGACCTGAGCTCTTGTCCCTTGTTCCTGCTTCTGCCTACCTACTGAGTTAAACTGCTGCTGAGCCACTAGGCTTGTTGATTGGAAGGTCTGCCAACCTACTCAGGCAGTAGCACGAGTGGACTTTGGAGCACCGTGTTGGCATGGGATGGCCGGACAGGCATTGGGTGGGGCAGAGCCCAGCCCTCTTGGCACGGGGATGCCTGGACAGCCTTGGGGGGGGGGCAGAGGAAAAGGAAGAGGCAGAGGCAAAAGGAAGGAAGCAAAAGGAAAGAAGACTCTTGTCTTCTTCAGCACAAAGGTAGTTCAGTTTGCCCCCAGGAGGCAACTGAGGTTGCACAACTGCAGCAACAACAGCAGATGAATAGGGTCCAAGGTGCTACTAACATAATGGTGGTTAATCCATGGGGCCGCTGGTGAGCTGAGCTCCCGTAGTTTGTTCCAAGTTCTGCCTACCTACTGAGGCTGTAGAATAGCTAGGAAGCTGGAATGAACAGTCTGCCAGTTTTGGGTGGGCCTGAGACAGGCCCTCTTTGGCACAGGGGATGCCCAGACAGGCTTGGGGGTCCTGAGACAGGCCTGGTTGGCACTTGGATGCCCAGACAGGCTTGAAAGCAGACTCTTGTCTTCTTTGGGAACATCACATTTGCCTGCATGGTTAAGTTTGTCCCCAGGAGGCAACTGAGGTTGCACAACAGCAACAACAGATGAATAGGGTGGTTAATCCACGTTACTAACGTAACGGTGGTTAATCCACATGGCTGCTGGGCTTCTCGAGTGGAAGATCAAATCCATACAACAGGGTGAGCTGAGCTCCCATAGTTTGTTCCAGGTTCTGCCTACCTGAGGCAGTAGGAAGCTGGAATGAACAGCCAGGAATTATGAATGAAGCCCGAGTGGACTTTGGAGCACTAATGTAGCCCTTTGAATAAGCAGACAGGCAGAAAGGAAAGAACTTGGCCCAATGAGCCAACTTCACCCAGCAGACAAGATTTGGAAGGCCCTTGGCCCGATTCTTGGCACAGAATCAGCAGCAGGCAAGCCCAAGGCAGCTGTAGAAGGATGCAGGATTTGGGGCTAACATGGACCAAGGAGGCTGGAATTGATGCCCGGTGAGGTGGGGGGGGGACGCCCGCACAGGTTGCACATAGCAGCAACATAGACTGTGGCACTGCGGGTTAAACCGCTGAGCCACTGGGTTTGTCCATCAGAAGATCAGCACTGCAGTTTGAATCCATGCGACGGGGTGAGCTATGTCCCGTTGCTTTTCACCCAGCTTCTGCCAGCCTTCTGGGGCAGTAGAGAAGGCTAGGAGGCCAGAATGAACAGGCATGAATAATTGGAATGAAGGCCAAGGAGGCTGGAATCATGAAATACATAAAAATATGCATTTCTGAGATTTTTCAGAATAAATGAATCAGCGGATACTGATCCTGGAGATAGGGAGGGACATGTCACACACAGCACATCTCAGGAGGAGGGAGCACATTGGTCAGATTTGGGTGGGGCTGAACCTGGCCCTCTTGGCATGGGGACGCCCGAGGAGAGTAGGACGCTGAAGTCAGCAAGCAGCATTTGAGAATCAAGCCTGAGGAAGTTGGAATGAGCACGCAGGCCTTTTGGAAGTGGAAGGAGCTGCAGGACTTGGAACATTGTCATGTAGCCAGCAACATAGACTTTTGGAGTGGACCCATCGGGCACTGAGGAAGTTGGCAGCAAGGTAGACAGTGGAGCTGCGGGTTAAACTGCAGTGCTGCTGAGCCACTGGGCTTGTTATAGGTGCTGCTGTTGTTGTTGTTGTTGTTGTTGTTGTCCATCTTGGTACGGGGAATGCCCAGACAGGCTTGGGGGGCAGAGCCCAGCTCTCGGGGAATCAGTAGCACCAACAGGAGAAAAGTGTCCAAGGTGCTACTAACGGCAGTTAATCCGTGGGGCCGCGGGGCTGTCGGAAACAGATGCTCTGCAATCTGAAGCCAGGCAATGGGGCGACACCCGGACAGGCTTTGGGTGGGTCTGAGACAGGCCTAGGAAACTCACCTGTCACTCACCATCAACGTCTAACTAGACTTGCTGACAACCTTCAAACAAACAAAGATGCTCGTTTAGAACTAGAAAGCTGGGGGGGATTGCAACTTGGCTGCTGAGACCGCCCGGATATGATAAAGATAGCCTTTGGAGGTTTTGGGGGGCTGAGACAGGATGGCCCTCTTGGCACGTTTGGGATTCCAGGACCGGCTTTGGGTGTGCCAACTACCAAGAGGCCTGGCTGGCCCTCTTGCCACGTTTGGGGATGGGGACAGGCTTTGCATGTGCCAAGAGAGGGTTGGCTGGCGTTCTAGTCACATCCGGGGGTGCCGGGACAGTCTCTGGGTGTGCCAAGAGAGGGTTTAGGCTTGGATGCCAAGAGGGCCGGCCTGGGTCTGCCCCAAACAAAGGCTGTCTGCACGTCACCCCATCACCATATTGCCCGGCTTCAGATTGCAGAGCTGATGTGGTTTAACCCGTGCCAGGCAGGAGTTCTCTCCTCCCAGTCAGGGAGGCAGAAGGTGGAACAAATAGCCCACCGGGACTACATCACCCAGCAGGCAGTCAGGGAGGCAGAAGGTGGAACAAACAGCCCACTGAGACTACGTCATCCATCAGGCAGTCAGGGAGGCAGAAGGTGGAACAAACAGCCCGCTGGGACTACGTCACCCATCAGGCAGTCAGGGAGGCAGAAGGTGGAACAAACAGCCTGCTGGGACTATGTAACCCAACAGGCAGGCAGGGAGGCAGGAGTTCAACAGTTCTTGGCCTGCTGGTCTGACTTGATCCAGCAGGCAGGAGTTCAACAGTTCTTGGCCTGTTGGTCTGACTTGATCCAGCAGGCAGGAGTTCAACAGTTCTTGACCTGCTGGTCTGACTTGATCCAGCAGGCAGGAGTTCAACAGTTCTCGGCCTGCTGGTCTGACTTGATCCAGCAGGCAGGCAGGCAGGCAGGAGTTCATCAGTTCTTGGCCCACTGGTCTGACTTGATCCAGCAGGCAGGAGTTCAGCAGTTCTTGGCCTGCTGGTCTGACTTGATCCCGCAGACAGGAGTTCAACACTTCTTGGCCTGCTGGTGTGACTTGATCCAGCAGGCAGGCAGGCAGGCAGGAGTTCAACAGTTCTTTGCCCGCTGGTCTGACTTGATCCAGCAGGCAGGAGTTCAACAGTTCTTGGCCTGCTGGTCTGACTTGATCCAGCAGGCAGGAGTTCAACAGTTCTTGGCCTGCTGGTCTGACTTGATCCAGCAGGCAGTCAGTCAGTCAAGAGTTCAACAGTTCTTTGCCCGCTGGTCTGACTTGATCCAGCAGGCAGGAGTTCAACAGTTCTCGGCCTGCTGGTCTGACTTGATCCAGCAGGCAGGGAGGCAGGCAGGAATTCAACAGTTCTCGGCCTGCTGGTCTGACTTGATCCAGCAGGCAGGCAGGCAGGCAGGAGTTCAGCAGTTCTCGGCCTGCTGGTCTGACTTGATCCAGCAGGCAGGCAGTTCAACAGTTCTCGGCCTGCTGGTCTGACTTGATCTAGCAGGCAGGCAGGCAGGCAGGAGTTCAACACTTCTGGGCCTGCTGGTCTGACTTGATCCAGCAGGCAGGCAGGCAGGAGTTTATTTATTTTATTTATTTATTTATTTAACTTATATGCCGCCCACTCTACCCAAAGGTCTCTGGGCGGCTTACAACAATTAGGCAGTTCAACAGGCTGGCAGGCAGGAGTTCCAACACTTCTTGGCCTGCTGTTCTGACTTGATCCAGCAGGCAGGCAGGCAGGAGTTCAACATTCTTGGCCTGCTGGTCTAACTTGATCCAGCAGGCAGGAGTTCAACAGTTCTCGGCCTGCTGGTCTGACTTGATCCAGCAGGCAGGCAGGAGTTCAACAGTTCTTGTCCTGCTGGTCTGACTTTATCCAGCAGGCAGGCAGGCAGGCAGGCAGGCAGGCAGGTACGACTTGGTTGGAACTTGGCCCGAGGAGGTGACTGGAATCGGCAGCAGGAGTTCTGACTGAGGGGCAGGTTTACAGGCCGGCAGGCAAGTAGGCAGGTCTTTTTTTTTTTCAGGAGGACTGGCAGGCAGGCAGGCGCAGGTAGGCAGGTGGTATGTTAAGGGAGAGACTGTCATTGGAACCCTACCTCTTTAGGTTCGGTGAGCGGAAGTCCAACAAGGGAAGGTTCACCTTGATGAACGACAGTCTCTCCACAGTAATGGGATCCAAACGCGAGCAGCGTGGTCGGAGTATGTCTCTGAGATGGGAAAACACGTGCTCGCTCTGGACGCTGGTGGGGAGGATGGAAAGGAGGTCCATGGCCACATTGGACAACTCCGGCCATATGACTAGTTTCCTAGCCCAGTAATGGAGGGGATCTGACTGGTGGGGCTGAGGGGGCTCAGCCAGATATTCCCGCACCATTATCTCTGCTGAATGCTCCTCAGCTGGCTGTCCTTCCTCTGAGGTAAGTGCCAAGGTCACCACAGAACTCCAGTAATGTTGGATGTGAATGGAGCCTTCACCAGGTGAAGTCCTTCCCTGTGGTTCGGGCAAACCACCCTGCCCCTTGGAATAGCTTGATATTCAGTTCTTCTGCACTTTCACATCTGAGCATGATTTAAAAAATGTGAATGGGTAAATTCTTTGCAAGAGTCACTTTAATCCCACACAATAACGTAAGAGGTGGGGGAGAGTATATCAACCTTTTCTTTTTAAAGGACATAAGGTTGCATTTTAAAAATTCCTAATAATTCCCATGTATGAAACGAAGGTGAACAAAACTGATGGGTACATTGATATCAGAAGCGTTACAACCATATCATTTCAAAATCCAGGCACAATTTGCTTTTAAAGGAGCAGAGAGATGGAGGAGTAAAGTACTGATGAGAATTTGTTCTGCAAAAGAAAAAGAACCATGTGATCAAGAAATAAAATAAAATCCAGAGTCCCATTGTAAAAAAGGTATCCTACAGTTTGAGCACTATAGAGGTCAATGTTGAGCGGCACCTTTGTCATCCACTTCGCAACCAGGTATTACCTGGGTCAGGAAGCCCACTGAGGGACACACTGTACTCTTGGCTGTGATTATGCAGGATTCTGAACATCCTCCTCCTTTCATTTAACAACAACCACCCCTTAAAATAAGGCTCAGGATAGATCTGATGCACATTGTGGGCCTGTATTTCCTTTGACCTGATAATCTGCATGGCACATGTAACATTCCTGAGGCATCAGTGCTTGCTCAGTTTTCGTGCAGTATGTTTATCGACTCACCCTGTGTGTATTTGTGTTTTAAATACTGTGTGTGCATACATTTAGGAAAGAGCAGCACAGCTGTTCTGAGGGCTGGAGGAAAGACACTTCTGACATCACTGAACTACCAAATATGGAACGCAGGTGGATCTTTTCTTTCCAGCTCAAACTCCCAGCAGATGGTCTGAAACAAGGGTGACTCCTTCCTTATCTACCTTCAGACATACAACCACATATAATTCTCTATTGTATATGGACTATATATACCATCAAGCTAAATTCTTCAGGGATTACTGACATGAAATGTGCTCCGGGCCATTCTTCTTTCACTTTATTAATTTTTTCTTCAGGGACCACCTAGAAATTCATGTGCATCCTTTTTGTGAATTTTTCCTGATACACACATTTTGCATGCAGTTTCTTCACACATATATGTTTTTATATTCCATTTCCTTAAGGTTCACTTCCTGGCAACCATTTTAATGCATTTTGAAGCATACTTCCCCCTATTTTACATTTTATTTGTGCACAGGACAGGACCTTCTCTGTTGCTGCTCCCAAGCAATGGAATTCCCTCCCATGGGAGGCCAGGTGGACCCCCAATTTGCTGTCCTTCCACTGGCAGGTAAAGACCTTGCTTTCCAGGTAGCATTCTTTCAGTAACTGGATGCCTAAGAGCTTTATTTCTATTTATTTAAACAGGTTTGTTTCTATGTAATAAAAAGATATCTTTTTCACACCGGGTCTGGTGTGGTTAATGGCTGGTGTCAAACATGTTACTGCAAAGTTATTTGAAATAGTGATAAGCCTGGGTTGGGATGGGTCACAACAAGCCATGTTCTTTTTGCAGAATCAAGCATTATCTGTGGTACCTGCTCCATATGCTGACTGGTGTATTATATATGGCTATAATTAGGTATATGTTCAAAAAGGGTTTGCGCAGTGACATTTACTGATAGGGACTGCAGCTCAGAAAGTCCTATAAAGATGTTAATACAAAATACGGGTGATTTATATGCTTTCTCAGTAACTACCCATGTGGTTACACACTGGAATGAGGACCCTGAACCTCTCTTTATGATTTCCTTGCGGGTAGGTACGGGAGAAAGAGAAATTTTCATATTTTTGCCACAACCAGAAATGCTGCAGCAAAGAAAATAATTGTGAAAGGACAATTGTTCTCAAAACTGCACTGGCCAAACTCATTCATCTTAGTCTCCCCCGGCTGCCTTCTTGTTCATTCTATGTAACAGGGGTTCCTTAGATCTCATTACATGCCCCCGGAGCAGACTACAGAATTCATGGATCTTTTTGTTGTGAAGGGGCAGGACCAGAAACTTTTACTGTTTTGGTGACTGGGGTTAAAAAACAGGGCTAGAATTAAAAGATTCTCCAAACAACAACCAGCTGCCTTAGCAGAACACAGATCTGTTAGGATTAGTCCCACAGCCTTGGAGCCATAGCTAAAACAAGGATGAGCTTTTGCTTTCCATGAACAGGACAGGGCCCTTCTGCCTGTCATGGCTCCCACAAGTCACTTGCAGAGCTTAACTATAGTACATGGTGCTCCAAATTCTCTGTTCTGGGCTGTTCTGTTCTGGCTGGTTTGAAGGCATCAAAAGGTTAGTGAAAGCGTAGTGAAAGTGTGCCAAAAAAGGTCCAAAACACAAGATAAAGTGTTCTGCTGTGAGTCCTTCATATCCTATTTGTTTTGGCATCAGTTTTAATTACCAAATGCCTGTTCTGGTCCATTTTGTTCCAGTCTGGTTTTTACCTAGTCCCATTAAATTTTGCAAATGACAGCGACCTCCCTCTTTTACCTTCTCATGTTGCTGAACACTCTAACTACCCTCCCACAGTATTGCGAGGGACTACACAGAACAGCAACATTATTTTGGAGACTAATTCAAGCTTGCAGTCCAGACTTGACTGACATATTAGTATCCAAGGAAAAATCTTGGACTATTAGCAAAATAATATTGTGGGTTGATAAAATAAACAGTAATTGAAGGGTTGAACTTGTTGCTATTATGTTGTATTTTGCTTGTCATCGTTGTAGTGCGCTCATTGGAAAATGCACATATTCCGAGCCCAAGGGACCACATTAGAATTCCGTAATTACAGACATGTTTAGCACCAGCATGTTTGACTTGCAAAATTATCAACAATAAAGCAGCAGAGAAAATTGAATAGGGAATTTATTTCATGTCCTACTTTAATCATACAGACCAGGTATTTCCAGGTTTTCCAACTATGCATATGGCTTAACCTCTAAATTGTTTAGGTATGACAGAATGTATGGAGTTAACATTTGAGAATGTTATATTCCTAATCTCATTTTAGAGCAAAGTACAGCCAAATACAATATATTAAATCAGGACTGCCCAAACATGATCTTTCAGAGCCCCAGTGTAGCCAACAAATTCACTGAGGGTGCAACTAGGCAGTTGTTTTGGGCTGGAATGGGCTTAACAGGGTTGCTTGAAAGTGCAGTGTGAGATTTAGAATGATAGTATAATCTGGTATTTTGGGGTCAGGAAACCACAGTGCACCTCAAAGTGATCCTGTTTAGCTATTTCTGCTTCTCAGCCTCCATGCTGTCCTGTCTGACTCACAGCGGAAAGTGGGGAAAGTTAGATGTTTTAAAATACATATTGATAAGTGACATATCACTTTGTTGGCTTGCCACCAAAATGTGGCTTTTTTTTTTCATTTGTTGGTAAGTGGCATACTGCTTCATTGGTTTGCCACTGAAGTGCCATAGCATTGAATTGTTAAAAAAAAAAAAGGAAAAAGGGTGCAAAAAGATGGCCCTATTCATTCTCTCATATCACCCTCTCTGCCGGGAGCAGGGGAACACTGGAACTTTTCCCCATTTATTGTTAAGTGGCATATCACTGCATTGATATCCCACCCAAGTGACATAGCACTGAATTATTGGGGGAAACACTTACCAGTGCCACTGTGGTTTAATACCAATGGTCGCATGCCAGAAACAAAACTAAAACTGAATGATCCTACCTATGCTCTCTCTCTCTCTCTCATAAGAACATAAGAAGAGCCCTGCTGGATCAGGCTAAGGGCTCATCTAGTCCAGCTTCCTGTATCTCACAGTGGCCCCACCAGATGCCTCTGGGAGCACACGAGATAACTAGATACCTGTCTCCTGATACCACACCCCTGCATCTGGCACTTTGATGCAGATAGATAGATAGATAGATAGATAGATAGATAGATAGATAGATAGATAGATAGATAGATAGATAGATAGATAGATAGTATATCTTGCCAGTGATCCAAAAAGGTACAGATAGCCTTGGAAAAGTGTTGGGCTAATTTCGCAATTACCAGTACATAATATAGTCAATGGAAAATAGATTAAAACGACTGTAAAAAAAAGTCCAAAACACAAGATAAAGTGCTGTCTGATCACACCATGAGTCCTAAAAATGGCAGATCCAGCCCTGAAAAGCCTTTTCAGAGTGCAGTTTGCTTTCAACATGTAATCTCAACTTCCTTGCCCTCCTACCTTTTCTTTTCTTTTCTTTTCTTTCTTTCTTTCTTTCTTTCTTTCTTTCTTTTTTCCTTTTTTGGACCCAAGAAAACCTTTTTCAGAAACAGGAAGTGACTTGATCATAAACATCCATCAGACAGCGAAATAGACCTTAGGACACTCAGATGTTGTTCATCCCTTGGGAAATAATTAAACTGTGTGGTTAGTTGTGCTAGATGGCAGTATAATAATTTATTCAGGCCAACAGACCACTAAAACAACTTCAAAGTAGTGAGCAAGCCTTGAAGTTCACCAGAATTCTTCTTCAAGAAAGATGTTAAGCAGTAGCAACAAAAACTTTATAAGGTAACTTAGGAATTTCTCCTTCCCCCCCCCTCCCTACACTTAAAAAAAGCTTCATAGATGTTCCTTGTACCCTTCTGGGATTACTTAATGACTATTTACATCTTGACCTGTATTTGTTTTTGAATTCTGCAAAAGCTGTAAGTTTTAGAATCATAGAATTGTTGAGCTGGAAGATGCATCATGGGTTATTTAGACCAAGACACTGGAGATGCAGGAAAAAGGAAGCAAGAACTTCCCTGACAGATGTGATTTCTCTTTAAAAATAACACCAATGAAGGAGCCTCTAACATCTTCTGAGGTAGTCCTTTCCATTGTCATGCCTTTTAAAACCAGGGACATCTTCCTAATGTTAAGTCCAAATCCTCCTTCTTGTAATATGAATTAAGGTCCCACCTTCTGGAGCTGCAGAAAATAAGCTTGCTGCATCTTCTATTTGACAATCCTTGGAATATTTCAAGAAGGCTATTATATAATGTCTTAATCTTCTCTTCTCCAGGCTAACCATACTCAGCAGTTCTCAACCATTCCTAATAGGGCTTACTTTCCATACTTTTTATCATCTTAGGGCCTGATCACACTGGCCAAATGTTCCCTAGTTATACCCCAGCTAGATCAGTGCATAAATTTACAGTCACACAATGCACAGCCATGATCGAATCATTTTCCCAGCCAGTGGTGTATCTGCGGTTTATTTCCCCCTGACTAGGAGGGTTGTGTTATTTTGTTCCGATGATGTATCAGATCATTCCTTACTGGAATTGCATGTGTGGATGTCAATCCGGCACACATACACACACCACCTCAATGCCCCAGCCTTCTGCATGAACTTCTCTTTCCTTTATATATATACATTTTAAATTTTATTTAAAGAAAAATATCTAGAAAGTCTACCATTTTACAAAAACTACATTGTATCCACTTATCACATGATCACTTTTCTTCACTCTGTGCAACCCACCCCCAACTTGGGACTGATTCCATGTTCTTCACTCTTTTACTTCATATTGACCTATTTTACTCCAGTAATACATTGATTCTTCTTCCGGTGTACGAAAATGCGTTCCATATTTGTTTAAAATCATTACATTTTATCATTCCTCTTCTAATCTTTGTTTCACAAGTAAACATATCATTAATTGCCATATTCCACATTTCTCTATATCACTCCTCCCTACTAATTTGATTATTACTTTTCCAATTCATTGACCATTCCTTTTTCCTTATTTCACAAAAACACCACATATGTAAATGCATTCCCTTTTCTTTTTTCAATCTCCAACATAGTGAAGATACATCTTTATTTATTATATTCAACTTTACCGGTGTTATATACCATCTCCAAACTACTTTGTAGCAGTTTTCCTTCACCCTTACAGACATGTTTTGTTATTCTTTTATTCCACATTTTACTCCAATCTTCTTTTTTTAGTTTCCTCTTTCAGTTCTTCTTGCCACAAATCTTCTAACACACTTTTTTATATCTGACTTGTACTAACATTTTATATATTGCACTCACTGTTCTCTTTCTGGTTTCCATTGTTTCCATTTTCTCTCTTTTTTTCCTATAATCTCAAATTTTATCATTTTTCTCCCCTTTCCTTCTTTTGTTTTCCATTCTTTCATCCAGTTTTCTAACTGAAGTACAGGCATTCCTCACTTAATGACTGAGTTCCATTCCTACAATTAGGTCATTAAGTGAATTGGTCGATAAGTGAGGAACAATATGGGAATAATAAATCATGTGCCATAAGAAGGGGCATGGCGAAGACGCAAGCACGCATTTATGAGGGTTGTAAGGGTCTTAAGTCTGAGCTGTCGTTAAACAGGTAGGTCATTAAGTGTGGAGTGCCTGTATGTTTAAAAATCCATGAAATTCACTCTCCCAGTATCTCTCCTATGCATCCAATATCTTGCATTTGTTTTATCCATTCTTTTACCCTCATAATTCTCTTGCCTGGTAAAATTCTTTTAAATTTCTCTTTGAGATTATCTGGGAATTTTTTAAATTCAACCACCTACGACAAAGATGAAGTTGGTGGACTTAATGCTCCCCTATAATTTTTCCAACATTCTATCATGTTTTTTAAAAAGGGATTATCTTCATTTTTCATCTCTCCCTTAATTTTCTCTTTTAAAAAAATTGTCTGTCATTCCCTCTTTTCCATAAAATGCAGACTCTCTCCAAATTAATTGTTTGTTATTTGCTATTATATCTGGAATATGTCTCAACTGATTTGCTATATAGTATAGTTTAATATTGGATATACCTAAACCTCCTTCTTTTCGTAATGCATACCATAAGTTCTTATTAATTCTAGATCTCTTACTGCCAGTGCAATACATATTAATCCTCGCCTGCCATTCTTTTAACTGTTTTTCTTCAACCTTTATTTGTAACATCCAAAATAAAAAAAAAATCTAGTGTTTAGTTTGTTGTTTACTAAATTCTCTAGATCCTTTTCATGAGTAATCTTTTAAATGTTTTGTAAGTTGTTTTGAGCATAATTTTGTCAAGGAAAACAGCATACAGGCCAGTTGCTGCTGCTGATGGTAGATCTATTCAATCATTTGTCTCCATGCATTCTCAGAACATGTGGAGGGAGGATGTAGCCAACAATGCTAGCCCCTCTTCCTGGATAGAACCGCAGGCCTTTGAAACCTTGGACATGGGTGGAAAGTCTGAAGGAGAGTCTTTGTGTGTTCCACTGAATGTGCTAAGAATATTCCACAAAGAGATAGAAGGCTGGAAACAATGGAAACAATGGCTACAGGAGCAGGGCTTGTGTTCTTGTCCTTGTGTTCAGAAAATGCATAGAGGCAGACAGCTGATAGGGCTACAGTTTGAGGGGAAGGAGAGAGAGAGAGATGAGCATTGGCCATGTATTATATACCCCACCCAAGACTTCCATCATTCTCTGAAGGTTTCAAAGAAAATGAGTGGGTTAAAACCATATTCTACAATGATGGTAGCAATTAGACATGGGGATGAATATAAAAATGAATCAGGATATTCAACGAATATCCCTGATTTGTCAGATATTCATTGCTTCGTATTCTTGGAGTCCAGAGACCCCGACAAATACAAAGCAACAAACCCTTTTATATTTGTCCCTTCATTCCCTATCTGCTTATGCCCCTGCGGATCAGCCGTTCCTTGAGGGGGGCAGAAGCAGAAAGGGATTTTTCCTTTGGACGGCTTGCTAAAGCCTGCCCAAAGGGAATCCCACCCCTGGGGCTGGGGGATGGCTTGGGTCGGGCTTTCCCCCTCTTTCTATGCCCTGCAGGGGCATAGGAAGAGGGGGAAAGGGATTAAAGCGATCTCCCAGCTCCGCTGCCTTTGCAAAGGCAGCAGGGTCGGGGGATGGCTTGGGTCGGGCTTTGCAAAGGCAGCAGAGCTGGGGGATCACTTTGATCACTTTGCGGGGAATAGGAAGACAGGAAAAGCCTGACCCAAGCCATCCCCCAGTCCCACTCTCTTTGCAAAGGCAGCAATGCTGGAGGATTGCTTTGATCCCTTTCCCCCTCTTCCTATGCCCCCACGGCCTAGGAAGGCTGTGGGGGCCGGGGCTCCAAAAATGACCTGGTGAACCAACAAATTGATTCGTGGTTCGTCGGGCCACTGGCGGGCAATTTGTGGTTCAAACTTGATGACCCACAAACCAAGACAAATCGCCATTTTTGTGCTTTGTCCCCATCTCTAGTAGCAATTGCTTTCATATCAGCTTGATTTTAAATAACAAAATAATAAAACATGTTTTATTTTAAAGCTTGTCATGGCCCCAGTGGGTTAGAAAGAGAGCATTTGAAGCTGAAAACCACATTAAGAAAACATGATTCTGTCACACTGAGTCTGATTACAAAAGCTTTCTTCTAGTCAGGGAAAGGGGGAAACTTTATATTATTGCATATATGTCAAATAAATCCCACTATATTGAATTTCACAGATAGGAATGAGATAATGATATTCAGAAATAGACTTTATTCTGGGAAACTGACATCTGTTTTTAAAAAGTTCACCTATTCCAAGGTGACATCTCAGAATAACATGGAATTTTAAAAGGGCAGCATTTCTCTGTATGGAGATGTCACATTAGCTTTAACATGACTGCATTTTCTTTGTCCTATAGGTGTATTGTCTACAGTGGTATCTTCCTGAAACCATGTCTTATTCCAGTGAAAACATTTTCTTTCTCAAGCTAGCAGAGCCACTGAAACTTCACATCTTGTCTAATATGTATTTCTGCAAGTGTCATCAGCACCCTTGGATAGTACCTGTGTCATCACTAACACTCAAATTAGACAAAAGGTTCCCTGCTTACTGAGTTTATCACATTACAACCCCAACACTACTAAGCATGCATAATAAAAGAATAGAGCATCCAAATGTTTGCTTTACACACACACACAGTGAGTTTCTGTGGTGGTAGAAGGACAGGTGTTTACAAAAGACAGCTTAAAATAAACATAGGAGGGAAGGGAAACCTGTGGTGCCCCCTTCAGCCTACCTCTCTGCAGGGCTAAATCTAAAGTGGAAGGTTGTTTCTATCCATACAAGAAAACATGACAGATGTTCCATAGACAGAGACAGTTCACCTCTTCAATTGTAGCTCTGCACTAGAGATGGGGGTATTCGTATACAAATACGAATACCCCCGCACAGGTGGCGATAACAAGGGTCCAGCCCCATGGGGCCAGACAGTCCACTCACAATTCCGCCACTGCTGCAACCTCTGCGGAGCCTTCCAATGGCCCTGGAGATCGCGATTGGCTCGCCACTCCTGGGAGGAGGCAGGACGACAAGCCTCTCTGCCAGGTTGAAAAGTGGCTCACAGATCAGCGAGCAAGGGGTCCCTGAAGCACAAGGACAGTTGTGCAGATGTAAGAGGCTTCTGCTCACTCCAAACCTACTACAGCCAACACATCTTTGAATGAGGCTTATACTGTAACAGTAAAAAATTATGCTAACTGTGTTATGAATGAAGCATTTTATGTTGCCAAAGTTGAAAAATAAGATTTAGATTTGATGATCAAATTAAATACTGGATATATTTCAATTTATTTTCAAAAAATCATGTTTTGGGGAGTGTTTGAGGATTTTTTATGTGTGTGCATGTGGGTCTGGTCTCTGGGGGTCTGTGTGAATTTCGTTGTATGGGTATACTATGTATATACTTACAATGACGATAAATTTATTTATTTATTTATTTAGAAGGGAAAATGAGTTTACAACTCTGTTATCTGCACACACACTTATTTTCACAACAGCCATGACTGATGAGCTAGACCAAGATTAGAGAGTGTCTGTGGATGAGTGAGCCGTCTGGTTGAATGGAGGCATGAAGCTTCCTCAATTGTTAATTCATACTCTAAGCACTACACTACAGCAGGACTGTTCCAAGCTCCCCCCCCCCCCATACCAAAAGTTATATATACAAACCACATAGTCTGGTTCCCTCTAGTGGCCAGTTCTAGTAATACACCCTTGGAAATAGGTATTTCTGGGCCTTTTTATTTAATATTTTAAAGCAGCTGATAAATGAAACTGTGGGAACTGATTCCACGGATACGACGCTGTATGTTCTAACTATGAATGGTAAAGCTTGGAGACTAGATAAGTGGATGTTCTCTCCCAGACATCTTATATACCAACATGTTGGGTTCCTCTGTGGCCAGAAGATATTCAAGGAAGATAACATTTGATGATGTTCCACAGTCAGGGGTAACTTGCTGTTGCTTGAAGATATCTTTTGTAAGTCTTTACCATGCAGTGGTTGTTGACAACTGCCAACAGCTGCATCCTTCAGGCTTTTAATCACAGTGTTGCAGGAGTGCTGTAGGTTAATATTCAGTAACACAAGGTAATATTGAAGGTATCTCTTGGCCACCCTCCTCTTCCTCTGCATTTATCACATGCTTGATCTGAAGTGCTACAAGTACACTACTCACATCGAAAGTAATTATTCTTATTCTCCTTTCTCTTTCAAAGCTTTGACAATACTCCTGGCACCAAGTCAGAATATAAATTGGGGGCTCAGAAAGCTTCTCCTCCTGCTGTTGTTTAACTTAACAGCTGCCGGACAGCAAGCAATCTCCTCCAAGAGAAAGCAATTTCCTCTGTGCAGTTCAAGAACAATGGACACCAGTGGGGAAGGCTCTGACACTGGATGACACTACCCAGAGAGAAAGTGGCTTCAAAGTCAATAATTTAACAATGGGAAAAAAATAAACATTTTAAATGCCACGCTACAAATTGAGAGAACTTCCCCTCTCTGTCAGCCCACAGCTTCCTTTGATAGGGGATCTTGTTTAAAGTAAGCACTTGGCAAAGTGAAACACAGGCCCCAAACCCCACTCCTTGAAATCTGCATGAACCCTCTGAAACAGGAGAACAGAATATGGCTCAGTTATTTCACGTCGGGGAATCTTTTAACAGTTGTACAGATTAGTATTCTTTCACACTGAGTCAAACAATAGTAATCTGTTATTTGATCTCCTACTTATTTTTGTTCCTTTTTTTATGAGCTACTTTATCTAGGGTTTTTTCCTCTCTGAGCTCTGTTCAGGAGATCCGTGCCTGGATGCCATTCAGATACCATCAGTGTAACAAATTTATTCAGTTTGATCCAGCTTTAGGTGCAAGCAACAGAGACGGCTACTGGATTTCTCTATGCCCCCTGGTCCTCCAAAAACATTGTACAAGAGGCTAAAGTAGACAAGACACTGATCACATAATTAAAAGATGACAGCACTTTTCTCTGTCCAGCATTGTGATGTTTGCATGCCTGAACAAACATATGCACAAATGAAGCTCATGTTTATCTCCTAATGAACAATCACCAAAAACATAAGCTAATTCACGGAATGCAAAGGGGAGGAAAGCTTGAACCAGGCCAATCAGATATGTCATTTATCACTTCAGGCAACAGCACTTTTAAACTGTCTCATCTAGTTTTAGAGTAGCCACAGAGAAGGCCCTGACTCGCATTCCCATCAAATGCCCCTGTGAGGGCAATGGGGTTGAGAGAAAGGCCTTCTCTGCAGATCTAAATGCCAGGAAGGCTCATATGAGGAGATACAGTCCTTCAGAAGTTGCCTCCACTTTGCTTTTAGGGCTCCCTCACACACCACAATCCACTTCTTTAGTTGAATTCAGATTGGGAAGACTGGGGGGGCTTCAGCCTCCATCACTCCTGTTGCATAGGAGTGTACACCCATATCCATGCCATTGCCTGGAGTTAAACGTTGGTTGGCACACAGCTGTCCTTATGATTCTTTCACCACTAGGAAACATATTCCTAAATTAGCGGCACATGTTAAAAGTAGAAAATTATTCTCATCTTGTCAACCTTTGTGCTTTATTTACCAGAATCTGTGTAACATCACCTACCTTGACCAATGCTTCAAAACATGAATACACATGGAGCAGAATCAAACAGTGGACTTTTCCAGGTCTAGAGTTCCCCAGCTTGCAGGTTGGCAACCTCATATCTGAGTAAAACATGAAAAGCAGCTGTGTGAGTCACAAGCAGCAACAACATTCAGGGTTGTAAAATGCCACAAACAAACAAACAAACAAACAAACAAACATTTATTTATTTATTTATTTATTTATTTATTTATTTATTTAAGCTCTTAATCAGGCTAGATGGTACAAAATTTAGGTGTTTGGGGAAGAAGCCAAAGGCAAGTCAGGCCGATTGTGTCACAAGATGGGTATTACAAATCCAGTGAAGAAAAACAGTATTGCGATGGTTTCCCCACATTGGTCATATTCGAATTTGTTAACATAGAGAAGCAAATCTGAACTCTGCAGAAAAGCCATGTGTTCCCTCTTCAGTTAAATGGATAGCCATAGATGGAGTGGGGAGCTATGAGAACAAGAGAGAGCGAGTGTTGAGTGTAATATAAGCCAAACAAACAATTCACAAAGAATGAATGAAAGAATTAACCTAGAATGCAGGCTGGGTTGTGTTTTGCTTTGTTTTCTTAATTTCTCCCATCAGAGCAGAACAGAGGAGGGAGTCTTCATCATCTGCCATCCCTCAGGCACTGAGTGAGAGACAGTGTGGCTGTGCTGCTGCCAGTTGCCAGCCTTCCTGGGGGAGTTTGGCTTGGACTCCCTCGACCTTGCAGGACTGGGCCCTCGCTGCCTCTGGCTGCCCCACCCCCTCCCCAACATCCACCACCTGGCGGGGGGGGGTGAGAAGGGGCTTTAGAAGGGGTTTTAGAAGGGTTTTTTTATTGTGATTATCAGTTGCCATCAGGTTACGTATGTAGAGACCCACAGTGGATCTGAGGGAACAGGAAGGGGGGAGGGCGTTGGAGGGGGCAGCCATTGAGGTGGTGCTGGGTAGGGGAAGGAATGGCGGTGGGGGTAGAACATGCCCACGTAGGAGAAGAGAGGTTAGATATCTTACATCTATCCCCTCTTCTAGTCCTACCCCCAACCAGATGGTATCAGGTGACCCTATCAGCAAACCCTCGAGCCACACGGTGCTGTTGATGAATGCCAGGTCAGTACAAAATAAGACTGCCCTCATCCATGATGTAATTCTGGATGAGGGTGCTGACCTGGCATGCATTACTGAGACCTGGGTGGGAGAGGAAGGTGGTGTCCCCCTCTCCCAGCTGTGTCCGCCTGGGTACTTGGTCCAGCACCAATGTCACTCGGAGGGTCGGGGAGGGGGAGTTTCTATAGTCTATAGGAGTTCTATCTCCTTGACCAGGCTTCCTATCCCTTTGAGAGGTGGTCTTGAGGGCCTGTATTGTGTGTTGGGCTTACGAGACATATTGGGGATTCTGTTGGTGTACCGCCCACCCTGCTGCGTACCAACAGTCTCCCTGCCTGAGCTGACGGAGGTAGTCTTGGACCTGGTGTTGAGGACTCTCAGGCTGTTGGTGCTGTGGGACCTCAACATCCATGCCAAGGCTGCCTTGACTGGGGCGGCTCAGGACTTCATGGCCGCCATGACAACCATGGGGCTGTCTCAATGTGTCATCGGCCCGACACATGAGAAGGGCCATATCTTGGACCTGGTTTTCTCAACGGGACTGGAAGATGGTGGTCTGGATGTGGAGGGGCTGGTTGTGACCCCATTGTCATGGTCAGACCACTTCCTGGTCAAGTTTAGTCTATTAGCTTCTTCTCCCCTCTGCAAGGGTGGGGGATTTATTAAGATGATCCGCCTTCGGAGACTAATGGATCTGGATGGTTTCCTGAATGCTCTGGGGGATTATCCGTCTGATATGGTTTGCCCCCCTGTCGAAGCTCAGGTCACCCTATGGAATAGGGAGATGACCCGGGCGGTTGACACGATTGCGCCTAAGCACCTTCTCCCTGCACACAGAGCCCAGACAGCTCCTTGGTATACATCTGAACTGCGGGCGATGAAGCGAGAGGGGAGACGGCTGGAGTGCAGGTGGAGGAAATCCCACTGGGAGTCCGATTGAACATGACTTAGAGCCCATTATCAGGCCTATTTCGTGGCAATACAACTGGCGAAACGGCAATATTTCTCTAGCCCTATTGCTTCCTCAGAATGTTGTCCAGCAGAGCTGTTTCAGGTGGTCCGGGATCTTCTTCAACCGGGAAATCCAGTGGCAGTCCTGGACTGCTCATCAGCTCGCTGTGATGAGTTTGCCATTCATTTTGACGGGAAAATCGCTCAGATTCGCAGTGGGTTGGACACCAACACTGCAGAATCAGAGGATGTGTCCAGTGTGCTGTGCTTAGGTGAAGTATTAATGGATGAGTTTCAATTGTAGAGACCTGAGGATGTGGACAGGGTGCTTGGATCTGTCCGTTCTACCATCACTCCGCTCGACCCTTGCCCAT
The DNA here is from genome assembly GCA_037013535.1 of Intellagama lesueurii. Taxonomy (NCBI): domain Eukaryota; kingdom Metazoa; phylum Chordata; class Lepidosauria; order Squamata; family Agamidae; genus Intellagama; species Intellagama lesueurii. The sequence goes on along the minus strand of JBAJHW010000001.1, from coordinate 127,865,374 downwards.
CTTGGCTAATTGGAATATCTGCCAGGGGGGATTGCACCCGGGTCCAGGAGGCCGTGAATGCCTCTTTGAGAGAGGGAGTGGTCCCTACCACCTTGAAAGAGGCGGTAATTCGGCCACTCCTAAAAATGCCTAACCTGGACCCAAGGCTGGTGGTTAACTACCGACCAGTGGCGAACCTCCCTTATTTGGGCAAGGTGTTGGAGCGGGTTGTGGCCGTGCAACTCCAGGCGCTGCTGGATGAAACGGATTTTCTGGATCCATTTCAATCGGGTTTCAGGCCGGGTTTTGGTATGGAGACTGCCTTGGTCACCCTGTATGATGACCTTTGCCGGGAGAGAGACAGGGGGAGTGTGACCCTGTTGATACTCCTCGACCTCTCAGCGGCTTTCGACACCATCGACCATGGTGTCCTTCTGGATAGGCTGGCTGGGTTGGGAGTTGGGGGCATCGCTTTATGGTGGTTCCACTCCTTCCTGGCTGACCGTGTCCAGAGGGTGGTGCTGGAGGACAGTTGCTGTGTCCTATGGCATTTATGTCATGGGGTTCCTCAGGGCTCGATACTGTCCCCCATGCTGTTTAACATCTACATGGAACCGCTGGGAGTGGTCATCGGGAGATTCGGGCTGAGGAGTCAGCAATATGCTGATGATACTCAGCTCTACCTCTCGTTTTCCACCAATCCAGGTGAGGCAGTTTCTGTGCTGAACTCGTGTCTGGACCTGATAATGGACTGGATGAGGGTTAATAAATTGAAACTCAATCCAGACAAGACGGAAGTGCTGTTAGTGGGTGCTTATCCGGACAGGCTGGAGGGCCATTTCCCTGCCCTGAATGGGGTTACAATCCCCCTAAGGGACAGGGTCCACAGCCTGGGGGTGCTCCTGGACCCCAGTCTAACTCTGGAAGCCCAGGTGGACTCGGTGGCCAGGGGCACCTTCCTTCAGCTGCGGAAATTATACCAGCTATGGCCCTACCTGGACAAGCGGAGTCTCATGACAGTTAGACATGCACTGGTAACATCTCATATAAATTACTGCAATGCGCTCTATGTGGGGCTGCCTTTGAAGACGGTCCAGCGACTGCAACTGGTCCAGAATCGAGCTGCGCAGCTGGTGAGTGGTAGGGCCGCTAGGGGACACATCAAGCCAATTCTGTTTAAATTACATTGGCTACCAGTTGCTGCCCAGGCCCAATTCAAAGTGCTTGTTTTGACATATAAAGCCCTAAATGGCCTGGGCCCTGGATACCTGAAGGACCGCCTCCCTGCATATGAACCTACCCGGCAGTTAAGATCTAGCCAGGGAGCCCTTTTGAAAGAGCCATCCCTCAAGGAGGTAAGTGGGACGGCTTGTAGACAAAGGGCCTTTTCGGCAGCTGCCCCCAGACTATGGAACGCCATCCCAACTGAGATTCTGACGCTGATGACATTTTGGCGCCAGGTCAAAACCTTCATGTTCCAGAAGGCTTTTAATTGAAATAATATCAACTGTGGGTCCTGATGGCAACTTTTAGAGTATATATTTTAATTGTATTTTTATTGTTTTATCTTTTTTCTGTAGTTAAATTGCTGTAAGCCTCTCAGAGACCTTTGGGTGGTGTGGGCGGCATATAAGTAAAATAAATAAACAAACAAACAAACAAACAAACAAATCTGAAAAAAAAGCACCAAAGACCACTCTGCTTTCATCTGTGGCTTTTGGATATTAATAGATGGGAGGTGGGTTGGGGAATCTAACAGAGTCTGGGTGTCTTACATGCAAAGGGGGCTAGTTTAATTTCTTAGACAATCAAATGTAGAAATGTCTCATCCTCCCGCTATAATGCAGCCTCCCTGATACCATATCTGACGGGGGTTTCTTGGATATAGGCTCTGTACATATATGTGTGTGTGTGTTTGTGTTCATGAGCTTGTTTCTTTTCTTTCTTAAAAATTATCCCTCATCAAAATGCTTCTCCAGTGAGTATGTTTTAACAAAATAATTACCCCATGAATGCATTTGTTTGTGCATCTCTGTTCATGAATAGGAGGATGGGTCTAACAGAGGTTGTATGCTTGATCTTTATTATATTTCTTTCATTTCATTAATGCTATCTGATGGGCCAGAGACTGGTTACTTACTTAGTTAGTTACTTATTTATTTATTTATTTATCTATTTATTTATTTATTTATTTGTCATCTTTCTCCTCAAAGGGGACCTGAGGTAGCTCACAACAGCTAAAGCCATACAGTAATCAAGAGACAATTCATAGGAAGGAGAAATGCAGGCTGCAGATTTCTAGATCATCCTTATAGCACAAAAACGAAAAGTGATCAAATCTATACGGCCTCTCTACAGGAGGGCTGTCTTTAGCTGGTGTATCTACATCTTCTAGGTAATTTTGATAAGGGTTGTTTAAAGCTATATTCCTTTTCTTTCCCCTTGAAGGCTCAGCTCATTTTTGAACCAGAGGCTGTTTTTTTAAAACATTTGTGGCATGTGTCTTGGCAAAAGTGAGATTCTGCAGGGGTAGTGTACAAACCTGGCCAGTTTGGCACACCAATGATACAGACAGAATTGCAGCAGTCTTGTTTTAAGTTCCCTTCAGAAAAACAAACTCCCTCAAGTGCATCTGAGATCACCTGCCTATGTTGGCCCAGCTCCCTTCTGATCTAATGCTTTTAAATGTGGGAAATGGTGACTATGGAGTGATTTACAGACTTTCACTAACTCCAGATTTCTATGGTTTATCTTGCATGCTCTTTTTAAAGTAGGGAAGGGCTAAATGTGATTTGGAGGCTCCATGAACTCCAACAGGATCCAGTGTGCCCCCAGATACCTCCAAAGCCTCCGCCTCCAGAACCAAACATGAGGTTGCTTCCATTTTTTTTTAGTTTATTTGAGACCTAGAACAGACCCAGGGGAATGAAATAGGTTCTGAAAGGCCAAACACATTCTCCTCTAGGTTCTCAGGTGGCTGTGATTAGCTATTTGTATACTTTGTTTTTCCTGCTACCAGGGCTGGTAGCATCAGAGGATTTTTAAAAATCGATGGGTATTGTTATTATTATAATCCACTAAGCCCCAGCAGAGGGTAAAAATGACCCCTGAAGCCTTCACAAGATAACCGTCCCCATTCTAAAATGTAGCATTAGAGGATAAACTTTTGATAGTGTACCAGTCAGGCAGCCCTGAGTATGTCTGGCTGGAGAAAGAGGTCGAGCCAGCTGTGGCCTTGATGGCCAAACCCTTCTGAGGGATGGAGAAGAAGTATGTTCAGTTTTCAGTCCCTATTAATCCATCTCTAATCCCAAACCGATTCACAAATTCAAATGCAATTATCTTCTTCTATAGGTCCTTTTTTGAAGTTTAGGATGCATTTTCCTTTTTTAAAAAAAAAATATGAAAACACATATGTAATGGCAGCTCATGGCATACTTTAGTGGAAAACAATGGACAACAGTGCGCTTGAGTAAGAAATATGGACCTAAGACAAATGCACATAAATAACATTAGAAGTAATATGCGTGAAAATGAAAATGAGTATATGTGCTTTTTTTTATTAAGCAAAATGATGTACAAATAGGGTGGAAAAATTCAGAACTGAGGGATGCCAAACACTGACAGATTTGTCTGTCTGTCTATTTATAATTTATTTCAGTTATATCCCACCTTTATGCCAATACAGGGCTCCAAGGTGACTTACAAGATGGTTTTAACGATCAGTGCAACTCAAACCAAAATAAGTTATGATAATAAACTGCAATTAAATATACAGTAGTGGTATTCCACCATGTTTAAAAACACATCAGAGAGAGAAAGAGAGAGAGAAAGGTGGGAGAGAGCATTACCTTTTAAACTCTTCTTTGTTTGCAATCCATTCAATAGCTAAACATCCATGTAAATGTAGCAGTCTTCCTTGCTAGGAGAAATATAGTGGAGCAGCTGACTTGGCAGGGAAGACTATGATCTGCGAGCAGCCACTAAGAAGGCATTCTCCAGATGTGTTTGTGCAGGCAGTCGGACCAATAGAATGACCCCTCTGGAAGATTTTAAAACTCAGGGATGCTCATACAGGAAGATACCCAATCACATAGAAAGTCCATCCCTCCTTTCCTCCAAGATGTGGATGTATCTTAGAACTGCAGAACTACAAGGGATCCTATGGATCATCAAATTCAGCCCCTGTCAAGTAGGCACTGTGGAGAATCAAACTCCCAACCTCTGGTTCTGCAGCCAGAGACCTAAACCACTGAGAGGTATCCCCCTGCCAACATCAAAAAAACTAAAATCATGGCCACTGGTCCCATCACCTCCTGGCAAATAGAAGGGGAAGCGATGACAAACCTAGACAGCATCTTAAAAAGCAGAGACATCACCTTGCCGACAAAGGTCCGCATAGTCAAAGCTATGGTTTTTCCAGTAGCAATATATGGAAGTGAGAGCTGGACCATAAAGAAGGCTGACCGCCGAAGAATTGATGCTTTTGAATTGTGGTGCTGGAGGAGACTCTTGAGAGCCCCCTGGACTGCAAGGAGAACAAACCTATCTATTCTAAAGGAAATCAACCCTGAGTGCTCACTGGAAGGACAGATCCTGAAGCTGAGGCTCCAAGACTTTGGCCATCTCATGAGAAGAGAAGACTCCCTGGAAAAGACCCTGATGTTGGGAAAGTGTGAGGGCAAGAGGAGAAGGGGACGGCAGAGGACGAGATGGTTGGACAGTGTCATCGAAGCTACCAACATGACTTTGACCCAACTCCGGGAGGCAATGGAAGACAGGAGGGCCTGGCGTGCTCTGGTCCATGGGGTCATGAAGAGTCGGACATGACTTAACGACTAAACAACAACAACAATCCCCCTGCCATGAGCTGCTCCTGCTGTTATCAAACCCTTCAATCTTCATTCCCAATCTGTTGAGGCAACTACAAATTCTCTTTGCTACAAAATGTTGCTTTTCCACATGCACTGTACTTTTTTATTGCTTCCTTTTCTTAGATGTGAAAGCATTTAAGCACCCATTCCTCTACCACAAGCCTGGAGCAGTTCAAATCTAAGAATACTATTGCTGCAATAATTCTGAATACATAAACTGGACTCTCACTCAGTCAAACAGAGATTGTAACATTTTACCACTTGGGCTTTATCAAGCACATTTTATCAAACACAGAAGACCTCAAGGAAAAAAATGTCTTGAAATGCAAGGGAAATGAAAACTTGTTTTTAAGGATGGCTGTATTGCTTCATTTTGCCGAAAAAAGGCAAAGATGGCTTTTCAGACTGTAATTTACTTCACTTTTTTGCTTTTTTTTTTTGCTTCAGATTCAGATAAATCCCTAACCAAGACTGAGAGACACAAGAAAATATATAAGAAATCCTATGCGTTTGGAGTAGTGTGCATCAACTTTTTTTGCTGATTGCATGATGCAATAGGAAATGTGAATTAGTCCAGAATCCCCCAACCCCAATCTGTAGTTTTTCATCCCCACCAGAGAACCTTTTACTTTTGAAAAACTCAAATCCTTTCACATCAATTCGAGCATGTGATCTCTTAAAACAATGCGAAACGGGATCACACAGAAAGCAGTGTTTTGCCAAAACACTTCCCCACTCTCTCACGCATGTGCATACATGTGTATACCTCCCCCCCCCCCCCCGTAACAGCAGAGCTATGTGATCCTTGTAACCAGCCCCAGTCAGCAATCTGGCTGCTGCAGTTTGGATTTGCTGATGTTTCCTGACACTTTCCATCAGCAGCCCCACATTACAGTAATCCAGCCAGGAAGTAACAAAGATATATGTCACAGTGGCCAGATTAGATCTCTCAAGAAACAGATGTAGTTTGTGCACTAGTTGTAATCATGCAAATGAACTCCTGGCCACCGCCAAGACCTAGGCATCCAAGCTCAGAGATAAATCTAGGAGCACCCCCAAGCTGTGCACCTCTTTTTTCAATGGGAGTGTAATCCCATCCAATACAGGCTGCATCCCTATTCCTTGATCTGCCTTTTGACTGACCAGAACCACCTCTGTCTTGTCTGAATTAAGTTTCAATTTATTCACCCTCATACAGTCCATTACTTATACACTGATCTAGAGCCGAAGCAGCTTTCTCTGCTTTAGGTGGCAAGGCGAGGTAGAGTTGGGTGTCATCCGCATACTGGTGACACCGAACCCCAAAACTCCAGATAATCTCTTCCGATGGTTTCATATAGATGTTAAATAACATAGGAGACAAAACAGAATGCCGAGGGACGCCACAGGTCAGTGGCCAGGGTGTCGAACAGGAATCCCCCAGCACCACCTTCTGAGTTCTCCAGGAAGGACTGGAGCCACCGTGAAACAGTGCCCCCAAGTCCCAATCCAGAGAGATGGGCCAGGAGGATACTGTGATCAACAGTATCGAAAGCCACTGAGAGGTCCAGCAAAACCAACAGGTACACAGATCCCATATCCAGTTCCTGGCATAGGTCATCTACCAAGATGACTAAAGCCGTCTCTGTCCTATAGCCAGGCCTGAAGCCAGATTGAAATGGATCTAGATGATCTGTCCCATCCAAAATCCTCTGAAGCTGAGAGGCATTTCCAAAATCTATATATTTCTTACCACGTTCTACATATAACACAAGGATAGGGATGTGGGAAAAGTCAGGTGGGATACAGTATTGTGACTGAATTGTTTAGCTTCTAATTGCTTTGAACTGTTTTATTAGGGCTTTTGAAGCCCAGTGATTCGAGAAAAGAATATTGAAGTAATTCATCATAGGACTAATCCAATGATCAGTGTCTTAACCAGCCCGTACTTTTAAGGAGCAAGGGCACACTGGGTAAAATGCTTATGGACATGTGGATTCGATGGGCCTACCGATATATGGCCTATGCACTGGACTATGACCTATGGAATGGCCTGCCTATTGAATGCAATTGAGGAAAGCTTTGGTTTTATTTCATAGACAGCATGACTGACAGTTTCCTTTTATCAAAAAGAGCAGAAGATTTTTGCTGTATGGAGTGAACAAAAAGATACATGATTGCAATGAGAAGAAAGCTTTGGCCCAGATGGAAGACAACGGAACAGGACAGGCAGGCGACACTTTCAATGGCCTTGTGCCCAGAGTGAACCCTGATTAGACATTACAACATGTCATTTGTCTCAGGAAAAAGGAACAATTTATTTTTTCTCAGCTTGTCGTCTACCAGCAGAGACCTGAATTTTAACATTGAAGCCAGGAAAATTAAAATGCAGGAAAATTAAGGATATCGATGGAACAAAAAGCCATTGCTCTACTCACACTCGTGTTTATCAGTTCATTTTTACTCGTGTAATTTTTACTTTTGCAGATTTTGATTACTCTGGGGTCTTTGGGACTTAGGTTGCCTTAATTTTGAGAGAAGCTTCAGTTTTTACAATGTGTTAGAGTTCACCTTCTGGAAGATTCTATACCTCCTTTTTCCTTGTGATTGTTTTTACAAAGAGCTAGATTTTTCTGGGGTAGATTTGTGACCTCTGGACTCCTCTGAGTGAACTTTGGTTCTCTTACTTTGTTCTTTTATTTATTTCCTTGGCACACACACACACATATCCCCACCCACACCGGTGAGATTCAGACTTCACTATTTTATTTTACAGTTTTTTCTTTTGATTTTCCCATCTGAATGTTCCTGGAGCGATTTTCCTGCACATTCCCCTGTTTTAGAATAGGTAGCCGTGTGTCTTTCATTCTCAGTCTTCAAGCCAAAGAATGCTAAACAATTGGGAACAGCTTTAACTAGAGGGCTGGTGAAAAATGAGGGGCAAATATAGTGTTTTATAAAGGGCTAACTGTAACTAATTTTGCATAAATATAATTTCATTGGATACTTTAATCCAGATTGTTCTGCATTATACTTTTCATTTCATCATTTTCATTGTGTTAGAAGCTGATTGATTTTCCTCTGACTTGTTTTATATTGTCCCCTCATTTCATGAACCTCATTCCTTGTTTATCTAATATTATTTAAATAAATCTTCAAATCAATTGCCCCCGTGAATTGCCTCAGAAAATCTCCCATTATGCCCTCTCACCCACAGGGGCAGAGAAAGAACTTCAATTTCACAGTGCTTTTTAATAGTTCATTCTCCCAGAGGCAGGAACATGAAAAAGAGGTTTTAATGGAGATTTTTGGAACGAAATGAGTCTAGTCATGAGCGCATGCTCAGTGTTGTATGTCAAATTCTTCTGTCTCAGTTACTGTATGTCCCACTGCCATCAGCCACCCTTGTCTTAATGTACTTTTTATGACTTTTGTGCCAACTGAGCAGAAAGAAAGAAAGAAAAAGCAGTCTTTTCAGACATTTTCACTCACCATAAATCAACAGCCCTTAAATGTATAAACATTTTGTGGAAGCTGCCTAAGGAGACCTCTGCAACATATCTCACACAGACCCCTTCCACACATAAACCTCTAGCCCCCTACCTCACACAGAGGAATTTCCTCCTCCACCACCCCCATCTGGGCAGTGTCCACCCTAAATTCCTTACTCTGTTTATTGATGTTTGACTAGACTGCCCTTAAGTCCAAATTCTGAAATGGAGTCTTATTGTTACAAAGTTGGCAAGCCTTTGAGTGCTTCAGAACTATTCTTCTGGCTTAGATTGTACAAAATGTAGGGAATGATGAAGAACCGAAGTGTCAAAAAAATCTGGCCAGATGTAATGGCCTTTGTCCTTGCAGGTATACTGACCTGCAAGTAACAATGTAACACATACTCACAAATGTTGTGACTATAGGCTATTTTTGTTTTTCTATTTGGAACATCAGTGTGACATAGAAACTCAGGTTTAAAGCATCTTACTCAGTATGGGATTACTATAGGGCAATAAGTCCCAAGATTTGCTTTCGCATAAACATATTTAGCATTGCATCTATAGATTCTTAAGCCAGTGACCCGAGACTTAATAGCTACAACTTGAAAAATGCTTCTATACGTGGGCACTATCCATGATACATCTCTCATAAATCTATGTGCATTAGCTATTATTATTAATACCTGATCCTCTTGATAAATAGTACTCCACAAAATTTTAGTAGTGCTTATTAAGTTATAGAATCAGAAAGTAAGCTTATTGTAGGAAATGAATGGTTCTTCTCAGGACAGGCAGCAGCGTTATTATCCTTCTCAAATTACTCTTTCTGCTCTTGCACACACAGCTCTGATTGCAAATAACCAGTTACAACTTTCAGGACACTTCTAAACATTTCCCTGCTGTGAGCCATTCCTTTCAGAGTAGAGAGCTGTCATGGCATATGGAACAGGAAATGTGTCGCGTCTAGATGTTCACCTTGAGATAATTAATACATTTGCAGTCTATAATAATTTAATTTATATGTGTTTTGATGAGTTGTTATCCAGCTAATGTCTTGGGACTTGAATGAGTTAAAAAAAGAGAAGTATCTAAAGAAATATCTTTTGGCAGGAAGAAATACCAAAGAACAAAATTCATCCATTTGCTAAGATGACATTCCTACGCCACAAAAAAACAAAGTAGAAAGTAGCACATGGAAATCCAGATAAGACTAGAAATAGTGATGTCTGAAGTTAAGAGAAGACTGCTATCTTCTACTATTTGTAATGGCACCAACAAAATGGACTGAATCCAAGTGGCAATGGCATTTCTTATATTCATCTCTTATTTTTTCTTTTAGCTATACAAGACTCATGTTGTTTGGTGATTTTCTTAAAGCTCTCCTACTAAGCTCACATGATTTCCTGAGGAAAGCATTTTATGTTCTGGTTTTCAGTGTGCTTCTATCACTCATGTTTATGGAGTAATGTGTTGAAGGAAGGTAATCAACAACCCTTCCAAAATGTTTCAAAAGCCTAAAAGAAAAATGAAACCCTGATTTCTTTATTTTTTTTTAGCAATCCAGCTTTTCTATGTCCAGTCTTCCAGTTATTATGTTTTAAACACATGTAACACATTTCAGAGTGTCTAAATTCATATATCCACATATCTTGCACTGCCAAAGATACAATGTTGATTCTAAGTGAATAAAATGCCACTAGATTTTATTTGCAAAAGTTCTTTGGTAATGTGAGCTTTTATAATGCAATGACATGTGTTCCTGTCCAGTTGCTTATATCAGTTGCCTGATCTGAGAAATGTAATCTTTTGGAGTTCATGAGACAGGTCTGTCTTGATTTGGACATTGAAGTCCCCCAACATAACAAGGTGAGAAGACTTCAGTACTACCCCCAAGACAAACCCAGCTACTTCAGAAAGGGAGACTGTTGAGCAACATGGTGTTGACCTCTACTTCCCAGATAGACACACTAAAACCTAGCAGACTGCAAGGTGTGATATGTGGCACACACGGTGTAGTCATGACAGACCACTGCAACTCTGTCTCCCTCCCCACTCCCCAGGCTTTGCTGTTCTGCTCAGAGAATCCATATAGGTGGAGTTGGGAGAGATCAAACCCTCGGTTTCCTCCAGCCAAGTATCTGGAATATGAGCTAGGTTGGCATGTTCAGGATCAAGTCAGCTGTTGATTTCCCATTCACCAACCTAGCATTTAGCAGACGTGGAAGTTAGCATATCCTCCAAACTGAAATGCATTTCATGCCTTTGAGGAGGATTTCAGGTCACTTGAGTCTGAAGATGGTGAAGAAGCAGTTGCCCATGGTTCCAGGACCTTCAAGGGTATAGGAAGATGCACCCTGGAAGAAGCCCCAGAATCTAAGGAAGAGAATGGACTCTGCAGGAGCTGTGCCAAGTAATGGCATGGATCTTGTGGGAGGCTTCCAGGAGGAAAACTCAGCTCTGGGCTGAGGTGGGTCCCTTTGGGAGTAGAAGTCTCCTTGGCAGTAATGGGCCTCCTCAAATGTAAAGCCCAGGGAAAGCTAATACAGCAATGATTGCATCTGAGGTCTGGTCATGGCTCAGACAACCTACTCATAAAAACTTCATGTGCATTGTTTCAGCTAATTTTTGCCTTCCTGCTGCTTAATTCCTGCTTTCTGTTGTGTCTGCTCTGCTGTGTATGACTCTTGGACATTTGTGGTTTTCCCATAGGATTCTCCATGCTATGATATCTGCTCTGCTGGCTTATTGACTCTGGCCTGTTTTCATCTTGACTGTGAAACTCATGCCCTGTATGAATGTCCTCACTATCAGGGTTGGCTTTGACTTCGCTTGTAGTATCCATGACTGTGTCTCATGTTTGCCCTTTTCTGGAGTGGGACTGAACTGCTTATCAACACCTGTGAACTCAAATTGTCACTGTGTTTGTCCTGTCAGTAACAGGACATAATTTTGATAAAAACAGCAGTTTGTCATCTCCTGAGACGCACTGCATGAGTAAATGGACATCACAAGAAGAATCTGCACATTTGTGAAGCTAATGGAATGTTTTGCAGAAATAAAGAACGCAGAAAACAATTTGCATATTATAAAATTGGAACAGCTAAAACATGCACATTTTTTAAAAAAACATAGAAACAGGCTTTAATCAGTGAGGAAAATGCATAGATTGGGTAAAATGTATAAACAGGTGCACATTAGCAAAAATATATAAATATATAAATATGCACACACACTTCCATCTTAAAAAAAAGCACCATGTCATACGATCCAGTAAGTAATAAGAACTGTAAGAATATGCAGATAGGGTTTTGTTTCAAATGGAGAACAAGAGATGTTTACATTTCTTGTAGGAAGCCACCCCAAAACATGAGTCCCATTTGTACTCATTTCAGAGCTCTGAATAAATGTTTAAACAGTTCATTTTTTTCCTGGCCTACAGATACGTTTAGGAGCATCCCTTGAGCTATCCAGAAATTGCAGGAAGCAGAGGAGGGAGAGGGGAAGAATGCCATTTTGTGACAGATGGGGTCTCTAATCACATTGATTTTGGAAGAGGCGTTGAAATAGCAGAAGCTTTTCCAATATTTCCAGTCCTTTTGTCCAAGTGGTTTCTCTCGGGAGTAGCAAAAGGATATTGGAAATCTTGGTGGTTGTATTTTGCTCATGTTGCCCTCTTATTCCAGTCCAGCCCAATTCATCCATGAAATCCAGATTGTACAACATTGTGGAGGAGGCAATCTTGTACAATCTTCTACTAGGTGTGAATAAAACCTACACCAGACAGACGGCCAAATGTCTACTCTTATTGGATACAATTAATTATTCCTTTCTGTATAAGTTCCAGATTATGAACAATGGCTAGGTGTTACCTTGAAACTAACTATGTACTGCTATATTCTGCTTGCATTGAGGCTTTTTGAGCTGTTTTATATGGGGTATATATCTCCCATCTGTCTGAGGACTGCTGTTTGCTGTATGTTTTTATGCCAATAAAGGTGATGATGATGATGATGATGATGATGATCCAGACCTTTAATCCTGATTCATATTTACTGTCTTGTCTGGATCTTGTCTTACACACACACATGTAAGTTTAGTGTTAAATTGTGAAGCTCGTTGTCTCAAGGTGATAGTATGGTATCTCACTAACTTTCCATATTCTTCGCGGTATATGCAAATGGGTTTTACACAGAGACACTCACACAGAGTCATAGTGTGCACAAGTGTATGCTTTCAAAACTCAGTGTCACCCACTCTATCAAGAGTGAAGCAGGAGCAAATGTCATCTTACCTGCAAAGCTGTTTCTGTGAGGATAGACAGAGGAGGCAAGTTCAGTTATTCTCCCCACCATGATTTTGAAAGGTGGCTAGCATAAAAATCCCTATGGCTAGTAGTTTGATATTTAGCAAGGTGTTAATCATTTCACAAAAATGCAAATTCCATTCTATCCTGCCAATATTTTAAATGTTCACACCAGTTAGTTGATTTTCTTCTTTATAGATAAGGGGAGATCTTCTAACCTTTGAAAGACCAATGTTAGTCTCCATGTCAGATTCAAAACTAAATAGATCTGTTCCAGCATGACCTTCTGTCTTTCCATGTGAAGCACCAAACTGAGTTTTGAAACCATTTATTCTCAGTAAGCACACCCCATTTGTGTAGAATAAGAGCATTTCTGGTCAGTTCCCAATTTCTAAGAACCCAATCATGTCAGATTTCTACTGTTTCAACACCTCCTATAGCTCTGGTGAAGTGTCTTCTCCCCAAATGTCATTTTCATCTTAAGTCATCTGGGTGTTGGTGCTGAATTCCATCACACTCAATTCCTCCATCTGTAACTGAGTTGTCCAACTGACAAGATACACACTCTTCAGCAATTTCCAATGAGGACTGCACATCTTTTCACTGACCGAGACCAATATCCTTATCCTTATCTTAATGCCATATTCTAGGCTTCACTGTATTAATAAAAATAATTAAATAATCAGCCCTAGGTGGTTGGTAAAGCCCAGAAAGGAGATAATCAACTAAAAAAAAGAGATGCCACTCTTTTCTTGTTTCTTTTTTAATTACTGTGAAGGTTTCTGGCCTTCTAAGCAATTAAAAGTGATCTCCAGATCTCTGTGTGATGATGGCCTCCATGTCATAGCTTCTGCCATAATGTATCTGCAGAAATAGAAGATGACACACAATGAGAAAGTCCTTTGTGTAGGGGACAAAGAAGGCAGCTGCTTTGTGTGGAATTCTTGGGTTTACCAAAGGGTTGCTTTCTTTGTTGTTTTAGAGGCTTTTTAGTGGAATAAACATTCAGCACTGGAATCTAGAATGTGAGCGAGACCATGACTTCATAGGAAGATCAAAAATTCAGACTAGGGACTTAACATTTAAAGAGGGAAATGGATAGAAAGGAGATAATTTAGCAATTAAGGAGAAATAGAAACTAGAAATACTAGAAACCTCCGAGAGAAGTTTACTTTCTAGATCAAACAGGGTGGCTCTCAGTCCCAGAGCTTGGTGGGGCCCCATCCAATCTTATCCACAACCCACTTGGGCTATCTGGGTGCTTTGGTTTCCTATTCTTCACCTTCTGTCACTTAGAGCAGCAGTGGAGATACAGTACTATCAATGGCAACTCTGGGAAATGAGAGGGAATTTTGCTTCCAGCATAATCCCAGATCTCCCTACACACGATGTATGTGCATGAATGTCTGGGGAAATGATGAGTGTGTGTGTGTGTGTGCGCGCGCGCGTGCGCACGTGACGTGTGTATAGACACCTGAAAACTCAGGTGAACCCCCAGTTGACTCTGGGTGCAGCTCTACAGGGAGAAACAAGAGTGTTCTCCTGGGCTAAAACATGGGAAGGATCTAAAAATACTGTATATAAATAAAGATGAAAAATAGAATGAGGAAAGTAGAATAGATCAACATGTGGAATGTGGGGTGGGGGGAGGCTTCAAATAATGCCAGAAATGGAGTACTGAAACTAGCATACTGCTGCAGAATAAAGCCAGGGCATGGAGATCTGCTGTCGATCAAGACTGGAGAAGCAAATCTGAGAGAGCAGTGACTGAGATAGGAAAGCAGTCTAAAAAAGTGTTTATCTATTTTTATTTTGCTTTCTGGCTAAGTGTTCAACCCCAAAATTGGTTTGGGATGTGACCTAAAAGCAAAATTAGAGAATCCCATTACTAAAAATGCCCTATTTAAATCAGGTTCAGCATGTTTTAGATTGATCACATTTTGGTGAACACATGAGATATGTGCAAATGTGAATTAATTTGACAGGGGATAATGTTATTTTGAGCAGCAGCAAGTATTTTTATTCCTCTATTTTAACACAGATGTGGAATCGATTCATCGAAATTGATTCCACAAGGGTGAATGTCTCTTAGTTCGTGTTATTTTTTTTAAAAATCCTGCTCTCTGATACAGCAGGTCACCAGATAGCAAGAACTGAAAAATGAATTTAAAAACTGCAGTATGCTTACCAAAGCCCTGATCATCTGCCTGGCTTCTTCCCAGCACCTAGCCACTTGTTGGGGCTATTATAGAGGGTCTAGGATGCAGCAGTCAGCTTCTCTGCCTAGCTCAGCTGTGGCATGGACCCAGGAGCGAGCCCAGAGGAGCGGCACCATACTCCAGGACTCTGCAGCCAGTGGCAGTGAGAGAGGCAGCAGCAACATCAAGAGCCACAGCTGTGGGGAGGAAGGAAGGACAATGGACAAGAGGAAGGGGAAGATGCAGGCTCCACTCAGCTGGCTGGAATGCAGGGCAGGTGACCACAAGATGGAGGTGGCATTGCTGGGCTCTCTGTCACAGCTGGAGTGGAGGAGGCAGAGAAGGAAGTGGCTGGAGCAGCTGAGAGGCCCCTTCTGGCTCTTGCTACAGCTGCTTTGCCCACTGATGCTGGTGGAGGAGGCCAAGGAGGAAGATGTTAGGGTTGGGGCCCTGGTAGGTAGAGGGGGACTGTGAGACAAGGGGATGGACATGCCATGCCTGCACTGAAGAGACGCTGGCTGGAGACAAGGAGGACCAGTTGTGGCAGAGGCAGGAGGAGGACAAAATGGCGGTGGGAGGAGCTGGTGGGAGCGGCTTCAGCAGCAACAAGTGCCATAGCCAGGGGAAGGAATATTTGTGTGTGTGTATTTCCTTGCCAAGAAGGGAGCATCTCTGGCCAGTTTCAGCCTGTGTTTCTTTCCTTCACCTTGGCTGTGTTGGTGTGTGCAAGGCAGTTTAAAGTTTTCCCAAGGGGACACACACACTGACCCAAAAACCATGTGAGTACCATATGACTTTAAAATTAGTTCAAAAGCCACGATTCCTCTCCCGATTTATTTCCATAGTGTAACCCTGTCCTTAATTTTGTCATTTGCTCTCTGCTTTAGGGCCATATGCCATGGGATTTGACTTAGATAGATCTGGAGGACAAGCTGAAGGACTGTTTAGCAGAGGCAGCCAGAGAATATGTTTATCCGCCAAGAGAGACCTCCAGGAGGGAGGGGCAGCAGTTGCAGCCCGTGCTGTCACATGCTTTTATGTCCCCACCTACCCACCCTGCAACCAAAAAGCCCTGTCCTATCATGATGTCTCTCCCTTACAGACTGGATAAGATACTTATGCAGACCTTCATCCATTCAAATCCAACTGGCTTTAGAAAACAGCAATAATATAACAACAGCTGCCTTAACTGGAGAAAGTTGCATAAAGGATAATGTGTAATTCCTGTAAGTTTCACAGACTGGACATTTGCAGGGGAATTCTACCTTTCGTTGTGGTTAGTACTACAATTCAGTGGGCTGGTTTGCTAGACATTTTGGAATTGCTTCAGGGGAGATGTTTTGACACTGTTGCTGTTTACCTCAGAACCGACTATTGCTTTGCATTCGATCCCAATATTTTTGTATATTTCTGTATATTTATATATTTTGGATTTTTTATTTGTGGCTGGTTTTCTGACCGTAATAAAGTTTTATCTATCTTATCAGTGGCTTGGTGTAGGTAAAATATGTATGACACATTCAGTGAAAGTTTAAAGAGCTTCACTTAGATTGGGAAATTTATCTGGTGGGGAAGGAACGGTATAACTCTGCTTTTAACAAATGGGACCTCTGTTGTCCTATAGAGTTACAGTAATCCCCTTTGTAGTGTTGTGTGCAAAACCAAAACCAAATCTAAAACGCTGTTCTTTGACAATGGATAGAACTAATAAATAGAGCTGTTCATTTCCCATTCTACCTGCACAGAGCACATTGGAAAAACATGGTGCAATATCAGAAGCACTATGTCTCCTAAGAGAAAATTAGATACTTAAGGGGAAATAAATAAGAATTTTTGTAGGGGAGAAAATATTTTAGACTCCTATAACCCAATGTTTTAATTATTTATTAAAGATTAAGGGGACAATCTAGCCAAGTTTAAGAACTGTGCCTTTCCAAATCACGAGTCCCCTTTAGTTCAGGTAATTTTATACAAGATTTCCAATATAATTTGAGACTTCCCCAATGGGAAAGGTTTAAGAATATGCTCATCTCTTCCAGATATCAAGGGGACTAAGAAATCTTAATTCATAACCACATGTATAATTGGATATGTTCATGACTGAAATAGCAAAGTACAACAGCAAAATATCAAAATTAGATTTATTTTTAAAGGCAAAATACACTGTCATTTAAAGCACTATTCATTTCACAAAGGGCCGTGCTAGCTTTGAGTATCATGATGTCTGGATGTGGCAAAGCTCTGAATAAATGTGTGTTTACGCTTGTATTTCTGTGCTTCAGTATCACCAGTGGTTTCATTCTTTATTAAACACTTAGTGCTAGCAATGTGCTTTGGGTTTAGAAATTATTTGGGATCCAAAATGAAGCAGGAGTATTTGTCAGCTTTCAAACCAATATAAAGCAAATTGAGGAAGCCAGAAGTGACACTCAAATCAAATCAGGGTTCTCAATAACACTGAATATTGCTTCAGCAGTTTGGTTAAGAAAGCCAGGTTGGGGGTGGGGGGATGTAAAAAACATGGTGCCAGAGATTTTCATTCAGAAAATGAAAGTTATACTTTAATAGATCCAAGAAGCTCAGATTGACCTTGTAATTTTACATCTTGGGAGAATAAGGAACAGGTGTTAGGCTATTAGAGATGGCTATTTGCATTGTTTACATTTTCAGTACAACACATGTGCATTGAGGAAAAAATCTTTTTATTCAGGCAGCTGCAGATCACATTTTGCATTACATTTTAGAATCCAATCAGTTAAGTGCCTGTGTGTGAATCTGCTGTGGATGTCTTGGGTATTTTATCTGGGATTTGAGTGAAGTAAGTCATTTTAGCATCAGAAATATAACACAAGCTGATTTCCCACTCCAAATTTTGTACTTTACTTTTTCTTGTCTGTTGCTGACGTCGCCTTTTTTCTTCTTCCTTGCGTGCCTGTGTTCAAGACAGGGTGGGTGTCAAATATGACATAGAAGGCAGTGATTGAGTACTGGGTATTCTTTTGCCATTAAACAAATGTTTTTGCTGAATAAAGTTTAATAAATTACACAGGTCCCACAGGAGGAGGGGGAAGGAAGAAAACTAGTGGAATCTTTCCCTTCACACTGAAGATCCAGTAGTAGTTTATGTCACTGAGTTTCACTCAGTCAGAGCCCTTTATCCCCCACCCTATTTTCATGTGTTTTTTTCCACATAAAATATGTACATATACTTTAAAAGACGGAATTTCCAATGTTGTGTAGTGGATAGAATGACAGACTAGGACTCTGGAGAACAGGGTTCAAATCCTTGCTCAGCCATGGAAACTGACTGGGGTAGTGGAACTGGTAAAAGTACTCCTTAAATATCTCTCTTAGCTTGAAAGCCCTATTAGGTTCACTATAAGTTGGTTCCAACTTGACAGCATAGAACATACACATTTTAGAATAAATGAAGTGGACAGGCTACAAATCAGCTGCTGTTTCTAAGACAAAAAAATCATATTGAAATGAATTGAAGCAGATGTTTTTTGTACACTCCTAGTTAGTGTCTAGAAGGCAAGCATTTAAAGGGGTTGACAAAAGAAGTTAATATTAGAGAGGCAAAGGTCTCTGACTCAATCTATGATGGTATGTTTGCATTTCATGGTATGGTTCTGTATATGGATCCCATTCCTATGGATGGGGAAAGACAAAAACCAAAGCCAGATCATAGACTGAATGGTACAGGCAGGACTGAGGAACATCAGTGGCAGTCTATAGACTTAGGTATTCTTTTTTTCCCCTTGACACCAGGGGAAAGTAACAGTCGACTTCCAAGGGCAATCACTGGGGAGGGGGGAGGAACTGTAAAAGAGCAATGGCCACCGTTGTCTTTGATTTTATTCTTAAATGTGCTGTTCTATAGGTACCATTCTTTCTCTCTTTCCCCACCCTTACTGTTCCCTGGATCTGAAATTAGTGGTGTTGCAGCCAGAAGATTTTGCTGATTTTATCAATGACTTTGTAGCAGGGAAGGTAATAAAGGTTTGTTTCTAAAACAAAGAACATGCTCTCCATCTTCTTAAGTACTTCTTTCTTCTCTGTTTGTAGTCATGACACATGAATGCTGAATTTAACAGAAGAGAACCAACACTGGGTTTTTGCTCCCTCCTGAAAATACACAAATGACCTGATTCCATTTGTATTTTTACATTTGTCTGAAGGCAGTACATGTGGACTACTGAACATGCCTCCATCTAGTAAACATTTCTCCATTTGTAGGAAAAAGTGGGTGGAGAAGCAAATGCTTGAGCGTCTTCCTGGTTCTTTCCCCAGATGTCTAAAAGAGGAAACTCCACACACACCCATGTGAGCAATATAAGACCTCTTCTTGCTCAAGTGTTTTGATCACATCATCTGCTTGGATGTGGCCAACTGTTCACCTCTAGATGTTGGGCACAGAACTAAACACCCAAATTAATAATGGCAAAGAACTGGAAAAATAATAAGCAGATGAGCTTAGAAGAATGGTATGATGAAATATGGAATTTAGCCATTAATGACAAACTGACATGTGAACTGAAAGTTAGAAAAGGACTAGTGAAAGAGAATGTTTTTAATCAAATTTGGAACAAATTTATAGAACATGTATTTTTAAAACATAAAGGATATACCCCACCAGAAGAATCAATACAGTTTTGGAATGAGACGGGATGCACAAGTTAAAACAAGAAACAAAATTTTGAAAACAATTGTAGGTACATGTAGTAAATGTATTGTTATATAATCCTGAGGGTGGAGGGTAATATAGCACAAATCTGTTGTGGGGAATATATGTGTTATTTATGTTAAAATAGAAATTATTAAAAAAAAATAAAGAACTAAACACCCAAAATGAATCTGCCCCTTCAACCACATGCTTACAGAAGATTTGCAGCGGAGCAGAAATTTGTTGGTCCCTATTTCAATGTGAATTTATTAAATTTATCAATTGGAAATCAATGCATGAGCCAAGATTGAACTAGGCAATATGCATACCAGGTATTCAGAAGACATGTAGGGAAAGACACCTGTTTCTCACAATATGTGTTTTTTCCTCAACTGCATATCTTGCATTTAGCATGCCTTTTTTTAGTTACTGAAAAGTAAACACAGGGACGGGTTGGTTTGTGATTTCCTGTACATCATTTGATCACCAGAAAACAGATCAAACTGAAGTGTGTCAAAAGCAGTCCCAAATGTGGACCTTATCACTGTCTGTTCACATCCTAAGACTGAGTAAGATTTCCAGAAAGAAACCTTTCATAGTACTTCCCCCAGTTATATCCCCAATTTTAGCCAACTTTATCTAGAAACTCCCAGATCTCTATACTTGTCTACATTTGAATTGTAAACTGGCTCTTTCCCCACACATGCCCTGCACTATCTCAGCAGGAGAATTATGTATTTAAAAAGCCATCACCTAACCATTAGGTCTTAGTGAGGGAATTTCAATAGATCACCATTGATTATTAGTAAACCGTTCTCTTTTTAACTTTTATATACAGCCAGCTTGCAGTGCCTCTGTATTATGTGGCAGCTCTCAGTAGTGTATGAAAATAAAAAGAACACACTAGGCTCATAAGACACCATAGAAGATAAAGCATTTCATTTAGATAATGAGCTTCCGTTGATCCAAAAAACCTATGTGTCAGTGTTTTCATACTTTATTAGGCAGCTGTAAGTACCTGGCAAAGTCTCCATCTGAGGCTTTTTATACATGCAGATCTAATTTCTTTCCATGCAATAGTTATCTACTAATTCCTATAGTTATAATAAATCTCTGCAATCTTTGTCTATACAGAAATCGAAATGCTTGGTAACTACCACAGACAACCATAATTAATACTGAGGTATAATATTCTCTTATTATCCTAGTCTCATCCCAGGGCATGTTCCATTTCAAAGGCCCTCTGGTGTCACAAAAATCTCTCTTGTCTGTGGCCTTTGTGCTCAACAGCCACTGAGAGAAGACAACATGTGGCCTGATTTTCCACCAATTAAGATGGCCCAAAGCACTGATTCATTGTAATTCAGTTTCACACGGGTCACTAAGATTACAGAGGAATCTCCAACCTGAGTCTCCAAAAACAAAACAAAACAAACTGACCACCATCATGTCTAACTTTTGCAAAGAACTGTAAATAATCGGAGATATAAAATCTTAAAAACGTTTCAAACAGTCCTTGAAACGTTAATCTTAAAAGGTGAATGAAGTGTTTCCCATTAGAAAAGATGTCAAAAAGTAAGAATAAAGGCATGTAGAACCGTATTGGGAACTGAACATTTCTCTTTCTGTGTGAAAAAACAATACCCTGTCCTGCATGTTTTTTTATTACTATCCATGGCATTAAAAGTAGTGATGTGAACCAGCACCAAAATTCGGATTCAGAATTCAGATTTGGAATTCAGAATTACAGCCCTTCAGATTTGGTATTCAGAATTTTAAAAATTCAAAATTTCCAGATATCCAGAATTCTATTATAGTCAATATGAATACTATATAGTCATTATTCTCTCCTTTAAAAAGACACAAACAGGCAAAACATTTTTAAAGGATTTCCCCTGCCTCCTCTGACACCTTCACAGTGATTGTGCCAAACAAAAAGAGTGCACTCCAACAGCCAGCAGTGCTCGGGTATTAGGAAATGACTGTAATGGGCATACTGGTTGAACCCTGGACATTAGGAATGCCAGCAGGAAGTGCCAGCAGCAGAGGGGAAGCAGAGGGCAGGTCACACTGGAGAATGGGCCAATACCCTGGGTAGCCCTGACAGGCAGGCTGGAGCAGCAAATAGCCTGAGATGGGTGGGAACTGTGCCAAGAGCATGGGACACAGCATGGTGGAGTGAGAGCACCATCTTGGAGTAGCAATTGGAGGAATGAAAGAGGCAAAAAGTGTGGGCAGATGACTGAAGCATGGGATACCTCACACTGAGAGCAGAGTGTGTCATTCTCTCTTAGAGGGGACTTCAGGGAATCCCAGCAATGATACTGTAGGTTGACCTGAGGAGACGTTTTTCTGCAGATCAGGACGTTGTAGACTATGTGTCAGTGTCTCCGGCCTGAGAGAATATTTTCTCACTGGGCACACTAGTTGGAGGGCAGGACAGCAGCCCCCTTGCCACCTTGGCCAGACCTCCCCAAACAGACTCCTTCTCAGCCCAGTAAGACACAGGATCAGTCTCTTGAGGCTTGCAGGGCTCCTGTTTGTATGCCTCTACCTTCGCCTCTGCCATGTCCCTCCTCTGGATTGATGTCTCTGGAGGACGAGCCCCTGCCATGCTTGTCAAAACAGTGTTGCAGAAAGCATGATGTGTTGTTGCAGTGGTGAAGAAGTTTGATTCTACAATATAATTCTTGGTACTGCTGTTCGGCTGCTATGAACATTCCTAGTTTCTTCCTGTTCTGGAAGATCAGTATTATCTGGACCTTCTTCACTAGCTGCTGCTGCATGTGATGGAAAGCTAGCTGGCATTGCCTCCCCTCTTGCTACTGCTTAATATCCATTGCCTCTATTTAATTCAAGTGTCCAAGAAGGTTGCTAGAACATACTCCTCCTTCTTCCACAAGGAGGCAAAACTGTAGTGGAGCAGGTCCTTTAGCTTGCTAGCCAGGGCCACCACTTCAGGTTTTCCCTCTATGGAATCCTCCATAAACCTGGACTATGCCCTCCATCATGTTAACCAAGCCCTGGAACATTGGGATCACCTGGCTAAGGGTGGCCATCTCCCTGCTAAGGACCTGTGTTGCACTCTTAAAGTTTTGGAGGACATAGATGGGATGGCAATTGGTAATAGAGTGCCAGTTCTGTCACAACCCTACAGAAACCACTGTTCTCATCCATGGCTATCCCCTCCCCTAAGTGCCAAGTATTCCATGGCATTTTTTACTTTTGCAGAAGGCCTTTTCCTGCACCGCTCCAAGCTCCCAGGGTAGTCTGGAACTTATTGTTGAGATATAGGTCTGGCATTTGCTGCCTCCTAGCATTTGCTATTTGCCCATCTACCTTCCTGCTTCTTGGGTTGGTATCTCAACCTTTGACCTTTGATGACTCTTACCCTTCACCATAAGGAAGCCACTTCCCCCTACAGTACCCACTTCATGTGCCAGTAGCAATGCCCTATTCTGAGTCTTCAGGTGGATTGGCATGTTACTCTTACAGAGATGGCCCAAGCTCTCCCCTTGGTTAAGCACCTTCTTGCAGTGCATGCACTCAGCCATATGAGCATCTGTTGCACACTGGTGAAAATGTTTCCAGATTATTGACTTCTTGGGAGCTCTAGTTTTTGACTGCATTTTCCTAACAGGGATTACTAACTTGTCATCACTACTCATTCCGGCAGCTGGTGGGGCAGTGGTGATTTCAGTGTCCCATGCTTCTGAAACAGTGTCTATCTGAGTTCCCTCAGGCTCCTCTTCCCCCACATCAGATATGTATGCACTTGAAAGGGAGTTTCCACCAAGCACAATGCTGCTTTGAGCAGGAGAGATTTGCTGGGAATGGGGGTTCGGGATAAACCCTTCCTTGAATATGATGGAGCTGCATGGTATGGATATGGAAGGCAATGTCTGGTGCTCTTCATAAATCTCTTTGCCCACCACAAAGGTGGGGAAAGAAGCACTGCTGCCTCCCAAGCTGACAGTGTCAGTCTGAGTGCTGATACCATCCTTGTCTTTCTCTGGCACATCAGCTCTTGGAGAAAAAAGTGCCTTCTTCACCAACTTTTTGGGCCCCTTGTTCTGGCTGCCCTGGCTGGATTGCAGAAAAACATCATGGGAACATATCTGAGATTCATTCCTATCTGACCCAACTTGAACCAGATGCATGCACACACACAGTGTCCTGTTTCTTGCTGCTTTTTCATAGTGTCAGGTGAGTGACAGATTTTGTTTGGCGGACTCATAATAGCAGCTGTAGTCTGTCTTTTCCCTCTCCCGTTCCTCTCAGTAAAAGCTGCTGCAGTGAGTGCAGGCAACATTCCTGCAGGCTTCCCCAAGTGCCTATTTCTTCTAACACAGCAGTGTTTCATGTTGCTTGCAGACTCTATCCAAAGAACAGTATCTGATTCTGCTACAGCAGAATACAAACCATTCCAATGGATATCACACACACAGAGAGAGAGAATCTATTCACTTAATATTTCTATAGAACAAAATCTTATTCCCCTGCCTAATATGCCCCAAAGGTCCCTAAACCTATTATAATTTTTCCCTATTGATTTATAATGTATTAATCTATGAATTAATGAATCCGAAATCTTATTCTTAAGTATATTAAGTCAACAATATACAATGAGATGTGGAGAATGTAAATGTAAGTTGAGAGTTCAGAAATGACACAGAGAAAACTGCTGCAGTGCAGGCTTGCAGCAGAGCATGTCCTAACGGCAAATGCTTAGGGGATGTATAAGTAGCTATGCCCACTGTTCAACTGGAAAGAACCAATGTGAAAAAAATACCTTCTGGTGTCTGTGCCTGCTTCTAGAGTTCAATGGTGCAGACAGACATCATTTACAGATTTTGCACTCACCCCAGCCATCCCTCTCTTGGGTAACCCATGGCAACTGAGTTCTCTGTCCTGACTATCCATGGTGCCAGAGTGTCATTAAGTTCCATTTTTCAAGAAATTTCTCCAAGATGCCTAAGAAATAGGTTTCACTTTTACTTCTTCCTCTAGCCTTTTGCTTTCTAATCTATGAGAATAAATTGGATTACGATTATTAGGAATTATTATTACAGATAACTATCAAATTTGGATTCAGCTATATTTGAAACTATTCAAATTGGCATTTTTGGTTAATTCCGAATATTTCCAAATCTGAATGTACATTCCTACTAATAAAGCCTACTTCAGAAAAAAAAAATAAGAAATATGCTCTCACCTCCCCCTGAATTGAGTATCAACCAATAACCAAATCTATGGTAAATGAGAAATGTGAAGCACAGAAATATTTATGACATGCAAAGTCAGAATGTA
Organism: Intellagama lesueurii; assembly: GCA_037013535.1. NCBI lineage: Eukaryota > Metazoa > Chordata > Lepidosauria > Squamata > Agamidae > Intellagama > Intellagama lesueurii. The sequence goes on along the minus strand of JBAJHW010000001.1, from coordinate 127,840,571 downwards.
AGAACTTGAAGGAATTGATGCCTTTGGGAAAAGAAAAATCAGTCTGCAGATCAAAGTGATTGCTAAAGACTTTGATATAATTTGAAAGTACCACATCCTGGGATGTGAAAAAGACCTAACATGAATAGTGATCAAATTAAACATTCTAGCCAGGTATTTTTCAAACATCAGCTTCAGCTCGTAAGACAAACAGGCTAAAAAGAATAAAAACATTACTGTCAGATTCCTGGGGTAAACTTCACAGCCTTCCTTGCACTGACTTAGCAGAATATTGAGAAAATAGAATAAAGTAAGGAGCACTGTTGTTTTCTCATAAGCAATCGCTGTGGGCAATAAGGCCAGATAGTTTTCAGAAGTGCCATTTTGGATTATATTGAGTCAACAGGAGCCAGTAAAACAGCTCATTCAACAAACTGCCTGAAACTGCTGCAAGGCTGATGGGATTCCTTCTCCTTTTGTTTAAGCATTGGGAAATGGGGATGGAGCAGAGCTGACTCAAGACATTTTGCTGCATGAGGTGAAAAACATGCCGTCTCCAAATTGTATTCAGGAGCTAAGCAGACTTGCAGTTGGACCTTCATTGGTGATACATAAGATAGTGTCCTGCACTTCACTGGAAGATAACAGTCCATCTAAGGACCACAGGACAGGCTTTTTGAGACAAGCAGCTCTAGTCTTCTATGCCTTATCTTTCCTTTCCACCCTCTGGGACCTTCTGTTTGAAATAGCCACCTTCCAGCCCTTTCATCCAGCAGCTCTTTGACAAGGTATAACTGATCTGGTTTCCTCAACTACCAAAGAGCAAGGAGGAGATAGGAATGGATGACAGGGCCAAGAGGAAATGTTATGGAGGGAGGAGGAGAGAGGAATGGATGACAGCCTGCAGCGGGAAATGTTAAGGTATACAAATGTTCTTTATCTTTGATTTTAGTTATCCTAGATAAGAGCAATAGCTCATTTCAAAAAGCAAAGCAAAACCAGACAAACCAATGAGCATTGTTTTGAGACGAACTGGTGAAGTAAAGTCAATATAACCAATTGTAAAAGGGCCTTCTATGTGACTAGTAATCCAGTTATAGAACTCAATTTCTCGGGAGTTTAGGAGGGCTCGCTCATTATTGCCCTTAGATTGTTGGAATGGGGGAAAAACACACTCCTATACTGTTCCACTAAGATTTTTTGAGATTAATGCCACTCTTTCATTTCAGAAAGTTTTCCCTGTTTCAATGCAATGTATTTATTTGAACAGCTCTTGTCAAATTGCTCTGGGCTTTCACAGAGCATGAGGACAGTTCAAAAGTGCATTTATTAAATAAGGAATAAACAGAGATGTCTTTTAAAAACAAAACAAAACAGTACTCTTGGCTCAGCAAGAAGTCTTGTTCTCTTTTCTCATCTTCATTGCTAAGCTGCCTGTTCTTGAAGACATCATTCATTAAATACTTGTGGTCTTCCTATAAAATTATAGCAGAGCAAACAAGCACCAATACTAAAAATGCTTATATTCCTTTATATTTGCCCACCAAAATACCCAGTGTGGTGCAGCAGACAGCATGATGGACCAGGACTCTGGAGGCCTGGGTTCAAATCCTTGCTCAGCCATGGAAACTCACTGGGGAAATGGACCTGGTAAAAACCCCTCCTTAAATATCTCACTTACTTTGGGAGACCAGTTAGGGTTACTATAAGTCTGTTCCTACTTGACAGCTCATAACATAACATAACGTAATGTAACGTAACGTAATGTAACCAAGATCTTAGCTGGCATAATGTAAATCAGAGTTAAATCTTTTAAATACATAAGCACCTTTTCTTTTCTTTTCGACCATGGCTTGCAGAATTCCCTATGGCATAGTGCTCTCTGGTGAATTCTTGGATTTTAAGTCTCAAAAAATGGAATGGCTGTAAACTCTGTGAGGCTACTCCTCATACTGGCCCTTCTTCCAGGAATTATCTTTTCCTTTCAAAAGGTTAACCAGCCACAGAGGAGCAAGTAGAAGTGCTGGAAGAGCTGGTGCTTTGGGAGCGGGGAATACACTCACTATAGTACAACAATGGGAAAGGCTAACTGAAAAATTGTGCCAGATTGAGATTTTTGAGCCTTGCTGGTCAGACTGTGAGCTGCTTACAAACCTCTTCATGTAATGGTTGCATGAAATTCATGGCAATTGAAGTATATGTATCTCTGTGGGATACTCCATGTATCTCTGTGGGATTCTTCTGAAATGGAAGATGGCAGAGTGCAAAGCAGGCAGGTGTGCTCTCACATGGGTCTTCCATGGTAACAGAGACTTGACATGGACTTCCTGGGAACAAAGACATCCAGCTGGGTCTAATTTCTTGGCCATTTTAAGAGGAGACTCTCAGCTAACTCCATCAAATGCACTAGTGTGCTCTAAACCGATGTTTGAGACCAGGTCACAGTGAGCGAATTAACCCACCATCAGTGGAAAAACCTTCATCTAAGCAATTTCTTCAACACAGTTCCAAAGAGAACATTTATTTCAAAGCTGCAGTCTCATATGGTATAAAATAAAGATAACTCACATTGCTTGCAAAATGTTCTGAAGGCCATCAACACACTTAAAACATCTTGCTAAAAATGGTTATATCTTTGTATACATGAAAGAAGTGAAGAATTATTTTTGTGCAAAGCTGAACCTGGGTTTGGGCAGGGTTTGGGCCTTTTGAAAATATTGCTGCCTCCATCAATTGGTATAAGTTTTGGAGGCAAATTTTCCCAAGTTAAGAAATCTTCATAGATGTATGTGTCATATTCTGAGTGACACAACTCAATGAGCAACAGATAATGTTTGAGAGGAATTCTTATTTTTAAGGCAATTTGCCTCTGAAAGTTAGTCTGTTCATGTTATGCCAACATTAATTCGGTAAGAGGATTTGGACCCTTCTTTCAAAAGAAAGTAGACTATATTTCACTACTGGGAGCAGAATTCATAAATGCAGTCAACAACAAAAAGTATATCACCCTGTATATATACCTGTAGCTCCAGATACTACATATGATCTGTGTTTCTGTAGAAGTGGATTGTAATACAAGAAAGATCGCATAGATCTTCCTTTTGTTGTTGGAGCAATTTAACTGAGGATGCACACTTTTAGTATCTAGCTCATTGATTCCCAACCTGGGAGTACAACTCCCAGAAACCCTGACCAGCATACCTAGTGGTGGAGACTTCTGGGAGTTTTAGTCCAAGAACGCCTGGGGACTCAAGGATGGGAACCACTGGTCTAGCTAATCTATCCTTTTCCTGTTATGTTCAAACAGTGGTATTGTCTTGTGCAAAGTATATATGGCATTGTATCAGAATAATAAATAAATAAATAAATGTCTTTTTAATTAAATAGAACCCTATTAGTCATATCTAGCGATGGGCATGACCCACATCCCAGCCCGACCTCCTCTAGCAGGCGCTCACTCAGAGGCAGTGCTCTGGCTTCCCTGCCCCACCTCCTCTGGGTACTGCCTCTGAGTAGGTGCTTGCTGGAGGAGACAAGGCTGGGAAGCACCCAACATCTATTCAGCTGAGAAATGAACTGTCATGAACCTCTGGTTCAGTGGCCCATCTCTAATCAAATCCTATTAGTTACGTAGCAGGCATAAGTTAAAAGGAATGCATCACAGTGGTAAATTGCCACCAATTTAGAAGTTGAGGCTTGTGTTTTTCAGCATGCACCAGTCACATTACTTCGGACACAACAAGGAATTACATACCAGTGTTTTAACTAGTGGCAATTTGCTGCACAAGGTTATGTCATTTATGCCAGAATATGTATGCAGTAGGAGTCTCGCCAATGTAATCAAAATATATATATGTGAATTTAAAGTTTATAATGAGTTTAAGGTATCGTATGGCCAGGAGTCAATTAACGCACATAAAATGACATTGCAGATAGACAGATGGATCAAATGTAGCCTTATGCAAAGTTGCATGAGAGTAAGTTATAATAAATTCAGTGTGTGAACTTGTGTATCATCTGTCTGAGACTTGACTCAGAAAGATACTAATACTAAACTAATACTTTTCTTTAATGCTTCCTTTTTGTTTGCTAGATAGTTAGAATGGTCAAAACACAAAAAAGAAAGTTAAAAGAAAACAGGAAATATTCACCTGTCAGAAGGTGAATCAGTCTGCTTTCTTTATGATTTACATCTTTGTTTATAGCCACAGTTCAATACACATCTCTCTTGTAAGGCTGGTCTAGTTTAACACAGTTTTTTTTTCTTTTCAGATGGCTGTTTAAAATAAAAACCATTTCAGTAAAGAAAACTATGGCTTTTGAGATAAATTTTATGTATCACAAATATATTAACAAGCAAATCATTCACGGTAGGGTGTTCAGGACAAACTGAACATTTGCAGAGAGAGAGGGAGGGAGGAAGTTGTGCATTTCATCTTCTGACATAAAATTTCTCATCACTGGCAACAGCCTGTGGATCAAATGTATTTTGCCTTATCTGTGTGCTTACCTGCTTATGGGAACCAAGAGCAATTTGACTTGTATTTGGTTAAGGACTGTAAGAAGCACAAAGCATGTTTGTAAAATCTTAGCAGAAAAAGTAAGATGTATTTCCTTGTACTTGGCAGAAGCATAAGAAAATTGCAGTTTGCTTTATTTTCCTTACTGTTCAGTTTGGTTGTCTCATTAGATTGTATCTTGCTGCAGTTCAAAGAATTGAGTAGCCTATAAAAACTGTATAATTTGGGGCCTGCTTATTTTGAAATTGCCTCTGTTGGGATTATCAATAAATGTTACTTAAAGTGAAGAGAGCATCTTTTCAGGGCGTCTTTAAACGACTCCTTGGTTCTTTCCAGATATTTGGCTACTCAGTAATAATAATCTTTGAACTGCAGAGCTAGTCCCATGCACCCCATCCACACATCCCTCTCTCACTTTCCAAATTCTATTCACACATGCTCATATCCAGTTAAGGAGCTAAACCCTCTTAAAATTGATCTTTATATATCAATTTAATAATTAAGTTATTTATAAAATTGATTGTATTTTATAGTTTTAAATTTGATGTGTTTAATAACTGTTATCTTATTTGGGATTAGTTTCTACTTTATTCACCACTCCGATAATATTCATATTAATGGATGACTTGTGAAATTGAAAGGATACCCTCTGGTCCAGTCATGAGCTGCCTGTGTTCATATTTAAGAGGTGCATAAATTGTAATTAATTTAAATAAGTAAGTAAATAGCATTTACCCTGACATCTTAGCTTAAATACATAGCAAAGGTGTTTTGATATTAATCGACTTTCAGACAGCAGAACAATAACCAGCAGGTGCTGTTTGCTAAGAGGAAAAGGATAATAATTAGCAAAACAGTCTTCAACACTGCAAGGTTTTGAGAGTTGTCTCTTTTTGACCTGGACGCTGCAAACTACCAGCAGAAACTTGTGAAAACTCCAGGACAACTCAAGTGAATGAACGCTGAAAGAAAGAAAAAAGTCCCATTGTTGCAGCTAAAGAATGTGTCATAGCACCACTTTGTGTTTCTTCTCCCCCTGTCTAAGGAAAGCTTCAGCAGAGAAAGTTAATTCACACATTTTGGAGCAATCTCCAAAGATGGGGGAATGCTTTTCATCAAGGACTCTGTTCTGTTCGTTGTCATCAAAGGTAATTTCGCCATTGACTTTAGCAGGAATGAAAGGACCCAAGAGCTCTTTAATAGTCCTGCCATTTTAAAATGGGTTTTTTATCAATTCCTCTGTGAAATGACAAAGGAATAGTCTATAAAAGTGTGCTTCATTAAAGATAAGGTACATAAGATGTCAATGTTGCATACTTAAGTGTTTGACATTTCAGCAATTATATCGTCATCCCCCAAACTGGTCCAGCCAAACAGCAGCTGACTGTCCTATTGATTTTGATGCAATTATGGACATTTCTGTCCAGGCATGGCTTTGTTTATTTGCATGTGATACACTCATTGCTTGTCTGCTTTCTCAGATGAATGAACCCTGTATCTCAAAGTTATGGACGCAAAGTGAACAGAATGATACCAAAACAAAGAAAAAGTAAGAAAGAAAAAACACCACAATCTAGCTACACGGAAGTGAACTTTTAAAAGATAATTAATTGAAAACAGATTGGCATGAACATGATCTCTTTAGTACTAATAAAAGGATGATTAAATCAAGTTTTTCTGCTACACATCACAGCAATTTGGGAAACTCAAAGCAGAATGATAGACAAACCTATCCTATGATTTATGTTCATGAAAAATGATGTGTGAAGGAAGGGAAAAACTGGATATCTTTGGAGTTTTTTCTTTTTTTAAAATGTGCTATATGCTTCAGAAAGGGGAAAAATGGGGAGTGAGGAGGGGTAAATATCTAGGTTTACCAAAGTGTATGAAATTTTCAATTTGTGTTGTAGCTGTAACAAAATGAATGGAGAGAGGAAAATCCCTTAGAATATTCTCCAAATTGAAATGTATGTTGATTTGCTTAGTTATTTAGTGGATTTACAACACATACATAAGTGGTGGGAAAGCTTGCATCAGCCTTGCAGTTCTGTTCATCACTCCACCACTGTTCAATCATAGATGCCTTCAGCATGTAATTACAATATTTCTTCTTAAAAATAACTTCCCAAGATCTGCTCCATTAGTAGCAAGTCAGAGTTATTTCCCTTATGTATCTTGTTGGGGGTGGGGGACATCTTTGCGAGCACTGTGGGAAACAGGGTGCTGGAATAGGCAGGCTTTGAAAGTGATCCCATAAGGTGTTTTTTTTTTTTATGTTAACTTCCTGTAATTGATCGATGTTTGCCCTTCAAAAGCCCATGCACTTGTTTCTTTCCATGGGACAGGTAATCAGTTGCACAGAAGTAGAAGAGCTTAAGCGTATTGGCCATTTCTCCTTTTGTGGCTGCAGGTGGTGACTGTAAGTTCTTATTCCATTGGGGGTGCAGCAATATTTGTGTGAAAATCAATTTATGCAACTCATTAACTTAGTCCAATGTTCTTTCCCTCCAATGCTGTTCAAGTTCAACCTTGGTTTTAAATGTTCAGTCTGACACTGCCACCAACACGTGGGCCACTTCAAAAGAAATCTTTGTGATCTATCCATTTCATTGTACTTATTACAGGACATGAAATGTTTGTATGAAATGCCCCCCAATACTGAGTGGCTCCCTTTTCCAGTCAAGGATCTGTAGACACCTTTCTAAATGTTCCATTTCAAGCCTCTAGAAAGCACCCAAACTATTTAGAAGTCAAGCCCACATGTCTAGAAATACTCTGGAATTTCTGATATTTGTTTCTTCTGAAGTGGGGGTCACTGTGTCAAACCAGAAGAGACTTCGGAAGCCCCATTTGGTTTCAAAAATAGTTAGTCAGGTGGCATGAGAGGCTGTTGTTTGGGAAAGTCCAAAGACCCCTCACATTGAAAGAATGACTAATTGTTCATTTCTTTGGATTCCACCTTGAATTGGTCCATTTATCAGTTTAAAAAAACACTAGAATTTCCTGTATTTAACACCTTTCTTATATTCAAAATTCCAAGTTCATTTGAAAAGAGATATCCAGGCCTTTATCAAAATGTTCAAAACCAAAATAAAAACTTCCAGGCTGTGTATTCTTAAACAACAGAGCACGTCAGCATTCATCTGCTGTAAAATCCTAAATCCAAAAAGTCAACGGGGATTCCGTTCTTGCTGTCTACCAAGACAGGCATTGCTCAATGACTCCAGTTGTGTATCCAAACTGCACAGATACACATATAGTATTCTACAGAGATGTTATCTTAGAAGTTGTAGCTGCTGAATTTCGAAATATATTTTGCTGTTGGTTGAGAAGGCTTGATAAATATGTAGTGTCACCTCATTTAGTTTATTTTTCATCACTGGACACAAATCAATCAATTTAGAATCTATTTTCATGTTATGAGAAGATTTAAGCAAAACTCAGGAAAATGATGACATTATTTAGTAGGCATCCTTCAGTCTCAAGAGACTATGGTAACATGCTCTGAATAGAGATCTTGGAAGAGCGTCTAGTGTGGTTGAGAAGGCCAATTCGAGAGTGACAATCCCTTCCACACTGAAGACAAATACAATCTGTCCCCTGTCCAGCTCCCTGATTTTGCTGGTTTCAGGACTGCCTCTTTGCCTCGGCCTGCTGAACAAATGTCTCTTCAAATTGGGAGAGGCCATGCTGCACCGCCTGCCTCCAGGCTGAACACTCAGATGTCAAGGTTTCCCATCTGTTGAGGTCCATTTCTAAGGCCTTCAGATCCCGCTTGCAGATATCCTTGTATCGCAGCTGTGGTTTCCCTCTGGGGCGCTTTCCCTGCACTAATTCTCCATACAGGAGATCTTTTGGAATCCGACCGTCATCCATTCTCACAACATACCCAAGCCAACGTAGACATCGCAGTTTCAATGATGTATACATGCTAAAAATTCCAGCTCATTCCAGGACTACACTATTTGGAACTTTGTCCTGCCAGATGATGCCAAAAATGCGTCAGAGACAATGCATATGGAACATGTTCAACTTCCTCTCCTGCCGTGCACAAAGGCCCAGGACTCACTGCAGTACAGGAGTGTACTCAGGACACAAGCTCTATAGATCTGGATCTTGGTATATGCCGTCAGCTTCTTGTTAAGCCATATTCTCTTTGTGAGTCTAGAGAACATGGTAGCTGCTTTGCCAATGCGTTTATCCAGCTCAACATCTAGAGAGAGAGTGTCAGAGATCGTTGAGCCAAGGTACATGAAATCATGAACAACCTCCAATTCTTGTGTGGAGATGGTAATAGAGGGAGGTGAGTCCACGCCCTGGCCCATGACTTGTGTTTTCTTCAAGCTGATTGTTAATCCAAAATCTTGGCAGGCCTTACTAAAATGATTCATAAGTTGTTGGAGGTCTTCAGCTGAATGGGCTACAACAGCTGCATCATCGGCGAAGAGGAAGTCCCGCATGCATTTCAGCTGGACTTTGGTCTTCACTCTCAATCTAGAGAGATTAAAGAGCTTTCCATCTGATCTAGTCCGGAGATAGACACCTTCTGTTTTAGTTCCAAAAGTGTGCTTCAGCATGACAGCTAAAAAGATCCCAAACAGAGTGGGCGTGAGGACACAGCCCTGTTTCACTCCGCTTCAGATGTCAAAGGGATCTGATGTTGAGCTATCAAAAACTACAGTGACCTTCATATCCTCATGAAAGGACCTGATGATGTTAAGGAGCTGAGGTGGACATCCAATCTTGGGAAGTATTTTAAAAAGGCCATCCCTGCTAATCAAATCAAAGGCCTTTGTAAGATCTATGAAGGCCACAAAGAGTGGCTGTCGTTGTTCCCTACATTTCTCCGGCAACTGTCTGAGGGAAAATACCATGTCAATGGTGGATCTATTAGCTCGAAATCCACACTGTGATTCTGGATAGACTCTGTCTGCAAGCACCTGGAGCCTCTTCAGCATGACACAGGCAAGCAGCTTCCCTACAATGCTGAGAAGAGAGATGCCATGGTAGTTATTGCAGTCGCCCCTGTCGCCTTTGTTCTTATACAATGTGACAATGTTTGCATCCTTCATGTCCTGTGGTACTCCACCTTCCCTCCAGCAAAGACAAAAGATTTCATACAGCTCAGTGGTGATGAGCACTTCAACAGGGATGTTATCCTTCTCAGGTGCCTTGCCGGAGGCGAGGGAATCCAAGGCCACTTTTATTTCTGCTAAAGTTGGTTCTCTGTCCAACTCTTCCAAGACAGACAGGCACTCAATGTTATTTAATGCCTCTTTGGTTACTACGTTCCCTCTAGAACATAGCTCAGAGTAGTGCTTCACCCAGCATTCAACCTGCTGTACTCGATCCTGGATGATCACGCCTGTAGCAGACGTCAAAGGAGCAGATTTCTTCTGTATTGGACCTAAAGCCTGCTTGATACCGTCATACATTCCCTTGATGTTACCTGTGTCCGCTGCTGTCTGTATCTGAGAGCAGAGCTGAAGCCAATGATCGTTGGAACATCTCCTGGCAGTCTGATGGACTTTGCTATGAGCAGCTTGAAAAACCTGCAAGTTGTACTCACTAGGACAGGCTTTGTATGCTGCTAGAGCTCTCCTCTTTTCTTCGATCGCTGGCATCAACTCCTCCAAATGGGCTTCAAACCAGTCTGCCATCTTTTTGGTCTTCTTGCCAAATATGGTTATAAACAACATTCTTGAAATGTTCCCATCGTTCAGGTGCATTTGCATCAGCTGGGCCTGGAAGAGTTTCCTCAAGCGTTTGAGCAAATTCCTCCACTTTTCTCTGATCGCGAGTTTTGCTGATGTCAATACGTGGTCTTCCTTCCTTTTTCGTATCATACAACCTCTTTATTCGCAATTTTACTCTTCTACACACCAGGGAGTGATCAGTATCGCAATCAGCACCCTGATAACTGTGTGTGATTGTAATACTAGGAAGGCTAGAGTTTCTAGTGAGGATCAGATTGAGCTGATGTCAATGCTTCGATCTTGGATGTCTCCAAGAGACTCTGTGTCGGAGATTCGTATTAAAGAATGTGTTGCTGACACAAAGACCATAATAACAGCAAAACTCCAGCAAGCTTTGGCCATTTTCGTTCATCTTCCCAATGCCAAAACAGCCTAGACAAGTGGGCCAAGAATTCTGATCAGCACCAACTCTAGCGTTAAAGTTTCCGAGAATGAACAGTGGCTCTTTCTCGGGGATTTTCTTGATAGTAGCTGCCACATCATCATAGAATTTGTCTTTGACTTCTGCTGTAGATGACAGTGTTGGTGCATATGCGCTAATAAGGGTGACCGGTCCTGCTGATGAGTGAAGCTGCAGAGACAGGATTCTTTCACTCTCCAGAGTAGGTGGAACAATGGATCTCAGCAGAGTATTTCTAACTGGAAAGCCAACACCATATTCCCTGGTCTCATTCAATGGTTTTCCCTGCCAGAAGAATGAGAATTTTTTTTCTTTGACAGATCCTGAGTCTGGCAATCACGTCTCTTGCAGGGCAACAATGTCCATCTGCAGCCTACTTAATTCCATGTCAATGACAGCTGTCTTGCACGCGTCGTCTATTTCCTGCAGGTCATCAGAAAAGCCAGGGGTCATTGTCTGAACATTCCAGGTACCCAGCTTTAGGGAAGGAGTTTTCTTATGATTATTGCATGGTGCAGGGTTATCGATCTGCTTGTTGGCTTTCACCCTAAACCCCACGCACCCTGTGAGGTTAACAGACCATGGCGAGGCAGCACCTTACTGGCTGGGGGCTGCCCAGCTTAATGTGGGTGGTAGCTACCTAGTGAGGTGCTATGACCTCTCCCACCATCAGAAGTAGCCCCTGGTGTCACGCTCTACGCCAATGGAGCAAAGACTTATAACCGGTAACTGGTACTTCCCATGTTATTTCGACGCTGTATGCGAAGCTGGAGTGTCCTCTCCAGAGCACAAGGCCTGGGTAAAATAATATGGAGGACAGACTGTTACCCAAGCAGCAACCCCCCCCCTCCACATCACAGAAATAGTCCAATGGAAAGGCAGAAGCCAATACAACTGGTTCCAGTGACGTTGCAGGAGTTGCCAGAGCATTGCGAACTGCCTCCGGGACTCCGGCTCCGGATTTTGCCTCAAGGTTTACTCTTGAAGCCTTTTCCATCAATGGATATAGCCACAAGGCAGTGGAGGTTTGAAATCAGAGTTTCCCTTCTCCTAGATGGGCTGCCTTCCAAGGCTAATGAGCCCCATCTACCCGGAAACTGACTTTAGGCTTCAGTGTTAACTCTGAGGATGGTGCCATGTTTCTTTTTTTATTCTTTATTTCCCAGGCATTGCATAATATGCAAAGAAAGGAAAAATCCAAAAACCATGTTAAATCTGATTACCTGTGCATATAACACACTCTATGTATGCCTACATATCATAATTATATTTCTTGCTGCCTTACAAGTAGGATGATGAATGCCAGCTACCTTGGGAAAAATCACCTGCTTGCAATGAGATATTTGTATTCTAAGTTGTCAGAAGGGTAGTATCCTGATTAATTATTTTGCTTTACAGATTGGCAATACGCAGACAAAGAAAAATATTTTTTAAAAATTTAATCAAAGTGAATCATTGCATCCGCAATGATCTAGCAGATGTAAAAAAGTAATTTCAGAACCCCTGACCCTCTGCAGTTGATCAGGAAAAGTGTTTAATTGACACAAAGATGAATATGTCACTCAGATGGCAGGAGTGCACCAAATGGCACATCATTCCCCCCTCCCGACCTTTGCAGCCCAATCCAGCCCACACCAAAATGGCCAATCTGGACAGACCCTGAGACACGACAATAGTTTTGACTCTAAACTTTAGGATGCTTGGAGACCTCTGTTTCTCCCACCCAGCACCATGTTGTTGCTATTTTTCTCCCATTATCTCCCTTATATTATTGGTCAGTTCTATCATAAATATGACATGACTTTTCAGGTGCTTTCTGAACCATAATTTTTTCCAGTGTGGATCTCAATGAAGATCCATGCTTAACATTTGTTGTCCTAAAATATATTACCTTAATTCAGACACCCTATTAGTATAGTACCTTTTAGTTAGTATTCAGCCACTTTTCCCTAATTTTATTTGTCTTTGAATCCTGGATAACTGTGGCATGTTTATTCCTTGTAGTTCTGATTTATATGGTTTTATTTCCCTTTCATATTTCCCCTAAGCTACATGGCATTGATTTTATAAATGCTGTAGAGATATACAATCTGTATATGGAGGTTGTATATCTACAAGGGAATTTTTGAAGTATTCATATAAGCATCTACTTTTTATAGTAAACATAAGTTTCAGCCTCTGAGCTCTCACGCACATTTCCAAAAGCTGCACACTCCACACCAACAGATTCACAATGGATCCTACTCTTGAATTCAGAGGACCTTTAAAGGACCCTATGTTGGATAGATATGGGTCAGACTGTACTGTTTGAGAATCAAATTCAGATCTTATCTCAGCTGCGTCTGCTATAATGTGTAGCTTAATTTTTCTATTACTTGTTCGTAGGAATGACATCTTATGTGTAAGAACTGGGTAAATTAGTCCTTCTGCATTGAGAGCTCTTCATGATCATGCTGTTGATTAGGACCCTAGGCTAATCGTCCGAAGTCTTGCTTTTGAATACATGGTGGGGGGTGAGGAGTCCTGTTGGTTTACTGGTGACATGAGGAGGGGTGTAATGAAGAAAACAATCAGATCAAGCTTGCATACTTTGGACTGAGGCTACACAATTACTTGACAAGTAAGCTTAATTCAACTAAAGTAAGATGTTGACTCAGATGTTTTAATGATTTTTTGCAATCCAATGTAGATGACAAGTCATTCCTGAAAATTGGCCAAGATCAACCTTTATTAAATTACCCAAAAATGCTATTGCCAAAGATTGTACAGAATACGCTTAATGAGCCATTTGATTAGAAATACTACAAGGCAGAATTTACAACACATGGAATGAAGGAGTAAGAGATGTACAATTTGGATTCTGAAGAGGTTCTAGAACCAGGGAAGCACTATTTTGCAGAAATGCACTTGGGGATAGGTGCTGTGATATAAACATCAATATGAATGCTTTATTGACTGCAAGAGAGACTTTGACAAAGCCCAACATGACAAACTGATAGAGCTGTCAATAAACAAAGAGATATTCATGTAATTGACAAGACATAGGGGTGACAACAAGCTGCAGTGCATATTTTGAAATTTAGCTGAATGAACAGTGCAGCATAGTCATGCACAGAGCAGCTTTCTGAAGATGAAGAATATAATATATCATAAAAACCAAAGAGTGGCTTTGAAAGCATACCTTGTATGCAGCTACAGATTTTAGATTTTAGATTCAGATTTTAGATTATATGGGGCCAGGAAAATAGATGCATTTGAAATGTGGGTTTCTCATGGGAATCCACAGATTTCTTGGATCAAGTGCATGATCAACAAAATAATAAAGCAAATGAATTTTATTATCAAAGAATAATAAAATATATGAAATATAAAAAAGCTTAAATACTTAGGACCTGTTACAAGAAACAAAAAGTTCAGATTCTCACAGCTGATCATTCAAAGTAAAATAAATGCAAAAAGAGGTGCAGGAAGGACATGAACTTGCTGGAGTAAAAACGTCAGAGACTGATTTGGCAGCATTGTTTATAGCTGCCACATCCACCGGCAGAACAGCCATGATGACGTCCAGCCTCTGGGAGGAGAGGAAAGAAAAGAAGTATTCAACTTAGATTTACATTTGAAACAGGACCAGTTATGCTAGTATCCCTATCAAACATTTAAGGTCTATGATTAAAAAAAAGGCATTATGAATATTTGATATGCTCTCTTGGCTTGTTTCTGACATGTTTTTCATGGATGCCTCTCTTCTTAATGATTGGTCTTTCTCATCTTCCTTGGTGATTTTGTTTTCCATAGCAGAACTGAATAATATACAATCATCTACAAAGCATGAAAAATGAAAATAAAAAATCTCCTTGCATCCACATTACTAAAAAGAATGATCAAGGAACTTTGTCCTTTTATCCTTATGGTAAATATTTACCAATCTAGATGATCCCAGCTATTTCTGCAGACTGTGAAAAAGATTAATGCAGTAAGGTCTTAAAATTTTAAAGAAGTTAACGTTCACAAGATAACTTTCAGATTATTAGCCATCTTCAGAGGTTGCACGGTATAATTGCAAACTGTGTTGAATGACTCTCTGAAAATCTGCAGTGGTGGAGGATGGGAACATTCTGACTTGTTCTCAAGAGAGGTAAGCATTGGTAATGGTGGAACCATAGCTCAGGGACCTTAGATCATTCTTGCTTCTAAGATGAGGAAATATCTTTTTGAGAAAATGTAACAGACAACTCCTGGAAACTTTAACTCTAGTGGGGAGATAATGTGAAACGAAGTCTGCCCCCCAACAACCCCAACACATGGCTGTCAATCAGAGGTCCTTTTTAAATGTATTTGATTGAACACATAGTGCTTCCCAGATTGGGAGTCCTGCCTTGTCAGCTGAATGCATGAAAGCCTGACATCTAAGATATTCCTCTTATCCCTGCCATGGCTTTAGCTCTACCTGCTTTCAGTCTAAGGCTCCAGTTCTGGCCTTCTTATATTCCGGATTCAGCGTACTCCATTCCATTGCCACCCAGTTCTGTTTCTTCCCTGGCCTCCAACAATCAGTCCGCATTCCATATCTACTGAACATGGCTGCTTCTCAGTGGGCTTTGGGGTATTCCATTATGGATACTTTTGCCACTAAAGGTTTTGTTGGTTTGTTTTCCCAGAATATCTCGACTTGATGCATTGCTGTTGTGCATAGACAGCTACATAATAGAAATCACTCAATTAATTGTGCAACTGTACACAACTGACTGCTCATTTAGGGTATGCTAGTGCAGCCCTACAACAGAGATAGACCAGAAATACAATTATCTATCCATCTCTAAACAGTATGTTTCCTCTTTTAATGTTTTCTTAATTAAAAAACAACAACTAGTCTCATTGCCACATATTGTAGCAGCAGTGCCCTTGTCAATGGCTAGATTGACTACACATCCGTCCAGCAGCTTCTGATCCTCTCCTCCAACTCTCCAACCTCACCCCCAATGACAAGGAAAGTCTAAAGAGACTGTAGACCAGAGAGGGAGCCCCAGCTTTATCAGAGTTCCTGACTGTATAAAGCAAAGGTGGGTCATGTGCAGTTACCAGCCATTGTTGAAGTTCCAAACATTCCCACTCATTACCAGACATGTGTGGGGTGGGAGAATAAGCATAGCATATGGCCTTACTTTGTTGGTTTTCAAACTGAAAGCCCTTTCAGTTAAAAAAGAAAGACAGAAAAAGGAGGGTTGGCAAATTTTGGGCTCCAGCAGCTTCCAGAGTATGAAAACTGCCCTTCCAAACCTGCCAACCTTGCCCACCTATTTGGAATGGATTCTACTTTTTGTTGTTTAGTCGTTAAGTCGTGTCCGACTCTTCGTGACCCCATGGACCAAAGCACACCAGGCCCTTCTGTCTTCCACTGCCTCCCGGAGTTTGGTCAAATTCATGTTGGTAGCTTCGATGACACTGTCCAACCATCTCGTCCTCTGTCGTCCCCTTCTCCTCTTGCCTTCACACTTTCCCAACATCAGGGTCTTTTCCAGGGAGTCTTCTCTTCTCATGAGACGGCCAAAGTATTGGAGCCTCAGTTTCAGGATCTGTCCTTCCAGTGAGCACTCAGGGTTGATTTCCTTCAGAATGGATAGGTTTGTTCTCCTTGCAGTCCAGGGGACTCTCAAGAGTCTCCTCCAGCACCACAATTCAAAAGATTCTACTTACATTTGGGCAAACCCAGGTAGAAAATTTTGCAGTTCTCATCATGCAACACAGGAAGGTTTAAGATGTTGACAGTGACCCAGTTCACGCATAACATCTGAAATGGCTTTTTGTTCATAAAGACAATTCTGTCCTGCTCATTGACCCCAAAGATTTCCAAAAATTAGTAAGATTTTTCATAATAAAATTAAAGCCAATGGAGAAAAAACTAGAACAAATATTAATGACATTAAAATAGGGAGGGGGAAAAAACAGACTCTGATATTACAAACAGATAAAAGCCAAGGCAAGATTAAAACATCTGTTGAAACAGAATGTAAAAGGCCTGTGTAAATAATTAGGTCTTCACCTGGTGCCAAAACCATATCAGATATTGCTGTGTGTTTTGTTTTGCCTCTTGGCAAGTTTTTTTTTTTTTAAAAAAAAACTAATTTTAAAATATAAATAAATAAAGCACAAGTACCCTCAGTTAAAAAAAAATTAGATAGCTAAAATACTGGATGGTTGATCAACTGTGAGGGGAATGCTAATTTCAGCTCTGTTCAAATGCGAACGATGTGTTTAAATTTCAGAATAACTTTAAATACAATTTAGATGTAAATTTCAAATTAATGTTTGATTTAACAAATTTAAGCTTCTCCAGATACAAAAGTCCATCAAGCTCGAGGACAGGCCAGCCATGAACTGGGGTGAAGTGGCAGGGGCAGAAGTACCAGCCACTCCCTCACTGCCACCTGAGCTGCTTGCTGCTTGAACTTTGCTTCGCTGAATGGCTTCCCACCTTGATAACGTAGCTGGTTTTTACCTGGCTTTTTGAATAATGACTGGCTCTAGAGGGGCCTTCAGGGCCAAGGGACCACAAGATGAGTGGTCAGAAAAGCTGCCCATACTGCCATTAACACACACACCCATCCACCTCCCTCCCTCTCTCCTGTGAGAGTTGCACCTTGTAGGAGTGGCACGGAAGTTTTTTTTTTCTTTTCCTGCCTTGGTCAGGGTGGGAGTTTGTGTAAGACCTAATCAAGTTCATTGACAGGATTCAAGGAGCATTCATTAAACACCATTAATAAGATTATGGGGTCTAAAGAGGGCTGCATAGGCATCAGTAAATAACAGTGTATTTACTGCATAACCCCTTCATTGACATTTCCCGACTTATTCATGGGCTTTAGCTTCACTCTTGAGTGCTTAAAACAGCACAATGTTAGGCATGCTTATTGGCAGGCAATCCCACTAGATGCATAAATTACAGCACCAGGAATCACACACTCAAACTGGTAACTGGCTGACCAGTTTTAAAAACCTCCTACTAGTCACAAGACCAACGTGTGACTTTAAAGAACCTTTAAAATGAGATTTTGTGTGAACCTTGGTGGAGTGCCATCTTCCATTCCTTTTTTACTCAGTAAATATTTTGTTTAATGGGTCAAGCCTCTTCAGAGTAATTGTGTCATTGAGACCATGGCGCAGCCATCTGATTCTTTGGGATGGGAAGAGAAAGAAGCAACTTCACTTAGAGTGTGACTACATAGTCAAATATTGCAGGATTTGCTGTGCTTATAAAATGGGTAAATTGGAAGTATTTTTTTTACCAACTGCATGATGCAGGTTCGAACTTGTTCATCCCATTTTGCTTTTCTTCTCTGCCACTGGGAGGCTTCTAATTTTTCAAGCCAGAATTATTCAAATAGACTTTTCCTCACAGAGATAGTTGGAATACATTATTTTAAAGATAGGGACCTATCTGTCGGTGGGGTTTTGATGACGTCGGGGTGTGATGTTCAGGCTTCGGGGGACATGCAAAAGTAAAACACTGTAATTTTAATATGGAGGAACAGGTGATAGTACTGAATCCTGTCAAACACAGTAAGCTTCAGATTGTGTGGGAAGGCCCTTTTGTTGTGAAGCAAAAGCTTAGTGCTGTTAATTACTTAATTGACAGGTCTTAAATTGGTCCTGCCTCTGTTGATCCTGTTATGGTTTGCTGTGATGCCACTTTCTCTTTTAAAGCTTCAGACTCCTACATTTCTCAAAAACTTTGGCATAGAAAAATAATATAGAAAGGTACTTCACAGTTTAAGAGCAGAGAGAATCAAAAGTTTGAACAGTAGTTTTGCAAAATACATCATAATTCACATGTCAGAATGATTCCATAACAGGGATCACCATCTTTCCCTTCCCATCTGTTACTCTTTTCCATTACTCTTTTCCTTTACTTTCAAGTAACAGATGCAGGAATCACCTCATTTCTGGTCAAATATGGTTTTAAACTATTGGCATGTTAAACTGTGATAGTTGACAAGTTCTTGGGTCTGAGTCCCGAGTCTGAGTCTTTGGTCCCAAGACCCGAGTCCAAGTCTTTAGTCCTGAGTTCCAAACCCCCAAGTCCAAGTCTCTATTAAAAACAAGCTTTTTCCCCAGAAAAAAAGAGGCGATGGGTTCCAAGTCACAAGTCAAGTCTGAGTCACTGAAAAATAAAAAACCTGAGTCGAGTCCAAGTCAAGTCACTGGTGCAACTTAAGTCTGACTTGACAGAGAGTCCCGTGACTTCAGTCCACATTGCTGGTGATAGACTGTGAAGAACCTTTGCATGTTATTTTTCTATAGAAATGTTTTTCAGAAATGTAGCAGTCTGAAGCTTTAAACTATAAAGTAGCTTCACAGTGAACCATAAAAGGATCAGCAAAGGCAAGCCTGAAGGAAGGAAGAAAAGAGGGGGGGGGATGGGCTGGAATGGAACTTGCATCACATCCCGAATCAATCTGCAACCCCTGTTTGAGCACTGATTTTGATTTCAAACATAATCTAGACTATGAATCAAACTGCAACAATGTCAAGTTGTTCCAATTCAGTTCCCACTGTAGTCCCACTCTTAGAAAACCACTAAATTCTTTCTCAAATAACATTATGAAGAATACTACTTGGAAACTTTACCATTCTTTCAAGCTATGTCATTTTTCAATTTAATTCTTTTAAAAAATCATTGTTATATTAGATTTAACTACCAACATTACATATGTTGCCTGGGGGTATTTGTGAGGTGGGATTTTTATTAAAAAAAAAAGGATTGAATCAAATAATAGTGTTTAATATCTCTAAAATCTAGCACCTTTCTCCCATCATTATTTTTATTCACATGGACTTTGGGAAGAGATAATGAGCAAAACCGATAATTCCCAAAAGAAATCATTCCAAGCTAATTTTTTCAAAAGAAATTACTTGAAGAGAACTTTGTTTTTACTCCAAGGTTTTTCTTTTCTTTTCAAATAGTTTGTGCTTCTTTGAAAGAAATTGGCAAGCTAAGGGCATTTGGGCATCCAGATCTTTGCTTTATGGTGTCCATGCCACTGTGCCAATTCAAGCAGTTTTATCATAAAATAGATCTGAAACCCAGGGAAGACAAGACAGGTCATTAGAAGAGAGAGAGAGTTGTAGAGGAAATGGTACAGCAGGATGCAGTGATTATGATTTTGTAGATAAAAGAAATCCCTTTGAACTGTGTCTGCACAGAAATGCCTCCTTTCTCTGTTGTTGTTTTTGAGACAAATGTTAAAATCGCACATCTTGGTTTTCATTCCCCCTTCTAGGCCTGGATTCAAAGGAATTGATGCCACTATTTCCATGTTGACCAGGATTATTTTTTCTTTTTTAAAAAACCCTTCTGTTTCCAGTCAGTCGTATGGCATAAAATCATGACCTACTACGCTATATCTGCCTAAAGGGTTTCGGTGTTTGATTAGCTGTCTAGTGAGAAAAGGTTTTCCAGAAGAAGAGCAAGAGGAGAAACAGGCATCCCATTTCCATCTCTGAAGCCCCTCCCCTGCTGAAACCCCACACTTTACTGCAAGAGTTGACTCCTGGTGAAATTCCACTCTCAAAATGATTCCACATGTCTAAAAACTTTCAAAGCAGTAGTCACTAGGTCTCTTGCTGTTCTTTTTGTTATGTTTTGTTTTGTTTACTTACAGAAGTTCCCCCCACATACTAGAGGAACTTTCTGAGCATGGAGAAATAACTACCTGACATGTGTGTAGCCCCTTTTTGCTACACAATGGCAGACATCCTGTTGCACAGTTATGCAGAAGATGCAAGTTTTAATGGATAATTGCCTAAGTTAAGAAAGCTCTGTAGGATTTTCCTGTTGCACAGTGAGGCATGCAACAGAAATTTCTTAACACAATTAGGCACTGAAAGTAATACCTTTTGCATAACTGCGCAACTGAATTCCAACCAATAAGTCCTGGGCTGGCTGTTTCATGATCATAGATACTTGATTGAGACCTGGCTGTCTGAATAAGGTAATGTTATCAATAACCATTTATTCTTCTCCCACATAAAACTGATTATGTATTTCTGCCACTTTTTTACTCTTAAGTACTCCTTGTACAGAACACTTCATGGGCCTAACCCTAAATGTATTGTACTCCAGTATTTCTCATCTTGGGATAAGATATTGGGTGGTGCTTTTTTAATGTCAGCATTTTTCATGTGATTCTCTCTAAAACTGCATCATGGTTTCATAGATCGTAGAATAATTAAGTTGAAAGTGGCCTATAAAACCATTGAGTCCAACTCCCTGCTCAATGCAGGAATACAAATCAAAGCAAAACCGACAAGATGGTTGGCCAATTTTCTCTTTAATGCCTCCAGTGTTGGAGCACTCACCACCTCCTCAGTTAATTGGTTCCACTGTCATACTGTTCTAACAATTAAGACTTTTTTTCTTGATATTCAGCCTAAATCTGGCTTCCTATAGCTTGAGCCCATTGTTGTGTGTCCTGCACTCAGAGATGATTAAGAACAGATTCTGCCCCTTCTTTGTATGAATACCTTTCAAGTATTTTAAAAGTGCTACCATATCTTCCCTCAGTCTTCTTTTTCCAAGGTTAAACATGCCCAGTTCTTTCAGTCTTCTCCATCTTGCCATTGTCTTGTTAGCATTAAGCTTCTCTCCACGACTGATCAATTCAATATGTGGTTTGAGAGAGGGGTCAGGGAGGCCATACATGTGCACACAGAAAATCCCTCACTCAACAGTGGTGGACGCCTTAGATACAATCTGTCTCCTATTTATCATGCTGCCCTTTCATCCATCCCCAGAAAGATCAGGACCATGCCCACCAGAAAGACCACTGTTAACGACTGTTAACGACCCATGACAATGGGTGGAGAAGGACTGCAGAAATGGGATTTTCACTAATCCTTCCCCCAGTCCTTTGTCCTTCTAATGAGCCTATTCAGACCAGGGGGGAAGTGAAACCAATGTGGAGGGTATATCAGGAGTCTCCTACCAAGTCTCCTTAGACTGAAGAAGCTACTGGGATGAGTAGCGAAACATTTCAACCTAATAAGAAGTCCAGTTGCCATGACTTAACTTCCAGATAAATTCAATGTTGGGCATTTCATTCCATTGGTAACTGAATTATGATCATAATCCAGTACTGCCAAAGCAAGAGACACTGGTGGACCTAAACTCAGTAATTGACTCTGCACCCAGGATGACATACATACTGTATGCTCCATAAAAGTTCTGCATATTTTGAGTCATGAAGATGGGACAAAGGTCCTATCCTAGTGTTCAAAACTGATGAAGCCAGTTTCAGTTGATGTTCAACATATACTTACAGTCTGAAGTCACTTACAGCTGCATTTAAGACATTCAGCACTACAATCCTCTTCAAGTGACCTGTTTTCCTCTGTGCACTTCTACTGTCACACTGCTAGGTTGAATCATGATTTTGAAACTAGCAAATGCCCTTTTCTTACATTAACTGAGCATAATAAAGGGTCTGATTGTTGCATAACTGTCTTACCCCAAATATTATTGTTTGTTACAGAGAACATTCACTGGAGACAGACATCGATTTCAGTCTACAGGTTGCATCCAAGAGCATTGGTCCTCTCAAAGAAAGAGATACATTAGAACAGGAACACTGGATTGCATCTTCCATGATCCCTGCTTAGCAACAGTAAGAGATGATGGCAACTGCAAGCCAATAGCATCTCATGTTGTCCCTTCCTGTGCTAAAGGAAGAGATTCTGCATCTCCCTGATCCCCAAATCTGCTGCAGAGGCTTGGGGAACCCCTATGGAGCAGATTCCAGTGAAAATAGAGGCTGAAAAGGGAAGATAAAAGCTGCAAGTTCATTGCACAAACATATACCTGCTCGTATAACATTGGGCATAGCCTTGGCCAGGCATCAGTTCTGGAGAAAAGGAGAAAGAATGAAGAAGAGCCATATGTGATGTGCTATTGAGATGATTGTATGTTGTACAACAGCCTGGCTTGAAGTCTGGCAGAACTAATATCATGACAGTTCCCATATGAGCTTTCAAGGACTGCTAGAGGAGCAGGGAATGCTCTTCCTATGCATCTGCCAAAACCAAGTATCATCTAAATCACACTTGTTCTAAATCACTCATAACCAAGACAAGGCGAGCATGATGGAGAATCAGTGTTGAAGGGTGACCCAACTGTTATTTTAAAATCTGTTTTACATAGATTCTGCAATCAGATTTGAGAAAACCTGGCATTGCTAGTCACATTTCCTCCATAATTTGCTTCTACAAAGCAGCATGTTCATTAAGTATTTGGCAAATACTTTCAAATATTGTAACTGGCATGGCTGCATATCTAGCAGATGTTAAAAAAAATGAAAAGCTGGCATTTTTTAATGGCATAATCAAATATCTCTTCAGTTCTCAAGTGCACTTTAATTCTAATAAAAATAATAACCCATCCCCATAACCACTGTTAGAGAGAGATGCTGTAGAGATTTTTGGCTTGGAACCTGTACAAAAATAGTGGTTCCTACAGGGCAGAGAATGAGAATCTTTCAGCCCTAGACCTGCTGCTATTATATTTCTAGGAAAACTGCAAATTTGCAAATCATTGGCCACTGCTGTGATGCAAGAGATACAACGATGGAAGGCAGTTGGAGGGAGTGACAAAAACATAGGGAAAGCATTCACAATGTCATATTTTATCACTTATATTGTAATAGTGGAAGAAAAAACAGGTTTGGATTGGGCAGTTTAATAACCATGATTAAAAGAGAAGATCTGCTTTTAGGGAATGAGTTTGCTATTAGTACAGAGGTGGGGAAAGTCTTGTCTGTGGGCTGAATGTGGCATTCCACAGTCCCAAGTACAGCCCCCTCTGCACTCTCTGAACCTCTTAATATATAGGATTGCTGAAGACACTTATATATAGTATACTATGCAACAAATCCTGTCTCTTAGCTTAAGAAAATTTGTAACTCTCAGTCCATTCCTAATCAACAAATAAAAAGTCCCGGCTGTGCTTCTCAAGGGCGCATACATATAAGGAGTCCCCAATATAATTCTCAGTCCCCTGAGAATCATAGTGGGGACTCTTTATATGCTGGCTAGGAATGGACAGAAAGTTACAAATCTTCTTATACCAAACAACAAGATTTCAGCCTACATCTGTACCTGCACAAACACAGGTCAAAAAGCAAAAGAAACCCTCTTACTTTCCTGGAAATATGTCCTTTCCTAAACAAAGGAAGTTACAAATAATTGTCCTGTTCCAATAAATTTCTGCCAGAAACCATGCTTTTTTAATTCCCGCTCGAGTGAAACTTTGTGCACTGAAGTTAAGTTAAGTGAAGTCCCTGTGATGAAGTCCCTCCTTCCCCTGCCTTTTGATCTGAACCTTATCAGCCCGTTCAGCAATGCAGACTGTCACAGCAGGGAGACCTTCGAAGGACGCTGTAGGAAGAACTTCAAAAGAGAAACGAGTACCACCGACTGAAGATAAGGCCCAACATTTATTCCTAGCTGCTATTCATTTGTATAGGTTTATATTTAAAGAAATTTGAAAGGTTTTTCCTCTCTATCCTTTTAAATAATGCTAAGGAGAAGACAGCTGTGCTTTTTAATGTATTGTAGGAGATTCAGAAAAATATGGAGAAGGGGCACTGTGACATGTGTACTAAGGCACAAAGGCAGACGTACTAAATAATCCAGTTCAGTGAGTGCTTGAATCAAATAACTTATTCAGAAATGGGGGTTGGGATTCAGGAAATGACAGCACAGGTACATTTACAGGCCATCCGTACAAGATGATCTTCAATTTTATCATCTTGCAATTCTGCCTCAATTTTTCTAGCAAATCTTGATTTATTTGTTATAGAGAGTTTTTCCTCTAAGAAGCTCAAGGCAGTGTGCATGTGGTTCTTCACCATTTTTATCTTCAAGAACAACCCCGTGCTATCAACTGGCTCCCATTGTTGAACTGAAATAAAGTTGGATCAGTTGACTTTGCTCTCCAATGCCATTTTAAAAGAAGATGAATCTTACAGAAAATAGAACCATGAAAGGCTTTTCTAGTGAAATACTCAACTAAGCAGTGACATTTTCTCCTTGTGCATTCTGTTTTATAGTGGCATGTTCTTATCTGAGATTTTTTTCCCCTCTCCTTCCACCATCTCTTAAGTAGCACACATTGGATTTGTCCTATTTCCAGATTAAGAGTGCATCCATTAAATGGATTTATACTCACCTCATACACTTTCTGACTCAGGGATTGGTTTTGCAGCATTTATGAAGAATATCTGGACAGTCTCCAAGTCACAAAAACGGCACTTAGATTTTGTGCCTGCAAAAGCTGTATTTTTGAGATGTCCAGCTTGCTGTATGATATGGTTTAAATTAGAAGTTTGGAAGGAAGGGACGGTAAAACCCCTGAGCCAGCAGCAGCCAGACAGCATTTTAAAAGCAGGGTCAGTTTTTCAAAACTGGAGCTCCTGCTTGCTTTTTCCTCTAAGGGCGCGCAGTATCCCTGTAACAGAACAACAGGGCTGCTTTTCTCTGATGTATTGTTGCAATATATCAGAAGAACTGTGTCTGGCAGGAACATGAATTTCAGACATGGGCCTATTTTCTGTGCTTTATTTGAGGACAGTGTTAAGAAAATCAATGTGAGTTTCAGAAGGAGGGAAGAAGAGCTTCAGAAACCCGGCAAGACTCCCAAAATTGTTAAATGTAGGATTCACCAAAGTTTGAAAAACTCTAAATATAAGTGGGGCACTATAATAGTCCTTTCAAATAATGACTTACCTTATGTTCGGGGTTGAGTTCAATGTCTGACATACCTAGATGGAGACTCACCCATACCCAGGTGCATCCTTTTGTCTTTTCTTCACAAATTCTTCCTAGATACATGAAAATAGATGTGCGCAGACATTACATGTTAGGGATGGGAGAATCATTCAGTTTTGCTTTCTTCTGTATTCAGATGCTATGGATTTCAGAAAATTATTTTCAAAAACTAAGTAAAATAAAACAATCACTCATTCCTAGAATACATTCCTGTCAGTCGCAGTTGGGACCAACAGTGTGGCAGCTGAAAGAAGTCTTATTTTGCTCAGAATAATATAACTGAACTTCTCTATGAAAGAAATACAGATTAGGACATTCTAAAGCTGTAATGATTGCTGTAGGTTAGATGACACTACAGTGTATGGCTAATTGACAAGAGACTTCAGTGACACAAGAGCAGTTATAAACAGCATATGCGTGGTAGAGGCTTCACTGTAGCAGTGTGCTTAGCACATTGCCATAATACATCATAACACATTAAAACTAAGTTATAATCAGAAAAAGAATAGAAAATAAAACCGCCAGTGTCCTTATATATAAATGTCCTTATATATAAATCCACAGTGCAGTTAAATTTAGTCTACTTTGTACTATTCTGGTGACCACAGCTGAAAAAGGATACTGTGGAACTGGAAACTGTGCAGGACTATCCAACGAAAATTAATAAAGCGGCTGGAGCAAGTCTCCTGTGAGGAGAGGTTACAGTGTTTTCCAGCTGTTTGCCTTTGAAAAAGGTGAGTAACAGAGCTGCATAATGTCACACATGCTGTAGAGAAAGCACATGGGGAAAAATGTTCTTCCTTTCCTCATAATGATAGAACCTGGGCCTTGAACAGGGGAGAGAGCAAGGGAAGTACTTCAGATATTCAGGAGAAGTAAAAGTAGCACTTAATTATCACAGCACATCGTTCAGCTGTGGAATTCAATACCATGAGATGTAAGGACGCCTACCAACATGGACAATTTTAAGAGGTAATTTGAAAAATTTATTGAAGGTGGTGCCATCTTTGACTATTTCTCATTGTGGATATACACTTCCTCAATAACACAGTCAGTATCTCTGTGGCTGGGGAGCCGTGGTAGGGGGTACTCTAACTCTCATGTTCTGGTTGTAGAAAACTGTTTGGCTGTTATGTGGTTAACCAATTAACCTCATCAATTATTACATAGCCTCACATACCATTTCCCACCTGGCATGGCGAATCTTCACATGGGTAGCAAATATGACACAACTTTGGAAATCTGACAAAATTTCCAGTGTTGATACTCACATTTTGAATGGAAGAATTTCAGACTTAGATGTGCACTTTGCTATGAAATAGTATCTTGCAATTTAAAATTGAAATACTTTAGACTTGGTGTCATATTGAGATAGATGAAACAAGAATGAAGAACATACTTTTTGCATATAAGAATGGATTAGGTCATCATTTTAATCTCTATATCCAACTGTGCTGACTATTTGAGGTTTATCACAGGTACCTTGGGAATATTTGTTTTGTCACTGGTGGTTTTGCTTTAGTAAAGTAGGGATCTTCAATCCAAACATTCAGGCCAAATGCATCCTGCTTCAGTGCCAACAACAACAGTAGGGTGGGCCCTACCATTAGGCAGAATGAGACACGTGCCTCAGGCAGCAGATGGCGGGTGGCATGTAAGTGTAGCGATGCTATATTTACTTAATTTCTAATATTACTTCTTGGATTGGGGAGAAGTACATGTGATATTTTCTGATTCATATACCGAAATGCATTGACTGGGCTTTGGGCATGGTGCACCTTGAATGGTTGGGAAAGAGGCAGCATTTGCTGCTTTTTTCTGAGGCAAACACTTGTCTTGGAGAAGCCCTTTTCAGACATTCAAAGAGGACTCGGTAAACGTGTGTGTGGGAACACAGCATCACAGGCTTTTCTACATGCTTTCAGTACCTAAAGCTGAGCATTCAGAGCTCCCCACAATTTGTAATGAATATGTAATGAACAATCTATGAGTCACTGAGGAGCCATGAGTAAACATTGGATGGAGGCTTCAATAAGAGATGGGGAAGGTTAATTGAAACATAACCCCCAAGTCACCCAAGCCAAGATGCCCCAGCCAATCCTTACTAGCTGTCAGTGGGTAATAAAAAGCTTACCAATGGTGGGGGCCCTTCATAAATGGAACATTTTCTCTCCTCACCAGCTCTCTGGATCAGCCAAGTCAAAATGATGCAAGGTGGCCTGATTCTCAGCATAGAGATAGTTTCACAGCAAGCGGGTTCTCCCAATGATATAATTGGTTAGAATTTAGTGAGTGTAGGTTAATTAATTTCGTTAGAACTCGAAGCAATTCTTTGTCTTGGCTGATCTTAAATCTTTGCTAAGCTGAAGGGGCAATACTAGGATTTTAGATGAAAAGTGTATGATTGCAGTTATTCTTTCAGAAGTAGCTGGGCAGCTGTGTAATTTGGTTATTGATGTCACAGGACGTAACTTGAGAAAAATTGTGTTGCTTATCTTTTAGTCACAAGACAAAAAACATTATTGGCCCTCCCTTAGTTTTGACTATATTGCATTGATGTGGTTCTTGGCAATCAGCACATGAGGGTTCAACCAGACTGAAATGGCTGAAGAGTGTCTTGCAGAAGACTTCCAGGTCTACTTCCGTACTCTCAGTTTGTCTACCTGACCTCCATTTTGAATTCAGTTCTTGTCTTTCAGCCAAAGGTTTTCTTTCTGTCTGAGACACTTTCCTCTATTCAAACAGTGCTGCCAGAATACAAAAAGGGGCCCCTCTGAGCTGCTGTTACCTTTGACATTTCCCTGGCCTGATTGGAAAGAATAAGCCCTGCGCTGTGACTAGAGACTTTCAGTAGAACACTCCCTTAAAAGACACAAGGTAAGAATGATCAGGATAAAATAACTCCTGGCTCAGTTTGCCAGTCTGAACACTTCAGGTAGAGAAGCACTCACTTATTGTTACCATTAAAGGTCTATTTTGAGTCAGATGTCAGTTCGGGCATAGCTGCAAATCATTTGCCTGGGAGGCTCTACATTACTTGCTAAAGGGGACTATTTTCACAGCAAAGGACAGTGCAAATGCATGTGAAGCTTTCCAGCAGTGCCAAATGCCTCCTCCATTTTTCCTCCAGTTCTGCAAGAAACACAGTCCCATTTTATACGCAGAAGATAAAACTGTTAAGCCTGTTCTTCTGTAATGGAGAGGGGGAGACAAAATAATATTTTCTCTTTATTCCACTCTGGTTTGGTTTGGTTTACCAGATATCTTTTTTTTCTCTTTTGCTCATCTTTATTCCAAAATACCACTTTTCCACAGAACTTGATTCATGTTCTGCATTTCAGGCCCCAGCATCTCTGTAGCATTCTGCAGTCAAATGTAGACACTTGGAAGCACCCTTTAGTTGGGCATGCTGATGCATGGCAGTCCTCGATCACATTTTCCATTGCAGGTGGAACCATTTCTCTCCTCCCTGAACTCCATTCAACACAGTTTCTGCACATTAGAAACAAAGAATGGGGCTTAAAGAACAAGGTTATCTTTGTAGCAGGAGTGAAAAGGGAATCCGGTGATTTCAAAGTTGCACTCATGGCTGATTTTCTCAAGCAGGGGTGAGCAAAATGTGACCCTAGAACTTGGCCCCATCAGACTCTCCTGCTTCACCTCCACTCCTTTTTTGGTACCCCTTCCCCCCTAATAAAGTGCCACTCCTGGAAACCTCCAAGGAGAGCAACTTCTGAATGAGCCATTAGACTCCCTAAAATGTTTAACACCCCCCAAAAAGGCAGTAATTGCAGCCCCTGAAGGATCCTGGCCAAAGAACTGACCCGTGCTGCCACCAAAGATGCTGGCCACTGCTCTAGAGCACTAAAGCCTGACTTGATGCAACCACAGGTGGAGAATAGCCTCAAAGACTCAGTCAGTCAAACAAATAGTTCAGGGAGGGGAAAGCAAGGTGTGGGGATTAGCTGTTAATAAAAGACCAAGAGAACAAATAGAAAGGGAAGTTATTCCAAGGCGAAGAGTCTGGGAGGGTGAGGGGGACTGATAATCAAGATTAGAGAAGATAAAGGAAATAGTTGGAACCAGTGCTCCCCACCCCTAGTCTTTCAGGAAATAAAATGAAAAATCAGGAAATTCTGTAGAAACCCTATTTTAAAAAAACCAACGCCAACAATACAATGAGTCCACTGAGCTTGGTCTCGTTGTAATGACAATCCAACTGTCATTTGTACATGGAAAAGGGGGGGCACTAATTTATTCTTTCTCTCAGTCATCTAATTGTCTTTGTTGATCACTAATGATGATAGCTTCTTTGCAGATTCCACAATGGCATGGGATAACTGGCAGTGGTGCTATCACTGGATGAAACAATCAGTCCCTTGTCTCTTCATTCTCAATCAATGTTATGGTCTGTTTTGTTTTGCTGCATATTAAAATCATTTTCTTAAACGTCATGAGCCTGAGTTCCAAAGTGTATACATTGTAATAGAGTAAGAATCCATTGTTTTCCATAGATGTTGAGAATGGAGAAGGTAAAGTAGCTATTACATTTTGTAGTATGTCATTTGCTTCCTGAATCTGTATGTTTCATTTGGAATTAAATCCAATGGAAGCGACATTCTGGAACTTATGTGTAGGACAGGGTTGTAAGAAAATATTTTGAGCACAGGAATCTGGATCTGTTATCTATATCTGTGCACAGCCATCACACATCTATTGATAGTAGCACAAGCTGTCCCAGGAGCTGTCTCAGTAGGAACTTGCATACCTTTGGATAAGGTCCAGGTGGACCAAGGAAAATGGGTAACAAGCATAAGCCTCTTCTGGGTGACAGCCACATACTAATGTATACCATCAGCTGGTCTAAAAGATTTTGGTCAGATTTTGTTTCAGTTTAAAATGCATCACTGCAGATGTTGTATTTGTTTCCTTTGCCACTTTTCATCTGGAACAAAAAATATTTTGAGCTCATCAGAAAAACATAAAACATCAAAGTTGCAGAGCTAATTTACACATTTTTGTCATTAATATACTGGAGGCATTTGGCTGTTCGCAGATGTCAAGACCTGCAGCTATAAAATATACCCAGCTTGATTACTTTGAAATATTCTTGCTCCAAACTCTCTTTGACTAGATGTTGTAAATCATTTTAAGAGGATGGGTTATAGCTACAGAAAAGTTAGTGTTATAATTTAACTGTCGATGGAGATGAACTGTCTTGAAAACATGAGATACACCAACATACTTAGAGCAGATATGGATAACATACTACATGTCCATGTATTTATGGTCAACAAACATTCCTACTTAAGATTTGATTGGACACATTACTTTTTTTTTTAACCTGGAAGTTACCTCCATTTTGGCTAGAAGGAGACATAAAACAATCAAGGGGTAAGAGAATTTCTGCAATGAACACTGAAAAACTGTAGCTTTTGAGTTGGGGATCACGGGAGAAACAACTAAGGCTGAGTGGATGATTTCCAAACAATAATGGGTGAGGGGAAAGTGGATAGAAACAAGTTTGTCTTCCTGTATTATTCTATGAGAAATTAGGCAGCATTAACAAAACATTGGCCAGAATCTTGTTGCTTAGCGTAATAAGTCCTGGTACAGTACGGCCCTTGAATCAGTGGGGGTTTGATGAGTGAGATCCTGTGTGAGTTCCATTGATACAAGTGGGCCTACTCTAGTTGCAACTACTATGCTAAAGTAAGGTGCAACTAGAGTACGCCCATTTGAATCAGTGGAACGCATGGACGAGTTGACTTCAACAAATTCCCATTGATTCAACGCAACTACTCTCCTCTAATTTACTACACTAAGCAACAGGATCTGGGCCACTGTGTTATTTTCCTTTCATAAGATGTATTTTTCTATAAAAAATTTTATCTGTGTAAAATTTTCATTCATTCATTCATTGTGTTCAATGAATGATTTTCCAAATTATACATTATAGTTATATGCATTTATTGGAATGTAATTGGAATGGGCAAAAACACCCACAAAAAACCTGATGATTGTGATTTCTTCCCAGTCTTGGCAAATGGAGATATATATGTTTTATTTGGTTTATTAATAGTCATAAAGACGACAAACTGAATAAAATCATTTAAAAAATCTTGGTGAATATTAATTCCTTTGCCATAGTTTTACTAAATATTGGATTGGAAATCTGCCACAATGATGTTGTGCTGGCAGAGCAAATGAACATTCTATAAGGCAATTCTAAAAAATGGGGGCAGCCCAAAAAAAAAATTGTAACATAAACTGGGCTAGTGGGATTTACTATGCTAAACAACAGGATTTCATCTGGTGTCTGGCATGGCATATAGACATGAGTTCCAAATAAAAGGCCTCTGAATTCTTTCAGAAATAATCCTAACTAATATTGCTGACCTTGTCTTCTT
The DNA here is from genome assembly GCA_037013535.1 of Intellagama lesueurii. Taxonomy (NCBI): domain Eukaryota; kingdom Metazoa; phylum Chordata; class Lepidosauria; order Squamata; family Agamidae; genus Intellagama; species Intellagama lesueurii. The sequence continues at coordinate 127,808,689 of JBAJHW010000001.1, read as the reverse complement.
CCCATTCCTTCTGTCTCCTCCATGTTCCTCCTCTTTCCTTCTTCCCTCACACATAGTGATTTATTCCCTCTTTCCTTCATTAGGCAAATGAAACCATAATTCACTTGTTAATTCCACCAACAAAGTATCATCTGCACTTGACAACTGGAAATCAAGATCATCCCTTTAGATAATGAGAGGTAGTGGAAGTGCCCAAACTGCCATTATTGCCAGTCTGCAAACACTGTTGTGAAGTGTATCCTGTCATCATCAGCCCTCTCTGTAAATCTTCCACCACCTTCTGAAGTGTAAGAACATTCCTTTTTTTCTTTAATTACAACAAAGAAGTGTTATGTGGCATAGATATATTGATACATGTTGATGTGGTATACATAAATTTATATACCTCAATAGCCTCCTCATCTCATATCTCCCACTGTTTGTATTTCTAGATGCAGTCATCCCCTCCTGATCTCTGTTCTGTTCTTGGCATCTTTGTATTCCACTCTTCTCTCAACTGTTTAGCTAGATTTTGGATGTATGGTCCGATTTCTACTTTCTACTCAAATAGATTGGCTGTCAACCTCGTCCTTAACATCTCCTTCAATCTGGTGACATTACATGGCAGAAGGAAAGCTGACAACTATAACAGCAGCCACACATGTATTGATTGATTGCATTTTCAGACTGACCAATAGCTAGAATTCTGTGAAAAAAACCTAAAGTATGAAATGGGAAGGTGGGGGAGATAGCTAATATGACCTACCCAACTCAAATCCTGCACAAGAGACTTAAAACATCCATGGTATACTCACATACACAGGCATTCAATTGATTGGATTCTAAAGTGTAATGCAAAATGAGATCCGCAGCTTCCTAAAAGAAAAGACAACACATTTTCCATGGCACATCTGCTCCACTTGAAATGAAAGCAATACAAATAGCAATTTCTAACAGACTAACACCCTTCCCTTACCCTGCCAAAGTGCAACATGGCTGCTGATCAGGGAGAGGAAAATTTATCTGGTTAATCTGGGTCCTTCCATGGGCTCCTTGATGGGGTTTTTTGAGGTTTTCATTGACACTTGAGATGTCAATCTCCCTTTGTTTGGGCTTCCTGGTTATGTTAAATTATTAGTTCATTTTCAAGTGGAAAGTGATGGAACCAGGTGTTTCATTTTTTAAAAAAAGAGTCAGTTTGACACCTCAGAAAATCCCAATTTGATTCAAGCACCATACAGGGCTTCCTGAATTCCTTTCAGAATGGTACAAAAACTCCTGCTTTGATGCATTTTCTAAACAGTTTCTGAATGTGAAGCACATCCCTAATTTTAATATATGTGTCTCAAAGTAATGTATGGTGAGATCTCTGTTTCATATATCATTTGCTCTTAAAGCTGTTCATTTTTCTTTTTTCAAATATCTTGTATCCAGATTCTATCAGTAAATCTGTTTACTATTGCAGCCTAATTATTTTAATTTTTTTTCTGAGAAATTGGCTTTTAAAGACATCTTTCAAAAAACTTTGCCTATTTTTCCCACTGATAGCACACTTTAATTTTCTCTTTCAGATTACAGTATTTCTGAACATTCTTTCTCCCACCTTAATCCACTGTTTCTGTTCAGATTTTCACTACCTACACTATGCATTTAACATGGTGCTTTGATCATATAATTCCTCTTTACTGATCACTCCACTGGCTCTCTACTTTCTTTTGTACTTAGTTTAAACCCTACTTTAAAACAGCCAGGGGTCTGACCATTATATACTTCTTTTTTAAAACCATGCATCATTTGAGTGCATGAAAACCAAGTCTGAGTTATTTGTTAATATTTTGTTGCTGTTGTTTAGTCATTAAGTCGTGTCCGACTCTTCGTGACCCCATGGACCAGAGCACGCCAGGCCCTCCTGTCTTCCACTGCCTCCCGAAGTTGGGTCAAATTCATGTTGGTAGCTTCAGTGACACTGTCCAACCATTTGTTAATATAGTGACAAATAATTATCAGTCCCACAGTGCAGTCAGGCTTGTGTATCCAAAAAGTGCATATTAAGTATGGCTATGCAGTGTATTTTGCCAAGTGCAAAAACACAGAGTCAGGGGTGTTTGTGTGTCACTAAGATATCTAGGTGATGGAGCAAAGAGCTAAGAGGCACTAATGGGCCAGAGTTACACACCCGGCATAAGCCTTCTGTTCAGTCTGGTATTCACGGGCTAACATATTTAAATAAAAGCGATGTGATGTGAATAAAAAGCAGGGAAAGGGAAACTGAAAGTATTAATAAGAAAAATGGCAAGTTGGTGCCAGAATAGAAGGAACTGGCAGCTTCCCTATTCTCAATGAAGCCCAATATCTCTCCTGCATACTCCAACAGCTCAGTCACTGAAGAAGAGCTGGATGATTTACCAGGCTGCATATTTTCCCTTGCAGGCCCTCCCTGCAGCATTTGGCTTAGCTGCTTGAAGTTGAGGAGCTTAGGTTTGTATAGTATATTGCCTGTGTCTTGTGTTCTCAAATTTTCTTTCTTCTTTTTAACACCTTAGGTACAATAGTAGAACTGTGTGTGTGTGTGTGTGTGTGTGTGTGTGTATGCGCACGCCTATGTTCTTATTTGGGTTTTGAATGGTTAAGTAAGACATTTACTTTAGGACTTTAGTGTTTGATTCTCCTCCCTCTCTCCCTCCCAGTTCTTTTTTCTTGTTGCTGCAAGAGTGTCACCACCAAAGTTCATAACAGCTAACTCTTGTTTCTCCTTTTCTTTTGTTCTCTGGGTTGGAGATGGGAAAATAAGCTAGGAATAATTTTGATGGTGCTGTGCTACCCACCCAGCCCTGTCACAGTAATTTTCATTTCCCCATTTGGGCTTAAGTCATTTCCCCCATATGGGCACAAATCAAACTGAAAATCCCCCGAAAGGGCAAGAATTGAGTGGAATCCTGATCGGTTTGGATACAGACCAAATTAGGGCAGACCATGCACAGTCCTATTATTAAGATCGCTTTTTAACATTATACTTGTCTTCAGCTTGGAACACTCCTTAAAAAAAAATTATATGCTTCCTAGCATTTTTCTTTTTTCAACAAGAGCTCATCAAAATAGCTATCCCTTCTTCCTCCACCACATTTTTTCTACTCTTTAATGAGAGAAGAATAACTCCCATCTCTTGCAACATGTGTGGCTCCTAGTGAGTCATTTCTTTGATTTCTTTGCAAACGGTCAAGCCTATATATTCCTTTTCCCAAAACAACCCTGCAGTCAAGTGGAGGTTCATGGACACCTCAGAGACAATTGTATCTAACCCATGATATCACAGTTATCACAAATAAATAAAGGTATCCCGGTTTCATTTATAAGGGAAGATATGCTTTGATTGTATTCCTGCGTTGAGCAGGGGGTTGGACTTGATGGCCTTGTAGGCCCCTTCCAATTTCACTGTGCTATAATTCTATGATTCTATGAAAGCAGGAATGTTTTCATCTTTAAAAAGCGACTTTCCTGTACATTTTGGTTGGATTTTTGTTTGTGGCTTATGTGTACTGTTTCCATGTACATACTGTAGTACTATGTAATCACAGGGCAGGTGTTTGATAATTGAGAAGCCCTAAGTGATACCAACATTAGTGCATTTGTATGGCAAGATAAATCCACCCTATAGATCATGATGTGGGTGTGGATATAAAATAGCTTTTGGACAAAGCTTAATATCACCATTGTGGATTACATGAGCAATGTAAACAGGAAATTGGTTTTTAAAATATGTTTACTGTGTAATACAATTAAGACATAATAATCAACATAATTGCAGTTTTGTTCAAGAATCTAGCTTTGGATACAAACAGAAGGCAGAACAACATTTACATTTTATTTTTTAATTCAGTCTGGAAGGAAGTTATTGTGTCTTTGCAGCCTCAATGACATGAAGTCCTTCAAGAATTTCAGCTCCAGAATCTGTGCTTGTTGCCTGCCATACCAATTGACTGTTGAGAAATAGGATGTCAGACCTGTGATTAACAGTGATCCTAAACAAGTTTACTTAGAGGTAAGTCAACCAAGTCCAGTGGCACATTTCCCCTGCCAGCAGGCTTAAGACACAACTGTTCTATGTAATCCTGTGTGTGTTTACCTAGAAGCAAATTCCATTAAGTTCCGTGCAATTAAGAAAGTGTATTTAGGATTGTTGCCATATGGCAATAATCCTTGCTTGTCATGTTTATCAGTTCAGTAGGAGTTGCTCACGAACAAATGAATTGCAAAACTGTAGCCATGTATCCTAATTGTAAGTTAACTGGCTGGATAGCTCAGTGAGATGGAACATCTGGATGTGGAGCCAGGGATCAGAAGTCAAATTCCCCATTGTACCTTCTGGGAGAAGAGCCAACCAGTGTGGTCTTGGGCAAGCTACATAGTCCCAGAGCACCCCCCAGAAAAAGGGAATATTAAACCAAGTCTGAGTACCTGTACTTAGAAACCTGGAAAAGGTTGCCATAAGTCAGAATCAATTTGACAGCACATAATTATTACTATTATATTAATCCTGTTCACATTTATTTTGGAAACAAGCACCAGTGAATTTAAAAGGACTTGGTACCAATTGAGCTTTGAAATAACAGATTTTAGTGCAAACATGGGTAGAATGAGGATACTTTCAAACAATATCTTCATTGTGTCATTCCTGGAAATGGGCATGAACTGGCACAATGGCAGTTTGTGATGGTTTGTGGTTCGTTGGTGTCTATGAACCATGACTCATTCAAAAAAATTTTAAATAAGCAGTTCATTTAAATGAAGGGGGGCTTTCTCTGCACTTCAGCTACACAGAAAACCCCCTTCATGGGTTTTCCATCCCACACACCCGTTCATGAGCCCAAGCACCTACCTTACTTGCTCTGGGCCTCTTTCTCCCCACTACCCAGCCAAGTAGGACAGTAAGCTGTCTGGGGTCTACTTCCTACTCCAATGCTTCCCGGGAGGCATAGGGTATTATGGGAAATGCAGTTCTTTGAGGGTTCCCCAGGAAGGGGGGGCTTTCTGAGGAGGGGAAAACAAAGCGAAATGAAATGCCAGCAATGAAAAAGTTTGGGTTTTTTGTTTCACCCACAAAATGAACCATAAATTCCCCCAGCTCATGGGGATTTTTGGTTCATGGTTCATTTCACACCAGTCTGTAGTCATTCCTAACCTCATTCACTGACTTTTACAAGGAGTCTTGATGATAATATGACTTTCCTGGATTTTCCTGCTGTTTCGTTCATCCTTCTTTCTACCAGAACCGAAGTGAAGGGAAAAAAATAGCTGCACACTATATTTTCTTTGGCAGAAGTAAGCACTGTTTACCAGGAATCATCCTACATTTGGTAGATTCAGTGAAGAAGGACTGAATGCTTAGGAACTGAATGGTTGAACCTGAAGTTTAAAGTGCTGTACAAATTGTAACTAGATACTTAAATCTTGGGGATTATTAATTATGGACAATCTGAGAAGCTGTTTGTCTCTAAAAATTAATGACATATCGTTGGAAGATAGATGGCCATTTGATCAACCAGATTGATTCTTACAAGAACCTGGCCATTCCTTTTTCCTAGATCTTCAATGAAAGCTTCTATGTTCGCTATGTGGCCCTGTATTACTAGAGTATTTGTGTCCACGAAATTGCATTTAAATGCAATGAAGAAGAGCCAATACATTTTGCCTTTAAGGTAGTTTCCTTAAGATTTCTCCAAATGGGTGATGCAACAACTAAAGTTGAACATTGTGCAAAAATGACCAAATGGAGTAGGCTTGTCCCAGCTGCAGTTGAGCTACTTAAATCCAAATTAATTTCACAGCTTTTATAAGGAGTAGCAGTTTGGGTTAGCAATCTGCATCCATCCACTGAAGGTGTCAGTTTTGACATCTATTTTCAGATGGCATCCAAAACCCATTTCTGAAAAAGACAACTATCTCCCATCCCACAGTGTTAACAGTGACAATAACCTCCTTCCTGCCTCCAAGTCAATGATAAGAGATGGCAGAGGACAGTAATCTTATTGCCCTAAGTCTGTGGTCTTTTTGAATGCTCAGGATGTGCACATACGTAGATAGGAATTGGCCATTTCCTGTATGAAAGCTGTGGGCACATGAAGACCAGGAGCAGCAGGCAGAGAAGAAAACAATGAATATTGGAAGTGGATATGTCCATGAAAGCTCACATTAAAAAATATTAAAGTTAGTTTTTAAGATGCCACTATATTTTTGTATTATTTTCTGTTGTTGTTGTTTTTTATTTCTATTTTGCTTTTACCTATAATATTTTTTTGGTTTTCATTTCATTATTTTACTGCTTCTCCTGTGTGTGTTTCTCTCTTACTATATTCAGTAGTATGTATGCAGTTTTCAATAAGAAGGTTACTAGAAGGTTACATTTTGCTGCCTTTACTTACTCAGGCTGTGATCACACTAGAGAAATGCCCCCCCCTTCTTTCCCACATCTTCTGCTTCCTGTATAGTTGTTCGTTGTGGTCACATGGCATATATCATGTGATAGTGGTTCATAAGTTTTTTAACCATTATGCTTTTTTGGGGTGAATTAGACACCGTATGTTCGTCCACCTCTTGAGCAGGACATATCCGTTTCTTGTGCTTTTCTCTGCTTCCCTTCCTTTCCCTTCCTTTAAAAAAAAAATATGTGTGGGTACATCACTGTGTCAGCAAAACGCCCTTGCTGGCCATATACTGATTTGGGCCATTTCTTCCTATTTCTGTGCTTCATTATTCTCTATGGAGGAGAACCCACAGTGCACTGCAGTGGTGGTCAAAAGACAGTAGGGGGATTAATGCTCCATATTTGATAGAAATATACCAATGTGTCAACATTCCCGCTTGAAAATTAATTTACAAATATTAAGGGAGTGGAATTACAGGGGGTGATGGAGGTGGGACCACACACCAGATGCATAGGAAATGAATTGGTTTTGGAGTACACACTCAATGGGGTGTCAGTTGTACTGTGCAATAAAATGCTGAACAGATATAGTAGTAGCCTTCCAGCAGGTTGGGTTTGATGTGGAGATAGCATGGAGGGGTAAGAAAAGAATTGATAATGGCCAAGAAAAAGGGGCCAAATTCACAGGGAGTAACTGAGAAACATTTTGCTGGTGTGACAGCAGCCTCAGTTTCAGAATTGTGAATAGAGCTTGTGAGTGTTGAGTTTTGCATAGTGCTGCATTGTGATAATTATTTCTGAGCTGGAATGGAGGGAGCATTGAAGGGAGCTATATTTTAAAAGCATGTATCATAATTGCTTACTTCAGTCTCCTGAATAAATCTAGTCTTTGTAAGTAGATCTGCATATTTATTTTTTATTTTTTTACTGTGCTACTTTGTCAGCCGGGTAAGTAGGATGTTTGCTGTTTTTTTTAGTCATATATACGGTGGAACTAATAAAGTGGATGTTGAGGATCCTTCTATCAAAACTCTGATAAATTTGGCAACATAAAAGCAGGGGGTGTTGATCAGTCCTGGGTTTGGGAGGATCCAACAAAATAGGAGAATGAATAGATTCCTTTGCCCCCTTCCCTTGCCCGCCCGCCCCAGTCAAAACAGGAGATTAATTCCTTTGTCTCTCCCCCACCCCTTTATTCATTTTGGATGCTTTTCCCCCCTTCACACCTCAGTATTTCTTTTTTGTGTATATTTCTCTATACAGCTTCCCTTCGTGGTTCACGTTTCCTGGTTTTTCAGGCTTTTCCTAATTAATTTTTTAAAAGCAAAATATTAATAACTTTTAAAATCAAATTACTAATAACATACAAAATAAATAATTTAGAAAAGAGGGAGCAGTGGTCAGAAGAAAAAATTGATTTTATAATGATGGACTTGGGGGGGGGGGAATGGCTACTAAAATATAGGAATAAATTCTTGAAAGGGGGCATGGGGGAACTGAGCACTTTGACAGCTTTGATTACAATAATCTTCACAGAGATATTACAATTGTTTTTGCACTGAGCAGGGGGTTGGAGTTGATGGCCTTATAGGCCCCTTGCAACTTCACTCTTCTATGATTCTATGAAAACTGTGGGGGCTTTCTAAGCCATTTTTCGTAGATGTCAGAGAATTGATGAAAAGAAGGTAGAAAGGATGCAGGTACATTTCCTGTGAAGTCAATGGAGGATCAGAATCAGGCTCATAATATGTGAATAATAGTGATATTACTGACAATGATTTCTTTCAAAGGCAGATCAGTGTCTTTTAGTGAAAGTTTGCTCTCACTCGGGTCAGGAATAAAGTCAGTTCCAAGCTTTAAGTGACATTGTCTGGAGGTTCCCTCTTTGCCTTCACCCCCCTCTCTGCTTCCTTCTTCCTATTTTGATTAATTAATATTAAGAACCACCTCCACAGGGAGGGCGGTGCTTCTGTGAGAGAGTGCAACAGTCTATGTGACAAGGAATGTCATCCTGAGGCAGCATCAGAATGCGTATATGTTCACATTTGTGTGTACAAGAATATCTACTCGAGTGTATGTACATGTACGAATGCCAACCAATATGTGACAGCAAGAGAGCAACAGTGCCTATGAACAAGAAGGGCTCCCTCTCTCTGTCTGGATGCGTGCCCTGTGGAGGACAAAGATGAAGAGGGAAGAGGGCACACAGAAATGCCTGGCTCTGTCTACCTCCGGCTGCTTTTCCTTCTGCCCCACCAATGGGCACAAGCCATCTCTGGTTCACATCCATAGGAATCGGCATATAAGAAGTGCACTGCACATTGTCTGCACAGAGAGAGACTGTATGTAATAGCATTTGAATTTCTTCCTACAATCACTGAGACTTTAGGAGCAGGCAGAGGTCTATTGGTGACTTTTCAAACAGATGCTGCAGTAACGCCCACCTATGTGAATGTTTCCATTGCCCTAAACCCGAGCTGATAAAGAAAGATCTGCAGCGCTGTTTCCTATGTTTGGAAACTGCAAGCTGCAATCTCTCAAGTCATTCACAGAATTATTGATTTCCTGAATTATCAGTATATAACCGGCAGCATTGCTCTAGTGATGCAATTTAATTCTGCTTGACATTTCTGCACTTATATCATGTAGCACAGATTTGCAGGTTTTGGCAGCTGTCTTGTCCCCAGGATCAAAATATTACAAAGCAAGCAGAAAAATTCATACATTCTTCTAGAAAGAAGTATGTTGGAAATTAGTAGGATCTGACTGTATAAAGCTATACTTTTATTTTAATCTGGAGAGAAATTGCCTAATGATCTTGATGGATGTGCTAAACTATAGACAAGATGTTCAGCTTAGTTGTTGTTTTTTTAGATCATGTATTTTCTTACAGTGTCATATTTCCTAAAGCTGTATTTCCTACAGCAAAATGCAATTCATTTTGTTTATTTTATTTTAACAGTCTCACCTATTCATCAAGGTTATCCAAGACAAACGTGCAACATAGTTCATTAGCAGGGCTGAAGAGAAGAACATTCATGCATTCTAGAATACATGGTCAGAAAGAGCCTGACTGTGTGGCCTTGGGCAAGCTGCACAATCCGAGGGTGCCGACAGCGGAAGGGACTGGTAAACCGCTTCTGAGTACTCGCCACCTAGGAAACCCTGAAAAAGATCACTATAAGACAGAATCAACTTGATGCAACCTAATCACTATTATTTACAACCTGAGTACAAAGATGGGTGGAGGAGAGATCAGTGCAAAGGGGAGAACTGGATGGGCCAGCAGATAAGAGAGCAGGCACCTTGCTTAAAATCAAGTTTCAAAATGGGGGCGGCAGATTCAGGTTAGAGGTGTCAGTTTCAGATCTCACCTCTAGTGGGTGTAGTTTGGAATGTCTCTCCCAATCTGGTTAGACTAAGCATTGGCAGTCATTTCAGCAACTCCCCCACCCACCCATCACCTGATGTCGAAACAGGAGCTTCCTTTTTTGGGTGGCAACATGGCAAGCCCCAAATCAGAGGGGCTGAAGTAAAATTTAGTCTAAACATTAGGCAAGCTAATTGCAAGCAAACTCAAAGTACGTACTACCTAGTGATGGGAGGAAGATGTTTCCCTCAATCCACAGTCCTGCTTAAGCAATGTTAAATGTCCTGGTTTTAGCAGTAGGTGGTGTTCACAGAAAGGTCTGTCCACCGATAAAATGACATCCCTTCCATACATGCAACAATCCTTCTGCAAAAAACAGTCTTTTAGGGGATTAAAAGGCAGGATTCAAGTCACAGTTTTTCATAAATAACAAGGAAAGGGTCATGTGGTCCCCAAGATTACATAAATGTTAAGTGTGAGTGATACCTTTTATTGGACCACTAAAAAAAAAATCAAACAAATTTGAAGCTTTCATAGAGAAAAATTCACTTCTTCGGGTTTAACACAACCCCTTCATGAATAGTACAGAAAAATTCTAGACAAGAGTCCAAAAATGGATGGTCCATGTCTGTGAGTGTTGATGTCAGTCCTCTTGATGCTGTGGTCTCAGGCATCAGCATCCTTGCAGCATGGTATGGAATTTTGCATCCCTCTCTAAGGACCAAAAGATTGCCAGTTACTCCATGACTGACACACACACACACACCCCACACACATACATTGTCTGCTTCAAAACTAAAGTTTCTTTTCAGCTTACCAGAGAGAGCCCTGAATTGTGCAGTTGAAGCAAGGTGGGGGAAAACAAGTTTTATCTAACCTAATCTTTGTGTCTCCACAGTTGTGGGGGCCAAACCATTTTCTAATCCAACAAGGATTGGTAGATCAGGGGATGGGGTGGGGAATGTATGGCTTACAACAGAGGGCTACGCAGTGGTTTCTGATTGCTATAGTTCATGGCATTTTCTTTCTTAGAATGTCAGACATTTCTGAATCAGAGCACTGAAGCATGCTGACGGGCAATGCTCCCTGAGATACCTAATATAAAGAGGGGAAGTGTGATCTAGGATCAGAAAAGTTGTACTTGTTTTGTACCTTTGCTTTTATCTTATTTTTACGCAATGCAGAGCAAATGGCAGATTTAAACAGGGAATGACAACACAGATCTCTCTCCCTCTCTTTCTTTCCTACTAAAAACCTTCAAACAGACACAACGCTGGGGAAACTTCTTAACCTTGGGTTAAGGATGTGTCTATCTTCTTGGCTTAAATGATGCATGAAATGAAAATAAAAAAATCCCTCAAGATGCTACTGTGCATATTTTGACACGTTTGCCTATTTACGGAAGTAATAAGCACAAACAGTTCTGAAAACCTCAGAATGATAAGACTGGAGAAGAAAAACAGAAACATTTTCCCATTATTGTTTTTAATTTTATTTGCCAGTTGAGGATCCCTAGGTAACTCTTGAAGTAAACCATTGGTGATACATAGCAAAAGTTTTTTTTTCCCCAATCAAGTACAAGGTTGCAGAATAATGCTTTCAAAATAACATTGCTTTGAATATTAGCTCATATTCCTTCTGGTCCTTTTCTCCCTCAAGGAAAAAAAATGTATTTTTCATACTATTATGAACATTCCTGACTTAGCTCTATGTGCATTTGAATGGATTCAATACAGTTACTATATAGCATTTCCTTTAGTATTATTCTTGCACCCATCATTTAAAGTAAAGGTAAAGGTAAAGGTTCCCCTTGACAAATTGTCCAGTCGTGTCCGACTCTAGGGGCGGTGCTCATCCCCGTTTCCAAGCCATAGAGCCAGTGTGTGTCCGTAGACAGTTTCTGTGGTCACGTGGCCAGCACGACTAGACACGGAACGCTGTTACCTTCCCACCGAGGTGGTACCTATTTATCTACTTGCATTTTTACATGCTTTCGAACTGCTAGGTTGGCAAGAGCTGGGACAAGTGACGGGAGCTCACTCCGTCGCGTGGATTCGATCTTACGACTGCTGGTCTTCCAACCTTGCAGCACAGAGGCTTCTGCGGTTTAACCCGCAGCGCCACCACGTCCCCTACCCATCATTTAGTGCAGCTTAAAAAAAACCTGTGCTTTGCCACTGGATCTGCAGCTTAGAAGCTGGAGGGGTGGCACCCCCATTCCAGAAGCTCACCTGGTAAGTTGTGGTTTCGGGCAGGGAGGCAGCTATTTCCTATCAACAGGAAGCACTTTTCTTACTGCTAGTACCAGTGGAAAAAACAGCAATCTCAGTTAGCATCAGTAAGGAATGAAGATTGCCTAGCACTTCATCTCTGCCTCTCTTCCACTGACTCCTAGCGTTCACCAGATAGGGAAGGAGATTTAAATCTTCTAATTTCTGAGTGTTAGGATGTGTTTTGGGGGCAAACCCAACTGATACCAGATGTGGCTTTTGCCTCTGAAAACGTTCACCCCTGATTCATTGGATCTGTGGACAAGCCGAAACAATTTCATCAAGCTGAATCTTGCATTTTTCATATCCCTGTTACAGAACAATGCCCCCAATAACAAATGAAATGTGTTTTGTTGTAATTATATCTTGCATACAAAGCTAACCTATTCATAGCTAAACCAAAAAGAAGAGACAGAAAATAAAAGGAAGCATTTGGAGGAGCTAGCTCTCTATTTATATGGGAGGCGGGGGAGGTATCTGACTAAAAGAGCATCAACTCTATAGTTAACAGATTTGGAGTTTGGCAAAAAGCCAACTAGAGCTCCAGCAATGCTATCGTCTTCCACTTGGCCATTTCGGCTGTAAAGCAGCTCTTCCAGAGAAGTAAAGATCTCCTGCACCATGGTTGTTAATAATAATAATAGCACTGCACAGCTGAAAGAGGCCCAGGGATCATGGAGTCTAACCCTTGTGAAGGAGGCACAGTGGGGAATCAAACTCCCAGTCTCTACCTAAACCACTGAGCTATCCAGCCCTTCTGCAGCTCTAGAGTGTTTCCTAGAATTATCTGTCCTCGGGAACATTGAGTATCTGAAAATATCACTCCCCTCTTCAAACTGTGCTGTAACAGAAATTGGGAGCTAACCCACTTCAAGAAGACACATTCAAAGTAAAGGGCTCAGTGGCAGTTCACAATTTAAAGCTATGGAAATGGAAAAATAATCAAAATGGCCCTTGTCTGGGAGGAAAGCAGCCAAAGATGGGCAGGGTCAAAGCCACACAGGTACTGTATGCTTGTCAATTTTCAAAAAGTCCCTAATCTCATTTTTTTTAAGTACATCCTGGATTAGTTCCATAATAGAGCTGGCCCTACGATTAGGCAGAGTGAGATGGTCACCTGAGGTAGCAGATGTTGAGTACCATGAAAGAGCAGCAAATACTTATTTAATTCAATGTTTAGTGGTCAGGGGTGGGATTTCTGCCTTGTGAGGGAAATTAAGTTGCCTTGCTTGCAGTATTACGCACTTGGAACTGGGTGATGGAGGGGGAGTGTTATAGTTGCTGCTCCACCTCAAACAGCAAAATGTCTTGGGCCATTTCTGAATTACAGTAATATTTTAAAACTTTTAAAAGTTGTATTTCAGCACAGAAGCAGTCTTCATAGAACCTGAAATCATTGCAGAGATACCATAAACACTTCAAAACAATTCAAATGTTAAAAACAATTTTCCTACTCTAAGTGGAGCTGAGCTGCAACACATCAAAACAATTCAAATGTTAAAAATAATTTTCTAACCCCAAAGGTAGCTGTGAAATGTATTTTAAAAAAAATAAATACGATATGGAGTGTCATTTAATTATTTACCATTGCTAAAGCACATTTATTCTAATCTAAGCAGGAGGTCTGACATATTGCAACTATTATTTCTCTTTAAGAAGAAAGAAAGCATGGTGCAAAAAACAAGTTTAAAGAAATCCCTAAGGGTATCTATTCATTTGCAAATCAGGGCTTTAGATTAAAGCATGCATATACTTTTCAGTTCACTGAGGATCAGATTGCTTGCTCTGAAACTCACACAGAGAGATACAGAAATATAGAAAAACTCATTTTGCTTATTATGCTAAATAAGGGTGCAATCACACAGCTGCAAAGTACATGTCTGATCACACTGGAAAAGGTCACTTTAACAGGAGTGATCTCTCTAAAAGTGGCCCTTCCATCTGCCAGGCAATCAAACCTGGCCCCCAAAACCAGAAGCCCTACAGCTTGACCAAAAAGGTCCATCTTGGACACGAATTCAGGTCAAGCTGGAACGCATTCCCCTCTGCGTTGTGTGAGATGATGGGGAAACAGTTTACACTGGACCACTCCACAAGTGGTCCAAATTATGATCCATTTACATATATGTGTTTAGCAATATCAGAAGCAGCTCCATGTCCTGTTTGACCCATGTTTGTTTGTTCATCTTCTACTGGTGAAGAACTAAAAGAGTGTTACACACGTAGCATTTTGCATCAAAATTAGGGGTGGGGGGACAGCATCCTGCTTCCATATTTATAGCACCTGGAGTATGCTGTACTGGATTGAAGCATAGTTCTTGTTTGCCAAATTGACTGTTTGGGAGATATAAAGGAATTCCAGTTGAGGAACGAAAATGTGGTTTTGGCTGCAATCAGATTGAGGATTTAACTCACTACTTACTGTTTTGTCCTCTCTATAAAAATCCTAGAGAAAGATTTCTGTCACCCATCATTCAGATGTATCTTAATTGTACCATCACTGAAACAGTAGTTGGATTGCTTGCCGATACACAGTTGTATATTACATATGCTGTAGCACAATTTGCACTGGCAGCTAAGAAGCTGAGATTTTGATTTGTCAAGGATCATAATGCCACATAAATGCTGAATACAGTGGACTGACATCATATGTCATGACAATATTTTTAGACCGGGTTTTATTGATTTTATGGCAATTACCTGTTTTAATTGGATTTTATATATTACAGTAGTCTGTACATTGTAAAGGCCTATGGCCAGAAACAATAAAGTTTATGTATGACTGTTTACGTGGCCTTTTTTGACAGTACCACTCACTGTGTCTGGCCTTAGGTAGATTTATTGTCCCTGAACCCACAATGAAGAGATGAGGCAAAGTCTCAAGAGTGCCACGGCTATTAATGTATATTTCCTTTGAAACAGGGTATATCACCTCACCTCTCCTTTCCACAGTTCTGTCTCAGTGTTGTCCCTATTCAGGGGTGCTTCATAGACTGAAAGGGAGGGCTCATCCCAAAATTTAAGAGGGCAAACTCCCTGCTCAGGTCATAAGCCTCATATGCTCTTCCTTTACATGACAGTTCAGAAGAATCCATCTGGTTTATACCACTCCATGCTTAGCTCTATGGTCATGGTGACCAGTTCTTATCAAAGATAAGCTACCTTCCATTCAGTATACAGGAGAGTTTGCTGGCAGCACTCAACTCAATGCTCTCAGGCCACTGAACTATGGTTG
The DNA here is from genome assembly GCA_037013535.1 of Intellagama lesueurii. NCBI lineage: Eukaryota > Metazoa > Chordata > Lepidosauria > Squamata > Agamidae > Intellagama > Intellagama lesueurii. The sequence goes on along the minus strand of JBAJHW010000001.1, from coordinate 127,793,414 downwards.
TGGCCACAAGGCCACTGGTGTCTTGATGTCCTCGTGGTTGTTCCATTCCCACATCCCTTCAAGCGACTGAGTCCCAAATAGTTGGTTTGGGACAGCCTGAGTTGATCCTTCCATGACAGACTATGACAGCACTATTTTCCTTTCTGGGAAACAGTCCCCTTTGAGTCTGGATTCTGTGGTGACAACTTTCTAAGGGAGACAGAATAGTTTAAAGCAGAGGTCGTCAACCCCCGGTCCGCGGCCCAGTGCTGGTCCATGGCCTGAGCCGGACCGGGCCGTGAAGACAGACCTCCCGCCCCCCGCACGCACTCCCCTCCCCACAGCTGCTTTGCGCACACGTGCGTGTGCCAGCACCGGCACGAGCGCTCCCCTACCCCTTCGTGCATACGCAGGGGTGCCTGCACGCCCGCACGCTTCCCCACTCCTTCACGCATGTGCCCGAGTGCCCGTGCGAAGGGGTGGGCGCGTGCGCGTGCAGGCACGAAGGGGTGGGGGGAGCACTCACGCCAGCGCTGGCGGGTGGGCGGGCGCATGCGCAAAGCGGTGGAGGAGCGCCCGAGAGAGAGAGAGCGCACCTGCGGGGGGCCACCTTCCTTAGAGGCTCAGCCAGTCCGTGGTCCCAAAAAGGTTGGGGACCGCTGGTTTAAAGGCTTAATATAGAATGGGTAAACAGGGGCAAAAGGCAGACAAAAGGAAGCAGGAGCCATGTTGGTGAGGGAGCCTGCATGGAATATCTCTGACTTTAAGTTGGTGTTTAAGATGCAGACACCCTGTAAACAAATCAGACAACATTTGATCAAGACTGAAACTCCTATTAAGTCCTGTCCCCACCCCTCAAAAACTCATGACAAATATATGCCAAGAGATCTCAGGCTATCCATCTGTCAGGGGAGTAGGTTCTTAGCCCCACTGGCAAGGGCCCCTCTTAAACTCAGCTCAAGAAATATTAAACAATTTATTCTCCCAAAGTCCAGAGGATACAAAACCCTACAAAACTTTGTGAACCATCCCTGGAACATCTGGGATAATTTAATAATCATGTGATCTGCAGATGTGCAGATCATGTAAATCTCCCGTGGGGAGGATTTCAGGGAGAAATACCACACAATATTATTTTCAATAAATAAATGAACTTAACTGTCAATGTACTGTAAATAAAGAACTATTAACCCTTTCCTATTAATTTTCCCATCTCTGCAATGATCCACATACCAACAAGTGGCCAAGGTTATCAAAGTATCTAATACCAAGATTAGTAGTATATGTACTATATGTATTTTGAACTTTCTTGCTTAATTTTTAAATTGTATATTGCTCCATTAGAATTTTGCGTTCCATTGATTCTACATTTCTATTTCTGTGGAACCAATACAGCTATCAGCATTTTGATTGTGATGCTGTATTCCTTCCATATTTATTTAATGCTTTTTTCAATCATTTATTTATTTATAGGGAGTTCTTTTTTCATACTTTCTGGAATGTTTGTCATTCTTTTTTCTTGTTAACACATTTACTTTAAAAAAAACCTTGCATGATTATGAACAATTACTGTATAATTAGTAGTCACACTCAGTCTTTTCACTATGGTCTTAGGAGCCCACTGAACCAAAATATTTGATCATTTCAAAACCCATGTGTGGATATAAATGTTCTGACTTATAAAATATGAAGCAGCTCAGTATTAGGTAATATGAATTACATTTATAAGGATGGGTATCAAATCCCCATATCTCCCATTAAAATATGAGTTAAACATGTTTTAAAATGAAGAATGAGGAAAACATGGTCCTCCATAGCTTGCTAGACTACCAAAAGAAGAGTGACAGCAGAATCCACCTCTAAAGCCTAGCATCTCCCCTAGACTTTCCAATCACTCAGGTGCTGAGGAGGGCTCAGCCTGACCACGAGGTATATATATCGCCTTGGAGCGGCTCTATGAATCATTTTGCTGAGCTGCTGGGTAAAGAAAAAGTCATTAATTCAGACAGCCTTTTTGCATCCCAAAATCATTGTGCCCCCCCCCTTTCTCTCCTTCAGCTTCATTTGCTCAACTTTATTGAAATCCTAGCACACTGCTATAGTTGACTGTGTTTGTGTGATTGTGGGTGTATGGTTGTTGTATGGGCTTTCAGTGGTTAGGACACAACAACCAGGATGCTCCATAGCTCCTATTTCACCAACCCATTTGTGCCCCCTATGATGATTGTTTGTTTGTTTGTTTTAAAAGAGATGCTCAGATAATTTCACAAACCTGGTGGCAGAAAGGGCAGAAATGCCTCCTTAAAGGGTATGGGATGGGATGCCTCCAATCTGTACGCCCTTGACCTGGATACCGAGTGGGTCAAGGAGCTTTTGCCCACTTCTATTAGCATTATATTTAAATTGTCTATTTCTTTGCGAGCTCAATATTTATTGCATACAAAATATGGCATATAAATAATCTTGACCATGACTAATGATGATATCAGAAAGCAGGTGGCTAAAGATATTTGCCAAAATATTGCATCTGACAAACTTCGTTTGATTTCTGGAATATAAAAAGAGCTTCTTTGATTAGAGTCTCATCTTATCAGATATTAATTTAATTCAGCATGACTGCTCTTCATTTTTTCTCTTCCTTTTTTACAGTTTCCACTGCCTCCTCCATACTTCTCTCTCTCTCTCTCTGCCTACCTCGGTATGACAAACATAAGTAAATGTGAAAGATGAAACACTTGGGAAAGTCTCTAGGGGTGAGAATATGGGAGGAGCTTAACAGCATGGAAGGAAAGAAACAGGAAAGTGAGATGCCTCTAACAATTGCTTAATACTAGCTTCCCTTTTCTCAATATTTTGTTCCCGTTTTTAATCTCTTGTATGAGCACAATGAACTAGATGGTAAATGACTTGTATTATGTCTGTTGTGGGTTTTTCGGGCTCTTTGGCCAGGTTCTGAAGGTTGTTCTTCCTAACGTTTCGCCAGTCTCTGTGGCCGGCAACTTCAGAGGACAGGAGTCAGAACTCTGTCTGTGCTCTGGTGCAGTTTGTTTGGATAGTTGAGTATTTATAGATGTGGGATCAGCTTTTGTCCTTTTCAGGAGATGGGTGATTGTGGTGATCAGCGTGTTTTTTGTGGGTGTATTGTTGTGATAAGAGGGAGAGATTATCTGTCACTGTGATTGATGGGTGTCATTAGCTGGTCTTTTGTGTGCAGTGATCACCGGTCCTTGTAGCTGGGTAGAGTTTGTTGACCTTTTGCAGGCTGTATTTTTCAGTGCTGGGAGCTAGTTGGTGTGAAAGCAAGAAAATAACAAACGCAAGAGTGATGGCCTGACTACATGATTTCTAGTGAAGAAGAATTTTTACTGTCCTGCTGCAAAGATGAGTTAATCGATCACTGAAGGGCCCAAATAGCAATAACCTGCACCCAAACTATCAGCAATTTGCAGACTGAAACTATTAAAGCCATTCTATATATTCAGATGGTCAGATGTTAAAGCAGTATATGGTGCATGGCCCTCTCCTTGCAGTTCCTTGCATGTGGGCTTCTACTGGTCCTTAACCCATCTGTGTCACTTCTCTTCCTCCATTCCAGGCCCTTTCATTTTACCAGAAGTGGGGAGGGGGACCTCTTCCTGAGAACAGGAGCCCAGAGTCCTTTACAGAAAGAACCTCTGACAAATAATTTGCCACTGAGAAGTGAGTTTCACGCTGTGTGTCCCTGGCTGCAAATCAAACATTTAACTGAATAAAAATGCCAGTATGTGTAATAATGGTATATAAAACCTTCAACCCTGTGAACCATCTGCATTATTTTTCATGTGCTTCAAAAGCAGTCCGTTCAAGTACATTGGAGGCTGGCAAATTTCTCCAGTTATGCAAGAAGGTTGTTTTAAAGTATATAAAAACATAAAAAGGGATTAACACATACATCCACTGATAAAGAGTTGAGATTCTGTGCGATTTACAACCAGGAAAGCAGGAAGAACATTTCCAATCTGCAAATCTGTTTGCCTAAAATCATTTCCCAAAGGCTGGTTCCAGAAACACTGGGGAACAAATCATGAGGTGTGAAAGCAAGAAAGTAACAAACGCAAGAGTGATGGCCTGACTACATGATTTCTAGTGAAGAAGAATTTTTACTGTCCTGCTGCAAGGATGAGTTAATCGATCACTGAAGGGCCCAAATAGCAATAGCCTGCACCCAAACTATCAGCAATTTGCAGACTGAAACTATTATAAATGCCCACGATAACCTATTGCTCCATCACAGCTTAGAACCACATATTAGAGAAAGTAGTTTTGCCCCTGACCTTTCCATTATTAGCCATCAAAATTCCCCACTCCCAGCTATCAGTTTAACAGGGCAGCTGTTTATGAAGTGCACCAAATTATCAACTCTGTCACTCCTGGACAAAGTATCTGCTGCACAGACAGGCCTGCTGTTTATTGCTATCGACAGACGCTGGGAAAGTGTGTGCCTGTTTTTCTCCCAAACATGCGACACATGGCGGATCAGTTTGTAGCACGTCTCTCATTCTTTCTATGTTCTGCTGCAGGGGCTGACAGCACATGGACCATGATTCCCACTCCATCTCTGGCCAGTGCTGTCCCCAGCCTCCAAACTGTTGGAGTTTTTATAACCTTGCATGCTGCCTGTAGTTGTTTGGCTGGGAGGGCCGAGGTGACTGTCAATCTACCTGGCACTAACCAATCGTCCCTTCGCTATCTCTGAATTCAAAGAGAGTCCCACATTTCCACTCTTAGTCTTTTCCCGACTCTTTTATCTGTTGGAAGCAGAATCAATCTGTTGAAGCCTGTTTGCTGGAAGCAGCCATGTTTGTCAGTTTGCTGTTGTAGCGTTTACCATTTGTTAGGTATAAGTCATGTATTATTCATGTTCTATGCTAATGTGGTTGAGAGGCGGAGCTGAGAGAGAGGTTAAAAGGCGGAGCCTGGGAAGAAGAGTCAGAGTCAGAGAGAGAGACAGAAGAGATAGAGCTAGAGTTAGAGACTGGTTAAGATAAATAGATAGAGAAGGTGGAAATTATATGGCAAGAGAATAGTATGTACATCTGAAGAACTTCTGTGATTATTAAATTGGCTTCACTTTAATAAATAAGTTTTGTTTGCATTCACCATACAAGTGTCTGATCAAACGTCATTTATTTTGTGGATTGAGGTAATCCACTGGTGGCAGTGAGAGGAAAACACGACTGGAGCCTTTGTGAGGGCAGAACATGCAGGTGCCTCAAGGAGGTGAATGTCACAGCTGTTAACCTGTTCACAACTGTAAGTAAAGAGAATAGTTTTTATTCTTTCTCCCACTAATGTCTCAGAATGAATTGTTGAGACTGTATATGCCAGTTAATGAGAAAAAGGGGTGGTCTACTCTGGGCAACTTGAAGCTATTCTGTTTTGTGAATCCCAGCACTTCTGCTGTTCAGCTGGAGGAATTTAATCAGAAGTTCAAAACTCTGCAACACAAACTCGCTACCACAGCATCAAAATTCAATAGTGCAGCAGTATGAAAGAGCTACAATTTTGTTTGAAAATGAGGTGACAGAAATCTTGTTTTAAAGCGAAAAGCCTCCCTGGGTGGAGAGAGCTCTCCTCTCCATATGTAAAGGACAGCAGAAATGTGCAGAGGGCCGGGGATAGTTCAGTACCCCTCCCTATATGCTTAGACTACTTATTTGTTTAGAGCCTGAAGAGAGCTGTATTGGAAGAATCTACTGTCACAATGGAAATTTGACAGAAAAAAACCACACAAAAAGAAAATCCAGACCCCGCAACACCATAACGCAGCAAGATGTTTCACAGAGAGATATTTGTACAAGAGTTCTTGTGTCTGTTGTAGATCATATAATTAGAGATCTGCAATTCCTCTTTTCAAAACAGGATTGATAAAGTTTATTCCAAATGTCTGTTTGGTCCAGAATTCCATCTGTTGGTGATTAGTGTGATCAATTAGTCAGGTGTGTGATTAAGCAAGTAGACAAGCTGTTCACCATTAACTAGGAAAGCAACTTTCAATGAGCAATGACAGGATTTTTTTTATAAATACCAAACCAATTTACAGCATCTTCAATAATGGACAGCTCTAATTAATGATCCTTTGAAGTAACTCTTTTACTTATGTCCATCAATCTGTGTCTGTCTCTCTCTATATATTCCTTTACATATGTGTGTGTATTTTTACAGTCTTACATATGCTTCTCTTTCTCTCTCTCTCTTCTCTGAAGATGGCACTAGGATATTATTAGCCAATATACTAGGATTGTTTTGTTTTAGAGTGTCATGACACACAGTGAGAAAAATGTGAATGGATCTACGGTGAAGTCAACACCCAGGAAGTCAGGCTTTCCCAGGTTAATTCTCTTCAGCTAACCACACAGGAGTCAACAGAGAGAGGGAAGGAAACTAGCACTCAAAACCCTTATTTGCAGTTTATTACTGTAGCTCTGCTACAGTAGATCTACAGTAATAAGGTTGTCCAGATTCACGGGAGGCACAGTTAGAGCTGAGCTATCTTAACAAGCTGCAAACAAGACTGATTAATAACTTTCGCCTCTCTCTCTTCTGATTCTCAATCTCATCCCCCCCCCCCCGGTGGTCACTTTTTCTTTAAAAGAAAAAGAATGGGATGTAATGGAATGGGAAGAGGAGACGAGACAAGACGAGATTGAGGTGACAGATTTGCAGAGGAGAGGATTCAAATGGCAGCCACTTTCCCCACTGTCCTGCTTTTCTCATTTCTGCCATGCCCAGGTGGAATAGCTTCAAACAAAATGGCTATGAACCCCTCCACAGTGGCTCAAACAATCACATCACCTGAACTGATATGAATTCATTTGATTCCAAAACAGTAGAAGCTCTAGCAATGAAGGAAAAATCGACAGATGGAGGTAGAGACTCTGGACTGATTTGCCTTGATTTGTATGTCAGTTAGTCAATGGAAAATAATGTGAATCTGACTGTCCCAATCCGGGACATTTATTGTATTATTTGCCAATGTAGCTGCGCCTTTAGTTCATTTAAATATAAGAGAAAAAATTAGTCAAAGCATTGGATTAATACAGTGTTAGGCCCAATCACAGTAATCTCCTTGAAATGTACAGGATTTGTTAGTAACAAGTAATATATCCTCCACTGATTTTGTGGGCATACTCTCGTTGTGACTAACAATGGATTTAGCCCATTATGTCTGTTCATACTTTAATAAAGTTATCAAATGAATGAATGTCCTCTGCCAGAGGCATCATAAGTGGATGATGAAAAATTTTCCATATTGTTCTACTTATCTCAGGGCATGACTACACAGATATTTCACCCATGTTGATGTGAATTTCTCTATGCCACACCCTAGCATTTAAATTGTTGTTGCCATTCACACAGAAATGTTTAATTATCACAAGAAAGTGCATTTTAAGTGTTTACATATCACAGAGCCCCGTTCCCCCTCACACTTTTTTATTATTACCAGCTTCTTACCCACCCATTTTGCCGGCATTCAAATCCCCCCTTTTTAAATATTTAGCAAATGAAACAGTGCTGAACTGAACATGTTAAGCAGTTGAGTTAGCACTGTGTTAGTTTAGCACTTTACCTATAGTGCTAAATCAGTGGGAAAAAATTTTTAAAAGACAATTTACAAACTGCTTTGCAGTTGTAGCCCTTAGCAGTGTGAACAGAAGGCAAGTAAAAGAGACAGGGTTCACTTCAACACTTCTTCACCAGACTCTGTGCATCATCAGTAATGTCGGCTAGACATCCCCAGCAAATGCTCCGATATAGGCAATCACAAAAGGCCCAAACAGGAGAAAATATTGCTACTGGAAATGCTACCAATAAACCCGAAGCCCTGCGAGCCAAACAAAATATATGACATTCTCATGCCAGGAGACAGGATCTAATGTTGAGATGACAGAATAAATATTGAAAGGAAGATTGAGACAAACAACCACCTAGTCGGTCCCTTAATGGCTTTTAAACTAACAAGCTCAGCTAAGTGAATTATTCAACTGAATTTCTGGAGAACTGGAACATGCCTTGGGCAAAAAAATAGGGTCAGACTTTCAACAACAAAAAGTACACCACCGCTTCTCTACAATTTGATAATAAAGTGCTGGAGCACGAGATCAACCATTCCATCAAGAACAGCAATCTCTGCATCTCCTATACTTATGATACACTTTTTAATATTCAACTCTTTTGTTAGTTTTTCCCTTCTTTCCTTTTTTTTATTTAACTTTTTACTCTTAAATAAATACTCTTGATCAGTGTGGAGGAGAGTACATTTTAGTGAGAATTAAGAAAAATGGAGCCAACAATTCTCAGTGCTACCTTTATTTTTTATTTTTTAGGTTTGTGATCTATTTTCCTCCTCTTCTAGTTTTTAATCCCTCAAGACATACAGTAGAAAGTGCATGTGATACAAGTGTTGTCTTTAGCAGAGTTGGATCAGGAAAGAGATCCTTATAGGCCACTCCTTGTAAAACATGGTAGGAGAGCCATTCCACCCACCTCTTTGTGAGGCAAGCTGAGGAGCACAATTGTCCATGAAAACGAGCGCTTGAACTGGGACTTCTAATGTGACTGGAGCTTAGATGGAGTAAGATGGCCTTAAATATCAGCAGTAACCTCTAGGCAATTTTGTTTATGCAGCCAAGAGGCTCCTCACTGTTCAGTGTGAATAGACTGATTATCCCCAAAGGCTGAGGACAAACTGTTCAGCGTGCAGATTGCTGTGGGCCAGCTTTCTAATTCTGCTCATGGGAGATGACTCAAAGGATCAGGGAGCTACTAGCCATGAAAGACTTCAGGCTACCCGACTTCAATCTGAATATTATAAAATGTTACCCAGCAGACTGAAAGGATTGGGAAAAAATGGATCAAGTTGTTTTGGAGACTTCGGCAGGTAACAAGTATTCCTTGTAGAGGAAATCAAAATATTTTCCCAAACCGACTCCATTAGTGTTTACAGGGTTTTGCACATGTTTGTTTCCTCTCCCAGTCACTGCTTCAGAATCACGTTTTAATTAACCTCTCTTCATTTCTCTGGTCTCTTGACTGTAATGTTAAAATTTATCTTTTTCCTGGTGATCCTTTCCAGTTTGGGCTCATGTGGGAAACCTGCAGCGCTAAGTAGCCTATCAGAGTAGGTGATATGCTCACACAATAGAATAAAAGCCTGAGAAATGTTGAAACCACTGGCTTTACTCCGTGGCTCCTGATTCAACATTGAGGCTGAAAGACTAAAATGGAAGGGAAAACAATTTTTTTTCAGTTTCTGTAAGTGTTCCTTTTGACTCAGCCCTACATCACATACAGCATGATAGGGGCGAAAAATGTTCTGCTTTATAGGAGAGGTTAAATCCTTGATCCCATGTAATTCATTTTCTGTTATTCCTAGATACTGCTAGAAGCCAGGCTTCTCAAGCTGCAGTGCAAAGTTAGTTCTCCTGCTTTTACAGAATTGCTATATTTGGTCGTTGATCCATTTTGACTGTGCTGGCCAAGTCATTGACAAGAGAAAACCATTCACTTTCCTTTCTTCAACAAATATAGCCTTGTTGACTTGTCCTGTAACACATTGTTCAGACATATAATACAGGTGAAGTAGGTTGGGGGGGGGGGGGAAGCCACTGGTTTCTGCTAGTCCGGCAACATAAGAGCATCTGCATTAGAATCAGAGTTGGCCTGAGACAGAGTAGAATCAGAGCTGGTATGTGGGGGTGCAGCATACCAGCTGGACCCCCACATACCACCCCCACCCCCAGTTCTGCTGACAGAAGATTGACCCATGAAACCATATCTGTGGATTCTGCCCTAACATCGGTCTTTGGTCATATCCAGCAAGTCTCTTTTAAGTGGTCGAGAGGGTGGTGGCCGATCAGCTTCAAGCGCACTTGGATGAAACAAATGCCCTGGATCCGTTCCAGTCGGGCTTCAGGCCGCGCCATGGTACAGAAACGGCATTGGTCACCCTGTTAGATGACTTCTTGAGGGAGGCCGACAGGGGAAAAACTTCTCTGTTGGTCCTCCTCGATATCTCAGCCACCTTTGATACCGTCGACCACGGTATCCTCCTGAGGAGGGTCTCTGAGTTGGGAATCGGTGGTCAGGCGTTGGCCTGGCTCCGGTCCTTCCTGGGGGACCGTCCTCAGAGAGTTCAGCTTGGGGAGCATGAGTCGGCCCCGTGGAGCCTCAATTGTGGGGTTCCGCAGGGTTCGACCATCTCTCCAATGCTGTTTAACATCTATATGAGGCCGCTGGGCGAGGTTATCAGGGGGTGTGGAGCATCGTGCCATCAATATGCCGATGACACACAGCTCTACATCTCCTTTTTGCCAACTACAGTGGATGCCGTTCTGTCCCTGCAACGCTGCCTGGGGTCTGTATTGCAATGGATGCAGGAAAATGGGCTGAGGCTGAACCCGGACAAGACGGAGGTCCTGAGGGTCGGGGGGCCTACCATCAGCGGTTTGGGAAACTCCCTCTCTTTTGGGGGGGTGACTCTCATTGCGAAGAGTGAGGTGCGCAGCTTGGGGGTCTATCTGGACCAGGCGCTCGCCATGGAATCCCAGGTAGCGTCAGTGGTCCGCACCGCTTATTTCCATCTCTGGCGGATAGCCCAGCTGCGTCCCTATCTAGATGTTGGGTCGCTCACCACTTTGGTCCATGCGCTCGTAATCTCGAGATTAGACCACTGTAATGCTCTCTACGTGGGGCTGCCTTTGAAATCTATGCGGAAACTCCAGATGGTGCAGAATGCGGCAGCCAGACTTCTCAGTGGGGTAAGGAAACATCAACATATTACTCCCACTCTGGCCGCCTTGCATTGGCTGCCTGTTCGATTCCGCGTAGATTTCAAAGTTTTAATGCTTACGTATAAAGCCCTAAACGGTTTAGGGCCTCGCTACCTGACGGAACGCCTTCTCCCACCTAGATCTACCCGTATCACCCGATCTAGCCAGGAGGTGAGGCTGAGGAGCCTAACGTCGAGGGAGGTCCGGAAGGAAAAAACAAGAAACTGGGCCTTCTCGGCAGTGGCTCCTCGTCTTTGGAACAGCCTCCCTCCTGAGATTCGCATGGCCCCGTCGCTGGGCATCTTTAAATGCCAACTGAAAACCTGGCTGTTTAAGCAAGCCTTCCCTCCACCCACCGTCTGAATTTTTGTTATTTTGTGTTTTCTTCCATCTTGGATCATTGTTTATTTATTAATATATTGTTATGATTTTAAATTGTTAAATTGTTAGATTATATGTTGTTATCCGCCCAGAGTAGTCTATATGACTAGATGGGCGGGCTATAAATGTAATAAATAAATAAAATAAATAAATTAATGGACAGATGTTCATATTTCTAACACAGTTCCTGATTTTAAAAAGGTATTCAGATCTTGAATTTGGAGATAAAATGCATTTACAAGTGCAGACATCAGAGAAAATAGGTTGCAACTCAACTGAGGGGATGTGGACCCACATTATTTTCCCTTTGTTGTCATTCTAGGTTCCTGGAAAGGACTGGAGGTGCTGAATTGATTAATCTGTGGTGTAACGGGAAGCAAAGGATCTCCCTTCGCATGCACCAAAGTTTACCTCATTTGTTAGGATCCCCTGCTCTTTTATTTTAGGTTTTTCAGATAGCCAGAGACCTATTATGGAGAAGACGTGGCAGGGAAATCTGTTTCTGCAAGGTATATGCCTTATTCTGGATCAAACACACTGGCTGAAATCCTGATCCTTAGCATAGTAAGTTGCAGTACTGTAGGCCCATTTGAATCAACAGAACTCGTGAAGGAGTTGACTCACCAAATCCCCACTGATTCAGTGGGCCTACTTCAGTGCAACTTACTAAGCTAAACAACAGGATTTCAGCCACCAGTTTAAAATATGTATTCCAGTTTGGATCTGCATTTTTTGAAAAGACAAAGATGGCTGCAGAAACAGGATAAAATAAACTTCGAGGTGTCACATTTAAGTGACATGGACCAGAAGCACGTATGAGGCACCCATTCTAGCCATAGCCATAAGTCGCAGCAGAACCAAATTCCATAAATTAGGCATATAAAGAGCATTCTCTTGCCTATCTTGAATCTCTTACCAATTCCTATTGGTCACCCAGATTCCCATCATTAGCAGCAGCATCATTACTATCCTTCTGTTGTTGTTTAGTCGTTAAGTCTCTTCTCATGAGATGGCCAAAGTATTGGAGCCTCAGCTTCAGGATCTGTCCTTCCAGTGAGCACTCAGGGTTGATTTCCTTCAGAATGGATAGGTTTGATCTCCTTGCAGTCCAGGGAACTCTCAAGAGTCTCCTCCAGCACCACAATTCAAAAGCATCAATTCTTTGGTGGTCAGCCTTCTTTATGGTCCAGCTCTCACTTCCATACATCGCTACTTGAAAAACCATAGCTTTGACTATGCGGACCTTTGTCGGCAAGGTGATGTCTCTGCTTTTTAAGATGTTGTCTAGGTTTGTCATCGCTTTCCTCCCAAGAAGCAGGCGTCTTTTAATTTTGTGGCTGCTGTCACCATCTGCAGTGATCACGGAGCCCAGGAAAGTAAAATCTGTCACTACCTCCATATCTTCCCCTTCTATTTGCCAGGAGGTGATGGGACCAGTGGCCATGATCTTACTTTTTTTTTATGTTGAGCTTCAGACCATTTTTTGCGCTCTCCTCTTTCACCCTCATTACGAGGTTCTTTAATTCCTCCTCACTTTCTGCCATCAGAGTGGTATCATCTGCATATCTGAGGTTGTTAATATTTCTTCTGGCAATCTTGATTCCGGCTTGGGATTCATCCAGTCCTGCCTTTCGCATGATGTATTCTGCATATAAGTTAAATAAGCAGGGAGACAATATACAGCCTTGTCCTTTCCCAATTTTGAACCAATCAGTTGTTGCATATCCAGTTCTAACTGTTGCTTTCTGTCCCACATATAGATTTCTCAGGAGATAGATAAGGTGATCAGGCACTCCCATTTCTTTAAGAACTTGCCATAGTTTGATGTGGTCCACACCGTCAAAGGCTTTTGCGTAGTCAATGAAGCAGAAGTAGATGTTTTTCTGGAACTCTCTGGCTTTCTCCATAATCCAGCGCATGTTAGCAATTTGGTCTCTAGTTCCTCTGCCCCTTCGAAATCCAGCTTGTGTTTCTGGGAGTTTTCGGTCCACATACTGCTGAAGCCTGCCTTGGAGGATTTTGAGCATAACCTTGCTAGCATGTGAAATGAGTGCAATTGTACAGTAGTTGGAGCATTCTTTGGCACTGCCCTTCTTTGGGATTGGGATGTAGACTGATCTTTTCCAATCCTCTGGCCACTGCTGAGTTTTCCAAACTTGCTGGCATATTGAGTGTAGCACCTTAACAGCGTCATCTTTTAAGATTTTAAATAGTTCAACTGGAATGCCATCACCTCCACTGGCCTTGTTAGCCATACTTTCTAAGGCCCACTTGACTTCACTCTCCAGGATGTCTGGCTCAAGGTCAGCAACCACACTATCTGGGTTGTCCGGGACGTCCAGATCTTTCTGGTATAATTCCTCTGTGTATTCTTGCCACCTCTTCTTCATGTCTTCTGCTTCTGTTAGGTCCCTACCATTTTTGTCCTTTATCATGTCCATCTTTGCACAAAATGTTCCTTTAATATCTCCAATTTTCTTGAACAGATCTCTGGTTTTTCCCTTTCTATTATTTTCCTCTATATCTTTGCACTGTTCATTTAAGAAGGCCCTCTTGTCTCTCCTTGCTATTCTTTGGAAGTCTGCATTTAATTTTCTGTAACTTTCCCTATCTCCCTTGCATTTTGTTTCCCTTCTCTTCTCTGCTATTTGTAAGGCCTCGTTGGACAGCCACTTTGCTTTCTTGCATTTCCTTTTCTTTGGGATGGTTTTTGTTGCTGCCTCCTGTACAATGTTACGAGCCTCCATCCATAGTTCTTCAGGCACTCTGTCCACCAAATCGAGTTCCTTAAATCTGTTCTTCACTTCCACTGTGTATTCATAAGGGATTTGGTTTAGATTATATCTGACTAGCCCAGTGGTTTTTCCTACTTTCTTCAGTTTAAGCTTGAGTTTTGCTATAAGAAGCTGATGATCAGAGCCACAATCAGCTCCACGTCTTGTTTTTGCTGACTGTATAGAGCTTCTCTGTCTTGGCTGCAGAGAACATAATCAATCTGATTTCGGTATTGCCCATCTGGTGATGGCCATGTGTAGAGTCGCCTCTTGTGTTGTTGGAAAAGAGTGTTTGTGATGACCAGCTTGTTCTCTTGACAAAACTCGATTAGCCTTTGCCCTGTTCGTTTTGAACTCCAAGGCCAAACTTACCTGTTGTTCCTTTTATCTCTTGACTCCCTACTTTAGCATTCCAGTCCCCTAGAATGAGAAGAACATCTTTCTTTGGTGTCAGTTCTAGGAGGTGTTGTAAGTCTTCATAGAATTGGTCAATTTCAGCCTCTTCAGCATCGGTGGTTGGTGCATAAACTTGGATTACTGTGATGTTGAAAGGTCTGCCTTGGATTCGTATTGAAATCATTCTCTCATTTTTGAGATTGTATCCCAGTACAGCTTTTCCCACTCTTTTGTTGACTATGATGGCTACTCCATTCCTTCTTACAGGATTCTTGCCCACAAGAGTAGATATGATAATTGTCTGAACTGAATTCGCCCGTTCCCGTCCATTTTAGTTCACTGACACCCAGGATGTCAATGTTTATTCTTGCCATCTCCTCTTTGACCACAGCCAGCTTACCAAGGTTCATAGATCTTCCATTCCAGGTTCCTATGCAGTATTTTTCTTTGCAGCATCAGACTTTCCTTTCACTTCCAGGCACGTCCACAGCTGAGCGTCCTTTCGGCTTTGGCCCAACCACTTCATTAGCTCTGGAGCTACTTGTCCTTGTCCTCCACTCTTCCTCAGTAGCATGTTGGACGCCTTCCGACCTGAGGGGCTCATCTTCCAGCGTCATATCTTTTACCCTTTTGTTTCTGTCCATGGAGTTTTCTTGGCAAAAATACTGGAGTGGCTTGCCAGTTCCTGCTCCAGGTGGATCGCATTTAGTCAGAACTCTCCACTATGACCTGTCCGTCTTGGGTGTCCCTGCATGGCATAGCCCATAGTTTCTCTGAATTACTCAAGCCCCTTTGCCACAACAAGACAGCAATCCATGAAGGGGCTTGAGTAATTCAGAGTAATTCTAATCCTTCTGTACTATTGTGCAATCATAAGTTTTATTTCTGTAACAAGTCACAAGGTATGTTTATATATGCCACTCCGTGATATACTATGATTCTTGATTTTTCTCTGTTTTAGAGATTCGAGAATGTCAGGACCAATATCAAGATTCAGAAGGTAGAAATTTGACAGTCTTAAGGCATCAAAGCTTCAGAAACATTTGGCTCGAAACTACTGGATAAGTGGTATCACTGCTAACCAGAGCTGCTATAGACATTCAGTCAAAACCTCAGCTGAGCCTGAGAGAGAACAGTCCACTTTGAAATGTGCTTTTTCTTACCATTCATAAGAAGCCAAGATTCCCCTTAATGCTGCCTTTAGCAAATTGCAAATATTCTCAGTCACTTACCTGGGATTAACAGAGGTGTTTCCAGTAGAAAGCCTGTTTCATCCAGAGGGGGAATGGAATTTACAGCTGTGGATTCTTTCTTTCTTTCTTTCTTTCTTTTCTTTCTTGTTAATTTCAAACTTGTGATATATAAGGTGTCATGATGGCAAACAAAGAACAACACCTCATCATCCTTGATGAGAATTGGCTACCTTCAATTCCGGCACTGGCTACCCATTAGAGTGAGACAGCCATTCCAGGAAGCAGATACTAGGGAGCAGCCATGACAGATGTCCTTCAGTTCCTGCATCTCCTGGCCTTTTTCCTGTGTTGTAAGAGAGTTGTGAGATACCACACAACCTGCTCTACACTTAAAAGAGACAACGACCTTCAGGGGCAATGAAGGAAATAATCTGATTACCATTATTGAAAGACTCAACTATCAGTCCAATTTGTTTGTCTTAGGTGGCACTGCTAAGGTCTTATCCTCTTCCCTCAGGCAGCAGAATGTCTTTGGCCAGCTCTGTTAATTAGTTCTAAGAATAACATATGTTGGCCTATTGGTCAGAAAAGTTAGATTGGGATCTCAGAGAATCAAGTTTTAGTCCCTAGTCACTTTCTCTCATCCTGTCCTTCCTCACAGGGTTTTTGTGAGGATGTACTGGAAAGGGGAGAGTCTCTATGGGGTACATAAATATTAACAAATAAATAGGTAAGTAAGACAATACAAAGAAAGAAAGAAAGAAAGAAAGAAAGAAAGAAAGAAAAAAGATAGATAGATAGATAGAAAGAAAAGAAAGAAAGAAAGAAAGAAAGAAAGAAAGAAAGAAAGAAAGAAAGAAAGAAAGCAATAGGAGGAGGAAGGAAAGCAGGAACTGTGTATGACTATGTAGTGTTATTTTAAACTCTTTTTAAAGCTTTGGCCTATGGTGGATTCTGGGGAATTCATCCTAATTCCGGAATGCAGCAGAGAAGCTTTAAAAAAGCCAGTCAGATTTTGGCAGAGAAGCAACTCAGAGCTTTGGTGCCTGCATTGGCTACATCTTCACAGTTAGCTCTGCAACAGCAATTAAAACTTCATTAATATTTAATCCATTTTGATAAATGACATTGTAATACAGCTATAATAATGACACCAGGTTTGCCTTGAGCTCTAATTTACAGTGTCTGCCTACTCGCTTCTTTACTTTTTTATGAACAGATTGGGAATTAAATTACATTGTCCAGGCATAACGCATGGTGTGCCTGATGAGCTGTGGCCCCTATTCACAGACCCGGCGTACTCCCAAGAAAAGCGACACCGGGGAAATTGCTTTCTGTATCACTGCTGTATTAATCAGAAAATGCAGTTGGCTCACCTTAGTATTGTTTGTCTCTGAGTAAGTAGAGGATGCCATGAGGTTGCGACTTGCTTCATCAGGCCTATGATGTGGCCCTGTCTAACTGCTTAGCATTTCCCACTTGTCTGCTGAGTTGCTCTGGGGAAAGGCTGGCAGGCAAAGATACCCTGTTTGGATTGTTTTGCGGCCTGCCTTGAGAAAACACCCAAGATCTCTGAGTAAATTGATTACAAGACAGGTGTGGAGACATGCTTCAAAGCACTGAACAAAATAAGTAAAGGCCACCAAACTTCTTGAGATCTGGGGGGAATTTGTTACCCTACTATAAGTGTCCATGAGTGCCACTCTTGATTCTTTCTTAGGAGTGCCACTCCGTAGAAGCATGATCATTCTCCGAAAGTTCAGGAACATTAATTACTGAGTGCATTTGCCTTAATTGTCTTGAAAAAAATCCATTAACAGAGGTGACATTACTGCAGCCCTCATGACATAGCTTAAGATTAATTTGGCTCATTCATAGATAGACATAAGGTTCTTTTCCATTGTTTGGAGGTTGTTCATGCACATGCATCTGCTTAGCTTGTAGTCTTGCTTAACTCTGCTACCAAGTATGCTAAGTGCTGCTCCAGAGACCATCTACATTATGCAAGGCCTTTCTAGGGAAATGAATGATAGACATTGTGGTTCATGTCTGCTTGGGCCAGTGTCCACCAAAAGTAAACAAGGGAAGCTGTCCCACCATTGGCAAAGCTATAGCTAGTACATCCTTCCAGCGAATAATGTCCAGGCTACATGAACATTGCCCTCCCAGCCCGGAAATAATGAGGCGAGACACAGATTGTTGGATTAAAACTTGGGCCACAACTTTATTAACTATTTAAATTGTATCCTCCAAAATACAAGGGGGCCTACCGTAGTGCGAGTTCCATTTCTGTCCGGATAATCCTAGATTTCCGGACGCTTCCTAGAGCAATGCGAGCTCCTATTACTGAATCGTGCTGTCCGCTGAACAGCACGCCTTCAGTTGCTCTATGAAATGGTACCCCCCCAACCAGCTCCTCCCATCGAGCCTCGAGACCCTAAATGGGCAGCTGGCAGGGAGGTCCTTGTTGAGATTTTGATATGAAAATGTATTAAATATTAATGTTGTATAGTTAAATGTAAAATGGATGATCTTACCTGAGTCACTGTACTGATTGTATTCAGGTGTGGGTATCAAGGATTAAGACTGAATGTTGTACAGCTGTGTACATGATGAAACGTGGTGTAACAGAAAATGAAGTAATGTATTTTCTGATTGGTCATACAACTGTACATAAGTCATGTGTAAAATGAACGTCTTTATCTGCTGTAAGTCAAATCACTTTTTCCTATGCTGTGTGTTGCTTCATGTCATGTTATGCTGCCAGAGGAATGTCTATTATCTATGTATATATGTAAATAGACTAAGTTGTTAGTTTTAATCTCTCAGTGTCATAGTGTCTAAAGTATCTCTGCTAACCAATATCTCCTTAGTCTGCTGATATTATGAGAATACACGTTATAATCAAAATTCTCAACAGTCCTTCCATATAAGACACCTCTCACCTGCGGTTTGATAGGCTCAACCTGCCAGCGAGATGTCCTAATTTTTGGCAACCCCGTGCCAACATGAACTCACCCCTACTTTTTCCATCGCACTACCTGAGGCTGTGACCAGTAATGACATTAACTAAACATTATTTACATGCACATTTATAATGCCACACCCTATAGTTAAGAATGGGATGGGCGAAAATGCACCTGCAACCTTAGGCCAATTAGGATGCGGGCCAAAAATTCCCATCCGGCTCCAGAGGCAACCAGCTAATCTCACTCTTAATCTAAGGGTGGGCAGGAGGGATTGCTGTCTCAACCGGTAAAAGAGGCTGAGCCGAAGAAATTGAGCCTTTTTGAAAGCTCCGTCCTCCCTCCCCTCCGAAAGCAGCGTCACCAGTGTGACACCACTTTCCGCGCGGGAGGGCAAAGCGTCCCCGCCATGGCAGCAGAGCGCCGCGGCGGAGCGGACATTGCCCTCCCAGCCCGGAAATAATGAGGTGAGACACAGATTGTTGGATTAAAACTTGGGCCACAACTTTATTAACTATTTAAATTTTATCCCCCAAAATACAAGGGGGCCTACCATAGTGCGAGTTCCATTTCTGTCCAGATAATCCTAGATTTCCAGACGCTTCCTAGAGCAGGGCGAGCTCCTATTACTGAATCGTGCTGTCCACTCAACAGCACGCCTTCAGTTGCTCTATGAAATGGTACCCCCCCAACTAGCTCCTCCTATCGAGCCTCGAGACCCTAAATGGGCAGCTGGCAGGGAGGTCCTTCCATATAAGACACCTCTCACCTGCTATTCGATAGGCTCGACCTGCAAGCGATATGTCCTAATTTTTGACACCCCATGCCAACATGAACTCACCCCTACTTTTTCCATCGCACTACCCGCCACGGCTAGGGGCTATTTATATGCCCCAAGCCCGCCACCCAAGCCGAAAATTTTGGCTCTAATGCCCCCTTGTAGGTCCTTAAGAAAGAGGTCCATGCCCAACTCCAATAAGTGCACACCATCGCTCCTATATAATTCGGGCCAGCGACTCACAATCTCAGGATGTGAGATCACAGACCCCAACCCCGCTCTCATTGTACGGCAAACCTCTCGATTCACACCACGCTGTGCCCTGTCTATCCTACCAGGTTTGCAGTCAGCTCACCAAGCCCTACGTGGGATCATATTGGACCAAATCAGCTTCATTGAAGGAAACATATCCTTCAATACCTGGACGTCCTGGATGACCTGCAAAATCAAAGACTTGCCTGTTCGTTTCGTCAGATTGTACTGCAAGCTCCAAGAGCTCGTGCCACAGCATACCTTTTGCCCTTCCATTCGAGGGCAGCTGAAGCCCCCAGACCTAAATTACACCCCCATCCAGACTGCACGGCGTGTTTCACTGCCCAGTGAATAAAGCTGTGACCATAAACAGCCACTCGCAGCTGCGAAGAAGCAGCCCTGGGTTCTGAAAAAGAAAAAACAGCATCACTTCTATTGAGGGAGGGAATGAACATATGTCTTAAACCTACATGATGACCACCTCCCCAATTTCTTTATTTGATCCTCACCATAAACCAAACCCGCCGCCCTGGAAGCAGCACCTATACGAAAGGAATGTGTACCAAATTTCCATCCTACAATGCCTGCTTTCTTAAGCCCTCGGGAAGTTACAGTCCAAAATTGGTATCGTGTAAGGGGTAATTGGTATCGTGTAAGGGGTAAACTGTCCTTGTGGCAAAATAAGTCTCCTCCAACATCCCCTCTCAACTGAACAAATTCAGATAGGGCTTTGACCGGGCAGAGTTTGGTTAGAAACTCAGAACAAGGCCCTAAGCTTATAACCTGTCCCGTCCCAAACTGATCAGTTTTAGAACTGCGGAGATGAAACAAAACCCTGTCTTCGAAGACAAAAAGGTCGTCCATCTGCAACGCTGTCCAAGAATCATTACTTTTGGATGCTCTTACCAGTTCACTAATACGGAAAGCCCCAAAAATGTGCATAATGTAGCTGCCCTAAATAACTTAACCTCATACTGATCCATACAGACAGCTTCCCAAACTTGACTCAACTGAGCTAGAAACCTGGGGGATATAGGGGTATGCATATCTAATTGCTTACCCCTTTCTTTGCTCCACCCCTCTATCATTTTTTTAACTCAGAAGTCACCGGTCAGATCCGGGAGTCCATGGGCCTTAGCACAGAATGCCAACGCCGACAATCTACCTTGAATGGTGCGGGGAACCAAACCTTTAAAATGAAGGTGAACTGCAAATTGCTGCAAATGGTCCACTGTTATAGGCCATGGTCTACCCATGCCTTCACATTTGCAGAATGCAAAAAATTCTTCACATGCTGCTGCATAGCTACACCTGGTGCTAGGAGCAATTGCCAAACTTATCGCTCTGTTGGCTTCAATCCTCCAATGCTCCATATCTCCTGAGGCAATATGTCTGGACAAACTCGAGCTTCGGGAACCAACTCCCTGAACCTGTCAATCTGTTGACGGGACAGGGCGTAAGCCAGCTCGTTCTCTATACCAGGAATATGACAAGCCTGGAACACAGTGTTGTATTCCAAACAGCGTAGTGTGAAGGCTCTTATGAGTCTCATAACCCACACAGATTTAGATGTGAAGTTATTCACTACGTGTACCACAGCCAGGTTGTCACACCAAAAGGTGACCGCTGAGTTGGCCCAAATGTCTGCCCACAGCCATAATGCCCCAAGAATCGGAAAGAATTCCAAAAACGTGAGATCTCAGGTGACTTCGGAGTCACACCAAGCCGCTGGGCATCGACCAGCGCACCATCGGCCTCTGAAATAAATACCATATCCAGATGACCCTGCCGCATCAGAGTGCACCTGGAACTCAGCTCCGAGCTGCTGCTCGTCTCGCCAAAATGAAATGCTGTTGAATCCATCCAGGAATTGCAACCAGGTACGCAAATCATCTTTCATGTCCTCTGACATTTTTCTCCGATGATGTGGCTTCCTTAAACCACTCATGGCTCCGCAAAGCCTTCTCAGAAAAGCCCTGCCTGGGGCAATGACTTTACATGCAAAATTGAGGTGACCCACCACCTCCTGGAACTCTCTCAATGTAACGTGTTGCCGCTGCAACAGGTTCTGGATTCAGATCCACAGATCAGAAAGCTTGCTATCCGGTAACCTACTGGATTGCTGGACTGTATCCAGTTCAATCCCCGGAAAAGTGAGAGATGTGGATGGGCCCTCAGATTTTTCTTCCACCAAAGGAACGCCTAGGTCCCTCGTGAGGGTTTGGAATGTTCTAATGATGAACTGACACTGTCCAGATCCGGGTTTCTCCCCCACACAAAAATCATCGAAATAATGGACGACATGGGAAAGCCCCGCCCTGTGCTTTAGTGCCCACTCCAAGAACGAACTAAAGCGCTCAAAGGCCACACAGGACACCGAACACTCCACGGGCATCGCCTTGTCCATATAGAAACAGCCTTCAAATTGGAAAGCCAACAGTTCGAAATCATCTGGATGAACTGGCAGCAAACGGAAAGCTGACTTAATATCTGCCTTGGCCAGCTCAGCCCCAGTGCCGCAGGATCTTACCATTCGGATTGCGGCATCAAAAGATGTGTACCTAACTGTACACAACTCTTGGGGAATCATGCCGTTTACAGATTCACCAGCGGGGTAAGATAGATGGTGTATAAGCTGAAATTCCCCTGGTGACTTTTTGGGGACCACTCCCAAAGGAGAAATGCGCAAAGTTGGCACAGGAGGTTCTGCAAAAGGTCCAGCTACTCTCCCTTCAGCTACTTCCTTCTGAATCTTCCCCCTAACTACCTCCTCCATACCCTTGACAGATTTTAAATTGGATGCCGAAGTGGCACACCTAACACCCTGAAACAGAATCCTAAAACCCTCCTTAAAGCCATTCAACAAATAAACTGCTGCCTCTTTGTCTGGGTATTGCAGCAAAAACTCAGCCAGTACCAATAACTTAATTGGACTGGGGGCCATTTGCAGGGTTGGCCACTCCTGTTGGAGGTCTCTTCGGCCCACCACTGTCCTTACTGCTGTCAGCTCCTGAGCGACCTCTAAAGCATGATGTGGAACTATGATTGCCCCTGCATATGGAACACTGGTGCCGGTATCTGCATGGCTTATGGCTGCAGAAACCCTTTGCATTAAATTCCCAGCAAACCAGGCCGGGTTGAACCCCCTGGCCACTACAGCGCGGGAAGCACTAACTGGAGTGGCTCTTTGCATTATATGTCCACTGTCAAACCGCTCGCCTGACATGGGGCGGGACGAGGTCATGAGCTGCAGCCTCAACCCGGGATGATGAACATCCCATTGCATCTGGGGGTTTATTGCTGCTCTCATATGGAAACCCTGGTCATAAAGTAACCATGAGGGGCCTGGAAAGTCGACATAAGCCCTATAAATGAGATCAATGTATTGCAGTAACGCGAGGGCCCTTGACGGATAAGCCTTTACCACTGTACCCGCATATATCAAAAAACCCGGTAACCAATTTGCCCAACACTTCTCGGCCTTCTTCTTTCAAAATTTATCCTTCTCCTTCTCTTCCTCCTTGCTGCCCTTCTTTCCCTCCATTTCTCTGTTTAGCAGGTCAAAAACGTCAACATATTCGCCCCGCCGAATTTTTTCTATTTTGAACGGCAGCAGGTGATCCCCTAATGGTAACGATGGATCACCCCATGGGAGTGCACTGCTAGCAACCAAATTGTAACCTGTGTTCGGAATTGCAGGATAACCCCTCGTCTGCCAGCTCTCTGCAAGACTAGGCATCTGACACATAGGAGACCACTGTGGGTACGGTGCCATCCATGGCTTTGAAGCCAAAGGAGGGCCACCTGAAGTGGAAGGACTAGGACCTGGACTAATAGGCAACACACTAGGATCGATTGGGAAGCAACCCGGGGGATTGACCTCACCCCAAGGCCAAACCCCTCCTACGTGACGTGTATGTTGTGCAGGTGTGCATTCACCTTGAGTTACAGCTGCCTGAACTGCCGAGGCAGCAGAAGGCAATGCCAACACTTCCTGGCTGGTACCTAGAAGAACATAATCAGGGGTCCTCCACGTGTCGATCATAACACCCATTTCCGTGTCAGTCGACCCACTCGGCAGTAGGTCCTGGGACTGGTCTGGTGCCATCACCCTGCCTTCCTGTGTGCCCTCTACTTGTTTTCCAGTGGCCACGTTTGAGGAACCGGCCTCTTCAGAAACCACCTCAGCCATCCCTGGACCTGCAGAACACTCCTTTTCCAAAAGAGCAATTCGAGACATCATCATCTCACCCAATTGCTTGAGCTCGGCCATCTTACAGGCTTTAGACTCCCTTCTCAATCTCCTGGGTGTGGCAGCTCTGGAAGCCTCCCTGGCAAGGGCCCCTTTTCTCTCCAACTCGCTCAACTTAGCCAGAATAGCACTATAGTCAGGCCAGTCTTCTTCGTCCAAAGAAGAAATGGCAGGTGCCGCTCTGGGTGGAGCCTTGCGTTTAGCAGGCTGTTTTCCCTTCTTTCCCCCTTGCCCATTTTTGGGGCCCATAATAGCTGGATTTGCTGCTATTTATTTATTTAATCGTTATTTATTATTGTTACTATTTTCTAATGTTTTATATATATATATATATATATATATATATATATATATATATATATTTAACTTATGTATTTATATATTTTATTTGTTTGTTTGTTTGTTTTATTATTATTAAGCTTTATGTTATGTATTTAGTTGTTTATTTTAATTTATTGCCAAAATGTAATCAAATCCAAAGTGCATCCAAACTGTCCACCAGCAGGAGATGCAACACCAGCCTATCTGCCTTGCTAACACCCTTTGTTTGTTTTGTCTTGTTTTTTTTTTGTTGTTTTTTTGTAGTACCTAAGGCATGACCAGCGGGTGGTGCTGCGCCAACCCTCTGTCTTTGCTCCCCTTTCCCCTTTCCTTTTTTTTAAAAATTGTAATGCCTCTGAAAGGACCCCCAGGTGGCGCTATTATTCAACTGAAATTTACTGGCCCTCAGAGGCAATGAAAAGGGGAAGGAAACAATAAATTCAAAAGCACCAGCCCAATTTAGAAATTTATAAGAGAATAAAGGGGCTGGGATGCGGGGGGGGGGGGGGCTGGACAGCTACCAAACCACCACCAAAACTGTAAAAGAACAATTAATAAAGCCAATCTATCAACAATCCCAACCACCTTGCTTAATTCTCTCTTCTTTCTATTTATTTTTACTTTTATTTTTATATGTTACTTTCTACTATTATAATTAAAATAGTCCTGCAAGCCAGAAATCAAACACAACAAACAAAACAATACAGCACAACCAAACTCCCTGCCCCCCCCCCCCCGACTGCGAAGCCTGCGGGGAATAGAGAAAAATTTTGGCACCCCCCCCTCCCTTGTGCCCCAAAGGGAAGCTAAACCACTAATCAAATTTAACAATTAATAATAATCAAGTAAATAAATTGAAAATTAGATCAAACTCAGTGCTCTGAAGAGACAGCAAAACGCGGGGTCGCCTCCAGGGAAAGCAGCCACATGCGAGAAATCGAAACCACGCTCTTGCACGGCTGCACGCTCACTCCTTTGCTGGCTCAACTGGCAAAAGAGGCTGAGCCAAAGAAACGGAGCCTTTTTGAAAGCTCCGTCCTCCCTCCCCTCCAAAAGCAGTGTCACCGGTGTGACGCCACTTTCCGCGTGGTAGGGCAAAGCGTCCCCACCACGGCAGCAGAGCGCCGCGGTGGAGCGGACATTGTGCTACTGGATGTTCTGCTCTACATCAAACAGCATCATTGGTCTAGTGCAAAGTCCAGTGCTTTGGTAGCTTCACCTTCAGAGACTTTTCTGCAAGGATGGCAATCCAATCCTATTTCCATTATGAAATAGGTTGTGCAACATAGTTTGCATGTATCTGCCATGGCTTGTATTATTGCATATGCAACAGTGTAATCCAGTGCCTTTGCACTATTGTGGATTTTCACTCTGCCAGAATAAGGCTGTCTCTGGGTCACAGCTTCCTAGCATGTCTTCCCTAGGAAAATTCAGCAGTTTGCCTGTTCTACAGGCTGCACTCCTGCTTTTGTTGAGAATAGCTTAATTTCTGTCAAGATGCTTCTATGTACTTCTTGGGAAGGTGCAGAAAGCATTTGCCTGAAGTGAACAGTCACACCATGATACTATGCATGCAAAAATCATAGGGTAAGTCTGGAACAGAGGTTGCTTGAACAGAACAGGGAAGTGTACACAAGCTATGCCCTCTTGATATTTTGAAACTCTACAGGCTCATCTACATGGGCAATTTTGGAGTGGAGTGATGGGGGTTAAATAGGGTCACTTGAAGTCAAGTAGAGGTGCAATATGCGGGCTCATTTTGGTTGGCAGCTCCCCACAGTCAAATTTGTGGCAAGGTTTGCTTTGGTTGACAGCTGAAAGTCTCATTTTTGGCTGCAGGCAGGTTCTCCACTGGACCTTTAAGATAAGAGAAAGAAAAAGGGGGGGAGTTCCTCTTTGTTCCCTTCTGTCCCCCCCCCCACTTCCAGGAGGAAGCTTTCTATTTATTTTTTAATTGTTTATAAGTGGTGTAGTGCATCTGTGCTGGAATAATAGAATCTTTTTTTAAAATTCATTCCCCCTGCCTCTGAGCTTAGTTTGCCAATATCCTGAAGTGGCTCTCTTTTTAAGCCACTTCATGATATGGCAAATTGACCACCAAAGGTAGTCTATTGATGACAAGAGCTGGAAATGGACCAAACCAGAGAGATCCTATGGAAGAAGAAGAGGAGGAGGAGGAAGATGAAGAATAGGAATAATAATAAGAAGCCCTTGACAGAGACTCAGAAAGGTGTAAGTAAGAATGTTTTGGGTGTGATTTGGTTTGCTCTAGGAATTATGTTGTGATATCACTGGAAAAAGAAGTGAACAAACCTGTCCCCTCAGGAGACCAAACAGATGGCATTTCTTTTCTTTTCTTTTTAATTTTTTATTCATTTTCAGTAGTGTTAGGATTTGGGGATAGAGGGCTGGGGGGCTGGGGGAGTGGACACGAGTAGGAGAAGGATAAAATTCCAGAGAGCACGAGGGTACTTTTACATCCATTTATATAATTCTACTAGAATTTTAAAAAAATAACAAAAAAGAACAATTTAACAGGTTTTACCGGAATTACTATAGTTACTAACCTCTTCATTCCCTGATTGGACCTTCACATTCTTCTTTTATCTATGCCGTCCGGTCCATCTTGGACATAATACTCAATTAACACCATTCCAGTTTAACTGATATCTCACAAAATAAAAAAATAATAATAATTAAAAAATCCAACATTTCAACATTTCATATACTAATCTGCAGTAATCTCCAATAATTTTCTGCTTCCCTACCTGTCCACCCAATATGGTTAAAATTACCCTCCTGTATTTTACATTTCCAACACTTATTAAAAAACATTTCATAAAATGCTTTTTGATTTTCATACTGTAAGTTCTGAAGACAGATAGTGTCCAATTTTAATTTTTATATTTGATCGTAAATTCTTTTACGTCTTATGTTACTCTATTCTTTTCATATGAGTTTCTTGGAGGCTCATTTTATCCATCTTTGTTATTAAGGTTTTCTTTCCTCTTCTTAGATCCTCTTTTTTCCATGGTGGACTTTCCTTTGGCGCTTCCCATTTGGTTTTCTAGCTGAAATTCTGAACTTCCTTTTAAGTTTGGTCCTAATAATCCACTTGATTGCTCCTCTTCCTGTTTCTTATCTGTCTTTTTCTCTTCTTTCCTACCCAGCCATTTCCCCCCTTTTTTCATAAAGTCTTCTGCCTTCATTGTTGAGTTAATATAATATCTCTGTGACTGGAACTGGAAAGAGACACCTTCAGGTATCAACCACTTATATGTAATTGAGTTTGTTCTCAGGAAATATGTCAGCTCTGTGTATTGTCTCCTTTTCTGTCTTATTGGCCACGGAATACATTTCAAAATCTTAATTTATGTTCATTTTATAGTGGATCCTTTATCTTGCATATTTCTTAGAACTTTTTCTCGAAATACCATTCTCGTGAATTTAACATGAATTTTTCTGGGGAGTTTGTTATTTCTGGTGTATGCTGTATTAATTATTCGTGCAAACAGATGGCATTTTTGATGGCACTCTTATTCAGAAAGGTTTCATATCAACTTTGTGCTGTGTCTTTTTCTGGGCAGTCACATTTCCTTAACTCTGATGTATTCTAGTTTGCACTAATTCTTAATTCAACATCTTGGCTTGACACAGCTCCTGCCTCCTCTCTACAGCTCAATTATATACAAGATGTTCAGAAATTCATGATGAATTCTGAAATCAGTGTCACAGCTACTGAACTCAACATAGTGTAAGCCAAGACATTTGTGTGCATCTCTCACTGTTCTATAATATTAACAGACCCTCCACTCCATCTGGTTCTGACAGTCTCTTTGTAGAAATCAGCATGCTTTGTATACTGAAGATATTAGAGGACTCACTGTTTTTATAAGGTGTTATTTCTCCCTGGCTGCAGATTCCAGATGTTGTTTGATGAGCTTTTTTGTGCATTAAACTGACTCATTTCAATACATTAAATAGTTAGAAATAGGTAGTAAGCCATTTTTGCCTTCCTTTTCCCCATCTTTTGCACTGAGTCTCTGGCACTTTTCAATCAGATTCTCAAGTTTGTAGTCCTTGCAAAAGTTTGGAAAAGTCCCTTTTTTTGGACTATAGTCTCAGAAACCCACCCCCACCCCACCCTAGCATGGCCACTGTCATGGTGGCTCAGAGATTATGTACTTATAAGACACAAGAGAAGAGAAGAGAAGAGAAGAGGCCCTTGCTGAATATACCTATTTGGAGGCCCCTTGCTTCTTACCATGTGTCATTGCCATTTGATCCCCCTCACCTGAGAAGTAGTATTCATCCATAGTGATGTGGTCTCCTGTGGTCATGAGACCTGGAACCACTTCCTCAATTTCCTTCCTTAAGTACAGTAGGAATCCGCTATCTGTGGGATAAGTATACACTGATTCACTTATCCGCTGCTTGAAAATACTACCAGGGTGTATTTACCAGAACTGGTCACTAGAGGGAACCAGAGACCATGCAATGTATAGCATTCGATACTTCCTCGTCTTCATCATCCACAGGAAGAACTGATCCCTAGCAGATAGGATGGTCCTACTGTAGTTATTTATGGAGTATTTCGTCTCTATCCTATCATTATTTCAGTAAACTCAAAGCAGTGTGCATGCCTCAGGTTCTTTCCACTCTGTCCTCACAACTTGGAGGGTAGAGCAGGTTAAGAGACAAACCATTTAGGTATCATAAATGCTGCTGCTGTGACTGTGACCATACTTAGATAGGAACATTTAGCCCCACCTCCTCCATCACTGTGCTTACTATGATTTCTGTGCGCTGGGTCTCAAGAAGAGATTTCCCAAGGTTCTTGCTTATCTGGAGAGCCTACATCAAGCACAAACCTCTCCTGTTCACACCCAGGTCTGACGAAGGCAACAACAGAGGGAAAGAGGCTCTTGCTCCATTCTAAACATTACTCTAGAATAGGTCTAGACTAGAGTAATTGGGCCAGCGAGTTTCATGCCTTAATGGGGATTCAAATTTAGATCTCTCGAGTCCCAGGCCACTGTACCTCATGGCTGTCAAGCCTTGACATTTTCTGCACATCTGCCAAACTGAATGTGATCTTTTAGTGGTGCATCAAGGCCTGGAAATTGCTTATCAGTTCCCAAGCCTGACAAAAGTTTTGCCACAAAGTTGCTGATTACTGTTTCACTACAGATTTGGTCTACACACCAATTATTTGCTAAATAATTTAAATGGAGACTGTAAATGTCAGAGAAACATGATAGACAGGGAAGGGTCGGGGTGATGGTCTTGCTGAAAAGGCTGTATATATGGGAAACTATCCAACAGTGCTGTGGTAATTGCTGGATTTCCCCAGAAACTGCCTTCAAAATTGTGGCTGCTGGTTTTCTTCATGGTAGCCTTTTTCTACACAGTCGTGCTCCTGTCTGCTAGTGCTGGTACCACCAACAACAACTCCACCTTCTTCTGTGAGTCTGTCGATGACCCATGAATCTGGGGGTGGGGGAGCAGGTAGGTATTTTCAGTCACTTTTGTTTCAAGGTTCAATTCTGTTTTCAGCTGCATGGGGCTCAGCTTGGGAAATGGCAGACCGTCTTTCTTCACAAGCACACACCACTTGTCACCATTTCTTCTGCCGGAATTCAAGCAATAGTATGTTGGGCACAAGGAAAAATGGCTTCCCTTACCCACTTTGAATGGCAGGAACCATAGCAACAGCACAACAGATAGTTAACCAGATACTCATAGCTTCAGGGCTTGTAATGGTTTCACTTATTTCTTGTACATTGGCCAGAGTATTACTGATTAATCATGCAGGCATTAAGTGCAACAACATTAACCACAGTGGGGAACTACCACTAGCTAACAACTTGCCACATATATTCATTTTTGTGCTCCAATACATGCAACTGTTGCACAATGAGGAATGCAGGTGGTGACTTAAGTAGTGGAAATTCACACTGCAGTTTATGCCCCTACACTTACACAAGCAGATCCAATCAAGAAGGTAATGTTCAGTATGCCTGGGATGACTGTGTGTATTTTAAGTCACTAAAAGGGATGGGGGTGCAAGTGATAGACAGTAAGTTTACAGCATGCTAATTTATTTTTTGTTGTTCACTCTACTGCTGTATGATTAATAGTTTTCCACAACGTTAAAAAAATCGAGCCTAAACACTCTCTGAGGCAATCATGTTTTGAGCATAACACTGGAAGAAACAATAAAACTAGGAAAAGTTGAAGGTGGCAGGAAAAGAGGAAGACTGAACATGAGATGGATTGACTGAAAAAAAGGAACCCATGGCCCTTTTTCTGCATGACCTAAGCAGAGCTGATAGTGACAATACCTTAACTTTTGGAAGTCACCAACTCACAGTCACTGTAAAGGGGAAACAGCTTAATTGTGCTGTTTCAGCTTACATGTGGGTAAGAATACAGGAAAACACTCAAAATTTAAATTCTATCAAACCTTTAACAATAAAATTTTAGCAATATCCAGTGGAGTAGCCTTGTTAGTCTGTTGCAGCAAAATCAATAAACTCTTAGGAAATCTTGAAAACTAACACATTTTCTTTGACACAAGCGTTTGTGGCCTGCAGCCCATTTCTTCAACTGCATCAAAGGAAGAGGGCTACAGTCCATGAAAGCTGATGAATAATAAAACTTGTTTGTTTGGAAAGTGTTGCAAGACTCTTTATTATATGATTGTTGCATGAAAGAGCTGCAGAGCAAATCAGATATTGTGCAACAGAGCAAATCAAAATTCCACGAGGCAATTCTAAAAATGGGGGCACTCCCCCCCCACAAAAAATTATAACTTTGAAACTGGACTTTGGATCAGGGCCAAACTTGGCACATGTAGAGCAGACAGTCTGCTCCTGCTCTGTGTAAAATTTGGGCAAAATGTGCTCATCTTATGGGATCCTCTAGGACTGGGTAATTCTACACAAGGGAAGTTTCTGTTGGAATTTGTGTGTCGTGTATACATATTTAAAGCTCAATTTTTAAAAAAGCCAGGGAATTCAATTTTTTCACAAAAACCCTCTGATTTATGAATCTGGAATATTGTTCTTCTGTATCTATGATTCAAAACACCAGAAATGGCCCGAGATTGCTGTACAATATTGTGGTAGTGTTGCCAGCACTACCATTTGGAGTTGTTGAAAAACAGCCCTGACATTTGCTTTGTGTTTGGCTAACTGATGAAAAAAGGAGTCAGCTTCTGGGATTTTCCCCCGTGTGGTGTCACTTTCTGAATGATAGTCGGCAGAAGAGAGTATCATATAGACCAGTGGTCCTCAACCTTGGGCCTCCAGATGTTCTTGGACTACAACTCCCAGAAGCCTTCACCACCACCTCTGCTGGCTAGGATTTCTGGGAGCTGAAGTCCAAGAACATCTGGAGGCCCAAGATTGGAAACCACTGCTATAGACTATTTTGACTGCTACCATTGGTATTATCAACATTCAGGCTGTCCTTGGCTATGTAAAGCTTGGCATCCTTTTTCCTGCTAGCAATGCAGGCATGATATTGCGCAATTTCCTGGCGTTCTGAATCTTGGGTACAGAAGCACAATATGCACATTCATAAACTGGAGGGTTTTTTTAAGAATTGAATCAAGGATTACATTTTATGTCAGGGAAACTCAATTCTATCAATGCATTTTCCTTAATGCAAGGAAAAGACACAGGATGATGTTGTTGCCCTAATTTGGCTCACATTTTACAATGGTCACTGAAATTAACCTGCACATTTTCCTCACTGGGTCAGGCAATGTACAGTCCCTAAAGAACCAAAGAAAGTTTTACCTATTTCCCCATTCCTTTCAGTGGAAATAGGACAAACGTGGGCATGAATAAATTACTTCTTGTGTAATTTCTCACTTAGAGATCACATTGGTACAGAGCTGTGTGCTAATGCATACAGAACAAATTTCACCGCAGTAATAGCGGTGCTTTAAAATTCCCTTTACAATTTTGAACTGCTTTTAACAATAAAATGTACAATGTAATTTTCCCCCCTTTACTACTGTGATTTACCCATTTCATTAACTCAAAACACAATTCTGCTCTTTGTTGCTTAAGCCATGTTGAGTATGAAGAGGCGCAATGGGATTCTGCTTCTTGTGCCAATATTATTCTCTGTATTTCTCTTGCCATCTTTTGGACACAGTTGAAATCATTCAGAAGTTACTATGATTAAAGATTATTTGCAAGGAAGTTCAAGGCATGTGTATTTTGATCATGAAATGCACACATGGCAATAGCTTTAACTTGGCATGATAAGGCTTCTTAGGGCCAAACTCAGTGTTAAAGAGGACCGGGAAGAATGAACACAGGTATGTTCCCTGTGTCTTACAGAAAGATTCCACTGAAAGAAGACTTGTGACAGAGGCTGGCACTTTAAGAGACATGCTACTTGTGCCATCAAACATTAGCAGAGAGGAACATAGAGGAGGCACAGGGTTGCTACTATCTGCAACTGTGATATGTCCTTCCTAACATCTGGTATGGCCTTAGTAGGTCTCCAGAAGGCCAGATGGGATATATCCAATGACGAATTAACAGTAGTGTACGTGTAAGATCCAGCACCTAACCACAGCCATTGATGCATTGTATTAGAGGGCTGGACAACATATTTTTATTTAGTAAAGGAGAGGAAATGCTGTCTGAGGAAACATCTTGAGGTGGTTATGGACTGGAAAGATTAATGCTGTGAACAGGAAAGGTCCCCTGAGCCCAATTTGGCACCTTAGAGTGTGCTCCCTAATTCAGAAGCCTGGGACTTACATTCATAACGTTTTACTGCCAGGTAAAATACACATTGGTTTTGCCCACCTTCTTTAATGCAATTTGGCTGGATTTCAACAGTGTTATTTTTTGTTTGTTTTTAACATGCCTTTCAAGCTGTAATTTAAATTGTTTCCTATGGCCACACTTTTATCTGTTTACAGTGTTGCTTTCATAAGCTCAGTTCTTACATGGCTCGCTAGTTTTAGCTAATTTGCTTTACTTAATATTTTCTTTCATCTTTATTCCTATTCTTTTAATTTTGTTGTAAGCATACCTCAGACAGTTCAAGAGAGGCAGAGTATACAATTATTAAATAAGTAATAAACAAATTTGTGTTCTTTTATTGGACTCTGACCACTCTCAGTGCAGCCCCAGGAACTAAGGCCTAAGATTTACTACAACATATTTTTCTTCAGAACTATAACCTCTATGCTGAAGTATTTTGTTGAACCTCTTAGTACTTTTAACAGCATAATTTCAAAGGTTTGAAACATTACTTCTTTGGATGATGTCTCCTGAGATCTCTTAGCTAACATGGCAAGTTGACCTTCTGCTGGAGATTTGGGAGATTCTCATCTAAACAAGTAACTTTTCCAAGGAGATTGGGGGGGAGAGAGTAATGTTTCTCTCTGTATACTTTTAGGACTGTGATATGGATATCACAATGTTTGTAACAGTGTTTGAATCTAGCTTGAAAGAAGAAACACTTCTCTTAATTTAGGTATTTGTTTGAAATCAGTGCATGTGTCCTTTCTGTGGCACCAGCAAGCCTAGCCCAGAAGGGCTTTTGCTGCCCAGGGAATAACCACATGCTACCACATACCAGCATGAAGATGAAACAGAATACATGTTAGCATTTTAACTTGGTGATTGAACTCCTAGCATCTTCAGAAAAGGCAACCAAAGACCTGGAGACCTTCTGCCACTCATAGAATCATAGAATTATAGAATCATGAAGTTGGAAGGGGCCTCTAAGGCCATCGAGTCCAACCCCCTGCTCAGTGCAGTAATGCAAATCAAAGGATATCTGCCGGGTGGTTGTCTAAATTTCTCTTGAACGCCTCCAGTTCTGGAGCACTCACCACCTCTCAAGTTAATTGATTGCACTGCCGTACTGCTCTAAGTGTTAGGACATTTTTCCTGATACTCAACCAAAATCTGGTTTCCTGTAACTCGAGTCCATTGTTGTGTGTCCTGCACACAGGAATGATCAAGAACAGATCTTGCCTCTTCTCTGTATGACAGCCTTTCAAGTATTTGAAATATTCAATATTCTCAAATATTCAAAATACTCAATATTCTCAAAAACAAACAAATAGACAAAATCATTCTGGGATATTAAAACTTGGAGTCTACATGGACCACAGAAACTACTAGTTCCAGTTCTGTTTTCAATACATGTTCCTGTAGATATATTAAATATTCAACTCTGGTTCTCTAAACTTCAACTAAATACAATGGAACTAAGGAAATAATTACATGTGGTAACCTAGAAGTACGTTAAGCCACTATATTGGGCAAATAAAAGACAAGGAGACACACCAGAAAAGACAAGTAGAAATTGAACTGTCAGCAAGTTGAACAGTACGAACATTTAAATGTGCACAGCTATTGTGACTCTTGAAAGCAAAGAACAGTGACAAAAGAAACTAAGGTTGTTTAACTCACAGCACCTGAGCAGATATCTTTGAGTGATAGGATGACTAAGGCCAATATACTCCTACATGATCGCCTCCCAACGTGATTAGACACTTTCAGATACAGATCATCCACTGAAGGCTCCTGAAAAGTATAAACAGTATCAACAGCCATCTAATTATTCGCTGTAATGCGGCATGCAGCCTCCGTTTGTGACATGGCAATCTTAAAAATGTTGAATGGGCACAGTCATTCCTGTAAATGTTTTCTGTACCAGTTTAGAAGATGAAACCTTCTTGGAATATAAAATACCACTATTTATGAATGAAAACATGGGGAAGGAGGTTGGTTTTTGTTTTGTTTTTTAAGTTAGCATGATTTGGAGCTATTTATCCTTGGCTGTCAGGATCCACTCTGCCATCAGGCAAAGTCAGGCAATCGTCTCAGGTGACAGATAATGGGGTGGCGGGAGAACTGCAGCCACAGCTCTTGGCTTTTACTCCAAAACTCAATGGGTACCCCTTTCTGTCTCACTGGAATGTTTAAACAAGTCTGATGTCTCAGGTGTCACAGGGCTGAAATAAGATTGTACTGCCAGACCAGCAAATTTTGTATCTTGTCCTTCACCACAGGCAGCAAAAGTATCTTGGGAGAGCCCTGTTGTTTCTTCCTCAGTGTCTGAGTCACATGGGAGATAAAAGAAGCCCAACCGTGCTTCTTAGCTATTGTCCTTTGGCTTCTTTAGCTGCAGGGTTTCAAAGTTCATGGCTTGGGGAATACCTAGGAGATGTGACTTCTGGATTTCACCCCATATCTCCTACTCTGCATGATCTGAGCAGTTATAACAGTCTGTACTGAATGGAAGTCTCCATTTTTAAAAAAAACCTCTCAAACAATTGATTATGACTAGCAACTGATATTGTTTGGAGTGGGAGCTGAAATAAACAAAAGACACAATTCTCATTGGTAGATCTTTCACTTCAGATGAAAATAATAATTTGACCCAGAATAAGATCATTCTGTCTCTATGCAATATTTGCAAACTCATTCTCCAAACTCACTTGAATCCTTGTGTAGCCAAAATGGCACAATCTATTGTTGTTGTTGTGTGCTGTCAAGACACTTCTGATGGATGGCAACTCTATCAATCAACAGCCTCCAAAAGGTCCTATCATTAACAGCCCAACTCAGGTCTCGCAAAGCACAATCTACACAGAAAGGAATTCACAGTCTGTTGGGACCTACTACTGTCAGCAGTCAATTTTGTACAGTATGCTGTTTTGAACTATTCAACTGTAAGTAAATTGTTGTAAGCCACCCAGAGACCTTTGGGTAGAGTGGGCAGCATATAAGTTAAATAAATAAATAAATAAAATAAATAAATGGAAACGTTTATTCTTTCTCTTAACTATGTCCCGAAACCAGCAAAATCAGGGAGCTGGACAGGGGACAGATTGTATTTGTCTTCAGTGTGGAAGGGATTGTCACTCTCAAATTGGCCTTCTCAGCCACACTAGACGCTGTTCCAAGACCTCTATTCAGAGCACGTTATCATAGTCTCTCAAGACTGAAGGATACCTATTACTAACTATGTCGCAGAGTGAGTTATTGAGATTGTAAATGTCAGTTGATGAGACAATAAGGGGTGGTCTGCTCTGGGGAGACTTGAAGCTAATTCTGCTCTGTAAGTCTCTACACTTCTGCTGTGCAGCTAGAGACTTTTTAGCCAAAATTCAAAACTCTACAACAAATCATACCTACCCCACTGGCTTACTGTGGCCAAGACTGGGGGGGAGGTGATGTATCCTATTTCCCTGTTGTGTTCCTTCTTCCCCAACCCTCCTATCAACCATAAGCAGAGGAGAGAGATGAACTAGGCCCATTCCAGGTCTGCCTTAATCTGAGATCTTGTTTGACGGATGCTGTTTATCTGGAGATAAACATCTGAACTAGAGAAGGCAACCAGCCGTTTTCTCTGGCTGCACAGATAATTTTAATATTTAAACCAAGATCAATGATGTCTCTTGGCACTCCTACTAGACGCCTCAGTTTCTGGCTGTGCCTTGTCTTCAGCGCGCAGTACATGAGCTCTGTGGGTGGGTGAAGGCCATTTACAAAATAAATGCATTCCATTATTGGTCTGCTTTAATCTTAGGAAAAGGAACTGATGGTACCAGCTATAATCTGAATGTGCCTTTATCTTTTAAATTACAAAATGTTGACCACTTCTTGCCAGCCTCTATCATGCAAATTGCTATCTCACCATGAAAGCTGCCAGAGCATTAATCAACCTGATTAGGATTCGGAAACCAACTGGACACTGCTAAATGAAGCACACTGAGGAGCACAGTCAGGAGACATTTGTATCAGAGCTCCTGCTGAACCACAGTGCTTCCTCCTTCCTTCCTTTTCTCTTTTTCAACAGAGATCTTCATAACCTCTTCTTGTAGAAAACTTTCTTTGGCATTACAAAAAAAAGTTGAGCAGCACCCAAGTTGATATTCCAAGCAAATAATTATACCAGAAAAAAAAAGATCCTAATGCTGAATACAATGCTGTTCCCATGAGGGAG
The DNA here is from genome assembly GCA_037013535.1 of Intellagama lesueurii. Lineage (NCBI taxonomy): Eukaryota > Metazoa > Chordata > Lepidosauria > Squamata > Agamidae > Intellagama > Intellagama lesueurii. The sequence continues at coordinate 127,756,312 of JBAJHW010000001.1, read as the reverse complement.
CAGTCCAGATGTTAGATGTTTCTTACCCCATTCCAACATAATGCCATATAAAGATGGGCATGATCTGTAGTTCGGTGGGTTGGTCCAGTTTGGCATGGTGCCTGCACAGGTGTTCCACGGGCACTACACACTTTCCTCACCTGTCTCCTCAGGTGATCATCCACTCACCGGCAGCAGCACAGACTTATGGAGGACCTTGGGAATGTAAGTGTAAATAATTGCTCTTCAAAAATAGCTTCCCAAGTTCTGTTACATGTGTTGATCCTAAGAGTATCATTTGGGGCCTATTAGAAGCAAGGGATTGGCAGATTGAATGTGGTCTTTCTAGTGTTGTCATTCTGCTCATAGGTTTTGAGGATCTGAGGGGATCTCATAATAGGCATTTTTAAAAGATGAACTGTTTATCGATGCTAAAATTTGAATAACATCTAGAGTTGCATTTTCTCTTACATGATCAAACACTTACCAAGACATTGTTGAAATGTTAATAATTAATGTTTTAATCTAACATATTGCTAATTCAATTTACTGATCACATTGGGAGTCTGATAATATGTCTAAATATACACAAACTCTTTCATAAAGACTGATTACCTACTGTATGATTTAATAACATGCCATTTGTATATGCTAACTTTTTCCAGAACTATCAGATTTTAATGCTTGATTCTATTCCTGTATTGGCCTTACATCACTTCAGATCACTCAGATGTTAATCTTTTTTTCGGACGGGCATGATAGTTACCCAAGAATGATGGCCATATTTTCTGGCTGATGCTAATAATAAATAGTCTGTGATGGAGTCGATTTTCTAATTGGTATCTCATTCATGCCCGTTGACTGTAAGTAACCTGAGCTAGCACAAGCTGTTAAGAGTGCAATGAGCTCCATCCATCTTTGATTTAGCTCCATACAGAGGGCGTCAAAGTGACATTCAGCCCAGTCTACAATATTGTCCAGGTACAGTGAAGGCAAAGCCTGTGACACTCATCAGTTGAACTACATTGTTTTAGGACTTCTCCACCTATTACAGTCTTTAGATGCATATTTCTGTTTTTTCAAGAACATGTCTAAAAGATTACAATGTGGCAATGACACAGGGATGATTAAAATCAATTTATCATATAGATACATACATAAAATTGGTGGTTGCTATGTCCCAGCTTCCAAAAGGACTTCTTTTGCTTGTGGAGGTAATTTTACTCCCTCAAGGCAGTTATGCTACCTAGTTGCTAGAATACAGTCCCTTTTGAGTGACACCCAGGAGCTGAAGGCTTATTTATAGGCATACCTCACTCTTATGTGAGTGGGAGTACATTGCTTCATGCAACCTAGACCAATATAGACCTGAGCAAAGAGCTGACATGACAACAGTGAACTCACAAAGTGTGCCCAGCAGTAAACATAGCTATCACACCACAAGCCATACACTGCTGGAGAAGAGCTTTATGGATACCCTGGACCACGAGAAAGATGAACAAGTAGGCCCTACATCAAATCAAGCCTGAAATATCTCTGGAGGCAAAAATGACAAAACTGAGGCTGTCATACTTTGGGCACATCATGAGAAAGGATTCTCTGGAAAAGACAATAATGCTGAGAAAGTTGAAAGGCAAAGGAAAAGAGGGAGACCAAACATGAGATTAATTGATTCCAAAGAGTCAAAATGAACCTTTTCGCAATAGCAGCTTTTAATATGTATTTTCCTACGAAATGAAAGATGTTTCTCCACAGTTTTCAAATGTATGGATTTTCCCCCCAGGAAGTATTTTTGCATTCCCCCCCCCCTTTTCTCTCTCTCTCTCTCTCTCTCTCTCTCTCTTTTTTTTTTTTTTTTTTTTTTTTGCCTTTTGTTTTGGAAGCTCACAGATGTACATATTTCTTAGTACAAATTATGGTTCCATTCATATATGATTTGGGATGAAGTGAATTGGATCATCTTACATTAAAATGTGAACGCTAGTAATTACCTACTCAGCCCTAGACCAAGCCATTGCTACCTCCTCAAATAGCAATTTCCAAAGAAGTAGCTATGTTAGTCTGTCCCGGTGGACTGGCAAAGTGGAAGGAAGGAAGGAAGGAAGGAAGGAAGGAAGGAAGGAAGGAAGGAAGGAAGGAAGGAAAAATTGTAGTATTTTACAAACTAACTTTTTTGTTTCAGTGTGAACTCTCATGTCCGAAGAACTGGACTGTGATACTCAAAATGTTTAGTCTTTAAAGTGTGACAATATTTTGCTTTCCTTTCTTTTGATCCTGAAGCTGTGAGCCCCGTTGAGCTGAACAAAATCCCTGGGCTTAAATCCAAACTTGCACTGGGAGATGTCCATTAATGTGCTGGGACTTTCAGTTCCACTGGTAGGAGCAGTTCTGCCAAGAAAATGATTGCTCTGGATTCCCCCCCCCCCCTCACTGCCCGTACAGCTTCAGTTCAGGAGAGACACTGATCAAGATGACACATGCTTCATATAGTGACCAATGTATCATTGGAAATTTGCTGTATCCTGGAAGCCCTGCCAAATAGAGAGAATGATTTAGTTGAGCAAAACGACTTTTGATCAAGTCAAAGTTTGTATTACATTTAAAGGCCAACCTTGAATATGTATGACAGGAGAATGACAATATTACACAAGGTTTATCTTTGGATTTGGTATGCACAAGCTGCCAACAGTTTAGGTGGCCTTTCTGAAACTTTATTCTGAAGAAAGAAAAACCCTAACAAAATGAAAGGCACATCATAAAAGTCATATTTGCTTTGTATTCCTGCAGCTTCTTTGCTTTTGATCATTGAGGGAAGAAAACAACAAAGATTTTATTTGTGTTTCAAATGTTTGGTTCTATAAAAAAAATGATAGGTTGAAAAAAATACCAAATCTGTTTGGAATCTCCCACTCCCCAGCTCTTTGGGTTGAAAACTGATCTGCTCATTTTGAGGAACTGCCGGTCATATTGCAGAAAATGATCTGAAGTCATTTTAATAGATACTGGCCAAAATCTAGTTACTTAGTTTCACAAAATAAGTAACTTTTGCAGGAAAACTGCCTCACATTAAAAAATCTCCATAGAAATCATATGTTGCATACTGATTTGGCAATAAATAAATATCTACTCCATACATAAAATTCAGTTCTTAATTCTTAATGCTTCCATGGCATTAAGATATTTCTGCCACTCTAGCTGGCTGGATAGCTCAGTGGTTTAGGTATCGGGCTGAGGGTTTTGATTCCCCACTGTGCCTCCCATGAGAAGAGCCAGCTTGTGTGGCCTTGGGCAAGCTGCACAACCCCAGGGTGCCCCCAGAAGAAGGGAATGGTAAATCACTTCTTCGTATTCTCTACCAAGAAAACCCTGAAAAGGGTCACCATTAGAGATGGGGACGGATATAAAAATGGATCGTTTTTTCCGACAAATATAGCTGATTCGCTAAATATCCGTCGATCCGTATTTGTGGGTTCCAGAGACCCCCACGAATATGAAGGGACAAATATTTACATTTTTATTCGTACTTCGTATTAAAAAAACAAACAAAAACATTCTGCCTACCAGCCGCCACCCCACACATCCACCCAATACCACAGCCTACCCCCACCCCTTCCTTTTCCTACCTTAGCCCCCACCCCACCCCCACCAACAGCCCCTTACCTTAATCGAAGCTGCCGAGGTCTCTTGACCTAGTCCGATCCACGGCACATAAAAAGGGAGACTGGATGCCCTTTGTGAAGATGGCAGCTGCAGCTTCCCTACCCTAAATGAAACCGCAGCCGCCATCTTCACAAAGGGCAGCCAGTTTCCCTTTTTACACTCCGTGGCTGCAGAGGCCTGATGGAGACCTCGGCAGCAGCTATTAAGGTAAGGGGGTGTCAGTGGGAGTGGGGTGGGGGCTAATGTAGGGAAAGGAAGGGGGTGGGTGGGTAGGCTGTGGGGGTGGCTGGCTGTGGGGTGGTGGTGGCTGCCTATCGGCCTCCAATCAGCTGACCGGCGGCTGGTACGCAGAATGGGCTTCTGTGCCATGTGGTAAACTCTCCTGGGGGGACCCACTTTGTAGGTGAATAACTCAGATGTCCGATATCCAATCTTCACCAAAGTTGGCAGGCATGTTGGGGAAAGACATAGGAAGCTTCGTTATGATTCCAGACTCTCTAAGTACCTGGGGGGATCTTTCCTGGGGGGTCCTCTTTGTGAGTATATAACTCAGGGGTCCATGATCCAATATTCACCAAACATGCAGTGGTTGTAGAAAAGCGTCTCAGGAAGCTTCCCTGCAAATTTGGTGTCTCTAGGTGGTTTGGGGCCAGTGTTATAGCTGTTTAAATCAAAGATGGATCAACAGATCGATTCGTCGATTCGTCGAAGAATATTCGTATATTTGTATCCATTGATCCGTTAACCTTGACAGATCACGAATCAAAACGGATCACCATTTTTTAAATTTGTCCCCATCTCTAGTCACCATAAGTCAGAATTGACTTGACAGCACACACACAGACATACACACACAGCAACATTCCCATAATTCAAAATAATGTTATTCAAAACTTTCAGGCACATAAGCCTACTCATCACTGGACTGCAGCATCAAAATGAGGCCACCACAGGCAATCACCAAAGAAAGGATGTTCCTAGGATGTAACCCTAACCCAAACCACCTCGGATACAATGCACATCAAGAGAGAGCTTGCTCATCCAGCTGTTATTTATCACAAGCTGAAATATCAAGAGACAATTGCTTGGATTTTTTTTGAGAGAAAACAGTATAATAAGCCATGTGGTGACTTATGTTGGAAATGATCTAAAATAATACTGAAAATAAGAAGCAGCAGTTTTAAAACTTTCTCAAAGAGCCTTTCAGCTTTTCTAACAATGATATTAATAGCTATGAAATTTAGGGGAAAAGACCCTTTCCCCTCAAAATAATTCTGTGGTGCAGAATGTAATACAGATTTTCATATGTATAAGGAATGCTGTGTAGCCTATGTGGTGTTAGATCAAGCATTTGACTCCAGCTGCTCCACCAAGAAAAGTATACAAACACATTCAGGAAAAATTTGTCTGAACCATTTCTAGGAACCTTTTTTTTTTTTTTTTTTTTTTTTTGCCAACAGCATATGCAAGGGCTTTTATTCTGCTAGGTGTTCTTCAACCTGCTTCCTTGACTTTCTTAGCTTATAGGCACACCTGCGCACACACACACGCACACACGCACACACACACACCAGTGTTTGGTGTGAATTACAGCATTTGAGCTGAACTTCAAAGCAAGCATCTAATGGTTGTTGTAGGTTTTTCAGGCTGTTTGGCCATGTTCTGAAGGTTGTTCTTCCTATTGTTTCGCCAGTCTCTGTGACCAGCATCTTCAGAGGACAGGAGTCAGAACTCTGTCTATGCTCTGGTGCAGTTTGTGGGATAGTTGAGTATTTATAGCTGTGGGATCAGCTTTTTGTCCTTTTCAGGAGATTGGGTGATTATGGTGATCAGCGTGTTTTTTGTTGTGGGTGTATTGTTGTGATAAGGGGGAGAGATGATCTGTCACTGTGATTGATGGGTGTCATTAGCTGGTCTTTTGTGTGTAGTAATCACCGGTCCTTGTGGATGGGTAGAGTTCATTGACCTTTTGCAGGCTGTATTTTTCAGTGCTGGGAGCCAGGCTTTGTTGAGTTTTAGACTTTCTTCTTTTTTGTTGAAGCTCTGCTGGTTTTTGTGGATTTCAATGGCTTCCCTGTGCAGTCTAACATAATGATTGCTGGTGTTGTCCAGTACTTCTGTTTTTTGAAATAGAATTTCATGTCCAGCTTGTTTCAGGGCATGTTCAGCTACTGCCGATTTTTCTGGTTCTTTTAGTCTGCAGTGTCTCTCATGTTCTTTGATTCTGGTGTGGATGCTGCATTTTGTGGTTCTAATATATACCTGGCCACAACTGCAAGGTATCCAATATACTCCTGCAGAGGTGAGGGGGTCCCTTTTGTCCTTTTCTGACCATAACATCTGTTGTATTTTTGTGGTGGGCCTGAATACTGTTTGTAGGTTCTAATCTAATCTAATCTGAGATCTAATCTTTATTTACTGCCTCTTTCACTAAAGAGGTTATTTTCCCTCTCAGCTTAATGCTTGAATACCTCAGGTGTTGGAAAACGACTCTCCAGATGTTCTACTAGACAATGCTGACACACAAAGCTAAGGACTGATGTGTAGGGTCCAGGCTGTATGGCTGCCTGTATCCATCACATCATACAAATGATGCTATCTCAGTAATGTCCAATTTTCTTTCCACACCCCCCCCCCCATTACTAAGGCTATCAGCGTATATTGGTCTGTATTATAGCACAGACTAAAGGGCAGCAATGAAGAAAATAGAAAAGATCATCAAGTGCAAGGATGTGACACTGGAGACCAAGACCAAGACCATCCACATTCTTGTATTTTTGATCACCAGGTGTGGGTGTGAGAGCTGGACAGTTAAGAAAGCTGACAGAGAAAAATGATTCATTTGGAATATGGCACTGGAAGATAGTTTTGTGGATACTCTAGACTACCATAAAGATGAACAAGTGGGTCCCAGATTAAATCAAGCCTAAACTATCTCTGAATAGTGATGAAATTGAGGCTGCCGTAGTTTGGGCACCTCCTGAGAAAGCAAGATTCTCTGGAAAAGACAATAATGCTGTGAAAGGTGGAAAGCAGCCGGAAAAAAGGGAGAGCAAATACGATTTGGACTGACTACCTAAAGGAACCACAGGCTTGATTTTAGAAGAGCTGAGCAAGGCTGTTGAGGACAGGACCTTCTGGAGATCTCTCGTTCAGAGGGTCACCATAAGTCGAAGATGACTTGATGGCACATAACAGCAACAACAAAAATGAAGTTCTTCTGTTTCTCCATCACTTAGGGGCAAGAGTTGTTGAGATTTTGATCTGGAAATGTATCAAACATAAATGTAAATGTATTGGTGAAAGTAAATTGGCTGATTTTACCTGAGTCATGTACTGATTGTATTCAGGTGTGGGTACCAAGGTTTGAGACTTAGTGTTGTACAGCTGTTGTACATGATGTAACCTTATGTAAGTAGAAAATGAAGTAATGTATTTTCTGATTGGTTCCAATAATCTATATAAGTCATGTGTAAAGGGGGACATTTCATCTGCTGTAAGTCAGATCACTTATTTCTATGCTATGTGTTGTGCCATGTCATGTTATGCTGCCAGATGAATGTCTATTCTCTCTGTATATACAGTGGTGCCTCGACTTATGAACTTAATTGGTTCCGGAACTCCGGTCGTAACTCGAAATAGTCGTAAGTTGAAGCACCATTTCCCATAGGAATGCATTGAAATGCAATTAATCCATTCCAGCCGAAGAAAAAAATCACCAAAATAACCCCCAACAACACTGCAAGACCCATCGGAAATGCGATTAATCCGTTCCGGCCGAAGGGGGAAAGAAAAAAAGAAAAGCAAACAAACCGTGCAAGACCCTTCAGAAATGCAAAAAAAGCAAAGCAGAAAGCAAACAAACCATGCAAGATCCTTCAGAAATGCAAAAAAAGCAAAGCAGAAAGAAACAAACTGTGCAAGACCCTTCGGAAATGCAAAAAAAGCAAAGCAGAAAGCAAACAAACCCTGTAAGACCCATCGGAAATGGGGAAAAAAACCCAAAAAAAACAAACAAACCCTGCAAGACCCATCGGAAATGGGGGAAAAAAAACCCAAAAAGCAAACAAACCCTGCAAGACCCATCGGAAATGGGAAAACAACAACAAAAAACCAACCCTGCAAGACCCATCACAGCATAGAAACATAATCCCACCACCCAGCCCAAAACCACACTGCAAAACCCACCCAGAACAGTTTTTAAAAAGTAGAAAGCAGCACCTTGCCTTACCAGGCGGTCCGAAGCCTCCTCCGATTGCACACTCTCTAACTGCTGGGGCGAAAGAGCTACAAAGAAGCAGCCTCTTCGCCACCAACGGTTAGCAATTTGAATTCCCTGCCTTTTTTCCCTGCCTTTTTCTGGTTGTAACTCGAAACTCCGGTTGCAAGTCGAAGCAAAATTTTGCGGCCGGAGCTGGTCGTAACTCGAAATGGTCATATGTCGGGACGTTCGTAAGTCGAGGCACCACTGTATGTTAATAGACTAAGTTGGCATTTTACTCTCTCAATGTTATACTGTCTTTGCAACCTGATACTGTATCTCCTAACTCTGCTTGTCCTAAGAATACATATTTAACCAAAATTCTCAACAAGATTTTGTGTGAAAAACTGTAGTTTGATGCAGCAGACAGTTAATTCTACAATGGACCAAAAAGAGATGCCAGACAGTCTGTTCTCTCATCAAACAATCTTTTTTAAAAGAAAAGTCACACGTCGCCCTAATACTTCTCACAAATTCCTTAATCTACAGGATGCCAACCCTTATAAATCATGCCAGTGCTTTCATACAGAGCCCGAGTTATACAATATATCAAATAGTTTGCTGCGATAGGCAGCATAAATTGGGAAACGACCTGGCAGTGTTAATATAAATGAATCAATGCAAGCGTCTGGCATGCTAGACATCTGTGATTCACAAAAGGGTGGCGATCCGCTCCACACACTGTCAAGCTGTTCAATGAGGAAAATAAAAGGGCGTTGTTTGTCTTCCGTAAGTTTGTCACCTGCTTTAGACAATTTTATTTTTTTTATCTCTTTAAATGACTGTACATGAAAATGGATCACCTGCAGGAAAAACTAAAGTCCAGATGCTCCACCCTTTCTCATTTGTCCCTTTATTCCCGTTGAATGCCATCTATCTTCTAGTGAAGAGTAATGTCTTTGGAAGAGTCTGTTTAATCAATTATGAACATGTTCTCTTATGAAGACCCTGACCTTCATTTGCCAGCTTTCAGTGTGCCTCTCACCCACCCACCCTGCATATTTCTTCCTGCTCCTTCTTTTTCCATTAGCACATGTGGCATATTATCAGTTCATTCTCTGCTCTGGGGAGATTGCTTTGTTAATACCCACATGTGACTATCTGTGGGAGAAGAAATCAATGTTTCTTTATGTAGGCACTAGACCTGAGATTCTTTCTATCTCTGTCATTCTTCTTCCAGAATGGCCTCAGATTCTTTTCTGACATTCAGTGACCTTCCCAAACAGCTTGGCTCCCCCTGCCCCACAACATACACAAACACATTCTGCAATAAAACTCTTTCCCATTTGATTATTTGAGGAAAAGAATATAAATGTGTTGAAACGAGCATTTCCACATTAGGGGTTAAAAGAGTTGTTCCATGTTGCCCCTGAGTTATCTTGGAAAGTACAGTTTGCAAAACCTAGCTGTGTTAAATGAATAATAATAATGATGGGTCAAATACTCTCTCCCCAACACACACAAATATTTCCAGACGGCTAGTTTGCTCACAAATGAAGAAAATTTGGAGGACTTTTTGATGAGGGGGGAAGTTTCTTCCTGATTCCATCATGAGGCAGTCATTTGGACCCACATATCCCGAGAATGCTGGAACATCTGGATTGAATAACCTATTGGATTAGTAATCTGCTGGGAATATGTAGATGCCAATCTCTTCTATGCCTGTAATCCAACCCAAACAATCTCATTTTCACCCTGTTATTAACTCAGTTCCCTACCCCTCTCCTGTGAGGTATTTTAGGCTGTAGAACCCCACAGAGCAGGAATCTGTGATCTTCTATTTTATAACACTCCACTTGTGGTTGTTGTGATTATGATTCTATTTCTGGTTGGGATGAAATGTACCCAGATGTTCCCAATGGAAAAAGATGAAGGGATAGCTCAGTGGTTTAGGTCTCTGGCTGTGGAGCCAGAGGTCCAGAGTTCGATTCTCCATTGTGCCTCCTTGATAAGAGCTGGACTTGATGATCCATAGGATCTCTTCCAGCTCTGCAATTCTAAGATGATGGTGGTGGTGCTAGTGATGTTCTGAGGCTCCCAGAGCTCCCTTTTGCACTAAGGAAGCTTTTGAGAGACTCAGGACATGGAGAGACAAGACTTTAATAGTTTTTTAAAAATCATCACTGGATCACCACTTGTGGCTCCCATCGTGGTGGCAGTGATCAAGCAAAGTTTCTTACCCTGGTCCTGAGGCTCCCAAAGGCCTCCACAGGGCAAAAGGGAGTCCTAGGGAGTCTCACAGCTTAAACAGAGGGAGATAGGAAGCTTTTAATTCCTTTAACTTAAATGCTTCCAGCATCCAATCCAGGTTCTGCCAGCACAGTTATGGAAGAGGATTTTTGCCCAGTATGGCCACTTATGCATCACCGAAAAAGTATCACCAGAAAAGATGACATCATATTTTGAATATGCACAGATGGAAACTTATAAATAATTTCTGTAGTTTATATAAGAATGTGATTATTTCCTGCCATTGTGGAGCAGGTTATGACCAGGTGACCTGTGTGCCTGCTTACTCTGCTGTCCACATGCTGCAGGCATCTATGGATGGGCAGCTTTAAGGCCTCTGCTTGCTGGTTTGTTTGTTTGTTTAATCTAAGCAGGACTTGGAGTGGCCAGTCCTTCAAACAGAGTACACCTTAAAATGAGAACTAACCTCAGACCGTCTTCTATGCAAAGGACTGTCCTCTGTAAAATAGGACACATGGCTACCATATAGAAATGCTTTTTCAATCATCATCTGCCTCTGCAATGCACTACCACCAGTTCTAAAGATTTCTCCCATTACTCAAAGCAAAGAAAGGATCTTTTCCACAGACACCCAATTAGGGTTGCCAGTCTGAGTGCCAACATGTCCTTAAAAATAATATTTTTCCAGATTCCCAGGTAGCTGGGTTTTTATATATATATAAAAACAGCCAGCTACTGGGGAAGGAATTAGAATGTACAGTGTTTTGATCAGAACTCTATCCCTGCTAGAGACAACTTTGGGGTTTCTTTCAATGCCATGCAAAAATTTAGGTACCAAAACCAGGATCAATAGGACTCAAGGGCAGTTGCTGAAATATCTGGATGTAGTGTGTGCAAGTGTGTGATGTTGCCCTCCAGTGGTTAGTCCATAGAGATTATCAGTCAGTTGGTACAAGCAGCAAGCTGTCTTGATGGCATTTGAGTAAAAAGGGACTATGTTTATGTATCTAAGGGACCAAGTCTTCCATTCCAGTTCTCCAAGAATGTGCATTATTTATCTGTTGCTTGCCATGCTTGGCTGTATATACCGGCTACTACTCAGTGTCAGTTCTTTGATTTATTATATGCTGAGCTGTAAGTTACCGATTCACAGTTTTGCCTGGCAGAAAGGGGTGTGTGTGTTTCTGTAATATATAAATAATTTGCAGGGAGGAAAACCAGTAGCATAAATTCTGTATCGTAGCTCATCAGTTGTACTGTTTGCAGGAGATTTCCACACAGGTATCATTTTGTGTGAAGAAATCTTCCATCACAGATGGATGCACAACCGGTCAAGATGAGTTGTTGTTTAGTCGTTAAGTCGTGTCCGACTCTTCGTGACCCCATGGACCAGAGCACGCCAGGCCCTCCTGTCTTCCACTGCCTCCCGAAGTTGGGTCAAATTCATGTTGGTTGCTTCGATGACACTGTCCATCCATCTCGTCCTCTGTCGTCCCCTTCTCCTCTTGCCTTCACACTTTCCCAACATCAGGGTCTTTTCCAGGGAGATTTCTCTTCTCATGAGATGGCCAAAGTATTGGAGCCTCAGCTTCAGGATCTGTCCTTCCAGTGAGCACTCAGGGTTGATTTCCTTCAAAATGGATAGGTTTGTTCTCCTTGCAGTCCAGGGGACTCTCAAGAGTCTCCTCCAGCACCACAATTCAAAAGCATCAATTCTTCGGCAGTCAGCCTTCTTTATGGTCCAGCTCTCACTTCCATACATCACTACTGGAAAAACCATAGCTTTGACTATGTGGACCTTTGTCGGCAAGGTGATGTCTCTGCTTTTTAAGATGCTGTCTAGATTTCTCATTGCTTTCCTCCCAAGAAGCAGGCGTCTTTTAATTTCGTGGCTGCTGTCACCATCTGCAGTGATCGTGGAGCCCAAGAAAGTAAAATCTGTCACTGCCTCCATATCTTCCCCTTCTATTTGCCAGGAGGTGATGGGACCAGTGGCCATGATCTTAGTTTTTTTGATGTTGAGCTTCAGACCATTTTTTGCGCTCTCCTCTTTCACTCTCATTAAGAGGTTCTTTAATTCCTCCTCACTTTCTGCCAACAGAGTGGTATCATCTGCGTATCTGAGGTTGTTGATATTTCTTCCGGCAATCTTAATTCCGGTTTGGGATTCATCCAGTCCTGCCTTTCTCATGATGTATTCTGCATATAAGTTAAATAAGCAGGGGGACAATATACAGCCTTGTTGTACTCCTTTCCCAATTTTGAACCAATCAGTTGTTCCATATCCAGTTCTAACTGTTGCTTCCTGTCCCACATATAGATTTCTCAGGAGATAGATAAGGTGGTCAGGCACTCCCATTTCTTTAAGAACTTGCCATAGTTTGCTGTGGTCCACACAGTCAAAGGCTTTTGCGTAGTCAATGAAGCAGAAGTAGATGTTTTTCTGGAACTCTCTGGCTTTCTCCATAATCCAGCGCATGTTAGCAATTTGGTCTCGAGTTCCTCTGCCCCTTCGAAATCCAGCTTGTACTTCTGGGAGTTCTCGGTCCACATACTGCTGAAGCCTACCTTGTAGGATTTTGAACATAACCTTGCTAGTGTGTGAAATGAGTGCAATTGTACGGTATCAAGATGAGTACAAGGCATCAATAAAGAGAGACACATAATGCCATGACTTTGAATTTTTGATGCTCTCCAGATGGTGGTCAAGGCTTGAATCCCAATTCTTTTTACTACATTTTGTTAACTAAACAGGAAAACGTCTGCAGCAAAGGCTTAGCACAAAAAATAGAGTCAATGTTGTCAAAGAAATTGAGTCAAAAGATGTAAAGATGTTTAAAGATATTCTGGTAATCACAGTTGCAAAGTGTAGGTGATATTGCTGTTGCCTATTTTAAAAAAAACAGTTCCCAACAATTATAACCAATAAACAAATGACTGCAGGGTTAAAAATAGTGCTGCCTAACAACCAACAGCAGAACAATTTGAACTCATTTGGTTCCTTTAATTTAAAAAATTGTATTTTCTCTTTTGATGGCCCTTTTTGAAACAAAATTGAAGGAAAATCAAGAAAAATGAATAAAAACTACAGATCATTCTTACAAGGAAAGGCCATCTTTAACGTTTTCTTTTGCATTGCTATGACAGCAACATAAAAACAAAATTGTTTAGGCCCTTTGTACCGAATTAAATTGTCCACCACCAACTAACCAAGCCAAGCTTTAATACATCATCAGACCAATTAACCATGTAGTCCTGTGCACTTTTATGTGGGTGTGTGCCCATGTGCTGAACTGAGATCATTCCAAGGTTGCAGCTTAAATCTTGTAATCCTGATAGAAAACCAAATAGGAAGGTCTATGAAGCAAAGAATAAACATACCTATAGAGTGGCATTACTGTAGCACAGACTATTTTTGTTGGAGAAATTAACCAATTTACATGCTTTGTAACACTAGGTGTCAATGGGAAGGAGGGTTTTAGAACCCAAAAGGAATTTTCTCCTTTCTCACTGACCAAATAGAAAAGTTATTTTCTTGTGCTTCTGTCTTGTCCGTCCTTTTTTCCTGTTTGTCCTGCTTGCTTTCCTCTCCCTTCCTCTCTGATCATTAAGCAGAGGAGGCATGTAAAATTGTGCTCCTGGTCTCTGACCATGTAGCTGCAATGGCAGACAGACCTTCCCACATGGTTGAGACAGGAATTTCCTTTTTTCTATCTTTTTTCTTCTTCTGATTGTAACTGAAGATGAACTGTAAGTATTTGTTTTTTCATTTCTAAAGCTACTTGTAGAGTACATTTTTAATGTAAAGAGCTAGTTTCATTGTGAAAACAAAAGGGCTGGGTGAAAGCTGGGGTTTTGTGGGGTTTTTAGCTATTCTGTCCTTCACATCTTCCTTGTCCTGTAGCTGTTTGTTTTGTATATTACAATCTGCTAATTATAAAGGGAATTACCAATTTCCTCCAACAATTTTAAGGTCAATATCCAGAGGACATTAAGGGGGAAAGGGCCATAAAAACAATCTTTTTCATTTTGTGCTTAATCTTCTTTAGCATTGAATTAATCTGTTTCAAGCAATGTTCCCTCTAAGCTCCATGGGTGCGTGGCTGCACAGCTCCATATTGGTGTTGCGCACCCACTCATTTGGTTCTAGTCATGGCTGGAACTTTAAGTCTGGGGGCGAGAGACTTCCAGCTTGATGCTGCGACGAGACAGCAGGAGGAGGATGGAGCTCCATCCCCTGGGCTGAATTCCGACCTGTTTGGGACCCCCCAGGGGGTTAAAACCACCCTGAAGATGTGGTGAAATGGGGGAGAAGCCTGTTGATCATGGGGGGGATGGTGGTTACCCACATTTGATCCAGGAAATTCCCCAATCAACCAGCAGGCAGAAACAAGCAGCTGAATTAGCTTGCTTGCAAGTCGTTGGCAGCCAGCAAAAGAAGAAGTGATAAATCAGCCAATTTAACATCGTTGTTACCACTGGGTGAGATACAAAATCTTAATTATACTGCTCTATGGCTATCCCTGGACAGAATAATCCCTTTAATAGAAAAAAAAGTGTCTCTCAGCCCCACCACTAAATTGAGCAGCGGTGGATCTGGATAAGGGGAAAGAGACGCAAAGAGATGCAAAGAAAATAAATTGGACATTAATTAAACACTTAATTATACTTCAAGGAAGGAAGTTTGGTAATTATAAAGGGTGTTAAACTTAAGAAATTTTCCTCTTAAAATTATTTTAGCCAAACAACGCTGGGAGTTAAACTGTTATGGCTATCTACAGTGTTGGCAAAAAGCCCAGAACATGACCTTGAATACTCAGACTTGGAACTCTGTTTTGACTTTCCTTTTTTTCCCCCTGAGAACTGACTAAAAGATAGACAATTAACTTTGGAAAGTCTAATAGAAACATCAAGTGAACGGGGCTGTCAATTTACATCAGAGACTGGATTCAAATTAAGCCTTAAGGTGATCAACTTACTAAAGTGGACTTTTTGAAGCAATTATTGATGGCACTGGACTGACTGCTCTAAGCTATTGGACATCTTTTACTTGAAATACAAGTACTTGGCATCTTGGGACATAATGCTACAACAAGGGAAATTTTGGGATGAAACAAAATCTACCCTTCAAGCAATCTTAGAAATAGTGAGATCCCATAACGAAGAGGTGAAATCATTCAAGGAGCAACTAAAGAAGGACTATATTCAACAGGAGACAGGGAATAATGAACAAGGAAACGTGAGGGTGGAGGACGATGTATGCCAACCAAAAGAAGGGCTGGAGAAAATCAGAGGGAAAAATTAGGAGATTTAATTCTAACCCTAGAGCCGAGGAGAATTTTAGCTGTGTTAAGGGAAGATAAGGGGAGACAATCAGCAGAATTAATTAAAAATAGCCTGGAAGATCTATTGGAGATAGATCAAGTGTATAAAATGTTTTCAGATAACACAAGGGACGGCAGAATGTTTAGGGAGATAGAAACAAGAATTGGGAAAAGACAAACAAGAGAAGGAGTTACTTAGAAAGATGAAAAAGGGAAAAATATTAAGGTGGCCCTCAACGTTGAAAGCATGTATATACTTAACTTCTGGAATGGTAAAGGGGCATATCTTATATATTAAAAAACGGAATTAAACTGAAATAAGGGATCATTAATCAGAGTAAAGGCATAACACAGTGGTTTTTAAGGTAAATTGAAGCTAGATATAAGGATGGGGCAAAACAAATAGTACTTAATGAATATACATTTGATATGATATTGATTTAGACATGATAGAAAATGTGGAGATAGAAATGGCTAAACAATTATATAAAGGAAATCTGTATAAAATGCTTTAGATAACATCTATTATGTGTTAGGAACCTACTCAGTTATTATTGGTATAAAATACAAAGTTTGTCGGCTAAATCACCTCAAAATTATATAGATTTGGAAATGGAATTACTTTTATTAGGTATGTTTCTAGAGGATTTTGAGAACATTATTATGATAGTAGCCAATATTGTATACTAAAATACACACATGAATGGTTTAAATGTTTAAAATTTTATAGATTTTGAAGAGACAACTAAGAAACCAAGACGCAAAAAAAACAAATAATTATAAGCAAACCATGTAACACGATGCTTAACAAGCACAAATTGAATGTAGATAGATTGAAAAATTAATAAAATGCTTTAAAAAAAAAGTCTGGGGGTGAGATTTCTGCCCATTGCTGGTGGAAACTTAGAGGGGACGTTGGTTCCAAGTTATAATTGCCTTTGTTTTATTTGATTCTATTATTGTTAGTCACCTTGTCTGTGATTTTTAAGGAGAAACGTGAGGCACAAATCTAAGGAAAAAAATAAATCTTGGTTGAGGTGGGCTGGGCCAGGCAAAGGCAGAGCAATACAGTAGATCTCCAACCCTATGCAAAGTCCTGCTGGGACACAGTGACCAAGGAGTACATTAGGAAGTGCAAGATGACTTGCCTTTCGCTGGGAAACCAATGACAAAGTCTTATGGATGTCACATGTCCTGCTCAGAAATCTGGGGGTGTGGAAACACACACCCCATGCTCAGTTCATGAGCTACGAGTTGTACCATGTGACTCTGTGTGTGTGTGTGTGTGTGTCCACATGCACTCGCATCGAGATGATCCTTGTAGGCCATCTGTAGTTCTAGATTATCTTGAAAAGAACTTCCAAGCTGAACAAGGTTGCTCACCACCAGCTGAGCAGAAAAAGGAGTGCTTTTTTTTTGTTTTCAAGGTCTCAGTAATTTGCTCCAAGTGCCTGTGTGCAAAACTAATGTCCTGTATCTTTGAGAAGCAAACCACACAAATGCACAGGAAGCACAGAATAACTGATTGATTGCCAGAAAATATGCAAACAATCTCTCCAGGGTTTCTCCCAGAGTCCATGCAACAAAGCAGTGGCCATTGTCTTTCTGTGCTATTAGCATTATAGTTCTAACTGCATCGTTTGCACCATTTTGCTTAATGTGCACAACAATTGTTCTCATTGGAGTGCTTTACTGTGGCTTAAAGCATTCCTAGATAGGTCATCCTCTCACAGGGCCAGGAGAATAATTTTGTGGTTCCTCCTCCTCACATTTGAGTAGTAAACAAGTGAAGGCTAACATTACTAATTGCAGTTGACAAGCTAATTTAAATTACTGTGTTTGAGATTCAAGTGCCCCACATATAGACATGGGCTAAATGAGCAGAATACGTGAGCAGAAACTGTTCTGTTCTGTTATAGTATCACCTACTGATATTCACACCTTATTTTGACTTTGGGATATTTGGGACATTCCACTTTCATGCTGCCATTGGTTCCACCATAGGATTCATAAGCACCAACCTGCTTGCAGAAACATATATTATACTGGCAGGTAATCACATTGCAGTGAAAGGTTATGCTAAAGCAAAATAATTGCTCAGTGTGACCTTCCCATGCACATGGCTTGAGGGATCATTTTTCAAAGCTGTCTGCCCTTGAGTAATTGCAGCATACATTAGGCAGCAATCACTCTGTATCATCCAAAGACTTACCCGTTGATATATATTATTCTCAGTGTCACTCTAACTGATGTGTAATCAATTGCAACTTAACTAGGGCAGTGGGAGATAAGCTTGCTATGTCTTTGCAAAGATGGAAATGTTCAGAAGCAATCACAGTGGTTCTCCACTTTCTCCTTCTTCCTTCACTAGACTTTCTAAGTTAAACAAGGAGTCATCCTCATTTGTGTTTTTATGATCTCAATAGCTAGATGCCATTGGAAGGTACATTCCTCCATAAGCCTATAGAGGAGCCCTATCATTGATAAGCTCTTCCATAAGCCCTGTTCAAGTGGAACCAATGGCAGGCTTATGGAGGTGTAGTTAAAATTGTTTTTTGTTACCTCCAAATTAAAAATTGACTGAAGGGGAAATTGCTGATATATGCCATTTATTAGGACAAATCAAAGACGGTTTTTGTTTGTTTGTTTGACAGATGGAATTATGAAAAGGAGTGTTTACAAGTTCACAACAGGAACATGAGAGCAATGCTCTGAGCCTGAAGGGAGAGCCATCTACTGATTCATTGCATCACCCACAAAACACTGTGTTTTGTCCTGTTCTGTCTGATTCAAGTCCTGGTGACATAAGTGAGCCAATCTGGACATCGTGACCATCTTAATTCCCACTGTTATAAACGGGACTAGAGAGCAACTCCAGGTTCTTTAAAAAAAAACAAAGACATGTGTGATGTTATCTATAACAATGAAGTTCAGGAGTGCAGAGAATCTGGAAAGTCTTTCTTCCATGAAGTGAAGGATTTGAAGGAAAACGACAGAGGAATGATGCAGGAAGAAAACAATGATCCTCTTTCCCTTTAACCCACTTGCTAGACTTTGTTATCTCCTCTCTTTTATTTTTATAATGCCTCCTTCTTCTAGGTCAGCCTACTTCAGTTCAGATCCTAGATTTCTTTGGCCTATAGCTCTTATCATTCTTGGCCAAGGCTATGGTAACTGCAGCTGAAAAGAGCTATATTTTTAAAGCAATTGGAGAGAGTCCAGTTGTGGAAAGCAACTACAGGCATCAACTCCTTGCTTTTCCTTCCATTATTTAGTGGAAATTTCAGACATGAAGCCCTTCATCTTCATTCTGAAATGCAATGGAACCAATTACCTCGAGAGGTGGTGAGTGCTCCAACACTGGAGGCATTCAAGAGAAATTTAGACAAGCACCTGGCAGATATCCTTTGATTTATATTCCTGCACTGAGTAGGGGGTTGGACTCGATGGTCTTATAGGCCCCTTCCAACTACATGATTCTATGATTCAGTGACATGACACTGCATAATCCCATGCAAAGAAACACAAGGCATGTGTAACTCCAGAGCATTTTACCCCTTAGTATACCTTCCCGTCATACTGCCTGACTGCTGTAAAATATCCCCCTAAAGAATAACAGCTTCACATGTTGTAGGTCCCTTTCATTAAAAAAAAAAAAAGACTGTCATTACATGTGTAACAGTGGGAATAAGATATGGTCATTGTTTTTAATATCCTGAGGAATTTAAACATTGTTAATGTTTTTAATTATACTCAAGTAACTGTCCTTTTGTTCTAATATCTTGAAGAGATTTGTGTATTACTTTTTAAAGGAAAAAATCTAGCTATATATCAGCTTGCCCAGCATATATGGGCTATAATTTAATCAGATGACACGTCATCTATTATTTAACCCCTGTCATCAATACCTGATTAAATCTGTCTAATTCATCAGCATGTAGATTAGGCCATTTATCAAAGCAAGCAGCCTTCTGATACATATTGCTTTCTACGGAAAAACGTATGGATTAGCCATGGGGAATGTGTGCATGAGAAAGAGCGTGTATTGGTGGGCTTGTTGCCTCTCTCCCCAGAGGCAAGATGGGAATCTGACTAACACATGCAGCATCACTGCAGTCAGTAGCAAATGATAATTTATAAATAAACTGGACTTGTAAATCCTCCCTGCTCAGTTGCTGACTCTTGTCTAGTTAGGCTTAGTTCTGCCCACCTGGTTTGTAGATCCAGTCAAGCTCTTCTGGTCACTTAGGGAACACAGAAGAGAGGAATTTTTGGCCTAGGTCTCTTGACTGATGTACTAAACACGAGGTGGCTAAGAATTTTTGCTGATACTGCTTGTCCAAGGAGCAGTTTGGAGGGCATAGTCATGTTACATATGTGGCCATAGCTAGGTGGCTAGTGTGGAAACTGTGGTGAGTAATGGTGAGCTACAGCTGGCACACTGAGGTGAGGAGGCATCTCAGTAGGTGAGCCACTGTGCTCATGGGATTCAGGGATTTGCATGGAGAGGTACTCTTTGATGTTGACTTAGGTCACAACCTACTCAAAGTTCTGGGACTTGGGAGGAAGTGGGCCCACAAAGGTCTCCCAATTGTGGGTTGGCTGGTGATGGGCTGTTGGTGTAAATTGGGTCAAGGGGGTTCAAACCAGCTGCCATTTGCCTCCAAAATGTTTGTCTGTAGGGATTCTAGCTAATGTTGCCACCACCAGGAGGTAGCTTCTGAGAAAGCTTTTCCTACCACCAGAGAGTGATTACATACACATCTAAACATGTGTCAAAGAGGTTGATTGTGTATAAAGAAAATCAACGAAGAGCAAACCCTTTCTTAGCCATTCATTCATTCATTCCCCATGACACTTATTTTTGAACCATTCAATTGGCCCCTTCAATTCAGTTTTTCATTTCTTCTGAAACAGCCAGTCCTACTGATGAATGACAGGAAGAATATGGCAGGCATGTCAATTCTGTATGAGTTTCAGATGTGAGGTCAGTCCCAGGAATGGACTCTCTGAAAGCACTGTTGAGACCATTCATCTGGAATAACTGATTGCTGCCTAGCTAGATATTTCAGCAAAACTGCAGTGACATTTGTTTATTTCTTTTCTATATATATATATATCTTAATTTTCAGGAAGCTGCAGAAAATGCAAGACACAGGGCATCAAATACTATGCCTTATTTATTTATTTGATTTATATTCCACCTTTCTCTCAGAGCTGCATCCCAAGGTGTTTGCCTGGTCACAGTCTAGTCCAACATGGCGAGACTAGTGTATTTCCACTTAAATTATAACAATAGTGCCTAAATTGTGATGATAGTTGTATAAAAAGTGCCAAGGTGTACATGTACTCCAGCAGATGTATGTTAAAAATTGTTTGCCCTCTCCATGTTCATGTCAAGAGGAGGTAAAACTACATCTGGCTAGAAGAAGGAAAGAAATGTGTTATTTGTCACCATACACAGAGGATACTTCCACATAACACATTACTACAGCATAGATATTACATGTTGTCAAGTTGGAAACAACTTAGCACAACCCTAACAGGACTTTCAAGGTAGGAGTGATATTTACCTCCACCCAGCAAGTTTCCATGGCCAAGTAGGGATTCAAACCTAAGTCTCCCAAGTCCTAAGTCTATAACTCTATCCACTACACCAGCCATTTTCAACCTTCTTTTGCCCATGGCTATAAACACAATGTGAAAGAAATATAGGCCAAATCAGGATTGTATAAGTCACATAACAAACCCTATAAAGTGGTGCTTAAAGAATTGTTTCCAGTCTGTGGCCCCCTTCAAATGTGTCGAGGGCCCCCAGAGGGCCATATGGCCCCCATTGAGAAAGGCTGGTTTTCTGGTTTTTTGAAGGCTTCATGTTGCCGGGATGCCATATCTCATTTAGCAAGGAATATTAGCGAAAGCTGTGCCTATCTTAGAGCTCATAAAAGCACATAAGTTTTTAAACCTGGCAGATATGCTTTGATTGTATTCATACATTGAGCAGGGGGTTGGACATGATGGTCTTGTAGGCCCCTTCCAACTTCATTTTTCTATGATTCGATGATTCTAAACACAGCTTCCAGAGTCTGGCACCTAACAGGGCAACTGGCCGTGGCGAGTGGTGGATTCAGGGGGCTGTGGTATAAAAAAAAGATGCCCCCCCTCCAGTTCCAGCTTATTTTCAGGGACATCTACGCAAACCTTTCCCCCCCCCTCACTGTTCTCAAATTGCATTCTCCTTTCCTCCAGTACAAGCCTCACACTCATTTGAAACAGTTATCACCAGCTTCTCAATTTTTCACTCACAAGCCACAGCTGTAAAAATAAGCATGGAAAAACTTAGATACTAGACTTTTGCAAGCAGCAAAGAAGCAACATTTTCGACAGAAAATCCTCTCTCCTCTTTCTCTCTCATCCTTCTACTTCTCAGTCTCTTCCTTTCTTTCAAAGGTGATCATCCTCACCAACAGCCAAGGTTATGAACTTAGCAGATATAAGTTCAACAGCTGCTTCTGCCCTCAGCTCTTGAGGGTGACAAGGGGGGCAAATATCTGGCCTACATTTTAGAAAGTTTAATTCCTGGAAGCTTCTACAAAGGTCTTTCATCTCAAAAACTAGAGGTCCTATAATTCACTGATGATCACGTCACACTGTGCAGATGTCTTGACCTTCACTTCACTTTTTTATTTCTGCTTCTACTTTGGTCTTCAAATGAACATTCCCTGGATAAAAATAGAAACCGGAATTCAGATATCATAATTAAAACATAAGTCTTTTCTTTTCTTCTCTTTTTTTGACACACCTGTTATTTTGTTCTTCTTCAACTTGTTTTTTCCCCAAGTCTAAAAGAAAGTCTTACAAACCAGTGTTTGCTTCCCCCCACCCCAGCCCTCTTACCCTCCTTCTGTCCTCCATGGTGATTCCATAATGTTGGATCATAACATCCATTTCCATGGCAACAGATGCTGATGCCACAAATAGAGGTTTAATTTCAGGATTAAGTAAGGAGGCAAAAGCTGAGTGGTGAAATGAACATTCTTATTCAAAGTCAAATATGAAAAGATAATTGCAAGCTGCCTTCTTCCATGATTATTCTTTTTTATACAAACAGCAAATATTCCCTTTCTAGAATCTTGATCTTTTGTTAGAAGGACATTTTCTTCTTGAGAGTTCCTGATTGGAGATAATTAAATATGGCAGCGTATATCTTACTATAGATGATTCTTGATTACAAGACACCCATCTGTTTTTCCTTATGGGCAGATAAGCTAGTTTGACGCTTTAATATGAAAGCGAGTGATGCTTGATTATTCTCAGCGGAATTTGCATATTTTAGACACAGTCACACTTCAACATTTATAAAACATTCCAGATAAAGAGTCTGACATTTACAGAGATCTAGAGATTACCAGGATTTATTGCAGACACAAATCAAGAATTTCTTATGGTCGTATACTATGGATATTTTCCTATTATGGTTTGAATCCAGGTTTATTCATCTAGAGCAGTGGTTCCCAACCTTGGGTCCCAAGGTGTTCTTGGACTACAACTCCCAGAAATCCTGGCCAACAATGATTGACACCCTCCTCAGGTGTCCCAAAGGAACTCACCAAATCTCTTACCTTTCGCACTACCCGCAGCTGCGACCTAAGTACTGTGTCTTCCTCACATTACCTATTTAACCTGAAGTAAGAATGGGATGGGCAAAAATTCACCTGCCTCCTGATACACGTCAGTTATGGAAGCAGACCAAAAATTCCAAACCGGCCCCGAAGCGACCAGCTACTCTCATTCTTACTTATTAAGGGGTGGGTGTGTGGGCTGCGAAGTTGGTAAGCGAACAGAGGCCAATCTCAGGGGAGGCAGGCAAGATGAAGGCTCCTCCAAGCCCCCTCCCCCTGGCCTTGACGTCACCTGTCTGCGCTCGTCTCCTCCGAGTGGGCTGGCAAACCGCAACTGCGTCGGCAGCTTCGCGGCAGCGCACCTTGATCAAAATTGGATCACAGCCCCTCTTCAGCTTAAAAAGTTAAGTCAATTTTTTCCCTGTCATGTGTATTGCAGCCTTAAGAGTGCAAAACAAACTATTCATATTGAAAAAGCAGTTCATCAGAATGGAATATCCACTTAACCAACACTCTTTATGAAGAAAGTGAAGTTGGGGTGGCTTTCATATGGTTTTTCTTTGCTTTGCTTTTTGAAAACATTGTTCCTTCCTTGCTTGTTTACACATTATTATTCTGCTCCCCGTAACAGATGTATTTATGTGACTTGGCTTTCATACTCTAAAAAAATATGGGTTTTCATACTCTTTGAAAAAATGCGTATTTTAAGGCCACTGGACAAAAGTCTACAGAAAAGATTAAACCTGATCTTTTGGCTCTTAGAAACCTTTGTTGACAGTGAGATGGATTTTCAAAGGATCTACATGTTTTGATTTTCTTGAAGAAGTACATTGAACTGTCACAAAACCATGTGTTTTTTAAGAAAAAAAAACTCGCAAAAAGATGAGGTGAAAAACTGCCCTGTATCAACAGGATGAAGCTTCAGTGATCCAGAAATTCTGTGTTAGAGTCTATAATTTGGAATCTGATTTGGCATTCATCCTAAGTTTTCTTTTTTAAAAAGTTAAATTTAGGAATACAAGAACAGTACCCAGATGGAGGTACTATGGGACTTAAGGAGGAATGGGAAGTCTGAATACTAAACCCAAACTTTTTTTTCCTGTGCATTAAGAAAGGGCAGCATTTGGAGATAAAGCATGAATGGGTTCCCTCACTGGGAGGAAGGTGTTTTAGAAAGAAAGAAAGAAAGAAAGAAAGAAAGAAAGAAAGAAAGAAAGAAAGAAAGAAAGAAAGAAAGAAAGAAAGAAAGAAAGAAAGAAAGGGCACTCACTGATTCTTTTTAACATGTTGGGTTGGCTGTACAGTCACAAAGCCAAATGGGGGAAAATAATACATATCTGAAGTAATGTACAAACAGAAACGTGGAGAAATCTCTCAACATTGCTGATTCTTGACAAGGAAGGTTGTTTCAATGTGCTGTAACAACCTCTCTTACCAAGAATCAGCAATGTGCTGAAACAACCTGTAAAGAAATTACTAACTCACCTAACAGTTCTCACCTGCAGCACAAGAATGAGACTGGAAACACTTCTCCCATCCACTTTTCCACATGTTGCACAAAATATGTCTGTGTAAAATGAGTGTTTTTCCCATTTGTGTATCTAAGCACGCAAAGAGAACAAGGACTGGCTGTTTGAATGAGACAGAAAATCTTGCCAGTTCACCAATGAAGAGAAATAACAATATGCTTCTTGCTGTCATGCATGCGAACGAGACAAATGAGGATTGACAGCCCTGAAAAAGTAGTATGAACACATCATTCAGGCATAAATATAGGGATGCAAATTTAGGACAGCCCCTACAAACTGGCTAACATTATCATCATTACTTTTAAAAGATGATAAAGCTTCAAAGCAATATATAAGTAGCACAGTGATTCTTTTTTTAAAAAAAGCACTGACTGTGTGCTATTGATTCTGAAAGCTGGCCCTTGTCTCCACAACCTCAATATAAGGTGGGTCAACTCAGCAGTATCCATGGGATATTTGGTGGGAAACTGTTGCAAAATATACATTGCAGGATACAATGGAGATAACAATGAGACAACCATCTTTAACATTCTATTCCTCCACATTGTTCAAATAAGAGCCCTTGGGTAGTTTAATATGTTATATAAGCTATGACTCTTCAGCTATAAATGTGCAGAGTTTGTCAGTACTATAAAATCTTCTAGAGGCCCCTCTCTGGATTCTTGTATGTTTTTATTAATCCCTAGTGTCTTTCTTCTTGAACAACTGACTAGCAGAGTGTCAGCAAGAACTAACTAGCTAATTCTCAAAGCAAATGACTTCAAGCATAACTGGAATCGATTCTAAGAAATGCCAAAAATGCTTGAACATACACACTTCTTTCAAAATGGTGGCACTAGTGAAGGAAGGACTACTTCCAAACCTTTCACACAGAGCAAATGGATGCCCACAGACAAATGGCAATATGAACATATATTGAACAGGGCAAAATGTTCAATATATTCTACTTATAGAAGCCATAATGGTGCCACACATTCAGATATGGTTTCTGAAATGCACTACTCAGTCTGAACCAGGGGTCAGAAGCGTTAACTTTGAAACAAGTACTGTGTTCACAGTTTTGTTCACAACCCTTTGCACACCTAAATCAAAGCAAACAGGGGCAGGGGAAGCATTAAGAAACCAAAAGGTAGCTTGATAGATTTCAGCATTGTTATCCAGGATTACTCTATTTTTTAAAGAATGTAAATGACCTTACATTCTGTTAAATGCATATTAACAATATTGTTTCTTCTACATGTTGGGATTTCAACACATTGCTCATTCATCCAATGAGCCTCACCAAACATCTTCAGTTCTCATCCCATGGGCTGGTAATAAGAATCCTATTATCCCTGTCACACATGATCAGCTGTAAAAACAGATTAAACTTCTGAAAGCTTTCAGAACTTCTCCTGCCTTCTTATAGCTCTCTGCAGAACCCTTCATATTTTCTATCTCCTTTTGCAGAAAATAGCCTTTACAGTGTAATCCTATACAGACATACTCAGAAGTATTTAGGGATTATAAATATAGGAAGCTTCCTTATACTGAATCAGACCATTAGCGCATCTACCCAAGACTTGTCCATTCTGACTGGCAGGACCTCTTTCCAGGGTATCCAGCAAGATTCTTTTCTCCCTGTGTCTAGAGATCCTTGGTGGTCTCCCATCTGAACATTAACAGGGCCTTTTTAAGCTTCTAAAGTCATGTTAAAGCCAGGTGAGTCCAGGCAACTATGCTGGTATGGTCTGATTATTTCGGACTTCTAGGCAAATGAGTTTTGAGGAATAGGACTGCAATAATATTAAAGTATTATTCCAGTGGAAGTTTTCCAATTATAATAGTAATCAGAGTAAGATCAGTCCATATTTCACAATAAAACCAATTAACCTGTTGTATCACTGTTTTGATGTCTGTACTTGCATTGTATTGTAGATTGCCATTTTGTTCAAACTAGTATGCTGCTAATTTCATGCACATAATAAATAAATAGCTATAATTGAAAGCTGTTTTAGAGATTTGTACATGACTGTTTTCCATTAATTAGATTGGTTTTTGTGTGGTAGAATACAAATTCATTCAGGTAAAAAAAAAAGCAGCAATGTAGATAGTAAAATGATTGATGGTAAACAACCTTTAGAATTTGCATTTCAATATAATCTTTCAGCAGTGATGATCAGACCATTTTCCCTTCCAACAATGGAAATGATTATTAGTAGCATTGTTTGTGTCCCTCATGGAACAATTGACAAACCTGAAAAATAGTAGAACATTGTTTTATATGCTCATTATGTCTAGTAATTGAACAAGTATGCTTACCCTCAACAATACAGGTTAAAAAAAGACATGGCAATACTTCATAAAAGTTATACTGTGATAAAAGTCTGCAGTTAATAGAAAAGGAAAAAAAAGAAAGACATTGTGAAGAGTATAGGTATATGACTTACAGGAAAATTCCTGTCATGAATTCTAGTCATGTGCAATCATTAACATGTGTCCATGTATTCATTTCATAGCTCAGCAAGCCAATCTTATAAATCCACTTGAGCTGCCTCTGTACAACGTGCCATCATATCCAGTCCATAGGTGGAGCTGTGCTACAGGAAACTGGCCTATTTATCATTCTACGTACTCTGGGGAACTGAAATGTGCATGAACTTTAACCATTTCAATTACCCTGATATTTGTTGGGAGGAAAATTCTGCCAAATATGGCCTTTCCAAGAAATTGCTGTCTTGTGTTGCTGATAATTTTCTTCTACAAAAAGTGGAGAAAGAAATTAGAAGATTAGCTGTCCTTGACTTGATTCTAACAATAGAGATTATTTGGTGGAAGAAGTGACAGTAAGGGGAACTCTGGGGGAAAGTGACAATGTCCTACTTGTGTTCTTGATTTCAAAAGAATCAAAAGCAGAGTGTAGCCACACATGTATGCTGGATTTTAGGAAAACCAATTTTAATAGAACAATGATAAGTAAGGCCTCATGGCCCGAGATTCTAACAGGAAAAGAAGTCCAAGATAGGTGGGAGTTTCTTTAAAAAGGAAATTCTAAAGGCACAACCACAAACAAGAAAAAAAGGTGGAAAACAGCAAAAAAAAGACCAATCTGATTACACAAAAAGCTCAGAGGAAGAGGAAGGAAGGCCAGGCCACAAAAGAAGAATACAGACAGGTAGCAAAGAATTGCAGGAGGGAAAAGCTGAGAATGATTTGAGGTTACCCAGAGATACTGAAAGAGGCAAAAAAAAATCACCATTCTTGAAGTATGTGTGTAGCAAAAGACAGAGAAAAGAAATAGTGGCTCAGCTACTCAGTGGGGATGGAAAACTGATAACAGATTATGAAGAAAAGGCAGAAGTGCTCAATTCCTACTTCAGCTCTATTATTACTTTGAATGACATCAAATCTCTAGAGCCCAATGAACTGCATCCAAGAGTATTGAAGGAACTGGCTGAAGAGCTCTCAGAATCACTCTATTATTTTCTTGAAGTCATAGCGGGTGATATGTTATTCTATGATTGTATGTCAGCTTTTTTTGTGTTGTTGTTGTTCAGTCGTTAAGTCGTGTCCGACTCTTCGTGACCCCATGGACCAGAGCACGCCAGACCCTCCTGTTTTCCACTGCCTCCCGGAGTTGGGTCAAATTCATGTTGGTAGCTTCGATGACACTGTCCAACCATCTCGTCCTCTGTCGTCCCCTTCTGCTCTTGCCTTCACACTTTCCCAGCATCAGGGTCTTTTCCAGGGAGTCCTCTCTTCTCATGAGATGGCCAAAGTATTGGAGCAGGATCTGTCCTTCCAGATCCTTTCCTTCCTGTCTGTATTCTTCTTCTTTTTTTCAAAATTTGAAGGTGTGTGAAAACCAAAGAATAAGTATGATTCAAATAGCATATAGTCCCATATGTCAGAGATGGGTTAAGATGCTTAAAGTTGGTCCATTAGTCCTAGCTCTGTTCTATGAAAATTGTTGCAACCATGTCTTTGTTAGCCTACAAGCTAACTTACTAGGATGAAATCCCCACTGAATTCAGCAGTATGATTCTCTTGATGATACTCTTTTGAATGGTGGCAACAATGATCATGCTGCAGGTTAACTATCTTATAGTCTCTATGCCTACAAAGACTGTTGCATTGGTGACATCACACAATGCCTTTTAAGTGCTTTTTACATGTGTAGTTCTATCGGTTGTTCAAATCAAAGACCTTTGCCCCAATTAACAGTCTATTTTATTATTGTGACAGTTTTGTCTCAGTTTATAGCAAAAAATGTCCTATTCAGTGCTTACTTTCACAATGCCTAATTGGCTGTAAGTAACAGTCAATATTAGTCATTGTTATTTATTGGCAGATCAAGACTGTAATCCAATACAGAATTAAGTTGCTTAATTTCAAGAGCTCTAGCCAGTATGTCTGGGATAGATTGTGATTACAAGTGAATAAACTTGGTGCATTTTTAAAATCTTTTCTATTGTCAAAATAGTGTTGGTGGGTGAGAACTCTATATGGTAGGGTAGAATGGCCTGGCATCAAGCTTTTGCTGCTCTTACAGTTTGCCTGGCTGGTCTGTTTCTCAAAGTCAACCTGCATTTTTCCAGGTAAGCATGGAATAAAGAACAACCTTAGCAAAACAGTTTGATATGAGCTGCTACTGTAGCTGCAGACATACCTGTTTGAATACACAGCCAACAGAATGTCTGAAATGTAAGATAACATTCAGAAGGCTCCTTTGTCTGGAATACACGAGAATGTGGATTTTGGTTGTCCTTTGTTTAGCATATGCACAGGGTGAGCTTTGGGTGAGCTCTGACAAAATTCAGAGAAACTAGGCACAACACAAGTTGTTGACACAGTACAGGTTCAAAAAAAATATCTAAGGATGAGAACAGATGGTAGACCATCTAACTTGAAGCAGAAACATCTACTCTTGGTGTAATTTCCAAAATATTTCCATGTTGAGAAAGCCGTGCAAGCAAGCTTCCTCACTGTTCTTTGAAAAAGGCTATGAAATAAACATAGCATTGGGAAGAAAAATTGAAGATCAGTCATTAAAACAAAATAGAAGTGTGCTGATTTTTTTCCATCCTGCCCCATAGCGCTTTAAGCACTCTCTGGGCAGTTTACAAGTTAATTATGCAGGGTATACATTGCCCCCCCCCCCAGTGAGCTGGGTACTCATTTTACCGACCTTGGAAGGACAGAAGGCTGAGACAACCTTGAGCTGGCTACCTGGGATTGAACCCCAGGTCGTAAGCACAGTTTTAGCTGCAGTACAGCAGTTTAACCACTGTGCCATGAGGCTCTTAACAGTAACTTCCGATGAGCAGTGTAGCTGATTCTGTTGTTACCAGTACTGTTGTTTGCTGATATTGCTGTTTCTAGGTTATCTTTAGTGACTGTTGAAGAAAAAGTATATGTTTATGAAGTCATTTTGGTCTTCCCTTGGTTCAGATAAAAAAAATATTTTTCTTTAACACGAAGATAAGGTAAAAGCAATTTTATAAGCCAGCAGCTCCATAAAAGCTTGCTCTGCTGCCCAAAATCTGATTGAACAATGTAACCATTAATGGAGAATAAGAAATTTAACGATGACAGTTCGCAACAGAATCCTGTCCATTACAGGTGATAGATCTGTATTAGAAAATGTCAGGTTATTCTAACTTCCTGGCAGCAATGAAATATTTAACAATGCAATGGATTCCCATGGAAGGCAGGGGCCATTCCATTGGATGGAGGTCAGGTCGTTGTCTCTCAGGCATATTTCATCCATGGATTTTGTGCATGGGCAGGAGGCTGGACTGAATCAGGGGAGGTGACATGTGGGCTGCACGCCTCCCCCAGAGCATCACCCCACAGCCCCAAGTTTTTAAAAACACTTTTAAAAGGTGGCTCAGAAAGTCATTTTCTACTCTATAGGGGCATGGGAAGAATCTGCCATGTTTTGAGGGGGCCTCAATACCCCTGAGGTACCCCAAATCCCAATTCTTTTTTTTAATGGCCATAATAAGGCAGAAGTCACCTTTTCTGGTTATTCTTTATTTTCTAAGCCTTTTTTTTTTGAGAGGAGAGTCGTGGGATGGCCTCCAAAATCTGGGGGTGGGCATGTGTGACCCCCCCCAGACTGAATAATCTCTGGCACTCCTTCTAACTGTACAAGTCCATGATCAAAGTAATATAATTTTTACAGTACGAATCCTGGAATCCCTTAGTCAGTATAGTTCTCACATTTGAGAGAGTGAGTAAGAGTGGCAATTACGGTTCCAATAAAAATCATTTGTACCTTTTTTGCTTCTCTCAACAATCTGGACAAGTTGCCATTTGCCTTGCAATCTTTTGGGTTTGGTATCCAATTAACTAATATTTGCTTTGCTAGCTTGTGACATGCCAGCAAATAGGCACAGCTTTGATGGTGAAGGGAGAAGGATCAGGCCTCATATATCCATCCCTTTATGTGCCACAGTTCATTCTGATGAATCTTCTCCCTTCTATGATGTTTTCCCCCAACTGTTTTGTTCACTACTGCTACACCTGTGTCTTCTTCCACAATTGCATTAAACACTGTCACTGCCTTGGATCTTTTAACCACTATCATGCAGCATGAATAGTGGTTCAGCAGAACAGCACATTCTCCACGTGCAAAAAGTCCCAGTTTTAAAGCCCAGCACCTCCAATTCAGCAATAGCTAAGTAGTGCTTGGCTATATGAAAGGCTCTTACCCGAGACCTGAGGAAATGGCTGCCAAACTGAGCTAGACTGAACATAGCCAGACTTAGTAGGCATTCACGTCTTATGCATGCCATGCTTGTGTGAGAACTTCTCATGAGAAGGAAGACCTACTTACTCTGAGCTTAAAAGGAAGCATTTACCTTTCTTCAGCAAACGGCTCTTGCTTCTGAATCTGAAGAATAAATGTGCTCAGCTGAGTTAGAAGGACAGCAATTTTCAGTTGGAAGCTTAATATACTCTCTTCTTCCAAACCAGTAGTTATCCCTTCCAAAGGAAAGAAAAAAGAGAAAAAAGAGGGAGTGTGTGGAAAGAAAGAAAACAAAAACAAAACGACACACATACCCTTCCACAAACCATCACTTTTAAATAATAGTGCAACTGTTACTAAGACTCACAAATGACATCCCCAGCAGCTGGCCCTCATCACTTTGTGGTTTATCATCAAAGTAATTGCATCTCAGTTATGGATTATCACTATGCATCATCCAAATGAGATGCCTCGATGATGTATTGATGAAGAAGCAAGGGTTCTCCAGGAAGAAAAGGATGGAAGAAGCAGACAGCTCAATTTTTGAATGTGAAAGAGAAAAGATGACTCAGATTGAGAGAGGGGAGGATGTTATTAACTACTTCATTTAAACTGCCGGTGGTGCTGATGAATGAAATCTTCTACCGCAATTTCCCTGTCACTAATGTCGTCTCTCTCCCTCTACAAAAGGCCCTTAGATTGCTTTCCTTTTTTTAGAAGGCATTGTTCCTACCCAAAGGGGAAAAGATAAAAATGTACTTTCTGAGAAGACTCATTAGTACAAACAGCTCAAGATTGCTTTCCAGAGAGTGTGTGAATCAGGATGACGGAAAAACAAGATGTTTGCATGCCCACCCCCAAGTACATAGCTCACAATCCCTGAGTGGTAGACATCTTTCTTGCCACTTTCTTTGTGCAGATCCGTTTATTTAGAAATGTGTCATTCATAAAGTGTGGTAGGGAACCCAGAGCTGGCATGATGGCAATGCAGAGTCAACTGTAAGCTGCAAGATTCTTAAAAAGCAAGCATGTGTAAAGCCACTTCTGCCAGGCTTCCACCTTTAGCATTTAAGACAATCATTTCCATACTCCTTTCTCTTAAATTCATAACAAAAGCTAAACCAAGGTATTCTTTCCATCCTCAGAGAAGTAACCCTATAATTAATGCAGTTTTCAGAAGCTTTCTATGGCACACATTTCAGGGTTATTTTGGCATGGAATTTAATACAAAAAGTATTTCCCCAAGTTAAAAATCTCAAGATTGGACCTGAAAGGGGATCTTAATTATTCCAAGGTAAGATTGTGTGTGTGTTTTGTGCCATCAAGTCAGAACCAACTAATAGCAACCCTAAGGGGGCTTCCAAGGTAAGGGAGGTACTTAAGGAATGGCTTTACCAGTTCCACTCCCCTAGTCCATTTCCACAGATTAGCAGGGATTCGAACCCTGTTCTCCAGAGTTCTGGTCCATCACTGTATCCAATATGTATCTGGCCCATAAACAGCAGCCTGTTTATTAAAGTTATTGTTAATTTGTCTGGAAAAAATAAACTCATTTCTCATCATCGTTTAGTGTTATGCAAATAACAACACACATCAAGGCATAAAATGACAGCCTTCTCTTACACGAGAAAAAAAGAATAGAGCTTAGTTTGCTTGAGTGGATCTGTATTGCATCTGCTCTGTCAGATACAGAAGGATGATGTCTGTTGTTTACCAAGACATTTCTAGTTAAATTGTTCCTCTTCTTACATGCTGCTGTTTTGAGAATAATCTATCATATCTGATGTAAGTCCAAGGGTAAAACTATCTATCTTAAGATCATGTGCTGATTTCCATACTGGATTGACATAAAATGTATGCCACCATTAACAGTAATCTAAATGGACTTGGCCCAAAAGGCCAAGTATTTCCAGAGCTCTTCATAAATAATTAGGATCTGAAGGCAGACAGCTAGATTTGGAAACAAACACTGTTCTATAATCCCATACCCCTTTTCACTGAATAGCTGGAACAGAGATATCTCATAAGGAGCTATTATGCAGACCTTTGTGTGGAAATCAGATATATTTACATGGCCTTAAATCACATGCCTGAACTCTGGTATGCAATGACTTGGTCCAAGATCTCTTGCAAGGGGTAGTCCAATGATGGGACACTTTCACTAGAAGAAATGAGGGCCATTGTTGGTTCCTCCTTCCCCTGTAACATCTTAAAATTTTGATTTGTACAAGTGTGGAGGAGAGATTTGCTATCAAACAGTGTGGTGGTGGTGTCCCTCCAGAGCACAGAGGCAGCTAGTACAAAGTCTTCTCCCCGTCTATCTTTCTTTTGAATCTCAGTTCCTTTTGCAAGAGCTGGAGCCCTCCCATCTGTGGAACAACACCTATGGGTCTTTCTAAATGTTAATACTGGATACTCTTCCACCATAGTTATACCTTGTTTCCATGTTGGCTGTATGTGAAGGCAGCAGAAGCTCCCATGCAAAAGTTCTCTTTGGACCAAACTAGATGTGGCATCATTCACACAGAGAGAGCTTGAGAAACATTCCTGGTCTTTAATTTGTAGAACACTGGCTGGGAGATTCTGTGAGTGTAACTTTCCCAAGGTCTGTTCACATAAATCCATAATTATGTGGATTTTTAAAGTAACTAGCAGGGTGGGAGCTTCAAAGAAGTTCCACAGCATGGCATGGGGAAAATGAGCCTTTAATACCCTATCCTGCTGTGTTACTGATCCAGATCAAACATCCATTGACTGCTGTGTGCACAGGGAGAAAAGATTCTGTTGGTGATAACAGGAGCTTTCTTTCTGATGCAGCTAGAAGCTATCAGGGTGCATGGTCCAGACTGGTTCCAGAGACAGGTCAAAAGGCTAAAACATCCATGTGTAGTGCAGTCCCATTCCTGATCCACCCAATCCCATCTACTCTTAATTGCAGGAATTATATCATGTCTGGTTTGGCCAGAGATCTTTACTTGGTTCATCTTCATGCTCATCATCATCACGGGCAATCATATATGATGAACTCTTCATTGCAAGATAGTGATATGATGGTGATGATGGTTGTTTGCCTCCGTCCTGCACATTTTCACAACTAGTTTTTGCATTTATGTAATACATAAACAGGGGGGAACTGATAGAATTCTGGCTTTGTTGAATGGACTAACAGTAGAACTGGGTGGGTTTCATATCACTGTCATCAATCAGCCTGTCCTTTTGTACTTGCTGTTGTGTGAATGTCTTCATTTCACAAAGGGGAAAAAAGACACTATCTGAGCAGAGTGATGCGTTGCAGAAAGCACATTTTGTGCAAATCTTGGAAACCATGATGACCAATATATATAAATGACTAATCAAATAAATAAGTACTGAGATATATATATGGCATCTTAGTGTCTTGATGGAGGTAGGATCCCTCAAGATCTCTCAAGAAGACTAGAGAATCCTCAGAACACTGTTTTTAGCTCAACAGTTTAGACATCTGGCTGCAGAGGTTGGGAGTTTGATTCCCCGCTGCCTCCTTGACAGCAGCTGGACTGGATGATCCATAGGGTCCCTTCCAGCTCTGCAGTTCTAAGATTATTATTATTATTAATATACTGAGACAACTAGTTTCACCATCTCACCAACAATGGCAGTACTTTACATCCTTAAGACAGGCCCTCAGATAGCTGTTCAGCTATTTTTTCTTGTTCCAGGAAGTTTTTATTCTTCATGCATTTCACAAACTTTCTTGGCTTTATTAGCAAACAATCAGTCAACAGATAAAGCTCATTTAGTCACTTTTTGTGTATTCTGGTTTAGACTCACAGCCATAAACATCATTATATAGAGATAGGTAAATAGGCATTTCTGGAACATCCATTGACATTCAATTGGATAAAACTGGGTCCTATTTCTGTTTTTATTTTGATTTGTTCTAATTTACAACATCATAATTAGCTGCATGCATAGCTCTTGAATTCACATTTGGTAGCAGTAACCTCCCTGGAAGGCTTATTAGTTCTATAATCCAAATACCCAGAATGCTCTAAATAGTTCAGCAGAATTGGCATCACCTCCTTCATTTGGAATAATGCTCACAATTCAGAAGTGATTCAGACTGGCATGTGGTGCTTGTCAAAGCAGCACCTAAAATGAGAGACTATAATTCGTCTCAGTTTTGTGAACATTATGTACATTTGCATGAGGAAATAAATGGAGTTTAGTAGCTGCTATATGTTTTCCTGACCACATTCGCTTTGTTCCTCTCAGCTGAGCTCCCGCTCAGCTCTGAGACTCTCCCTGATAGAAGTCCACTGGAAATTGTTCTTAAAGCCACAGTAATATTTACTACAAGAATAAGCATATTTGAGTCAGACCCTTGATTCATCTAGATCCTCTCTCTCTCTCTCTCTCTCTCTCTCTCTTGTTCTTATCAGAACTACCACAGTACAATTGAGAAATATGCCAGGTAATTTTTGATCAGTTACAGGCAATATCAAAGCACTTGGAGCAGGAATGTGTCGATGAAAAAAACACATATTTTCTTAGATTCATCTTGGTTCTGCCAACTCCAGTCCATAGATTATTAAATGGCTTTCTGTGGTAGACTTTCCTGGGGTTCAATCCATTTTAAAGGATGGTTAGTTTATTGTTGTTGTTGTTGAAAAATATCAGGCACAGTAAATCAAAATTATAAAAACATTGGTATTATATAACAGATACAGGTTTTAACCAAAAACTTAAGTACCGTGTTTCCCCGAAAATAAGACAGGGTCTTATATTAATTTTTGCTCCAAAAAACGCATTAGGGCTTATTTTCAGGGGATGTTTTATTTTACAGTCATGTCATCTTCTGGTTGCTGCACAATGGTGGAAGGTGGGGTTTCACTTAACTAGGGCTTATTTTGGGGGTAGGGCTTATATTACGAGCATCCTGAAAAATCATACTAGGGCTTATTTTCAGGTGAGGTCTTATTTTCGGGGAAACAGGGTATCTGTTAAATATCAGTGCAGTATGTATGCTGTTCCTAATATTGCTGTTCTTTGTAGCTCTGATTGTGTTGTTTCTGAGATCTGCAACTGCTTATAATACTGTGTGAAATTTCTTGATATTGTTCCCAAAGCCCCAGTGACTATGGGGACCACTGAAGTGTGTTTCATGCACAAGTGAGATGTTTTGATCCATCGTTCTTTTTTTAAAACCACAGGCTATTGTGTTCGCCTCATAATATAATTTGCTAATTTCTCAATTTTTGGTGAGAGTCCAAGTTTTGTGTTTATGTTGTTCCAGTAGTTTTGCAGCAGTCTGTCCTAGTTCCTCAACAGGGTCTGCTGAGCCCTGTAGCCCATTTGTCATGAGATGTCTAGGGGCTATAGCAACTGACATGGTCTTTATTCACCCAGACGATGACAAATCTGGTGTGGATTTCTGTTTATTTCCTCTCATCATAATTTATGGTTGGTGGACATAGTTGGTCTGGCTACTCATCTGAGACCTGTCTGGCTTTGGAGATCCTTCAGTAGCTACATTACCACCAGCATAGTTTTCAACCTCACTGAAGCACACAAGCCCCTCCACCTGTGTCCATGGAGGGATTATTATTATTATTATTCAAAAATACCAGACAAAGTCAATCAAAATTATAAAAACATTGACTGGTATTACATGACATATACAAGTTTTAACCCAAAACCTAAGTATCTGTTAAATATTGACGTAGTATATATGCTGTTCCTAATATTGCTGGTTTCTGTAGCTCTGGTGTTATTTCTGAGATCTGCAACTACTTACAATAGTGTGGAATTTCTTGATATTGCTCCCAAAGCCCCAATGACTATGGGAACCACTGAGGTATGTATCATCCACAAGCGAGATGTTTCAGTGATGATGATAATGACTGGTTTAAATTAGAAGAGAAAAGAAATACAAAAAAAGTCTTGTAAATGGAAAAAATCAATGTAATTCTCCAAATGTTCTCAATGGAGGTGTACACTGTGTAATTGTATAGTTTATATCATTTTGGTTTTGAGTATATTAACTTTTTTCTTTCTTTTTTTACATAGGCATCCTTCAGTCTCGAGAGACTATGGTAACGTGCTCTGTATGGAGGACTTCGACGCTGTATGCGAAGCTGGAGTGTCCTCTCCACGAAGCCTGGGTAAAATAATATGGAGGATAGGCTGTTACCCAAGCAGCATATCCCCCCTCTCCAGGTCACTGAAATAGTCCAATGGAAAGGCAAGAGCCAATACAACTGGTTCCAGCGATGTCGCAGGAGTTGCCAAAACGACACGAACTGCCTCCGGGACTCCGGCTCCAGATTTTGCCTCGAGGTTAACTCCTGAAGCCTTTTCCATCAGTGGATATAGCCACAAGGCAGTGGAGGTTTGAAATCGGAGTTTTCCTTCTCCTAGATGGGCTGCCTTCCCAGGCTAACGAGCCCCACCTACCCGGGCTGCTCCCTCACCGCATGGATGATGGCGGCGCCTCCTCCTTCTCCTCAGGGCATGGGGGTTTGAGATCAGAGTTTTCAATCTCCTAGATGGGCTGCCTTCCCAGGCTGACGAGGTAATTAGGTAATTTAAGGGGTAGGTAGTTCTTTCTTTCCATGTTAAAGTCCTGGTCTTATCTACTGTTCTTCAGGATTCTCATCATCAAACTTTTCCTTGATTTTAATCTGGGAGGGACAGAATTGTAGCCAAAGAGTGGATGCACATTTGATGTAGATGTTTTGAGTGAGCCGCTATTAGTTGTTATCTCTCTCCATATATCACTGGCTATAATACTCGCTAGGTAATTGGTTTTATCAGTAGGGGTTGGCTTCTGGCACCCTGTAATGATCCTAACTCTTTCATTAAGTGCTACACCCACTTGTTTAGCATGGGCTGAACTGTGCCACATAGGACGATGGTATTTGCCTACAGAGTTGCATAGGGCCAAGGTTATACTTCTTAGTGCTTGTGTCCCCCCAATTGGTTCCTGATAGTTTTCAAAGAATATTGTTCCTTACACAGACCTTTGTTTTGTGTTTTGGCAGTGTTTCTTATAGGTTAGCATATGATCCAAAATAACACCTAGGTATTTGGGGGCAAATAAATAATCTAGTTGGACTTTCTTCCAGGTAACCTCAAATTTCCAAGATGCCTGCTTATTTCTCAGATGAAAGGCACATAGCTAAGTCTCAGAAGGGTTGGGTTCAAGCTGGTTTCTAACATGTCAAACCTGTCCAACTGAGCAGTAAGTTTGAGATAAAACCTTTGGTGCCTTGAGGAAGTGGTTAATCACTGGTGTAGATGCTAAACAAAATAGAAACCAATACATAGACCATTTGTTGGAATTCTCAATTGGCTCTGTAGTTTTTGAAAATTAACAACAATTTGGGAAAGTTCAGGAAAGAGTCACATCAGTTATTAAAGAAATTAAAGAGCCACTTTTGTGTTACTGTGCCAGAATGTTTTGTCTGTTCTACAGGGGTATCACCAAAATCTGCTGCCTTGCCATTTTTGTAGCTACAAATATATCAGTTTTTCCCCAATTTGCTTAAGCTGTGTTGGGAAAATAACAATCTTGCATGCTCCCTAACATTGGGTTTCAGTGGAAGGAGGGAGCTTTCACAAACTTAGGTGACTATCTTTGTCACTAACATATTAGCAAAGTCCTTTTCCAAGGGCCTGAGGTAATCCCGCATACGCTCTTCTGGTTTGTTTGCCTCCATTGTATGTTTGTTCCTCGTTTGTTCTCTGACCAGAGCAGATACGTAAATTCTCTCCTTCCTGACTCTTCAGCCACACAGTTACATGGATTTCCCCCTTCCAGATGATTGAGACATCCAAACCCTCCTTTTATCCTTTTAGTCTTCTGATCGTAATGAAAATCAACTGTAAGTAAAGATGCTTTTTATTTTCTACTTGAGTTCTCTGTGTAGTGATTTTTTCATACAAAGGTTAGTCACTGTGAGAAAAAAAGGAGTTGGGTGGGAGCTCTGATTTTTAGCTATTTTCCTTCATGTGCTGCAGGTTTTTTGGTTTTTGCTCTGCTAACTAAAAGGAATGAACAACAACAACAAAAAGTCCTCCGATAAGCTGAATGGTCTTTTAATGTCATTTGTCTCCAGTTACTTTTTTCTTTCAAGTTTAAGTCCTAATTTTCTATGTCAATCTTCAGATTGTCTATTAATAAGGAGCTGATGAGCTATCTGATTGGCTGAAATATTTGCATGAGTAGGACCGTTAGTTGGGTTGTTGTTAACCCAACAACTTTTTCTTGATATATTTATTTCTTCCATGAGTGTTATCCAATTATTTCTTTCAGCTTCTGAGATTGAAGAAATTAATTGCTGCCCAGCCAAAATGCTTTTTTTCTTCACTCAAAGGACTTTATTCAAATTGTGAAAATCAGTTATTCATTTGGGTGATTATTTCTGATGTTAGACCTTGGACATATTTGTTTCTGCATCCTCAGAGATGACCTCTTAATTGCCTCATTGAACTGCTCATAGGCCTCTGGGGCAAGACAAATGCTCCATCCAACATTGTGCTGAACTTCTGTAAATTAGCTTTTTTGAAATTATATCTCCTGCATGAGGGTACTGTTGATGGTCAGACCACTACCATGAGCTGGCACATTATGGGTGGTGCTGCATACTCAGAACTGAAGTACAGAGCGATTTCATGCATTGTTGGACTATAACATATATCAAGTCTGGGTTATAACCACATTGCCATTTTCTGCTACTGAAAGATGGGGAAATTTGCTATTGTGAATAAGAGCTTGTAGGAAGATTTCTGCCCATTTTAGTGCCACATATGTTACCATCAAATGTGTATCTCCAGATACTGCTATGGGTATTGAAGCCTCTATAAAGTTTAGGTTTTGCTGATGAAAACTGTCAGGGGCTTTGAAGAAAGAGGTTGCCTTTGGTGGTTTATTAACAGAAGATACCATATAATTACTTAGCTCCACTTATTATCTCTCTATTATCCTGTTGTGTGGAAGCAGAAGAAAATTCAATTCTTAAAAAAAACACCTCTGGTTTATGAATGTGGGATATTGTGCTTCTGTATCCATGATTCAAAAAGCCAGGAAATGGCCCAATATTGCTCTAAAATATCATACTCGTGTTGCCAGCAGGAAAAGGGATGCCCAGCTTTACATAGAAAAATGCAGCCTGAATGTTGACAACACCAACGGCAGCAGTCAAGATGACCTACAGGATACCCTCTTCTGCTCACTACCATTCACACTTGTTGAAAAACAGCCCTGACAATTGCTTTGTGTTGGTGTGAGAAGTGGTGAACTGATGAAAAAAGGAATCAGCTTCTGGGATTTTCCCTTGCATGGTGTCACTTTGTGAATGGTAGTGGTGTTGGGGACTCCCGTTCAACACCTTGACCTGTGGAGTGTCTCAGGGTTCCATAATTCCCCATACTATTTCACATATATATGCGTATTCCCATTTCCTTGTGTTTTTGTATCAGCTAGCTTATACAAAAGCTCTGGAGAACAGAAAAGTTTGCATGTCAAGCCTTCACTGGAAAAGCTGGCATGTCAAGCCTTCACTGGAGGAGTAATCTAGTGAGAAGAAGTCCCCAGAAGACGATCATATGAACTGCATAGCTCCTGAACCCTCTGGATTGTAGGACACCACACTTTCTGAAGAGACAAGGCAGAGCGAGATGAAGATCGGGGGTCTCCTTCACTCCTTTAGAACAAAGAAGAACAGCCTAGACACAAGGGCCTCAGAAGGAGTGCAAGGCTTCAGGGTGGGCATCCTCATGTAAAAGGCTTCCTTGGGAGCACAGGGCCACCATAAAAGCAAACTCCAGCAGCAACACTATGTAAACTTTTGTTTCATTCATACTCAGTAGTGGGAACAAATTGTTCAGCTCAGCTTGGAACTGTTCCTGCCAAACCCTGCTGGGTTTCTCATTGCCATTACAGCCTTAGTCTCTTAATTATTTTACTCTATGCTTCACCCATCCAATTGTTGATATCTTGGCTGACTGATTACTGAGAACTGTTGACCTTGGCCTGGCTACTCCCTCTTGGACATGCTACTGGTGGTGGTAGGACTTAATTGCCTCTCTACTAAGGGTCTGTGTGACCATCTCCTTTAAGTGGAAACACTCTTAACTGTGTTATCCTGATGCTTTGAAGAGGACTGTTGCCTAGAAGCAGGACTGTTTATAATAATGCCATTCAACTGCTGATTTTGTAAATTTATTTGTTCATTCATTTATTTTCTTCATTTCTGTTGCACCATTTCCCCCAAACTGTGGCTTACAAGTGACTAAAAGACACAATAAAATCACTAAAATCACAATAAATTACAGTATTAAAATATGATTAAAGATGTACCAATATGAAAAAGACACTCATTATAAAGTTAAAAACTATTTAAAACACAAAACAATGAAGAGAACTGCACCCCTCAGTAAAACTCATTTCTTAGCAGGACACTCAATGTCCAAAGTTTGAAAAGAGAGGGTTTTTTTCCTTGTATCATGAAAGGGCAGCCAACATAGCCTTACTTAGAAGGGTGTCCTGTAGCCTAGGAGCAGCTACTGGAAATGCTCTCTCTCTCATATCCTCATCAAACATACCCAAAGAAGGCCCTCCCCTAAAAATTTCAAAAACCAAGGAGAAAAAAAGCAAAGTGTGCTGCTTAGATACCGCCCCATAGCACTTAAAGCACTCTCTGGGCAGTTTACAAGTTAATTATGCAGGCTACACATTGCCCCCCTCCCCAGCGAGCTGGGTACTCATTTTACTGACCTCAGAAGGATAGAAGGTTGAGTCAAACTTGAGCTGGCTACCTGAGATTGAACCCCGGGTCGTGAGCACAGTTTTGGCTGCAGTACAGCAGTTTAACCACTGTGCCATGAGACTCTGTAAATTTAGACAAACAAACAAAAAACCCCAAACAAACAAACATTTCAAGTGCAAATGAAATGTGCGGCACTTTATAATAGTGCGGCACTTTATAATAAAATGATAAAATGGCAGGGCAATGGTAGAAAAAACATGGGAGGTTGCCATCCAACACATCTCTAAAGAGCTCTATCTTTAGCAGCCTCTTAGAGGTAGGCAGGGAGGGGGCCAGATGCAGTTCGACCTCCAGTTGGTTGTAGAGTAAAAGCGACACAGCTGAGAAGGCCTGGCTTCTTGTTGATGATTTCCTGGCCTCCTTCGGCATGGCCACCTGGAGGAGCATTGCCTGTGCAAATCTGGAAGCATGGGTGGATGATCTTGGGGAAAAGGTGCTCTGCCAAGTAATTGGATCCCAAACCATGGAGGCCTTTGTAAGTGAGCACCACAACCTTGAATGTGACCTGGGACATCACAGGTAGCCAATGAAGGCAGGCCAGAATTAGGGTGATGTGATCAAAT
This sequence comes from Intellagama lesueurii, assembly GCA_037013535.1. NCBI lineage: Eukaryota > Metazoa > Chordata > Lepidosauria > Squamata > Agamidae > Intellagama > Intellagama lesueurii. The sequence goes on along the minus strand of JBAJHW010000001.1, from coordinate 127,713,640 downwards.
TTACCCATACTCGCCACCAACCTGGCAGCTGTATTTTGCACCTGTTGAAGTCTCCGGTCAACCTCAAAGGAAGCCCTATGAAGAGAGTGTTACAATAGTGGAGATCAGCAGCACAAGTACCAACGCCCTGAGGTATCCCTTGTCTAGATACAGGAAGAGCTGGGTGATATTCCTAAACTGGTTATAAACCAACCTGGTCACAGTTACAATCTGGGAATCCCAGGAGAGAACCAGATCCAGGTACATGTCTAGGTTCTGGCCACGCTCCCTAAGTGGGAGGACTACCCCATCCAGCCTAGAGAGATTGTCCTAGACTATCTGGGGGACCCCCCAAAAGAGGATCTCTGACTTGTCCACATTCAGCTTGAGTTTATTTGCCCTGGTCCATCCCAGAACTGAGGCAATGTAACACTCAAGCATCTGGACAGCATCCACTGCAGAAGATGAAAAGGAAAGGTAGATTGTATGTCATCAGCATATTGATGGCAACACACTCCAAATGTCCTCATGACCTCCCCCAGAGACTTAACATAGATGTTAAAAAGCATTGGGGAGATTGACAACCCCTGGGAAACCCCACAAGTTTTCAATGTGCCAACAACTTGTCCCCAAGCTGTACTCTCTGGACACAGTCTTTGATGAAGGACCAGAGCCAGCTAAGCACCAAATCCCCAATTGCCACCTCTGAGAGCCTGCCCAGGAGGATACTGTGGATAGAATCAAAAGCTCCTGAGAGATCCAGGAGGGCCAGCAGGGCCAGACCTCCCCGTCAACCTCCCTTAATAGGTCAACATGCAGCACAACCAGTGCTGACTTGGTACTGCAACCGCGCCCTGAATCTGGACTGGACTGGATCAAGGGAATTCTCTTCAGTATGTCTGGAGCTGCTCTACCACCACCTGCTCAGTCACCTTGCCCCTAAATGGTATGTTCACAATAGGCCTAAAATTGTTTAAGACTATCTGTTGCCGGATTAGATTCTAATATAGGAAGATATAGTCCATCAAATAGCCTGGACCCAGTTCATATGCAACTTTATAGGACCTAACTAAATTGGGCATGGAAACTGAGGAGCAGCCAGTGAAGCTGGTGAACAAGGGAATTAAATGATAGACCAAATTGCTAACATGCGCTGGATTATGGAGAAAGCCAGAGAGTTCCAGAAAAACATCTACTTCTGCTTCATTGACTACGCAAAAGCCTTTGACTGTGTGGACCACAGCAAACTATGGCAAGTTCTTAAAGAAATGGGAGTGCCTGACCACCTTATCTATCTCCTGAGAAATCTATATGTGGGACAGGAAGCAACAGTTAGAACTGGATATGGAACAACTGATTGGTTCAAAATTGGGAAAAGGAGTACAAGGCTGTATATTGTCTCCCTGCTTATTTATATGCAGAATACATCATGCGAAAGGCAGGACTGGAGGAATCCCAAACCGGAATTAAGATTGCCAGAAGATATGCAGAAGATACCACTCTGATGGCAGAAAGTGAGGAGGAATTAAAGAACCTCTTAATGAGGGTGAAAGAGGAGAGAGCAAAAAATGGTCTGAAGCTCAACATCAAAAAAACTAAGATCATGGCCACTGGTCCCATCACCTCCTGGCAAATAGAAGGGGAAGATATGGAGGCAGTGACAGATTTTACTTTCCTGGGCTCCATGATCACTGCAGATGGTGACAGCAGCCACGAAATTAAAAGACTCCTGCTTCTTGGGAGGAAAGCGATGACAAACCTAGACAGCATCTTAAAAAGCAGAGACCTCACCTTGCCGACAAAGATCCGCATAGTCAAAGCTATGGTTTTTCCAGTAGCGATGTATGGAAGTGAGAGCTGGACCATAAAGAAGGCTGACCGCCGAAGAATTGATGCTTTTGAATTGTGGTGCTGGAGGAAACTCTTGAGAGTCCCCTGGACTGCAAGGAGATCAAACCTATCCGTTCTGAAGGAAATCAACCCTGAGTGCTCACTGGAAGGACAGATCCTGAAGCCGAGGCTCCAATACTTTGGCCATCTCATGAGAAGAGAAGACTCCCTGGAAAAGACCCTGATGTTGGGAAAATGTGAAGGCAAGAGGAGAAGGGGACGACAGAGGACGAGATGGTTGGACAGTGTCATCGAACCTACCAACATGAATTTGACCCAACTCTGGGAGGCAGTGGAAGACAGGAGGGCCTGTGTTGGCCAGAATTTCTGGGAGTTGTAGTCCAAGAACATCTGGGGACACAAGGTTGGGAACCCCTGCCTTACAAGATCATCAAGTCTTAATCCAGTTTTGCTGCAACCAACACACAGTAACATAAATACGAATTCCCTGCCATCTAGCTCCAATCTAGAGTTATTCTAACACGGTGAGACACTGATTCACCTACTAGATTCTTCCATGGGCAGATGGGAAGTTGAGGAGAAGTGGTGAAAAACCTTGCAAGCCATCTGGACGTCACAACTATATCATACCTTTTCTATACTGCAGATAATTTGGGAGTCAGTGGTCCCCTCCCTTCCCTCCTTCCTTCTGCTCTATTAACTGTGTGTGTGTGTGTGTGTGTGTGTGTGTGTGTGTGTGTGTGTGTTTTGCTTATTCTCATAATGAAACTGTTTCATTTTTGTCTCACTTTGTTCACCAGACAAAATACTAATACAAAAGGTCAAAACTCATGAGATATATCTTGATGAAGCAATCAAAACCCTAAAGCAGCAACATACTTTTCTGTTTATTTCCCCACTGAAGCAAAATAATGAGACAAGAAAACGTATCATGCCTTTTCCAGACAGTAATAATGGCAGTTTCACAAAGAGGGCAGCTTCTGTTTCCTCTAGAGATAAAGATTCTTTCCTTGTATTTCTGTATATTTTCAGTTATCCAAATTAGTCCCTTGTTAACTACTAAGTAGGAAGTTTATCAGGGCCAATTTCATTGCTTTTAAAAACAGTCTTCACTGACAAACACACACTTTAACACATCTCATATCTTAAAATGAGAATCATTGTTCTACATGACAGTCTAAATGGATCTCAGTGGTTCAGTTCCAGAATCCAGTGGGAGGATTTGGGACCATCACTTGGAGATGATGGCAGGCCACTCAAGGAATTGCATAGTACCAGGCAGCATACAGAAATGTGTGCATAATAGATATCTCAAGAAAATGAGACAAAATGTGGATCTTGCCTCAGCAGTAATCAAGAGCAATCAAGTCTGTAAATGTATTGATTATGTTATTTCAAATTCAAAAAACTGCAGCTGGAAATACCTTTGTTATGACTATGTATAATAATAATTGTGTGCCATCAAGTCAGTTATAATAATCATGTGCTGTCAAGTCAATTCTGACTTATGGTGACCTTTTTCAAGGTTTTCCTGGCAGAAAATACTCAGAAGTGGTTTATCGTTGCCTTCTTCTGGGGTCATTTAGGGACTGTGCAGTTTGCCCAAGGACACATAGGCTGGCTCTACTCCCAGAAGGCACAGTGGAGAATCAAACTTCCAACAGCTGGCTCTGCAGCCTGATACCCAAACCACTGAGCTAAGTCAATTATACATAACCAAAAAGGAGATGTATATGAAACACTGGTTTCCATAAAATGGCATGTGATGATTTACAAGTGCAGAAGAAGAAAAATTAGCACTGATCTAATAGTTTAAACAGGATTCCAATGTGTCTGACGCCACCAGGAATGACACTGACCAAGTGACCTGAGTGCCTGCTGAGTCTTCTATCCTAGTACTAAGAGTGGGTGGGTAACTTCAGGGCCCCTGATCTTCCTCCCTGGTTTTTTGCCTGTAGGTCAGACGCTTTGTTCAGCCATTCCCTGAAAGAGGACATATGGCCAACCTAAGAAGTATGGAGGGAGCTTCTCAATAGGTTTGCAAATTGAAGCCCCCCTAGTTATCCTTATATGCAGCACAGCATCATTATTTGGAGCTGCCCCCATCCAAAACCAAAAGTACCATGTTGGCATCCAGTCTGTGGTAAGAGAGGATTAAGAAGCTAAAGAAGAGGAAGAGGAACATAGGAGGTGGTCAGGCTGTTAGATTGAGCCCGAGACTAGGGTGGCTCAATGCCTCTTACACATGTTGGTGGACTCTGTCCAAGCATAGTGGGCAGTTGTTTAGAAATGAATTGCCTGCTTTTCATGCCCAACTGCGTTCTGTCATTCATTCTGTGCTTTCATTTTTCACAACCCATCCCAATGTTTCTTCTGCGGCTGCTGTGGTGGTGTGCAAAATCAGAAAGCCACATGTTTTCCCAAGTGGTCCAAAGCTGCTCACATTGCTCCTATGTTTTAGTGAGCAGTTTAATACTTTGGGATCCCACATTGCTCAGGTGATGTAGCAAGCTAATTCATGGACATTCTTCCCATCATTTGTGAAAATGCAGCAATAATATTTATACAGTCAAATAATTAGTTGCTAGTTCTAGGAATCTTTCAAGCAGGGATGCATTCTTTGAGAAATGTTTGTAACTTGTCTATACAGAGCAAAACTTCTATAGGTCCTCTGGTCAAAAAAATAAACAAATGAAGGGGGTATTTTTTGTAGTGAGGTGGTTTGTGCGTTAGTTCTCATCTTCCCCAAGCAGATTTCCATAGAAAACAGTGTATTTTTTTTGTTAGCTTTCTTTCCCCCCCCCCCCCCTCGTCAAAACACCACTGTGAGCCAGCAGTTGAATGAACCAAACAGCGTTAATATCCATGGCTCATCATGGTGTTTTGTCCATTTAAAACTTGTTGAGATGTGAAGTACTTTGAGATGATGGCTATTACTTTTCTTCTGTGATATGTTCACATAGCACCTTTCTCAGAAATGTGAGCAATGACATTCATGCTTGTGCTGGTAATTTCTCTTCCGCCTGTGATTTGACTGAAGAGTCATTATTGTAAAAGGAGGATGCATCAGTCAAAAACGAATATAAAACTGCAACTTTCTGTCACATATCTATATATTAGATGTGCCAAATAGTCCTGTTAAGGGAGGGTATAAAATATAATTGTACTGCATCAGATTGATTGGTCAAGTCTTTCCAAAGCAGGCTGTCCACAAAAAGACAAAGAGAAGGTACAGCGTTCACAAGATGGCCTCACATAAACAGACTTCCAAGAATAGCTGTATATCTGGTATGAGGTGAACTGAAAAGAGAGGGATAAAATAGCCAAGGGGCGGTTCCTATTTGCTTATTGATATCAGAAATGTCCAGAGATAAACTAATGTTAACCTGTTCGTTAATCTGTGTTTCTCATTTTTTTGAAAAAGCCAGGAATTTTAAATTTTATCCCTGGGTCTGTAGTATTATGCCATTTTTTTAGGTGCACAAAAAACTTGGCATATAATATTCAAAGTTTAATTCTTGTCTTTCATTTATGTTTCATATAATTCTTGTCTTTCATCACAGATTTTGCCTAGTTCTGCATTTTGAAAAGTAGCCACCTTTAAAATATTGTAGTCATCTTTAAAATGTAGTTTTCTACAGAGTTTTTCAATAATAACCTTGTACATTTTTTTAAAAAAAACCTCAATTTAAAAACTAGATTTTAAAAAAATCTAATTTAAATATTAGAAAACTTGGCTGCCAAATTCAAAGAAACATGAACATTGAAAAAGAAGAATATTTTAATATTTTAATTCACATATTGAGTCAGAAGTGTGTATTAGGAACGTTCATATGAAAAATGAACATGTTTCCTCCCTTATTTCTCATTTCGAGAGACATTCTGTTGGATTTCCATCAGCAACAGATTATACATAGGGTCAAATCAAGTTCAAGAGACTCAAAGCACGACACATACACACACACAAACAGACACACAGGGAGAGAGAGAGGTGTTTGTTGTTTATTATTATTATTCTTTGTTTTATTGATAGGCTGCCTTTCTCCTGATAAGGGGACCCAAGGCAGCTCACAATATTAATAGGAACAGAATTAAAAACATAATAAGTCAAACATTTAAAAGCAATTAAACTATATGCTAATTAAAATACAATTGAATAATTGAAAGCAAGTAAATGTTAAAAAATATCTTACTTGTTTGTGGTTTTAATTTTTGTAGATGGGGTGATACTGGGGAGGCTCAAAGAGGTAGTTTGCTGACCTTATTGAGAACACAGAGTCCCAGAGCTTTAACCAGCAATTTTGGGACCTGGGTACATGGCACCATTGCCCACTCATTTCATCCCGTGACATGGGCATGAGACCCCCATGAAAAAAGTGGAGGAAAACATGATGTCCTTCCCCCACAAAGAATAAAGAGAACGTTTATGCTTGCAAAAATTGGGAAGAGTATAGAGCGAGGAGGTGTTGCTATTTGTTTTCCTAACACTCACTAGGTGAGTTACCTCAAGATTTTGGTGCCCTCTAACTTTGGTGCCCTGGAGCAAAGCCCCACTTGCTTCACCCTAGTTATAGTTTTGCTGACTGTTTGACATGTGTGGAAGAATCAGGCCAGGCAACAGGTTGGTGAGGCAGATAAACTGCATTTTCTCCCTTGGGCCACAATTATCGAATGATGAACGGAAACATGAAAAACAAAAACAAAAATAACTATAATTTCCGCTGCTGCAGTCAGTGGCCATGCTGGCTGGGGGATTCTGGGAGTAATTTTAATCTGAAAAAAAAAATTCCAAGCCCTAAAGAGGAGAACTGAGTATACCAATTAAAACTGCAAGCTTTCCATCCTGCTTAGTGTATAAGTGTCATTATACAATGCTGTTGAACTAAAAGAAATGCTAATGAAATTAAATAACAGCCATGAATTCTGAAAAACAATTGAGTTAGTGTAAAATTTTCCTTGGGTAATAGTGGATTAAGGAATCCTTTTTGTGTGAATATTGTGTCCTCGAAACCACTGAACAGTGGATACTTATAAAGAGTGCCTTTTTATCTGTTAATTGGCACAAGTTCAGGAGAAGTGGAATACATTTACTTGGCTAGATGAGAATAAGCATGAGTAAAGAGCTATAAATTTATATTTGACACAGACAATTTTTTAAAGTGTCAGACTGTGTGCTTCTCTTCTCATACATCGTGTTTAATTACACTGCGGTATCAGCCATAGACTTGTTCATCATTAGTGAGCTGTATTTGCTTGGTTTTTTCAGAAAAGACATAGGGTCAATGCGCACAACCCAACTGATTCGTTAAGAATTAAGTTTGAGTGGACCCTTAAAAATATAACATGTGCCAAAGAAACAATGTCATTGTTCTTTATAAACTACCCAAAATATGTTCAGTAAAGTAAACCACAGCTGAATAGAGATTTGGCCAGATAGTAAAGTAGCCATACTGGATGAACCATACAAATTGTATGAGTCACTGTGTGTTGACATGCATGCTTCTTTGCTCAGCTTCTGTTTTTGGCCCTTTGGGTAGGTTTGTTTTGTTTTTTGGTACATATGGGTCTATATGAAATTTGGAGATCAGTGCTTCTGTTCATACAGCAGCCAAACAGTTACCTGTGAGATGTCCATTAAAAGAACATGGGTGCAACTCCCTTCTTAGTTTTACTCCTGAATGCTTTGAGCATGGAAAGGGCTAGATTCCGTCTAACAGATCCCTTTGTCTTTTTTTAATAAGTAAAGGAGACGTGGGTAGAAACATGGCAAAAGTGTTGCACTTTTTTGCTGGAATTAATGCAAACTTCCTGGAAATAAGACAACACCTGTGTAACTTGGCACTGGAAAATCCAAGTTACAAATACTAAAATGAGAGATTACATTTGCATTCCTTAGCTAGGAAAGTACAAAGTGTAGATAACAAATTGTTTTAAAATGTTTTATATCAACATATGTGTAATGTGCATCTCATTATTTTCTTTATCATCTTCACAAAATTAGTATAATATTTTTACAGTATCTAACAGGACATTCTTTATAAGCCACCAGACATTTAAGATCCCAAGAGATATGGTTTTCCCAAGTTTATTCTAGTTTATCTTCCATTTTGAATTCCTGCCAAGTGATATATACACCCTATTCTATTCAGAGTTGTATCAGTTGGTGTAATTTGTTTCAAAAACTGAAAACTGTTTATGAATACCTTTCCAATCAAATGCAGGATGGCAGATTTATGGTAGCTGGCACAGCTGGTATTTTTCTACCAGGGATGAACTATAGAACAAACCATTCTTGAATCTAAATTTTAAAAGTTTGAAAGATAGGTCCTGAGTAAAAAGAAAGAGAGAACCAATATGATCTGTAGTAGATAGAATGATCAACTAGGTTCAAATCCCAGCTCAGCTATAGAAAGTCACTGGGGGGGTGGGGGTAGCACTGGTGAAGCCAATCCTTAAATATCTCACATACCTTGGAAGCCCTATGAGAGTCACTATAAGTCAGATGTGACTTGACACAGAAGAAACAAATGAGAAAAAAAGAGAAAGCTTTTTGATCCAATGATGAATCAGTACAGAACCAGACTTTATTTGGCATAACCACACACACACACACACACACACACACACACACACATCTGACTGCCTCTCTTGTTTTGCCCTCCAACTCATGTCCTTTCTGCCACCCTTCCTACTGCTTTAGTTTACCACTTTAGTCTTGATCGGCCATTTGAGACTTTCCTTCCTGACTGAGATCAGAAAAGCCACACATATATTGTGTTTGGGTGGATGTGTGTGTGCATGCAGATGTCATTCTATCAAATACAAACTTCTAATGTTCTCATGCTGCTCTGAAGCAAGACTAATTTTGTGTCATATAAAATATCTAGGTTGGACGAGAGGTCGTGAAGAAAAGCACATTGTATTGTGATGGAATGCTCTGGAGTAGCCTCTGCATTAGTAAATTGCCCATTCTGTTTTAAACATTGTTTCTAAAGCAACATATCTTCCTCTCAGAACTCTTGAATACCGAATAATGGAAGAAAAATAAGCAACTAGTCTTGCAATCAGTTTTTTGAAATGATATAATCAGCCATGACAATCTTCATGTAATGATCAAATTTAGGCTCCAAAATTGTTTATTAAAGAACAGGACTAGAGAACAGTGTGTGAACAGCATGAAAAATAGAACTGTCTTATTGTTTGATTGAAACCCTCATATCTGAAATGCATAATGCACAAGCCGAGCCATTTCAATCAAATTAAATATTTGATAGCCCCTTTTGAAACTAATCATTAATTCTACATGTATGAATTATTTATCCTATGCCGATCATGCCAGTTTGTTCAATTCTGTAAAATGGGAGAGGGAGAACAGGATACTTAAAGGATGCTCTTGTATTTTATGCTGAATTGAACGTTACATGCCCCTAGCCTTTCCCCTAAAAAGGAAGATAAAAATAGATAACAGAAGAATATGTAGACAGATAGATTAGTAGGAAACCATGGTGGGGGAAAATCTTTAAGCAGAATGCTATTGATGGATATCCCATGCTGTCTATTTTGGCAATATTTCTCATCTATGCAAATAAGACATCTGCACAAAATTGGGAAGGCCAGTGGTTCCCAACCTTGTGTCTCCAGATGTTCTTGGACTAAAACTCCCAGAAGCCTTCACCACTAGCTTTGCTGGCCAGGATTTCTGGCAGTTTTAGTGCAAGAATATCTGGGGATCCAAGGTTGGGAACCACTAAAAGCCGTACCTAAACAGTATTATGACCAGTCTTAAAGTGCCATATCGTGGGGCCCAAACAAATGAAGGAGCACTTCTTCCCATATCACCATCCCTGTACATGTAGATCAGTAAAAGATGGCCTTCTTTGTTTTCCTTCTCTAAGCGTGCTTGCTTCCTGCTTAGTATCTACAAAAAAGAGCTGGTTGCATATGTCCCAAATTTGGAATTGCCTGCCATGTGAGTTATGTCTGAAATTGCTGCTGTGCTCTTTCTGGTTCCATGTTCAATGCATTTCATTCATGCATGCATTTAAAAAGTATAAAATGAGCGGGGTGTTTTTCTTTTCTTTATATTTTCTAGTTTAAACTTGGTGTCTTTTGTTTTGTTTTGTTTTTTTAATGATTGACATAGCTGTACCTCCCCTCTCCTAGTTTGATAGTTTAACTGGATTTTTTCTTCTTTTCTTCTTTTGTTTTTTCTTTGGTTGGTTTTTGGTTTATTTGATTTTTTTTCCCATTTCAAGGGGTTTGAATAAGTTTCAAAGAGGATACAAATGTGATTGTGTGGACTACCTGTCTACAACAATGAAGGACCAGAACTTTGATCACTTCTTTGTTCTTAGTCAAGAGGGTTACTATTTCCTGTTGCAATCCAATGCTAGCACCCCATCTGCTTTCACCCCTCACTCCATGGCAACTGGAACATGGTGTGGACTCTTAAGATCTATTGGGAGAGGAGCAGGCGCCTCTTCCTTTTCTCTGTGCCTGCTCAGTTTGCAGTTTTGGTTTGCTGTAGGAAACTTATATTGTTCATGATGGAGGTCCCAAAGTTGCTGACTGTACAGTCTTCATGAGTCTGTGGCTATTTTGGTTGAGATGTAGTGACACTGAATCACCTGATGGGACCCATTCCTTTGCCTGCCACATCAGTCCTCCATCACATTTTACAATAACATGGAGATGAGAAGGACTTAATATCAACTTTCCCCTCTCTTTAATTCCCCTCCTACTATGTTACTAGCTTAATTGAATGCAAAATGTTCCCAAAGGCCTGTATGTTTTTGTGTACCTCTACAGACATTCTGTACTTCCTTGGTTGGCCTCTAAAGGTATTACATCAATATGGACCTTGGAATGTAATCAGTTACTTGATGGCTAAATAAGCACTAAACTTGCTTTTAATGCTGTTTTGATAGAAAGAAGCAGGGAGGGGTTGTGTCCCAGGAGCAACCTGGGTCAGGCCAGAATATAAAAAGAAAACCCAAAAGAAGAATTGGTTAGTGAAGCAACAGCTTTGTTCTCTGCAGAATCAGCTGTCCAGAGGTGTTAAAATATTTGTCTACTACCATTCGTCTGCAGTTTTTTTAATATTTTAAAAACTGGTAATTTGCAGTTCCAGCAATTCCAGACATAACTTAATTAATTAATTAATTTAAAATAACTGCAGAGGGGAGAAGTTAACTATGTGGTTCAGCACTGGGCTGATTTTAGAATACTAAGGCTTCATTATGTGCTATCAATTTGGTCATGTAGGGAGGAGTAAAAGGGAGATACAAGCTGTGGACCAATTCATGTTTGCTGTCTAATTTTTTAGGCATCCTTCAGTCTCGAGAGACTATGGTAATGTGCTCTGAATAGAGGTCTTGGAACAGTGTCTAGTGTGGCTGAGAAGGCCAATTCGAGAGTGACAATCCCTTCCACACTGAAGACAAATACAATCTGTCCCCTGTCCAGCTCCCTGATTTTGCTGGTTTTGGGACTGCCTCTTTGCCTCGGCCTGCTGGACAAGTGTCTCTTCAAAATGGGAGGGGCCATGCTGCACCGCCTGCCTCCAGGCTGAACGCTCAGATGTCAAGGTTTCCCATCTGTTGAGGTCCATTCCTAAGGCCTTCAGATCCCGCTTGCAGATATCCTTGTATCGCAGCTGTGGTCTCCCTCTGGGGCGCTTTCCCTGCACTAATTCTCCATACAGGAGATCTTTTGGAATCCGACCATCAGCCATTCTCACGACATGCCCAAGACAACATAGACGTCGCTGTTTCAGTAATGTATACATGCTAAATATTCCAGCTCGTTCTAGGACTACTCTATTTGGAACTTTGTCCTGCCAGGTGATACCAAAAATGTGTCAGAGACAACGCATATGGAAGGTGTTCAGCTTCCTCTCCTGCTGTGCACAAAGGGTCCAGGACTCACTGCAGTACAGGAGTGTACTCAGGACACAGGCTCTATAGACCTGGATCTTGGTATATGCCATCAACTTCTTATTAAGCCATACTCTCTTTGTGAGTCTAGAGAACATGGTAGCTGCTTTGCCAATGCGTTTATCCAGCTCGACATCTAGGGAGAGAGTGTCAGAGATCGTTGAGTCAAGGTACACAAAGTCATGAACAACCTCCAATTCTTGCGTGGAGATGGTAATAGAGGGAGGTGAGTCCATGCCCTGGCCCATGACTTGTGTTTTCTTCAGGCTGATTGTTAATCCAAAGTCTTGGCAGGCCTTGCTAAAACGATTCATAAGTTGTTGGAGGTCTTTGGCAGAATGGGCAACAACAGCTGCATCATCAGCTAAGAGGAAGTCCCACATGCATTTCAGCTGGACTTTGGTCTTCGCTCTCAATCTAGAGAGATTAAATAGCTTTCCATCTGATCTAGTCCGGAGATAGACACCTTCTGTTGCAGTTCCAAAGGCATGCTTCAGCATAACAGCAAAAAAGATCCCAAACAGGGTTGGCGTGAGGACACAGCCCTGTTTCACTCCACTTCGGATGTCAAAGGGATCTGATGTTAAGCCATCAAAAACTACAGTGACCTTCATTTCCTCATGAAAGGACCTGATGATGTTAAGGAGTCAAGGTGGACATCCAATCTTGGGAAGTATTTTAAAAAGGCCGTCCCTGCTAACCAAATCAAAGGCCTTTGTGAGATCTATGAAGGCCACAAAGAGTGGCTGTTGTAGTTCCCTACATTTCTCCTGCAGCTGTCAGAGGGAGAATACCATGTCAGTGGTGGATCTATTAGCTCGAAATCCACACTGTGATTCTGGATAGACTCTGTCTGCAAGCACCTGGAGTCTCTTCAGCACAACATGGGCAAACAGCTTCCCTACACCGCTGAGAAGAGAGATGCCACGGTAGTTATTGCAGTCGCCCCTGTCTCCTTTGTTCTTATACAATGTGACGATGTTTGCATCCTTCATGTCTTGTGGTACTCCACCTTCCCTCCAGCAAAGACAAAAGATTTCATACGGCTTGGTGGTGATGATCTCTTTACAGCACTTCAGCAGGGATGTTATCCTTCCCAGGTGCCTAGCCGAAGGTGAGGGAATCCAAGGCTGCTTTTATTTCTGCTAATGTTGGTTCACTGTCCAACTCTTCCAAGACAGGCAGGCACTTGATGTTATTTAGTGCCTCTTCGGTTACTACATTCTCTCTGGAATATAGCTCAGAGTAGTGCTGCACCCAGCATTCCATCTGCTATGCTCGGTCCTGGATGATCACGCCTGTAGCAGACTTCAAGGGAGCAGATTTCTTCTGTATTGGACCTAAAGCCTGCTTGATACCATCATACATTCCCTTGATGTTACCTGTGTCTGCCGCTATCTGTATCTGAGAGCAGAGCTGAAGCCAATAATCGTTGGAACATCTCCTGGCAGCCTGTTGGACTTTGCTACAAGCAAGTCGAAGAGCCTGCAAGTTGTACTCACTAGGACAGGCTTTGTATGCTGCTAGAGCTCCCCTCTTTTCCTCGATGGCTGGCATCAACTCCTCCGAATGGGCTTCAAACCAGTCTGCCGTCTTTTTGGTCTTCTTGCCAAATGTGGACAGGGCGGTGTTATAAACAGCGTTCTTGAAATGATCCCATCGTTCAGGTGCATTTGCATCATCTGGGCCTGGAAGGGTTTCCTCAAGCACTTGGGCAAATTCCTCCACTTTTCTTTTATCGCGAGTCTTGCTGATGTCAATACGTGGTCTTCCTTCCTTTTTCGTGTGATACAATCTCTTTCTTCACAGGTTTACTCTACTACACACCAGGGAGTGATCTGTATCGCAATCGACACTCTGGTAACTGCGTGTGATCATAATACTAGGAAGGCTAGAACGTCTAGTGAGGATCAAATCGAGCTGATGCCAATGCTTGGATCTTGGATGTCTCCAGGAAACTCTGTGTTGAAGCTTCGTATTAAAGAACGTGTTGCTGACACAGAGACCATAATAACTTTGCTGTCTAAAAGAAAAAGAAAAGCCAAGAACATTTTCAAACATAGCCAGTACCACCCTCCCCTTGCCATGGCCAGGTGCATCATCATTGATTAGTTGGGTGCCTGGGGAATAAATAAAATCCATCAAGGCTAATCTGAGTCCTCCCCAGGATTTAGTGAGGGGTGTTTCCTGAAGAGGTTTTGTGTTTCTCTGGAGCTTCAGCTGTCAGTCTCCTTCTGCTTTGGCACTTTCTTCTTTTGCTACAAGAACTTGTGCCAAATGTTTTTGTTCAAATGCCAACATTTTCCCCCTCCAAAAAAAAAAAAAAAAAAAAAAGGAAGAAGAAGAAGAAAGAAAGAAAGATGTCTGTAGGCTTCTTGAACTGCCCTGTATCTGCTCTGGTAATGTAGCACTACCCCTGCTTTGCTGCATTTGGACACTTCTTTGTCAAGTCAGTGAAGACACTTGGTATGTAATATTGGACTAACTGTCCAGCAGGCAGATGCAGTTGTCGCTTTTTCTTCTCTTTTTTTCAGGATGTACTACCCAGGTAGAGATTCCTCGAAGTATGCTTGATCCAGTGCTGTGTGAAGGTGAGAAACGGGGTGCTGTGCCTACCTTTTGTCATCAATTAAGCATACATTCAGACTGATCTTTATTCTCGTGTGAGTTTTGTTTCCCATCTGAGGCTTAGTAGGTACTTTTGTTATTTAATGCAAATCAAGGTGATTTGCAAGGCAAGGAAGGCTCATAAATAAATATTTGAACAGAGAATAGTTGGAATATACAGAATAACATTAACTGTCTGCCAAGGAAACAAACAAACCCAAAAATGTCAGTCACCAGTGAAGTGTACTCTAGCGTACAATGCCAATTTCTGACCCATTACAAATATGCGAAAAGAGACTAAGCCCTTTATTCAACAACTTACAATACCTTTCTAAATACTCATTTTGTTCCTCAACATGGTGCCAAAATTCTTGACAGCATTTTAAAGCTTTTTGTTCCGAGTCTCTGCAACATGACTGGATTAGCATGACTTAGCATTATTCAAAATAACACCAAACTAAATTATACCTTGTATTCTTATTATTCAACAATCACAATAAGAAAGATAATGAGAAATTTTACGAAGGTTGGCTCAGAGAATCATTGTGCCAACAAAATTTCGCATCCACTTGTTTATAATGGACAATTGCTCTAGAGTCAAGAATTCTGCAAACTAAGCTATCAATCAGGGTCCGGATAAAACTATAATTAAAGCTCTGAGAGGGACAAATCACCACATGTTATTTAACTTATTCCTGTTGTTGTTTTACTGCCAGGGCTAGGGAGAAGTATGCATATGGGACTTCCTATTTCGTCAACCAAAATGACATGGATGACTCTGAATGCAATGCCCCTTGACTTCGTTCATTGCCATATACGGGGCATTTGATGCTTTGCAAAATGTCAGACAGCAAAATGTCAGACAGCAAAATGTCTTGAGCAAATACTGTACATTTATGATACTTTGACAAAAATTGGGAATGGGGGTTGACTTCAATCGACCATTCAAGAAACCTTGTTTGCTTTTACGATATAAGCAAAGGCAGGGTTTTGCAAGACAGGCTCAAAACCAGATATTGTCAAAGGGCATATTTCAGCTCTTGACTACACAAGACTGTAAGAACCACATTATCATGCTGGCAAAGTATATTATGAAGTCTGTTTCATCTGGCACTTTCTGTCTCCAGAAGACACCAGCAAAGCGACTTCAAAAGCACATAAAGCATTCCTATTTGTCCCAGATATCTGTTCCCTGGGGGTATACTGTATCTGAACGTGGATGTTCTATTTTAGGGGAGTATCTATGTTAGTCCGCAGGAGCAAAAACTGTAGTTTTAATTGGTGTAATTTTTTTTCTGGGCTGCAGCCACTTCCTAATACACAATTGACAAGTGAATCCTATGTGACCTGCCTGAGTGATTTTTTTTTGTACCCCAAATGTCTGAGTGCAACAAAGAGCTACCTACATCATAGTCTGCTCTGGACCCTATTAAGGCACCTCTGACGCCCTTCTCTTTTCTAAAGTTGTCTGGGCACCAGCTGAGATTGTACTGATATGCTCACTTTACCCCAGCTTCCCTGAAACTCTAAAGTCAGCAAAAGACTGAAAAATCATTGTTGCTAGACGGTTCCACCCACACAGGAGTCTGAGCAAAACCTGCAGAGAAAGACTGGGACAGGCATCCTGTATGCCCCATCTCTGTCTCTCTAGGTGATCTGGTTCAGCTCCCATTACTGCTCTGTCTGCCCTCCTGTCTTGTGATCAATCCAAAAAACGATGAATCAACTAACAGGATCATTTGTTCATTCATTTGAAGAGTCTGTAGGTGTAGGGCATTGAGAAACCAACTGCTTTGCCTTTTCTCCTGTCATTCATTACACCAGAGGCCTAAAATATACTGTTTGACTGCGCCAGATCTCCATTCTCTGTTGGCCTGCATCTGCCTCACTTGGAAGTCCAGCAGAGCTGTGATGGATGCCTCTCTGATTCTGAATTGATGTTTTCCAGATCTACGAAAAGATGAATTAATGAGATTGCCTTGATCAGTTTTTAAACAAAATAAATAGACCAATCTTTGGAGGGTAATATTGACAATAACAATAAATAGTAATAAATTAATATGGTTCCTGCCTAAGGCTAGTCCTTTTCACTAATCTTTACACTAGCTGGGTCACACATTCCTCAGTCTCTTACAGGTACCACTCAGGCACCTTTTCATACCTTTTAGTCTCTAAAATCCTAGCAGTAAAGCATAGCTTTATGTGACATGGGTGTATTTTCCTTTGTTTGTAGTCTTGGTTCCCTACTCTGAGTTCTGTATAAAACAAATAATGAGAAGGGATTACACTTTTCATACTTACTACCAGAGGTAGTAAGTATCAAAAGAAAAGTATGTTATTGGATATAAGCGATAAGGCTTAAACAACAGTAAAATCAAAAATCTATTTCTTCATAAACTCTACCACAGACTACTAACTTCCTTCAACTTTCTGCTCTAACCATCTGATGTCTCCCTCTAGACAGTCATATTTCAACTATTATTTTCTCTTTTCTACTCTGAAGAGTAAAACCTCAACTTTTCTGATGTCTCTCTCTCTCTCTCGACAACTCAGTGTCTTCTTAACTCTCACTAGACCACACTCCATCATGCCAGCTAATCACCATTCAGCTACTCAACTGCCAATCATTACAGCACTGTGTGCATATACATCCACAACACTGGCATTCAAAACTCCTTATACACAAATCTAATATATATAACCTCTATGTGTGTGCTCTGGGCTGCCAGGTCAGAATTGACTTATAGTGACCCTAATAGGACTTTCAAAGTAAGTGAGATATTTAAGGAGTTCTTTTACCAGTTCCACAAGCCCAGGGAGTTTCCATGGCCAAATGGGGATTTGAACCCTGTTCTCCAGAGTTCTAGTCCATCAATCTATCCACCACACCACACTGGGAATGTATAAGGAACCTATGCAACTGTAAACATACAATCTCCAAATGGGCAGAATTATCACAGTTAGATGTTTTTGCATTGAAATTTATTGGTGTTCAGTTATTCAAGGCCTGTAAAATTTTAATATATTTGTCAGATTGGCCATCAGATACCTATGAAATTTGAAACCTGACATGTAAAAATTAACATAAATTCACTTTGAGCAAATCAGAGCAAATATTGTCAAGCAATCCAAAAGAAATAAGCAGATTTTCAAATCACTTTATAACTTTCTCCAGGCTTGCACATAACAACAAGCTAATATTCATTAAAACTCTGGCTTCCTGTGCATTAGCAAGTGTACAGGCATCTGTTACTCAATCGTTCCCATATGGGGGAGGGCTAAACAAACCACAGAGCTTCAGTCTGTAGTGTCTTCAGAATGGCATCTGAACTCAATAGCAGCCAGCTTCCTGGCATGCCTCTTCTCCAATAAGCCAGAGAAATAGCTCTGCAACAAATCATGGCTTATTTCACTGGCATATCAGGTAAGAGACATGGCACAGAAAATTTTCCTGTCTAGTTTAGAAATCACCAGTGACCATGCTGGCTCGTGTATTCTTAGAACTCGAGTTGAAAAATCAACTTTTCCAAGCACTGCACTAAAAAAAACCCCAATGAACCAAAGGTCTGTAGGTCATTTAGCTACTTCTACTAAGTGTTTGGTGCACATTGTGGATTGTGAGGTGAAAGCCACATCAGCCATGGACTGGGTGGGAACAGCCAAAAGCAAGAATGAATATTCGCACACATGTTGAAACAAACATATCGTGCGTGCAAGGATTCCTCTGCACACAGACAATCAAGCATTTACACACAGACACACACAGAGAGACAGACATTCACTTAAATAAGGCCTCACCCCATTCACTCCACATCTCAGAAAAGCACACTTTACCTGCAAATTGCAAATGTTCTAATGTGACCATGATGAGATGTGGCAGCTGAGCAGGAGGGGAAAACAGGCAGGACCCTGACTCTTTAGTGAAGAGATACACAAGAGGGAGGTGCCTGGGACAGCCTGCATTTGAGGTTAGGCACTGCCCCACTGGCCCCAAAGGATCACCCTCCATGGAAGCTTATTGCACACAGTGACTAACAGTTAATACCAACAAGGTTCCTTGTCTGAAATAAGCAAACATTTCCACAAAATCCTGGTTTATCATGAATCTGAAAATTCCCATTGTGAGAAGGCAGAGCATAGTAGGTCTTAGAGCAGCCCAGATAAGAGAACAGGTGTGGAGGAGGTGGAGAAATGATTTTTAAAAAATCGCTAGATCAGGTACGAATGCTTTGATTCTTCTGTATGTTAAGAGTAGATAATCTACAAAGTTATATATTGAGTGAGCTGAAGAAATATTGTGGTGGAAGAAAAGCACCCTCTCTACCTCTTTGATCAATATGAAGCCACTTCATTTAATAGCCAAGATTTTACACAGCCATTTATTTCCAGATACATTGAGTTTCCTGGCTAGTGCCTTTGTTGATTTTCAGCTCCCACATTCATAGGTAAATGCAGAGGCAGACAAAAAGAGAAAGGACCATGGGGGGGGAAAAACACCTTTAATTTGTCAGTGCACAGGCGTCTAGTTTCATTGTCCCCATAAAGCTTTTCGTGTTGTGTGCAATCGGGCAGCAGGGCTGCATTCAACATTGTTAAGCAAAAGTGCGCAATAAAGTGCAGGCGATATAAAACATTGATCATTTGTGAGCGAAGATGGTAGAAAATGTGGCAAGCTGGTTACCATCTTCAGGAACAATAATGTGCACTTTGCAAAAAGAATCCTGTTTGTACACTTCCCTGAAAAGCTGCTTTAGGAACTTGTGATGCCACATGAACCAGTAATGCTCTGGATAATGCCACTTGTCTGTGGACCATCTTTTTCAGCCAACGTACTGAAAAAGAAAATCAATACATCCAAAGAGGGAATAAATTCTCTTGAGTTGATAAAACCGATATATAATTGTCCTTTCTGAAAATGTGAATGGGGGGAAAAAAGTGAATTGATCTCATGCGAGTATTGTGGGAGATTTATACAAAAGCTAACCCTCCTTTGTCAAAAGCAGGCCTTATTTTCTAGTCTACCATCATAGCACTGACAAAAGAAAATGTGCATTTCCAGAATATATTGCTGTTATTTTCTGCCTCTGTGTATTGTCTGTCAAGGTGTACTGTCTTTATTCACACTCCATGTTTCTTTTACTGTGATTCAGTGTAGAAGACATGGATATATCCAGTTTTGCTTCAGGCTGAGTCAAGTCCTGACTTGATTAGGTAAAGCTCCCAAAGAGTCACAATACAAGCATGAAAACTGAAAAATGTGTTCATAGTTTGAGACTGAATAGCCAGTCATGTCTCTGTTTCACACAGTTTCCAAAGTTTGAGGGGAAAAGAGAGACAGATCTTTAAAAATTATTTATCTCATGTATCAGGATGAGACATTTACATTCCCAAGTGTCACATTTTGTTGCCAAATTCATACAGACTTAACTGCACAAGGTAGGTATTCTGTGGCATTGTTATATTAACTGCTATATAGTTTCCCAAAATTTGAGCCCATTGCCATGTATGCATTTTAAAAACAAATTAAAAAGGACCAGCACAAAAAATAGTCCATTGTGGATTTTTCCACATTAGAGTCATTCCTGACCCAGACAATGTAATGTATTCTGACTGAAAATGTCCCGTGCCTTCCCCCCCCCCCCCAAGCCATGATGAAGAAAAGCACAAGAAACATGTTCTGCTTGTCAGCAGATTATCCCAGTGGGGAAGGATGTGGAATTCTCGTTGCAGTCAGAAAATACAAGAAGCATACAAGCATTCCCCCCCCCCCCGCCGCCAACCACAATTATATGCATAACTCTACTGCTAATTCTAACCTACTGCTTCAATACATAGACATTCTTACTGGGGTCAGAAAATTTCCACAACTCTCACAATGCAAGAGTTTTTATTCTGATGCATTAGGGTTATAAATCCACACAATGCCATCCACCAGGCCACAGTTCTTTCCTGACCTGTACCACAAATTGAAGGAATAGGATCAAAATTGTATCTTCATTACCATAAGGTTTCTGTATAAAGAATGTAATAACTAGCAATAGGAATAATGCTGTTGATGACAATGACGTTGATGGTGCAAACACAGTAAGACAACCAAAATCAATCAATCAATCAATCAATCAATCAATCAATCAATCAATCAATCAATCAATCTATCTATCTATCTATCTATCTATCTATCTATCTATCTATCTATCTTTCTTTCTTAATGGATTTAGGACACTTCTAAAGAATGAAGAGGATTTGGATCCAGCAGATCCAAAGGGTATCCCAACATGCCCCTTCAAAACCCCTGCTATCTTTGGGGTAGGGAGAGCAAAACAGTAATTGTGACAAAGGTTTTTATGGCTACCACAGGTATGTCAATTGCAGAAGACCACAACATTCAATCAACCCCCCCCCCCCCCAAAAAATGACTATCCAAATGGTCCCTCCCGAGAGCTTAGGACTGCCCCTTCCCTATCTTCCGTTCTGTGGCAAAAGTCATGTGCATTCTATCAATGCCTGAGAGTCCACAGAGGTTGCTAGTTGACATTTCTCCCTGTACCTTGCTGTCTTTCTCCCAGTCTCCAGGATGGGTGGCACTGAAATAGGAGAAATTTTGGGTTTTGTCTGTGATGTGGTTTCAGAGACTAGGCACACATCACTACCCATTTCCAGCTGGCACCAAAGCTCACTGGCTCTAAGTGAAGAACAGAAGCTTACTTCTTTTTCCAATTCCTCCCTACCCCATCTCTGTGACTATACAAGAGTTTATTTCCAGTCACAACAAGTGCCAAGCCTAGGCCAGAGCAGTACTGAAAGGTTCAACCACCTCTATGACATCAGAAAACATCTTGCTCACTCCACAGTCCACATGCTGTGGACATAACTCAGCTCCTTTTGTTCTTTTAGGCATGATTGGGAAATCCCAACCTTTTTGCTTCTTACTTTGCTTTGCAGGTGCTTGCATGTGCAACGTCTTTTCAGTGCTGCCACCAGAGATGTGTGCTGGCTTTGGAGAAAACTGTCCGAACAGGGAGGAGAAGGCATATGTGTGTATTTTTGGATCAGCTGCAGGAAGGTTCAAGAAGCCCCAAGTTGCTCTTGGATTGGTTCATACACTCCTACAAGTAACTAACTTCTGCACTCATGTTTTGGAAAGCAGAGTAGAAGTGTTGAAATTGGTGAGGCTGAGGGGATACTTCATGCCAGTTGCTGACACCAAAGAAGGAGCTCCAGAGTAGAAGGAGATAGACAGCTGAACCTCTAGGCAGAGCCCAAATCTCCCTTGGTAACTCCAACCACAAGGTGATGGCTCAGACCAACCTTACTGAACTCTATTTATTCCTATCCACTGGACCAAGCAGCCATTCACATCCAGGCACGCAAAGGAAGGGTGCTACATCACTTACTACATTCTAGATTTTTTCTTTCTTTTAGTGAGCAATACTGAGGCTTCATTATACTCCTGATTGAGTGTATATATGAATGTGGAAGGGATGACTAGCTCCCTTGCACTGACTTTGACTGGATAGATCTAAGTAGCACTAGAGATTATCTTTCTCTCTCCTCCTACCACTTCTATTTTATTTTACCTTTTGATGGCTACTTCTGGTTGAGTCTGGGTGGATGCATGCAAGAATGGGAGCTGTGCGAGGATTGGGCTGAACAACCCCTTGCAGGGAGATGGAAGAAAGGAAGTAAGGAAGAGCCTTACCTACAAACTGAATGTTCACTGCATTCCCAGAATTGGTGACACTCCATAGCATCCCCCTTCTGCAGTCATAGCCCTTCATTTCTCCAATTCTCACCCCCACACACACACACACTTTTAATCCAGATACATACAAATATTCACATGAACCCAAGAACAAATCAATTCACACAACCTCCAGACCAAGTCAGGAGAGAAAGTCAACCACAATCTGTACAGCAATCATTCAGCTATAGATTAGGTTAGATAGTACTCACTCAGCCCTAACTATCACTATTACTACTGCTACAACTTTATTGGATACCCATTGTGGTGTAGTGAATAGAGTGATGGACTAAGACTCTGGAGACCAGGGTTCAAATACCTGCTCTGTCATAAAAACTCACTGAGAGAGTAAAGTAAAGGTAAAGGTTCCCCTTGACAATTTGTCCAGTCGTGTCCGACTCTAGGGGGCGGTGCTCATCTCTGTTTCCAACCCATAGAGCTAGTGTTTTGTCCGAAGACAATCTTCCATGGTCACGTGGCCAGCGTGACTAGGCACGGAACGCCGTTACCTTCCCACCGTGGTGGTACCTATTTATCTACTTGCATTTGCATGCTTTCGAACTGCTACGTTGGCGGGAGCTGGGACAAGTGACGGGAGCTCACTCCGTCGCATGGATTCGATCTTACGACTGCAGGTCTTCTGACCTTGCAGCACAGAGGCTTCTGCGGTTTAACCCGCAGCGCCACCACGTCCCTTCCCACTGAGAGAGTAGGAATTGTTAAAACCACTTCTTAAAATTTCTCATTTACCTTGAAAGCCCTATTAGAGTTGTTATAAGTGAGGTCCAACTTGATGGCATTTAACTAACAACTTTATTCAGCCAGTAGCCATGCAGAGTGAGGGATTCTGGGAGTTTTCATCTGAAAAAAAAAAATCACTTTTCCAGACTCTGAAAATGTGTATTCTATATTTTTTCTTTCTTTCAGCAAATACTTTATAACAGCACTCTTGGGACAGTGGATGACTTGGAGAGATTACTGTCTGCACAGAAGATGCCATTTTGGACAGCAGGCAAGATATTTTTTAAAACAGAGATTTCGGCTTTCATTAAGCTGATTACGTTTGTCTATAAAGAGTGAAAACAATAGAGATGAAAATAGGTCTGAGGCAAAACCAAGTTAAATATGCTGGTGCCTGTAAACTTTTTCCATAATAATATGTGGAAGGACTCTAGTAGTAATTTTCAATTGGAAAACACGAGATATGTGTACCTAAATATTCTGAAATCAGAAACGGATATCCAGAGGGCTTTCAGGACCAAGGATGTGACAACTGTCAAGAATGCTTATGTTTTAAAGGCACTGTCACTGATTAATTCTTCCAGCATCTTTTAAAAAAAAAAAAAAAAAAACACAGATTGATTTAGACATGGGAAGAGTGAACAAGAATCCATTAGGAAGCAGAAAATATAGCATAACTATGAAAATCAATGCATTGGGCAAGACTGGAAACAGAAAAAGGGTAAAAATGCAATCATACCTTACAGAGGCACTGATGATTGAACTACCATGAAATACAGCTGTTGCCACAATAGGATCCAGCACCATTTTCAATCCAGTGCTGGAAAAAGGTAGGATGAGATTCAATTTCATAGGGGCACATTGAAAATAAAGTTATCCGTAAGAGTGCTGTGTCATAAAACTCTATATAAATCTTCAGGATAGTTTTTTTTTTAAAGCAAGTATAACACAGAGTTTCTTTCTTTCCAACTGTATTCTCCAGCCTAATTAATAACCCTCTAGAATATTATGTCACATTTTGTGATGCAAAAAAAAAAAGGTTATAATTTGCAATGCCACTAATTCACAATTGACAATCAGACCTCAGGCAAACATGTGGAAATCAATGTAACTCTATCCATTTCAGTTTAAGTAGCTAGGCAGAATTAAGGAATGCAGAATTCTCCTTGGATTTGTCCTCCAATTTTTAAAAAAACTGTTTCACCTGGTAGAAGCATTTGTAAAATATCAGAGTGAGATGTAGAATATATCGAAAGCAGCTGTGATGAAATTACCGTCTTTGCTGGTGATAAGAAAAAGTCATGCCTGGAAAGTTAACTGTCCTGAGTTTCTTTCGCAGCTGAGTTGGGAATATAAATGAGCTCCACCAATCAACTAATTCCATTCTGTTTCAAGGACCCATCCCAAAGGTCACTCCCCAACCCCATTCTGCAGTAATTACACATGTGTCTTTAAGAATAGACATGCCCTGGCATTACTGAAGTTCCTCAGTAGGGCTACATTTGAGCAATTGTGCACCTCTTCTCCTTGTCTTCCCCAATCTGCACAGGCATCTCCTCCATTCTGAGCTTTCAATCCACCTTAACATCATGCCAAGAGCCATAGCCATTAGCCACCCCCATTGCTACATTAAGGCATTGTTCTTAGCAAGACGTATTGTTAAAATATTGCCTCGGTTAGCAATTAAATTGAACAGAATAATGAGAGCACATTCATACTGTCAAGGTTTGTGGCCTAATGATTTATGGGGCACGTTACAATGGAAGATACATTGATTTCAGTAAGAGGGCCACAAACAGGAACAGAGAATGTTCAGTCACATTACATCTTGGAAATCTCACTGACTTCCAAGGGAAGTGGTCTAGGTCCATATTATTCTTGTTATTATTATTATGGTCCAGACTTGCGTTCAGGGCAGATTCATTGTCCTATATTAGGGGAACAGAAACTTTTGACCCATGGTCTTTATGTGGTTCACAAATGGCCCCGAACTAGTCCCTGAAGACAACGGATACTGGCACCCTGATTTTGCAGGAACAGTGAACTTTACAGGAGCTATCCAAGGTCCTGAAATATATCCTCAAAATTGGTCTAGCACCTTTGAAAGCATTTTTACTATTCAGACAAAACGTGGACTAGGTTCACAGCCCTGTAAACTTAGAATCACCAGGCTTCACTAATGAAAAGGTCTTGGGATGTCCCTTCTCGAATCTTGCTTAATCAATTCCTCCTCCTGCTTTTCAATCTTCTACTCAGAAACAAAGCAGAAAGCAGGGCTCTGCAAAGGAGAAAAGCATAAGGTGGACAAAGCTTTCCACACTTAAGCCCAAGCTGCAGGAATGCTCTTCCAGTTGGAGCTTGGGTCTGTGACCTGGCTTTGCCCATTATGTGTTCTTCCCCATACCAAAGGATGGGCAGCATGAATCAGAGAAAGTGACAAAGGAGCAAAACCATTGAACTAACATTTGGAAAGTGAGCTGTGTCTTGAACTCAGGACTCACCCAGCTCTCCAAGCATTGGCAGAATATGCATGGCTGTGGTCACTGTCTGGCATTGCCCCATGTAGCAAAGGAGAGGATTAGGCAAATATTCAGCACTGTGCCTGGGGAGTTTCTGAAATGTGGAATGATTTTCATACAGTAATCCCAGGGTTGTGGCTGTGTTCACTGATTTCATGTACAATGTGTTTTCCTTAATCCTACAACATGTTGGAGATAAATTTGAAGAAGTGGGAAGGAGTGTGTGCATCTAGGCCATTTTTCTATTTTTAACTATATTTATGTTTTTAAAATGATTTTTTTATCATTCCCCTGTCCCAGTTTCAATAAACCCAATTGTTACTCATCCAGACCAAGTGGTGTCAATAGATATGGGAATGGAAAAGCTTTACCTGCTGACCCCATGCTTATTGCTTACTCAATAAATAAATAAATAAATAAATAAATAAATAAATAAATAAATAAATAAATAAATATTACACATTACATGTGACTTTACAAGTAATACATTATTAATGTATTCTTCTGAAAAGCAAAGTGTGCTGCCTATATACCACCCCATAGCACTTAAAGTACTCTCTGGGTGGTTTACAATTTAATTATGCAGGCTTCACATTCTGCCCACCCCCTCCATTGAGTGAAGTCAGATGGAAAGTTGAGTCTACCTTAAGATGGTTACCTGAGCCCATCGGGATCAAACTTTACCACTCTCCCCCAAACTTCAGCTTATCCTGCAAAGTAGATTAGATTAAGAGAGAGTATTGGAACAGGGTCATTTCCAGTATGTTTCCTGGGTGAGTAGAGATTTGAACCTATCCCCAATCTCCACATTCCAAGTCCAACCTTTCTAGATTATATTCACAGTTGGATACCAAGATCTGGTTGGAGGGAAACTATGTGTGCAAGGGCAATTACACAAGTGATTCTCTTCCCCCACCAGGCTGTTCTTCATGTGATCAGTCCCAGAATGGTCAAACAACCAATTTCACAATCAGTGGCACAATCAAAGGACAGCCAGGGCAAAACCACGTTCATGATTGCCTTTCCACTCCACATTTCTTCAACAGGATTCTGGCGACAGTGTTCTGAAGAGCCAAGAAAAAGTTAACTGTCCCAAAAGTTAAGAGCAAGGGAGGCACACAACTAAGAGTGATGCTAGCAATACCCTCTAGCCTGGCTTGCATGAGGGTTCTCTTACATGTGACCTGACACATGGGGGGGGGGGAATCACTCACTATTCTTTAGAAGTGAAGTCTAAATGACGTTGAATGCCCATTTGGCATAGGTCACAAATCCCTGCCACCACATGAGGTCATGTTTTGTTAGTAAATGTTCATATATGTAGCTGAACTATTTGATCCCTTTTGGCATTGCTGCATGCTGTAAAGGTGTGTGTGTTTTGAATTTTCAGAACCCACATATGAATTGCATTCTCTTCCTTTATTCAGTTAGCCAGATTTGCTACATATACCATATACAGACCCAAGTAACTGCATTTGATCAAAGTGGCCTGTTTCAGCTCCAGTCTTCATGAAGTATAAAAATGAATACTTTGGTTGCATTAAAAAAAAAACACATAGAATTTGTCCTGCTTTGTAGAGTTTGGAATGGGGTGCAGAGCAGATGGGGGCATGTATCTTTCTTTCACTCAAGTTCCTTTGACCACATGCCAACGGACAAACTCCTACAATATCAGACGTTCGTGAACAGATGGATTAAATACAAATCTGCCCAAGGAACAGTGAACACATTTTATATCCTAAGGGCCAAAACAACCCGTCAAATATACCTAAGCCATATTTGGTATGACTTTGAAAGGAATCAGCACAACCAGATGCTCTCCTCCATCATTGTAGTTAGAGGCATAAAGGCAGAAGGCTGGGGAGCGGCAGATCCCCAAAAGCTTAGTCTTTTTGAGCTTTTGACTGACAGTTTGTAAATGATGGGCTAACTTTTTTGCATGCACAGTGTCACTGCTGTATAAGCAAGGCACTAGTCAAATAAACCGAACATTAGACAGCTGGACAATTTGAATTATAGATGTTCACTGTAATTTTCCTTTTTTCATTATGATTTTTTTTCCAAGTGACCTAGAATGGAAAAGAACATTGACGCTGACCTATTTTGAAAATTGCTTTCATTAAATGGCAGCCACTTTGCTCTCCTTGTGGAGGGGGGTGTCATAGTCTGCATTTTACATTTGCCATGTTCACCCCTATGAAATGCTGACAAGAGAGCCTTCTTAGAGGTGACTTCAGGCACTGTGTTGCTTGTACATGGCAAAAAAAAAAAAAAAACGTGGAAAAAGGGAATCAGGCAGCAGACAAATGAGAGATACAACTCCATAAATATCTGGTATAGTCACATATTCATATATCATTCTGTCACCCTTTAGCCAAAGGGTTTTCATACATCATTTCATTGGCCACAAAACACGTGGATCTGGCATCCACTTTGGCTGAAGGTTTGCCTGATGCAGCCAAGGAGTAACATCTTTCGGCTACTAACAAATAAATGACAAAGAACTGAATACATACCTACATCATTTGCATTCTTTGTGCTAAACCCAATGGTGTTATGTACCATCATGTCACCTCTGATGTATGGCAACCCTATAAATGAGCAATCTCCAAAACGTCCTGCTCTCAGCAGCCGTGTTCAGCCCCAGTAAACTCAAGCCTGTGGGTTTCTTTAGGGATTCAGTCCATCTCACATTTTATCTCCCTCTTTTCCTGCTGCCTTCCACCTTTCCCAGCATTATTGTCTTTCCAGAGAATCCTGCTTTCTCATGATGTGCCCAAAGTAGGATAGTCTCCATTTCTACATTTTTGCCTCCAGAGATAGGTAAAGGTTCCCCTTGACATTTAGTCCAGTCGTGTCCGACTCTAGGGCACGGTGCTCATCCCCGTTTCCAAGCCATAGAGCCAGCGTTTGTCCGAAGACAGTTTCCGTGGTCACGTGGTCAGCGTGACTAGACACGGAACGCCGTTACCTTCCCACCATGGTGGTACCTATTTATCTACTCGTATTTTTTACATGCTTTCGAACTGCTAGGTTGGCAGGAGCTGGGACAAGCGATGGGAGCTCACTCTGTCGCGTGGATTCGATCTTACAACGGCTGGTCTTCTGACCTTGCAGCACAGAGGCTTCTGCAGTTTAACCCACAGCGCCACCACGTCCAGAGATAGTTCAGGCTTTATTTGACTTAGGACTCACTTGTTTGTCTTTCTGGCAGTCCAGGGTATCTGCAAAGCTCTCCTCCAGCACCATCCATATTTCAAAGAAATTAATATACACTGTATATGGTAATTTGTTTAATTACCAGTATACATGATCCATTGCAGCTAACCAATTGGTTGAGGCAACAGTTCTATATGGAGAATTCACTAGAGTCCACCACAGCACTATACAGTTTATTGCTTTGTCTAGTTGCAACTGACAGATTTTCACTCCACATCTAGCAATTTCAAAAGGACAGGAGAATGCACACCTTGACCCAGGTTTGAGTAGCTATCACAGTGGTATGTCACAGGAGGTACATTTTAATGTTATTTCCATCTCACATTGAACCAGATTTTGGAGAGAGAAAAAATACTTTTTGGGCTACAGCTCCCAGGCAACATGGGGCTAAGAAATTTTGGGGATTTTCAGTCCAAAAAAAGCTATTTTTTCCAAGCTCTAAAAAAACCCAACATAAAATCTTTCAGAATAAGAGATAACTTTTTTTGTTATTAATATTCCATATAACAGACCCTTCCCTTTTCCATAATAATCTTATGGTATTGCTAAGCAACAGACTGAGTAACATTAACCTTCTTTTCCTCCCTCTTGTTTTGCATTCTTTCTTATTCTCAAGGCAATCATGAACTGCATTTTGATGCTTGGACACTCAGTGCCCACACTGATGACTTCAGAAAGTCATTCAATGTGAAAACCAGCATGCCAGTACTATGGTCTTTTTCTCTGGTCTTTATTCAAATTTCAGGTCTCTAGTTCCCTGACACATCTGACTGCAAGCTTAAAAATGTCATTCTTCCCTGAATGCAAACATTCCAAAATATATGGTTTCATAGCAACATGAGTGATGTAGGTATAAGCAATTCAGATAGGTCTAGACTTATCTATTTAGGAATTCCCCCTGACTCTGAATGACTTAGAAAGCCATCAGATGGCTTCTGAAAGTCTGTCCTGTTCTCTTCAACAACTGAGTGAGATGCTAGAAGGTCAAATGAGCCAGTGGATGATAGATCACTGTTTTGTCAATGAAGGAGATCTTGCTGATGCCTTTCTCCATGAAAAACCCAGGTGAAATGTCTAAAGATGGGCATTGATGCTTATGGAAAGGAGGGACAAGACAGGGACATTAAGAAAAGCCTGCCATCTAACTTCACCCCCTGATCTGTCCATTTGGGATTCCCACAAGACTCCATCTCACTTTGGTTTGGTTTGTTTCATCAGCTCCAAAATCAGCCTTCTTTCTAGATGTTCCACCAAAAAATTTTTAAGTTTCCCTTTATGGAGGGTGACATAGAATGACTAGCCTGTTCTAAAGGTCTGGCACACCTAAGATACCATTAACTCTTGGACAAATCACCAAGACTATGCTATTGCTAGTGGCTTTGATCTATGACCTCCACCTAGAGGGGAGCTGTACTGTATTGATCTTTTCCCTGCTTTTAAAAAAGATCTGCAGCCTTTCCTTCCATTGTTGGTGAAATGTTAAAGACAAGTCTGGAAGACCTGGAAGATGTTTCTAGAAGCAGCCAGGAATTTTTGTACTCTTTCCAAGCACAGAAACACCATAGGATGATGGTGGATGTTATATACATTGTCCGTAAGAAGCCCCAACTTAGACTGACTTTGGGCCAAACAGACTTCAGGCATCCCTCTAGGCCAGGTAAGAGATGAAATAGGAGTTGATCTGTAAAGTGTTTAATTAATAGGTCTCTAGGAGGTATTGTCTAGTTAACTGTTTTCTGGGGATAAGAAGGAATCACAGGAGTGGTATGGACATGGAAAGGACATGGAATGGATACAAGTGATGGCTCTTCTCCAGAATATTCTCTTTCATATATTTTAAAGGATAAGATCACCTTTCAAACTCTGGGGCCAGCAATGCTCTGAAATAAAATTGTGGAGTCCCATGAGCAAATGAACACTTGCTATCATCATTTTACAATTTAAAAATACATGAAATACCTCTTCATTGGAGACAGAATCATAAGCTTTCTAAATCAATGAAATTTGGAAGTGCAGCTATTTTGTTACTGAGGCCAGCGCTGAGAATATTTGTTTAAGTGATTTCTTTACCTCTTGCAAATTGTATTGGTTCAAAGGCCAAAAAGATTGTTCTATTTTAATTTCCTCTCCCCGCAAATGAAATGGAAAACTATTCTGGAAATCACAGCGTCACCTATTTTCTGAAATTAGCTTTTAAACAAGTTATCTACCACAGTAGCATCACTAGCCCCACCAAGCTGCCTTGTTATATACAAGTACAGTAGTATCCTGGTTTACGAATTTAATGCCTTCTCTGGGACGTTACGTAATGCGAAAAATTCATAAACTGAAACGCGGATTGCCATAGGAATGGGGGCAGCGCTATAAACCTCCAGGCACAATGCATCCTGGGGAAACTTCCTTCATACTGAGGGAAAAAAATGTAAACCAAGGCATTATTTTCAATGGATTTCTGTTCATAAACCGAAATTTATGTTAACCGAGGCGTTCGTAAACCGAGGTACCACTGTATCTAGCCGTAAGTCCAACAGGATAGAATGATGGACCAGGACTCAGGAGATCTGCATTCAAATCTCAGCTCAGCCATGGAAACTCACTGGGGGAAGGGTGGAACTTGTAAAACCACTCTTTAAATATCTCACTTACCTTGAAAGTTCTGTTGTTGCTGTAAGTCAGTTCCAACTCAACAGCACATAACAAGTCTAACTGAATTCAATTAGATTTACTCCTGAAAAGACAACAAAAGAGATACAATGTTAGTTTTATGTTTTATTTAACAGGATTCTCAGTTTATGTTCTCTTCTGTCTTGAAAACTCCCACTGATAATGTCTGTTTAGAACACTTTATTCTGCGCTTTGAAAGTTCCAAATATTTGGAACAGTGCATACCACACTCAACCTATCACACTCAATAATGATAGAAAAACAGGTTTATGAAGATTCATGAAGTCAGAGAACAATATATTCACACCATTTCAAAACAGGAATGGGCAATCTCTTCAAGTAATAAAAACTACAATAAAGTTATCAATAATTACTTAAATAAACCATCCAAACTTTAATGGGATATTCTCGTTGCCCTACCATGTAACACTGTTGGTAGTAAAATCAGAAAACATTAGAATTACTAATCTTGCTGTCCTAATTGTTTTGACTGCAAGGAATGAGAGTCGCGCAGAGTGGCCTTGGAAGCCAGATGGGCGGTATAGAAGTTGAATAAGTAAGTAAGTAAGCAAGTAAGTAAACAAAAAAACAAACAAACAAAATTAAAGAATTAATTAATTAATTAATTAATTAATTAATAGCTACTAGTATAACAACATACTGTTATATTAAAGTGACAGGTTCAGTTTTTGTTTGCATATTTCTAATTATCGCTTCATAATGTCTCTGTAGATGTTTCTCCATTAAATTCCATATGGTATTAAAAATATTTCTTGGCAATAAACACAAAAGCTATGGCCAAAGTTAAACATACAATTAATTGTTATGTGGATGGCAAACAAAGAGACCATAAGCAGCATCGGGACAAGAAAGGGGAATGGGGAAACTTTTATACTTTTTCCCTGATCCCAACAAAAAAAAATTTCTCATTTTTGAGTTGTTTTCAAAGTGGTAGCCACATTAATCTGTTGGATCATATTAAAAGAAAAGAAAAAAAATAATTGCAGCATTATTTCAGGGTCAGCTTTTCTGGTTTATCACTTACTTCCTCAGTTGCTTGGAGTACAGTATTTAGACTACAAGCTTATATAGCATATAATGTACATGTGGTGGGGACAAAGTTAAAATGGCATAGAAAAACAGGGAATGGCCTTTCAAAGAGACAGTGCTATTATTAACATAGATAATGACACTGGCAAAGTGTTGATTGCATAAACATCTTTAGTCATGAGTTGTAAATTGGCAAGATTCTTGCCTGAAATCCTGAAAAGCTGCTACATTGCAAACAGTACAGGGTTAAAAGGACTTAATGGAAGGAACCTTCTATTACACCAACGCTACTTCTATTACTCCTTCTAGTCTAAGTAAAATCACAGCATTGAAAGGGTATATTTTGTGGGTAAAGCTTCCAGAATACTCCAACCAACATGGCCAGTGATCCTCTATAAACCATTTGACAACTACACCAGAGCCATACCCTACTGCTTCACTACAGCCTTTTGCTGAAAATCCAAGAATGCGGTGGCCTCAAAGTTTTACTTCTCCATCTGCTCAAACATTAGAGTGGTCAGATGCAAAAGAGAACAGAGCTTTAGCAGCCTTGTTGGTGTGGTGGTGGTGGTGGGCAAGTGTCCCGTTGTAATACAAGACACTACCTACTGAAATGTCTTCTTGCTGCAAAACAATGGTGCAAGAAGCCTGTCCTTTTTTCCATATGGCCAATGTCCCCTACATGACAAGCTACAGTTTGGCAAGTAAGTCATCTACACTGGCAAGAAGGGATTGATGAGATATTACTTGGCAACTCCAACAATCTCATCAGCTAGAGGACAAAAATGTATAGCTCTTCAGCAGTGGGATTGTCAGCAGATTTGACTTTCCTGCCTTCACAAAGCACATGGTATTATGCAAGGGATAGATAAAGTGGATAGAGGGAAGCTCTTTTCCCTCTTACGCAATACCAGAACCAGGGGACATCCACTCCAATTGAGTGTTGGGAGAGTGAGAACAGAGAAAAGAAAATATTTCTTGACCCAGCGTGTTGTTATTCTGTGGAACTCCTTGCCACAGGATGTGGTGATGGCATCTGGCCCAGATGCCTTTAAAAGGGGATTGGACAGATTCCTGGAGGAAAAATCCATCACAGGTTACAAGCCATGATGGGGATGTATAATCTCCAGGCTTAAAAGGAAAGTATCTCAAAATGCCAGATGCAGTGGAGTGGTACTGGGAGACAGGTATTTAGTTGTCTCGTGTGCTCCCAGAGGCACCTGATGGGGCCACTGTGAGATACAGGAAGCAAGCCTAAATGGGCCCTTGGCCTGATCCAGCAGGGCTCTTCTTATGTTCTTATGGTACCTGTTGGGAACCCATTGTCTGCACCATATTTAAAATGGTCCTTTCGTCTTCCAATCTTTTTGTTTGCTAGTTCTCACTCTGTATGCTGTACTTGGGCATTGCACCGAGATTTTGGAACATGGTTTAGCTAGAAAAGCAGCCCTGTGAAAAGAAAAGGTGAAAAGGAAGGGCTTATGATCTAGGGCCATTCTTGGAGAAACTGGTTGGAGAAATGAAAACCTTGCAAGGGACTTCTACCAACAGACGGAGAAAAAAAGGTCCCTGGTTTTGCTGTTTGTGCTGCCCATCAAATCCAATCAGAAGTTAGTAAAAAAAAGCCATTCAATCAACAAACATATTGAGATTCAGTGCTCTCAGGTTCTAAGCATACCTTTTCTCCCACTACTTCCTACTGGAAAAATAAAAACTGCAGTAACTCTGCCAAATTATTCCTTCCACTGTTACTGAAACACTATGCATTTTAAAACTAATAAAAGAAACAGTCCTGGTGAATTAAAAATAAGGTCTTGAGTACACAGACTGCCTGCAGTAGACACTTCAATCTGATCTCTTTATTTTCTGTAAATTAGAATGTTTTGTCATGTTATAAAATGCTCATTTTACTACGTGTAGGTAATGTCTCTTGCATAAATACATGTAATTGTTTTAATGCCTTGCAAGCTGCTGTCACCTGATTGAAGAGCCCAGACAAATTGGTTTTGGCTTATTTCATGCTAAGATCCTTAGCAGAAGCTGGAGATGTGCCAGAGGACTAAGCTACCTAACAGATGTTAATTATATATTAGGTTACACTGCATAACTCCATATGGAAAATTACTTGAATTGTTACAGTCACTCAGAAGTAATAGGCTCTGTTTCCTGCAGAATATCCTGAACTTTAATGCTCTTTTTGAGCAAGAAGTTTGGCTGCAGAAAACTGAGGTCACACAGAGGACTGGAATAGGGGAAATTACTCTTGGATATCATTCGTATTGCAAAAGCATCATTCTTGTTACAAAAGACACCACTCCTCTGTTCTTTTAGGAGTAATGAAAGCTGCATTGTTCAAGAGTTGTAGCCAACCCCTTTATCAGCTGCAGGTGCTTGGCTTTCCCTTCTATAGAGTGGGGGAGGGATAGGAAGTAGTGCATTTTCTGCGGGTGGGAGGGTTGCACAGTAGAGCCCCACTGCCTGCTCATGTGTTAAGGAAAGTGGCTTCTACAATGCATGAGTAAGGATATGATTAGACGGGCATTTATCCCACTGTTTGGTCCACTGCAAGGATGGGCTGGTTTTCTCCCTTTTCTGGCAATCACACAACATAACCGCTAGAGGGAACCAGCCCATCCCCACAGTGTTCCCACCTGCACCTTTCAGAGTCCCTGTCAGTGGCTTTTGCTTTTTTGGTGCAGGTAGGATCTCTTTGGTTTGGTCCCTTTTCAGCACATATGATCACTGGGAACAGACCAAAAGCAAACCTTCAGCTATCAATTTGCCATATTGTGAAGTGGCTTCACAGAAAACTGCTTCAGGATACTGGCAAACTAAGCACTTCCTTTAATTCTCTGTGGAGTTGGTCAAGAGAACTGAAAAATTTTAATTCCCATTCAGATGCACTACACTACTTATAAACAAATTCTTAAAAAAGAGCTTCCTCCTGGAAGTAGTAGGAGACAGGAACAGGCAAGGAGGGGCTTTTTCTTTTCTTTTCTTGCACTTATCTTATTCCAGTGGAGAACCTGCCTGCAGCCAAAAGCAAGTCCTTCAGCTGTCAACTAAAGCAAGCCTTTACTGTGGATTTGGTTGGAATAATAAAGTATTTTTAAAAAAAAATCACTTCCTCCACCCACTCCATGGAAGAGCAGAGCAAATGTATATTGCCAACATCCTGAAGTGACTCTCTTCTTAAGCTACTTCACAAGATGGCAAATTGACAGCTGGATCAAAGAGGATTGTTTGAGGTCCAAAACGCCATTTGGATACAAGGATTGCACCAAATGGCATATCACACCTCTGCCTGACCACAACTCTATTTAGCCCGCACCAGGCGGCTCCCAAATTGCCCCTGTAGACAAGCCCTAAGAACCTTGTCATGTAGAAATATGAAGCTATCTCACATCAGTTAAGACTATTAGTCCACTTGGTCAAGCCCATGGACTATTTGGATTGACAGCAACTATTTGAACACCAAATGATATGTAGAGCCCATCACTAGAAGGTGAATTTTTTTAGCACTCCAGAGCTATAATTCAGGCAAATCTCTGCAATTGAGTAATCAGACTTACAAACAAAGCATCTCTCTACCTCCTCATGATCCATCATAAAACAAGCTAATTTGCAAACTGCAAGAGGTATGAATTTCTCTTGCTATGACAAGAGGGAATTTACAGTACTTAATAAATACCCTCTTCTAATGACAGGTTATCTGTAACATACATGCTGGAATCCTGTTGGGTGGGGTCAGCCTGTGCATCAAAAATGACATCATTAACAGTGGTAGATTAAAGGCTTTCTTCTACAATGTCAAGTTTCATTACATGTGGCTTCACTGCATTGCACGCAAGCTGCACACACACCAAAATTACAACAGGGAACCTTTAATCAATGCCAATCTGCCACTGCCAATGACAGTGTTCTTGTTGTGCAGGCAGAGCCATGCTAAGATTTCTGACCGAGCTCTTTCCTAGCACCTCCCACCTGATCATTTCATGGGAGATTCTGGGCACTGAGCATCTGAAGTACACAAGCCATTCAATCTACTAGAGAACCAAGTCCCCTCCCCTACCAATAGGGAGGTCCTAGGTAAAGGTAAAGGCTCCCCTTGACAATTTGTCCAGTCGTGTTCGACTCTAGGGGGCGGTGCTCATCCCCGTTTCCAAGCCATAGAGCCAGCGTTTGTCCGAAGACAATCTTCCGTAGTCACGTGGCCAGTGCGACTTAGACACGGAACGCTGTTACCTTCCCACCGAGGTGGTCCCTATTTATCTACTTGCATTTGCATGCTTTCGAACCGCTAGGTTGGCGGGAGCTGGGACAAGCGACGGGTGCTCACTCCGTCACGTGGATTCGATCTTACAGCTGCAGATCTATAGATCTTACAGCACAGAGGCTTCTGCGGTTTAACCCGCAGCGCCACCACGTCAGGGAGGTCCTACACATTAAGAAAAAAAAAAGTGGGGTTGTATTTAGAAAGCAACTATATGGTTGTTAGCATTGACCAAACTGATTCTATGGCATCCTTCTAAGCACACAAAACAAATGTGGGCATATCCACCCATTTTCTTCCAGCAGAGTTTAGGCATCTTTAAAAACTGTGGGGCAGGCAGCAAAGCAATTAAGGAAGCTTTCAAATCTCTGCACCTTTGCAGTTAAGGGCCAAAGCAGGGGTGGGAGATCTGTGATTAGGATCTTCCATTGTTTTTGTTTTACTAATTAGCAGCCTCTGGGACTACTTTGAAGAGGAAATATTTGTGTTTTACTAATTAGTGGCTCCATGGGAGTGCTTTGAAAAAAGGAGGCAGTGCTGCTGTGGGAGAAGGTATTTAACTCCTTCCCTCCATGGTGTTTCACTGGCACCGATGGCCTTGCCTAATCATAGCAGCAGCTATTCTTATTGGGTACTAGAGAAGTGAGGGCGACTTAGGTCAGGCAACGGATACCCTCTCCTAAACTAACACATAATGCAGACCTGAGGACTCTTTGGCCCTCCCAATTTTGGGGCCTACTGCCTGTTGGCATGGTAATCTGAAACTTCTAGAGGGCCAAAACTCCACACACAATCTGACGCACGCACACACAGAGTTTAATTAAATCATTACAGTGGTCATTATTCTATCTTACATTCACTTGTTATTGCTGTTGTCATCGTAAGATGTCCAGAGTAGTGACTTACCACTACATGGGCGGGGTAGAAATCTAATAAATGAATAAATAATGGTCCTACCATTGAGTAAAACAAAACAAAAAATCACATTTAAAATTCAAGCATTTTTAAAAATGTAAAATCGTCGGAGAGCTGAATTGTCAAGTTCCCACATCAATTCTGGTTTGGGGTGCAAAGCTGGCGTAAGCCAGAAGTGTGAGAAACAAGATACAGACATAAGATGTTGTCAGATAAACAGCCTACAGTACCTAGCTCAATACTGATTATAGAAGGAGGAAGTCACTTGGCCCTCCGGATGCTGTTAGACTGCAATTCTCATCCATTCTAGATAGCACAGCCAATGGTGAAAGACAGTGGGTGTTCGGATCTAATACTGTTCAGCCGGGCCTATTCTGCAAGGCAGTGACTCTGGAGATTCAAAAAGAGGCATTCCTAGCCTGATCTGAACGTCCCAGAGACCCAGAACCTCCTGTGTACAAATCATGTGAATTATGTTTTCTCCCCCAGAATTTAGAACAAGATAACCATGTATGTACAAGCTGAAATCCTGTTGCTTAGTGTAGTAATTGGCACTACAGTAGGTCCATTTGAATCAATGGCACTTGCAGAGGAATTGACTCACGAAATCTTCACTGATTCAATGGGCCTACTCTACTGTAATTTACTACACTAAGCAACAGGATTTCAGCCACAGCTAGCTGTACTGGATACTTTATTTATCCGTGCATTGTTTCCACAGCCCTTGATATTTCAGATCAGAAAGAAAAAGGAAGCCTGCAACAAAAATTCCAAATAATGGAAAGAAAAAAACAAACAGCATTTTAATTGCCCCTTGTAGGTTTGTTTCTTCTTAATTAGGATATTACATATCTGGATTCTAGAAATAATTAGCAGGAATGTAACCCATCTGATATTGTGATTCTGCCAACTCAAGTCTTAACACAACCCTGTCCCTGTGCAGTTGTCAACAGGCATTTCAGCATAGAGGCAAGAAAAACAAAGAAAACTGAGCAGGACAAGACCACAAACAGGAATGCAAAGGAATGAGTTGGGACCTGGCTTGCAATCCAATTAGCAGAAATCCAATTTACAGGAAAGGTGAAATTTTCTTTTCTCTTCCTTGAATTCTGACCTCATTAAATACTAATGCAGTAATACTGTGGAAAATTATTATGGTGAGATTAAAATATAATGCTGTGATACCAAAGCACTCTGAACTAATATTGCACACGATGACAGAAGAAGAGTCTATGGCTAGAGGTAGGATTTGAATAGTTTTCCCTTCCTTGCTGCCTTTGTGGCCATTTTATTTTCCATTTTTCTATGTTTTCATATCCAGGTATGTCATTCTCTTGAGAGTTGCATCATAGCAAGTGACCCTATCTGAATTTGTGAAAGTTACCTGTTTGGAATCACAACTCCCAGAATTCCTCAGCAAGCATGCGAAACAGCCATGTGGGCTCAGGGATGCTGGGAGTTCTGGTCTGAAAAAAACCCACCTTTTCCAAGTTCTGCTGCAGTACACAATGGTGCCCACACCCAGAATCAAGGAAGGATCATCTGGGGCGGCAACGTTTACCTTACATTAGCCCTGAGGATTTGCAACACAAGATACCTGCTGGCTGGGCACTTACTGAGACAGGAACTGCCTTGCTTAAGTTCCGGATAATCCTGACACAGCTTCTCCAAAATAAAAATTGCTGAATTAAACACACTTGTTTAAGCATTATAAAACACAATGGCTGCTGTATTGGCCAAGAGATAATACCTTAGGGCAATACCCTTATTAAGTCAAGCAAGGAAAGGAAAAAGGCATGAAATTGTCTGCAAGCTTTGAGTACAGTGGCCATTTCTCTGGGTTTGGTCTGGATGTTCCTCCAGTTTGGATTTTGTCTGGGTATTTGTCTGGAGATGTAACTGTGATTGTAAGTGGGGGAAAACTAAAAGAGGATGATGTTAAAAAAAACAACCCAACCATGTGAAACTTTTGTTGTAGCACAGTTTTAGGTTTGGCAGTATTTTTTTCTGGATCACTCAAAAGTTTCAAGCAAGTTATAAACTTTATATCCTGGCCAGCCTGTATGAAGAGCCAATGGGACAGTATACTTCTATTTTTAAAAACCCAAAACTTAAATTGTTACCTGGCAGCTCCTCCCCCTCCTTCATCCATCCAAGATGAATGGGACCCCTCTTTTCCAACTCAAGAACCATATCTCCCTTTATGACCCTACCTGTCTGTTAAGATCATCAGAACAGGCCTTTCTCTTGGCCCCACCATCCTCATGACTTTTAGTCTTCCTTTGTCCTGTCTGAAGCTCATGTCTCATTGTCACTAGGTAGGTTCCATAGTAACATGTTACCTGGAGATAGGTTGAGATGTTGTACAGTGCAAGGTAGAAAAAGGTCAGTAAGCTGAACAATACAAAGAGTCTATAGTCCTCTTTGTTGATCTCACTGCTGGACAACCAGATTTCATCTCTTTCAAGCAATGTAGATACAGAGGTATTCATGCTGACCAATAAATAAAGTGCAAAATCAAAATTCTTCATTGCATTTCCCACATTCTTATAAAGAGATGAGGCACGGGGCCATGGCTTTATTTAACAATTTAAGCCATCCCCCTCCTGCAGCAGCAGCACTTATATAGTAGGGGTCCTCCTTACCTCTCCAACCCTTCAGGCATGTGCTCTACAGTCCTGATGCTATGTTGTATGACAGTGGTTCCAAACCTTGGGTCCCCAGACATTCTTGGACTACAACTCCCAGAAATCCAGGTCACTCAGCAGACCATCTTTCATGAAAAAGTGCCGCTGGGAGCTCAATGCTGTCTCCCATTTTCTTCTCACTATCTGCTAATTGTGACCTATTTACTTGAGCACACTGCCCTCCATCTATCCAACATGCCCCAGGAGTAATCAGGGCAGAACAAGGAAAAATGCCCCTACCAATGTTTGTTCACTACACCAGTCAGATGAATGTCTGGGTCAAAAATCCTTCTTTAGTCCAAAATTACTGCCATAGAGTTTCACTAGGCCCACAGGACATGCTGGTTTTCTACACAGGCAAAACAAAGAGTGGGAAGTATTTAAAGGCCTCTGTTCCTGCTTCAGTATGCACTTGTGAGGTGATGTTAGATGTTGTCTCCCTCAGTCCAGCCTGTCTCTGGGCAGGGAGAGAAAGCAAGCCTGCCCTCGGCAGTGACCCAGAAGCATGGCTTGGCTGTGGAGGCAGGCAATTGAGTGATATTTCTAAGGCTAACTTCTTCCCAAAAGTTACCGCCGCCCCCCCCCCCCCCAAATCTAATCTTTACATCAGAAAAGCTAAAACAGATATGCTTTTTAATGCTTAAACCTGGTTAAATATGTGACTAACATCACATGTAGTTTGGTTTCAGGTTATAACATCGAGATATTACTAAGCTACTTCTTATGTTATGTTAATTTTTAAAAAAGTAATCTTTATAGCTTATTGTATAACTCAGGTTGGATGAGAGGCCTGCAATTGGTGAAGTTATTCTGGAATAGTGACACGGCTGAAAGAATGGCACCATCAACACAGGGTACAAGCCAGCTTTCATCAACCTGGTTGGTGCCCTCTATGTGTGCTATGATTCCCTTGCTCGGTCTGCTGGTGAGCTTTCTTCGGCAGCGTGAGCCGCCATTGCTTCCTTCCCGGGATATCGCGAGATGCTGTGGTCTCGCGAGAGCGACCCAGGAAGGGAGGGGGGAAGGAGTGCAATATTTAAAGGTTGTTCCCCCCTCCCTTCGGCCTCTTCCTTTCTGGCAACACACCCACCCACCCTATGTACTAGTGTGAGTCTTACTGGTCACCTTTTGGGGCCGGATAGGAATTTTTGACCCGCATCCTGATTGGCAGTTGGACGTGGGGATTTTTTGCCTATCCCACACTGGTTAAGGTGCGATGGCATTTTGAGAGGTGGACGTATTCGGTCACACAGGCGGGTAGTGCGGATAGAACAGGTTTCGGTGAGTTCCCTTGCAACCACAGGTAATGTATAGATCATCTGACCTCCCAGTGCTGCGGATCATGCGATTACAGTGCTTGGGGGGGAAGATGTGCTAGAGGTCCAAGGGTGGTCAAATTTGGGCTGACCGGGTTCTCACTGTCTTCATGACCGCAAGAACTTGGGGCTTGGGACTTGCCCATTTGTTTAGTAAGGGGTCCGTTGAGACCCCTGTGCAGAACTACGGCAGGACCCC
Organism: Intellagama lesueurii; assembly: GCA_037013535.1. Classification (NCBI taxonomy): domain Eukaryota; kingdom Metazoa; phylum Chordata; class Lepidosauria; order Squamata; family Agamidae; genus Intellagama; species Intellagama lesueurii. The sequence continues at coordinate 127,671,944 of JBAJHW010000001.1, read as the reverse complement.
CCCCTTCTTGTGGAGGGCAATAATGAATATTCAATAAAGTGTGGCCCATATTTATTCCATAATACTTTCCTCGCATCATTATTCCGGGGTAAGGGGGCAATGATTCCTGGCTAGGCTGCCTTGGCATGGTGGAAGTTGCAGTCTGACCCATTGGGAAGGTACTAGTTTTGGAAAGGCTTCTACAGGCATTATTATTTATTTATTTATTTAACTTATATGCCACCCACACTACCCAAAGGTCTCTGGGCGGCTTACAACAATTAAAATACAATAAAAAGATAAGACAATTAAAATACAATTAAAATATATACTCTAAAAATTGCCATCAGGACCCACAGTTGATATTATTTCAATTAAAAGCCTTCTGGAACAGGAAGGTTTTGACCTGGCGCCGAAATGTCATCAGTTCCGAAATGTGCAGTTCTTACATTATAACAGTCTTTTAGCTGCTGCCTTCTTGTTCTGTCTCAGCTGGATAAATCTGGCTCTCACATCAAGGCCTGCAAATGTCCTTGGGATTGTTCTTTCTTTGAGCAATTCAGTATTCAGAGCAATGGTAATGTTTGTGGTGAAAATAGATGACTATAACAACAGATGCTGGGTTCTTTAATGTGTAGAATATATCTAATGGTGTTCATGCATTATTCACTGTAAATAAAATAGGAGCAGTCTGTGAGCTTGGGTGTTACAGATTCATACAATGAAAGAAGTAGACAGAATATCTGTTGATGTGTTTATTCTCTTTTTGTGGAGATTTGTTGGAGTTTTGTGATACTATGGAGAAGAGATGGCCACCCAATGAATTCAGAAACAAAAGTAACTGAGAGGAATTAGCCTTTAAAGTCTGTTTTCCAATATAACATATTCGGTGGTTGTGCATAACTCTGCACATATGGGTCACCTTGGTTTAAAGGTAATATGATCTAGCTTTATACAGGATCTTGTCCATGTCCTTTTAATTTATTTCAAGAACTATATCTACAACTCGGATTTTTAAAAAACATGATTATATTCTACAGTACCTAATTGTTTTCCTGTTTTATCTGCTGCTCTGGATTCCAGTGGTGGAGAAACAAGGTAGAGAATTCATAAATGTATAAATACATATATGCTTATATAACATACAGTACATGGCAGTCTATCTCTAGGTTGGAGAGCTCCGAGACAGGAGCACTCAGATATTTCCAAAGCCCTGTTTGTTTCCTGTTGGCAGTGAGGAATGAATAGCATTCACTGTTCCACCATTTTTAAAATAAATTCCTTGTTTCCTTTGGACAGAAGTTCACCAAAATCTCATGGGACTCTTTGGTTGTCTCCCACCATTTCCCACATAAAAGAAAAATACTTTTGTTGTTTTTGTTAGCAGACATCTTTGAGATTTAATTCCTCCCCCCCCCTCACTTTGGGGAGGAGACAGCTCTATTCCTGACAGCATCCCATTTCAACTGATAAAAGCAGAGGTCATTATTTCCTTTACCTCCTTGTAAATCAAATGTCTTCCACCTCAGTTCTTTGATCACCATTGAACAGTTCTTTGATCACCCTCTCAGCAAAGTTTCTATTTGCTAGATATTCAGAGCTTTCCATTTTGGAAGGAGGAGAGAAATGGCTCTGTCATCGTTTCCCATCTCAAGGGGCTCCAAATAGTAACTCAGCTATTTGCCCCACAGACAAAAAAAAAAATCTCTGCCTCAACCAGCCTGTTTTTCTTCTAAGCTACTGACACCAAGGAGGTTTGGGTTTTTTTTAATGCTTTGGCTGCCTCTGTATGTTCCAGAGTGGGTGGGCTCCAAACATGCAGTGCTCTAATTTGAGCTAGGCAAGTGAGTGGGCACTCTTGGGCAAGCCTTGCCACTGACTGGGGACACGAAGAGGACATCTTCCATACCACCAATACATATTCAGAACGTACTGTAGATCCTGGAGTAAGGCAGAAGGAAAGAGGGGAAATTGGTAGGTGCTTTGCCTGCAACCTGAAGATTCACAACAGTCTCAAAACTGGTGAGGCTTCCATTCCCCACCACCACCACTTCCAATCTGGAAATACGCAAATACATAACATGTAGCTGCAGGAACCCAAGAACAAATGAGTGCAGGCCACCTCAAAATTAGCTCCCAGTGGGTTGGTTCCAATTTGTACAGTAAACATTTGGATGTTCATTGGATCAGACAGTGTTCACATTCCCCTGATAAAGAGTATGAGAGGGAAAATTAAAATAAATAAGAAAAATAGACTGCAAAAGCTTGAAAGCTTTTGATGGATGGATAACTCACATAGCAAGATTCAGCTGAACACCGATTTCAGAATTCCAGTCATAGGCACTCAAACATCAAGGTTAATAAAAGAAATATTGACAGAGCCACAGCAATAGATGTGCGCTAATACAATTAAAACACTTGTTTGCCTTTCACCTATTTAAATGTTCACTTGCCTTAACCAAGAGGAATGGCTGCTTTGTTAATAGCTTCTCTGCTTTCTCTGTGGAGCATCGGAAAATGGATTTCAAAGAGAAAGAGGCTATCAGGGAAATACTAGTATATGGCTGAAATGTAATAGTTGCTTGACTTTGAATCAGCTGCTCTGGAAATATGATTTTAAATGAATCAAATGATGAGTTAAAATATTCATGAATTTTTTTAAAAAATGGATTTGTAAGTGTTACTCCCTTTCCCCCAATGCCCAAACCCGGTCTGTTCAACAGCACTTTCATTTCAAGATATTTTTTTCCAGTGTTTGAATAAATTAGGCACAGGTTGTTCTATTATTAAAATTTTGAGCACAATTTTGAAGGGAGGACGAATCAGCTGGCAAAGTACAGAAGTTCAAATGTATGCAGATTGCTCCTAACAATCTGCTGTTTTAGAAAGGTGGGATTTAATCTTGTGGCTGAATATAGCTGAATATAGCTTTCTGTATTAATAATCAGATGAGAAAGTCTTTCTAAGGTAATAACTTAATATTTGCCTCTGGGTGGGATTTGCCGGTAATGCAATAGGGCAAATGTGTCATTTCTGGAAATTAAAAAAAAACAATCCAGGGGAAAGCAAAGCAATGTCATATTCTCATACCTCTCTTCTCTGTAGTACGTGAATATTGATCAGCCCGTTGCTGCCTGAGTTAAAAGAAACCATTCTCACCCATGTTTATTGCATATTATCTTTTTACTGCATGATAAAGATACATACAGGCCCAGAGCTGTGGTTTTGGGAGGTTGAAAATGCCACTTGCTCAACTCCCATGTCCTTCATCCTTCTGTAGTTGATATTAAATAGTACAGTTCACAGAGCTCTGAGCAAAATTAGATATATAACCAAACACCATTATATTAAGTGGTAAAGTATTAGGTTTCAGCTATATAAACTCTCTCTCACATACACACCCATATTTGTTTTAATTAGCACCCAATAGACCTTTCCTCATTAACTAGGAAGGGATAAGAATTTTGTTCAATTTTTTTTATTTAAAAAATGACCAAAATATGTCATGTTCTTCATATTTCGGATGGAAAGAACTTGAGATTTAAGACTGTGATGGGAAAGAAAATAACAATGATACAATTGCCTGACCACAGCTGGGAAGTTTTGAGTATTTAGCTCTTAAAAGTCTGTGTTTGGGTCCTTATGGATTCACCATGTTCTAGTGTTGAATATTTCCACCTTTTCTTTTTCCTGAGAGGTTCCTCATGTGTAACATAAATATGGCTACCAGCTACTCCATGGTGGGAGTAGCCTTTGGTATTGAATTTAGCTGGTGCAAATAGAGGAGAATGGAAAGAATTTGAGGGTGAAATATTTCAAATGAGGGAGAGATACAAAAGGGAGAAATTTCCCCCTCCCAACTATAACATCTTATTCTAAATTAAGCAAAAGATTCAGGTTTTGGTCAATTATCCAACCTCAAGATGTAGGAAAAAATCCAATAGGGTTGATGTGTGCCACAGAGACCCTGTTTGAACATTCAGTCAGAACACATGACCGCTGAGAGGAAAGGCATGGAGGATGCATGCACTTCACCACCCTTAATGTCTATTGTCTCTGCAACCTCCTCAGCCCCAACCTTGAAAAGTTTAACACAAAGGTCTGGAAGCAGACTGGAAGCACTGTCGACTGATCCTTTTCCATGCACAATTTGTTCAAAGCAAAAGAAGTTACATCACACAAAGCAGTCTAGAGCCCTGCCATAAGATGTGCCATTTGTGCCTTGTTAACAGCTTCCCAACTTTATTCTGTCAAAAGTTTAGTTTGACAGGTGTTTAGATGTATAAATCATGCTCATCAGTTATCTCTCCGGCAGCTTTGGTGGCTGACAACAAACCAAGAATAAGGATGTCACCATTTATCTCCCTGTATGATGAAAAATGACACAATTCAAGACCTTGCCTGTCCTTGGAGGATACCCAAAGAGAGAAGAAGAAAGGGAAAGATAACTGCCCTGCATGAAACAGAGGGGTGGGGGTTGACATCTCTGCCCCCTTTTGACTACAGAGAGAGGGCAAGGGATCCAGCTGAGGCTCCCATTTAAGTCATTTTCCTGCAGTTACAACACAAAGAAAGCTTTCTCTCCAATTCCTTAAAGAGGCACTTGAACTTTCAGTTAATTTCTAGCCATTGAGTGGGATTGTTCAATCCTGTCTCATTATCCCAGGCTACTGCTGCTGTTTATGTTCATCAACTGTTAAGGGAGAAATGGGCAAATCCTCATCACTTCAGAAGCATCCTCCAGCCTCAACCGTTCTTTCTTTCATGTCACATTATTCTGTATTTCCGTTTGGTCTGCAGCTCCGGAGAACACAGCAAAGACATTTTATATCCTAATGCAATTAACCTTCCCCTCCTCCTCCCTTTTTTCATTCTTTTTTTTTTTTACGACCACTGCCTACGAAGGATGTGTGCCTTTTTGTGTAAGACCAAAAGATAATTATTTATTATTTACCCATGTCATTATTTAAGCTAGTTTCCAGGGAAAGAGCCAATTCGGTCAGTCTGTTGAGAAATTAAATTTATTTTAATGGTCAAATGGCTAGGCTCCCCCCCCCCCGTTTTTAGTGGAACCAAAAAAAATAGAGGTGTTGCATTAATTATCAATGGAATTAAGTTTCCCACATAGGAAGCCTCCCTCTGATTCTTAGTTTTTTTAAAAAAAAATCAGTTTGGGTAGGACTAATCAGTTTAATACATATCTAAACATATATTTCACTAGCTGTTTAATACCTTAAAAATGTACATCTCAGTGTCCTTCCCTAGCATGGGCTGAGTACAACCCCTCAGAAGCCAGAAGCCAAGGTTATTGACACACACACAATATCCTGAATTCTTTCTGTCCTTGTTTTGGTCTACCACAAAAGAAAACCACCCCATCAATGAGAGTTGTCTCAGATAGTATGCTAGCTAAAATTTAGAAATAACAAGAGTTATCCCTCAGATATCTGGCCAGCCCTACCATTAGGCAGAGTGAGAGGGCACATGCTGAGAGGTATGAAATGGATAGTCCTGTATGTGTAACATGAGCTGCTGTGTGCATCCAAGATATCCCTCTGCCCTCAGTACAGATCTGTATCGTGTCACCAGTGTCAAACTACAATATAGCTAGTCTGTACCATGGTATCAGAGGGTAGAGAAGGGTGGAAGTGTCTTCTTGGCTTTTATCTCAAGCAGCAAAACATTTTGGACCATCCCTTTGTTTACCACTGTGATTCCTGACCCTCTCTTCACCCACACCTCTGCTACAATCGGCTCAATTGTCTGTTTTTTCCATCACAGACTTTTCAACTGTTGTTGTAATTTACAAACATCAACCAAGAATGAATAAATCCCACCATCTGCTCCTCACTTTTCAAATGGTGGGCAACCTTTCGCCCTCCAGCTGTTTTCTTTTGTCACTCCCATCAGCACCACCAGTGGCAAGGGTTGTTAGGAAAAGTAGTACAGAACATCTTGGGAGGCAAAAGTTCCCTATCTTGGCTGTATACAAACAGCTAACCTAGGGCCTGTCCAGACTAGCCATTTTGGGCGAGGGGTGATTTGAGCTACAAAGGTTCTGTTGTGGTTGGGGGAGGAGTGATGTGTCATTTGACACCTCCTCCTGTCCAAATAGCAAACAACCCAGCCAATGGAAGAGGGTTGGAAGCCAGGGAGGCTCTGGGGGACTCACAGCCTCAGCTCACTGCATTTCAGCTGTTTTTTTCCTTGGTCTTCCCCGCATGCCCTATTCCCAGTCCCAGACTTCTGTTGAAAGGTAATCTTTACTCACATCACTCCATCCCCCTCCTCCTTCCTTCTAACATTGTTGTTACTGATGATTCCCTTAATTTCAGGGTCTTAATGCTTGTGCTGTATTTCTAACCTCCCAACACACACACACAATATGTGGATTTAATATTGTTCCCCTTGGAGGATATGTCCCCCCATGAGCTGTCTGGGCTCCAAATCATGCCAAAAAGAATTAATGTCCTAGCGCTATGTCAGAAAGCTGCAGGACAACTCTTAAAAGGGAAGGATAGATCATTCTAAGTAGAAACACAAGAAGACAAGTTTTTTTTTCCTGTGCTAAACAGTGCCATCAGAGATCCATATGTCATAACTATATTCCAGTGTGGACAGGCTCTCAGACTATGGATGTGGGTTCTTAGGTAGCCAAAACAGCGCTACACCTACACAAGTGGAAAGTATCAGGAGGCATGGGAAAATCCAAGAGTTACAGAAGTTCAGGTTTTTTGGAGGGAAAAAAAATCTCTAAACTGAGAAGACTGCAAAGTCTAAATCTCCCAATGAGCACAGAGCTAGTTCAGTGGTTTTCCAAAGCAACTGAAAAAATATACAACAAACTGGCATCTCAGCATATATAAATGAAACAAAAAGCTAGTATGGTTCTGAAAGGAACAATGCATTTTGATCCACTAAAAAATAGTGAACAGTTCACCTTCTTCACCAGACAAGACAGAAATGACATTCTTGCTGTTTCGGCATCATTTGCAGTATTTTGTTGCTCTCAAAACCCTCTCAGTACAAAATCATTCAAAGGAAAATGAAAGACAGTCTGGTGTTGCTCATTCATTAATTTTCGCAGCAGTTGGTGCCCTGCTGGCATTTGAAATTAGCATCGAGGAAAAGTTCAAGAGATTCAGCTTAGTTTGAAATCATGTTTACCACCATGATTTTCGAGAAACGTTTCAGATAGATTAAATTGCATTAGGAAAGCTAATTGTGGAGCAAAAGATGGGAATATTAAATACTAAGCGGCAGAACTCATTGCGAAGCTACAGCATTTTACCAGCTGGATAAGCCCAGAGACGGCATGAAAGATTACACTAGACCTAATAAAGTGCGGTGACGGTACCTGGAGATCACTGTACAATACTTGAATCCCCAAAGCTGAAGCCCACTGAAGTGTTAAATGACAAATGGAAAAGAAGGTATTTTGTGCTGGTGTTCATTACACAGCTCCAACCCCTACGAGAGCGAGAGCGAGCGCTCATATCTCTGTAAATACTCTCCTGTTTGGGACTTTCTAATCTTTCAACTTGTGGACAGAGTTTTCAGGTCCTTCAAAGCACATAAGGTGCAAAGGCAAGGCTAACATATGTTACCAGAGAGTTCTTGTTTTCAAATCTCATTGTGATCATTTGTATCAGCAGCTCCATCAATGGCCTTTTTCTAAGCCCTGCTTGCTGCACTGGCTATGGTTGGAGACCATGTTACATTTGGAAAGACTAGCAAGAATTTGGCCTGGTAAGAATTTGGCCCATTTGCTGAGTTCACATGGTGGTATGAAGCCAGCCCTTTAAACAGAGACACACACTGGCAGTCTTCAGATCTTGAAAGGGAACCAAACCTGACTTGGACCTTAAGCATTAGCTTGCATTTCTTTCTCTCTGAGCTTTGGCAGGGGGAGAGAAATGTGAAGGATAAGTGCCCACTTACAGCCAAGATATTTCTTTTATTTAAATGGGAATACCTTGAGTTGATTTGGGGTATGTGTGATTTCTCTCTCTCTCTCTCTCTCTCTCTCTCTCTCTCTCTCTCTCTCATTCTGCTTTTGTTTTCTGCTTTTTGTAGGGCTTCAGGTTTTCTTTTTTCTTTTTCTTTTATTTTTTTCCCCGGGTTCACTTTTTTTTTTTTCCTAAATAGCTACCATGCTTTATATACTACAGTTTCATTTTATTGTAAAGAAGGTACTGAATCCTTTACTGTGGATTTTATTGTTAGCTGAGTTGGGCATTTAAATAAAAATTAACAAGCAGGTTAACATACAAACAAACCTGCTTTTATTTCATGTTTTTGAACCCAGCTACTGTTTCTCATATCCAGAACAGAGTAATGAGAATGTGATTTATAATAATAATAACCTTAGAACTGCAGAGCTGGAAGGGACCCTATGGATCACTGAGTCCAGCCCCTGCCAAGGAGGCACAATGGGAAATTGAGCTCCCAACCTCTGACTCTGCAGCCAGATACCTAAACTACAGAGCTATCCAGCAGAGAAGCAGTACAGAGAAAAGAAATAGCTAGTCTTTTCCTTCACCTCCAAATTCCAATCAGCAGTATATCCTTTCCTAAGATTTCATGGCCATGAAATCAGGAGCTGAGAGCTGGTGATGTCACAGAGGGAAGGTGGGCAAGGATTAAGAGAGGACTAAAATGGCTTCTGATTTGGAAATGGACGCAAGGGGAATCCTGATAAAGGGGTCAGAGTCCAGGTAAAACCTAGCTAATGGGATGACGTGTCAATGTACAGCTGAGTGAGAAATCCATTTATAGGGCCTGTCCACACTGTGAAATTTGGTGCAATCCAGCCTGTGTTGAAAAGACCCTTATCTTCAGACCAATCTATTTTAACTCTCTTAAGTGATCCTTCTGTCCATGCTGGAGGTTGTGCTGTGGGTCCTCTTCTCCTGCACTATTGCTTTGTATCTATCCAATTTGTCCCTGTTTCAAATACAATAACAAAAGAGTAGGAAAAGACAAACAAAAGACATAGTGGCCCAGCTCCTCAATGACAACAGAGGACAAAGAAAAGGCAGAGGTGCTCAATTCCTATTTTAGTTCCGTCTTTTCCCATAAGACAGACTATGAACTTCCAAACAAATTGGAAGTGCAGGGGGGGAGGACAGGATTGCAGCTGGAGATTGATAAACAAATAGTCAAGGAATACCTTACCACCTTGAACGAGTTCAAATCTCCTGGGCCAGATGAACTGCATCTGAGAGTACTGAAGGAAGTGGCTGAAGAACTCTCAGAACCACTATCCATTATTTTCTTGAAATCATGGGAAACGGGGGAGGTGCCAGAGGATTGGAGAAAAGTTAATGTTGTCCCTATCTTCAAAAAGGGCAAAAAAGAGTACCTGGGAACTACAGGTCAGTCAGCCTGACATCAATCCCAGGCAAAATTCTGGAACAGATCATAAAGCGGTCATTGTGCAAGCACCTAGAAAACAATGCAGTAATAACTAGAAGCCAACATGGATTTGTCAAGAACAAATCCTGCCAAACTAATTTGATCTCGTTTTTTGATCAGGTCACCTCCCTGATAGACAGAGGGAATGCTGTAGATGTAGTATATCTTGACTTCATCAAAGCTTTTGACAAAGTGCCCCATGATATCCTGATTAGCAAGCTAACTAGGTGTGGGCTGGATAGATCAAGTGTCAGGTGGATACACAATTGGCTACAGAATTGTACTCAGAGGGTGATGATTACTGGGTCCTTCTCTAACTGGGAGGAGGTAACAAGTGGGGTACCCCAACGCTCAGTCCTGGCCCAGTGCTCTTCAATATTTTTATTAATGACTTGGATGAGGGAGTGCAGGGAATGCTTGTCAAATTTGCAGATGATACCAAATTTGGCAGAATAGCTAATATCCTAGAACAGGGTGCCAGTCCGTGGGCTTCCCAGGACTGGGCCCCGGAGACGGATCTCCACCCCCCCCCACCCGCCCGCACAGTGGGTGTTTCACGCTCGCTGGAGGGGCGTGACGTGCTCGCAGATGGGCGTGTTGTGCTTGTGGGGGCGTGCCGTGCTCACGCGCATGTGCGGGAGGGCATATTGCATGCGTGCCTGCGCGTGCAACACACCCATCCGCGAGCACAACACACCCATCTGCGAGCACAACACACCCACCCACAAGAGCGACCCCCCCCACGAGCGCAGAGGTGCCCCCGCCCCCCACGTACGGAGCCCACCCACCCCAACCGGTCCACGGTTCCAAAAAGGTTGGGGACCACTGCCCTAGAAGACAGAAACAAAATTCAAAATGACCTTGATAGAATGGAGCACTGGGCCGAAAGCAACAGAATGAAATTCAACAGGTATAAGTGCAAAGTCCTGCACCTTGGAAAAAGAAACCAGTTGCACAGTTACAATATGGGGATACCTGGCTCAGCAAAACAACGAGCAAGACGGATCTTGGAATTGTAGATCACAAGCTGAATATGAGCCAACAGTGTGATGTGGCTACAAAAAAAGGCTAATGCTATTTTAGGCTGCATTAATAGAAGTATGGTTTCCAAATCCTGCAAGGTACTAGTCTCCTTCTATTCAGTATTGGTTAGGTCTCACCTTGAGTATTGTGCCCAGTTCTGGATACCACACTTCAAGAAGGATGCTAACAAATTAGAACAAGTTCAGAGGAGGGCGACAAGGATGATCAGGGGGCTGGAAACCAAGCCTTATGAGGAAAGGCTGAAAGAATTGGGCATGTTTAGCCTTGAGAAAAGAAGACTGAGGGGTGATATGATAGCACTTTTCAAATATTTGGTTTATGTATTTTATGTTTATGTTATAGTTAAAATAAGAAAAAAGAAAGAAAGAAAAGAAAGAAAGGCTGTCATACAGAGGCGGGGCAAGATCTGTCCTCGATCATCCCAGAGTGCAGGACACGCAACAATGGGCTCAAGTTAAAGGAAGCCAGATTTCGGTTGAATATCAGGAAAAACTTCCTAACTGTTAGAGCAGTACGACAGTGGAACCAGTTACCTTGGGAGTTGGTGAGTGCTCCAATACTGGAGGCATTCAAGAAAAAAACTTAGATAATCACCTGGCAGATATGCTTTGACTGTATTCCTGCATTGAGCAGGGGGTTGGACTTGATGGCCTTGTAGGGCCCTTCCAACTTCACTTTTCTATGATTCTATAACACTCTCCTTCAATTACTGACACTCCCTTTTTGCCCCTTTCCCAACCTGATTTTTGCTTCAGCCTTTTAGTGTACCATAATGAATTTTTGTTGTTGTTAAAAAGTTAGAGGCATAGCACTAGAGCAATGTATCTGCCTAACATGATAGAAATTATTTTATCTTTCAGGCCATTGCTTACAAATTTCTGTTGATTGCAGATGAGTAATTTCCCGCATCCTTGTCTGCTTTCACATTGTTCATTTAATAGACTAACTGCAATGCACTGCTTTCAGTTTGCGCCATCAAACTGATTTAGCTTTGCAACATGGTTTTGTGGTGAAAAACCTGTATAGGTTTACCTGCTAATGCCCTGGTGGCAGTCTTGAGCACCTGGGAGAGGACTGTTAGCTGCATTTTCTGCGTGATACTTTGGAGCAAGTTGCTTGTGCAATACTCCATTGGCTATTAATAAGGTGGCAGTATAACCCAGATGGAAAATCAACATTTGGGGCCTCATACTTTAATGCGGGACTCAATAAATTGAACTTTGAATACAGATTATTTGTACTATTCATTTGATGTTTTGATGCTTTAGTGGCAGGATAGAAAGACCCATATGCTGGGATGATGGTTCTCTCAAATACAGCTCTGGAACAGCACACATACACATGTTGGCATTTGGAAGAAAGTAAAAGGCAGATTCATAAAATAAAAAAATGAATCCTCATGATTTCATATGATTTTTATGTGGGATCCTCAAATCATAGAACCCTTCTATGTCCACAGACTACAACAGAGAATCCAGGTATCTCTCAGCTCATGGCTTTGCAGTGTGGCAAAAACTTGGATCCATGTGATTTCATCTGATTTTTAGATTTCACTTGAATAGAAAAATACAATAAAGAGAGGGTGTCTCACCACCCATTTCAGTGCCACAACTTGTCTATTATATCTCAGAATTGTCAACAGAGTAACATTTTGGTGAAAGGTACCCCTCTGCGTAAGGTAAACAAAGTACTATTTTGGATTGTGCTGAATCATGTCAAAAAGAATGCAAGCCCTAGCTGTGTGTGTCAGAAAGGTGCATGACAGCTCTTAAAAGAGAAGGATGGATCGTTCTAAGTAGAAATACTTGTGGACAAGGTCTCTTTCCCCAATCCAAACAGTGCCATCAACAATCCATATATCATAACTATATGCCAGTGTGGACAGGCTCTTAGTGGCCACACAAGTAGCAAAATATGCCCAACGATCGCATTGGTTGCCAGTTGCCACCATTCTTGCTAAGGCTTGCTTCCCATATAACCTTACCTCTAGCACTAACAACAAATGTAGAAATTTGCAGGCCCAGCACTGTTCCTGGGACTTGTAGAAGGCTTACTTCCAGCCCATAATTAGTTTCTTTTTGTCCACGTCTTGTTCCACTATTGCCAGGACTTACATAGAAAGAACTCTCACAAGTCCCAATGCAGGCACTCATCTCCTGTCCTTTTCCAAAAGTCACAATGGGCCCTAATGTAGACACCGTCCCCTTGTTCTTGCATTTTGGATGTGCTGGTGTTGCACAAATCACATATAAACACTCTGAACTTAGCAGCTGTAACCTGGTTGTAGTTGGAATGGAAGGAAATGGATCATGGGGCCACCCGACACACAACGTAAACATTTCTCATCCACCAGGACTGCTCTCCCTGAGATTTGGAAATCCAGGGAAATTTGTTCCTGATAGACTGGGCACCAAAGTTTAGAATGGGCATGTATAGGTAAAATTAAAAATGTAATGCTTCTGCTATTTAAAAGGGGACGTTATTTATACTATTTGCTATCTATGCTATCTATTTGCTTAATAACTAACATTTGTTTTGAACATTGCAATGATGTTGCAATGACAATGGGGGGGGGAACAGTTTTTAGAGACCTCTCCCCCTCTGCTCAATAGATGGAAGTTCTGTGATGGTGCTGGCTCTCAAGTGCAGAATAGCAACTCTGTGATGATTTGAATTGCCCTATAAGAAAGCAAGTAAACACACTCAATAAACCCATCTAGCACATAGAGCCAAAGAGGAAATGCAACAAATCAAGATATCCCTTCCCACCAGATTGTGTGGTCTCTGAAAATGTTACTGCAGCCTCTAAATCTGTCAGATAGACAGTCCTTATGTCATTGGTGAGACACACACACAAGCAATCCACACTTAGATTTTAGTATAATTATGGATGCAGTAGAAAAGCCTTGTTATTCAGTCACATCTTAGGTCTCTAACCTCATTTGTAGCAATTGTGGGGAGAACCTTTCACTGTCTGTGAGTTGGTGTGTATACCACAATACCATCCAGAACATACCAGATCTCATCTGTTTCCTAAAGCTAAGCAGAGCCAAGCCTGATTACAGCTTGGATGGGAGACCACCAAAGAAAACCCTGGAGAGTCACTAACATTCAGATTTGATGGTACTAGGTTTAATGGATTAATCATAGAATCATGGAGTTGGAAGGGGGCTATAAGGTCATCAAGTCAGCCCCCTGCTCAATGCAGGAATCCAAATCAAAATATAGATGACAAGTGGTTGTCTAATGTTCTCTTGAATGCCGCCAGCAATGAAGCACTCACCATCTCCCAAGGTCATTGGTTCCATTATCATACTGCTCTAACAGTTAGGAAGATTTTCCTGATATTCTAACCAAAATCTGGCTTCCTGTAACTCTAATCTATTATTATGTCCTATAATCTCGGGTGATCAAGAACAGATCCTTCCTGTCTATGCACACAAGTCATCTCTATTGGTTAGAATCAAAGCAAGGATAGCTACTCCTCTAGTTTCTTCCTCCACTTTTTGAAGGAGAAAATTATCAGTCACACAAGCCAGAAATTTCTTGGAAGGGCCATATTTGGCAGAATTTGCCTCTCAACAGATATCAGGATAATTGAAATCTCCCCTTACACCATATTGTGTATCTTTGAAATTCTTGTAATTTGTTTTTCAAAGGTTCCATCTGCATCTTCTTCTTGACTGGGTGATTGGTAGTAGACTTCAACTACCACATTCCTTTTTGTTTTTCGCCCAAGTTATATTAATCCAGATGCTCTTGATGAGACAACCAAGCTTATCCTCCTTTTTTCTTCTTCTTTTTTCTTTCTTTTTTTTTTTGGTACAGGAATATGTATTTTTGATATATACTGTTATATTTTTGATATATACTGTTACTGCATCTCCCTTTCTCTTCTTCTTTTTGAACATTTTATATCCTTCAATTGCTGTACTCATGGGAGTCATAATGGAATAACTTAGTCTAAGACAACTTCCTGTGCTTTTATTCAGCAATTTTTGTTTCTTTTTTGTTGGTTTTTTTAACACTTCCATTGTATTTGTTTATTTGAGTTTACCCCAGTTAGCCATGTGGAAGTCCCCTTTGTGGGCAGAAAGGTGGGGGCTTGAATTTAATAAACCAATAAATTCACACAAACACAAACACACACACCCCACTCGATGGCAGCAAATTCTGTACTAACAAAATGCAGTGCCCTGACAGTACTGAGCAGCACAGTGCTGTCAAGCAGGACTGCAGAGAATTAAAGCAAATCCGTTGGACAAAGGTAATAAAAACAACATTTCACCAAACAAATTATTCATAGCCCAGCACACAAAAGTGGGAAGATATTCCAAAAGAAAGTTGGTTACATTGTCCTAGTCTTCAGAACTTTACTGGACACATTTGTTAGGAATAAATGTGCCTAGATTCTTTTTTTTTTTTTAAACAAGAACATAATTGCTGATGCTTAAAAAATTCTCAGAAGGTGAGCAATAAATACAAAGATGAAGAGAAGAATATAAAAATGTATATAATGTGCTTTATTCCAAAGAAAGAGAAAACACACAGCAAGGGGGAATCTAAGAATGGTCAAAACACAATTCTAAACCTCATAACGCAATCTGCTGGAATGTTAAAAATCAAGCAAACAAGTTATAAAATTTGCACTGTAGTCAAAATGCAAAGTCAAACTCAAGCATAGCATATATAATTAGTGGGGCCACCTACTGGGAGCCATTTCAATTGAACAGATATGCAGGAATAGAAACCTTAATGAAAGACTGCTATAGCCCATTGCAAGCTGGGACTTACTGGAAGATATAAACCATGCAAATCTTATGTTCTATTGTGTCTGTGGTGGTAAAAGTCTCACCACACACACACCGCACATGTGTCAAAGAGTTAGGGAGGGCAAGAAACAGATGTACAGTACAAAAAATAGGGGAAAGAGAGAGACCATATCTAAAAGTAGAAAAGGAGAAAAGGAGCTGGGAGGGAGAAAATGTAAATATAGCAATAAAGTGGCCTGCTTACTAAGCCACTTCATGATATGGGAAATTAAAAATGGAAGGCACCAGACCAAATAGGGTTGCTTCAGCTCTCGTATGCCATTTGGATGTGCAGGTTGCACCAACTGACATATCATATCTCTACTCAACTCCAAGTGACCTATTTAGCCTGCAGCAGCCCACTCCAAAAGAGCTGCATAGACACGCCTTAAGTCAAAGTTAATAACTATGCAAAAGAAGTCAATCTAACATGCAACTGTCCACATGGACATCACTGGATGACCAATACAGCAGATAAATAGACTATAAAGTTGGAAGCAAAAAATGGAGAAGCTGTATTCACTCTGCAAAAACAAAACCAGGAGTGGAACATGGTACAGACATGAACTGTTAACATTAAAACTTAGGGTGTGATCACATGGGAAAATAGACGACATTTTGGACCACTTGCGGAGAGGTCTGGTGTGATCTATTTTCTGATGATCACATGACATAAAGGGAAATATGTTCCAGCCTGACCCTGATCTGTGCTTAGGCTGGACCTTTTTGGCCCAGCTGTAGCACTACTGCTTTTTGGGGCTGTAGCAATTGCCCAACAAAACAGTTGTTTTAAAGGAGAACTCTCCTGCAAAGCAATTTTTTTCTCAAATATCTGTGAAGATTCTAGTCATCCAGGTGAGGTTATCTGGAAGTTAAGTCATGGCAACTGGACTTCTTTCTTTTTAGGATGAAATGTTTTGCTACTCATCCAAGTAGCTTCTTCAGTCTGGGGAGGGTTGGTAGGAGATCCCTGATATATCCTCCCCATTGGTTTCACTTCCCCCTGGTCTGATTAGACTCCTTAGAAGGACAAAGGATGGGGGATGAGGGATAATCCCACTTCTGCAGTCCTTCTCCACCCATTGTCATGGGTTGTTAATGGTTGTTAACAGTGGTCTTTCTGGTGTGTGTGGTTCTTTCTGGGCATGGATGAAAAAGCAGTGTGATAACTAGGAGACAGATTGTGTCTAAGGCCTCCACCCCTGTTGAGTGAGGGATTTTCTATATGCACATGTATGGCCTCTCTGACCCCTCTCTCAAGCCACCTATCTCCTCGGTCCAAAATGAGTACCTCTTGGTCATCAAATGAGTGTCCTTTGTCTTTCAAATGAAGGAACAGTGCTGATTGTGGTCCTGAGCTGTTGCCTCTCCTGTGCTGGGCCGTTCTCCTGTTCAGTGGCTGTTTGGTTTCTCCAATGTAGAGCTCCGAACACTCTTCTTTGCATTGGACCACATATACTATATTGCTCCTGTTGTGTTTTGGTGCCCGGTCTTTTGGGTGGACGAGTCTCTGCCTTAGTGTGTTTGTGGGTTTGAAGTGCACAGGTATGTGATGTTTACCAAAAATCCTTTTAAGCTTTTCAAACACACCCGCCATGTAAAGAATGACCAGGTTCTTCCGTCAGCTCTGGATTTCAGACTGTTCCATTGTCCTGCTGGGTCAAGACATTGCCTTGTTAAAGGCCCATTTTGGATATCCACAGGCCTTAAGGGCTGTCTTCAGATGTCCATCTTCTTGGCTTCTGTAGAGGTGGGGATGTTTCTTGCCCTATGGTTTAGCGTCCTGACTCCTGATGATCCCTACTTTGTGTTGCAATGGGTGATGAGAGTCAAACCGCAGGTATTAATCAGTGTGTGTAGGTTTTCTGTAGATTTCTATTCCTAAGCTGCCGCTGGATTCCATGATGACTGCACGGTCCAGGAAAGCCAGCCAGTTGTCTTTGGTGTCTTCCCTGGTGAACTTGATATTTGGATCCACTGTGTTTATGTGGTCTATAAAGGCCTATACTTCCTGAAACTTGATCTTCACCCAGGTGTCATCCACATACCTGAACCAATGGGTCAGAGTCGTCCCCTGGAAGGTGTTAGTGCCCTTCTTTTCCACTTCTTCCATGTATAAGTTGGCAACAATGGGTGACACCAGGGAACCCATGGCACAGCCATGTTTCTGTCTATATAAGTCCCCTCTGTAGGTGAAGTAAGTGGTGTTCACACGCAGGTCCAGGAGCAGGCATATCTGGTCCGGGTTGAGGCTGCTTCTGGTGGAAAGGGTGTTGTCTTCTTCCAGTCTCCTTTTTACAGTTGTTAGGGCATCGGTGGTGGGAATGCTGGTGAAGAGGGATGTGACATCGAATGATACCACATCAAAACAAAACAAAACAACAACAACAAACCCCGACAGGTGTGGAATAGACAGAGGAGGATGGAGCACTCAGCCTGTACCTCATTTCAAAGAGCGTTGTGTTCAGGGCTAGTGACAGCTTGTCCTTCCTCTTCCTTCATCCGCTCAGTATTCAAACTTTAATCCCTCTTTCCCAATCAAGTCTGTTACCAGGTATGCTCTCAAAGCACATGCACCCGCTCACACATGTTCAGAGACACAACCATAAGGGATCTTTCAAACATGGCAATAGTGTGTCTTGACACAGATTGGGCTGAACATATCACACTCACACTGAGCTCTTTACAAGGGGAATGTTATTGAACACAAAAGAATTAAAATATAGCACGGATTCACAATGAGGCATATAACTAACATGAGGAAATACAGACTCAAAAGAAGCAAACTCGCATGGCTGAGAGGGTTCTGAGATTCAAGCTGTTACTGCAAAGTTCTGCAGTGCCTGAGCAGTCCATTTGCATACAGGGATTAGGTAAAAGATGGAATGAAATGGAATGGTGTGGAACAGGGACTTCTTAATAAAAATTGATGCCGAAAACAATGGGATGCAATGGACAAAAATCAGAGCAATGTTTTAGACCTCAAACCAAAACAATATTACTCTTTCATTAACCTTTTCTTTCCCAGAAACACAATGGCCCAGAATAGCATCTTGTGAATAGGATAATCAAACCAAATTCATGACACATATGTGACTAGATGAGACAGATGTAGCAAACCACAAATGATCCTCAGGAATTCCAGTACCCCATTTGAGGGAGAAAATTGATATTGCGAAAAAATACCTGGAATAGCAACTTTTGAGTCGGACAGCCCAACAAAATCGACCCATCACATCAGATTAGAAGGGTCTGATGCAACAAGCTACAAAACACCCCCAGGAACAACATTCCAATATCCATTCTGGACAGAGAAACAATATTACAAAAATCAGCTCAGAACAACAACTTCCAAGAACAAGAAACCGGGCCTTCTCGGCAGTGGCCCCTCGGCTCTGGAATAGCCTTCCATCAGTGATCCGCCTGGCTCCCTCGCTGGGTGTTTTTAAGAGCCAATTAAAAACTTGGCTCTTCAGGCAGGCCTTCCCTCCTGTCAATACTTGACTTTATTTTTATTATAATTTTCTGTTTTTTTTCCATCTTGAGCACTACTAACATTATTGTTTTGAATTGTTTTAACTGTTTTAGTTTTTATAATGTTTAATGGAACCCGCCCTGAGTAGACTCTGTCTAAAAGGGCAGGATAGAAATCTAATAAATAAAAATTCCAAGTAGGACAATCCAATGAAAATCACCTGTTGCAGAGGACAAATGAAACAAAGCATAAACAGCTTGAAGGCACAGTACAACGGTGTGCATCCTCTCAGTCTTCTCTTCTCCAGGCCAAGTTAAAGCAACGGTCTTGGAAAGGCTGGCAGAAAGCATACAGCCACAATCTCTTTTTCGATGTGTGGACTGTGGTTCCCGTGGAAGGTCTGTGGATTGATGTATTTCTCTCATTCAGTCATATATGACTGCTGAATTGATTGCTGTCACCAGCTCAGAAGATGCTGTTCATGGGCCTTTTCAAAAACGTGAAACTAAGACCCAGAACAAGCCCTGGAATGTGATTCCTGAAGCTCTATTGCAGCTGTTTGCATCAGTCCCCCCTACCGCAATGGGATGGGAGAACTTTGGCATGCTGTCCTACTTGGAAATTGCCAGTCTGGTCTGTCTTGCTCAATTTTGGTTTCCTGGTTGTGAGGGGTATTGGAATGTTCTTCCTGATGATGTTTTGTACATTGTTACACAATTCCCCTCTCATCTGATGTGACATACAAATACCATTGTTCTGGGCTATTTTGTGCAATATGGATTTTCTGACTAGAATGTTTACTGCAATGTGGTCCCTGGGGCTGGTTTGTGGTTTGCTACATAAGTCCCCTCTCATAAGGTTGGACAGGTGAATTTCATTGGGCTTCCTGCTCCAAAGTTTCTATTCTAGACTTCCCATCTCCCCACACACACAATATTGATTTTCTGCCTGGAATGGGTACCGGAGTATTGGTCCTGTGGGTATTTTGTGGCTGGTTGCATCAGTTCCCTCCAGTCAGATGGGATGGGTGAATTAATTTCATTGGGCTGCTCTACTCAGAAGTCATTAGATAACACTAATATGGCTACTATGAGTTTTTTTATCCAGCTTTGGCCAGGCTGACTAAAGTGATCTGGCCCCTTGTTAGTCCTGTGTCCACTTTACCTGTTCTGCCCCCTTCTATCAGAAATGGTTAAAGAATGTTGCCCCCCTGGCTAATCCTCTCTAATGGTCAAGGGCAATAGGAATATAGTGGGCCACTTCACTTAAAGAAAGAAGGACATGGGCAGACTTGGTTTATGAAAATCCACATCATTCTCAGCCAAACCTACAGACAATCCTTGCAATACAAAAGCAAAAGAAGGTGATCTAATCTATATGGCTTTTCTATAGGAGGACTATGAGATGATTCTCTGGGTGGTGTATTCATATCTTCCATGTAGTTTTGACAGAGGTTGTTTAGATTCTTGACTCATATGAGACCAGAGGCTATTTCTTCACAGCCACTGCGTTTAACCTATACTTGTCCTTTGCCAGACATGTTTTCCAGTTAAAACAGTCTGTGATGTATATTTTATTTGTTTGTTTAGATCTATACTACACCCATTTAGTAGACAAGCCACTACTCAGAGTAGACTTCGGTCTAGATGGGCGGGGTATAAATAAATAAATAAATAAATAAATAAATAAATACTCTGGGTGGCTTCCAAAAAATAACATGACTATACAAACAGAATTTTAAAATGAACATATAAAAACCAAAACCGCTCATAAAAAATTCAAGTCTAGCAAAGACTCAGAATGGCAAACCATGAGCCAGTGTAAGATTACTACAAAATTAATATTACAAAGCGGTGAGGCTTGTAAAGGCCTAGGTAAAAAGCTAGCTTTTAACTTGCTTCTGAAATCTCAGGAGGGTGGGGGCTATCACACCTCCACAGGAAAGGAGTTCCAGAGGGGGGCAACTACTACCAAGAAGGCCTATTTTTCGTTGATGACTTCTGGGCCTCTTTTGGAGTGGCCACCCACAGCATCAAAGATTGGGAGGTGTGGGTGGGACGAAAGGATGACACGAGGGAAAGGCACTCTGACAGGTAGCAAAGTCGTAAACCATAAAGGGCTTTACAAGTTAACATGAGTACCCAGAATCTGGCCCAGAAGCATACTCACAGCCAGTGCTAGTGGGCCAGGACAGGCAAAATATGGCCAATTTTAGAGGTATCAGTGACCAACCTGGTTGCCACATGTACATATACATGTCTTGGCAAAAATGAGACTCCGTCAAGGTGTCGCACAAACGTGGGCAGTTTGGTAACATCTCCTTTTTCCTTCTATACAGTATATCTGTTTTTTATTTGTGTGAATGTGTGTATTGCTCTCAGTGTTGTTTTAGCAGTAGTTTCATTAACCTGTTATATCGTCCCTCCTACTTTGGTCCTTAGTTTTAAATTTTTATTTCAGTTTGCTGAGAAGAGTGAACATACACTGGCAAGCACACTGGCAAATATATATTAAAGCACATCTTAAATTTTAGTAGTATAGAAAACTCTGGACCTATCTGACTGAAATTTGGCATGGTTAATCCCCTTTAAGGGATTGCTGTACCTCCAAATTTCAGAGAGAGAGATGAATGAAATGAATTATTATTTTTGGAAATTTTTGTTTCACAAGGCAAGAACATGTGAAGAAGAGGATTTCCAAATTTTGATTTGGATTCTGATGGGTGTAGAGTTCTGTCCAGTCTCACAATATCCAAGGTGGGCTGAACATACAAGGAAGGGGAGCAAGATAGTTCTGTCTCCTCCATCATCACCTTGCTCATATGGAGTAAAAGGCCTGAAGAAAGGAAACTCATCACTCTGAGAAGGCTTTCCACCAGATACAGAACCTTGATTTCTTCATCTGCTGGCTCACAAAGAGAGCCTTCCTAGATTGTCCTCTCCACTCTTCAGACCTGCCATGTTGTATGAGCAAAGCAAAGAGTAGAGGATGCAGAGCCACAGAGCAACTCTTTGAGAGTTTAACCTACCCAGATGTTGAATTACTGAATGGGGCTTGGGTCATATCATGGACTGTATCAGGGCCAAATTCAAATCACTGAATCAGGCTGTAAGCTGAATCAAGAGTTGCATTCTAATTCCTCTAGAAAAAAGGTTCTTAAACTATGGTTCATGGATTTGATGATTGGGGAGTTCCATCCAGGTAGTTTGAAGAAGACTGGCAAAGATCGTACTTCAAAATACAGAAGCAGGATGATGAACCTCTCCTGACAAGATTACAGCTAAGCTGACTCCCCTGAAGGCTGCTCACAAAAACAGGGGCATTTATTGATTTAGAAAAACAAGAACTGCAGTTATTAATATGAAAACAAACTTTAAAAACCCACCCAAAAGTAATGTGTTACAATTAATAACTTTATTTAAGTATGAGCTTTCCTGGATTGTGGTCCACTTCTTTAGCTACTCTTACAAAAACATGAATTATGTTATGTATGTGCTTTAAATAATAGAAGGCGGGGGATTGGTGATCCTTTGAATCTCCCAGCGGTTTTCAAGTGGTACCTTAAATGATGGCTTGGTGAGTTCGATAGTAGGCACCAGCTTGCAAATGGGAAGTGCCAGAATAGACCTCCCACAAAGCAATGCTAACTTGGTTTACTGTCTAGGGGCTCTAAACATGAGGGGTGAAACATGCATTCCTGCTGCCTTCCATTACATGGAAGCTTACTTCAGTTGCCCAGTAATGCTCATCCAGAAGAGGAAAAGGAGGGGGTGGAAGTGGCAACAAAAATGGAAGCTTCTTTCCAAGAGATTGAGGCAAGGGGCTTGTGACTCACTTAGGAAATTCAGGTTTAGCACACACCCCATTTCTCCTTGTTGCTCTGAGCTGTGCTAGTACCCAATTCATCATGCTTGATTGAGGGAGCACCACAGCATATCTCTGCAAGGTCTGGAGAGATGGTTTTATGAAAATACATGCCCTCTCACATTCACTGGATCTCTCCTTCCTTGAGGACAACCACAAAGTCAATGGGAGAGAGGAAGAAAAGAAAGCTCATTGGGAAAAGCAACCTGATAAAGAGTATGGTCTCTGTCTCCCCTCTCCCATTCCTGCAGCAAAGAACAGTTGGGATGGCATTGTTTGTCATGGACAGATATAATCTTTCATACGAGCAAGCCAAGTGAGCTCCAGGTGGTGCCCAGCCTGTGCCGTCCACATGATTTCTTGCTACAAATTCGTACAATGGGCCTTCCAAATGCAGCTTTAGACTGCCACTCCCTGTGTTCTCCTGCCTGAAGCAACTGGGTCAACAAGGCTAATTGCCTTAGTGCCCAATAGCCATAGCAATGAGTTTTGGCTTACAGTCTAGCTCATGGCTGATTAACTAGGCTATATGGGAAAGGAGATAAGGTTCTCTGGGGTCATATGGAGAGAGGTCCATCAGCTCCACTCAACCCACATGCCATCTTTGGGAAGGGGTGGAGCAACGGGCAGCGAGAACAGGGGAAATTCCAGGGCTCTGGATTCCTCTGGGTTTACTCCGAGTCAGCGGACCCCCCAGGAGAAGGGGGGGCAAGTTTTCCACAGGAGAGTGGACTTGCAGCAAGCGGGGGTTGGAAACGCCGAATTTCAGACGGCAATCTGTCTTTTGGAAGAGTTTCTTTTCCCGCACGCAACTGGCTCGTGTAGTCGCCATGATTGGTGAGTTAGCTGCCCGGAGAGGGGGAGGTTTGAAGATTTATTACCTGACTGCATGAACAGAGATTAATGATCTGCTGCTAAGCGACAGCAAGTAAAAGATCAGATGTGTTCTTTTGGAAGCTGATGAGGAGAAAGATCTCAAGCGGCATAACTTTGGTAATGCCTGTAACATTGGAGTCTTTCTTACTGCGTCACAGCTGAGAGAACTGGGAAAAACGAAACCAACTGTCTTTTCTCTCTTAACCCTTCCTCCCCGAGAACTGGCTTTTTCATAAATTCAGGACTTAAGAACTTTAAATAACTCTCCACAACTTAACCTATGTAACTCTATATCGAGCTACAAAGGTGGATTATAAATCAAATAACATCCTTAACATGGCTGGAGCTACGATTAGAGTGTCCTTCGCAGGTCTTTAAGTGTGGACTGGCTAATAAATCAAGAGGGAAATCTGAGTAATTAGCCTGCTGACTGTTATGGCCATGGATAGAGGGGGAGACTCATTATTGGAACCCACAATGGAGATTTATCTCAAGAGATCTCTTCAGGAATTCCAACTGGATATCATCAATCAAATTAAGGCTCAATTTTTAGAAGCTAAGGCAGAATTTAAGGCGACACTTCTTGGATTGCATGTTAAGATGGAGAGCGTCTTAAAGCAGGATGAAATGTCTGCGTCAGAGAGTGAGAGAGAGACTGTCTTAAAGCTATATGAAATGTCTGAACAAACCATTGAACCTACTCAACAACTGCTATTGCCAGAGAGAGAGACTGTTTTTCTCAAAAAGTTTGATGAATTGCTCAAAAAGGACAAAAGGGGAGGTTGGAAAGAGGGGGGAAAGCATATTGAGATTGTATCGATGGGAATGGATGTAAAGGGGGAGAAATGGGCGAATTTGAGGGCAGAAATTTATGATCAGAGATCGGACAGATCTATGTTGCTCCAAAATCAAGACATTGACTATATTGGGATGAAATTAGTAAATCGGACAGAAAATGCCTTAAAGAGATTTTATAGATGGCATTTTAAAACTGGCAAGGCATTTTAAAACTGGCAAAAAAGAGGCGAGAGGCCAAGCTTGGATTGATAATACTGGAGCTGATAAGCAAAAATGAAAGGGGGAAAGTTACTTGCTGAATAAATAATAGAAACCATTGGTGTGAGAGAGATATATTTACATATAAAGTAACATGAGAAATACACTATGAATTGTAACATGATTAAGTAAATAAGGTTAGATATATATATCTTTTTGTCTTCTGAAATGTTGATGTCTGATGATTGTTAAGCATGGATATTCTAATATGTAGTTGGATAGATAAGAATCCAAGAGAAAGAATCTAGTAAAATTAATCACTATAGATTTAGGATGCTATATATTGAATTAAACATCTGAAATGTTGATATGAAATATATGTATGCATAGACACATATTATGGTGAACACAATATTAATTGTAAGGCACTCACATAGAGATACTGTATCAAGTATATATGAATTATAACATGATTATGTAGTTAAGGATAGATAGATATATCTTTTTGTTTTTTGAAATGTTGATTACTCATGATTGTAAAGCATTGATATTCTGAGATATAATTGGATAGATAAGAATGCAAGAGAAAGAATCTATAAAAAATCAATCACCAGAATTATTATAACTTTAGGATGCTTTATATTGAACTAAATATTTGAGAGCAATAAGGTTGATGCAGTCAGATTCATATAATGGATAATATTGTAAGGAAAATGCCTCCCCACCTATGTGTTTTTGTTTGTTTTGTATGTTTTGTTGATCTTGTAGGTCTATATGTGTTAGAAAAATAAAAATTATTTAAAAAAAAAACCCACATGCCATCTTTTATTGAAAGTATTTGCCATAAGGACTAAGGTGCAAGTTGATTAACCACCACTTAACTGCCAGGGCACATCCAAGGTCCTGTAAAATCATTTCAAGAGATTTTAAACCCTTTTATAGATTCTTTATTGCTTCCTACATTTGGCAGTGTTGACCTGGTAGACGCTGGTACTTGCTGCTGTTTTTTCTCTGTTGTTTTGCTGGCATTTCATAGTGGTTGTGTTGTGTAGTAGTGGCAGGGGTCAGGGTTTGCAAGCTCAAAACTCTGTTTTATTTAAATAAATAAACAGTGTGATTGACAATACAAAGGCTCTGGGAAAGAGGATGAACACAGAAGTGTTTAGCAGAGATCTTCAATGAGGTCTAACAGGACCTTGGGCACTCATAAGTGTTAAAAGGCTTTCTGGCTATAGAGCAACACAGCAGACATATAGCTTAAAAAGTGAACGCAGCAATAAAACTGAAGATGCTGGTAAGAGGACAACAGTAAAACACATCTTACAATTCTAAATTTTAAAAAAAAATCTTAAATATTACACTAGCCAGACAATCTAATAATAAAAAACCCACATCAAAATTCCAAAATCAATTAATATTACTTGATCGAGCCTGCTGGCCCCAATCCAATTTGAAAGGGATGCAGAAGACAGGGATTTTTATGCAAATCTGTAACCAGATCTTCTACAATTGTTCCAAAATTTTGATTTGGGTGGAGTGATGCAGAGCAGTGGGCAGGGAGTGCGTATAGACCTCCCTCTTCCTTTCTACAACCTGTAAGTATGTTGGATCCAGGATCATCATTCCGTTGGCAGATGGATTCTGACTGCAGAAAGGGCTTTCATCTGATTTTCAGGGATTTCCGCACCTCCGCCATCTCAGTGCAAATCATTCAGCCGGGTCCCCCAACACTTTGTGTGGTCTTTTCAAAGGGCTAGAGGAGTTGATGTGTGAGGAGGAGGAGAAGTCTGGTTGCACAACTCAGAATGTACAGCCTGCCCAAAGTCTGATTGCACTATAGACCTCAATAAAAAGCATTACAACTTTGGTGCCCCTTTTCTAATAATCCCTAGCATGTAGGTCATTTGTCTCACATCTCCTACACACTAAATCTTAGCTACGCTGAAATCTTAACTATAACCCCAAGATCTCTTTCTCGGACAGTCCAACCCCCATCATTATTTATGTGGAATTAAGAAAATTTGTCCCAATGTACCTCCCCTGAGATGTATGTACACTGAAGTGCACTTGGCATTCTGTTGCCCATTTATCCAACCAAGAAAGATATTTTCAGGGCTCACCTGTAAAAGAGCTCCACTGTATCTGAAGATATAGTTTTGTCTGGATGTTTCCAGTGCCGTTGATGTTTTATGCAAGCTCTGTAGAACTGTTTCCAATGCAGTTAAAATGAAATTAAGTTTCTCAAGGGAACCGTCAGCAGATCTGAGAGCCTTATCATTGATAACTTCATTTCTTACTATTCCATGTCTAGCAAGATCCTTCAGAGCTTTTTCTTGGATTCTTATAAATCCAACAGCTTCTGGCTGACTTTATTTGATAACAACAAGAAAAGACCTGCCAGGCCTGGGGGCTCAAGAGGTCATTCCTGTGCTGATCTTGTAGGCTTAGGCAGTACATGGTTTCTCTTTTGGACTGTCTATATTATGATCAATATTCCTGGAATGAGTTAGATATCCAGCTGCAGGGCAGAGGTTGGGAGTCTGATTCCCCACTGTGTCTCACAGGAGAAAAGTCAGCCTGTGCGGCCTTGAGTAAGCTGCACTGTCCCAGGATGCCTCCAGAAAAAAAGGAGAGCAATCTACTTCTGAGTACTCCATACCTAGAAAACCCTGAAAAGGGTTTCCATAAATGGGAATTGACCTGATGGCACATTATTATTATTATTATTATTATTATTATTATTATTATTATTATTATTATTATTATTATTATTATTATTATTATTATTATTCCTGGCACAAGGCCAGCCCAAGGTTTTGCTGCCTGAGGCAGAGCAGCAAATGGTGCCAGCACTGCCCAAAGTCAAGATGCATAATCTCTAAGGCCAGTTAACTTATTTTAGCACCTACAGCAAAAATTCCCTTCCATGGAAAATATCCACCAGGTAATCTGACTGTGAATTTACTAAAATTGGCCTTCCCTGTGGTTAAACTAAATTTTAATCTGAACACACTGATGGAGGCCTACCATGTAGCTGTGTTGCCTTTTCCCCCCCACAAGCTAAATAGAAGCCTCCGTGCTTCAAAGGAAGATGCAGACAGCTTGTTGATTCTTTGTTTGAAGAGATGGGACATAAATTCTAAGATGGTACTTGATCGTATCTGAGGAGGAGTTTCCATCCACCCACCCCCAGCAAGTTGCATGCTGCTCAAGACTGCTCGCCTGGCATGAACTACCACTAGGAACATCAACCATGCCAAGAAACCTTGAAAACTGCCTGATGAAGATGGATGTATTACCATTAGAGATGGGCACAAAACGAATCATTATGCCAAAAAAAAAAAAAAAAAAAAAAACCACAACTCCATGAATTGGGCCATTTCATTGTTTGTTTCAGGGCACTGCAGGGAAACCCGTCTGCCTAGAATGAAACAAAACACCAGATCATTATCAGCATTGGCAATTTATATGCTTTGCAGTTCATGCAATTTGGGATTTCCAGGAGTAGAATGGCTGCCACATGAGTGAGAGACACCAAATCAGTGGTCCAGATATTGCCTGCTTCTGCATTTGCATTAACTAATATTTTGTGACCTTGCTCTAAGGCCACTACTTTCCAAGATATGCTATGAATCATGCTTCCAGGACTCAGAGATGCATGGCAGATGTTTAAGTAACAACTTCAAAATGATGAGTTAACAAATAAATTAATTTTTTATCCTATCACAAAAGTATAATTATATTATATTATTATTCTGACAGAAGGGGAGAACTTTACTTCATTTTTGGTATAACTATGACTGGTTACTTTTACTGTCATGAAGGGCGGTTAATGTTATACCAAAAGGGGGAGTAAAATTTAGAAGTATGATGCTAGCTGAAAGTTTTGATGTAACAATTTGATGTTTTATCTTATTTCATTTTATGGTATTTTAATATCGTAGTGCAGTAATCTTTTGATAGATAGATAGATAGATAGATAGATAGATAGATAGATAGATAGATAGATAGATAGATAGATAGATAGATAGATAGATAGATAGATAGATAGATAGATAGATAGAGTAGCATTTTCACATAGTTCAAGAGCTGTGCTTCATGCTGCTGCCTTGCACCCTTTCGGGGTCTGAAGGTGGACAAGTGCAAAGTGTTTTGGTGCACATTCACTATTCATATTTTTTTCAAACTACCTAAAAGAAACTGTTTTATTTTTTTTTTAAAGAAGAATTTTTTAAAAAAAAATTAACCATGACGGCAACTAAATCTTTTTTGGGCCTTGGAATTATAACTAGAACCAATTATTTTTATAATCAGCTTTCCGAGCTGGAAGAGATCTTTGGCTTTTTCTGGGTGGTTAAGGATTGAGCATAACTGATCAGCTTTGTGGCTTGAGTTTAGGGTGATACCGACTCAGTATCTGGCGTCCAGGTGAGGTCTATAAAGTAGGTCATTTTCATACCAGCTAGGGCTGGTGCATAGGGTTGCTAGGCCTTGAGGTACCAGCTGAAATTCCTGTTCTTCTTTGGTTCACCAGCTGAGGAGACAAATCTCAGGGCAAGCAGTAAGACAGGAAAAGACAGTTTGATCTTTGTATGTGAAGTGGCTTTAAAGCAATGGTTCCCAACAGTGAGTCCCTAGAAGTTTTTGGACTGCCACTCTCAGAAGCCCTTGCCAGAACAACTAGTGGTGAAGCCTTCTGAGAGTTGTAGCTCAAGAACACCTGGGAACCCAAGGTTGGGAACCACTGCGTCAAAGACTAGATACCCATCTCCACTCAGTCCCTGACTGTGCAGGGCTGGCTCAGTATGAAGCCAGTGAGCCTTGCACTCATTCACTCCCCCTCCCTCCCTCACCCCCTTCTCTCTTGGTATGATATGCCTAACCATGTATATACAGTGTAGTGTCCTCCTTTCACTTCTGCCTTAACAGTATAACAATGGGAAATCAGATGGTGCTGACCTGACAACCTTACTAGTGCTTCATTTGTTCCCAATTGTCCCCAATGAAGATCTCAATACTATAATAAAATATCACCAGAATTGTTTCCAAAATGTTCAAAACCTTCCAGAATTTTTTGTCCTACAGTGGATATCATTTAAATCCAAACGGTCCTAGGCTATGAAGAATACATTGAACTACCTATAATTTGACGTATTCCCCTAAACTGCATGATTTCACATACAGCTAAAACTTTCTATTTCTACCAAATAAAAATAAAGATACTAATAAAATAGACATTAAGCCATTCTTAGCTGTGCAAATACTCCAACATGGCACATAAATGTGAATGAATAAATCTCTTGAAAACAATGTTTTTAATAAGGTGCACATTTAATTTCATCGCATTTTTGAACCAATGCATGCCAAGGGGGATGAAGTGCTGTTTATATAAGCTACCATGTGAATTTGTGAATTAAGATTTGAAAGAAACAACTGATACTGGGACTCAAAAAAATTTTTGATTTGATTGAGCAGGTATTCATTCTGATGTAAAATCTATCTGCTTCTTGTGAATTGCATGCAATTGTGTAAAACACACACATCTATAGTGGTCTTAAGTTTGGTTATGTACAGAATTAGCAGGAACTGATGCATTTCCCTTGATGTGTGATTTGACCCTACAACATTCCAGAATATCTCAGACATAAACAAGAGAGTATCTATATGTATATCTTACTGCTAGACAGGCTGCTGGTGATGTCCACACCTGCTTAGCAAAGAGATCCCACAGATCTGACATTCTTAATCTACTCATTGAGCTGCTGATATACCTGGACATACACACTGTTAGGTCCGCTGGGTTTCAAGGAGACAGCTTAACCACTTTATTCTCCCATTGAAATGGGATTTGGCTTGTATAGACTAGATACTTTTGCTGCACACACACGTGATACCATGTTGTTGTTTATTCGTTAAGTCGTGTCCGACTCTTCGTGACCCCATGGACCAGAGCACGCCAGGCCCTCCTGTCTTCCACTGCCTCCCGGAGTTTGGTCAAATTCATGTTGGTAGCTTCGATGACACTGTCCAACCATCTCGTCCTCTGTCGTCCCCTTCTCCTCTTGCCTTCACATTTTACCAACATCAGGGTCTTTTCCAGGGAGTCTTCTCTTCTCATGAGATGGCCAAAGTATTGGAGCCTCAGCTTCAGGATCTGTCCTTCCAGTGAGCACTCAGGGTTGATTTCCTTCAGAACGGATAGGTTTGATCCCCTTGCAGTCCAGGGGACTCTCAAGAGTTTCCTCCAGCACCACAATTCAAAAGCATCAATTCTTCGGTGGTCAGCCTTCTTTATGGTCCAGCTCTCACTTCCATACATCGCTACTGGAAAAACCATAGCTTTGACTATGCGGACCTATGTCGGCAAGGTGATGTCTCTGCTTTTTAAGATGTTGTCTAGGTTTGTCATCGCTTTCCTCCCAAGAAGCAGGCGTCTTTTAATTTCGTTGCTACTGTCACCATCTGCAGTGATCATGGAGCCCAGGAAAGTAAAATCTGTCACTACCTCCATATCTTCCCCTTCTATTTGCCAGGAGGTGATGGGACCAGTGATCCCATAGATGCAGTAAATGCAAAGAAAATCTATGTGCTTCTTGTTAATGGCACCTTTTTAAAAGTATGCATGCATGCGTACCAATCTGACGTTTCGTTATATATCGTGTTTGGGTTTTTAAAATCACCTGGCCAAATTCCCCTTCCCCTGTGCCATGCAATTTTCATCCTGGCTTTTTCTGACTTGTCAGCTTGCCTTGTTTTATTTATTGCTTAATTATTATGGGATAGTAATAACAAAAAATGACAAATGACAATATAGATTTTCACTCATAATATACCAGTGTTCCATTTTGCTAAAGTGCTGTAAAAGATCTATTCCTATTAGCTAGAAATGTGCTGACTGAAATACAGTAGCTGAAAAGACCAAGGGCCAGGCAGTAAATTGGAGAGGGAATCCACATTCTCTACAGATACAACATCTTAGCTTAAGTTTAAGCTTTCAGTATGAAGGCTACAAGATGTAAACATGAAAGAAACTGGTTAAATGCATGTTTCTCCACCCATGTGGTGGTCTTTGAAGGAAAGTAAATTAGAATCACACCATTCATAATTATCCATAAATGAATTGATTCAAACACAAAGCAGTACTGAGTACAGAACAGGAAGGATTCTTTCCTTAATCATATCAACTGATGTCAAGCATACGTCTGCACCTAGAATGTCAATCTGGATGAAACTATGCACGCTCACTGTGGTTTAAAAGGTTTTGGTGATTTAAATGGGCTCAAGGGAAGCTTTTGGAGAGACAAAAGTCCAGCAGTGTCTTCTATATAGTGCAGAAAGTGCAAAAGCAAGACTGCAGTTCAACTTTAAGATAACAAAATTATGACTACAGAAGAATTTCTTAACTTAAATGCTGACAGTTAAGAACTCAGAATTGTTAAAGATTTGCTATACCTCAGGTCCATCATCAATGAAAATCAAAAAGGCACAGATATTCAGAAGGGCAGCTATGAAGGAAATAAGAAAGATCTTCATGTGTAAGGCCATGTCAATGGGGACCATGATCAAAATATGGTATTCCTGATAGTTATGTATGGATCTGAAAGGTGGACCTTGAAGAAAGCTGACAGGAAAAAGATGAATTAATTTGAAATATAGTGTTGAAAGAGAGTTTTACAGATACCATGAGCCACCAGAAAGATGAATAAGTGCATCCTGTGAGGGTGAGGGTTTTTTAGTTATCTGTTTTAACTCCTTGTTCTTGTTTAATTCCATCACACACAGACTCAACATTTATTGTAGGAACTTCAATACAACTATTTACATCAAGTTTGATATTGTTTGTCTCTTTCTTGCTCAATGGGGTAAGAAAAGGATTCCAACCTTGAACAAGAAACAGGTTTTCATGACTAATGTTCCAAGTTGCATGCTGGTCAAACTGGTCCCAGTCTCTCAGTGTCAGCCAGGGTGATATTGGCAACAGAGGCATGGTTGCTTCTCCTGGGTAATCACCTCATCTCAATCATTCTGTCGGTTCATAGAAATCCCAGGTCTCTGAGTCTCTCTCCTGTCTGTCAACCGTTGTGCCCTCCTAGCTCTCTCTCTCTTTTCTCTTTCTCTATGCAGTCTTTTTCTTCCCTCAGTCTATGTCTCCACTCCTAGGCTTCTTTCTCTCCCCAATACGAGGGGTTCAGGGAAATAATGGCTCTCCTTCTCCTCTCAGCTTCTTTTTTCGGGACCATCAGTCTTTCACATTTTTGTGTCCAGGGATTTTTTAACCAAATCAATTCCCAGCCCAGGGAAGGATCTTCTCCTACCCGTGGCTTTCACTTTCTCCTGCCTCTACCAAACCCCTCCTCGGGACTCCTCTCTTTTATAGATTTTTTTTTGCCCCTTTGGTCTTGGAATAAAGAGACAGACACAGGTGATGAGGTTAACGAGAGCCACACTTTATTAATTCTTACTTTCCACCTCCCTCAACCTGCAGAGGGGCCTGAACATAATGCGGATCCCTGGAGCAAGTGCCAGGGGTATCTCTTACCCCTACCCTGTCCCGAAACAGGAAAGTCCCAAGCCCCTGGTCAGAGCTGTCCCCTGGACAGTTCATACCCAGCAGGCTAAACTAGGGTACCCTCCCCATCTTCCCACCATTCAAAAATCTTGAACCTAGATGGACAGTGTCCAGGGCTGCCCCCACCACCACCACCACCCATGTACCACTCATCTCGGCAAGCGAATATCACTATCCTAGTTGCTGAGATGTTGGGTGCAATAACACCCTTGTGCCTCTTGGGAACTCACCAATACTCACTTCCCATTCCGCACTACCCACCAGCGTGACCTATCAAAGCATGGCACCACTTACAATCAGATCTGCAATGTTTCATGGGTAAAGCAGTGTGGGATAGGTGAAAATACATCTGTCAAGCCAATGGGCCCAAAATTCCTATCCGGCCCTGACGCAACCACAACAGCCACACTGGACCCAAGGTGGGTGGTTGGGTTGCCACAAAGTAAAGAGGTCTGGCTGGGTGTGCTCTGTCCTTACAAAGGACATCTGGTCTCGCCCACAACCAGCCTTGTGGGTAACACCTATTGGTGTCCCTACCTGCCCAACTCCCACTGGGAGAGGAGGACAAAGAATCCCCATCAGAGCATTATTCAGCTCTGGTGGAGGGAAAATTCTCACAAATTCTTCGATTTTCTTCCTCCCTTGGCAGTTTTGTCCCTCCTTCCTCTTTTTCCTCCTTTTCAAACTGTTCCCCCAACCTTTCTACTTCCTCTTGATCATTTGACACTTCCACTCTAGTAATCCCTGTAGGGGAATTTCTAGGGACTGTCCCTCTGGGTTCAACCACCTCTGTTCCTGTGTTTCTTTCCCTTTTCTCCACTGGAATGGACAGTGCTCAGGAGAGAGGTGTCTCCATCTCACCTCCCTTCTCACACATTCTAGATCAAGTCAAGCCTCAACTTCTTCTGGAAGCAAAAGTGGCTACACTGAGATTATCATATTTTGGGCACATCCCATGAATGCTAGACGCAGTGACAAAAGGCAACATTGATCAGAAAAATGGAAGGTAGGAGGAAAAGAGGAAGATCTGGCATAAAATGGATTGAGTTAAAACAGGTAGCCAAAGCTTCCAGTTAACAAAATCTGGAGCACTGACAGGATATTTTGGAGGTCACAAATTCATAGGATCACCATTAGTTGGAAGTGACTTGAAGGCACACGACGACAACAACAACAATCTTCTGACTCTTAGGGAAAGTCAGAAGATGAATGAATATGAACTCAAAGAAAGTCATTGTGGTATAATGGCTAGAGTAGAAGGCTGAGATTTGAGGGGTAGAGATTCTAGTACCCAATGAGCCATTAAATGTGCTGGGAGTGGTGGTGGGGGGACTATCGGCCAATCACTTTCCCTTAGCCTGACCTATAATGCAGACTGTTGAAGGGATGAAGTGAGGAGAAAGACAGCCATGTAGACAACCTTGAGCTCATCTTGTATGGATGGTACATAAATTTCCTGAAAGCCACCAAAGTCTATATGAGATTAGTTATTCTTTATTGCCATCTACTTGGGGTTTACATCCTCAAGAAGTAAGTTAGATCTGTAAAATCAAGAATATTCAGCCCTGCTTTGTGTTTTCTCGTCTATCCTTCTCCATCATTGCAGGCCCAATATGTTTTACTGCTTGAAGGAGAGAGCAGATGCTACTCGCCACAAGGACTTGAAAAGTCTTGATTGACTGTTTCAACACTATTCTAATTCTTGCCTACCTACCTCTGTTTATTCCTCTCTCTGCAGCATGGCAAAAGTTGTCCCTGTCTTTAAAATAGGCATTTCTGTGTTTATCAGTCCAGTTCTTATCAGTTGATTAGGAGCTAAGAAGAAGTTCAGTGCATTCTGAGCCCTACTGAGGCTATTATAAGTATGTGTGCACAATTCTATAGATTAGCAAAGCCTTTAAATAACTAATAATTACAAAAAATATTTGTGTATTATGTAGCATTGAGTGACTTCTGACATCTAACAGAATTTTCCTGTTTTAACAGCCACTTTTTAGTGTGTTTCCATGGCTGAGTGGGGATTTGAACCCAGGACTTATGAGTCCTTGATTGATATTCTATCTGATACACCACACTGGCTCCTTTGCACAAGAACTAACTACTTATAAAGAATACTTCATTGCAATAATAAAGACATAACAGTGGCCATTTGTCCCACTGTTTGGTCCACTGGGGGGATGGATTCTTTCACTCTTTTTTCTGGTGATCACAAAATATAATAGCTGGAGTGAACCTAACAAAATCCAGAGTGTCTCTTCCCCTACCTTTCTGCCCCTATCAGGGACTTGCACTTTTTTGGTGCAAGTAGGATTGTTCTAGTTTGGTGTGATATCATGAATGAGTCACATCAGGACATCAGCAAATTGAACTCTTCCTCTGCTCTTCAGCAGAGGGGCAGGGGGAGTGAATTTTTTAAAAGGACTCTAATAGACCATCACTAATGTGTCACATCACTTATAGAGAAATTTAAAAAAATCTTTGCCTTATCTGAAGAGCTGTTTGAGAAACAACTGACAGTTTCTCAACCAGTCCTTTAAGACAGAGCAGAGGGGGAAAAAATCTTTATAAGTGATCCATCACATCAGAGATGATATACCAGATTCTAAAAGAAAGAAAAAATCACTTCCCATGTCCCTCCTTCTTCTGAGGAGCAGAAGTGTTCAATTTGCCAATATCCTAAAGAGGCTCGCTTATTAAGCCACTTCACAATATCAGAAATTCAGAATAGAAGGACCTGGACCAAGTAGGGTCACTTGAGCTCTGATATGCCAGTTGGATGTGAGGATTGCACCAAATGGCATATCACACGCCCATCCGACCTCCAGTGACCCACACCAGCCCATTCCAAAATAAGCAGTGTAGACAAGCCCTAAATTACATTAAGTTTGTAACTTAACAAGGAATAACCTTACTGGTTGGTTGGTTGGTTGGTTGGTTGGTCGGTCGGTCGGTCTATTTGTTTGTTTTGTATAACTGCAATGTTTACAAGAAGGTGTGGATTTACTAACTGGAGGAAGACGTAGGACTCTGGCTCATGCTGTGCCTTATGCCTTGTATGGTGAGACAGACAAGAATCTGTTTTGTACCACATATCAGTGGTTCATATCATTCAGATGTTTTTTGTTCTAAATAAGAGTAATTATTCTAGTCTCTTTTGGGAACTGGAAAACCACAGAGTTACTTTTAAAATGGTAACTTTACCAATAGTGAGCCATTTTTAAGGCCTTGGCACTACAAATGTAACTAATCAATTGTAAGACATAACTTTCCAAGTTTGTTAGTAGATAGATATTCCATGCTTGTTAGTAAATAAATATTTGATAACTGTTTTGCTATAACTGCTCTTCTTTCTCATGGTCTCTATGCATTCACATCAACTCTTCAGAATCTTCAAGAAGGGGAAAGAGTTTGGCAGGAGTCTAAAGTGCACGTATCAGTAAACAGCCCCTCATTTGTATTTCATCTTCCAAAGCAGCCAAGTTTTATTGAATCTCTTGTAAGAAAGAGATTTAAATTCATTGTAACTTTACCTTAGTTTAGAACAATCAGTTCTTTTTTCTTTATTTTCTCAACTATCTTCATGGGTGTGTGGGTTTCTGTGTCTGTGTTTACGCAGCTTTCACTTTTCAGTCATTCTTCTTATTGTAGAAGTTTTCTTTCTGTTATCTCATTTCCCCTCAGGGCCTAAAACTCCAGGAGCCTTTTGCAAATACTGCTAGTGGTATAAGGGGGAAATCCAGAGGACACCAGTGCAATTATACTGATCCAGGCTTACACATCTGAGCATGCTAGTTCAGTCCCAGCAACAATGTGTATAGGGCACATCAGCCACTTCCTGTACCCTCAAGCAGTTATGCTATCTTCATATTGCTCCTCCAGGAGATCAGGAGAATGGGAGTACTATGAATGTAAAAGTCCATAGTACAGTCAATTTCTGAGATTTCTGCACAGTCACCAGTAGAGAATAGCATCAACCAAAAAACAAACCAGGACGTTTGTCAAAAATCGTTCATTTGTTCATTGTTTCGAGTCAGTTTGGGTTCAGGTTTGTCAAAAGTGACAAACCGAACCAAACCAACAAACTTTTTTTTTGTGATTTTTGGTTCGTTTCATTCATTTCTCCATTTTCCTGCCCCCAGCAGCCTGCTCCTGTCAATCAGAAGCACTAGGGATGTAGAGACTACTGGATTGGCAGGTCAGGCAGCCAAACATGTGGTTCAAAGGGCTCTGGAGGAGTTGCTTGCTCTTATTTATAAGACCAATTCACAGGAGCCATTTTCACCTCAGAGCCACTTCTGCTAGTCAGAGGAATCCCTCTACATCAGAAACAGGTTAGCTCAGATCTCCAGCACATGCACGCACACACGCACACACACACACACACACACACGCACACACACACACACCTGCTGACCACATAACAACCTCTGTACCTCAGCTCAGATCTCCAGCATGGCATTTTCCATGGGCTTTGGGGAAAGGGTGTCTCAGTCTACCTCCAGATGACAGCATCCTGTGTCAGGTTCCCTGGCATGAACCACTGCTGGAATTTTCCCCAAGCCAACTGCTAAAGGGCACTTTCCTGGGAGGACCTGTTTGAGAGTGTATAATTCAGATATCAAACTCCAAATTTTACACACAAAAAATGGCGGCAGTGTAGAGGAGAATCAGAGGGAGCTTCTTTGTGATTTAGGTGACACAAGATGGCTGGGGGGGGATGTCATTCTAGGGTTCTTAAACTTACAAACCAAAACAAATTGATTTGTGGTTTTTTCCAAAAGTTCAGGAAGTTTGTGAACAGAGCTGTTGAGGACAGGACATTTTGGAAACGGCTCATTTATAGGCAGAGGCAACTTGATGGCACATAGCAACAACAGCAACAACAAAGGGCAAGACACTTTGACCCAAAGATTTGCCAGGTGGTCTGAGAAACAATCACATTACCATCTTGCTAAGAAAACAAACAAACCCAAACACCACTGCCAGCTATTCCTAGAGCCATTCTGTCATTCTGCATTTTTAAGAGGTGCCTCCTTACCCAAATTGTACCAAGCTACAACTTGGTCTTAATGGTCCAGTTTTGTCTAGCACTACCATCTGGATCTTAGGTCTTGGAAGGATGTTTCCTTTGGAAAAGCTATTCTTTCCACTTTGCTCCAGTGAAGGCAGGTGCCTACCTTCCTGCCTGAAGTTTGTTATTTTGGAGGTAAGCTTAGTAGTCTTCAACCTTTAGTGTAAATTCATAGATAACATGATGAAGAAAAATAGGTTGCTCATCTGTAACCTTGGTTCTTCAAGTGGTGATCTGGCTTTCGCATGACCCACCTTTGCTCCTCTCTTTGGCCCTAGCTAGCAACTAAGTCTTTGTCACAGGCTCTCCGAGTTAGGAATCGGTGGCCTGGCGCTTGCCTGGCTTCGATCCTTCTTGGAGGACCGTCCTCAGAGAGTACAGCTTGGGGAGAGTGTCTCGGCCCCGTGGAGTCTCAATTGTGGGGTTCCGCAGGGCTCGATCATCTCCCCAATACTGTTTAATATCTATATGAGGCCGCTGGGTGGGGTCATCAGGGGGTGTGGGGCCTTGTGCCATCAGTATGCTGATGACACACAGCTCTACATCTCCTTTTCACCTACTTCAGTGGATGCCGTTCTGTCCCTTCAGCGCTGTCTGGAGGCTGTACTGCAATGGATGCAGGAGAATGGGTTGAGGCTGAACCCGGACAAGACGGAGGTCCTGAGGGTGGGTGGCCCCACCATTAGCGGCTTGGGAAACTCCCTCACTTTTGGGGGGGGTGACTCTTGCTGCAAAGAGTGAGGTTCGCAGCTTGGGAGTACATCTGGACCCGGCGCTCACCATGGAAACCCAGGTGGCGTCAGTGGTCCGCTCCGCCTATTACCATCTGTGGCGGATTGCCCAGCTGCGTCCCTATCTTGATGGCGGGGCCCTCACCACTCTGGTCCATGCGCTTGTAATCTCGAGATTAGACCACTGCAATGCGCTCTACGTGGGGCTACCTTTGAGATTGATGCGGAAGCTTCAAATGGTGCAGAATGCGGCAGCCAGACTACTTACTGGAACAAGAAAATACCAGCATATCTTTCCCATTCTGGCTGCCTTGCATTGGCTGCCCATTCATTTCCACATTGATTTCAAAGTGTTAATGATGACGTACAAAGCCCTAAACGGTTTAGGACCTCGATACTTAGCAGAACGCCTTCTCCCACCTAGATCTACTCGAGTCACTTGCTATAGCCAGGAAAGACGGCTGAGGGGCCTAACACTGAGAGAGGTCCGAAAAGAAAGAACGAGAAACTGGGCCTTCTCGGCAGTGGCCCCTTGACTTTGGAACCGCTTGCCGTCAGAGATCTGCCTGGCACCCTCGCTGGGTGTCTTTAAGAGCCAATTAAAGACTTGGCTCTTTAGGCAGGCCTTCCCTCCTGCCAATACTTGACTTTTACTTTCTGCTTGGCCTTTTGCTTATTTTTCCATCTTGATTAACATTAATATTGTCGATTTAAATTATTGTTTTAACTGTTTTATGTATTATTTTGATGTGAGCCGCCCTGAGTAGACGCAGTCTAGAAGGGCGGGATAAAAATCTAATAATAAATAAATACTGTGTTGCCCACATTTTTGAAGGAGTGGAAACCTTACGGTAAATTAGTTATTTGATTTACTATTGTTGTCCTTTATTATTGTCTTTCTGGGGAAAATGAAAGATATTTGTGGGATGCCATAATAACTCAGTGGGCATTGGGTACTATATGCCTTGATGGGGAAGTAAGAAAGCAGTGTGGTAGTGCTTGAGGTTCAAGTTCATTCAGCAAAATCTCTTGAACCAGTCCTGAGAAATAAGCACCCTCACTGCAGCTAGACCACCTTCTGTACCATTAAACAAATGAGATAAATGACAGAAAATAATAGATTTTTCTTATTACCAGCAACAGCAAATCTTCAATTCCTTTGGCACCACCTGATGGTAAATATAATCATGCATGAAAGTAGAAAGCTTAGGAAATACTTCATCAAAACTGGCATAAAACCAGTCTGGGTAGAGATTTTCACACTGCTTTGCAGTGTAAGTCATTGACCAGTGAGAGCCAGCCGTCACTATATCCTCATGCCTTCTTTTTGCTAGAATCCATGATGCAGGGCAGTGGGATGAGACATACTAGTAGAAGTAGATATGCTGTGTGATAAAAACAGTTTAGTAGGACTTTCTGAATGCATTATAGTAATAGCCTGTGCTGAAACAACTGTTCTTGGGAGTAATTTATTTCATCATCATCATCATCATCATCACCATAACCTTTATTGGCATAAAAGTAATTTATTTAAAGTGTGAATTTTATTGTCAATACAGTTCAGAGCACTGGTATTTCAATTCCTATTGCTCTAGCTTCTGCTGCTAATACTAATATTAGTACTGCTGCTGCTGCCAGTTGTAGTAACACGTAGTATTGGCAGTATTTATTTATTTAAAATCTTTATATGCCACCTTTAGAACTAGTATTGATATCAGTAGTAGAGATGGGCACAAACCAAAAAATAAATCAGAAAGTTTGTGGGAAATCGCTGGCTTGTTGGTTCGGGTTGGGTTGGGTTCATCCAAACTGGAGAACCCAAACTTTCCTAAACCATGAACTTTTAAAGCAATTTCCTGAACTTCCTGGTTCATTTTCCCCACCCACACAGCCTGCCCCCTGACTCCTTCCCACTGCCCCAATTGCCTCCCTACCTTTTGCTGCCACTGCTTCTGCCACTGCCATCTTGAGAGGCAGCCCTGCTGGCTGCCACAGGCCGAGGGGGGGGGAAGGTTTTGTTTGTTTGTTTGTTTGTTTGTTTGTTTGTTTGTTTGTTTGTTTGGAGGCAACCCAGGTGGCTCCTGGCTGACTGACTCTGTGCTGAGGCAGCTGGGATTTTTTAAAAAAAGACATCCAGGTGGGGGGAACCCGGTTGCCTCAACTGAGATGCTGCCAGGCTTCTTCTTCTTCTTCTTCTTCTTTTGCCTCTAAAAACCTTTCTAAAAACATATACATCTATATATAGGTAGAGAGGCAATGGGGCCGTGGGAATGGGGGCAGTGGGTATCTCTAGATGCCTGGGGAGCTGTTTTATGGGGCTGATGAACCGATTCTTGGTTCTTCAGGAAAAAGTTCAGAAATTCCTGCTTCTGACGAACCACGAACCAAGACAAATTGCCCTTTTGCTGATTCATGCCCATCTCTAATCAGTAGTAGTAGGAGCAGCAGAAGCAAGAGCAATAGGAATTGAAGCACCAGTGCTCTGAACTGTTGCACTACAGCTATATTAGGCATTTAAGTGCATTAAAATACTCTTTATTTTTAAAAAGGTATTTATTTTCTAGTGTTAACAGTAATAGCCTATCTGCACTAAAGTTCATGCCCGAGTTTTGAATTAGCTCCAATCTAAAGCTATATTGATTGATTTAGTGTATGTTTTAACACAAAATCTCTTGTACCGATTTAAGATTAATATTTTCATATGGCACTGCGGTTTTCTCCAATATTTCTCAGCCTAGAGCAATTTGCAGAACTGAAATGTGGACAGCAATACATTTCTAGGGAATACCAATAATACCTTTATTGAAGAGTTATTAAGACAAGGTCCATGATACTGAACAGGGGCAGCTCAAGCTGCTACTTGAGGTGGGAAGCAAAGTGTCAACCACACAACACTGGCACCTCACTCTCACTTGAATCAAGGGAGGAAAAGATCATGAAAGAGACACACACACACAAACACAACAGTGCAGGATAAGGAGGCAAAGAGGGTAAAAGCACCCATCTCAACAATCAT
This sequence comes from Intellagama lesueurii, assembly GCA_037013535.1. Lineage (NCBI taxonomy): Eukaryota > Metazoa > Chordata > Lepidosauria > Squamata > Agamidae > Intellagama > Intellagama lesueurii. The sequence continues at coordinate 127,630,095 of JBAJHW010000001.1, read as the reverse complement.
AGGGCAAAGGGGAGAAAAAAGGAGAAGATGATAATGGTGAAAGCAGTTGATACCGGACCCCCATTCACTTCACCCCTTCACTGGAGGAGGAGCAGAAGGCCATGTGCTCTCCTCCCACCCCCAGGGAAAGTGGGTTTCCAGGTCATCCTTCCCATAGTCCCTTGATCCCTTAGAGCCAGGCACCGAAGAAATAACTGCCTCTACAGAGTTGCCAGTAGTACCAGGTCTCCAGAGCATCAGATTGTTCTGAAATGGGTGGAGTGGACTGTGAATCTCCTACTCCTGAGGCTCTGCCACACAACCTAGCCTAATGGAAGGTCCAGGCCAGATGCTGAAATTACTTAGTTTGGTTTTTCTTTAGGCCTTGCTTGGTTTTTCTTTAAGCAGGCTATATTGTAGGGCACCTTGCGTTTGAAGAGCATTTAACTGGAGACTTTGGTGTGTCCTTCTCAGCAGCAGCCATACTACTTAATGAAACTTTTACATCACAAGGATTGGGAAGTTCAGAGCCAGAAACCTGGGGATAAATGTCAGAATGGCAAGAGGAAGAATGGAGGAGGTGTTGAACAAGATGAACGAAGACTAGCTCAAGGGATTAAAGTGATAAGAGAGGGTTAGAGACCTTAAGGAGCTTAGTCTAGATCACAGAAGGTTCATGGGGACATGAGGAGGCCAAATAATTATGAGGCGTGTTTTGACAAAAAAAAAATCTACAGAAATCACAGGGTAGATCTCAAAGACACATCAAACCCAAAGTGCCTACAGATGCAGGGAACTGCATGGCCACTGAGTATGACGATCTTTTGATAGAAGATATATCTGTAGATGAAGCAACATGAAAGAGCACATGGTTTGGAAAAGTTCCACAAGGTCAAAGAAGCAGCTTTCAAAGAAATTTTGGATATTACAGTGAATGAAGGCCGGACAGATGAAAATCAAGGTATTACAAGCAGCAAGTCCCAAGGCCAAGTAAATCCATTTATTACCAATGCGGTCAAGATGGATATCTCCCTGGAAGCCATCTTTCCAAGGCTAGCTCTTTCTCGTTATGCTCAGTATGGTGACTGCCCTTCAACAGATTATCATCGCCTACACAGTAATGACTGCCTCCTCCTGCAATCCCCCCACATGACAGAGACAAACTCTCTGATACACATTCTATTCATGGTCCTATCATTTTAGACTAAAATCAATTGCTTTTGAACTGTTAGGCAAAATTCTAGTAAGAAGACAATCAACTAATAATAATATAATAATACTCTTAGAACTGCAGAGATGGAAGGGACCCTATGGATTATCGAGGCCAGCCCAGTCAAGGAGGCACGGCAGAGAATTGAACTCCCAGTCTCTGGCTCCACAGCCAGAGGCCCAACACTGAGCTAAAATGAATGTCAAACTACAGACCTACAGCGAAACAGATGAAGGCACTATATAATTGTATTTTAAACACAATTTACTCAGTGCACATATTTTTTTGGGTAGCTTGGATTATGAAAAAGCAAGGGAATACTTGAGTAGTATGTGAAATGTGTGTGAAGGCACCCTTACACAATCTTGTGCACAAACACTTTAAAACAGCTGCAGCAATGCAGTGTTTGCACTTCATTTGTTGAAACAAATCAAAGTATGCTGATGTTTGCCTTTATAGTCTTAAATGGCTTGGAACCAGAATACCTGCAGGATTGCCTCCTCCCATACTGGACCTCCCATTCCTTAAGATCTTGGCATCTTGCTGGTGGCAGAACCATAAGTCTCCACAACTAGACTTGGAAGATCTTCCTCTTGGGAGGACTGTTTGGTTATCTTTTTCTCCACCTTCAAGCATTGGACTGAGAGGCTTTGATTCTGGCGAGCATTATATCTGCCAAGTTCAAGAAGATCTTGTGGCACAGCCTCCTGCTTTCAGGCTCTTTTTAGCTTCTGGATGTGTCTTTGCATGTTTGGTATTTATAATTGTTTTTACTTTTGTTATATTGAGAGAGAGCTGCCTATGCAACCGTTGCTTCATCAGCCAAATGTAGCCCACCAAGAATGTAGGTGGTCTGCCAGAGGTTTGATAAACATCTTGCTGTTGCTTCCTGCCTTGGACCGCATAAATGAGATCGCCTGGCACCTTGGTGAGTCATCCTGCACATGGCTATCTGTCTGCATTCGGAGGGGTATTTTTTGCATTTTCTAAAGTGTGCGAACAGTTTGTCATGTATCAGTCATTTAATGGAAAGATTACACCAATGTCTAGGAAACTGTATAGGAAAGGCCACATTATTCATTTGAAAATGCAAATGTGATTCTGATAATGTCAGATTTCTCCATATGCAGTGCTGTATTTCCCATGCTCAGTGACAAGTGGTTGCACCCAGAGGAAAATGCAGTTATAACAGGTCCATGGAAATCAGTGGTGCTTGATTTAAAGTCCATTTATATTAATGGCTCAGATCTAAATATGGCTAAGTGTGGATACAACTCAGTAATTGCAAACTTCCTTCAGGTGGAGCAGGAAAGTACATATCTGTGGGATCAGCACCCACAGTTTCACTTATCCACTGCCTGAAAATATTAAACAAAACCCCCAGAAATGTGTTTTCAAAGTGTATTACCAGAACTGGCCACTAGAAGGAGCCAGAGAGTATGCTATATATAATATTTTTATACTTGCGCTTTTCGGTATCCATGGGAGGGTCTTGGAACTGATCCCCCACAGATACCTTGGTTCTACTGAAATTAATTTTGCTGTTCAAGAGAAAGCTAGAGGTTGGAGAAGTTACTTTTTAGGACTACAATTCCCATGTTGTTGTTTTGTTGTTTAGTCGTTAAGTCGTGTCCAATTCTTCGTGACCCCATGGACCAGAGCACGCCAGGCCCTCCTGTCTTCCACTCCCTCCCGGAGTTGGGTCAAATTCATGTTGGTAGCTTTGATGACACTGCCCAACCATCTCGTCCTCTGACGTCCCCTTCTCCTCTTGCCTTCACACTTTCCCAACATCAGGGTCTTTTCCAGGGAGTCTTCTCTTCTCATGAGATGGCCAAAGTATTGGAGCCTCAGCTTCAGGATATGTCCTTCCAGTGAGCACTTAGGGTTGATTTCCTTCAGAATTGATAGGTTTGTTCTCCTTGCAGTCCAGGGGACTCTCAAGAGTCTCCTCCAGCACCACAATTCAAAAGCATCAATTCTTCGGCAGCCAGCCTTCTTTATGGTCCAGCTCTCACTTCCATACATCACTACTGGAAAAACCATTCTCTATTCACGGATTGCTGCCTTGTCGTGGTGAAGGGGCTTGAGTAATTCAGAGAAGCTACGGGCTATGCTGTGCAGGGACACCTAAGACGGACAGGTCATAGTGGAGAGTTCTGACTAAACGCGATCCACCTGGAGCAGAAACTGGCAAGCCACTCCAGTATCTTTGCCAAGAAAACTCCATGGACAGAAACAATTCCCATGACCAGGGGTCAAATTGACTGAGATACTATGGGAGTTATAGTCTCCAAAAGTAACTTTTCTAAGCTCTTAAGGAAGATGTAGCATGTCCACCCACTGCATCTACTGTACAGCTGAGCCTTCATTTCTATGTTTATCAATAGGAAAACTGGAAGGGACCCAAAATTCAAGTCCTGGGCCAGACTAATTTTGTACATGAAATCAGGACTAGCAGAATCTTCTCCTTTGCCTCAGATAGCAATTTGAATTTTGGGGTGTGTGAAAGAACTGCTAGTTCTGTTCTGATTCTGATGCAAAAAAACAAAAACAAAAACACAACCTCTTCTCAAAGTGGATTTTAGATCAATTTCATGATAGCAAGTGATTTCAGAGCAAAACTGAGTCTATACTCTGAATCCAACAAAAGTTTAAAATGTGCAGCACTCAGCCATTCAAGATTCAAGCCACTCTATCCCAGATCCATCCAACCCACAGATTCTCTTTTCATTTCTTCCCCCCAACAAGTCAGTGAACCTTCTTTCTAGGCACATGGAGCATGTTCTGTCCCCATAGGTCTGTCTTTATGTATCCAATGGATTTCCCCCACTCCCCAATGCTTCTAGTACTTCTGCATATCTCAGAATCTACTGAAGCTGCTCATGTGTGAGTGGTATTGTTTCAGTGAGACAAGGATTGCCAAGTAGAGAATGGAGAGTTCTGTGAATATATATGGTGGTTAGACTGTCCCATTTAGCTGAAGGAAGTGTGTCTTTGTTTATAGCCATGAAAGACCAGATATCCAAGCAGTACTCATCTGGAGTAGCATCATCTCCATGGGCTTAATGCATCCTGTGGAGTAGAGAAACTTACTTCAAACGAGTATCTCAGGAATAAATGGTTTTTGAGGGTTATGGTCTAATTGAACTAGGTCACACAGCAACATTTGCCTGATTTCATAATATTCATAATCTATTTAAAGTGCTGGGAGAAAATGCATCCCACCATTACGAACAAACTGTATTAGAGGGAGGGGAGAGAGAGAAAGAGGGAAATAATACATCTCAAAACACACACAGAGAGAGACAAAACCACCCATGCTACTATAATGCCATACATTCAGAATGACTAGATTTGTAAAGTGGATTTTACATTTTTCTCAAAACCTGTGTTTGAAACCTTTAAACTTCCTGGAAATACTGTAAGCATGATAAAGAGCAGCACTTTGCAGATTTGGCTTATTTCCTAAACAGTCATAGATATGGTCAAGATTATGGCTCCACTTTCATTGCTGAACACATTGCTTTCCTCCAAACTCCAAGGCCCAACCCATTCTGGCCAGCAGTTATAAATGAAAATAGATTTTTACATTTAAAAGATTCCATTAAGAGCTTCAAAGAAGCTATATTTCTTATTAATTTTCATTTTCTCTGGTATTGATATGGGTATTATAGATCAGACATGAAAAGTATGCTGGAACTTTCAAAAAAGCATTTGACATTGATTTTTATGCATGCTGCATTTATAGCATTTTCTGGTACAAAGGTCTTCCTCGAAGTTTTAACTTGCCAGAGAAGTTAATTTTTGCTTTCTGTTCTCTATACATCACCCATGAGTGCGAAAATTGTTCAATCCAAACACTTATCCCTTATATTTTTATAAAGAGAATCCCTTCTGAGCATGATGTGTAGAAATAAAATATGAATAAAAATGGGGAAGGCTAATTGCTATCCAAATAAAATTTATGGGAAATACAATGGAAGTAAGCCCAATATGCATACTACAGCACCTTAATTTTCCCCATCAAAAGATTAAGAATTTTAAAAGTTGGCAGAGAAAATGGTGATGTATCAGATCTTGCATTCGTATTACTCAGGCTGAAACTGGTGCACCTCTCTGTGTATCTACAAATGGACACACTAACGACTTTTTCTGAAAATTACCACTTTAGTTCCCACACTTTTTATGGAGAATCTTTGCTAGATACTCTTCGGCCACTGTTGTACATTTCCGTGTAGCCTATGCTGTGTTCCCTCACTGCTGCTGCTGCTTCCAGGAGAGACTTGTTGCAGTGGGGCAGGAGCAATAAGGTGTAAGACTGTCAGTGCTCTCGAAGCTTTAGGGGAAACTGGCCTTAGTGGAGGGCTTCCCATGGATAAGTGTTGTCTGTTTTATTATTGTCTGTTTAGTGCAGCTGGGAGATTAGTGGCATATTGTCCCCTAACTGCCTCTAATTAGTCAGCTCTTGTTCCCCATTGGGGATGGAGGGGAGGTTTCCATTGTTAGTTTTCTTGCATGAACATTTTCTCTTGTTTCTCTTCCTAACTGGAAACAGAAGCTGACTAATAAACGGAATAAGTCCCTAATCTGCCAGCCACAGGGAACAGGTAGCAATAATTGAAGCATAGTTAACAAATCAGAGGCCTTCAATTAAAACTGGAATGAACATTTGCTGAATGGGAGCTGCTTACGAGTATATTACACATATAGATTTAGCAGTAACTGTTTAAACCAAATGTTCAAAGCAATATGTGATACATTTGCCATGTGACTAATTATTTTAAACATTCAAACCTCATGAGTAGAGATGGGCACAAATTTAAAAAACGAATCACAAAATTCATTCAAAAATCACTAATTTCTCAATTCATATTTGTACGAATCAATGCCTGAATGAATCTCAAATCAATGAATTTTTTACTGATTTTTGATTCATCAACTTGTTTGGATATAAAACAGAGTCCAAGGCACCTAGAGACACCAAACTTGCAGGAACGCTTCCTCTGACTCTCCGCTATAATTCCTCCAAGTTTGGTGAAGATTGTATTTCATATGTCTGAGTCATACAACCACACGTAGCCGCCTTCAGGAAAGTTCTTCCCAGGAACCTAGAGACACCAAAATTACAGAGAAGCTTCAGTCACCTCCTAAATAGAATCTCAGCTCTCTTTCTCTATAGCTCATATCTCTCTGTGTGTATGGTTATACTGGGCCATCACTGGGAAGGAGGGACTGGTGTGTACTATCCCCATTCAGGCCTGAATTCAGGAGAAGTGACCTAAAAATGGAAGGAAGCGTGTTCTGTCCTGGTCTGCGCTTACCCCTGTGCATGTGAGCAGATAGCTATGTGGAGAATGATTATTACCAATCAATCTACATACAGTCTATGTGGCTCAAAAATATTCCAGCTGAACTGACTACAAAAATTCATATTTTTCTTCACCATCATGTGCAGCAGTTGAGCTAGCAAGTGAAAAATATTCAAAATATCCTACATATTTCTTTTGCAAAAATGTTCACTGCCATGTTGAAAATAATTGAAAGAATCTGGGCACAGCATTAATGCATTTTGTATTTAACCCCTGTTTTCCCACTGCTCCCCTCTTCTGAAGCTGATATTTGCTGGGTGGGGAACTCTCTACATGCCTGCTGTGATCCTGATAATTATCAGTTAATAGTACATGCATTTTTAAAAACCTATATATATTAAATGCAAGTTGCATTTAACTTCATGGTTTAGTGCTTATTGTTAGCTGCAAAAATTATTTGAAAATATGGAGTAGACAATAGACTGTGGTAGACTTGAGATTAGCATATAAATAAATGCAGCAGTTTACAGTGAAATATTTTTGCAGGAAATCTTTGACATACATACATATAGACAATTTTTCATGCAGACTTGAAAAAAAGAACAGATTGAATACAATAGGCTTAGTAATGAACACCCACCAGAGGTAAACTGGTTCGTCCTTTCCCATTAGTGCAAACAATAATACTGGGAAAAGTGGAAAGCAACTGGAAAAGAGGAAGAAGAGATAAGACAGGGATTGTGTCAATAAAGGAAACCATGGCCTTGAGCTTGCAGGACCTCAAAAGTAACTGGTAATGATAGGACTATTTGAAGATCTTCAATTCATTGCAGTAGCATAAGTCTGAAACAACTTGACAGCCAATGACATCATAAATTAGCACAGAAAAGAGACTAAAATATTTTGAAAAGATTTATATTTAAAAAAATATTTTAAGTAAAATAAATAAATGTAAAATAATAGGTTAAAATTAGAAAATAAATCAAAAGGAACTATAGAGGACTCTTTACATGTCAAAGAAATTATAGTTTCACACTGCTCCAGCCACTGGATGGTCCCCGGACCTAGAACAGTGAAGCTGGCCTTTGCCATCCACCTGGGATATCGCGAGACGGATTAGTCTCACGGGACTCTGAGGTGGGAGGGGAAAGCCCAGGTATTTAAGGAGGCTTTCCCCTCTGGAACGCCCTCTTCTTTTCGGGCACCTTAGCAGGAAAGAGAGTTGCAGAGTGGAGCACCGCTTGTAAACGCAGGGCCTACTCACGACCAAGCGGTGGCTTTTACGGGAAAGGAGAGCAGATACACGAACGCTGCGGATCGTGGCAGCAGAGGCTGTTCGGCGGAGCATCAACCGGCGGGATCAGAGGGGCAACGGCTTCCTCACTGGGCTAAGTTGTTTCTGCTTTGTGGGCGCATCTAGGTTGCAAGCTCGTTCACGGGTGGCGAGGGAGGAAAGCCGCAGAGTGGTGTGGGCGCTGCCGGCGGCTCCTGAAATTTTCTGGGGGTTTCCGCGCCATTTCTCCCCCCACACTCACCCTCCTAACCTTCTGCTGCGCTTTATTGACTAGCTTTTGTTCCCTTGCCTGTTTGCTGCGGCGGCAGCTGCTTTCTGTTCTTGGCTTGGAAAGCCATACGGTGTTGTGCGTGGCCGGGCTGTTGTGGATTTACTGAGGGCTTTCCCTTCGCTTTAGGACCGGCTTTGAATCGCCCGCGCCCTACCGCTTACGCTCTGCGCCGCGCCATTTTGGTCCCCCCCCCCCCCGTTTGTTTGTTTTGTTTTGTTTTTGGAGCACTTTGCTTAGTAGCCTCTTTGTTTACCCTTGCCAGCCTGCTTTATCTTGCGGCGGCGGCGCCTTTTTTCTCTTGAAATCTATCCATTAGCGTGTTTTCCCAGTAACCCCACACACCCTGCTTCCCCTCGCTTGCTGCGGCGGCAGCTGCTTTTAGTTGAGGGCTTTTGGTTCAGCGTGGCCCCTGCTCCCCCTGGAGCGTGTTGGTAACCTTTCCTTTGTGACCACGCCAGTGGCTTCGATTGCAGCCAGCCAAGTTAAATTTCCCGCCATTGGTTTTTCCCTACTTCCCTAGGCTTTGCTCTTCTGCCCGCTGAGGCTTGCTGCGGCGCAGGCTGCTGAGATTTGTTTTCGGGCACAAAGGGTTTTCCATTTAAAATAGCAAGCAAGCCGGAGTTCCGGCTCAGCGGTTATAGGGCTGCAATTGGCTTTGGACCAGGAGCCACACCCCTTGTGTTTGTTACCCAGGTTTGTTTTCGCCACCATTTTAATTCTGCTTAGCTTGATTTGGGCGCCATTCTAAAGCATATCCATCTGTGGCTGCAGCTACTGGTTGGCGTTTGCGGATAGATATATGGATATATACTATTGCTATTAAAATTTTATAAATACAGACTAAATATACGTGGATATATAGAAATACATATATATATATGCAATTTAATATATACAATTTAATTCAGGTATAGGTAATTCGAATAAATAAATTACTAAGCAACACTATTAATAGAATAGATAATAAATTGATTATTGCACAATAAGATAACAGCAATTATTGATAAAGATAATTATTGTAGGATTAATTGGGCAAATTAATTGGTCAATTTATTTACCTCAATTTACTTATTGGAAATTCCTATTGAACTGTTTGGCTGCTTGATTAATTGAATACCTGATTGATTAAGTTATCCACAGATTGATTGATCATCGATTATTAATTGATTATTGGAATGATTAATTGAATAATTAATACACAGATTAAGTACATTTAGTTAGATATTTATTGTTGATTCATTTGGTACATTTGGAGCATTTACAATTAACACTGAAAGACCTGTATACAGAGGGAGTTTAATTCATTGATTGCTCGATTATATAATTATATAAGCTGGACTAATAATCATAGGACAATTATCAGCATTTACTGAGGGTTAGAGAACTATATCACTGGGGGTTTGACTTAGATAGTTTAACATACCTCAATTAATCTAGGAAATAGTGTTGGCGCAATCTGAGGAACTGGTGTATTTACAGGAATTATATCACTGTGATAGGAGCTGTACGACTGCTCAGTGGCTGAGGCATCTGTCTGCTGGCAAGTAGAATTGTTTACTGGTTATCAAGGGTGCTAAAGTGCTACCTCTAGATTTAGTAGCAAAGCAGCTCTATATATAGTAACAAAGCAGCTCAGGCACAATGACATCAAGGAAAGGCATGGGTGCCAACAAAGGGAAGCGCCCCGCGAAGAAGAGGCAGGCGCCGCAGGTGTCACCACCACAATCCTCTTCCGATGAGGAGTCCTGGCCCGTGTGGCGGGAATTACAAGAGAAAATTTCAGCCTTAGAGGCTCAAAGGCCTGATAAGCAGCCTTCCCTGCTGAGTGGGGTGCAACCACGTAGATCGGCCAGGGAGTCTAAGAGTCATAAAAGGGCTAGATTAAGGGTAATGGCGTGTGAACTAACGCAGAGGTGTGCTGCTCTTGAGTCTGCACAGGTCACAGATGTTTCGGCGAGGTGCAATGCGGATGATACAACCGTTACTTCTAGGGGCTGCAGTGCCGAGAAGCAACGGTCATCGACCCCGGGGGAGTCTGAACCGACATCTGTCAGCCAGGAGGAGCAGGAGGATGATGTGGAGGAGGTCGGTTGCAGTGCCCCGCAACATTGTGAAGATTCCGGCAGAGCCTCCACATCCTATGGTGAGTCTGCGAACATAATGGGCACTCAGGCGCCTCCGGCTGCGTGGCCCTGGGCCGCTGGTGTGCCAATGGGTTACCCAACTACCACACCCTACACCTCAATGACCACAGGGTTGCCTAACATGGCGTGGCCTTATGCCACTCCACACTTTAGTGGTTGGGGTGTACCTTGTGCCACCCCTCCTGCGCAGATTCAACCTGACAATCCTACGGGCGTAGGATCATGGCCTTATCCTTCAGTACCCAATTCGGGCTATAACACGGTGCCCCTCGGGGCGCTGCCATATGGGGATTATTCTACGCCCTTAGGGGATCATTTAAGCCCAGCAACCAAGGAGAAGATATGAAAAGGAGAATACATTGATGTGTTTGACCTCCTCAATAGAGAGGTGGAGAAGAAAGAGCTGGACAGGGAGGATGAGAAGGATAAGGAAAGGCGAAGGAGGAAAAAGCCAGATAGGACATGGGCGAATTGGCTCCCTGCGTTTTTAATTTATGCGGGAGTCATTGTTAAAGCGCAGCCTTGGAGGGCTCAACCCCTTTTCCAGTACTTGGATATCATATACCGAGCTTATACGGATTTTGCAGGCCAGGCGTGGTTGCAATATGACCAGGCATTCCGCATGCGGAGCGCCATCCAGCCAAGCTTGCGATGGGACGAACCACAGCCAGGGCTTTGGCTGCAGCACATGACGCTTTCTAGGCCCAACACGGGGGAACGGTTTGATAGTGGGCACCTGAATAGGAAACTGTTAGCTTCACAACTTACCCGCCCAGGCGCGGGGCAGGTGGTTCAACCCCGCCTGCCTTGCTTTCAATTTAACTCGAGGGGCTTCTGTAGCAAGAAGCCATGCAAGTTCAGGCACGAGTGCCTTACCTGTGGGGGGCAACATTCAAACTCCTCCTGTTTTAGGGCAGGTGCCCAGCGGCAAGGCAAAAACACTGGAGGCCTCAGGAAGCCTAACAATGGTGGGGGCACCTCCAGAAAAGGAGCCCAGTCCAATTAGGGTACAGGTGCTCGAGGACTGGCTGAGATTTTACCCTCGCCAGGAGGATGCAAGATATTTATTGGAGGGATTTAAGTATGGGTTTAGAATTCCAGCATTAGGGGAACGCAAGGCGTTTATGGCACGAAACCTCCGCTCAGTACTGGGTATGGAGAGCATTGTGCAGCAAAAAATCGATAAGGAAGTAAGGGAGGGTCGGGTCCTTGGACCCTTTACAACACCGCCTTTGAGGAACCTCAGGGTTTCACCGCTAGGCATAGTGACCAAGAAAGCCCTGGGCGAATTCTGATTAATTCATCATCTGTCCTTCCCCGAGGGCATGTCAGTAAATGACGCCATTCCCCAGGAATTATGCACTGTCAGGTATACCTCATTTGATGAGGCAGTAAGAATGATCAGGAAATGTGGAGTGGGGGCTGAACTGGCAAAATGTGACATTAAATCAGCGTTTAGGCTTTTGCCGGTTCACCCACATGACTTCAACTTGCTGGGCTTCCAATTTGGGGGCGTATTTTATGTGGACAGGGCTCTACCCATGGGATGCTCAGTGTCGTGTGCCGCTTTTGAGAAATTCAGCACATTTATAGAATAGAGGCTTAGACGCATGGTGCAAGGCAATTAAACGGCTCATTACCTGGATGATTTCCTTTTTTGTGGGAAAGGGGGCTCAGGTAGATGCAGCTTTATGCTTAATATGTTTCAAACATTAGCCGAGGACTTAGGGCTGCCCTTAGCCGAGGACAAGATGGAGGGTCTGGCCACATCGCTAACTTTTCTGGGTATAGAACTGGACACTGTTCAGCAAACATCTAGGTTACCTCAGGATAAGTTGACAGACCTTAGGGCTCGGGTAGAATCTTTTCTGCATAAGAAAAAAGTGTCGCTTAAGGACCTGCAGGAAATAGTTGGCCATTTAAACTTTGCCTGCAAGGTCGTGGTGCCAGGCCGTGCATTTCTCAAGCGCCTGTGTACAGCCATGAGTGGCCTCAAGCGGCCTAGTCACAGGACTAGGGTAACACGAGGCATGAAGGAGGATCTCCGTGTCTGGAGCCAATTCCTCAAAAATTTTAATGGAATCTCCTTCTGGAGATCTGAGATGAATTTGAAGGCAGATTTTCAGGTACACTCGGATGCTGCTGGATCCTTAGAATTTGGCATCTATTTCCGAGGCAAGTGGTGCTCCGGCACATGGCCGGAAGCATGGCATCAGAATGGCATCACGAGGGACCTAACCTTCTTGGAATTCTTTCCAATTGTTGGCTCGCTATGGCTCTGGGCGGAGGAATGGTCAAATTCAGTAGTCCACTTCTGGTGTGACAACCAGGCGGTTGTCTACATCATAAAAAACCTGACAACACAGTCAGAACGGGTCATGAACCTCATCAGGGCCTTTACACTCAAGGCTTTACAGTTTAACATAGTAGTGCATGCCAGGCACGTCCCAGGTGTAGACAATAGCATAGCTGATGCTTTGTCACGTCAACAGATCGAGCGGTTCAAGGAACTAGCTCCAGAAGCCAGGGAGCTGCCAGAAGTTCTTCCTCCGGAGGTCTGGCAGATTGGCGTGACGACGCATCCAGAGCGATAGGGTTGGCTCTGGCAGAAAGGACAAGGAAGGGTTACTCCGCAGTGAGTACGGAGTTCTTGCAGTTTAGGAGGATGGTTGATCTGGAGCAGGCTTGGCCAGCCCCGGTCGAACATCTCCAGCAGTTTATGGTGTACCTGTATAGAAAAGGGTTAGCGCCGGCCACTATACAAGGTAAGCTGTCAGCTTTGGCATTCCACGCAAAAAGTAATGGTTATAGGGATGTTACAGGGGATTATCGAATTAGGAAAATGTTAGAGGGATGGTCCAGAGAGAGGGGTAGAGCGAGGGACACCAGAGCACCCATATCACCTCTTCTTTTGGAGCGTATATGTGAGCACTGGGAGGTGCTGTGCAGGGACGAGTACGAAATAAGCCTATTTCGTGCTGCATCCCTTCTAGCCTTTTTTGGGGCCCTGAGGATCAGTGAATTAGTAGCTGGCAGCAAAGTAGACATATCCAGGGTAGCTCTACAATGGCAGGATGTCAAAGTCCGAGAGGGGAAGGTAGAGCTTGTAATTAGACGATCCAAGGCCGATCAAAAGGGGAGGGGTAGGCAGTTAGTTTTGGGGCAATGCACCATCGTGCGCATATGCCCAGTCAGAGCCACGCAGGCATACTTAGAGCATAGAGGACAGGGTGCGGGTTATTTTTTCCAGCACGCGGATAAGTCTCCATTGACAAAATATCAGTTTTGGAAATTGACGGGATTAGCGTTACACAAGGCTGGCATGATGGGTACAAGGTTTGGCACACATTCATTTAGAATTGGAGCGGCATCCACCGCAGCAGCCTTGGGTTACAGCACACAAGACATCAAGCAACTAGGCCGATGGTCATCATCTTGTTATAAAAGATACATTAGGACCTTACCTACTTTGTAGGCAGGGGCCTGACTTATGTTTTTACAGGTACCCTGGGGTCAGGAGGACGGAAGCGGATAGTGATCATCGGCCATAGTTATGTATTCTGGGCAGAGCGCTATGCGGCTACATCCCACTGGGGGAGCAATCTGGGTCTTGGAACAAGGGCTCACATTACGTGGAAGGGGCTGTGCGGAATGCAGTGGGGCCAGCTGTGCAGGATGACGGCGTTTGGCCACTGCCCACCAGACCTGCTGGTGATACATCTTGGAGGCAATGACTTGCCTCGACTGCCGGGCAAGGCTCTGGTCCTGGACATTCTACGCGACCTTAAAAGGTTGAAGGCCACATACCCGGCGATGAGGATCATATGGTCTACGATTATTCCTCGGTTAGCCTGGCGAGGCTCTGAGAGGATTGGCACTGTTAACAAGGCCCGGCGGGGCGTTAACAAGGAGGTATGCAGAGGCGTCTGCAACGGCCTTGGATCAGTGATAGGTCACCACAGGATCCAAGTGGGGAAATCTGAATTGTTCCGGAGTGACGGTGTTCATCTTTCAGAGGCTGGTTTAGAGGTCTTTTTAGAGGACATTAGAGGGGGCCTGCTTGCCGAGCTCGCAGGGCTCTGTGGCGGGCATGGGACATAGACAAGCTAGTCCCTATGCTGTGGCGGGTAGTGCGGAAAAAACAGGTATTTACGGTGGGTCCCGCTGTAATTTCAAGTAAGCCAACAGTACATCCGACCGCCTGGCACTGCGAATCGTGCGATTACAGTGCCTGTGGCGGGAAGATGCGCTGGGCCACTTCCGTACTAACACCCCTCGAATATAGGGGGGTAGAGGTCTGGGGGTGTTTATTAGCGGCCGGCCAGGTTCCTGCTGTCCTTAAGATCGCTGGAGCCTGGGGGCCGGGGACTCGCCCCTTCATTGATCAAGGGGTATTTAGATACTCATGTCATTTAATTGTTTCCGCACTACAGCAGGCCCCCTCCTTCGGAAAGAGAATAAAAATTTTGAATCTGAATGTATTTATTAATAAAGTGTGGCCCGTATTTAACCCATATTACTGTCTCGTGCTTTATTCCGGGGTTGGGAGGGCAATGACTGTGGAATTTAATTTTCCTGGAAATCCAGTGTTCAGTTGTTTTCATTTCAAATCATCAAGTTTTCAGTCCTGAAGACATTGAAAGAGGAATATGTATGTTTTAAAACATGCAATGTGCCCAAATATGGCTTGTGTTCCTTCTCGTAATTTTTGGGTTGTGAGGAACTTATCAGGCTGCTCGGTGCCAAAAAGATTCACAGGTACTCATGCTTTTTCTTGTTGCCTAACTGTGGGTGTGACTGGACAATGAAGGTAGTCCAGGCTGGATCTGGGTAAACAGGATCCCTTTAAAATGCGGTCTGACATTTAAAATTATCCTTGCGTCCATACACAAGACTTCGGTGGTTTCAGGACAAGAAAACCCACACCATACCTCAAAGTGACCCTATTTAGCCTGTTCATCTCTGTCAGCCTTCATGCCCTTGCATGCTCTCTTGCCTCCCTCTCTGAGGAGAGCAAAGGAAAGCTAGACCTTTTTCATTTATTGGTAAGTGACACGCCACTTCATTGGCTCCCCCCCCCCCCCGGTGATATAGCACAGAACTGTTGGAGGAAATACCAGTGCTGCTTTGGTTCATTACCAGCAATCACACAGGTTGGAAACCAAACTAAAATGGAGTGATTGTGCATAAGCTTAAAAAAAAGTAGGTGTGGCTGGTGATTTTAAAAAGTGCTGATAGCCAGGGAGAAGGACCAGGCTGGCTTGTAATTACCAGTACACCACATAGTCGCCAGAAAATAGATCAAACCTGAGTATTCCAAAAATGGTCCAAAATATTGTCTAATTGCACCTTGTGTATGGATGCTGAGTAACCTACTCCTTTTGTATGCAGTATAAAGAGTTCCCAGTTCAGTAAAGAGGCTCACTTGGGGAGTTATCAGACACCTCCGAACATATTCACAACAATGACATTAACCAAAAAAACAATATGGGGAAAATGGAAGATGGCATTAAATCCCAAGGGACTTGTTTTGGTAGACAGAGCTTATATATATTGCAGTAGCCTTGTATCATTATTCCTCTTTCTGTTCAGACCTTTTCAGACATCAGTTTCAATCTCTTCCTGGGCATACACAAATTAATAAGTCACCACCTTCACAGGAACATTTAGTGGGGACACAGGAGAGAGACTTCTCTGTTGCTGCTCCCAAACTCTGGACCTCCCTCTTTCAGGAGGCCAGGCTGGCCCCATCTTTGCTGTCCTTCCACAAGCAGATGAAGATGTTTCTCTTTAAGTGAGCTTTCCCTTAATTACTGGTTGCCTGCAAGGTTGAAATGTTAGAAGGGAAGGAAGGAAGGAAGGAAGGAAGGAAGGAAGGAAGGAAGGAAGGAAGGAAGGAAGGAAGGAAGGAAGGACATGTCTAAGTTGTTTGTTGCCTCTCCTGGTACAGTCAATACAGTGATTCGATTTCCTTTTCTTACTCTAACACAAACCTGGTGTATTAAGAAGTAAATTTATTTCCACTTGAATGGATAATTATTATCATGCCTTGTTCAATTGCACAATTTTATCCACCTTTCGGATACTGAAAGGCAAGTGGATGTGAGGTCAATAAGAAACTGCACCCCATCCGGATTTGTCCTGAAGGACACCACCTGTTTGTGGGATTTTGCTGAAGCAGCTCAGCAGTGAGGAGCTGCCAGCCTGCACCTGGTCAGAGTCATTCGCTAGTAATTTATTTACTGCAGGGCGACTCTCTAACAGTGAAGAGACTGCCTTGTGTTTCTTACTGCTTCATAAGATTCTCCTGCAAGTTTCCACTCCATCATCTTGTCTGTTGGTAACAGGCTGTTTGCTTCCTTCTTCTGAATTCCAGAGTAACCTTGAGATCGAGATACGGGATTCCTTTTTAGGAGGCAAATGTGTGCATCACACTTTGGGATGCTGACCTCTGTGTCTGATCCAAGATATGCCACCTGCATGGTAAATTCTCAAATGTGCTGTTCTTGTCTGTGGCAGATTTTCTATGCCCTTTCATTTGCAGCCATACTGATTGTTTGGTTTCAAGGGCTATAATTACTCTTAGGGCATTTGGCGCTTTGTCTGAAGCACACCATATGCTGTGCTTTAGACAAAGATGTTTCCTTGGCTCTCCAGAAACTGTGTGGGTCAGTAATATAAAAAAGGGGGGGCAGAAGAGAATCAGCAGAATTGACAGAATGGTTGTACACAAGCCTTTATCAAGCGGGTGCGGTTTGGGAATCGACAATCCCACAAGAGCAGAAAGCTTCAAATATGAACAGATCTCCTGGTACCTGGCTGGACTCCGATTTTGTGCAGGAAACTATCCTTGAGATTCTCTGAAGTGAAGAGGTAGAATTGTTTGGTGTACAGACACAGCATTTATTCATCAGCCTGCTCCTCAAACCTGTGTGAAACAAATTCATAACCCCACCATTGAGAGACGTAAATCACCGGCTCAGAAGAAAAGATCTGACCTGTCAACAAAATGTGTTCAGATGTGGTGCACATCTTCATAATTGCTTTGGAGGTATATGCCCATGGGACTTTTTACTCAAGGACAAGATGTACTCATTTAGAGAATCCACTAAAGTCCATGTAATAGTTTCCATAACATGTCCGCAACATGGGGAAAACACCAAAGAGGAATACAAGCAAATATATGTAGGGGGAAGTATATGTAGGGGGAAAGTAAGAAAAAGAAAAGTTTAGAATGAACTCATGCTTGCCAGACAGATTAAAAACAATAAAAAGGGCTTTTTTTTAGTTATGCCCACAGTAAAAGTAAAAACAAGGAAGTGATAGGGTTGCTGCGTGGAGAAGATGACCAACTACTAACAGAGGACAGGGAAAAGGATGAACTTCTCAACACCTTCTTTGCCTCAGTTTTCTCCAAAAAGGAAAATAGTGCTCAACCTGAGGGGTGAAGAGCAGGTGATGTATTGGGGGCAATGCAGCACAGAATAGGTAGAGAAGTAGTACAGGAATACCTGGCTACTCTAAATGAATTCAAGTCTCCAGGGCCAGATGAATTACATCCAAGGATATTAAAAGAACTGGCAGAAGTAATTTCAGAACCATTGGCAATAATATTTGAGAATTCTTGGAGAACAGGAGAAGTCCCCACAGACTGGAGGAGGGCAAATGTTGTCCCTATCTTCAAAAAGGGGAAAAAAGAAGACCCAAATAATTATCGCCCAGTCAGCCTGACACCAATTCCCGGCAAAATTCTAGAGCAGATCATTAAACAGACAGATGATGCTGTCATCACTAAAAGTCAACACGGGTTTCTCAAAAACAAGTCATGCCAGACTAATCTGATCTCTTTTTTTGATAGAGTTACAGGCTTGATAGATGAAGGGAACGCTGTGGATGTAGCATATCTTGATTTCAGTAAGGCCTTTGACAAAGTTCCCCATGATATTCTTGCAAGGAAGCTAGTAAAATGTGGGCTAGATAGTGCTACTGTTTGGTGGATTTGTAATTGGTTGACTGACCGAACCCAAAGGGTGCTCACCAATGTCTTATCTTCATCCTGGAGAGAGGTAACTAGTGGGGAGCCTCAGGGTTCTGTTCTGGACCCTGTGCTATTCAACATCTTTATCAACGACTTGGATGAAGGAATAGAGAGTATGCTGATTAAATTTGCTGATGATACCAAATTGGGAGGGGTTGCTAATTCCCCAGAGGACAGGATTAAAATTCTAAATGACCTTGACAGATTAGAGTCCTGGGCCAAAACTAACAAAATGAATTTCAACAGGGAGAAATGTAAGGTCCTACACCTAAGCAGAAAAAATGAACTGCACAGATATAGGATGGAAGACACCTGGCTAGACAACAGTACCTGTGAAAGGGATCTAGGAGTCTTAGTAGACCAAAAACTGAACATGAGTTAGCAGTGTGATGTGGCTGCCAATAAAGCCAATGCAATTCTTGGTTGCATCAATAGGAGTATAGTGTCTAGATCAAGGAAAGTGATAGTAGCAATCTATTCTGCTTTGGTCAGATGTCACCTGGAGTATTGTGTCCAGTTCTGGGCACCTCAATTCAAGAACGATGGTGACAACCTGGAACGTGTCTAGAGGAGGGCGACCAAAATGGTCAAAGGTCTGGAAGCCATGTCCTATGAGGAGCGGATTAGGGAGCTGGGAATGTTTAGCCTTACAAAAAGAAGGTTAAGAGGGGACATGATAGCCATGTTTAAATATTTGAAGGGATGTCATTTCGAGGAAGGGACAGGTTTGTTTTCCACGGCTCCAGACACTAGGACAAGGAGCAATGGTTTCAAACTACAGGAAAAGAGATTCCACCTGAATCTCAGGAAGAACTTCCTGACAGTCAGAGCTGGTCGGCAGTGGAATATGCTGCCTCAGAGTGTGGTGGAGTCTCCTTCTTTGGAGGTTTTTAAGCAGAGGCTGGATGGCCATCTGTCGGGAGTGCTTTGATGGAGTTCCTGCATGGCAGGGGGTTGGACTCAATGGCCCCTGTGGTCTCTTTCAATTCTATGATTCTATGATCACCAGCTGCGGCCCCCACAATTTCTCACCAACCACAATGGCATGTAGATCACCATACAGGGTCCCTCTGGGGGCTTGATAAACAGTTGTTGCCAGCTACCTGGAACTTCAATAACAGAAGGTTTAAATTGAGTTCCTCTTCATATCTAAAAGTTGCATTGTTTGCATAACAGCACAACAGGTAAAGGTAAAGGTTCCCCTTGACATTTAGTCCAGTCGTGTCCGACTCTAGGGGGCGGTGCTCATCCCCGTTTCCAAGCCGTAGAGCCAGCGTTTGTCCGAAGACAGTTTCCGTGGTCACGTGGCCAGCGCGACTAGACACGGAACGCCGTTACCTTCCCACCAAGGTGGTACCTATTTATCTACTCGCATTTGCATGCTTTCGAACTGCTAGGTTGGCAGGAGCTGGGACAAGCGACGGGAGCTCACTCCGTTGCGTGGATTCAATCTTACGACTGCTGGTCTTCCGACCCTGCAGCACAGAGGCTTCTGCGGTTTAACCCACAGCGCCACCACGTCCCTCTCAACAGCACAACAGGTTTTCACCAATATTTTATCATTTTCCACTAACTTTCTGATGTCATGTAAACTATGAGGTTCTACCCACTAGTATCACCAACAGTGAATGCCAGCACCCATACCAACAAAACAACGCATCAATGTTTACCACTAACCTTGGCTTATCAGAGAGTTGAACTCTGGTGACAGTCTGCAGATGCAAGTTTTAAAAAACATGGAGTTCATTTCATCACAGGTTTGTCTGCACATTATATGAGGAAAACAGGAAGACTACTGTCATACACTGGTGCTATTAAGGTCAATTGTGTTATTCCCTCACACACACCATTGTACATTACTGCTTTATGTACCATGTTTTGTGGTGTGCTCATTACCATTCTTAAAGAGACACCACGCAGGGGAGAATCCCAGAAACCGACTCCTTTTTTCATCAGTTAACCACTTCCCATCCAAAAACAATTATCAGGGCTGTTTTTCAACAAGTGTGAATGATAATGATTCTAGATTATCTTGACTTGCTGTCATTGACTTGTTGACATTGGAATGTCAACATTCAGACTGCTATGTCAAGCTTGGCATCCCTTTTCCTGCTGGCAACACAGGGACAATATTGTGCAGCAATATAGTGTCATTTCCTGACATTTTGAATCATGGATAAAAAGCACAATATCCCACATTCATAAGCCAGAGGTTTTTTGAAGAATTAGATTTCCTAGCTTTTCAAAATGGAAGTTTAAATATACATACACTAAACACAAATTCATACAGAAACTTCCCTCATGTAAAATTACCCAGTCCTAAAGGATCCTGGAAGATGAGCACATGATCTGTACTGTGGTTGCTGGGAGAGGACAGAAGCAAGAACAGCATGAATGTGGTTGTAGTTCCTCTCTGCCAAAATATTTTGAAGGACTGTTTTGGACTTAATGAAAAGGTGAAGCAAAAGTTTCAGTAAGTACAACATATACAACAGAGAAACATACACACCCTTTAACCTCTCAGATAAGCTGATGTTGCCATGCCTATACTGCAGAATGCAGACTAGAAAGCTATGTTCCAATTTCCAAACCCTTTCCTTGCGGTAGGCCACTTGATAAAATAAAACTATATCTGACCAAAAGCTCCATGGACATGTTGTGTTCATGTTTCCCAAAAGATGTCTCCTTGCCTCTTGAAATAATAAAAAAGGAGGACGCAGTGTTAGCAAAGGTTGTCACTGGAAACCCAGGTCAAAATCATCCAGAAAGATAATAAAGAAAGACAGAGGAAAAAACTCATTAGAAATGTGGTGTTGGGGTAGAGCCTTACAGATACCACAGATAGAAAAGCAGAAAAGTGGGTGCTGAGACAAGTCAAGTCTGAACTCTCACTAGAGCAAAAATGAGGCTATCCTACCATACACATAAAATAAAAATACAGAATTGAAGAGAAAATATTGCTAGGAATAGTGGGGGCAGGCAGTAGGAAGAGAGAAAAATCTAATGTGAGGCAGATTGTCTCAAAGGAAGTCATAGCTGTTAGTTTGCAAGACCCGAGTAGAACTTACTGGGGGGAAAAATAATATTGCTAGGAAGGCGGGGGCAGCAGGAGGAGAGAACAACCTAATATGATATATTGTTGGTTTAAGATCTGAGCAGATCTGATAGGCCATTTTGGAGGTCATTAACTTATGGAGTCAGCACACTTCAGAACTGATTTGATGGCACATAACATCTTTGGAGATTTTTCTTAATTACCAAACAACTGTTAGTGACAAAACATATGGAATGGTTGAGACTATGACAGAATAGCAGCACCAAAGCTCTGCTCTACAGCTAGACACAGAATCCCCTTGTAAGCACAAATGCCTCTTTGGCCAGTAAGGAGTTAAAAAGCTCTCCTCCTAAGAGACAAGTAATTGGATACTGACTGACGGGGTCAAAAGTTCAGATTGCCTGTGCTTCAACTGATTTCCTCTATGAAAACTGGTGTCAGGAGCCTGGTTTCAGAAATGTTTAATGAAAGCACTCAGGGCTTGGACAAACACAACTGTTCTGTGCTTTTGTAATGAAGAAATATTTTGAATATAGAGGTGCATGGCAAAATGTTTCTTTCTGGAGGATGATACTGGATATACACAAACGCAGTTTTAGAGTTAGAAAGACATTTAGGCACAACCAAAGAATGTAACCTTTGATACTAGGTTTCTCTTGTTTCTCACCTTCTGCCCATTTACCTTTGAATTAACAGATGGCCAGGCTTAGGAATGTTGCCAGAACACAGTTTGAAGATAGTCAAAACATAAAACTAGCAGAGAGCCAGAGATTGAAGGCCATACATTTAGGCCCAGGAATGCAACATAAACATATCAATAGATAAGGAAGATGGAATATGCATTCCTCCAGACATTGAAGAGCATCCCTGAGGAAGTTCAAAGGGGAATTTGGGCATCTTACATATATCTATAGGGGACCAATAATTTTGTAACCT